>BTHU01000009.1:13706432-14988099 GCA_036184795.1 Tokudaia tokunoshimensis | reverse complement strand
TTGCTGCATACAGCAGACACTCATCAATAACAAACACAGATGTGATCTCAGAGTAAAAGGTCTTGTAAGAAAATGATCTCAGGAAACAGGCAGGAGTTGCCATCCTAATATCAGATAAAACAGACTTTTAACCAAAAGTTATCAATCATGATGAAGACAAATACTTCATAATCATTAAGGGGAAAATCCATTAGGAGAAAGTTTCAATTCTAAACATCTATTCCCCAAATGCAAGAGCACTCACATTCATAAAAGAAACTTTAATAATACTCAAACACATACTGAACACCATACAATAATCGTGCGAGACTTCAACAACCTATTCTCACAAATTGACAGGTCTTTGAAACAGAAACTAAACAGAGATACAGTGAAAATAAGAAAGGTTATGAACCAAATGGATTAAACAGACATCTACAAATCATTTCACCCTTTAACAAAAGAATACACCTTCTCCTCAGCTCCTCATGCTACCCTCTCCATAATAGGCCATATAATTGGTCATGAAAAACCCTCAGACAATAAAAGGAGAGTGAAATAATACCATGAATCCTATAAAATCACCATGGGCTAAGGATGTTCTTCAATAACAGCAAAAATAACAGAAATCCCAGATACACATTGAAAATATACAGCTCTTTACTCAATGATAACTTAGTCAGCAAAGGTATAAAGAAAGAAATTAAAGACTTTAATGAAAATATTGATGCCTCATATGCAAACTTTTGAGACACAATGAAAGTAGTGCTAAGTAGAAAGTTCATAGCACTTAGTGACAAGGAAAAGAAATTGGAGACATCTTACCCTAACAACTTAACACCACACCTGAGAGCTCTAGAACAAAAGGAAGCAAACTCAACAGAGAGAAGTAGAAGGCAGGAAATAGTAAAACTCAGGGCTGATATCAACCAAATAGAAACAAAGAAAGCAATAAAAACAATGAACAAAACCAAAAGATGGTTCTTTGTAAAAATAAACAAGATAGATAAATCCCTAGGGAAATATACTAAAGGGCTGAGTTGCAGTATCCAAATTAGCAAAATGAGAAAAGAAACAGGAGACATAACAATAGAAATGGAGGAAATTCAAAAAATTATCAGATCCTACTCTAAAAGCCTATACTCAAAAAAATAAGAACAAAAACAAAAACCAAAAACTGGAAAATCTACATGAAATGGATGCTTTTCTAGACAGATATGACATACAAAAGATAAATCAAGAGCAGGCAAACGTTTTAAACAGGCCCATATTGCACAAGGAAATAGAAGATGCCATTAACCACCTCCCCCCAACCAAACAAGAAAACAAGCAAACAAACAAAAACAAAGAACAAAGCAAAAAACCCAGTGCCTGAATGATTTAATGCTGAATTGTATCAGAAGACCTGATACCAATTTTTCTCAAACTATTCCATAAAACAGAAAGAAAAAGAGCACTACCTAACTAGTTCTATGAAGCCACAATTAGTTTGATACCTAAACCACACAAGGAACCAATGAAAACAGAGAACTTTAGAGCAATCTTGCTTATGAATATCAATACAAAATTACTCAATAAAATTCTTGCAAACCGAATCCAAGAACACATCAAAACTCTCATTCAACATGATCAAGTAGTCTTTATCACAGGGATGCAAGGTTGGTTTAATATTTGAAAATCCATTAATGTAATCCACTATATAAACAAACTCAAAGAAAAAAAAATCACACAATCATCCCCTTAGATGCAGAAAAAGCATTTGACAACATATAATACCCCTTCATGTTGAAAGTATTGGAGAGATCCAGAATTCAAGGCCCATACCTAAACAAAATAAAAGCACTATACAGCAAACCAACAGCCAATATCAAACTACATGGAGACATACTTGAAACATTTCCACTGAAATAGGGGACAAGACAAGGATGTCCACTCTCCCCATATCTAAATTGGCAAAGAAGAAATAAAGGTATCACCATTTCCAGATGATATGATAGTATATAAGTGAACCCAAAAATTATACCAGAAAACTTCTCCTGCTGATAAACAACTTCAGCAAAGTTGCTGGATATCAAATTAACTCAAATAAATCAGTATTCTTCCTTTATACAAATGAGAAACAGGCTGAGAAAGAAATTAGAGAAACAACTTCCTTCACAGTAGTTACAAATAATACAAAATATCTTGAGGTTACTCTAACCAAGCAAGTGAATGATCAATATGACAATAACTACAACTCTCTCAAGAAAGAATTAGAAAAGGACCTCAGAAAATAGAATGATCTCCCATGCTCATGGATTGGCAGAATTAAGAGTAAAAATGGTCATCCTACCTAAGGCAATCTATAGATTCAGTGCAATCCCAATCAAAATCCTAACACAATTCTTCAAAGGCATGGAAAAAGCATTTCTCAAATTCATCTGGAAAAGCAAAAAAATCCAGAATAGTGAAAACAATACTTAACTATAAAAGAACTTTAGTGGGAATCACCATCCTTGACATCAAGCTTTATTAGAGAGCAATAGTGGTAAAAACTGTATCATATTGACACAGAGACTGCCAGGTTGATAAGTGGAAAAGAATTGAACACACAGAAAAAAAGCCACATAATTATCAGTGAGTGCATATCATGTGTATACTTTTGTGATTGGGTTACCTCACTCAGGATGATATTTTCCAGTTCCATACATTTCTCTAAAATTTCATGAATTCATTGTTTTTAATGGCTGAATAATACTCCATTGTGTATATATACCACATTTTCTGTATCCATTCCTCTGTTGAGGGACATCTGGGTTCTTTCCAGCTTCTGGTTATTATAAATAGGGCTTCTGTGAACACACTAGAGCATGTGTCCTTATTACATGCTGGAGAATTCTCTGGGCATGTGCCCAGGAGTGGTATAGCAGGGTCTTCTGATAGTATTATTCCAAACTTTCTGGAAAACTGCCAAACTGATTTCCAGCGTGGTTGTATCAGCTTGCAATCCCACCAGCAGTGGAGGAATGTTCCTTTTTCCTTACTACCTCTCCTAGCACCTGCTATCTCCTGAGTTTTTTATCTTAGCCATTCTGACTGGAGGGAGGTGGAATCTCAGGGTTGTTTTAATTTGCATTTCCATAATGACTAAGACTGTTGAACATTTCTTTTTTTTTTTAATTTTATTTTATTTTTTTAATTTACATTCCAAATCACTTCCCCTTTCCCGTTTCCTCCCTCCCCGAAAGTCCCATAAGCCCCCTTCCCTCCCTCTTTTCTCCATTCAACCCCCTCTCATTACTCTGTCCTGGCGTTCCCCTACATCCCGTCTTTCCAGGACCAGGGGTCTCTCCCTCCATCTTTTTAGAAATCTATTGATATGCTGATTGTGTCTAGGGTATTCTGAGATTCTGGGTCAATATCCCCTTATCAGTGACTGCATACCATGTGTGATCTTTTGTGATTGGGTTACCTCACTAAGGATGATATTTTCAAGTTCTGACCATTTGCCTAGGAATTTCGTGAATTCATTGTTTTTAATTGCAGAGTAGTATTCCATTGTGTAAATATACCACATCTTCTGAATCCATTCCTCCGTTGAGGGACATCTGGGTTCTTTCCAGCTTCTGGCTATTATAAATAAGGCTGCTATGAATATAGTGGAGCATGTGTCCTTATTGCATGCAGGTAAAGTCTCTGGGTATATGCCCAGGAGTGGTATAGCCGGATCCTCCGGAAGTGTCATGCCCAGTTTTCTGAGGAACCGCCAGACTGTTTTCCAGAGTGGTTGTACCAGCCTGCAATTCCACCAGCAGTGGAGGAGTGTTCCTCTTTCTCCACATCCTCGCCAACAACTGCTGTCTCCTGTGTTTTTGATCTTAGCCATCCTGACTGGTGTGAGATGGAATCTCAGGGTTGTTTTGATTTGCATTTCCCTAATGACATGATAGTATACATAAGCGACCCAAAGAACTCCACCAGAGAACTCCTACAGCTGATAAACGACTTCAGCAAAGTGGCCGGATATAAAATCAACTCAAGCAAGTCAGAAGCCTTCCTATACTCAAAGGATAAGCAGGCTGAGAAAGAAGTAAGAGAAATAATAACCTTTACGATAGCCACAAACCATATTAAGTATCTTGGCGTGACGCTAACCAAACAAGTGAAAGATCTGTATGACAAGAACTTCAAGTCTCTGAAGAAAGAAATTGAAGAAGACCTCAGAAGATGGAAAAATCTGCCATGCTCATGGATTGGCAGGATTAATATAGTAAAATTGAGCATCTTACCAAAAGTAATACACAGATTCAATGCAATCCCCATCAAAATCCCAACTCAATTCTTCATAGAGTTAGAAAGAGCAATTCAAAAATTCATCTGGAATAACAGAAAACCCAGAATAGCTAAAACTATTCTCAAGAGTAAAAGAACCTCTGGGGGAATCAGTATCCCGGACCTCAAGCTGTACTACAGAGCAATAGTGTTAAAAACTGCGTGGTATTGATACAGTAACAGACATGTAGATCAATGGAACAGAATTGAAGACCCAGAAATGAATCCACACTCCTATGGTCACTTGATCTTTGACAAAGGAGCTAAAACCATCCAGTGGAAAAAAGATAGCCTTTTCAACAAATGGTGCTGGCTCAGCTGGAGGTCAACATGCAGAAGAATGCAAATTGACCCATCCTTATCTCCTTGCACTAAGCTCAATTCTAAGTGGATCAAAGATCTCCACATAAAACCAGACACACTGAAACTAATAGAAGGGAAACTAGGGAAGAACCTTGAACATATGGGCACAGGTGAGAATTTCCTGAACAGAACTCCAATAGCTTATGCTCTAAGATCAAGAATAGACAAATGGGACCTCATTAAATTACAAAGTTTTTGCAAGGCAAAAGACACTGTCAAAAAGACAAAGCGGCAACCAACTAACTGGGAAATGATCTTTACCAACCTTACATCCGACAGAGGGCTAATATCCAAGATATACAAAGAACTCAAGAAGTTAAACTCCAGAGAGGCAAGTAACCCTATTAAAAAATGGGGTACAGAGCTACACAAAGAGTTCTCACCTGAAGAATATCTAATGGCTGAGAAGCACCTAAAGAGATGTTCATCATCCTTAGTCATTAGGGAACATTTCTTTAGGAGTTCTCAGCCATTCGATATTCCTCAGGTGAAAATTCTTTGTTTAGCACTGTATCCCATCTTTTAAAAGGGTCATTTGGTTCTCTAGAGTCTAACTTCTTGAGTTGTTTGTATATGTTGGATATTAGCCCTCTGACAGATGTAGGGTTGGTAAAGATCTTTTCCCAATTTGTTGGTTGCCGTTTTGTCCAATTGACAGTGTCCTTTGCCTTACACAAACTTTGTAAATTTTATGAGGTGCCATTTGTCAATTCTGATCTTAGGGCATAGGCTATTGTTCTGTTCAGGAAATTTTCCCCTGAGCCCATGTGTTCCAGGCTCTTCCCAAGTTTTTTATTTATTTTTTTTCTTTTAGTTTCATTGTGTCTGGTTTTATGTGGAGGTCCTTTATCCACTTGGACTTGAGCTTAGTACAAGGAGATAAAAATGGATTGATTTGCATTCTTCTGCTTGCTACCTGCCAGTTGAGCCCGCAACATTTATTGAAAAGGCTATCTTGAAACTTGGAATACCCAAGACACATTTCACATACAAATGATGCCCAAGAAGGAGGAAGAACAAAGTATGGATCCTTGGGTCCTTTGTAGAAAGGGGAACAAAATACCCACAAAAGGAGATAGAGATAAGAGATGGAGCAGAGTCTGAGGTAAGGACCATCCAGAGCCTACCTCACTCAAGGGTCCATCCCATTTAATAAAAGTCAGATTTAAAATGTTAAATGAGTTACACTTGATGATAATTTAAGAAATATATTAATTAGTATGTTGCTATCTGAATAAACAAGTTAAAGGAATACATGCTTACATAAAATAGCATTGTTCACATAATGATTTTATGAATAGGAATGTAACCTCCTGTCAGTATTATGTTATCTATTATAAAATAAACCTCTTATAGAAATACTGTATTTTTCTTTATTATTATTTAAAGCAATTTCAAATTTATTTTTATTGTTCTTTCCTTCTCCTAAGTCATATGAAATCTTCTCCCTGTATCTACCTACCCAACTTTAAATATTTTAGAAAACAAACAAAAATCCAATAAAACGCAATCCTCTAAAACCAAGAATAAAACCCAATAAAACTATCACAAACACACTAGAAAATAACAATAGCAAAAACATACAAATTGTAAACCAGTAAAACCACATAGAAAATTGTAGAGTCATTATATGTTGCTCAACTATGCTTAAACATGGGGCATGACTCAGAGTGGTTGATTCACCAAATTCACTACATTGGAAAAAAAACTGATTTTTCCTCTCTGAGGAGGTATAAATGATAATTCGGCACTTAATCTTTACCCTAGTGCCTAGGTTTTCATTTATTCAAACATCCATTCATCCATCCATCCATCCATCCATCCATCCATCCATCCATCCATCTGTCCATCCATCCATTCATTCATTTTTAAAATAACAATTGAAGATGAAACAAAATGCTCACATCAAAGGTATGACAAGACAAACCAACAAAAGTCAGAGTCCATGATAAGGCATTAGAATCAGAGACTCATTGAGAATCCCATTAAAACATTACACTGGAGACATAATACATATGCAGAAGACCTGTTGCCAACCAGGCCCTGTGTTTGATGCTTCTGTATCTGTGAGTACACATGAACTTTGCTCTTGTTGATTTAGAGTCTTGTTTTCTTGGTACCCTCCATTCCCTTTGGCTCTTACACTCTTTCTGCCTCTTCCTTTCTTTATTGTGGAGAAAGGCATGAGTTGTACAAATTTGCTTTCTAACTTTATGATGCCACCCTTCCAATTATTGTTAAAACATTGTTACATATACAATTTAATATTGCATAGAATGAAATGGTTTGGTTTTATAAAACTAAGAGCTGCTAAATCTGTAAAATAAGTTTATACCTTTCTCAATAACTAGATCTGTGTTCATAATTTTACTTCTACTGAAAATAATTCTATTTCAATTCATTGTAGGCTTCCAAAGTTAAAATAAAATACATCAATTTTATGTCAAAAACCAGTTAATTTGAGATATTAAGACTCTGATAGTTTCATGAATGATTCATTGCTATAATAACTTTTAACAAAGAGAATTTCATCCATCACTTTTACAACTTTTACTCTAAATATCAAAGGATTAAAAACAGATGGCTATAAACATACATCTGAGTATATGTGTGTGTGTGTGTGTGTGTGTGTGTGTGTGTGTGTGTGTGTGTGCATTTGTATTGTATATGAATATATCTGTAATATTGTATATATACATGTAGGTATATACTCATAGATTTATATGTGTATATATAATTTAATAGTGGCTATTGCATATTAATTAAGTCAAACAAATAAACTAAACTCAGAGAAAATTGTTAGCATGATTTTTATAATTTTCTACACAAATATGTCAAAGAATATCTTTCAAAGATCTAAAATATTATGTCAGTGGTAATTTTTGTGCAATTATTGATTTACACTTATAATTCTTTTAAATTTGAAATAATTTTAATTCATATAGTTTGTATTTTTTACTTTATGAAGATGAATATTGGCTGATTTTGTGAATTTATTCCAAGCTAGTATTTTATTTTCAAAGAAAAGTGAATATTAGATGTGCCTTCTCCTTCCAGCACTTGAGTGGGAATTCTAGACCTGTGTTAGCCATAATGCTCCCCACCTTGGGTGGAGCACTCGGACCGAAGTGAAGTTCTTGTTCCTCCAGATCTACAGATTCCTGAGTTAAGCAATCCAGCTTCCTGAGCAATGGAGCCAACACCCACTGTGCAGTCAGACTAGTTCTCCTGAACAGACCTTGGAATTTGGGGGAGGGGTCTTTCCTGAAATTTTAAATTCTGAGTCTTCCATTAAAACCTGGGGACTTGATCAGCAACTGTCGTCATGGTCTCATTCTTCTTTCTCCACCTTCCCATACATCCCAAGCTTCCCTTCCAGGTAACCTGTTCGATGTATCAGCTGGCAGTTACAATTAAAAGTAAGACAACAAAATAATTATGAGACTGTGGATCTATACCTAAGGCTAAGACATTTGGAATGATAAGTCTTGTATTTCCTCAGAATCATTATATTGGACACCTCTGTGCTTTACATGATTTTTTCCCCTCTAGTATATTCACTGTATCTAGGTTCTTAGCTTTTCAATTTAAAATTATTTCTATAATACTTCTGGGCTCTATGAAGATTACTATCTTGTTGATGGTGATCAAGTGGAACATTGCAATGACTCTATAACCTAGTCTATGAAGTAATCTCTGCCTTGTTCTATTAGTTAAGAATAAATTATATGATCAATACAATATTAATGAAAGATAATGACTTCTGAGTTGGTGGCTATATAGAAGAACTTTTCATTGGAGAAGGGTTGAGGAGTTAAAGATATTGATGATGTCAATTTCAACCTTCAAAAGAATTTTCAGTATGTACATACTGTCTTAGAATTTGTTTGCTCAGTTGGTATTCTTCATCTAAAAAAAGGGTTTTGTTATTTATTTCAATAATATTTCTATAATATATTTGGAAATAAATAGTTGATTCATTTAGCAAATAATATTTGTTTATCATGATTTTTGTTTGTTTGTTTTCTTTTGCATTTATGGCATGTATAGTCTGATTCTCAATGAAATCAGATAAATATCATAATCAATAGAAACAAGAAACATTCGTGATTTAATTTTTTTACAAAGAAATGATAATATAAATATCTCCAAATGCTTTTGATATTTCTGCTAATTTATTACTATTATCCTATTCAATAATGTTGTTTTTTATTTTAAAATTGTTAAAAGTTTTTAATATATTATATCACTAAAAAATGTTTCCATCAAATCTACATTAGACAAACTCATATACTAGCAGAGACAAAGTCAATTCCCTTTGTAAAAGTTTTCAGTATTGAAAACACAGTCTTACAGTATGTAAACTTAGTGTAATCACTATTAGTAACAAATTATGGTTATTTGCAATAGTAGAAAGACTATGTTACAATGTGACTATAATTGTTTTGGTATTATTTATCAGTAAAGTATATTTATACTTATCATCATTGTACATCTTATGTATTTATTAGGAATTCTTTCATGGAGATTCTTAGATTTTCTTAAACTATACGGGTTTATGTATAATATAACTTTCACATTTTTATTATTCTCCATATTTTATTTTGCTTTAAAAGATGCTGATGGGGAAATACCTAAGAAGATAAATGAAGTTTTCACTGCACAAGAATAAGGACTGGATTGGGGTTTCCATGAACCATGTCAAAGCTGGTTGCAAACAAACTGTTTCCCAGAGGGTAAGTACTTACCATGTCAGTCTAGTGACTGGAGTTTGATTTCTGGAACTGATATAATATGGAAGATTAGAACTAACTCCATAAAATTATGATCTGTCCATTTTCAATGCACAAACAAAAGCATACATTTTTTGAATCTGGATAAAACAGTAATCACTTGTAAATAACTCCACTGATAGACAGGGAGGAGTCAATCAGAAACTATCTCTTTAGATGTCTGCTTAACTAAGTCAGTGATTCCCAGGTTTGTGTAGACACTATGTCTCAAAAATGATGAAGAGCAGTAAAGGAAGACATTCTGACTTTGATTTCAGCCCTCCATGAGTGAGCTTGTTTTTGACCATACTCTACATATAAATACAAGCACATGCATATGTCACAAAGAATGCATATGTTAATTAATAACAATGTATGTATTGTTGAAGATAACTTTATTTTACCACATTTGTTAGAAGTCAGTTTGTGTTGAAAATTTTCAGATTGAAATATTAAGTAGTCACAGTCTTTGTAATTGCTAAAAATTCTGTTGTAAGCAATAGCTCAAATGAGTAGACAAAAACAGTAGAAAGCTAGTCATATTTAGCAATTAGTTATGTGACTCTCATGTACACTTAAGAAACCACTTGATCTTTACACCACTTAAGTAAACAAAGAGCTGGTTTTGAGTTAAGCCAAATGTGAGGTAGACCTCACAGAATTACACCAGACTTTTCAGCAGAGACTATGAAACCCAGAAGAGCCTGGGAAATGGTCATGCAGACTCTAAGAGAACACAAATGGCAGCCCAGGCTACTATATCCAGCAAAACTCTCAATAAACAAGGATGAAGATACTAAAATATTACAGGACAAAACCAAATTCAAACAGTATCTATCTACCAATCCAGGACAAAACCAAATTCAAACAGTATCTATCTACCAATGCAGCCCTACAGAGGATCCTAGAAAGGAAACTCCAACTTAATGAAGCTACATGAACCAAAGAAAGGACAAGATATTAAGTATCTCACAACAAAGCTAAAAGGAGTGGACCACAAACACATCAAGCCACCTACAAAAGCAAACATATCAGGAACAGTCATCTCTCTTTAATATCTCTGAATATTAATGGAAAAATGACCTATAAAAAGGCATAAGCTAACAAACTGGATATGCAAACAATATCCAGCATTTTGCAGCCTATAAGAAACATACCTCTTGATCTTAGAGCATAAGCTTTTGGAGTTCTGTTCAGGAAATTCTCCCCTGTGCCCATATGTTCAAGGTTCTTCCCTAGTTTCCCTTCTATTAGTTTCAGTGTGTCTGGTTTTATGTGGAGATCTTTGATCCACTTAGAATTGAGCTTAGTGCAAGGAGATAAGGATGGGTCAATTTGCTTTCTTCTGAATGTTGACCTCCAGCTGAGACAGCACCATTTGTTGAAAAGGCTATCTTTTTTCCACTGGATGGTTTTAGCTCCTTTGTCAAAGATCAAGTGACCATAGGAGTGTGGATTCATTTCTGGGTCTTCAATTCTGTTCCATTGATCTACATGTCTGTTACTGTACCAATACCATGCAGTTTTTAATACTATTGCTCTGTAGTACAGCTTGAGGTCCGGGATACTGATTCCCCCAGAGGTTCTTTTACTCTTGAGAATAGTTTTAGCTATTCTGGGTTTTCTGTTATTCCAGATGAATTTTTGAATTGCTCTTTCTAACTCTATGAAGAATTGAGTTGGGATTTTGATGGGGATTGCATTGAATCTGTGTATTACTTTTGGTAAGATGCTCATTTTTACTATATTAACCCTGCCAATCCATGAGCATGGCAGAATTTTCCATCTTCTGAGGTCTTCTTCAATTTCTTTCTTCAGAGACTTGAAGTTCTTGTCATACAGATCTTTCACTTGTTTGGTTAGAGTCACACCAAGATACTTAATATGGTTTGTGGCAATCGTGAAGGGTATTATTTCTCTTACTTCTTTCTCAGCCTGCTTATCCTTTGAGTATAGGAAGGCTTCTGACTTGCTTGAGTTGATTTTATATCCGGCCACTTTGCTTAAGTCGTTTATCAGCTGTAGGAGTTCTCTGGTGGAGTTCTTTGGGTCGCTTATGTATACTATCATATCGAGAACTCCAATACTTATGCTCTAAGATCAAGAATAGACAAATGGGACCTCATTAAATTACAACGTTTTTGCAAGGCAAAAGACACTGTCAAAAAGACAAAGCGGCAACCAACTAACTGGGAAATGATGTTTACCAACCTTACATCCGACAGAGGGCTAATATCCAAGATATACAAAGAACTCAAGAAGTTAAACTCCAGAGAGGCAAGTAACCCTATTAAAAAATGGGGTACAGAGCTAAACAAAGAGTTCTCACCTGAAGAATATCTAATGGCTGAGAAACACCTAAAGAGATGTTCATCATCCTTAGTCATTAGGGAAATGCAAATCAAAACAACCCTGAGATTCCATCTCACACCAGTCAGAATGGCTAAGATCAAAAACACAGGAGACAGCAGTTGTTGGCGAGGATGTGGAGAAAGAGGAACACTCCTCCACTGCTGGTGGAATTGCAGGCTGGTACAACCACTCTGGAAAGCAGTCTGGCGGTTCCTTAGAAAACTGGGCATGACACTCCCGGAGGATCCGGCTATACCACTCCTGGGCATATACCCAGAGACTTTACCTGCATGCAATAAGGACACATGCTCCACTATGTTCATAGCAGCCTATTTATAATAGCCAGAAGCTGGAAAGAACCCAGATGTCCCTCAACGGAGGAATGGATTCAGAAGATGTGGTATATCTACACAATGGAATACTACTCTGCAATTAAAAACAATGAATTCACGAAATTCCTAGGCAAATGGTCAGATCTTGAAAATATCATCCTTAGTGAGGTAACCCAATCACAAAAGAACACACATGGTATGCAGTCACTGATAAGGGGATATTGACCCAGAATCTCGGAATACCCTAGACACAATCCGCATATCAGTAGATTTCTAAGAAGATGGAAGGAGAGACCCCTGGTCCTGGAAAGACTGGATGTAGGGGAACGCCAGGACAGAGTAACGAGAGGGGGTTGAATTGAGAAAAGAGGGAGGGAAGGGGGCTTATGGGACTTTCGGGGAGGGAGGAAACGGGAAAGGGGAAGTGATTTGGAATGTAAATTAAAAAGATAAAATAAAATAAATAAAAAAATAAAAAAAAGAAACATACCTCAATAACAAAGAAAGAGTCTATCTCAGAGTGAAAGGATTAAAAAAAAAAAAAAAAAGTCTTGCAAGCAAATGGTCCCAGGAAACAAGCAAGAATTGTCATCGTAATGTCTGAATAAAATAGACTTTCAACCAAAATTATCAAGCATGATGAAAAAGGACACTTCATATTCACCAAGGGGAAAACCTCAATTCTGGACACCTATACCCAAAGGCAAGAGCACCCACATTCATAAAAGAAAATTTACTGAAGCTCAAAACACAGATTGAACCCCAAACAAAAGTAGTAGGAGACTTCAACACCCTATATTCACCAATAGGCAGGTCATTGAAATAATTTCATGAATCTGATCAGATCACCACGGACTAATGCTATTGTTCATTAACAGCAAAAACAAGGATACAGATACATGTGGAAAATGAACAAGTATGTTTTTATTCAATGATTACTTGGTCAGGGAAGATAAAAAGAAAGAAATTAAAGAGTTCCTGGAATTTATTGAAAATATTGACACATTATACCCAAACTTATGGGACACAATGAAAGCACTGTTAAGAGGAAAGTTAAAATCACTTAGTTTCAAGGAAAAGAAACTGAAAGATCTTACACTAACAATTTAAATGTACTCCTGAGAGCTCTAGAACAGAAAGAAGCAAACTCACCAGAGGGGTGCGGAAGGCAGGAAATAGTCAAACTCAGGCTTAAATCAACAAAATAGAAAAAAAGAAAATAATACAAAGAATCAAAAAGACCAGAATCTGGTTCTTTGAGAGAATCAACATGATAGATACACCCCTATACAAACTAACTAAAGGGATATGAAGCAGTATCCAAATTAACAAAATCAGAAAAGAAAGGGAGACATAACAACAGAAAGCGGGAAAATTAAAAAAATTATCAGATCCTACTATAAAAGCCTATACTCAACAAAATTGGAAAAATTCATATGAAATGGATGGTTTCCTAGGCAAATACCACATACCAAAATTTTTTTTTTTTTTTTTTTTTTTGGTTTTTCGAGACAGGGTTTCTCCGTGTAGCTCTGGCTGTCCTGGAACACATTCTGTAGACCAGGCTGGCCTCGAACTCAGAAATCCGCCTGCCTCTGCCTCCCAAGTGCTGGGATTAAAGGCGTGCGCCACCACCGCCCGGCCCAAAATTAAATCAAGAGCAGGTAAACTACCTAAACAGGCCCACGTCACACAAGAAAATAGAAGAAATCATTAAAAATCTCCCAACCAAAAAAGCCTGGGTCAAGACAGATTTAATCCAGAATTGTACCAGACCTTCCAAGGTCTGGTAGACCAATTTTTCTCAAATTATTCCATAAAATAGAGAAGGAACACTGCAAAACTCATTCTATGAAGCCACAATTATTCTAATACCTAAACCTTACAAAGACAAAAAGAAAACAGAGAAAAAAAAAGAAAACAGAGAACTTCAGACAAATGTCACTTATGAATATCTATAAAAAGATAATAAAATTCTTGCAAATCGAATCCAAGAACATGTCAAAATCATCATTCACCATGATGAAGTAGGCTTCATTCCATGGGATACAAGGTTGGTTTAATATACGAAAATCCATTACCATAATCCACTATATAAACAAACCCAAAGAAAAAAAATCACATGATCATCTCCTTAGATGCAGAAAATGTATTTGGCAAAATACAGCACCACTTATTGTTAAAAGCATTGGAGAGGTCAAGAATTCAAGGACCACACCTTAACATAATAAAAGCAATATACAGAAAACCAACAGTCAATATCAAATTAAATAGAGACATACTTAAAGAAATTCCACTGAAATCGGGGACAAGACAAGGATGTCCATACTCTTCTTATCTATTCACTATAGTACTCAAAGTGCTAGCTAGAACAATAAGACAACAAAAAGAGATCAAGTGTATACAAATTGGCAAAGAAGAAATAAATGTATCACTATTTGTAGATGATATGATAGCATATAAGTGACCCCAAAAATTTTACCAGAGAACTTCTTCAGTTTGTAAATAAATTAAGCAAAGTTGCCAGATATCAAATTAACTCAAATAAATCAGTATCCTTCCTTTATACAAATGAGAAACAGGCAGAGAAAGAAATTAGAGAACAACTCCTTTCATAATAGCCACAAATAATATAAAATATCTTTGAGTAACTCTAACCAAACAAGTCAAATATCTGTATGACAATAACTTCAAGTCTCTCAAGAAAGAAATTGAAGAAGACCTCAGAAAATGGAGAGATCTCCCTTGCTCATGTATTGGTAGAATTGACATAGTAAAAATGGCCATCCTACCTATGGCAATCTATAGATTCAATTCAATTCCCATCAAAATCCCAACCAATTCTTTAAAGACACAGAAAGATCAATTCTCAAATTCATCTGGGGATGCAAAAAATCCAGAATAGCAAAAGAAAACAAAACAAAAAACAAACAAACAAAAACAAAACTTAACAATAAAAGAATTTCAAGGGGAATCACCATTCTTGATCTCAAACTTTACAGAGCAATAGTGTTAAAAACTGCATGGTATTGGTACAGAAAAACAAATGCTGATCAATAGAATTGAATTGAAGACCCAGAAATATATCTGCATATTTATGGACAATTGATCTTTGACAAAGAAGGCAAAAATATACAATGGAAAAAAGAAAGCATCTTCAATAAGTGGTGCTGGTCTAACTGGCTGGCTGTATGTAGCAAAATGGAAATATATCCGTATTTGTCACCTTGTAGAAAGCTCAAGCTCAAGTGGATCAAGGACCTCAACATACAACCAAAGACACTGAATATAATAGAAGAGAAAGTGGGAAAGAACTTCGAATTTATTGGCACAGGGGAAAATTTCCTAAACAGAACTCCAATGGCTCATGCTCTAAGATCAAGATTTTATAAATAGGATCTTATGAAATTGGAAAGCTTCTGTAAGTCAAAGGACTTATTCAATAAGACAAATCTGCAATCCACAGATTGGGAACAATTATTCACTAAACCCACATCTAGTAGAGGGCTAATATCCAAAATATATAAAGAACTCAAAAAACTAATCACCAAAAAACCAAACTACCTAGTAAAAAAACTGGTATATTTTACAAAACCAAGATTTCACAACTGAGGAATCTTAAATTGCTGAGAGCACCTTAAAAATATGTTCAAAGTCCTTAGTGATCAGAGAAATGCAAATCAAAATGACCCTGAGATTCCACCTAACACAAATCAGAATAGCTTAGAGCAAAACCTCAGGAGACAACACATGTTGGAGAGGATGTGGAGAAAAAAGAACAGTCAGTCCTCCATTGCTGGTGGAATTGCAACCTGTTACAATCACTCTGGAAATCAGTTTGGAGGTACCTCAGAAAATTGAGAATATACCCAAAAGATTCCCTACCATGCCACAGGGTCACATGTTCGACTATGTTCATAGCAGTCTTATTTGTGATAGCCAGAAGCTGAAAACTCCCCAGATGACCCATGACAGAAAAATGGGTACAGAAAATGTAGTTCATTTATACAATGGAATACTGCTCAGCTATAAAAAAACTAGGACATCCTGAGTTTTACTGGCAAATGGAAAGAACTAGGAGATATCATCCTGAAGGAGGTAACTAAGACCCAAAAGAATATGCATGGTAAAAAAAAAAGTACAGAGTACTGGAGATAGAGTGTCCAGAACTCAGAAAGGTCAACAAGCTGGAGTACTCAAGTGAGGACACTGCAGTCCCACTTGGGAGAAGTACAAAACAATCACTAGTGGGTAGGGAAAGAGGGACAAGTGAGGGAAAGAGGATGGGTGTTGGGGGGCTAGTAGAGGGGAGAGGGAAATCTGATCTGGTATTGGGTGAGGAAAAAGGGCTGAAGCCCTGAGGTCCAGCAGAAAGAATGGAAACAAGCAATCACAGGAGATAGGAGGTTGGGATGTCCTTCCAGAATGCACCAGAGACCTGGGAGGGGAGAGACTCTCAGAACTCAAAGGGTCTTAGATGAAATGCCCAACAGTAGGAAGAGGGAGCCTATAGATCCCATCTCCAGACGGGCAGTGGTGGTGCACGCCTTTAATCCCAGCACTTGGGAGGCAGAGGCAGGAGGATTTCTGAGTTCGAGGCCAGCCTGGTCTACAAAGTGAGTTCCAGGACAGCCAGGGCTACACAGAGAAACCCAGTCTCGAAAAACCAAAAAAAAAAAAAAAAAAAATCCCATCTCCAGCAGAAAGACTGGGCATCAAATGAGGGAGAGGTGGGCCAGCCTACAGTCACAACTCTAACCCGCAATTGTTCCTGTCTGAAAGAATTACAAGGATGGAAATAGAGAGGAGTCTGAGAAAAAGAAGATATAGAGATAGGTCCAATGTGGAATCCTGCTCAAGGGGAGATTCCAAGGCCTGACACTATTACTGAGGCTATGGAGTGCTCAAAAAAAGGAACCCAGCATGATTTCTGGAAGATTCATCAAGCAGCTGAAAGAGTCAGAGGCAGATTTTGCACCAAACCAATGGACAGAAGTGTCTCACCCCTGTTGTTGAATTTGAGAAGGCTGAAAGATAAGGAGAAAGGTGACCCTGTAGTAGGACTAACAGTCTCAATTAGTCTGGACCCTCAAAATCTTTCAAACAATGGACCACCAAACAAGCAGTATACACCAGCTGATATTTGGCCCCCAACACACATTAAGTAGAGGAATGGTGGGTCTGTGTTCATTCAGAGATGTTGCACCTAACCCTCATGAAACTGGTGGTCCTAGGGAGTTTAGAGGTCAGGTGAGGTGTGAGTGGGGATATTCATGTGGAGACAGGGGTTAGGGAAGACATATGGAATGTGGAACAGTTGGATGGAGAACTCGACTGGGTAAATAAAATAAGGTGTGTAAAAAATAAATGAATTAATTAGTTAAAATAAATGCAGATTCTCATATCCATCACTGGGGAACATTCTTTACTTTATTAATAAAATGTTTCCATTAAAAAACATTTATATTATAGGTTTTTTTTACCTTATATGTGTATTGTATTAGTAAACTGTAATACAATAATGTACTTACTAAGAAGCTTGTTCTCGAGATATCCAGCCTTAATTTCAGATCCACATATGTTTATCTCAAAGTGGACTCCTATATCTGGGGAAATTCTGTTCTCTTCCCAACTGTGTGACAAGGAAGACAAAATTGCCCAACACTAGAAACATTGTGGACATGAAAACAGGTAGACAGCAAACTATTTTCAACAGATACACTGTTTTATTTATGATAGAAATTTGAATGCAGTAGGAAATAATTCAGAACTTCAACCATCAGAAGATTGTCTGTGGAGAGAAACTTCAGTCATCAACTCAAGCTGACTGTCTCAAATTCCTGTTGGTAACTTTGGAAGTACTACTATAAAAGTTAATAGACATATGAATCCTAATTGTTCTGGAGGAATGCTCTACCCAGAGCTCAGGGAATATTATTGAAGAGTAAGACATATTTTAAGAACCAAAGGAGAAGAAAATCTGTTGTGAGATTACATGTTTTAGTTATGAAAAAGGAGTTATGAAGTTTCAAAAATATGGCCATATAGTAAAGTAACTGTACTATTCCAAAAGTCGTTCAGATTCCAAAATAGATAGGAGAATCTCACAGGGCCCTTATTTTAAAGGAGGAGCTACAATTTATGAATAACTGCTGAGAGAGAAAATTAGACATCTTTAGGAATGAGCCCCTGATTGATTATTTACTACAAAGTAGCCATCACTTGAAACATAAAAATTGGATTCATTGAATGGACTCAGCAGGTTGCATTTGTATTCTTATCCACTTATATGTATAGACAGAAAGATAGACAGACAAAGTAGATATATTTGGTATAAATGTAGGTACAAATATGGTTAAACACACACAAAAACACATACACACACACACACACACACACACTCCATCCAATGATGGTTAAAGACAAGGAAGCTATGAGAATATGGGGGATGGATTACAAACATGGGAGAGTTTCACTGGAATGAAAGTAATAATATCTAAAATGATTTTAAAGATTAAAATAAAATATAATGCACACCATTTTGTTATTTTCAAATAAAACTTATCCTACAATATGTAGTGTCCAGAATTCTCTAGAGATATATAACAATAAAGAATATATATTCTGTAAAATAATAAATTAATATTGTTCTACAGATTAAGAACACATGTAGAATAAACATTTTTAATAATCATTTTATTGTATTAAGTGAGTATAGAGTTTGTAGAGAAATATAGCATGACTCAACGTGATAAAAATAGTAAAGTAGAATAAGATAAAAATGATAAGATATGCCCAGAAGCCAGGGGATCCTGAGCTGTATAAGAGTAGAGCAAGCAAGCTGAACACTAGCACAGTTGCTGGTCATTCCCATTAGTGGGCATAGTGCTGCATGGCCACAACATATTAAGAATTGAATGACTCTTTGTATATAATGTATATTAGTCCTCTATCATATGTAGGGTTGGTAAAGATCTTTTCCCAATTTGGTGGTTGCCGTTTTGTCCAATTGACAGTGTACTTTGCCTTACAAAAACTTTGTAAATTTTTGAGGTCCCATTTGTCAATTCTTGATCTTAGAGCACAAGCTATTGATGTTCTGTTCAGGAAATTTCCCCTGTGCTCAAGTGCTTAAGGCTCTTCCCCAATTCCTTTTCTATTAGTTTCAGTGTTTCTGGTTTTATGTGGAGGTCCTTGATCCACTTGGAGTTGAGCTTAGTACAAAGAGATAAGAATGGATCGATTTGCATTCTTCTGCATGCTGACCTCCAGTTGAACCAGCACCATTTGGTGAAAAGGCTATCTTTTTTTCCACTGGATGGTTTTAACTCTTTGTCAAATATCAAGTGAGAAGTTAGACTCCATAGAGCCAAATAACCCTATTAAAAATGGGGTACAGAGCTAAACAAAGAATTTTCACCTGAGGAATATCAAATGGCTGAGAAACACCTAAAGAAATGTTCAACTTCCTTAGTCATTAGGGAAATGCAAATCAAAACGACCCTGAGATTTTACCTCACACCAGTCAGAATGGCTAAGATCAAAAACTCAGGATATAGCAGGTATTGGTGAGGATGTGGAGAAAGAGGAACACTTCTCTACTTCTGGTGAGATTGCAAGCTGGTACAACCACTCTGGAAATCATTCTGGCGGTTCCTGAGAAAATTGGGCATGACACTTCCATAGGACCCTGTTATACCACTCCTGGGCATATACCCAGAGAATTCTCCAGCATGTAATAAGGACACATGCTCCAGTGTGATCATAGCAGCCCTATTTATAATAGCCAGAAGCTGGAAAGAACCCAGATGTCCCTCAATGGAGGAATGGATTCAGAAAATGTGGTATATTTACACAATTGGAATACTACTCAACAATTAAAAACAATGAATTCATGAAATTCTTAGGCAAATGGTTGGAACTGGAAAATATCATCCTAAGTGAGGTACCCCAATCACAAAAAACCACACAGGGTATGCAGTCACTAATAAGTGGATATTAGCCCAGAAGCACAATTCACATATCAATTGATTTCCAAGAAGAAGGAAAGAGAGGTCCCTGGTCTTGGAAAGACTTTTTGCAGCAGTGTAGGGGAATACCAGGACAGAGAAGCAGGAGGGGTTGAATGGGGAACAGGGGGAGAGAAGAGGGCTTATGGGACTTTGGGGGAGGGGGGAACTGGGAAAGGGAAAATCATTTGGAATGTAAATAAAGAATATAGAAAATAAAATAAACAAAAAAATACTAAAAAGAAAGGAAAAAAAAAAGAACTGAATGACTCGCCTCTCTGCTGGGGCATACTCTTGACTGGTCTGCTCCAGTGAAGACACTGTCTCATGATCCATCCTAGAAAACCAGCTGCACTCAGACCAGTTGGTAAGAACCCCTCCCACCTCTGGAGACCCAGAGCTGCTGCTGGGGGTTCAGCAGAATCACCACCCATCAACCCCCATAACAAGTCCAAAATATTGCTCCCCTTCTGTTCCTTCTGCCCCTTCTGTCATTGGTCCCTCCACAGGAGTTCAGGGAGGCCTGAGAACATAGGTAGGAACATTCCTGCTGTTCAGAGGAACCCTTCTGGAACCCTCAGGACAGAGCCCTCCAGTTTCTGTCTCTGGCTGGGGACCATCCTCTTTCACAGAGTGTCATAGTCAGGGGGCACGGGGAGATAGCTAACCTCCCAGGAGTACGGAGAGGGATGAAAGCACAAAGCTGATCCTGGTCCACTGAGCTATATACAAAAATACCACCATAACAGAGCTGGTTTCCCAGGCATGCCTACATACCTGTGTTTACAGAGAGAAGGGGTCTCCCAGGAGTACAGATACACAGGCTTACAGGACAGATAAGTCACAGACAGAGATAGCAAGACCAGCTAACACCAGAGATAACCACATGGCAAAGACAAATGCAAGAACATTACCAACAGAAGCCAAGGCAACATGGCACCATTGGAACCCATTTCTCCCACAACAGCAAGTCCTGGATACCCAAATACACTGGAAAAGCAAGATCTGGATTTAAAATCACATCCCATGATGCTGATAAAGAACTTCAGGAAGGATACAAATAACTCCCTTAAAGAAATATACAGGAGAACATGGGTTAGTGGTTAGAAGCCCTTAAAGAGAAACACAAAAATCCCTTAAAGAAATACAGGAGAACATGGGTCAACAAGTAGAAGCCCTTAAAGCAGAAACATAAAAATCTCTTAAAGAATTACAAGAAAAAAAAAGTGAAAGAACAGAACAAAACCATCGAGGATCTAAAAATGGAATTAGAAAAAATAAAGAAATCACAAAGGGAGAGATCTCTGGAGATAGAAAACCTTGGAAAGAATTCAGGAGTCAAAAAATGCAAGCATCAACAACAGAATACAAGAGAGAGAAGAAAGAATCTCGGGTGCTAAAGAAACCATAGAAAACATTGACTCAACAGTCAAAGAAATTGCAAAATGCAAAAAGCTTGTAACCATAAACATCCAGGACACAATGAGAAGAACAAATCTAAGGATTGTAGATATAGAAGAGAGTGAGGATTTACAACTTAAAGGGCCAGTAAATGTCTTCATCAAAATTATAGAAAAACAAACAAACAAACAAAAACCAAAAAAACAAAAATAAACTTCCCTACCCTAAAGAAAGAGATACCCATGAGAAACCTACAGAACTCAAAACAGACTGGGACAGAACAGAAAGTCCTCCTGTCACATTATAATCAAAACATCAAATGCACTAAACAAAGAAAGAATATTAAAAACAGTAAGAGAAAATGTCAAGTAACATATAAAGGCAGACCTATCACAATTACACCAGACTTCTAACAAGAAACTATGAAAGCGAGAAGATAGTGGGCAGATGTCAAACAGGCCCTATGAGAAAATAAATGTCAGTCCAGGCTACTATACCCAGAAAATCTCTCAATTACCATAGACGGAGGAAACAAGATATTCCATGAAGAAAATACAAATTTACACAATATCTTTCCATAAACTCAGCTCTACAAAGAATAATGGATGGAAAATGACAACACAAGAAGGGGAACTATACTCTAGAAAATGAAGTAAAGTAATCTTTCTTTCAACAAATCCAAAAGAAGATAGCCACACAAACAGAATCCACCTTTAACAACAAAAATAGCAGTAAGTAACAATCACTTTTCCATAATGTCTCTTAACATTAGTGGACTCAATTCCCCAATAAAAAGAGAAAGACTAACAGACTGGGTATCTAAACAGGACCCAACATTTTGTTTCATACAAGAATCCCACCTCAGTGACAAAGACAGTCACTACGTCAGAGTCAAAGGTTGGAAAACAATTTTCCAAGCAAATAGTCCCAAGAAAAAAGCTGGAGTGGGTATTTTAATATCATAGAGAATTTACTTTCAACCAAAAATTGTCAAAAAAGATAAAGAGTGACACTTCATACTGGTCAAAGAAAAAACCTACTACGATGATCTCTCAGTTGTGAACATCTGTTCTCCAAATGTAATGGTACCCCATTTATAAAAGAAACATTACTAAAGCTCAAAGCACACATTGCACTCCATGCATTAATAGTGGGAGACTTCAACACCCCACTCTCAGGAATGGACAAATCATGGAAACAGAAAATAAATAGAGACACATTGAAACTAACAGAAATTATGAACCAAATGGATCTAACAGATATTTATAGAACATTTCATCATAAAGCCAAAAAATATACCTTCTTCTCAGCACCACATAGTACCTTCTCCACAACTGACCATATAATTGGTCACAAAACAGCCCTCAACAGATACAGAAATATTGAAGTAATTCCTTGCATCTTATCAGGTCACCATGGTCTAAGGCTGGTCTTACGTTCCAACAAAACCAGCTGAAAACACATATACACATGGATGCTGAATAAAGTTCTACTCAGTGATAATTTGGTCAAGGAAGAAATAAAGAAATTAAAGACTTTTTAGAATTTAATAAAAATGAAGACACATCATACCAAAACTTATGGGACACAATGAAAGCAGTGCTAAGAAGAAAACTCATAGTGCTAAGTGCCTCCAAAAAGAAAATGGAGAGAGCTAACACAAGCAGCTTGACAGCACTCCTAAAATCTCTAGAACAAAAAGAAGTAAATATACCCAAGAGTTGTATATGACAGGAAATAATCAAACTCAGGGTCAAAATCAACCAAATAGAAACAAAAAGAACTATACAAACAATCAACAAAACCAAGAGTTGGTTCTTTGAGAAAATCAACAAGATAGATAAACCCTTAGCCAGACTAACCAGAGGGCACAGAGGCACTACCCAAAGTAATAAAATCAGAAATGAAAAGGGAGACATAACAACAGAAACTGTGGAAATTAAAAAAATCTTCAGATCCTACAAAAAAACATATACTCGACAAAATTTGAAAATCTAGATGACATGGACAATTTTCTAAACACATACTAGGGGACAATGTTAAAACAGGATAAGGTAAACCATCTAAATATTGCCATAAGCCCTGAGGAAATACAAGCAGTTATTAACAGTCTCCCAACCATAAAAAGTCTAGGACCAGATAGGTTTAGTGGGGAATTCTACGAGATCTTCAAAGAATGCCTAATACCAATACTATTACACAAAATAGAAACACAAGGAACACTACCCAATTCATTCTATGAAGCCACAATAAGGCTTATACATAAACCAAACAAATACCAAACAAGGAAAGAGAAATTCAGACCAATTTTCCTTACGAAAATTAATGCAAAAATACTCAATAAAATTTTTGCCAACCAAATCCAAGAATACATGAAAACTATAATTCACCACAATCTTTAACACAGGTTTCAACACAGGGATGTGGGGATGGTTGAATATATGGAAATCCATCATTGTACTCCATTACAAAAACAAACTCAAAGAAAAAAAAAATCACATGATCATCCCCTTAAATGCAGAAAAAGCATTTGACAAAATATAACATCCCTTCATGTTGAAAGCATTGGAGAGATCAAGAATTCAAGGCCCATACCTAACTATAGTGAAAGCAATATACACCAAACCAGTAGTTAACATAAAACTAAATGGAGAAAAACTTGAAGCAATCCCACTAAATTAGGGAACCAGACAAGAACTGCCCTGTCCATTCAATATAGTACTTGAACTTCTAGCTAGAGCAATTAGACAACAACAAAGTGATACAAATTTGAAAGAAAGGAGTCAAAATATCACTATTTGCAGATGATCCTAAACTTAACTGATCCTGAAAATTCCACCAGAAAACTCCTAAAGCTGATAAACAACTTTACCAAAGTGACTTGATACAAAATTAACTCAAATTAGTAGCCTTCCTCTACTCAAAGGATAAACAAGCTGAGAAATAAATTAGTGAAATGACACCCTTCACAATAGTCACAAACAATATTACATACCTTGGGGTGACTCTAACCAAGCAAGTGAAAGATCTGTATGTCAAGAACTTTAAGCCTCTGAAGAAAGAAATCAAAGAATATTTCAGAAGATTGAAAAATCTCCCTTGCTAATTGGTAGCATTAATATAGTAAACCTGGACATTTTCCTGAAAGCAATCTACAGATTCAATGCAATCCCCATAAAAATTCCAAATCAATTCTTCATAGAACTAGAAAGAGCAATCTGCAAATTCACTTGGAATAACAAAAAACCCAGGATAATGAAAATTATTCTCTACAACCAAAGAATTTCAGGGGGAATCACCATCCCTGACCTTAAGCTCTACTACAGAGCAACAGTGATAAAAATTGTATGGTACTGGTACAGAGACAGGCAGAAAGTTCAATGGAATAGAAGTGAATACTCAGAAATGAATCCACATACCTATGGTCACTTGATGTGGATCTAAAAACATTCAGTGTTTTTAGACAACATTTTTATCAAATGGTGCTGGATCAACTGGAGGTCAGCATGTAGAAAAATTCAAATTGACTCACTCTTGCCTCCTTGTACAAAGCTCAAGTCCATGTGTTTCAAGGACCTCCACATAAAACCAGATACACTGACGCTTATAGAGGAGAAAGTGGAGAAGAGCCTTGAACACATGGGCACAGGGGAAAATTTCCTGAACAGAACACCAATGGCTTATGCTCTAAGAACAAGAATCAACAAATGGGACCTCATAAAAGTGTAAAGCTTCTGTAAGGTAAAGGGCACTGCCAATAGTACAAAATGGCTGCCAACAGACTGGGAAAACATCTTTACCAATCCTACATCTGATAGAGGGCCAATAACCAATGTATACAAAGAGCTCAAGAAGTTAGACTCCAGAGAGTCAAATAACCCTATCAAAAAAATGGAATACAGAGCTAAAGAGACCATTCTCAACTAAAGAAACTCAAATGTCTGTGAAGCACCTAACGAAACGTTCAACATCCTTAGTTATCAGGGAAATGCTAATCAAAACCACCATGAAATTCCACCTTACACCAATCGGAATGGCTAAAATGAATAACTAAGGGTACAGCAGATGCTGCCAAGGATGTGAATAAAGGGGAACACTTCTCCAGTGCTGGAGTGATTGCAAGCTGGTACAATCACTCTTGAAATCAGTTTGGCAGTTACTCAGAAAATTAGATGAAATACTACTTCAAGACCCAGTTTTACCACTCCTAGGCATATACCCAGAAGATTTTCCAACATGTAATAAAGACACATGCCCCACTATGTTCAAAGCAGCCTTATTTATGATAACCAGAATTTGGAAAGAACCCAGCTGTCCAACAGAGGAATGGATACAGAAAATGTGGTCTATTTACACAATGGAGTACTACTCAGCTATAAAAAACAATTAATTTATGAAATTTTTAGCTGAATGAATGGAACTAGAAAGTGTCATCCTGAGTGGGGTCATCTAATCACAAAAGAACACACATGGTATGCACTCACTGATAAGTAGATATTAGCCCAGAAGCTCAGAATACAATTCACAGACCACATGAAGTTCAAGAAGAAGGCAGACCAAAGTGTGGGTCCTTTGGTTTTTCTGAGAAAGGGAACAAAATATTCACAAGAGCAATTATGGAAACAAAGTGTGGGGCACAGAATGAAGGAAGGCCATCCAGATACCATCTTACCTTGGGATTCATTGGGGAATAGGACATCAGCATTAGAACTAGTCTTATGCCACAACAATTCTATCATCTGACTAGTAATTGTATTTGGTCTGATAATACTCAAAACAGGGACTATACTATCAGGTTAGAATCACACATTGCTATTTCAACTGACAATTCAGTTTAGTGAGTTTGATGCTTTAAAAAGTTGGAATGGAAGTTGATCATTTCTTTAGGTGATTCTTGGGCATTCAAGACTCCTCAGTTGAGAAGCCTTTGTTTAGCTCTGTACCCCATTTTTAATAGGATATTTGGTTCTCTGGAATCTAACTTCTTGAGTTCTTTGTATATATTAGATGTTAGCCCACTATCAGATGAAGGATTGGTAAAGATCTTTTCCCAATCTGTATGCTGCATTTTTCCTATTGACAATATCTTTTGCCATACAGAAGCTTTTCAGTTTCATGAGGTCCCATTTGTCAATTTTTGATCTTAGAGTTTGAGCCATTGATGTTGTATTCAGGAAATATTCCCCATGTCTATGTGTTTGAGGCTCTTTCCCACTTTCTTTTCTATTAGATTCAGCATATCTGGTTTAATGTGGATGTCCTTGATATACTTGGACTTGAGCTTTCTACAAGGATATAAAAATGGATCAATTTCCATTCTTCTACATGCATACTGCCAGTTAGACTAGCACCATTTGTTGAAAATGCTGTCTTTTTTTTTCCACTGAATGGTTTTTGGCTACTCATAGCCAATATTTGGACTGAGCCCAGGGCCTCCAATAGAAGAGTTAGAGGAAGGGCCGTAGGAATTGATGGGTATTGCAACTCCATTTGAAGAACAACAGTATCAATTAACTGGACTCCTCAGAGCTCCCAGGGACTAAACAGCCAACCAAAGAATTTACATGGGCTAGTTCATGGCACCTATTAACACAGACACAGATACTCACAACCAACTATTGGACTGAGCCTGAGGACTGCAATGAAAGAGTTAGGGAAGGACTGAAGGAGCTGAAGAGGATTGAAACCCCACAGGAAGAACCACAGTATCAATTAACTGATCACCTCAGAGCACCCAGGGACTAAGCTGCTAACCAGAGTATATGTGAGCGGGTCTATAGATCCCACTACATATGTAGCAGAGGACTGCTGCATTTGGCTTCAGTGTGTGTGGAAGCACTTGGTCCTGAGGAGGCTTGATGCCCCAGAGAAAGAGGATGTTAGAAGCGTGAGGCAGGAGTGGATGTGGGGGTTGGAGAGCACCCTCTTAGAGAAAAGTTAAAGGTCAGTGTATGGGGGGGGTAGGGTAGGGATGTTCATGGGGTGGAGACCAGGAAGGGGAATAACGTAAACTGTAAACAAATAAAATAATGAATAAATAAAAATACTTGAAGTGTTATTTTTCCACAGCAAATAACATATATCCATGCTTTTCAGGATTTTATTTTCTGGCTTTTACACCATGAAAATTAACTTAAAATTCAATAATTAGTGTTAAATTCTATAATTAAGGAATGTACAGTAGACTAACATTTGTTTAGCGTTCCACTTAAAATTGGGTATCAGAATTTTTGAGATTCAAATGGAGCATACTATAATTGATTAAAAAGGAGGGTAGTCTCATTTATAAACTGAAAGGGGTAAATTCAAGTTTATGTTAAAACTGACACTCAACCATGCCACAAAGGGAAGAAAAGAAACATCTATATCACTTTGTGCTTTAACGCTGACAGAAAAATCATGTTTACAAAACTTGAAAATTTTTGTAGCTATTTCTAATTGTTCAAGTCTTTCTTTAAATACAAAAAACCAAAACAAAACAAAAAACAACAACAACAAAAAAAAACCTATGCTGCCACAGATAAGTCTTTGGTTATCAAAGACTGAAAATTGAAAAGAATGTTCTTTGAATTTTATGTTAATAGTAGATAGATGTACTCATACTATAGAAACCCCATGAATCACTCACACAATGGTTTTGTAATTATTAAATTATTTATGCATACAATTCCAGAAATTATTCACTGAGAAATTAGATATGGAGAGTGAGAACAGAGTATGTCAATAATTTACACAGTTTCTTGGGAAAATTTTATTTAGAATATGATTTTATAACTAACTAAAAAGAAATTATGCCAAGGAATATTAGGAAAAATAGCATCTATTCATTTTATGAGCACTTTAATTAATGTAATGTTTGAACTTCTAAGATTTGAAAAATTAAACTAGTGAACATATGATCTTAAATTTTGAGAATAAGGTTTGTGATATAAGTATAAATCAAAAATATTCATGTTGTTTTACTACTTTATATTGTTTCTTGAGGAGTACATAGATTCAGAAATATGCACAAGTATGTTCAGAGGAGTAAAATGAATTAAGACCTATCAGTTTGGGGGATATAAACTGCTGAGATGGCAGTTTATAGAGTTCAGTATTTCAATGTTTCTCCAAGCCATCTAGGAAAGGTTAAGATTTGACTAAGCATAACTTTATAATAATCCCTAAGGTGATTTTTAGCTCCATGTAAACATTTGGAATGAAGTTCAAATGTGTAATTATTAACTTTTTGCAAATGCCACTAGTATTCTTAAAAGGCATGTTATTAGGAAGTTTTTAAAACTATAGTTCAGCTGTCTCCTCTTTTGTAAAAACAATTTTGCCAATTTTATGTATGTACATTTGTGTGTATATGATCATACACACTCAGCTATGTACCTCAACATTCAAAAGATAAAACCTTATAATATAACTAAATTGCACGTTCCAAGTATATACAATTTATTTTCTTTAGTTAGTTGGTTAATTAGTTTTGTTAGTTTGTTTCTTTGATTTTTTTTAATTGGCTTGAGTACTTCTTTCAATAAATCATACAAAGGAATTTTAACCCAGCAAAAAGGCTGCTATAGCAAGGGTTCATATCTATAGACTTTCTAGGCCTATGTGATTCAGATGGAATGCCAACATACACTGGATTACAATTTTATGTGGCATGAATACAGGCATGCCATTACTATGCACCTTTAATACAAAGCAATGTTTTGAAGTGGAGGGAAATTCAGTTGTGTTCAGGTGAGTTCAGTTTGCTTCATGCAAATGGAGGAGGTACTTTTTCTAGGACAGGTTTACAGAGATAGCTTTCAGGTTAAGACAGAACAAGCCAGAGAACAGGAAGAAGTCAAAAGTTTAGAAGAGATTACCACAGTTAGTTTAAGACCCAGTAGAGCAATTCTGTCAGAAGCTTAGAGAAGTCAGTTCAAATCAGTCATCTTGGAGAAGAGTTAGGGACAGAACAGCTGAATTAAAACAGCCAGAAAGACTTTAGAAAGAACTAGAAATGGTGAACATATTCATTGGTAAGCCTCAGAGTTGGCAATGACATCTGAAGAATAAAAGCTACTTTTCCAAAATCATGTGTCTTAGTTAGGCTTTCTGTTGCTGTGCTAAAACACCCAGATAATAAGAAATGTGTGGAGAAAGTTTTTGTTGTTGTTGTTGTTTGTTTTGTTTGTTTGTTTTGCTTACACATTCCTATGGTCTATCATTGAAGAAAATTAGGCCATAAACTTAAGCAGGACAGGAATATGGAGGCCAGAACTAATACAAGAGATCATGGAGGAATGCAGGTACTAGCATATTCCTCTAGCTTACTCAGACTGCTTTCTTGTAGCTTCTAGGACAATTAGCCCAGGAGAAGAACCAAAAGTGATCTCCACCATCCCACATCATTCATCAATCAAACAAATTATCATAGGCTTTCCCATAGGCCAATCTGTTGGGGAAACTGTCAACTATTGTTCTATTTTTTAACAAACTTTATATTTTTAAAAGTAGAAATAAAACTAGCTGCTTCAATAAGATGACACTGAGTAGAATGCCATTTTCCTTTAAAAAAAATGTGATGCATAGTGGGAAACAGGTGAGTCTTTGAGGTTACTATTCCCCAAAGAAACTGAAAGTAGTTTTGTTGGGCATAGAGACATTATCACGAGAATGAATTTTAAAGAACAAACTGATGCCTATTTCAACCTTTAAATTCCTGTAAAGAAAAATGACCTCTCTCCTACTATGGGTTCCAAACCATCCTCTATGTTGTCACTCCATGAAGTGAGTTCCAATCAGAATCAGTGAATAGGAATTTAGGATTTTATCCTTGAAATATCTGAGTCATTTAGTGAAATTCTTTTTTTCTACAAGTTACTCTGCTGTAACAACAACACAGTAAAAGGGCCCTTATAGGTTTGAACCAGACCCAAAGTAAACACACATGTGTATTTTCTGCACAATGTTGCAAAAACTGCTTAGAGTAAAATTCCTGGCTCATAAACTATATAGTTTACATAGGAAAACAACTTACATTCAATTAATTTTTACTGCTTAGAGATGACTGGAGAATTGACTCAGTGGTTAAGAGCACTGACTGCTCTTTCAAGGTCCTGAGTTCAATTTCCAGCTCTGTATAATGACTCTTAATCATCTGTAATGGGATCAAATGCCCTCTTATAGTATGTCTGAAAACAGCTACAGTGTACATGTATAAAATAAGTACATCTTAAAAGAATAAGAAACACAACTTACATTCAATTAAATTTTATTCATTATAAAAGGCATAAATATTTAACATTAAACTGTATAATATGGTACAATGGGTGTTTATGATGCTCAATTATTATTATTAGAATTATTATTGTTTTCACAGTTTGAAGTAATATTTAGTATTATTTATATTTCTATATTATTAAATTTTAAGTACAGTTTACTGAAAGTCATAGAGCATGCAGTCAAATACAATGAATGAATAAAGGATCACATTTATCACAGTGTTTAAGTGCAACAATTTGTGTCTTTGGCAAAAGTTTTGTCTGAGTTATTGCTATGAAGTAAGTACAAGTAAGTGACCAACCCAGTGAAGCAGATTAATCTGTTCACAACAGCTCGAATATGGATTAAGAAAATTATATTTGGCATGGAAAGAAAGCAAAACCATCTTGAAGTCACTTGTTATTAGGAAAATGATATATTGAAGTAGAAGTTATTTGTAGTGTCATTTGATGCAAACTCATGTGCTGCTTTGCTGAGGCAAGACACATGGGAAGATTCACAATGTTTGGACAGAGTATGAATAGGATTCAAAGGACATGGACCATACACTTATATATCTAGCAATGCAGTGCTTATTATACCTTATCCTTCTTTCCAGGATATATTCTGAAACCTTTTTGAAAGAATGCAGCACAATCAAATTAGAGATTCCATCAATAAAAATCAGCTATGCCTTTTCATTATATTTGAAGAAAGCTAGAAGACTTAGAAGTCACCTTACCTTAAGTCACAAGGAACTTCACTGCACATGCTAGAGAAACATCTCTATACCAGCAGGGAATATTTTTACAGAGATTTGGTATGGCTGACTGAACTCACAAGGGGAAATATGTACAAAGGTTTAAAGATTAGATTCAAATATATGTTTTCTTGCCAATTGAATTGGATCATAATTTCAAAATTGAGACACACTTGAGTTCTTCCTTGTTAAACCAACCATATCACAGAAAAAAAGCAAAAAACTATCACATCATTATTACATGACTGGATTCCTCCAAACACTAGCCTAGCTTTAATTTCTCACTTTTAAGAGTAACAAATGTTCTTCCTAATATACTGTTTTTGGTCCACTAATGCTCTACTTACTGAGCTGAGAATTTTGAGAGTGGTGGCTTCATTTTACATGAATTAAAATACCTATATGAATAGTGTAATATGTAGAATTATGTCACAATTAGAAAATAACACAATCATAAAGTAAACAATATTCAAAATAATTATTACAATAAAATTCCATGATAAAACCTTAAATTGGTTGAGCAATATTTCGGAATCACAAAGTTTCTTCAGGCATATTTATGTACTTTAAAAACAAAGAGAAATTTACTACTTAATTATAACCCTTATGAGTGATATAATCATTACATAGGAAACTAGTAGCCCCCGATATAACACCCAGACCTTCTAAAATAGATGCTTGTTTAAAGTATCTCTAAACAAGCAGAATAGTTTTAACATTTGAGACAACATGAAAACACAGATATTGATTACTTCCATCTTTATCATTTGTTTTTCTAACATTTATGAAAAAACACAGGTTTGATCTGGAGAGCAGTGCTAAGAAACTTCAAATAAAATTATTGCTAAATACAAGGCCCATTCATCTTCTTGTGAAACATCACCTAGAAATGGTTAAAGCAATAGCATACATATATCAATGCATTTATTCTGTAACATTAAAGTGACTTTGAATATTGGAAATACATGAATTTGCATTTGATTGTCAATGTTTTAGTAGTGTGCATGTAAAATGTAAAGTTATTTATTTTTAATTGTTTCTTCTAATTTATTGTTTCTATGTATGTATGTATGTGTGTGTGTGTGTGTGTGTGTGTGTATCAGCCTGCATGAAATTATATATACCACATATATACAGGTATCTGCAAGGACCAGAGGCATTCAATGAGAGTTACAGGTAGTAGTGACATATCTGACATGGTAGTAGTGAAGTGAACCTGGATCCTTTGTAAGAAAAGTATTTGCTCTTAAATGGCGATCCAATGTGGCAGAACCTTCCCCCAATAAATAAAGATTTCAATGGACCAATCACTGGGTTAGGAGTATGTGGAACTTCCAGGTCAGGGAGAGGAAGAACTGAGACAGGAGGAAGGGAATTCCTTTGGATGGGAGAGAACATGGAGTCACCATGTAGGTAGCAAGAATCCCCTTTCCTCCTTTTAGTGCTACCACAGGATTTGACATAGAATAACTTACAAAGATGGGATGCTAGCTTCTGCACTGAACGATTGTGTTACCTGTTGATTCTAAACTAAGATTATGTGGTGTTTTCCTCCTTCATGTGGTGACTCAGCTGGGTTCCAGAGAAAGGTACAGCAGCAGGGCATCCCAGTCAGCCACAGGAATTTGGAAGCATGGGGCATGTGTGGCAACAGCCTGTTATGGTAACTTAGCAATCACGTGGAGAGATTTCAGAACCCTGAGTTAGAGAGTCTACCTGAGAACAGGTTGGTCTGTCTACTGGTGCTTTGATGGCAATAGCATGAATTACACTTTAATATTTTACACAACATTCCATCTCTGCAGACCCAATTTTTTATCTTACACAGGTGTTTTTGTTTATAGAATCATATTTAATAGGTAATATATAGAGGATGCAATACCATTTATTCAGAAAGATCAATCTACACCTAATATAATCAAATTAATTAATGCTAAAATTGGTTCTGCACATTAATTTGGAGAATGATTTAAACTTGATGATATCATTATATATTTTATGGTAAATATATGTATACATTCTTTAAAATTCACAAAACTGTTTTTATTAACCATTTCTTTTTTTAATTTTTATTTTATTTATTTACATTTCAAATGCTATCCTATTTCCTGTTCTCCCCTCTGCAAACTCCCTATTCCATCCCCCCTTACCCTGTCTCCAGGAGGGTGCTCCCCCCACCTCAGTGCCCCAGCACCCCTCCATACCAGGGCATCAAAGAACCTCCCTTCCCATTGATGCCAGACAAAGCCCCTTCAGCTCCTTCAGTCATTTCCCTAACTCATCCATTGGGGCTCCTCTGCTCAGTCCAATGGTTGGCTGTAAGGTTCCACATCTGTATTGGTTAATATCTTGCAGAGACTCCCAGAGACAACTGTATCAGGCTCCTGTCAGCAAGCACTTCTGCAATAGTGTCTGGGTTAGGTGTATGCATGTGAGATGGATCCACAGGTGGAACAGTCACAGGATCCCCTCTCCCCAGTCGCCACTCCACTCTCTGTCCCTGTGTTTCCTTTAGACAGAAGCAATTCTGGGTTAAAATTTTGGAGATGGGTGGTTGACCCCATCCATCAACAGGGAGGGAGGGGGCATGCCTAAACTCTGGATATGGACTCAACAGGTTCTCTCTCCCCTTTGTGGGGTATTTCAGCTAATGTCATCCCTGTGGAGTTCAAGGAGGCTCTTGCTTTTCTGGCATCTGGGACTTTTTGGTTGCTACCCCCAGTTCTCCATCCCCTATTGCTACACACATCTGTTCAATTTCCTGAACATCCCTATGTCTACCCCCCTCTCTTCCTATACCTGATTCTGTCCCTCTTTTTTCCTTCCCACTCTTCTCTTCCTCTAAAGTCCCTCCCACCTTCTACTTCCCTTGATTATTTTGTTCCCCCTTCCAAGTAGAAATGAAGCATCCATACTTTGGTCTTCCTTCCTTTTTGCTTCATATGGTCTGTGAGTTTTATCATAGGTATTTCATGGGTTTTTGCCTAATACCCACTTATGAGTATATACCATGTGTGGTATACTGTCACTGAGTTTCCTCAATCAGGATGATATTCTCCAGATCCATACATTAGTCTGTGAATTTCATGAAGTCTTTGTTTTCAATAGCTGAGCAGTATTCCATTGTGTAAATGTACCACATTTTTTGTATCTATTCTTTAACCTAGGAACATCTGGGTTATCTCCAGCTCCTGGCTATTATAAATATGGTGGCTATGAACACAGTGGAATATAAGTCCCTATTGCATGTTGGAGCATCTTTTGGGTATATGCCCAGTAGTTGTAGAGTTGGATCCTCAAGCAGCACTATTTCCAATTTTTTTGATTAACCATTAATGCACTATAATGTCTTCTTTAAAACAACATCTGGGAGCTGGATGTGGTGGTACAAGTCTATAATTCTTACACTCAAGAGGCAGAAGCACCTAAATCTCTAGGACTTTGAGGCCATCTTGTAGACTCAGTCTGCATAGTGAGTTCCAGAACATCTAGAGATAAGAACAAAGATCCTGTATCAAAAAGGCAAGAAATATAATATCCTTATTTTAAATTGGATGAGTAATACTCTGTTTTATAATTATATCATTTTTTTTTATATTGATGGGCATTTTGGTTGTTTCCAGTTCTAAGGTATTATGAATAAAACTGATATGAACACAGTTGAGCAAGTGGCTTTATGTAAGGATGCTATGTCCTTTCAGATTATACCACAGGGTGGTATACCTGGGTCTTAAGATAGATTGGTTTATATCTTCCTCAGGAACCATCATACTAATTTCCATGGTAGCAATGCATGTTTGTGTTTATATAAGCAATGGGTGTTCTCCTTACACCACATTTTTTCTTGCATTAGCTGTCAATTGTTTTATTAATATTAGGCATTCTGATAGGTGTAAGATGAAATATCAAAGTTACAGTTGGCATTTCCCTATTGACTAAGAATGTTGAACATTTTAAAGTGTTTTTCAGCCCTTATAGAAAAGCTCATGGAACCCTGCAGAAGTGATAATATAAAACTTATAAGAGCCAGAGATGATGGAGACATCAAGAAAGAAGGCCCTTGTGTAGATATACCACATCTTCTGAATCCATTCCTCCCTTGAGGGACATCTGGGTTCTTTCCAGCTTCTGGCTATTATAAATAAGGCTGCTATGAACATAGTGGAGCATGTGTTCTTATTGCATGCAGGTAAAGCCTCTGGGTATATGCCCAGGAGTGGTATAGCCGGATCCTCCGGGAGTGTCATGCCCAGTTTTCTGAGGAACCTCCAGACTGCTTTGCAGAGTGGTTGAGGGTGTAGTTTCCCTCCTTATGTTGGCGTTTTCCATCTATTATCCTTTGTAGGGCTGGATTTGTGGAAAGATATAGTGTAAATTTGGTTTTATCATGGAATATCTTGCTTTCTCCATCTATGGTAATTGAGAGATTTGCTGGGTATAGTAGTTTGGGCTGGCATTTATGTTCTCTTAGGGTCTGTATGAGATCTGCCAAGGATCTTCTAGCTTACATCGTCTCAGGTGAGAAGTCTGGTGTAATTCTGATAAGCCTGCCTTTATAGGTTACTTGACCTTTTCCCTTACTGCTTTTAATATTCTTTCTTTGTTTAGTGCATTTGGTGTTTTGATTATTATGTGCCAGGAGGACTTTCTGGTCTGGTCCAGTCTGTTTGGAGTTCTGTAGGCTTCTTGTATGTTCACAGACATCTCTTTCTTTAGGTTAGGGAAGTTTTCTTCTATAATTTTGCTGAAGATATTTACTGGCCCTTTAAGTTGGAAATCTTCTCTCTCTTCTATACCTATAATCCTTAGGTTTGGTCTTCTCATTGTGTCCTGGATTTCCTGGATGTTTTGGCTCAGGAGCTTTTTGCATTTTGCATTTTCTTTAACTGTTGAGTCAATGCTTTCTTTGGTATCTTCAGCCCTTGAGATTCTTTCTTCTATCTCTTGTATTCTGTTGTTGATGGTTGCATCTATGACTCCTGAATTCTTTCCAAGATTTTCTATCTCCAGAGACGTCTTACTTTGTGATTTCTTTATTGTTTCTACTTCCATTTTTAGATCCTGGATGGTTTTGTTCAGTTCCTTCACTTGTTTGTTTGTGTCCTCCTGTAATTCTTTCAGGAATTTTTGTGTTTCCTCTTTAAGGGCCTCTACCTGTTCACTCATGCTCCCCTGTATTTCTTTCAGGGATTTTTGTGTTTCCTCTTCAAGGGCCTTTACCATTTGACCCATGTTCTTCTGTATTTCTTTAAGGGAGTTATTTATGTCCTTCTTGATGTCCTCTAACAGCATTGTAAGAAGAGGCTTTAAATTCAACTCTTGCTTTTCCAGTGTGCTGGGGCATCTGGGACTTGCTGTGGTGGGAGAACTGGACTCTGATTTTGCCAAGTAGCCTTTTTTTCTGTTGGTAGGTTTCTTGTATTTGCCTTTTGCCATCTGGTTATCTCTGGTGTGTGTTGCTCTTGTTGTCTCTGACTGTGGCTTGCCCCTCTTATGGGCCTGTAAACCTATGTCTGTACTCCTGGGAGACCAACTCTCTTCTTGCAGGGTCTGTGGACAGAAGGCTGTGGAGCTGTATGGTTCCTTGCTGCAAATGGTGGCTGGAAGGGAGGACTCCTGTCCCAGCTACTCCAATGATCATATGCCTTGTGGGCTCCTAGCTGTACCCCTCCAGGAGAAGGTGGAGATCTCACCTCTGCACTCAGAAGTGAAATTGCTGCTGGGAGATCACTCTCTCCTGGTGGGCTAAGCACAGAAGACTTTGGAGTTGCCTGGTTCCCTGCTGCAGATGGCAGCTGGAAGGGAAGACTCCTGTCCCAGCTGCTCCACTGATCGTATGCCCTGTGTGCTCCTAGCTGCACCGCTCCAGAGAGAAGGTGGAGATCTCACCTCTGCACTCCAAAGTGAAATCGCTGCTGGGAGATCATTCTCTTCTGGTGGGTTAAGCACTGAAGGCTATGGAGCTGCCTGGTTCCCTGCTGCAAATGCTATTCCCCATTTTTAATAGGGTTATTTGGTTCTCTTGACTCCAACTTCCTGAGTTCCCTATATATATTGAATACTAGCCCTCTACTGGATGCAGGAGAAAATTGGAAATACTCTTGAATACATTGGTACAGTTGAGAATTTCATTTGGCAAATATTAATGGCTTAGGCTCTAAGATCAACAATTGTTACATAGTACCTTATGAAACTCCATAGCTTCTGTAAGGCAAAGGACACACTCCAGAGGATTGGGAAAGTATCTTTACCCACTCACAAAGGACATACTCAAGAGGATTGGGAAAGTATATATGACAGAGAGCTAATATTCAAAATTTATAAAGAACTAAAGAAGTTAGACATCACTAACCCAAATAACCCAAATAAAATATGGTATAGAGAGCTAAACAGAGAATTCTCCAGAGGGAAAGCTCAACTGGCCAGGAAGCACTTAAAAAGAAATATTCAAAGTCCTTAGTTACATGGCGAAGGCATATCAAAACAACTCTGAGGTTCAATCTTATACCCATCAGAATGGCTAAGATACAAAAAAATCCTCAAGATATAGCATATGCTGATGAAGATGTGAGCAAAGGGAACATTTCTCCATTGCTAGTGGAAGTGCAAACTTGTACAAACACTTTGGAAATCAACTTGATACTTTCTCAGAAAACAGGGAATATTTCTACCTCTGGATCCAGCTATACTACTCCTAAGCATATACCCAAAAGATGCTGTACCATTCCACAAAGACAATTGTTTAACTATGTTAATAGCAACTTTATTTGTAATAGCCAGAAACTGGAATCGACTTAAATGTCCCACACTGAAGAATGGATAAAGACATTTTGTACATCAACATAGCTGAATACTATTTATCTAATAAAAACAAAGACCTTATAAGTTCCCCAATCATACTAAAAATTGTATCGAACTTGAGAATATCATCCTGAGTAAGGTAACCCAGTGCCAAAGGAAATGCATGGTATGTATTCACTTGTAACTAGATATTACAGGATACCCATTGTATACTCCACAGACCCAAACAAGCTAAAGAAGGAAGGTACAAGAAAGGAAGCCTGAATCTTACTTTTAAGGTGGGGGATATAATAGTCATAAGAGAGAGAGTGAGAGAAGGATATGATCTCCACAGGCTCCTCTCCATTTCCATCCCTGTAATTCTTCCAGACAGGAAAAATTATGGGTCAGAGTTGTGACTGTGGAATGATTTCCCTCTCCCTCATTTAGTTCCCAGTCTTCCTGTTGGAGGTGGGCTCTAAAAGTTCCCTTTCCCTACTATTGTGCATTTCATCTAAGACCCCTCTCTCTCTTTCTGAGTTCTGAGAGTCTCTCACCTCCTAAATCTCTGGCTCTTTCTGGAGGGTCCCCCTCCCCCAACTTCCTGTCTCCTGTGGTTGTGGGTGATAACATGCTTTTATTAGAAAAATGTTAAAACTTGTATTTGATCAAATATTGAGTAAATAAAATAGATGTAATGCATACTAATAATTTATCTGACTTAAATTAGGACTTATACAAATACATATTTATTCTGAAATATTGTATTCAGTTAATTTGAGAAGGAATATAAATGGATAAATCACATTTTGAATTAAAAAGTGCTTATTAAACAAGTCATGCTTTGTTGACACCTGATTTCTCCATGCCATCATTAAATTATTTGAGACCATATGAGCAATAGTAGAAGTCAACGAATTTTACAGTGTGATATATCACAAAAGCATTCACCCTTCTCCCCATGTTCCCCAGGGAAGTATCTGTCAAAGCAAAGAGAATTGGATTAGCCCAGAGGATATCTAGGACACTAGACCAAATAAAAAGAACGCACATAGCAAGAGAAAACTGTCACTGGATTAAGTGCTAAAGAATTCACTATTTTATCTCCCACCTTAAAAGTAAGATTCAGTGCATTATTATCACTAATGGATAAAAGATAATGAATACTTTTTCTGAAAGCATACACAGATACAGAAAACACACACACACACACACTTATACGCATGCATACTGTATCACCTTATATGTCATAGGTATAAACACGTTTATATTTGCATGTGCATGCAAAAATTTACTCTAGCATTTTGAAAGATGGATTGCTTATTTCTAACTATATTAATAAAATGGAACAGCTTGAGATCTGTCCAAGAAAAAGACAGTCAAAGACAATCAAATAATCAAATGGATTAAGTATATGTCCAGCTGCCATGCCCTATGTTAAAGATATATTGACTCTAGATTGTTGTTGAGATGAAAAAGTCAATATTCTTTCAAGTTGTTGTTACCAATAGGTTGCCTATGGTTCAGTGTATGGTCTTATATATTATCCAACATAGTATACCCTAATTTCATTCAGTTGAATCATGATGATGATGATGATGAGTGATGATGATGATATTGATGATGACTATAATGACTATGATGAAGATGGCAAACAAGAATGTGAAGGTGAAATTGGTTCATGGATCTCAGAGTAGATGGACAGCATTAGTGGGCATGATATTATTCAATATATTATATACAAGCATAAAATTTCAAATAATAAATATTTTTTAAAACCCAGGGTAGATAAATCATACTGTAGATAGGTGTTATAATACAGAAATCTGTTAATTTTACCTAAATATCAAGATATTATGCATACCATTTTCAGTATTCAATGTGTTTTCAAATAAAATTTATATTAATTTGACTCTTAAGAGCTTAATACATCATTAATTTTGTACACCCTGAAAATTGTGATATGTAAATCCTTTATATTTTTATTCTACCATTGAAAAATATTAACATTTTTATGCAATATTTCAGAAAATATTTAATAATTTTACATTAGGAATTGGACAAATGTTGTAAGTGGGGTTTCTGGGGTGTAGCTCTGTTTATGCCTGTGTGATCTGATTATGAGATTCAAATTTTTCTGATGTGAGACTTACACACTCTATGTGAAATATACACTTTTTGGCATTGTGCATGTAGATTCATCCAGAAAATGATCTCCCTTGACATACCTATTTAATTTCTCATGATCATATTATCATATATTATCATAAAGATGTACATAATATCTATAATGTTTGTTCTCAGATTTTATTATTTAAAATTACATAGACAACTAAATAATTATATTAATATTCCCTTCCATATTGTAGTGCATGGAAAGTAACATAAATGAAGAACTATTTAAAATGTATAGGTAAAACTTCTGATACTCTATGAATACCATTGTTTTCTTACACAGACTAAAGTTTTTTGCAATCAAGTACATAAAATCTTAATGAAAATAATCAGAGACCTAACTCTAATAATTTTTAACACATAAATATTGGGTTTTGATAATGTAGATGGCTAAGTTGATAGTATTTGTTAGATTTAACAGCAGAAGTATTTTGGCTTATTGGAGAAAAGGTATGCAACAAAGAGATTACACCATGCATCAGGTCTAATGCAAGAGATTTATTGGGGGAGGTTATAAAGAGGCTGCCTCTGAGTGAGGGTGGTAGTGAAAAAGAGGGCATGAAGAAAAGGTGCTCACTGGATTTTCATGAGGGACTATAGTGCATGAACTTAGGGAGAATACTCGAGGTGAAAATGGAAATGTGTTGCATTTTGGTGTCTGATGATGAATGGCCATCATTTCTAGGTTACTGAAGGTAACCTAGGCTTAGAGATGATGTTTGTTAACATTCCTCACTCCCATTTACTATAAAATATAAAGAAAATTTTGAGTGTGACTATTGATGGATCAGACAGAAATGAGGTCCATGTTCTTTAGACTGCTTCTTGAAATCTGAGAGTGTTAATATCTTCAGGGCACTGCTGATCTTCTATGTCAGGCATATTCATTAGCTTAAGCTATAGTAAATATTAATATGTCTCTGTTTCATAACTTAACCACTGTCAGGGCTAGAATGTACCACTACACTGATGCCCTGTGTTAGTTTCTATAAATGGATAACAATGGTGTTTGACACCAGAAGGTTTTCAGTATTCAAAACTTGGAAGTCCACTTGGGAGACTGTCAAAGGAAATAGCATGTTGGAACCAATAGTTTAGGTGTCTAGGGGAAAGAAGAGATAGACTTCTGTTATGCTTGTGGTCAGTTGGATTGGGAAAGAAAACAAAATAAAGGCTCCCACTTTGGCTATAAAATCCCTTCACAATAAGTAGACAATATAGATTACATACTTAGGAAAGAAAGAGAGAGGGGCACCCCTAAAAATGCAATTGAGTGCTGGGGTCTGGTGTAGTTGGTAAGGCTGTTCATGGGTCAGTAGGGAAGTGAAGAGTTGAGGCTCTATCCCCCAAATAGGATAGAAAATTTAGGTCACCTCGGTCACAAAAATTCCATCAGGCCTAATAAGTGTCCCCAGTGTTGAAGAAGAAGGAGATGAGTTACCCTGATACTAAAATGACTACCAAGGCATCCCTGTTGGAGATAACAGTTGTTGGGCCATAGGAGCCTGAGTCTCCTTAATGGTCCATGGCCAGACCTAAGATAGTGGGCAGTGGGTGATCTGGGTCTGATGTCCTTATGCCCAAAGAATACAGGGTGAGCAGCCCAATGTCCCTCTTAATTGGAATTTGGAAGTGTTCAGGTGGCCTTTATAGATTAGGGCAATGCAGAACCCAGTGACCCTCCTGATCACATTTGAAGCAGGGATTCAGTGGTTCTTCAGACTTAGAATGCAAAGGAGTCCAGGTAATCACTAAACCTGAGTGAATGCCTTTGGGAAGCATTTGGTAGTTTTGATTATAGGCTTTATATCTCTCTCACAGTGCACATTAAAATGCTAAGACTTCTGCCTATGGGATTATGGCTCTTCAAGTGCTTAACCTTGTTCCTAACATTGGGAAATATCTGATAAAAGAAATATGTCATGAGGAGTTGCTTATCCTCAGAAATTTCAGGGTCTAGATTGGAATATTCTAATTGGACATTTGTGAGGCATTCTAGAAATTGAGATATGGTTTCATGCTTATCCTGGATGACATTTTGGAGTTTCTCATATTTTCCTGAGTTAAGGGAAACCTTATGGAGACTGGCCTGGAGACGATTTGCAAACTGATCCATAGCTAGAATGTCCCTGGTATATTTTAGTCCAATTTGGGGGTCCTGATTTGGGGCCACGTCAACCCTGACACAGTGTGCTACCTTAGTTTTGTGAATTTCATCTGCATTTGCACTCCCCTACTCCCACACTCCCCTATACTCTTCAGGAAGTAAGTTGTTAGTTAAAATCCCATATATGTCATGAATGGGGCGGCCATAGGATTGGGTAATATATTTGAATTTTTAAGATAACAGTAGTGGAGTTAGAGCTACAATATCCCCATTTGTTTGTTTGTTTTTCTAATTGAGAAAGTTCATGTAATGAAAATAGGACATGTATCTTGATTAGATTAGACTGTCAACCCTGGCATCCTTCAAAAAAGGGAAAACCCCAGACAGGTTACACCAGGTGGGGAGAAATAAAGGGGTCCCACTGCAGAGTTGCAGTGAGTAGTGAAGAAAGTGAAGGCTGATTGTGGGGTGAACATGGGTATATAATGGTTTGGTTAGAGTATCCTTTTGCGAGATTGGGAGAAGATAAACCTGAGGGAACTAGAAGAGAAAAAGCTGTGGGCTATGACCAGTAAGGAGACTCATTTGCAGGATCAAGAATAGTAGATGTTTCCTCATGTTCAGACTTCATAGCTAGAAGGAGATGAGTTGGGGAACAGGAAAAAAAAAAGGAGGATTGGAGTGAAATATTTCTCCATTGTTGGAAGTAGCTGTAGAGGTCCCTAATAATGTTAGAATCTAGGGTGATGCTGGTAGTGAATTTGAATGATTAAGATATGTTAAGGCCAGATTCAACTACAAATGTGGAAAAGTTTAGAGGCCCTTAAAGAGAGTACTATGCATAACGGTTGGAGATTTTTGAAAAGGTTTCCTAAAGGAGACCCAGGAGGTACAGAAGATGATACAGTTCCCATTGGTGAGGTACAAGGGAATGTTCAAGGCCTGAAGGTCTAGGCATCTTAGGTAGAGTGAATGAAGAAGACGCCAGTAGAACAGTGGGTCATCACCCACAGTTTGAAGGTCAGGGCTAAAAGTTCAGGGAGCACAGCACTTGGTACCAGAACTTTTTAATGAAGTCAGACATAAAAATCTATGCTCAAAAATGTTACTTCATCAAAGGGAAATGTTCAGTGGTATGGATAGGTAAGTTGGTCAATTGATTCTGACAGAGGGAGATATTTATATTTTTCCTTCAGAGTCAGTTTATTAAAATATGTTTAAAAATACACGCACATACATACACATATACGTAAAATGCATGCTCTCTAGCCTGCTCCCATACGCCCCAGTTCTCTTAACGAAGTAACTTGTTACTGTTCCTCTTTCCCTAGTACCCTTCCCCAAATACCCATCACTTCTATTCTTTTTCTCTTCAGAAAAGAGCAGGTGTAACCATTTGCCAGTATTGGATGCAGTACTCAGGATTTGGTGAGCCAGAAAGTGAGTACCTTTGCAGAACAGAGTCGAGGACATGACACACAAATCATACCATGCAAACATGGGAATGGGGTATACTCAGCCTCTGAGTGAGGCTGGAAGGGAAAAAGAGGGAAGGGAGAGAAACCACTTGATTTTTCCCAGAGATATTGGGCATGTATATGTGTAGATTATATGACTTGTGGCAGCAATGGGCATGTACCACATTTTGGCAGTTGTTAAACTGTCTAATTTTGCTAGGTAGGCTTAGTGGTGGGGTTTTCCAGCATGTTGATTAAAACAGTTTGTGGGGAATAATTTTTTCCAAGTAAAACAATATTCTCATGATTTTCTAAATAGTAAAATATCAGTGATTCTTCAAACATCAATATCTTCTAAAATGTTCTGTTTGCAGTATTAAATGCAGACCTAAAGCATTGCAATATTAATTCTATTCACTTTATTGGTAGATTCATACATGTAATGTGTAACTTCAACTTTGAAATTTTAGTAACAGCTTGGAAGACTATTTAAATACATAACAATTAAAATTCTCTAAATACTAATAAAATATTAAATTCTAATGAATATCATATGCATATAAAATAACATAAGGGAAAAATATATCCTGATAATATGATTATAAATTTTGAAGGTAAACATTGTTTCATCTACATTATGTATATACACACCAATGTGCAGTGTACAGTCTCCTATTTTTAATATTTGTAAATTAGTTTCTAATAATACCTCTACACTGTACTTTCTTGCTAGCAATTACAGGGGTTATGGAAGCTGATTGACTTCCATATATATGAAGAGTAGCAAAGGAGCTTGTGTGGTTTGTTTGGAAAAGTTACTAAAAATAAAAGGATTCCTTGTGATTTGTATGTATTTCAAAATGTATCTTGACAAGGGCTGCATAAGAGTTAAATAATAGTGTAGATACTAACTTTGTTTTTTTTTTTAAATAAGTAACTACTGTAAGATATTCCTTCTCAGATTTATAGTAAAATGTTTGAGTACCAGGAACTGCCAATTCATTTTCTTTACACATGTTTGTTTCCAGGTAACAAATTTGTGTGAAAATGAATTGTATATGAATTTAGAATATGCCAGGAATAGGGCAATTTAAATATTTTTCAGCACTTATTCATGCAGATGGCATGTTGTTGGCTTTTCCTGACAATAAAATGCGGGCCTGCATTGATGCAAAGTTATTTGCTATGTATTTGAATATTTTGTCATCACACAAGTAGAGCATTTAAATTAGGGATTTAAAATATCTGTTCTTCTGTCTCCTTACAGTAGCATGATCAAAACAATATATGACTTAGTTTTATAGAGAATAATAAGATGAATAAATCTTGTATTAGAGACATTCAATATGAATTACTGTGACTCTTAGTTGTTTTTCCTTTACATTTCATGCAGCAATTATGAATAATAGCAAAATTCTTGTTATTTAGGTATTATTTCACTTCTAGTTATTTCATGTGGCAATTAAAAAGTTTATTGACTCCACAATATTGAGCCCTGTGGAGTCTAAATGAAGATGAATTAATCTCTACAGCCTATTGCAAGTCTCAGTCTTGGCTTCTATCAGTGCACTCTTAAATTCTTTATATACTTCTGGGAAATCATCAAATTTTTGAGTTTAAAAGTAAAATTCTACTTCTCTAAGACAACTCCAGGAAGAAAAGAGAAAAAAGGAATCATCTAAAAACAGAGTTTCCTTTGTTCCCTGTTTTGATAAAATGGCTTTGATATCATTTCTGGATAGAACAATAAATGAGAAGCGTGCATAACAACATAACCGAGATATGTTTATATCAGTGAGTATTGGCTTAGTAATTTAAAATTGACTGATTGGTATTCCTATAATAGAAAAAAATTTTATGCATAGCCCTCTTTTCTTGAAATTAAGGTATTTGTTTATTAAGTTAAAGGTAGTCACTCTGAAGCTTAGCATCTGATACTGATTGATAAAAATATTTAGATAACTTGAGTTTTCACTCTCATGTCAATGAAGATAATGTGAATTCAAAACTTCTGGGTTTTTGGAGACCCAGTCATGTCATATGATGTTTTACTAGAGCAGACTGGTAAAAGGATGTTATGCTAAAGAAGAGATATGAAAGAATATATTGCTGAAGCCGACATTTGTGGAGGATGTTATATTAAAGCATACACGTGAAAGAATGTTTAAGAACACTTGAAAGTATTGCTGAATATACATGGACCATTATTGGATATGGTAACTTGTCTATATTGGTCTAAAAGTGGATGTATATTATGTTTTTTGTAATATGTGTCATGATATGCAAAGTTGTAGCATTCGTAAGTCATGCTTTTCAGCTTTTATGAAGCTTGCAGATCACTCACAGAACTCACAAATTTTAATTTCAACTAAACAATGATCAGTAAATTATTAAAGGCCTTTTTAGTATCTCACTAGGCACACATATTGAAAATATTCTTTCCATATGAAATAAAAGCTAAAAAATGTAAACCTTATTTTTTAGTTATAAAATATAATATTTCCATTTGATATTAACCTATTCTCTCTTTAGATACTTTATCATCATTGGACTCAGATATATAGATGGGTTTCATTTCTCTAGAAAACCAGTTTTAATCTGGGCAGTGGTGGCGCATAACTTTAATCCCAGCACTTGGGAGGCAGAGGCAGATGGATTTCTGAGTTTGAGGCCAGCCTGGTCTACAGAGTGAGTTCTAGGACAGTCAGGGCTATACAGAGAAATTCTGTCTCAAAAAGAAAAATAAAGAGCGAAAAAAAAAATAAGAAAACATAATTTAATAAGCATTATTGTTGTTGTTGTTGTTATTATTATTACTATTACTGTGATTATTTTGATGTCACCATCCTCATTTTCACCATCATTTTTAAATCAGCTTTCCCTGAGAACCAAATGTGTAGGAAGATTAAGGTATTTCCACATATGTATGCTTCAAAATGTTTATTGCTGAGATGAGAGTCAAAGTCAAGCCTACCAAACATAGATAAATAGGTTTATGTCTCCAACACTCAGGTTCAAGGGCAGAGAATTAGAAATTTATATTAATTTTAAAATGAAAATCTTACAATTAAAGCATCTTTGGGTATATGCCCAGGAGAGGTATAGCTGAGTCCTCAGGTAGTACTCTATCCAATTTTCTGAGGAACCTCCAGACTGATTTCCAGAGTGATTATACTAGCTTGCAGTCCCACCAACAAAGGAGGAGTGTTCCTCTTTCTCTACGTCCTAGGTAGCATCTGCTGTCACCTGAGTTTTTGATATTAGCCATTCTAAACTGGAGTAGGGTGGAATCTCAGGGTAGTTTTGATTTGCATTTCCCTGCTGATTAAGGATGAACATTTTTTTAGGTACTTCTCAGCCATTCAGTTGAGAATTCTTTGTTTTGATCTGTACCCCCATTTTTAATAGGGTTATTTGGTTCTCTGGAGTCTAATTTCTTGAGTTCTTTGTATATATTGGATATTAGCCCTCTATCAAATATAGGATTGGTAAAGATCTTTTCCCAATCCACAAACTGTTATTTTGTCCTAATGACAGTATTCTTCGCCTTACAGAAACTTTTAAATTTAATGATATTCCATTTGTCTATAGTTGAACTTAGAGCTGAGGTACTGGTGTTCTGTCTAGGAAATTTTCCCCTGGGTGGATATGTTCATAGCAGTCTTATTTATAATAGCCAGAAGCTGAAAACAACCCAAATGTCCCTCAACAGAGTAATGGATACAAGAAATGTTGTACATTTACATAATGGAGTAGTACTCTGCTATTAAAAACAATGACTTCATGAAATTCACAGGCAAATGGAAGAATCTAGGAAATATCATCCTGGGAGTGGTAACCCAGTCACAAAAGATCACACATGATATGTATTCACTGATAAATGGATATTAGGAGAAGAGCTCAGAATATCCAAGATAAAACTCGCATACCTTATGAAGCTAAAGAAGAAGGAAGACCAAAGTATGGATGCTTCAGTCCTACGGGGAACAACTCCCACATTGAAGGAAGAGAGAAGGGGAAAGAGGGAAAAAGAAGAGCAGATCAGGTGTGGGACGAGATGGGGTAGATATACAGAGGGTTAGGAAATTGAATGGAAGTGTGTAGCAATGGGGGAAACTCCCAGATGACAGGAAGCCAAGAGGCTCCCAGGACCAAATGGTGATGATACTAGCTGTCAATAAAAGATTTTTTAAAAAGTTAGTGTTTTACAAATATTATTTTACATAAATGGAATAATAAAAATGGAGGAAATTCAAAAAATCATCAGATCTTACTCTAAAAGTCTACAGTCAACAAAACTGGAAAAACCTAGAATAAAACAATGATTTTCTAGACAGATGCCACATATCAAAGTTAAATCATGATCAGGTAAACTGTATAAACAGGTCTATATCGCACAAGAAAATAGAAGAAGTCATTAAAGCCCACCCCCCCCCCCCAAAATAAAAAGCCCAGGGCCAAATGGATTTAATGCCATCAGACCTTCAACGAATACCTGAAACCAACTTTTCTCAAATGATTTCATAGAATAGAAAGAGAAGGAACACTAGCTAACTCATTCTATGACGCCACAATTACGCTGATACCTAAACCACACAAGCGCCCAACCAAAAAAGAAAACTTCGGACCAATCTTACTTATGAATTTTGATACAAAAATACTCATAGAATTCTTGCAAACTGAATCCAAGAACATATCAATACCATCATTCACCATGATCAAGTAGACTTCATCCTAGGAATGCAAGGTTGGATTATTATACAAAAATCCATTAATGTAATCCACTATAGAAACAAACTCAAAGAACACAATCACATGATCATCTCCTTAGATGCAAAAACAAACAAACAAATAAACAAACATAAAAAAATTTCACAAAATACAACATCTTTTCCAGTTAAAAGTATTGGAGAGATCAGCAATTCAAGGTGCACACCTCAACATAATAAAAGAAATTTGCTGCAAAACAACCGCCAATATCAAAGTAAATAGAAACATACATGATGCAATTCCACTGAAATTTTGGACAAGACAAGGATGCCCACTCTCACCATATCTATGCAATAGAGTACTGCAAGTGCTAGTTAGAACAAAAAGACAACCATAAGAGATCAAGGGGGTACAAATTGACAAAAAATAAATAAATGTATCACTATTTGTAGATGATATGATAGTGTATATGAGCAACCCCATACATTCTACCAGAGAACTTTTCCAGCTGATAAAAATCTTCAGCAAAGTGGCTGGATATAAAATTAACTCAAATAAATCAGTAGCCTACTTTTATACAAATGGCATACAGGCTGAGAAAGAAATTTGGGAAACAACTCCTTTCACAATAGTCACAAATAATGTAAAATATATTGGGTAACATTAATGAAACAAGTGTAAATTCTCTTTGATAATAACTTCCAGTCTCTTAAGAAAAAAATTGAAGATCTCAGAATTGGAGAGATCACCCTTGTTCATGTATTGGCAGAATGAATATAGTAAAAATGGCTATCCTACGAAAGGCAATCTATAGATTCAATGAAATCCCCATCAAAATCACAACACAATTCTTCATAGACATGAAAAGAGCAATTCTCAAATTAACCTGGAAAGGCAAAAATCCCAGAATAACAAAAACAATTCTTAACCATAATAGAACTGGGGGAATTACCATCCCTGACCTCAAGCTTTACTACAGAGCAATAGTGATAAAAACTGCAGGGTATGGTACAGAAACAGACATGCTGATCAATGGAATAGAATTGAAGACATAGAAATAAAGGCACACGCTTAAGGACACTTGATCTTCAACAAAGGAGTCAAAAATATAAAATGGAAAAAAGAAAGCATCTTCAATAAATGGTACTGTTCTTACTGGCTGTTTGTATGTAAAAATATGAAAATAGACCCATATTTATAACCTTGCACAAAGCTCAAGTCAAAGTGGATCAAGGACCTCAACATAAAACCAGATACACTGAATTTAATGGAAGATAAAGTGGAAAAGAGTCTTGAGCTCTTTAACACAGGGGGAAACTTCCTAAACAGAACTCCAATGGCTCATGCTTTATGATCAAGAACTGATAAATGGGATCTCAAGAAAATGGAAAGCTTATGAAAGGCAAAAGACATAGTCAATAAGACAATTTGGCAACCTACAAATTGGGATAAAAACTTCCCTAACCACACATTCGATAGAGGACTAATATCCAAAATATATAAAGAACTCAAGAAGCTAATCACCAAAAAATCCAAACAACCTAATCAAACAATGGGGTATAGAATTGAACTGAAACGGAGGAATGGATTCAGAAGATGTGGTATATTTACACAATGGAATACTACTCTGCAATTAAAAGCAATGAATTCACGAAATTCCTAGGCAAATGGTCAGAACTTGAAAATATCATCCTTAGTGAGGTAACCCAATCACAAAAGAACACACATGGTATGCAGTCACTGATAAGGGGATATTGACCCAGAATCTCGGAATACCCTAGACACAATTCGCATACCAATAGATTTCCAAGAAGATGGAAGGAGAGACCCCTGGTTCTGGAAAGACTGGATGTAGGGGAATGCCAGGACAGAGAAACGAGAGGGGGTTGAATGGAGAAAAGAGGGAGGGAAGGGGGCTTATGGGACTTTCGGGGAGGGAGGAAACGGGAAAGGGGAAATGATTTGGAATGTAAATAAAAAAAAACCTTAGAAAATAAAAATAAAAATAAAAAAAGAATTGAACTGAGATTTCACAACTGAGGAATCTCGAATGTCTGAGAAGAACCTCAAAAATGCTCAAAGTTCTTAGTGATCAGAGAAACACAAGTCAAAAGGACTCTGAGATTCCATTTTACACCAATCAGAATGACTAAGATCAAAACCTCAGATGACAACACCTGTTGGAGAGGATGTGGAAAAGGAGGAACAAGCATCCTGGTGGGATTGCAAACTGGTACAACCACTCTGGAAATCAATCCATAATTTCCTCGGAAAACCTGGAAATAGATCTTCCTGAAGACCCAACTATACTACTCTTGGGAATATACCCAAAAGATGCCACACCATGCCACAGGGGCATGTGTTGTACTATGTTCTTAGCAGCCTCATTATTGAAAGCCAGAAGCTGGAAAAAACCTAGATGTCCCACGATAGAAGAATGGATACAGAAAATGTGGTTCATTTACATAGTGGAATACTACTCAGCTATTAAGAAAGAGGACATTCTGAGTTTTGCATGCAAACGGATGGAACTAGAAAAAAAAATCATCCTGAGTGAGATAACTCAAACCCAAAAGGACATGCATTGATTGTATGTACTCACTAATAAGTGGATATTAGCAAAATAAATAAATAAATAAATAAATAAATAAATAAATAAGCACAAATGTACAGAATACAGGAAATAAACTCCACAGAACTCAAAAGAATCAACAAGCTGAAATGCCCAATTGAGGACACCTCAGTCCCACTTGAGAGGGAGAAGAAAGCAATTACAAATGGGGAGGGGGGAGGAACCTGGGAGGGAAATTAGATGGGGTGGGGGAGAGGGAGAGAAGGGGAAAAATGGGTGAGAGGGGAACCTGATCTGACACTGGGGGAGGGAAATCGACTGAAGCTCTGAGAGCCAGCAGAAAGAATGGAAACTGGCAACCTTGGGAGATAGGAGGTTGGGGGCACTCTCCAGAATGCACCAGAGACCTGGGAGGTAAGAGACTCACAGGACTAAAAGGGAGGGACTTTAGATGAATTTCCTGGCAATAGGTAGAGGGAATTTATAGAGCCTCCTCCAGCAGGAAGAGAGGGCTTCAAATGAGGGAAAGGGGGAACATCCCACAATCATAACTCTGACCCATAACTGTTCCTGTCTGAAAGAATTACAGGGATGAAAATGGCGTCCAAGGAAAAGAAAATCCAGCAACAGGCTCAAAGTGAGATCCAATGCAAGGGGAGGTCCCAAAGCATGACACTATTACTGAGACTGTGGAATGCTCACACAAAGGATCCTAGCATGACAGCACTCCAGAATACCCAACAAGCAGTTGAAAGAGTCAGATACAGATAACTGCATCCAACCAATGGACAGAAACAGCTGACCCCTATTGTTGAATTATAGAAGGCTGAATGAAGCTGAGGGCAAGCCTGTAGGAAGACCAGCAGTCTCAATTAATCTGAACCCCTGGCATCTCTCAAACACTGGACCACCAAATAGGCAGTATACGCAAGCTGGCATGAGGCCCCTAGCAGACAAACATTAGAGGACTTCTGGGTCTGTGTTCATTTAGTGAACCTAACACTCAAAAGACTGGAGGTCCTAGGGAGTTTAGAAGTCAGGTGGTGTGAGGGATAGGGACATCAACAAGGAGACAGGGGGAGGGAAGGTGTTATGGGATATGGAACAGTAGGAGGGTGGGACAAGGGGTTGGCAGGTTGGGGAATGAAATATGGATTGTGTAAAAATAATTAATAAAAATAAATTTAAAAATAATATAAAAATAGAATAAGTAACTCAGAAAGGGATTTTAGACTTTTGTTCATGTTTGTTTCTATCTAAGTAGATAGGAGGCAAAAATGAAATATATAGACATAAATTTAATTGTTTATGCAGTGTATATACTGTGGCTACATGGAAATATACAAATATGATGTATGGAAAATGATCTACATCAATGTATCCATGGTATTGTAAAGACTTAAGTTAGATGACTATAGAAACTGAGTATGGTTTGTAAACTCAGGTTAATTGTTTCATGTATTTAGAGATAATTAAATAGAAATCTAAATTATGAATGAATCACAATTCCTTATGTTAGTCAGATTTATATTTTAGTAATTCTTAGCAAAGTGAAATTTTAATATACCATTTGAAACAATCCAAATATTTAAATGTATTTAATTGTAAATTACACAATTTGTGATAAATTTATAGTGGCATGTAATTTGGAAATTGAACTATATACCACTGGCAATAAACAAATTATAATAATATAACCAATTTTTAACTTAACTATGTTCTCATCACTATTTATCTAGCCAGAAAACAGTGTTATTAGATGCAAATATTCAGGTAATAACTAGTATTTCTTTACCTATTCACAAAGATAGTACACTATCTTGACTAATTTGATTTTGAGGTCTCTGAATCTACAAGTTAATTCAGAAAGTTCATATGAAAAGCAAAGTTGTTAGTACTATGCAAATTTGGAGCATGTGAAAATAATAGCTTGAACTTATTATTCAGCTTAAAATAAAGGCCAGAAAGTAATGAATAAGAACTATATACCTAGACATATGCTACCTAACTTTTATTGCTGTCTTTAGAAAATAATAATTGTTAAGGTTATCAATGATGATTTTTAATTAAAGAAAATTCTACAAAATATAAACCAATTCTTAATATAAAATGTCAATGAGATTGCACAAAGGTCTTATTCTGAGTTCTGTATTTAAATTGCTCACCTACTGTGCTGTTTTAAGATATACCAGATGTGAGCTTAGATAGAATAATAATACTTTTGTAACTCTGAAAATTGTTGAAACTTCACGGTTTTCCATTTTATTTTTCATTTAGAGGACAATCTTTGCTTACCATATTTTCTTCCAGAAATCATGACTTTTTTACTTTTTGAAAAATTATTGTATTACATTTGGTTAGCAGTTCTTTAAGTAGAAATTGAGTACAAAAATATTCTCTAGATTAATTGGCAAAAGGTAGTCTTAAGATGTCTTTTCCTTTAAACCAGTGTTTCATCATAGACATACTACTACTTATTGAGTTAACTGTAAAAAAGAGACCAATCTCTTCATTGCTTGAGGAAGATTGAATTCTGTACTGTCTCCTGTGCTCTTCTGGCAATCTTGAGATTTTTAAATTGGTGGTATCTATTTAACCTAGGTATTTGTTTGTACCTGAACTAGGAAAAATTTTTCAATTTGATTTTAAGGGTGTTTTAATAGTTGCCTTCCCAAGTTTTATTTTGACCCTGTTTCTTTAAGATGTCCTTGGACTTAAATTTTAGCACATAATGTACAGGAAAATATTTGACAATCATGTCAATCAATGATGATTTATTTAAAGAGATATATTGGACCTTATTAAGTATTCATCTTTAAAGTACTGAATGATAGTGTTGAAAAACAGTCACATTGACTTATATGAGATCTTAAAGTGTTCTCACTATTATCTAAAAGTATAAGAGGTAGTATGACTATCTATCTCCTAGGGATCTCCTAGGAACTATAACCTGACTAGGGAGAAGTTATTGGCCCTGAAAATTATGGAAGTTTGTTCATAAAACATATCCTATTAGACAAGGTAATGTGTCTTTGTAGATATGAAGATTTGGTAAGTTATAAAAATCACTTCTATTATTTTCAAAGAATATGTTTTTAATTTTATCTTTTTAATTTTTATTATATATGATACTTATAGTGCATTTTATGCAAATGCTTTCCTCTAAGCATGTGATTGCTTTATTCATCAAATATAATTGAAGTAGAACTTTCTGGTATCTTTGGAGACTCAGTTGTATCATGTGGCATTTTCCTAGAAGCTATTATATGATAGATTATTTTCATAAAGGAGACACTTGATGTTTTTCTGGAATCTCTCTTGTGAACAGGCATATGATGTTTTGCCAGAGAAGACACTTGCAAAGGCATGTGAAACTTAAAATGAATATAAATAAAACCCAAAAGACACTGAGATGACACTCTTGCATTGGTTTACCTTGCAAGTAAAAGATCTGTATGACAAGAACGTTAAGTCTCTAAAGAAAAAAAAGTTCTTCACAGAGATAGATAAATTCTCAATTTCCTGTGATAGAACAAAAACCTAGGATAGTAAAATAATTCTCAATAAAAGAACTTCTGAGGGAAATCATTATCCTTGCCCTCAAGCTATACTCCAGAGCAATAGTGATGTTAAAAACTGCCAGAAATTGGAATAGAAACAAACAGAATGATCAATCCAATAGAATTAAAGAACCATTAATGAAACCACACACCAATGGCCACTTGATTTTTTTGACAACGAATCTAAATCCATGAAGTGGAAAAAAGAATGTTTTGATTTCCATTTGTTGGATCACTCAGGACTTTTAACATTTCTTTATGTGCTTCTCAGCACCTAAAGAGATTCCTCTGTTGTGAATTCGTTGTTTAGTTTTATAACCCATTTTTTATTGGGTTGTTTGTTTATTTTTGGTGGTTAGCTTCTTGAGTTCTTTATATATTTTGGATATTAGTCCTCTATCAAATGTGTGGTTAGAAAGTTTTTTTCCCAAATTGTACGCTGCTGATTTGTCTTATTGACTATGTCCTTTGCCTTATTTTCAATTTCATTAGGTCCCATTTATCAATTCTAGATCTTAGAGCATGTGCCATTGGAATTCTGTTTAGGAAATTTATCCCTGTGCCAATGAGTTCAAGACTCTTTCCCAATTTCTCTTCTATTAGATACAGTGTATCTGGTTTTATGTTGAGGTCATTGATCCACTTCGACGTGAGCAAGTGCAAGGTAACAAATATGGGTCTATTTTCATTTTTCTGCATACAGCCAGCCAATTAGACCAGCAGCATTTATTGAAGATGCTTTCTTTTTTCCATTGTATATTTTTGGTGTCATTGTCAATGATCAATTATCAGTAAGTGTGTGGTATTATTTTTGGATCTTCAATTCTATTCCATTGATTAACATGTCTGTCTCTGTACCAATCAATGCAGCTTTATCACTATTGCTCTGTAGTTAAGCTTAAGGTCAGGGATGGTGATTTCCCTAGCTATTCTTTATTGTTAAGAATTGTTTTCTCTGTTCTGGGTTTTTTGCTTTTCCAGATGAATTTGAGAATTGCTCTTTCAATATCTTTGAAGATGGGGATTTCATTGAATCTGTAGATTGCCTTTGGTAGCAGCAAGTTTTCCTCAATGTTCATAGCAGCCTCTTTTGTGATAGCCAGAAGCTGGAAATGACTCAGATGTCCCATGACAGAATGATGGATACAGAAAATGTGATTAATTTTCACAATGGAATACTACTCTGCTATTAAAAATAAATACATCCTGAGTTTTGCAGGAAGATGAATGGAAATAGAAAATATCATCCTAAGTGAGGTAACTCAGACCCAAATGAATGTGCAAGGTATGGACTCACTAATAGGTGGATATTAGCCAAAAAAAAAAAAAAAGGAAATGTACAGAATACCGAAGAAAGAGTCCACAGAACTCAGAAAGGTCATCCAACTGAAGGGACCAGTCCCACTTAGAGTGAGAAGAACAAGTCACATGTGAGGAGGGAGGGAGAGAACTGAGAAAATAGACCGGTATTTGTTACCTTGCACTTGCTCACGTCCAAGTGGATCAATGACCTCAACATAAAACCAGATACACTGTATCTAATAGAAGAGAAATTGGGAAAGAGCCTTGAACTCATTGGCACAGGGAGAAATTTCCTAAACAGAACTCTAATGGCACATGCTTTAAGATCTAGAATTGATAAATGGAACCTAATGAAATTGAAAATAAGGCAAAAGACATAGTCAATAAGACAATTCGGCAACCTACAAATTGGGAAAAATAACTTCCCTAACCTCACATTCGATAGAGGACAAATAACCAAAATATATAAAGAACTCAAGAAACTAACCACCAAAAAAACCCAAACAACCCAATAAAAAATGGGTTATAAAACTTAAACAAAGAGCTGGGCGGTGGTGGCACACGCCTTTAATCCCAGCACTTGGGTGGCAGAGGCAGGTGTATTTCTGAGTTTGAGGCCAGCCTGGTCTACAGAGTGAGTTCCAGGATAGCCAGGGCTACACAGAGAAACCCTGTCTTGAAAAAAACAAAAAACAAAAAACAAAAAAAAAAAAAAAAAAACTAAACAAAGAATTCACAACAGAGGAATCTCTTTAGGTGCTGGGAAGCACCTAAAGAAATGTTCAAAGTCCTGAGTGATCAGACAGATGGAAATCAAAACGACCCTGAGATTCCACCTTACAACAATCAGAATGGCTAAGATCCAAACCTCAGATGATAACACATGTTGGTGAGGATGTGGAGAAAGAGATAGAGTCTTCCATTGTTGGTGGGATTGCAAACTGGTACAACTACTCTGGATATCAATTTGGAAGTTCCTCAGAAAACTGGAAATAGATCTACCAGAAGACCCAGCAATATCACTCTTGGGAAAACTCCCAAAACGTTACCAACAAAACTTTTAAAAATTAAATCTGACCAGGGAAACTCTCTTATTAGCAGAGATCTGAATGTCTCCAAAATCAAATGGCCAGTTGATTCACAGTCCCAAACTGTCCTAGGTACTGATATCTCCAAAAAACAAACCCCCAAATCTTGCAAATCAACTTCAAAAGGGATAGCCTAACTGATCAATCACACAAAAACTGGAGAACACATATAGTAGACTGATAACACAGAGAATAGACAACATGTAAAGTACTCAACAGAGAACTATTAGTCTGTTATGACAACATATTTAATGCTTTAAGCACAGCAATAATCGTAAAAGCAGTAATAACAGCATACCACAGAATAGCCACATGTTATACTGACCTCACAAGTTATACTTCTCTGAGGACATCCAATAATTATATATTTACAGTTTAGAAAAGTTGATATATTAAACCTTCTACCACAGAAATGAAAATTACTTACTAACACAATATTCTAATTGAATATATATATATATCATATTCAAACTACATATTTGCAAATCCATCTAGAACAGATGTACATGTGTGCCTCTGGTTGTTTGGTTGATTTGTTACTACACACACACACACACACACACACACACACACACACACATCTTGGACAGTTCATATCTTCAATCTTTTCAATCAGTGAAGATTCATTTCTTTGAAAGCCTGACTGTTCTCCTTTTTAACAGTGAAAAGTCAATGAATCTCTATACACTTCTTTTTAAACAATTCTAGGCAGAGATGAACATTTCTAAATGAATCTTTTTTTTTTTTTTTTTTTTGCAGTGTTTTGCTGGTTGAGTGATTACTCAATCTGGAAATAAGACCTATAAACTAAGCACTATCAAACATTTTGGGGGTACAAGAGATCACATTCCTATTAGTACTAATTTTAAATAATAAGGTATAATATGATAATCCATTTCTATCTATGGCCTATTTACCTGTTTAAAGTTCTTCAGTAATACACAGCTTGATGCTCATTAAATTCCTGTTTTTAATTGCAAGGTAATCAGAAACACAACATATATTTTCTCTATTCAGTTCATTTTGAAGAGGATTTTTTCACTGAAATAGAGTGGGAGAATTACAAGTCACAAATTTCCTATATGTTCACCCATCTACTTAACAAACCTAGCACCATTACTACAAATATTTATGGAGAAAAAGTGTGCCTACAAAAATGACAAAAGTGTGTATTCTGCACTTCTTCATGGTAGAAACGTTGAGGAGAAATGGGCTACAATTCTGATTCATGAGGGAAATTTGAACACAGCAATCTCTAAAGGCGAAATATATTTCAGAAGCTTTTTGTTTGAAGGCATGTCAACCAGAGCATAAACAGTCCATGGAGTATTAATTTCTGATGAGTATAACATAGGTTTATTTTAGTGAAGCCAGGATTTAATGCCCATTAGAGGTGATAGATTAAAGGTTCTGAAACACCTTGCTATCTGTATATTGATAAAGATGGCAATGAACCTAATGGTTTGCATCTATTTTATGTAGTGCCTCATGAACAAGTATCTGTGTGTTCTTACTGCACTACATTATACTCTGCCTTCTTGATTTACTAGTGTTTAGAAAAATCAGTTTTGTTTTTCCATTTTATTATTTAAACAGCAGATATCAAGATTACTCCCAAGCAATTACTATGTGCATTAGCTATTCCTTAGCTAATTTCTAAAATAATACCTATATTATTTTAAAAATAATTTATTAAACAAATTACATGTATTAATTGCAATTGATCATAAGATGTTGTTGGTTGGTAGCTACATTGCTATTTTGTGTATAAATCTATTATCTCTCTCTCTCTCTCTCTCTCTCTCTTGTGTTTATTCCATTGATAGTGTGGAAAATAACAGAAGGAGCAATTAACAAAAGAAAATTATGAAATAAGCAGAACAACAAGTTTGTCATATTAAACTGAAAATGTTTGTACTGAAGAAATGAAAAAGTTTATCTTTTAATTCTTCAGGATAATAAATGAAAATGATTATCACGAATATAATAATTTTACTTCCTTATAAAATTAACAAAACTTCATGAAAAATTTATTATTCTACACAATATAAAAGAGTGTCCTTCTGTGAGAGACATAAGGAGTTATGTAAGGATAAGTAAAATAATGGACATATTAATAATTATTTTTAATTCAGACAAATTCTTAGGTAGTTATTTAAGTGGTAGTTGAAATTTAACTCTGAAAATGTTTTACACACACACACACACACACACACACATATATATATATTTATACATAAGCAAATGCACATTTTTCTTCAAATTATAAAATGGTTGTATGAAAAGGTAATGGCACTAAACAAACAGAAAATATCTTCTGATAATGAATGTTTTAAAAAAAACACAATACAGCTAAACAATCCCATACCAAATTCAACTCTGTAATTGGTATGTTCATTAACTTATGCATACTATTGGTCCAATTAATGTATGTATTTATCATCTGTGCAATCCACACTAGGAATGAAAATGAAAAGAGAAAAATAAAGTGAATTAGATATTTAACTTATATCTCTAACATGATGAAAAGTAAAAACATTTGTGTGAGACTTCTTTCCTTCACATCATAGGTATATAGAGACTAATAAATATTTAAACTTTAAAAGTCAACTAGAATGGAGATTTCTTGAGCAATGAAACCTTATTCTCTTTTTGACATATAGTTATTGAATGAACAACATTAATAAATACTCTGTGTCTTTGGGCGTGTGTGTGTGTGTGTGTGTGTGTGTGTGTTTATGGGGAAAAGCAAACCTCTTTCATTTTCAAAGGTACTGCAAACTGGTATGCCTACTAAAGAAATTGGTGTGGAGAATTCTCAAAAAACTAAAAATATATTAACATATGACACAGCCAAACCACTAATTGTCATATGACAAGGAATTTGACTTTATATAGCACAAATTCTTGCTCATCTATTTTCATTGCCTCCACATTCATAATAGCTAGGGAATTCAAGCAACCTAAATGCCCTACAACTGATGAACAGATAATGAAAATGTGGTATATATATATATATATATACACATACATACACACAATAGAATATTATTCAGTGGTAAAGAAATATGAAAACTTGAACTTTGCAAGTTAATGGTTATAATTATGAAGGACCATATTCAGTGAAGGAACCCAGACACCGAAAGATAAATGTAACTAACTATCTGTCTCTCTTTGGAAGCTATGGGCATTTACTCTTCAGATGTGACTACATAGTTTTTGGCGCCTATAGAATAACTAAGAATGAAAAATAATATGCCAGAATAGAGAATAGAAAGAACAAAGAGAAAAATAGAAGGGTACAAGAAAATTGAAAAGGGCAACTATTCTGATAGGGAGAAAGTCTATACATAGGAAAAGGTGGACGTAAGGTAAAGGGAATATCAGAATACACATGATTGGAAAAGAAATGACGAGAAAAGAATAGAAGAGGCTGAAGGTAAGTTTTATAAGACAATATACTTCAGTAACAGGAAGTAAAGACCCAGTGCTTAAACTGTACTGAAAGACCCCCACCTGAGTACCAGCTCTCACCATTCCAGGAAGCACAGAACAAACTTCCAAAGTAGAAGGTACCTAAAAGACCTATCTAGCTATGATGCATATGAACAACATCAAAAACCAGCATAATATGATATGATAATAATGACAGTGCAGTGATGACACACATACCTTAGTTCCAATCAACAGTTCTTTAACTGAATTTAATACACATTCAACAATAGCGAAATTGTATTTGGATCTAAAAATCTTAGTTATTTACCTACCCAGTGTTAGTGAAGTCATGGTTATCAAAGGAGAGTATAAAAACACTCAGTTATAAAGCCAGCTATAATTACAAACAATATCTACATATTTGCATATCTATGTATCTATAATCTGTATCTCTATACATCTATATCTATGTATCTATATATCTATGTATCTATATATCTATATATCAATATATCTATGTATCTATATATGTCTATCTATCTATTTATCATCTGCATATCTTTATATCTGTATATCTATATATCTGTATACCTCTATATCTATATATCTGCATATCTGTATATGTGTATATCAGTATATCTACATATCTGTATATCCACATATCTATATATTTATATATCTGATCTCTATATCACTACGTCTATACATCTATACGTCTATATGTCTATACATCTATATGTATATACATCTACATCTATATCTATATAACCCTTTGACCTTATGCCCATACATAAGTTTAGTTTTCATTCTCCAATGGACTTGCCAAAATGGACAAGATAAAACCCACAAGACCTCAGTCTTACACAAAGAACAAAAGCTAACTGAGAAAAGTTTTAAAGATGTAAGATGGTCTTTCCAAGAGAAGAGCGTATCAACTACTTGTTCCAGTCATGAAAACATGCATAGAAGTAGTATTATACGAATTAAACAGATTATTTTTAAGAATATATATATATATATATATATTAAGAATATATATATATATATATATTCTTAATATATATATTTTTTTTCTTATTTATATATTTATTTAATATATATATATTTTCTTAATATATAATATTTTTAAGAATATATATATATATATATATTCTTAAAAATAATGCATATATCATATAAGATGTGTGTGTTTTTGTGTGTGTATGTGTGAACATGCAGATTTGAATGAAAGTGGAGAGTGGTATATGGGAGGGTTTTTGAAGAAAGACATGGAAGGAAATACTGTAATCTCAAAAGTGAAATAAAAAGACAAAATATATAACTAAGTACTGAGGTCACTCAATGCTAATTGTAAGGGAATAATTGTTTTTGTTACAAATACATACTCCTTTTTTGTTCATTTTTTATCAGATATTTTCTTTATTTACATTTCAATTGTTATCCCCTTTCCCAGTTTCTCCTCTACAAAACCCATATACAATCCCCCGACACTTGCTTCTATGAGGGTGCTCCCCTACTCCCCCACCTACTCCCTCCTCACCACCCTGACCTTCCCATAAGACTGAGGTCTTGTGGGTTTTCTCTTGTCCATTTTGGCATGTCCATTGGAGAAATGAAAACTAAACTTGGGGAAGCAAGCCTTCACAAGACCAAGGGTCTCTCCTCCCACTGATGCTACATAAAGCTTTCCTCTGCTACATATTCAGCTGGAGCCATGGTTCTAGCCATGTGTACTCTCTGGTTGGTGGTTTAGGACCTAGGAGCTCTGGTGGATCTGGTTGGTTGATATTGCTGTTCTTCCTATGAAGTTGCAAACGCCTTCAGCTCCTTCAGTCCTTGTCCTAACTACTCCAAAGGAGTCCCCATGCTCAGCCCAAGGTTGTCTGCTAGCATCCACATCAATATTTATCAGGCTCTGGAAGAGCCTCACTGGAGACAGATATATCAGGATCCTATCAGCAGCCATTTTTGGCATACGCCATAGTATCTGGGTGTGGTGTCTGTATATAAGATGGATTCCCAGGTGGGGAAGTCTCTGAATGGCCTTTCTTTCAGTCTCTGCTCCACAATTTTTCCAAGTATTTCATTTAGAAAGAAGCAATCCTTGGATACAATTTTGGATATGAGTGGGTGACCCCATACCCAAATCAGGAGCTTTCCCTCACCTCTGGATATGGTCTCTAAAGGTTCTCACTCTCCTTGTTGAGCATTTCAGCTAAACTTACCCACATTGAGTACAGGGAGCCTCTTGATTTCCTGGCATATGGGACTTTCTGGTAGCTCCTCCCAATTCCCAATCCCCCATTGCTACATACCTCTGTTCAATTTCCTACCCCTTTCTATATTATCCCTCTATCTTACGGTATCTGATCCTGCCTTTTTTTACTTCTCCACCTCCTTTCTTCCTTCTGTGAGAATTTTGATCCCCCTTCTAAGGAGGACTGAAGCATCCACACTTTGGTCTTCCTTATTCTTGAGCTTCATATGGTTTTTGAGTTGTATCATGGATATTCCAAAATTTTGAGATAATATCTACTTATTAGTGAGTACATACTATGTGTTCTTTTGTGACTGGGCTATCTCATTCAGGATGATATTTTCTAGTTACATCTATTTGCCTAAGAATTTCATGAAGTCATTGTTTGTAATTCCCATTTAAACACATTTTCTGTATTCATTCTTCTGTTGAGGGACATTTTGGTTCTTACAAGCATCTGGCTAAAAGAAAAAAGGCTGCTATGAACATAGTGGAGCATGTGTCCTTGTTATATGCTGGAGCATCTTTTGGATTTATGCCCAGGAGTCATATATATGGTTCTTCAGGTAGGACTATGTCCAATTTTCTCAGGAACTGCCAGAGTTATTTCCACAGTGGTTGTATCAGTTTGCAATCCCAGCAACAATGGAGGAGTTTTCCTTTTTCTCCACATCCTCGCAAGCATCTGCTGTCATCTGGGTCTTTGATCTTAGCCATTCTGACTGGTATGAGGTGGAATCTCAGGGTCATTTTGAATTGTATCTCACTGATAACTAAGGATGTTGAACATTTCTTTAGGTGCTACTTGGCCATTCAATATTTTTCAGTTGAGAATTCTTTATTTAGCACTGTATCCCATTTATTAATAGGGTTATTTGGTTCTCTGGTGTCTAACTTCTTGAGTTCTTTGTATATATTAGATATTAACCCTTTATCAAATGTAGTATTGGTAAAGAACTTTGTCCATTCTGTTGGTTGCTCTTTTTTTCCTATTGACAGAGTCCTTTGCCTTACTGAAGTTTTGCATTTTATTAGGTCCCATTTGTCAATTCTTGATCTTAGAGCATAAGCCATTGGTGTTGTGTAGAGGAAATTTTCCCTCTGCACATGTGTTCAAGGCTCTTACCCACTTTCTCTTCTATTAGATTCAGTGTATCTGGTTTTATGTGGAGGTCCTTGATCTACTTGGGTTTGAACTTTGTACAAGGATATAAGAATTGGTGGGCTGTTGTTGTGTAGTGGCAAGGCCAATGCACCACAGCCATGATGAAAGTAGATATGAATCCAAAGGCCTATTCCCTCGCAGATGCCCACCTTACCAAGAAGCTGTTGGACCTTGTTCAGCAATCATGTAACTACAAGCAATATTGGAAAGGAACCAATGAACCCATGAAAACCCTCAACAGAGACATCTCTGAGCTCATTGTGATGGCAGCAGATGCAGAGCCCTTGGATATCATTCTATACCTCCCTCTGCTGTGTGAAGACAAGAATATCCCCCACATATTTGTGCACTTCAAGCAGGCCTGTGGTGTCTCCAGGCCAGTCATTCCCTATTCTGTTACCGTCAAAGAAGGCTCTCAACTAATGCAGCAGATCCAGTCCACTTAGCAGTCTATTGAAAGACTGTGGCCTCTGCTCTTTCCTGTATACTCCCACCCTGTTTGTGTATCATATTGTTTGTTACCAAGTACTATTTTTCAGTCAGTTTCTATTATATTGTACTACATTTGTATTTTGTATTTTTATTTTTGTCTTAACAGGGTTGGGTTTCACCTTTTTTCCCACATCTCATTTTTTCTACCATTTTTAAATCTTAAAATATGAAATGATAGCTAAGATAGGTGAATTCATCGCTTAACTTAGGTGAATGTCATCATTTAACAACAAGAAGAACCAGGGAAACTTAAGCCAAGGACAATGTATACTTTCATCTGCAAACTTATTCCACTGGACAAGGTAGAATGACAGTAAGACTGGTCCCTTGTACCTTTGATATAAGATCTCCATAAATGTTACTGTCACTGAGGAACTTTCTTATGGTAGCATCCATCCCACCCCTTGTCATTTAAAGAAATTTGATAATGTTAGGCCTATGATCCAGTGCCATTTATTAATATCCTGTGATTTTTGTTTTGTTTTGTTTTGTTTTTGATGTATGTAACCTTATATTCCCCTATATCTGAGGCAGTCATGGCTCAAAGAGAAGATGCATCTAATCCTCAAGAGACTGGAGGACCCACTGAGTTTAGAGATCTGGTGGGGTGGGGTAAAATGGGGGACATCCTCGTAGAGACAGGGGGACAGGGAAGAGGTATGGGATGTGGAACAGCTGGAGGGTGACTGGGAGGGGAACAATATCTGGAGTGTTAAAAAAAGAAAGAAAAGAAAAGAAAAATAAATTTAAAAAATCACTTTCTAGTGTACTTTCTCATTCTCAATCTCTTCTTCCATCTTAGCCCTAATATAGTTTACCATTTGTTTTCTTCATTTCTGTAACTGAATAAAGTTGGAAACATTGTAATCTCTCTGAATCTTCTGCTTTCCTTAGACTCCGGTGCCAATGTAAAATGTAAATTCATTCCTATAACCTATGTGCCTGTGGAATTCATAGTTTTTTGGATGGAACTTATAGCATAGACAATGCTAGCAGGAAACATCCTCTCCTTGATAAATAGGGATTTCTTGTAGAGCCATTTCACACCCCTGTGGGAAGCCCTTATCCTGCTCCTTACACAGCATGGCTCAGGTACATTCTTCCTTACATGAAGAAAGTGATAACATGTTCATTATTGAGCACCCTAATAAATATGTTCATGTTTCATTTTAAATGAAAAAGGGAGATAAGAATAAAGTGATTTGCATTCCTCTACATGCACCAGGTGAACTAGCACCATTTGTTGAAAATGCTGTATTTTTTTTTTCACTGTATGGTTTTAGCTCCTTTGACAAAGATAAAGTGACCATAGGTGTGTGGGACCATTTCTGGGTCTTCAATTCCATTCCATTGATCTTCATGTCTTTCTATTTACCAACCCCATGATTTTTTTTTTTATCACTATTGCTCTGTAGTACAACTTGAGGTCAAGGTTGGTGATTCCCCCAGATAATCTTTTATTGTTGAGAATAGTTTTCACTATCCTGGAACTTTGTATATTTCAAATGAATTTGAAAATTTCTCTTTCTAACTCTATGAAAAATTGAGGTGGAATTTTGATGGGTATTCAATCGAATCTCTAGATTGCTTTCAGCAATATGGTCATTTACACTATACTGATCCTGTCAATCCATGAGCAAGGGAGATCTTTCCATCTTCTGAGATCCTTTTCAATTTCTTTCTTTAGAGATTTGAAGTTTTTTGTCATACAAAACTTTTACTTGTTTGGTTAGAGTGTTGTTTCCCTAATTTTTTCATCCTTTTTGTCCTTTAAATAGAGGATAGCAACTGACTTATTTGAGTTATTTTTATATTCAGCCACTGTGCTAAAGGATTTTTTTTTAAACAGGTGTAGTTCTCTGGTGGAATTTTTGGGGTCACTTAAGTATACTATCATATCATTTGCAAATGCTGATATTTTGATTCTTCCATTTCAATTTGTATTCATTTGAAATTCATTTTGTTTTCTAATTGCTCTGGGTAGGACTTTGTATACTATATTGAATAGATAAAGAGTAGGCACTCTTGTTTAGTCTCCTATTTAAGTGGGATTACTTCATGTTTCTCTCCATTTAGTTTGATGTTGGCTATTGGTTTGTAGTATATTGCTTTTACTATGTTTAGGTATGGGCCTTTAATTCCTGACCTTTCAAAGACTTTTAACATGAAGGAATGTTAAATTTTGTCAAATATTTTCTCAGCATCTAATGAAGTAATCATATTTTTTTTCCTTTGAGTTTGTTTATATAATGGAATACATTGATGGATTTCCAAATATTGAGTCATTCCTGCATATTTAGGCAAATCCTACTTGATCATGGTGAATGATGGTTTTTATGTGTTCTTGTATTCAGTTTTCAAGAATTTTATTGAAGATTTTTGTATTTATAATATTAAGTGAAATTGGTCTGAAGTTCTTTTTCTTTTCTGAGAGTTTGTGTGGTTTAGGTATAAGTGTATTTGTAGCTTGATAGAACAAATTGAGTAGTGTTCCTTCTGTTTCTACTTTGAGTAATAGTTTGAAAAGTATTGGTATTCGGTCTTCTTTGAAGGTCTGATGGAATTCTGCAGTAAAACCATCTGGTGGTGTGCTTTATTGGGGAGGGGTCTTTTAATGACAGCTTCTATTTCTTAAGGGGCTATGGGACTCTTTAAATGGTTTATCTGATCCTGATTTAATTTTATTTCCTGGTACCTGTCTAGAAAATTGTTCATTTCATCCAGATTTTCCAGTTTTGTTTTGTATGGGCTTTATAGTAGGATCTGATGATTTTTTGAATTACCTTGGTTTCTGTTGTTATGTCTCCCTTTTTCCTTCTGACTCTGTTAATTTGGATTCTGTCTCTGTACCCTCTTGTTAATCTGTCAGAGGGTTTATGTATCTGGATGATTTTTCTCAAAGAACCAGCTAACGGTTTTGCTGAATTTTTTTTTTTTTTTTGGTATGGTTCTCTTTGTTTCTACTTGGTAGTTGTTATTCCTGTGTTTGATTATTTCTTGTCATCTATTCTTTTTTGGTTTATTTACTTCTTTTTGTTCTAGAGTTTTAAAATGTGCTGTTAAGCTGCTAGTGTAAGCATTCTCCAGTTTCTTTTTGGAAGCACTCAGAGCTATGAGTTTCTTCTTAGCATTGCTTTCATTGTATTCCAGAAGTTTGTGCATGTTGTGCCTTCATTTTAATTAAATTCCAGAACATCTTTAGTTTCTTTCTTTATTTCTTCCCTGACCAAGTTATCATTGAGTAGAGAGTTGTTCAGATTTCATGGGTGTGTGGACTTTCCGATGCTTTGTTATTAGTGAAGCCTAGCCTTAGTCCATGATGGTCTGATAAGATGCAAAGGAATATTTCAGTCTTCTTGTATATTTTGGGGACTGTTTTGTGACCAACTATATTGTCAATTTTAGAGAAGTTACCATTAGGTCCTGAGAAGAAGGTATCCTTTTGTTTAAGGATGAAATGTTATATACATGTCTGTTAATTCCATTTGGTTCATAACTTTATTTAGTTTCACTGTGTTTCTGTTTACTTTCTTTTTTTAATGTTTAAATCTTGTTTGAAAAGTTACTAAAAAATTTTATAAATAACAAGTCTAGATATAATAACACAGCTAAGGTAGGTCTTAAATATTAGTGTTAGATATAAACATAAATACATAGCATATAAATTTACTCAATTTATCTTGCAGATAATTTGGGTAAATAATTAAAAAATACACTTACAACTTTATGCAAATTTATAATATGTACAATATTATTCTCCAAATATTGTTTAATTTTTTCTTTGACATTTTTTATTACAAAGCAAGTGATTTTAAAATACCATATACCATATTTTAATTATGCTATTTTAAAATTTTTATTTAAAATAATCTAGCATGCTGTATTATTAATGAGTTTCTCTTCCATCAGATACTTCTTTATTTTATTCTTTATTTACATTCCAAATGATGTCCCCTATCCCAGTTCCCCCCTCTCCAAAAGTCCCATAAGCCCTCTTCCCTTCTCCTATTCCCCAATCAACACCCTCCGGCTTCCCTGTCCTGGTATTCCCCTACACTGCTGCATCAAGTCTTTCCAGAACCAGGGGCCTCTCCTTCCTTCTTCTTGGGCATCATTTGATATGTGAATTGTGTCTTGGGTACTCTGAACTTCTGGGCTAATTTCCACTTATCAGTGACTGCATACCATGTGTGTTCTTTTGTGATTGGGTTACCTCACTCAGGATGATCTTTTCTAGTTCCAACCATTTGCCTTATCTCCTTGTACTAAACTCAACTCTAAGTGGATCAAAGACCTCCACATAAAACCAGACACACTGGAACTAATACTGGAGAAGAACCCTGATCACATGTGCACAAGGTAACATTTCCTGAACAGAACATCAATAGCTTATGCTCTAAGATCAAAGAATTGATAAATGGGACCTCATAAAATTACAAAGTTTCTGTAAGGCAAAGGACAAAACGGCAACTAACAAATTGGGAAGAGATCTTTACCAACCCTATATCTGACAGAGGGCTAATATCCAATATATACAAAGTACTCAAGAAGTTAGACTCCAGAGAGCTAAATAATCATATTAAAAATGGGGTACAGAGCTAAACAAAGAATTTTCACCAGAAGAATATCGTATGACTGAGAAACACCCAAAGAAATGTTCAACATCTTTAGTCATTAAGGAAATGGAAATCAAAACAACCCTGTGATTTCACCTCACACCCGTCAGAATGGCTAAAATCAAAAACTCAGGAGATAGCAGGTGTTGTTGGGAATGTGGAGAAAGAGCAACACTTCTCCACTGCTGGTGGGATTGCAAGCTGGTACAACCACTCTGGAAATCAGTCTGGTGGTTCCTCAGAAAACTGGGCATGATGCTTCCAGAGGACCACGTTATACCACTCCTGGGCGTATACCCAGAGGATTCCCCAGCATGCAATGAAGACACATGCTCTACTATGTTCATAGCAGCCATTTATAATAGCCAGAAGCTAGAAAGAACCCAGATGTTCCTCAACGGAGGAATGGATACAGAAAATGTGGTATATTTACACAATGGAATACTACTCAGCAATTAAAAACTACGAATTTTGTTTACTTTCTGTTTCCATTCTCTGTCCATTGATGAGAAATGGTTGCTGTTGAAGTCTACCAGTAATATTGTGTGAGGTGCAGTGCCTGCTTTGAGCTTTAGTAAAGTTTTTTTTTTATGAATGTGGGTGCCCTTGCATAGATGCATATGGACCATAGATGTTCAGAGTTCAGAGTACTTCTTGGGAGCTCTTTCCTTTGATGAGTATGAAGTGTCCTTCCTTATCCTTTTTGATAACTTTAGGTTGTAAGTTGATTTTATTTAATAATAGAATGGCTACTTCATTTTGTTTCTTGGGACCATTTGCTTAGAAAATTTTTTTTCCATTCTTTTACTCTGAGGTAGTTTCTATCTTTGTCATGGAAGTGTGTTTCTTCTATGTGGCAAAATGCTGGGTCCTGTTTATGAATACAGTCTGTTAGTCTATGTCTTTTTATTGAGGTATTGAGTTCATTGATGTTAAGAGATATTAAGCACTAGTGATTGTTGCTTCCTGTTATTTTTGTTGTTAGAGGTAGATTTATGTTTGTGTGGCTATCTTCTTTAAATTTATTGAAAGAATATTACTTTCTTGCTTTTTCTAGAGTGTAGTTTCCCTCCTGGTGAAAGCTAGATTTCCAAACATAATTTTACTACCTGTATTTAGAGTGAGAAACATGGTATTAACTTTTCCTTAATTCTGTAACATGGTAATGCCATGTATAGAAACATGGAAGTTTATATAAATATTCAGAATTCTTATAACAAATTATAATAAAAAATAGTTTTCTCTAATTTTCATGGTTCTGCACATGCTTCATAGTTTTGTCAAATATATATCAATCTCATTAATTTTGTGTAACAAAATATTAAAAATCAAATTGTAGCCAGCTAAACCAATATTCTTTATTTTTTAATTTAATAGGCTGTGGTAGAGATTAGAAACTTACGTGAAGTTGACATGAAATATCAGCCAACCTTAGTATACTAAACCTTTAACTATTTGATTTTGTGACTCCTAGACATGTCTAAAATTAATGACAGCATTTTGAAATATTTTTCCATGTGAAAATATTCCTCAGAATATTCTGTAACTTACATATGCCTATAAGTATACAGTAAAAGGTTAAAAAGTTATGATACTAGAGCCAATATAAAAATAAGAATAGAAGTTATATGGAGGATTGGTGCAGTAATGATCATTCATTTAGCCTGAATAGTTTGGCAAAGGTAGTAATAGTGGCATTTGACAGATTTGTTGATCATAAGAGAATTGAAAAAGGAAAAAAAAACATCCTATGAAGAATCATATTTAAAGGTGTATAATTGGGAATATATACAGTATGCAAGAAAAGTAATGCCATGCTAAAATGGTCTTGGTAAATTTTAGATTTCTGACTTAGCACTTGATCAAACCTTTGAATATTTCCCCATCATTTATCTATTGTCAACTGAACCTGTATGGACCACCATATTTATCCTGCTATAAGCACTTTGAATTCAATATGCCTCTAATTATATAGTAAATTGTATCTACATATTTCATGTAAGTTGCCACATTGCTATTGACTGTATTGAATCTGAGATCACTAGACTACTATGATTGATTAGATCCAATGGCTTTTATTAAATGTCAGTAACAACATACTTGATGTTGCTTTACTGAGGAGGAAACATTTCTCTCTACTTGACTGTGCATTTTTTCTTTTTTATTTCTTTTTATATTAACATGTTTTAAACTTAATGCAAAATATCATAATTTATTTGAGTTATCATTTAATCACCAAACCTCTCGCCTCTTTTACCATTTTCTTTAGTGGCTCATAATTTAAATAAACATTTTTTTTAAATCTCTCCATATTAGCAAAACGAGGAGAAAGCAACTTCTCTTCTAAAAATATTTATCTGACTATAAATGTAGCTTCTATTTCCTCAGATAATGAGAGGAGGTGAGGACCATACTTAAGGTGTGTGAATACTGGGCTTGCACTGAGTTTCTTTCTCTATTTTTTTTTCCAAGCCTAAGTCTATAAGCCTCTAGCCTCATTCTGTCTTCACCTTTGCCTAGTTTATTTTCTTTCTAAATTATGTGTGTAAAACTGACCTGGTAAGACTATTATAGAGACATACCACACCACACACCACACACAACACTTCACACACCACACACCACACTTTTCTCATTCCCTCTCCTTTTCTTCCTCATTTTCTGCTCTTAGGTAGGCTCTCTTACCTGTGCCATTAATATGTGATTTGGATATATCCTATCTCTGACTCATTCTGTCCATTTATTCTCTGATTCACCACTTTGTTACTTTGTCTGCCCCTCAATTACATGCCATCTTCAAACATGGCTGCTTCCTTTTAAAAACTAATGTTATTTTTATAGTTAGAAATTAAAAGTATATACTAGGGGCCTGCCTTTATTCCAACCAGATAATGCTGTAACTCAGAGCATGTCTGCATTCTATCAAATCTTTCCCTAATTTGTCACTTTTTCTTTTCTTCAATCAGACACCATTTTCAAATATAGCTGATTCCATTTGTTAACTAAATTAACCTCATTTTCTGGGACTAAAGAGGAGTACTATGGGTCTCTCTGTATTCAAGCCTAAGGGCTTAAAGATATGTCATTTAACATGAATCATACAGAGAGCTAGAAAGGTTTTGGATGTGATCTCTTACCAGAGTAGCCATGTTGCTGTATTAAAATTCTACTACATTTGACCTATTAAAATACTTTTGGATATTTTTTGCTTGTGATAAGAATACAACTTAAATAAATTTGAATCTCTCCTATAAATTTTAAGTTACTCTTCAAAATATTAGCAAACAAATAATGAAAAAGAGAATTGAAATGTTGTTCATATTTTAAATGTAAGGCTATTTGTAAGCATGCTGTATTGCTATTCTTTTGTTGTTGTTGTTGTTATTGTTGTGATTCCTCTATATGACTGACACTAGACTGACCCTGCAAAACACAAATCAGAATTGGATTAATTGACACTAACAAATACACAGAAAAGAAAATAACTGAGGAGTTAACAGTGTAAAATTAATTCATTTAAGATATAAAGCAAGACTCCTCAATAGAAAATTTTTTGAAGATGTGAATCTAAACAAGCAAAGATTCAGTTTTTGTGTCTTTTCTCTTTCTTTACATGCAACATACATCTTGATTTTAAATTTTATCTCTAAAATTAAATACTATATTGCATTTACTTAGTTTCCATTGTTGGTGGGGTACTATAATTTTCTTATTGATGACTTTTATAAAAGTCATCCATTGGAAAGCCTTCCTAACACCGGACCTTGAATACTGTTGATCTTGAACGCATTTTTCAGTGGAATAAGCTGACTGTATTTCATCAGGTTGATTTTAGAGACAAATTCTAATCACATTTAGAGCTAAATCTTTTGTTGCCCATGGCAAAACTTATCTGAATCTTGTAACCATTCCAATTGAAAGTTCAACCCTCTTCTACTTTTATATTATTTTCTTTATTTATATTACAAATGTTATCCCAATTCTTCATTTCCCCTCAAAAAAACCCACTATCTCATTACCAAACCCCTCCCCACACACACCCCTGCTTACTAACCCACTCACCCCCTCTTCCCTGTCCTGGCATTACCCTACAGTAGGGCAATGAGCCTTCACATGTCCAAGGTCCTCTCCTCCCATTGATGTCAAACAAGGTCATCCTCTGCTACACATGCAGCTGGAGCCGTGAGTTCCTCCATATGGAACTTTTGGGTGGTCATTGAATCCCTGGGAGGACTGTAGGTACTGGTTGGTTCCTCCTGTTGGGTTGCAAACCCCTTCAGTTCTTTGGGTTCTTTCTCTAGCTCCTCCACTGGGGACCATGTGCTCAGTACATTGGTTGGCTAAGATTCTTCTGTATTTGTCAGGCACTGACAGCGCCTCTTAGGAAACAGCAATATCAGGCTCCTGTCAGCAAACACTTCTTGGCATACACAATAATGTCTGGGTTTGGTAATTACAAATGGGATAGAAATCCAGGTATTTTTATCCCCCTTCTAAGAAGGACCAAAGTATCCACACTTTGATTTTCCTTCTTCTTGAGCTTCATATGGTCTGTGAATTGTATCTTGGGTATTCTGAGCTTGAAGGCTAATATCCACTTATCATTGAGTGCATACTATGTGTATTCTTTTATTACCTCACTCAGGATAATATTTTCTAGTTCCATCCATTTGCCTAAGTGTTTCATGAAATCATTGTTTTTAATAGCTGTGAAGTACTCCATTGTATAAATGTACCATATTTTATGTATCCATTTCTCTGTTGAAGGACATCTTTTTTTTTTCAGTTTCTGGTTATTATAAATAAGGCTGTTACAAACATAGTGGAGCATGTATCTTTGTTATATGTGGTAGCATCATTTGGGTATTTTCCCAGGAATGATGTAGTTGGATCCTCCAATAATAACATGTCCAATTTTCTGAGGAACTGCCAGAGTTATTTCCAGAGTGGTTGTACCAGTTTGTAATCCCACCAACAATTGAGGAGTGTTCCTCTTTCTCCACATCCTGAGGTTTTGTTTTTAACAATTCTGACTGGGTGAGGTGGAATCTCAAGTTTGTTTTGATTTGTGTTTCCCTGATGACCAAAAGAAATGGATTTGACCATTTCATTAGGTGCTTCTCGACCATTCAAGGTTCCTAAGTTGAGAATTCTTTGTTTATCTCTGTACTCCATTTTTAATAGGGTTATTTGGTTTTCTGGAGTCTAATTTTTTAAGTTCTCTGTATATATTGGATGTTAGCGCTCTATTGGATGTATGATTGGTAAAGATCTTTCCCCAATATGTTAGTTGCCATTTGATCCTATTGACAGTGTCCCTTGCCTTACAGAAGATTTGCAATTTTATGAGCTTTCATTTGTCAATTCTTGATCTTAGAGCATAAGCCTTTGGAGTTCTGTTCAATAACTTCTCCTCTGTGACCATGTATTCAAGGCTCTTCCCCAATTTCTCTTCTATTAGTTTCAGTGTGTCTGAATGTGGAGATCCTGAATCCAATTGGATTTGAGCTTTTTACAGGGAGATGAGTGGGTTGATTTGCTTTCTTCTACATGTTGAATGCCAGTTGAACCAGCACCATTTGTGGAAATGCTGCTTATTTCCCCCACTCTACAGTTTTATTTCCTTTGTCAAAGTTAAAATAAACATAGGTTTGTGGGTTCATTTCTGTATCTTCAATTCTATTTCATCGATCTTCCTGCCTTTTTCTGTACCAATACTATGCAGTTTTTAATCACTATTGCTCTGTAGTACAGCTTGAGGTCAGGGATGATAATTCCCCCTGAAGTTATTTTATTGTTGAGAATAGATTTTGCTATACAGGGTTTTTGTTATTCCAAATGAATTTACAAATTGTTCTTTCTAACTCTATGAAGGATTGAGTTGGATTTTTGATGGGGATTGCATTGCAAACTGTAGATTGCTTTTGGCAAGATGGTCATTTTTAGATTAATCCTACCTACCCATGACCATAGGAGATCTTTCCATTTTCTGAAATCTTCTTTGAATTCTTTCTTCAGAGACTTGAAGTTCTTGTCATACAGATCTTGTGACTGATAAGTTAGAGTCACATCAAGGTGTTTTATATTATTTGTGACTATTGTGATGGGTATTGTTTCCCTAATTTCTTTCTCAACCTCTTTACTGTTTGAGTAGAGGATGACTACTGATTCATTTGAGTCAGTAATATTCAGCCAATTTTTTGATGTTGTTTATCAAGTTTGGGAGTTCTCTGGTGGAATTTTTGGGCTCACTAAAGTATACTATCATATCATCTTTAAATAGTGATATTTTGACTTCTTCCTTTCAAATTGGTATTCTCTTGACCTCCTTTTGTTGAAGACCAGCATTAGTCCATGGTGATATGATAGGATGGATGGGATTATTTCAATCTTCTTGTGTCTGTTGAGGCTTGTTTTGTGACCAATTATATGGTCAGTTTTGGAGAAGGTTCTATGAGGTGCTGAGAAGAAGGTATATTCTTTTGTTTAAGATGGAATATTATATAGATATCTGTTAAATCCATTTGGTTCATATCTTCTGTTAGTTTCACCAAGTTTCTTTTCAGTTTCTTTTTTTCATAATCTGTCCATTCCTGAGAGTGGGGTGTTATTGTCTCCACTATTATTGTTTGAGGTGCAATGTGAGTTTGAGCTTTAGTAAAATTTCTTTTATGAATGTAGTTGCCCTTGCATATGGAGTATAGGTGTTCAGATTTGAGAGTACATCTTGGTAGATTTTTCCTTTGACGAGTATGAAGTTTCCTTCTTTACCTTTTTTAAAACTTTTGGTTGAAAGTCAATTTTATTGGATATTAGAATGTCTACTCCAGCTTGTTTCTTGAGACCATTTGCTTGGAAAAAATTTCCAGCCTTTTACTCTGACATAGTGTTTGTTTTTGTCACTAAGATACATTTCTTTGCCGGGCGGTGGTGGCGCACGCCTTTAATCCTTGCACTTGGGAGGCAGAGGCAGGCGGATTTCTGAGTTCGAGGCCAGCCAGGGCTATACAGAGAAACCCTGTCTCGAAAAAAAAAAAAAAAAAAGATACATTTCTTTTATGCAGAAAAACATTAGTTCCTGTTTACATATCCGTTCTGTTAGTCTATATATTTTAATTGGGAAATGAGTCCACTGATATTCAGAGATATTAAGGAAAAGTGATTGTTGCTTCCTGTTGTTTTTCTTATTACAGATTGAATTGTGATTATATGGCTATCTTCTTTTCATTTATTTTTTTTTTGTTTTTTGGAAGAAATTTACTTTCTTGGTTTTTCTAGGGTGTAGTTTCCCACCTTGTGTTGGCGTTTTCCATCTATTATCCTTTGCAGGGCTGGGTTTGTGGAAAGCTATTGTGTGAATTTGTTTTTGTCATTGAATTTCTTGGTTCCTTCACCTATGTTAATTGAGAGTTTTGCCGTGTACAGTAGCCTGGACTAGCATTTGTGTTCTCTTAGGAACTCTGAGATCTGTCCGGGATCTTCTGGCTTTTATAGCCTCTGTTGAGAAGTGTGGTGTAATTCTGATAGGTCTGCCTTTATATGTTTCTTGAACTTTTTCCCTAACTGCTTTTAATATTCTTTCTTTGCATTCTGCATTTGGTGTTTTGATTATTATGTGATAGAAGGAATTTCTTTTCTGGTCTAGTCTGGAGTTCTATAGGCTTCTTGCATATTCATGGGTATCTCTTTAAGTTGGGGAAATATTCTTCTATAATTGAGTTGAAGATATTTACTGGGAATCTTTGCTCTCTTTTATATCTATTATTCTTAGATTTTTGGTTTTCTCATTTTGTCCTGGATCTCCTAGATGTTTTGGGTTAAGAGCTTTATGCATACCGGGCAGTGGTGGTGCAGGCCTTTAATCCCAGCACTTGGGAGGTAGAGGCAGGTGGATTTCTGAGTTTGAGGCCAGCCTGGTCTACAAAGTGAGTTCCAGGACAGCCAGGGCTATACAGAGAAACCCTGTCTCGAAAAACAAAACAAAACAAAACAAAAAACAAACAAACAAAAAAAGAGCTTTATTCATTTTTTATTTTCTTGACTGGTGTGTCAATGTTTTCTATGGTATCTTCTGCACCTGACATTCTCTCTTCTATTTCTTGTATTGTGCTGGTGATGCTTACATCTATGACTCCCGATCTTTTTCCTAGGTTTTGTATCTCCAGGGTAGTCTCCTGTTGTGATTTCTTTGTTTCTACTTGTATTTTTTAGATCCTGGATGGTTTTGTTAAATTCCTTCACCTGTTTGGTTTTGTTTTCTTGTAATTCTTTAAAGGATTTTTGTGTTTCCTCTTCAAGGACTTCTACCTGTTTACCTGTGTTCTCTATTTCTTTAAGCAAGTCATTTATGTCCTTTTTTAAGGTCCTCTATCATCATCATAAGAAGTGATTGTACATTTGAATCTTGCTTTTCCTATGTCATGGCATATCCAAGACTTGATATAGTGGGAGAACTGGGTTCTGATGATGCCAAGTAACCTTGGTTTCTGTTGCTTATTTTCTTGTGCTTGCCTTTTGCCATTTGGTTTTCTCTAGTGCTATGTGCAGTCCCTGTCTCTGTCTATAGCCTGTCCCTACTGTTATATTGGTTGTGTCAGAACTCCACAGAGTGCATCTGTCTCTGTCATACTGTGATCCTGATATTCTGGGTGTAAGAGCTCCTGGGAGTCAAGCTGCTTCTGGTATCCAGAAATCCTGGAACTACCAAGCTCCTCAGATCCTGTGAACATATGATCTTATGATCCTGGGCATGTTAGAGCACCTGGGAGTAGAGTTTCCTCTGGGTGTTGTGGGATTGGGTGCAGAGGCTAACACCCAAAGTCTGCTCAGGGACCGGGTCAGACTTGAAGTCTAGAATTTATTTTTTTATTAATCATTTATTTCATTACATTTCAATTGATATCCTTCTTCCCAGTTTCCTCTCCATAAGCCGATCCTAACTCCCCTTTTCCCCCTACCCTTTGCCTCTATGAAGTGCTCCTCCACTCACTTATCCATTATTACCTCACTGTTCTAGAATTCCTGTATGGTGGGGCATCTAATCTCCACAGGATCAAGAGCTTTTCCTCACATTGATGAAAAGCCCGTCCTCTGCTACAAATATATCTGGAGCCTTTTATCCTTCCATGTATAGTTTTGGTTTGTGGATTAGTATCTGAGAGCTCTGGGTAAACTGGTTAGGTGATATTGCTCTTCCTTCGCGGTTGCAATCCCTTTCAGCTCCTTCAGTACTTCTCCTAGCTTTTCCATTATGGTCCCTGTACTCAGTCCAATGGTTGGCTGTAAGTATCTGTATCTGTTTTAGTCAGGTGCAGGCAGAACGTCTCAGGCAACAGCCATACCTTGCTTCTGGCACTAAGCAATTCTTGGCATCAGTAATAATGTTGGGGTTGGGTGTCTGCAGATGAGATGGATCTCTATATGGGGCAATCTATGAACTGTTTTTCCTTCAGTTTCCATTCCATTGTTTGCTCCTGTTTTACTTTTGGGCAGGAACCTCTCTGAGTTAACATTTTTGAGATGGGTAGGTGGTCCCATCCCTCAACTGGAGTCCGTGCCTATCTACTGGAGGTGATCTCTACAGTTTCTATCTCTTCTTTGTTAATTATTTGAGCCAAAGATATCCCGATTGTGTTTAATTTTTGTAGCTACATGATGATAATATATATGTATGCGTATGTATTTATATTCTTATCCTTTCAATATTTTGTTCCCCCTGCCCAGAATTTCTCCTATCACCTATCACCTAGTAACAAAGCACAGATCGACTTCTTTGAGAAGGCCTGGATGTGAAATGACACATAGATAAGGGACTAAAGAATATAATTATATGTTCTAGTCCCCAATTTTTACAGGTGTCTTTCCTCCAGTCTACTCCCTTAGTTGTGAATTGTAGTATGCCTATTGTAGGCTATAAAAACTTACATCCAAATATGAAAGAATAAATACAATATTTTTCACTGTGGGTCTAGATTACCTCACTCAGGTTGCAAAAACTTCTTCATATAATCTAGTTTTAATTTGATCTGTATTTTATACACTGACATAATATCTCCCATGTAATCGGTATCTTTATATTGTTCATGCTTAATGTCATTTTCTCCTTTGTTTCTACCATGTTTGTAACTGTTGCTTTCCTTTGATAAACAGATATAGTTTCTATTCTGCAAAATTTCTCCTCTTTGTTTTACTACAACATTTTACATAAACTTGCTATATTAGATGTGTTATAATATTAAGATACATCATCCAATATCATAATTTTTTTCTATTTTTTTATTTTTTTTATTTTATTTTTAATTTACATTCCAAATCATTTCCCCTTTCCCGTTTCCTCCCTCCCCGAAAGTCCCATAAGCCCCCTTCCCTCCCTCTTTTCTCCATTCAACCCCTTCTCGTTTCTCTGTCCTGGAGTTCCCATACATCCAGTCTTTCCAGGACCAGGGGTCTCTCCTTCCATCTTCTTAGAAATCTATTGATATGCGAATTGTGTCTAGGGTATTCAGAGATTCTGGGTTACTATCCCCTTATCAGTGACTGCATACCATGTGTGTTCTTTTGTGATTGGGTTACCTCCCTAAGGATGATATTTTCCAGTTCTGACCATTTGCCTAGGAATTTCGTGAATTCATTGTTTTTAATTGCAGAGTAGTATTCCATTGTGTAGATATACCACATCTTCTGAATCCATTCCTCCGTTGAGGGACATCTGGGTTCTTTCCAGCTTCTGGCTATTATAAATAAGGCTGCTATGAACATAGTGGAGCATGTGTCCTTATTGCATGCAGGTAAAGTCTCTGGGTATATGCCCAGGAGTGGTATAGCCGGATCCTCCGGGAGTGTCATGCCCAGTTTTCTGAGGAACCTCCAGACTGCTTTCCAGAGTGGTTGTACCAGCTTGCAATTCCACCAGCAGTGGAGGAGTGTAGCCAAGATCTTTGCAGGCAGCTTGGAGGAAGCTCTCATTTTACACTACTCAAAGCCTGAGCTTAGAGTCCCACATAATTTGGTTTTATCATGGAATATCTTGGTTTCTCCATCTATGGTGATTGGGAATTTTGCTGGGTATAGTAGTCTATGCTGGCATTTTTGTTCTTTTAGAGTCTGTATGAGATCTGCCCTGGATCTTCTGGCTTTCATAGTCTCTGGTGAGAAGTTTTCTGTAATTCTGATAAGTCTTCCTTTATATGTTACTTGGCCTTTTTCTCTTACTGCTTTTAATATTTTTTCTTTCTTTGGTACATTTGGTGATTTGATTATTATGTGACAGGAGGTATTTCTGTCCTGGTCCAGTCTGTATGGAGTTCTGTAGGTTTCTTGTATGTTCATGGGCATCTCTTTCTTTAGGTTAGGGAAGTTTTCTTCCATAATTTTGCTGAAGATATTTACTGGCCCTTTAAGTTGTAAATCTTCACTCTCATCTATATATATAATCCTTAGGTTAAGTATTCTCATTGTGTTCTAGTTTTCCTGGATGTTTTGGGTTACAAGATTTTTTCATTTTGCATTTTCTTTGAATATTGAGTCAATGCCTTCTATGGTATCTTCGGCATCTGAGATTGTTTCTTCTATCTCTTGTATTCTGTTGTTGATCTGTATGACAAGAACTTCAAGTCTCTAAAAAAGGAAATCGAAGAAGACATCAGAAGATGGAAAAATCTTCCATTCTTGTGGATTGGCAAGATTAATATAGTAAAATTGGCCATCTTGCCAAAAGCAATAAACAGATTCAATGCAATCCCCATCAAAATCCCAGCACAACTCTTCAGAGTTACAAGGAGCAATTCTCAAATTCATTTGGAATAATAATTAAAAAAAAAAAAAACCCAGGATAGCTAAAACTATTCTCAACAGTAAAAGAACTTCTGGAGGAATCAGTATCCCAGACCTCAAGCAGTACTACAGAGCAATAGTGTTAAAAACTGCATGGTATTGGGTACAGTGACAGGCAGGTAGATCAATGGAATAGAATTGAAGACCCAGAAATGAACCCACACACCTACAGCCACTTGATATTTGACAAAGGAGCTAAAACCATCTAGTGCAAAAAGATAGCCTTTTCAACAAATGGTGCTGGATCAACTGAAGGTCAACATGCAGAAGAATGCAAATTGTTCCATTCTTACCTCCTTGTAATAAGCTCAAGTCCAAGTGGATTAAGGACCTCCACATAAAATCAGACACACTGAAACTAACAGAAAAGAAACTGGGGAAGAGTCTTGAGCACACGGGCACAGGGGAACATTTCCTGAACAAAACATCAATAGCTTATGCTCTAAGATCAAGAATTGACAAATGGGACCTCATAAAAATACAAAGTTTCTGTAAGGCAAAAGACACTGTCAAAAGGACAAAACAGCAACCAACAAATTGGGAAGAGATCTTTACCAACCCTACCTCCTCCAGAGGGCTAATATCCAATATATACAAAGAACTCAAGAAGTTAGACTCCAGAGAGCCAAATAACCCTATTAAAACTGGGGTACAGAGCTAAACAAAGAATTTTCAGCTGAAGAATATTGAATGGCTGAGAAGCACCTAAAGAAATGTTCAACATCCTTAGTCATTAGGGAAATGCAAATCAAAACAACCCTGAGATTCCACCTCACACCAGTCAGAATGGCTAAGATAAAAATCTCAGGAAACAGCATGTTTTGGCGAGTATGTGGAGAAAGAGGAACACTCCTCCACTGCTGGTGGGATTGCAAACTAGTACAACCATTCTGGAAATTAGTTTGGTGGTTCCTCAGAAAACTCGGCATTACACTTCCGGATCACCCTGTTATACCAGTCCTGGGCATATAACCAGAGGACTCTCCGGCATGCCAAAAGGACACATGCTCCACTTTCTTCTTAGAAGCCTTATTTATAATAGTCAGAAGCTGGAAAGAACCCAGATCTCCCTCAATGGAGGAATGGATACAGAAAATGTAGTATATTTACACAATGGAATACCACTCAGCAATTAAAAACAATAAATTCATGAAATTCTTAGGCAAATGGTTGTAACTGGAAAATATCATCCTAAGTGAGGTAACCCAATCACAAAAGAACACACATGATATGCAGTCACTGATAAGTGGATATTATCCCAGAAGCTCAGAATTCCCAAGACACAATTCACATATCAATTGATTCTCAAGAAGAAGGAAGGAGAGGCTCCTGGTCCTGGAAAGACTGGATGCAGCAGTATAGGGGAATACCAGGACAGAAAAGAAGGAGGTGGTTGACTTATGAGACCTTTGGAGAGGGGGGATCTGGAAAAGGGGAAATCATTTGGAATGTAAATAAACAATATAGAAAAAAAAAGATTCCTACATAATGATGCACTTCCTCCAAAAAGGTTACACTTCTTCCAATAATATCATACATCCTAATAGTGCCACTTCCCATGGGCCAAGCATAATTAAACCACTAGTATTTCATGGATTATTACTGATTTTCATATAATCAAATCAGGTTCCCAAAGATAAATGTATTCAAATTGCAAAATTAAGTATTGAGAGAATTCAGTGAATTAGGAGAATAAGGGAAATTTCAAATATGAGTAAACGCAAGAATTGTCATAACTTGATAGATTAAGTTGGGTAACTGATTCATTATATGATTGATCATATGTTAGTAAGAATAAAATGCCTAAAGCTTAAAACTGCAGATCACCAGAAATTTAATTTAAAATCATTAAATTATAAAGACAGTTTCAAACATGACAAATCAGATGAAAGCACAAAGTTAGAGATTTTAATCTGCTGTAACATTTATTGCACCTTGCCAATAAGAAGCAGTAATGCAACTATTTGAAGTTCTTAAATTTTAAAAGCCCAAATATTTGGTTGATTTATGAATAATCTGTTAAAGATTTATTACCATACTCTGTAATATATAATAGAAAAGAAATGTATGGTTTTAACAAAATTTCTGGTTGTAAAATGTCCACACAATGATTCTTTGGCTTTTTGTATCTTGAAATGTAATTTTGTGATTTTTATAGAGTAAGCGATGTAGCACCGATTTTATAGCAGTTCAAAAGTTCACCAATTTATGGACATTTTGATAACTCTCATACAAGAACTTTGTGCTTGCCACTTAGTTTGAGTTTCTTCTAAAATACACTTTATATAGAAGAACAGTGAAAGAAAATGAAAGAATGTTAGGTCATAAAAGTCAAAGTCAAACAAGATAAGGAATAAAATTTTATAACTCAGCTCCAGTCAATCCAAATAGGAAGAAAAAGCAACTCAGGAAAGAAAGAAAATAGAATGTCAATAGTTGGCAGAATTATCCCTAAAGAGTCAAGGTTTCGTGACAAAACTGAACAACATACCTCAGCATTGCACATGTCATATTTTGTTTCTGCTGTCACACAACTACCAGTGACTCTATATAATGTATGATTAAAAGTAACTACATATAAGTTGGGTAAAGTGAGCATAGGATATTAAATGTAATACATATCGTGGACAAAACTATTTTTCCTCTAAAAGGAAAATAATTCATAAAGCATATAAACATCTTCTAAAAAATTGATTGGAACAGGTCTCTTGTAAAATATGCTTAACAGACAAACAAAAATTTATTTGTAATTTTTCTTAATCTCTTAGTATGAATGTCCAACATCAATAATAAATAATTAGAAGAGAAAAAATAAGATATAGTAAAGTTGTGAATAGATATTGTAGTGGTTTGAAAGGGATGACTCACACAAATTCAAGTTTTTGCATTCTTAGCCATAGATGTTGGCACTATTTTGAGGTGTGGCATTAATGGAAGAGTTGTGACCTTAATGGAAGAGGTGTATCCTTATTGGAGGAAGTGTATCACTATTCAAGTAGAACTCTGAAGTTAAATATAAACATACATACATACGTACATATATACATACACACATACATACACGTACATACATATACACATATTTAGTTGTTGCTACGTTGTTTATGAGTACTAAAGACAAGATTATATAAGGTTCTCACTCATTAAAAATCTCTTCCAATGAAAATTTGATATTATCAATTTGCAATCTACTATAGTTTTAATCTGCTGAAGAAAATATGCCGATGTAAATATTTTATAAATTAAAATATGAAATTGCTAACTTTATATCACTCTGTTATATGACTTTGACAAAGCATAAAGGATATTTATTTGGAGGTCAAAAATAGGTTCTACAAAATGTATATTGTTCAAGTTATTACAGAAATAAACATTGACGAGTGACAGAAGAAATATAAGGGAAAACACATAGAAATTAAGTAGTGAAGTAAATGTGAAAGTACTTAGAATGACAGATCCATAGACATTGCATTCATTATGAAATAAGCAAGGCCAGACAGTGGTGGAGCAAGCCTTTAATCCCAGCATTTGGGAAACACAGGCAGGCACATTTCTGAGTTCGAGGACAGCCTGGTTTATAGAGCGAGTTTCAGGACAGCCAGGATTACACAGAGAAATCCGATCTCAAAAAAGCAAGAAAAAAAAGAGAGATAAGCAATTCAATACAGTTTAGAATATGAATGTGATGGTTAATGGAGAAGGACCAACAGTAAGACTAGAGACAACACTATAGAATTTCACAGAGACTGCATGGGATATATATAAAAATATATACAATCTGTTGGTTGCAGTTTTGTCCTATTGACAGTGTCTTTTGCCTTACAGAAACTTTGTAATTTTATGAGGTGCCATTTGTCAATACTTGATCTTAGAGCATAAGCTATTGGTGTTCTCTTCAGGAAAATTTCCCCTATGACGAGGTGCTCCAGGCTTTTCCCCAGTTTCTTTTCTATTAAAGATAAGAATGGATCAATTTGCATTCTTCTGCATTCTAGTTGCCAGTTGAACCAGCACTATTTATTGAAAAGGCTATCTTTTTTCCACTGGATAGTTTTAGCTCATTTGTCAAAGATCAAGTGACCAAGATCAAGTGTGGGTGCATTTCTGGGTCTTCAATTCTACCTGCCTGTCACTGTGCCAATACCATGCAGTTTTTAATATTATTGCTCTTTAGTACTGCTTGAATTCTGGGATTCTGATTCCCCCAAAAGGTCTTTTACTGTTGAGAAAAGTAAAATTTTTAGCTATCCTGTTTTTTTATATTATTCCAGATGAATTTGAGAATTGCTCTTTTTAACTCTATGATGAATTAAGTTGGGATTTTGATGAAGATTGAATTGAATCTGTAGATTGCTTTTGGCAAGATGGCCATTTTTACTATATTAATTCTGCCAATCCATGAGCATGGGAAATATTTCCATCTTCGTAGGTCTTCTTTAATTTCTTTTTTCAGAGAATTGATGTTCTTGTCATACAGATCTTTTACTTGTTTGGTTAGAGTCACACCAAGATACCTTATATTATTTGTGACTATTGTGAAGGGTGTCATTTTGCTAATTTCTTTTTCAGCCTGTTTATCCTTTGAGTATAGGAAGGCTACTGTTTATTTGAGTTAATTTTATATCCGTCCACTTCGCTGACGTTGTTTATCAGCTATAGGAGTTCTTTGGTGGAGTTTTTTTGGGTTGCTTAAGTATACTATCATATCATCTGCCAATAGTGATAATTTGATGTTCTCCTTTCCAATTTGTATCCCTTTGACCTCCTTTTCTTTACTAATTGCTCTAGTTAAAACTTCAAATACTATATTGAATAGATATGGAGAGAAAGGGTAGCCTTGACTAGTCCCTAATTTTTGTGGGATTGCTTCAAGTTTCTCTCCATTTAGTTTGATGTTGGTTACTGGTTTGTTATATATTGCTTTTACTATGTTTAAGTATAGGCCTTGAATTCCTCATCTTTCCAAGACTTTATCATGAAGGGATGCTGAATTTTGTCAAAAGCTTTTTCAGCATCTAATGAAATGACCATGTGACTTGTTTCTTTGAGTTTGTTTATGTGGTGGATTACATTGATGGATTTCCATTTTTTGAACCATCCCTGCATCCCTGAGATGAAACCTACTTGATTGTGGTGAATGATTGTTTTGATGTGTTCTTGGATTCAGTCGGTAAGATTTTTATTGAGTATTTTTGCATCAAGATTCATAAGAGAATTTGGTTTGAAGTTGTCTTTCTTTGTAGGATCTTTGTGTGGTTTTGGTATCAGCATAATTGTGGCTTCATTGAATGAGTTGCGCAGTGTTCTTTTGTTTGTACTTTGTGGAATAGTTTGAAGTGTTTTGGTGTTAGGTCTTCTTTGAAGGTCTGACAGAATTCTGTACTTAAACACTCTGATCCTGTGCTTTATTTGGTTGGGAGATTTTCAATGACTGCTTTTATTTCTTTAGTGGTTATAGGACTGTTTAGATGGTCTATCTGATCCTGATTTAATCATGGTATTTTGTATTTGTCTAGAAAAGTGTCCATTTCATCCCAATTTCCCATTCATTTTTAGATGTGCCTTTTGTAGCTCAATGTTCAATTTTTCAAACACATGCTATATTTAATAATGTTCTATGCTTTTCATTTAAATCAGAATTCCTTTTAAAAAAGCATTAAAAGCCATAGTATTATTGCATATAAGTTTTATTTATATATCAATAAACTATTGCTGTGATGCTTCCCGTGAATTGCACACGAGCGGGTTTTCCATGGACGAAGAGCTGTGGAGTAAAACAATGGGAGTAGAGAGAAAAAGAACACACACAGAGACATTAGTGCATGGCTGTACAAAATCTCTCTTTACTTGGGGGGATAAGAGCGACAATATATGCACTGTGGACCTGACCCTCCTTCCCTGGGTTACAAAGTCTTTTCAGCACTTCTCAGCAGGACCTTGGGTGCCACTGTTCCTTGAGGAAGTTGACCCCATAGGGTCTGTTGCTCTGTGGGAGGCTGAGGTGTGACAAAAGGCTTGTTCTCGGAGTTCTGCCAGCTCTGCCAGATGGGGGGAGGTGTGACTGGAATTCCTCAGATCAGAATGCCGCGGAGTGGGTGAAGAATGCAGGCAGCTGAATTATGGCTATCAGGCTATATAGCATTTCAATATGACCCTCTACGTCTCCCCCTTCCTTATTAGTTTAAACAAGTGGATAGTAATCCGTACATGAGGGTGGGCCTTTACCAAGGGAGTAGGAAAAGGGGTCTAATTCCCCTCGTGGAGAACAAATAATTGTTTCCACATTTTAGATGGCTCTTGGTGTCTTTTGGAGGGGAAGAGCAGAGCCTTAAATTAGTGGGACATCCCCACAGAGTGTAAGGTGGTCTGAAGACTGACACCAACCTCTATGCAAATCAGTCATGCTCCCCAGGGACTCAGAAATGGATAATTAAATCCTCCCTGTGCAATGCTTTACTGTGCAACTCTCCTGGTGCCCATGCTAGTTCGTAAGCAGACACACATAGATCTGAGTTCTTTGTGGCTCCATGAAGGAGATCCACTTGAATAGGCTTTGCTGCCAGAGCCAATTAGTTGCCAAATGCCACACAAGTGTCTTTTAACAGACATGCCTGTTTCCAATTCAGGTGAGCCTGGATGGAGACAATCTGCTTAAAAAATAAGATAAAGAGTTAAGAAAGAAGCAATGTTCAGTTGCAAATTAGCTTGTCTCTGGAAGGTTCAATGTATTCACATGTAAATTAGCAGATCTTAAAACACAAAGCTTAGCTTACCAGTGTGGGGTGAGGTGGCTTTGAGTATCAACAGAGACCTGTTACGTCTCAGAAAGAATGGAGACTATATTTGAAGTTAACTCAGTTGGCGGATAAAGATTATTAGCCATCTTCATAATTGGAATCCCCAATATTGGACTTATTGCTAGACCACTTCATGATTGAGTAAACTGATCACATTAAAGGAAGGAGAAGAGTCATTATAACTCCGTTTTAGAATAATATTTTTAAGTCAGTTTTAACAGTCTCCACTGTTCTCTGTCCCACAAGATCTAAAACGTACAGCAAGGCAGTGTATTTAATCTGGGACATAGGCAAGTAAAGTCACCATTGTCAGGGCACTCAGCAAGTTCACAGGTCCGCATTATTTTCAGTATGTCACATTCATCACTATAGCAGCTATAATGCTTCTGCAGCATTCTGTGGAAAAAACACAAACATGCCTTCTTCCCCTATTAAATAACTGATCAGGATCATGACATATGCCAATAAATGGATCTTTTCATCTCACCTAGGCATGAGTATGCCTAGTTGTTGGAAGCTATACAGTCAGCAAGGAGTTCCTTGGCATCCAAATTTTTAAAATTTTCTTAACAATATAAAGTATAATTTAAATAATATGTACAGGGATACAACTTCCCTCTTTTTTGTTTTTTATTTAGAAGACATTGTTTAAAAGTTACACAATATCTAGTCCTTGAGAATTATATCACATTAAATTGTTAAAAACATCTCAAATATTTGATGACTAATAAATATCCAGTTCCATATTTCTTTTAATTTTAGTTGGAACACTAAGAATTGACAGTAATATAGGCAATGACTATGTAAGCATAGAAAATAAGTGTAGCATCTTTAGTTTCTTTTCTCATTAATAGGATAAAATTATTCGCAAGCCATTACCATTTTGATGATATTTGAGTCTTTTGAAGCAACAAATACTTAAAAAAAATTTTTTAAAGACCCATTATTATTATATTACATTATATTACAGGCAAGAGCCTGTAATAAAATTTTATGAATAATATACACTGAAAGATTCAAAGTCTTAGCTTTTTGCATTAAAGCAGAGACAAAATATTTTTTTTTCACATAAGATAAGGCTATCACCATTTCTTAACTATTTAGAAGTAAATGCTTTTACAATTATCTGGATCCGCAAAGCAAAAAAAACCCTTTAAATCTATAATAATTTTGTAGGCCAAATTTTAATGCCTACATAAGATCTACATAGCCTCATTGATTTTTCATAGATCTTAAATTTGAACCATATTTTAAACCAAACCGGGATGGATCTCCAATGTAAATACCTTTTATTCTGAGTCTATTTTCTAAAGTCAGACCCACACCCACCTGTGTAGGACCTTAGCCTGCAGCCAACCAATATGGTAATTTGTAGGGCTCCCATAAATTCTTTACTAAAAATCTCACTGAAATCTCCTTTTTAATCTTGGAAAAATTTTACCTTTACAACTGTATCTAATAAACTTGTGAAAAAGTAGCAACAGGCCTATACTGGCCATAGCTGTTTTTAAACTTTATCACTCTAGAAATTATCTTTGAGAATCATGAGCCTTTAATTAGACTGAAAACTGCAGTTTTTAAATGTAATTTTTAACTTTCTTTTGTAATATTAGAAAATACCTACAACTTTGAAAAGTAAAGCCCAATTTTAAACCATCTATTCCCTTAAAATCAATGGCAAACACATTACTTTCGCACTTTAAAGTTTGTCTGCCAGCTCTCATGTTTGAATGCATGACAGTGTAACTTATAATATCTCATTAAGAAAATATTATTTTAAATCTTATCTCTTATAAGACTAATCTCTTAGGATCAGATCCACATAAAACAGTACACCAATCTGGATGTATCTTAGAGGCCTGTATTTCCTGGGTTGGTTCATGCCACTAGTTGCTTAAGATGGCTCCAACCCTGAATTACCAGTTTTAAACTAAGTTTTTGTTACCGACATTACATGCCTGCTACCATAGATCCAACAGAGAGTGCCACCTCCTGAGACCCACATGCAACAAAAGAGCTGCCTTCACCCCATCTTACTGAAGACACCCCAAGACACACCCTGAAATCCGCAGACATGCTACAGGCTTGAGACCTTCCAGCTACAGATGAACTCTCTTGTCACAGCCAAATGGCTGTTGAACTTGGGGGAAATTACGTGATAGTCAGAAAAACAATGTCTATCTAGATTATTAATTGATTGCTGTTTAAAGCTAATTGCTGTTTACCCTCAAATTGTACTACCTATCGATTCAATCATACATTGTCTTCTCTCGCCTCAGCCCTCTTTATAACTCTAACTTTCTTCTGATACCTCAACCCCACCCAAAATTGTCATAATCTGTGAACAGGCAGCCTGGTTCTCAGGTGGAGCAAAATACTGTGAACCCTGGGACCCGGTAGGGGGTGGCTTCTACCTACAACCTTGTGGGTGGAGCTTCCACCTGCATGGGACGGTAGGAGTTCAGTCACCGCCCCCTAGAACCTAGCTCCTGCCACAGTTACCCCCCCAAAACAGGTCAGTGACCCCTCTCCTTTTTAAAAAAACAAAAAGGGGGAGATGTGGGACCTTAATGATATTTGTGGCCATGCCCCAGATTCTAGTCTGACTTGGCCTAGGCAGTCAGCTGCCTGCAGCCACACTCTCCCCGCCTCTCTGGTTACCTGACCATCCAACTCAATATAAATAGCACCCCTCAGCATGTTTTCTCTCTCTCTCTCTCTCTCTCTCTCTCTCTCTCTCTCTCTCTCTCTCCCTCTCTCCCCCCTCTGCTTGTTCTCCCCTGGCCCTCCTCTTTGTCTATCTCTCTGTCTCTCCATTTTCTCCCCTTTCCACGTGGTCATAGCTTTTCTTATCTATTTTCTCCTCTTTCTTTGTTTTTCTATCTCTTTTCTCTTTCTATTTTCTTAATAATAAAACATCAAAGCTAAAAAAAATAAAAAAATAAAAAAACTTATGAGCCAATATTCTATAGTCAAAACATTTAAACATAATTATATCTTTAATATCAATTAGAAACAAGAATAAAGCAACTACAAAAATCTTATAAATTTAAATCAAACACATTTTTTTTTCTTTTATTCTAGCTATAATTTTAAGAGAAAAAGCACTTTGGACCCATTAACCACAATTATATAACTTTTTCTAGGATAAATAATCATAAATTGAGACTTCATTAAGAGATAGACCACCAGCAGATGAAGTTTTTCATTTTTTCTTTTCACCATGAAACAGAACAGCCATTCAAACAAGACACAAATTGAAACGTGGACAAATTCGTGCACCAAGGATGAAAAAAAGACATACACCAAGGACTTATGAAGCGAGGGAAGCATGCTTTTTATTTCTCCTTGTGCCTAGGAGACTTTTTTTTTATTTTATTTTTTAATTTACATTCCAAATCACTTCCCCTTACCCGTTTCCTCCCTCCCCGAAAGTCCCATAAGCCCCCTTCCCTCCCTCTTTTCTCCATTCAACCCCCTCTCGTTACTCTGTCCTGGCGTTCCCCTACATCCAGTCTTTCCAGGACCAGGGGTCTCTCCTTCCATCTTTTTAGAAATCTATTGATATGCGGATTGTGTCTAGGGTATTCCGAGATTCTGGGTCAATATCCCCTTATCAGTGACTGCATATCATGTGTGTTCTTTTGTGATTGGGTTACCTCACTAAGGATGATATTTTCAAGTTCTGACCATTTGCCTAGGAATTTCGTGAATTCATTGTTTTTAATTGCAGAGTAGTATTCCATTGTGTAGATATACCACATCTTCTGAATCCATTCCTCCGTTGAGGGACATCTGGGTTCTTTCCAGCTTCTGGCTATTATAAATAAGGCTGCTATTAATATAGTGGAGCATGTGTCCTTATTGCATGCGGGTAAAGTCTCTGGGTATATGCCCAGGAGTGTTATAGCCGGATCCTCCGGGCGTGTCATGCCCAGTTTTCTGAGGAACCGCCAGACTGCTTTCCAGAGTGGTTGTACCAGCCTGCAATTCCACCAGCAGTGGAGGAGTGTTCCTCTTTTTCCACATCCTCGCCAACAACTGCTATCTCCTGTTTTTGATCTTAGCCATCCTGACTGGTGTGAGATGGAATCTCAGGGTTGTTTTGATTTGCATTTCCCTAATGACTAAGGATGATGAACATCTCTTTAGGTGCTTCTCAGCCATTAGATATTCTTCAGGTGAGAACTCTTTGTGTAGCTCTGTACCCCACAGAGTTCTGTAGGCCTAGGAGACTTTTAAAATCCATTTTCCTTCTGTCTTTCTCATGTTTCTAAAATCTGCTTTTCTCTCCTTTTTCTATTTTGTTTTTGTTTTTTACTCTTTTTATTTCATTTTATTTATTTTATTCCCTAATTTTCTCTTGCCTGAAGTATGGTTCTAGACCGTGGACTACTTGCCTGACAAAATTCCGGGTTTCACATCACTGTCATCCCTAGTTGATCTCAGTGTCGGGCTACGCTGATTCACCTAGTATTGCAGTATCCCTTCTTTCTGCCCCTTGCAACTATAGCCTTCAAAACCTGACATTTTTAGTGCTAAAATCAATACTCTATGTTGCTTACCGGGCCCTGGACACTAAACCTTCATTCCTTTTCCTTGGAGCTCCACCAACAGACAGTGTTCCTCAGAAGTTCTCTCATTTTCCACATCCCACGTTCAAGGCACCATCTGATGCTTCCCGGGAATTGCACATAAGCAGGTTTTCTGTGGATGAAGAACTGTGGAGTGAAACAACGAGGGTCGAGAGAAAAAGAACACACAGAGACATTAGTGCATGGCTGTACAAAATCTCTCTTTACTTGGGGGGATAAGAGCGACAATATATGCACTGTGGGCCTGACCCTCCCTCCCTGAGTTATAGAGTCTTTTCAGCACTTCTCAGCAGGCCCTGGGCGCCACTGTTCCCCTAGGAAGTTGACCCCATAGGGTCTGTTGCTCTGTGGGAGGCTGAGGTGTGACAAAAGGCTTGTTCCCAGAGTTCTGCCAGCTCCGCCAGGTGGGGGAGGTGTGGCTGGAATTCCTCAGCTGAGAGTGCCCCGGAGTGGGAGAAGAATGCAGGAAGTTGAATAATGGCTATAAGGCTATATGGCACTTCAATATGACTCTCTACATTGCTGTCATTACTTTATTAGTATAATTAGTATAGAAAACCATAAGAAATATGCAGGCACAACACAAAACCATGTGTTTAAGTTAATTTAACTTTAAATTTAAATCTAAATGTGTATTGAATTCCTTCACAATTTATCTGGAAACTTTCTAGACAATTCTATCTAATCAAGTACACATAACAATTTGAAAAATAGAATCAATATGATTTTCATTTTATCATCTTGAAAACATATACAGTTTTATTGAGGGACATCTAGGTTGTTTCCTGCTTCTTCATTTATAAATAAGGCTGCTGTAAACATAGTGGAGCATGCATCCTTTTTATGTGTTGGTGCATCTTTTGGGTGCCTAGGAATGGTATATCTGGTCCTCAGCTAGAACTATTTCCAATTTTCTCAGGAACCACCAGACTGATTTCTGAAGTGATTTTACCAGGTTGCAGTCCCACTAGCAATGGAGGAGTGTTTCTCTTTCCCCACAAGCTAGCCAACATCTTTTGTCATCTGCATTTTTGATCTTATCTATTCCAATTGGTATCAGGTGAAATCTCAGTGTCTTTTTTCATTGCATGTCTATATAAATATATAAACCTGCTGGGTCCACCTGAATTAATTTAACATTACCTGTGTATATATGATATCAGGATTGAGTATATTGTACTGATAAACCACTGCATTTATTTGGTGTTACCAGTACGTACCTAGATTTGTGGCCATCTACAGAAGTGCTGACAGCCTGTCAGGGGAAAAATAAGCATTGATGTTAATTGAGAGTTGTATATGTATCTATATGTACTCCTATAAATTATTAGAACCCAGTGTAATACTTTGCTTATTTGCCAAAATTATAGTAATATGTTCTCCTTAAGAGACTGTTATCTCCATATCCACTTGTTTGGGTGAATTAAAATTATTGTAGTTACAAGTCTCAAACCTTAAATATAATAAAAAATTGGTTGGCGATGGACATTGCTGTGATTCCAACATTACAGTAGTTAGTGGAGACATCTCGCCATGTTGGTTATTGCTGCAGCTTGTATGGTCAACAGCTAGCTAAAATATATGGGTACATTTTTCTCACATTATTTAGAATCCTCCAGAATTAAGAAAGCTTGGTAGAAATGATGAAACACCCAGATCAGTACAAGCTTAGTTTATTTCTCTTTTATGAATTAAGTGTGTGATATCTAACTAACAACCTCATCAAGTTTTGAAGGTAGTCATAATCAAGTTCAAAAGTTTGCAATATTTGGTGTGTCTATTTGAACGCAATTTTCAATAGCTCTAGTAGAGATAATCCATTCCTCATATAAGTATTTTGTTTATAAACCTGTAAGGAGGGCATTGCCTCATTGTTATAAGGTAATTCTATTTAAAAATAATTTTATTTTTATATATCTGTACATTATATGGAACTTTTACAATGGTAAATTTTTGTATGATTCTTTTAAAGGTCTTCTGTGTTATTCACTATTTACTTAAATTCTAATGATACCCTGCTGTCCCATTTCCTACAATTTAATTCTTCTAGTTTCATTTTTCCCTATTCTCCTTTATACTACCTCCATTTTATTTTTCTTCCTTTGAGTGTTTTCCACATGATGGCCTCTTACTACATTCCTGACATATCTAGATATTCAATATTTAAACACATATATCCAGAGATTCAAACCTAACATTCATAAAGAGAAAATATAAACAAAGAAGCAAAGAAACAAAACAGCAACAACAACAACATCAACAACAAAAACAGCAAATTTTGTAATATTTATCTTTCAAGAATTGGGTTACCTCGTTCAGAATTTTTGTTTCTTATTCTATCCACTCAATTTCTAATTTTACCATTTTTAGAATTTTTATTCATAGAAATAAGTAAGTATAAGATATTTAATATTCATTCATAAGAGGATGAACATATGGGTTGTTTCCATATTCTTGCTATTGTGAGTACAGAATACATGTACATACATGAGCAAGTATATCTGTATTAAAATATAGATTTCACTGTAAAGCAAATTAATAATACAATTGAATCATGTTGTAGACCTATATCTAGCGTTGGAGGAAATTTCACAGTAATATCCATAGTAACTTACTATGTTTTACTCTGACCAAGAGTAAATTTCCATTGTACATTCAAGAATTTGTTTTCCTTATTTTTATCTTAGCCATTTTGAATGAGATAAGATAAAATTACAAAGTAGTTCTAATTTGTATCTGTATACTATTTGAGGACACTGAACATTTTAAAATATTTCTCTAACAATTGTCCTGACCTTGATCTGTTGATTTTAATTTGTCCTTATTGACATCTTTTCATTGCATGCACTACCTTTTAGATGAGTCATTTGTTTTAGCTTTATTTCATTGCATATTCTATCAGGTGTATAAGTGTTTAAGATATTTTCAAAGTCTGTATGCCCCCTTTTCACTCAAATTGATTGTCCTTTCAAAGTAACACAGGCATTTGGATAATCACTTAAAAAATAGACTATTTCTATGCATTTATAAAGTATGGCAATTATTAGAAAAAAGGGATCTTTCCTATTTTTCACAGCAAATATTTATCACATGTATGTCAAGGATACATGAAATATTTAAGGGTAATATTATTATTTTCTTTACATTTCAAAGGTTATCCCATTTCCTTGTTTCCTCTCCAAAAACCCCCATCCCATCCCCCTCTCTCCCTGCTCACCAACACACTCTTAAATATGATAAAAAAATCATCATGTTTGCATATTAAGTTATTTGATAGCAATAACACAACAGCATTTGGGATCACAGCTCCTTCCTAACTTTGAAAACCTATAGAAATTATTTTCCCCATGATGAGCAGCTATAGTGAGAATTGGAGTCATGGAAAGGCACAAACAAGTGGTCAGTCCTTTAAGCAACTATATCTCATTTGAACACTGAGGATTCCCATAGAAACAAGATACTGGAAGGAATAAAATATACTCTAAGGACTTGTAGAATATGCATATACATGCAAATATTATTTTAATAATAAAAAATAAAATTAATAATTATATAATGAGGAATAAAATTAAGAACAAAATAATGCTTATAACCCAGACAAGCTACCACAACATCCTAAAAATGAACAAAGAAATAGGTGGAGAAAAATATGACCTAACGGAGCAACACAGCAAGAGCAGCATGATATTCTGAAGTATCTCTAAGCCACAAGATATCCTAAATTTTAAAAGTTCATTTTCTGGGTTTTGTTTTTATAATGTTAGCTTTCTGGATAAAAAGACTTCTTGTAGTCCTTGTTAAAGTGCCTGGTCTGTGATCCAGAGATCCCATTGATATGGCTGATCAATACTGTCCCAGGCAGCTATGACTAGGAAATCTTCTGCTATGATACTGATGACTGAAGAATTATTAACTGATAATGAGAGACAATGAAGGCTTCTATGCCAACTTCTTCACTTCCAGCTAGCTCCTCATGCCCCCAGAAAAAAAATCCAGACAGAATTGAGAATCTTTAAAATTCTGATAAAAACCAGAGTTCTGCCTGAATCCCTGGAGGTCTGCAGCCAAGGACAATCAGGTGAGTTCCACAAGCCCCAAACTCAATTTTCCATTTAAGGTCTGTAAGCACATTACCCCAATTAATTTGATTGGCTAATAAAGACAAGAAGCCAATCAATGGGCAAAGATATGGAGGTGTGATTTTTTTTCTGGGAAGGACAGGAAGAGAGGGGAAGAGGATGAAAGTCATATCAAACAGCAGGCCGAAGAAGAGCTGGAGGTTGTATGACAGGAATTGTTAGACTCAGTGACTACCTCTACCACTGGAAGAATTTCAACATAGAATAGCTGATGAATTTAGGATGATAGATTCCCTGCCCAGAGGCTGTGTCATCTGTTGATTTTAAATAATAAGATTCTCTGGGGTTTTCCATTTGCGATGATTCAAGTGGGTGAGTGTGAGGACACAGCTGTGCAGTAGCTGGGGAATCAGTGAAGTCAAGCTACAGGGGTGGGCAGTTGGCTGACCAGCTGTGCTAGTCAGGTTAGCGAAGCCAGGCAGACAAACAGGCAGCATTCTTGGAAAAAAAAAAAAGCAAGCTAGCAGTTTAGCAGAGCTTGTGGTAGGGTGACCTGAGAGAGAGAGTGCGCTCAGAGCTCTGAAGAGGAAGGCCAGCTTTTGATGGTCACAGTCTTTGGCTATTGCACTGGGCTCAGAATAGACAGAGTATTGCTCAGCTATTAAAAATGATGAATTCATGAAATTCTTAGGCTGAGTGAGGTAACCCATAGAGAGGTACACATGGTACACACTCACTGGTAAGTGGATATTAGCCCAAAAGCTTGGAATACACTAGATACAATTCACAAACCACAAGAAGCTCAAGAAGAATGAACAAAGTGTGGGTTCTTTGTTCCTTCTTAGAAAGGGGAACAAAATACTCACCAGAGCAAATATGGAGACAAAGTACAGAGCAGAGCATGAAAAGGCCATCCAGAGACTGTCTCATCTGGGGATTCATCCTAGATACAGTCACCAAACTCTGATACTGCTGTGGATGCTAAGAAAGGCTTTCTGAAAGGAGCCTGATACAACCTTCTCCTAAGAGGCTCTGCCAGAGCCTTCCTTAAAATGTAGATTTGGATACTCACAGCCAACCATTACATTGAGTGTGGGGTCCCCAATGGAGGAGTTATAGAATGGACTGAAGGAGCTGAATGGGTTTGCAACCACATAGGAAGAGCTACAATATCAACCAACCAGAACCTACAGAGCTCCCAGGGTCTAAGCCACCATTCAAGGAGTACACATGACTACAACTGCATATGTTGCAGAGGACAGCTTTGTCAGGCATCAATAGGAGGAGAGGTCCTTGGTCCTATGTAGGGCTGATAGATGCCCCGGTGTAGGGGAATCCATGGGCAGGAAGGCGGGTGTGGGTTTGTGGGTGGAGGAACACCTTCACAGAAGCAGGATGAGCAAGGGTACAATAGGGAATTTCTGGGAGAGGGAGAAACCCAGTAATAGAATACCACTTGAAATCTAAATAAATTAAAATAAATAAATAGATAAAAAACTAAAAAATAAAAATAAAATATTTTAAAGAGGAAAAAGTATTGCTATTTTCAGATGATATGACAGTATGTGCTAATGACCTCAAAAATTCTATAACATAGAACTTGTAGAGATGATAAGCAACTTCAGCAAAGTGTCTGGGTTCAAAATTAACTCAAAAAAATTCTATCCCTCCTTTATGCAAACAATAAATAGCCTGAAAAAAACTTAGGGTGCTAACACCATTTACAATAGCCACAAATAATATAAAGTATCTTGGTGTTACTGCAGTCAAGGAAGTGAAAGATCTGTATGACAAAAACTCCAAGTTTCTGAAGAAAGAAACTGAAGAAGATATCAGAAGATGGAAGGGCCTCCCATGACCATGGATAAGTAGCATTAATATAGTGAAAATGACCATCATATCAAAAGGATTCTATATATTTAATGCAATTCTCATCAAATATTCCAATGCTATAATTTACAGACTTTGGAAAAACAATTCTCAACTTCATATGGAAAAACAAAATCATGCCAAAGTGGAGGGTGGGGAAATGTGCATTGGGAAGCTGTATGAGGTGGGCACTGGGAAAAGATAGGGTTGGTATGGGGATGTAAAGTGAATAAGTAAATAAACTAATGAAAAAATTGATGATGAGGCTGAAATCAAACATTTCACAGGTGATAGTTTCTGGCAAGAGTAGAGAAGGACTCAGTTTTCTTTAAGTGTTTAACCACTAGGAGTTTGGACATATTCCAATGTGTAAACAGTCAACAGAAATTGGATTTGGTGGCGTTCTTTTTTGGAAGGGGTTACAATGTGAGACTGTGGACCTGGGAATAAGAAAGTGAATGTGATAGGGAGCATTATATGATATTCCCAAGTAATTAATACAAATAATATGTTGAGTAGATAGAGGAAAGATAGATAGATAGATAGATAGATAGATAGATAGATAGATAGATAGATAGATAGATAGATAGATAGATAGATACTATGTAAGTTTGGTGATAGTGGCAAAAATAAAAATAAGAACAATAGAAGCATTTTTTTTCCAAAATGAAGCACCCTTACAGAAAACTAAATTTTCATTTGTCAGTATTATTAATTAGAGATAGATTATTTGGATATAGTGATATGTCTTGTGGAGGTTAGAATATAGTTAGCCTAGGGACTGGAAGTATTTGGAACTGTGGCCTTGTTGAAGCAGGTGTAACGTTGTTGGATGCTGTGTATCACTGTGTGGGTGGGCTTTGAGAGCTTCCTCCTTGCTGACTGAGGATTGCAGTCTTCACTTGTTTGTCTTTAGAAGAAAATGTTGATCTCTCAGCTCCTCCTGTGCTGTATCTGACTAGGCACTGCCATGCTCCCACCTTGATGATAATGGACTAAACCTCTGAAAACTATAAGCCAGTTACAATTAAATGTTGTCCTTATAAAAGTTGTGTTGGTCATGGTGTCTTTTCATAGCAATAAAACACTAAGACAGGCTTTATGTACACTTTTTCTTTCAGTTCTAGGACTTCATCTTAGACAGACACACCCAGGTCCAGTGCAACCTTATCTGTCTTTGTAAGTTCATATAAGCTTTGAACATGTGGACTTACCATGTGTAGACAGAATATAGAATATCCATTTGGATGTGGCACCTGTCAATAATAAATCTGATGACCAATGACTTAGGCAGGAAATAGAATATGGATAATCTGCATAGCAGAAAGAATTCTTGGATAGAGTCAGGCAGGAGATTCACCTGGAAAGACGTGAGGAGATAAACTCATGCTATCTGAGCACAGGTAACCAGCTCAATGGCAGAATGTAGGTTAAAATAAATGAATTATCTTAAGTTATGATTCTAGTCAGAGAAGAGCCTAGCTATATGCTGAAAGTATTTGTAAATATATTTTGAGTCTGAGCCTTATTTCTCACAGCATGGGACAGGAAGGAAGAAATAGGACCAAACCTATACTAGAGAGTTTTTATTTCTTATTGTCCTGCATACACTCTAGCCATAATACTTCTGGCTTCTCATTGACAGGGCTATCTGACTCCTGCATTGAAGAATTTCATGGAGATATTCCATGTAGGGATATATGTTCCCAAATCTCTGCATAATATCTGGCTGTGGGTCTTAGCATTTTTCTCCTCCTCTAAAAGGAATGTTCACTGATGATGGTTGAGCATGACCCTGATCTATGAATATCATAATTTGCAACTAGGGACATGTTATTCTTAAGACCTTTTTACAGAATTTTTAGTAGTGTTTGGTTTTCTCCTAGGTTCCTGAGTTATCTAGTTTCAGGTTCTTAATCACACAAGAAACATATGGTATAAGTTCCTTCTCAGGAACTGGAGCCTTCATTTTAAAACGCATTACTCACAACTTGAAGAGAAAAACTTTCTTTCACGTTATAAGTTTTATTTTTGTTACTTTCAGATGAATATAAAAATATTGCTTTAAAAATTCCTTTGTGACACAGCATGACATTGTTAATAATGCTGGTGATAAAGGTGACTACTGTGCCTTCTCTCATTGCTACTGTGTTGGGACACAATCCAGCCATAGAAAATTACAATCTAGCTTCAAATTGATATTCAATGATATGTAACATCATTGGACCCAAATATGCCCATCCGTGCAATAGAGTCATGAATTTAGAGAATTTATATGGTGGCAAAAGACAAAGGACTCCTAAAGGTAGACTTCTAACCTTTAAATTAGTGTGCTTACACACATGTACTCATATACGCACACAAAATGTACTGGTATTTGCACAATAAAATTCTTTTAAAGAATAGAAACAAGATTTGAATTTCTCTAGGATATTATCATGCAGATGTTCTATATTAATAATTTTCATTATAAAACTGTTCATAGGAATTTTTAAAGTAGGCAATATAGAATTAGACATACAGTTTTCCAAATAGAAAGAAACTCATTGAGAAGAATAACTCTGAAAATATTAAGCAATGTAAAAATGAGTATATTTGAATAAAATGAAATTTTTGTAACTTTATAAGAAAAACCTGCAGAAACAAAGCAAATTAAACCAAGAATTATAATAATGTACATAAATGTGCCTATATGTGTAATGATCTGGAAGTTAAGAACATTTTCCAACATTACAGGACATCAAATATTTTGTTTTCCATTTTGTCAGTGTATATTCATCATAGAAAATGATTAATGTGATATTTTTTAATATTTGTCATAAAATCGGATCCTATTCACTGCCCCTATTACCATTTCTTGCCTATCCTGCTAACAGTCCAACCTTATTTCAAATTGTCCTACTTCTATTTATAGTAAAAAAATATTAGGACATAAAAGACATGAACAATTTTTTTTAAAAAAATAAGCATATTGAAAATATTCCTCAAAATTATTTGAAGAATAAATTGGTATTGCATCATTTTTATCAATATTTGAGGTTTGCAATGTGGTAAGACAATAATAGCTTTCTGAAATAAAGATATTGAGGTTAAGGGACTCAAAAAATAGATATCTAAAAATACATGCAATATGAATTATTAAACTTGGAAGAAACCCAACTGGCTGGAAATATTCTGTTTGGCTTGATGGACTCATCTTTAAGAAATGCCTTGCATTGTGCAATTCAGCACCTGAAAATCATTCCAGTGTGGGGCACCCAGAGCTTCATGAATCAATATCTGTTCTGTCTGGTGCAAGCATGTGTTCACTGAATCACTTGTTAGAAATTGAAAGCTTATGTCACAACAGAAGCTCTGTATTTATATCACTATGCCCTAATGATAATACAAGCAAACAAATAAAAATCAAAACTATATTAAAAGCTACAGAAAAAAAAGACAACTTAAGATTGTTGAAAACATTCTTGTAGTGTAACCAGTTAATTGCAGCCTCTATGCTTCATTTACAAAATGTGAGTATATATAGACAGGTAAGCACTCAAAAAGTGAAACTAGAAAGTAGACATATTAACACAGCATTGTAAGAGGAAATGCTCATTAGGTGATGAATTCTTGGGAACAATTTAATGCTGATACAAACTGCACATATTAGAACATTATTAAATCAAGAGCAATTATTTTGTTATTGATTCAGAACAATTGTATCCATTTTACCCTACATATGCTTATGCAAATTCAAACGGATATCTATTAAAGTTTCATTGTTAATTTGCCTTGTCCTACTGTGAGTTTGCTATTGTTCTGTTTTGTATTGTTGAAGACATTTTGTAACTGAGGCTTACTTCAATCTCCCCCTTTCAAAAACATTCAACTCGAACTCATAATTCTTCCTCCAACACACAAGTGCTGGAATAAGAGCTATTCAAGGCCATGTCTGGAATATTTATTTGACTTTAAGCCACCATATTATGCTTTCATCAATCAACAATCAATGCAGTGTTAGTCATCTTTTCTCCATAACAAATTACGTAGATTTTCCTCAATGTTATATATTTAAAATACTCTAAACAAGAGAAGCTAGATACATTTTCACTCAAAAGAATGTGAATATATTTTTTATCCTCATTTTTTAACTTCCTAAACATTCAAATGTTTTAAATCATCCATTTCTGTTTGAAAGCATTCTAGTAACTACATAGCTTATTTTTTTCTATTGACAACTTATTCCAGTGATTTCAGCTAAACTAGCCTGATGTTACTGAAATGATTTTCAAGATTATAAGTGATTAAAATTTTACTTCCAAAAATCAAATTCTTTAACTAATAGAAGCAGTAGTTACTGAAGTGTGACTTTTGTGTCTGCCAAAATGTTTACAGTAGTTCATAAACTCACATCTCTAGGAAAACCCATGTTACTTGCCTTTTGAAATACAAGTGAATGAAAGCTTTTATGCATCAGGCTTGCAGTCTGAAGAGACCATGAAGAGAGAAAAGAAGAAAGGTCCTATGGGTAAGGAGTCCAGAAAACATGACCATGAAAGCTGGCCAATTGGAATTAAGTGCTACTCAGATGAAACATAGTAATAACCTGGGATTATTAATAGGAAATGGGTTTTAATAGCATAGAGGGAAGATTTCTGGCCAGCTCTAGTGCACATTAAGGCTTATGATAAATAATAAAAATTGTGTGTCTTTTATCTGGAAACTGAATGATCAAAGGCAGTATAGAAGTCACTAGAAGAAATTAAATGTTATGTACAAAAAAATGATACCTAATAAGTATATACATGCAGATATTTGACTGGAAATATCTTTCCTATCATATTTTATCATGTGTTTGGTTTCTAGGAGCAAATGAAAATTACAGCATAAAGTGTTTTTTGAGATTAAATTAGCTAACATGGAATTTATAAGCAACACATAATGTACTTTAAATGATAAACCTTACAATAACCATAGCATTGCTATGTAGTATACTTTAAATAGGATTTTTCATTTTAATATATTAACTAACAGATCTCGTGTTTCTTTAGTAGGAATGAGAAATAAGACATTTCCCTTATGGGTAATCAAATATTAGAATACTTGATACCCAGTTGGTAGCTTTGTTTGGAGTAGATTGGGTGTTTCTGCCTTTTTGGAGAAACTATGTCACTTGGGGCTGGTTTGGACTGCTAAAAGTCCTTACTTTACATACAGTTTACTCATGTTTGTTATGGAGATGTGTTCTCTCAGTTTCCTCTTTCTGATGCTACACCTATTGCTTGCTTCCACTTTTCTCTACCATGAAGAATTCCTTTCTTGCTGGAACTATAGATCAAGACAAACTTGATTCTGCAAGTTTCATTTTCTTGATATTTTATCTCAGCAAGAGAAAAATAATTAATAAAGAACTTAGTCATGATTGTCCTCAAGGAGGATACAGAAATAAAATACCATTAACAGAAAGGAAAAGTGGAACTTTGAAAGGAAAGATATCCTATAAAAAGAACATGGTTCTTTCCTTACATATATACCCAAGATATAATTCACAGACCACATGAAGCTCAAGAAGAAGGAAGATCAAAGTGTGGATATTTCCGTACTTCTTAGTAGGGGGATCAAAAATTGTGGAGCAGAGACTGAAGGAAAGGCCATCCAGAGACTGCCCCACTTGGGAATCCATCCTATATACAGTCAACAAATCCAGACACTATTGCAGATGCCAACAATTGCTTGCTGACATGAGCCTGATATAGCTGTCTCCTGAGAGGCTCTGTCAGTACCTAACAAATACAGAGGTAGATGCTCACTGGCAACCATTGAACTAAGCAAAGGGTCCCTAATGAAGAAGCTAGAAAAAATACTCAAGGACCTGAAGGGGTTTTCAGCTCCATAGGAGGAACAAAAATATGAACTAACCAGTAACCCCAGAGATCCCAGGGACTAAACCATCAAACAATGAATACACAGGGAGGTACCCATGGCTCCAGTGGCATATGTAGCAGAGGATTGTCTTGTTGGACATCAGTGAGAGGAGAGGCCCTTGATTCTGTGAAGGCTCAATTCCCCAATGAAAGGAATGCCAGGAGAGGGAAGTGGGAGTGGGGATAGGGGGATAGGGGGTTTTTGGAGGGGAAGTGAAGAAAGGGGATAACATTTGAAATGTAAATAAAGAAAATATCTAATAAAAGGATATTGAAATGAAGAAAGAGAGAGAGAAAAAGAGAGAGACAGAGAGAGAGAAAGAGAGAGAAAGAGAGAGAGAGAGAGAGAGAGAGAGAGAGAGAGAGAGAGAGAGAGAGAGAGAGAGAGAGAGAGAAAGAGAAAGAAAGGAAGATCAGTCCCTTTAATCAAATGACAGCAAATGACAGCTACTGAAAGGCTAGGAGTTCCTCTCATAGTGACGGCTGATGGGTAGAGACTATGTCCATCTTAGAAATGACAGTTCCTAAATATAAATATCATCTAAGTCAAAACAATCATTTTGTTTTCATTTCATTGTATCTCTATATTCAGAGTTGGAAGTAGATTATAAGCTTTGTACTCTGAGCTCATTGCTTTGTGGAAGCCATTTTCTGACTCTCCTGACATTTTTTTCCTTGGAATCAGGGAAAGGTGAGTCTTGGAAGAAATAATTATTGTTTCTTAGCTGTGTGGTACTCATAGTACTTCTTTCCACAGAACAAAAGAAGGATGTTCTTTCTACAGCTATGGATTCTGCCTACAGATTTTATCTACGATATTGTTCCCATTTAGTTTTGCCTTGTTAATGGGGTCTCACTAATCCTGAATTGTATTTAAGTGCAATGAGTAACTGGTCCCATTTTTAATTAGCCTACAGAGTTTAGACTGATAGACTACTCCATTTTTGGGTCATTTCAATTTGATATACTGAGCCCCTCATCAGAAATATTGATTAGTTCTTAAGTTGCAAATGGAACTATAGAGAGAAAAGTGTTTCAGAAAACATATTATAACTTTGTTTACTACTTCTACAATATAGTCTGGTTCCTTCTACTCATATGAGTTATCACCTTGTCATGATAAAAGGTTTCCATAGATATATCATAAGCAGCATGACTAAGCCACTGTTCTTTAAGCTAGCTGCCTGTACTGGAATTCTGAATTCTATGTCCTTGATTACTTGTCCCTTTTGTTCAGGATTCACCCTCAGATAGAAAGGTTTGTATTTGTTTTCTTTCTTTATAATCATCACTAGTGTCTGATGGGTCAACAATTTCAAACTATCTGTTTCTGTCTTGAATTCTTTTTTTTTCATTCTTTTCTTTGTTGAATTGATTTTTGTTTGGTTTTTATAGTGGTGCATATCAATTTCTTTTTCCACAAGAAGAACAAGATGCTATCTTTAGTCTTCATCTATTTCCTCATGGCTGGTGTTCTCTCCATTCATTTCCAGTGACTAGGCATCAGGTAATAAAACAACTTCAACAACCGTGTCATAGGTACAACATTCTCTTACCTTGAACAGTTTGCAAAAAGAAGCTTAAGCTAACACCTCATTCTTAAGGTGGTAGGGTTGCATTTTCACATCTCCATTACTTCATTTACTCTGGGGAATATTTTCATATCTTTAAAAGCCAGCAGCCTCATGGCTTTCATATAATTCTCAAATCTCATTCTTAAGCATGTACTCTCTTAAGTCTCTATCCAAAAATCAATTGAATTTCTAATTTTTCTGGTCAGATTTACTCCCTGGAAAAGTTCTTTGTTTAAGCAACCTTAATAATGAGAACTATGTCTACAACCATGATACCAGTCTTTTCTGCTGGCCTCCCTTCTCAACTACTTGGATCATGTGGCTATTGGTATTCCTTTTAATGAGCAGAAACAAGTCATTTTTGCTATTTTATTTGAATATTGTATCTTCCCCTAAAGTTAGAGGCCATGTATGTAGAAAAAGAAACACTTACTCATCCAGAAGAATTCCATCTTCTATAAATAACAGTCTTGGAATTCACTGGACAATAGACATGGATTGTTTAAAAAATAGATGGAATTTACAGGGATTTGTGGTCTGAATTTAAGTGGCCTGTGTTGTGTCCTCTGCCAGATGGAATCCCCGATGAGCCTTTAACACTCACCAAAAATTATTTACTGATATTTTAACTTACATCAATTCTCCCTGCATTTTTTGTCTTTCTAAGTAGCATGTTAGCTAACATTTTGAAGTTTTTGTAGCTGATATATGGACTTGCTTAGTTTTATTTTGTTTTGTTTTCACCTCAGTTATCTTTTTCCCTTTTGTGGTTCAATTATAGTTCTTCTTTGGGCATTTTTTTTCTTTCTAAACTTGTTTGTGCCATTGTCATTTCAGAATCTGTCATAATTACCTATAGTAACTTTACTTGCCTACATTGACTCTTAATACAATATCAAATTTTATTTAATTCTCAGTATGAATGTGTAAGTACATTATTGCATTTTATAGTTTACAGAATAGTAATCATTGAAAATATTTTAGCTTACTTCAGAGATTCATATATGTTGTAAAAATTTTTAGGTTAATTATGCATATTTCCTTTAATATTTATCATTTGTATTATTAACAACAAAAATATTAACTTGTTTCTTTTAAGATGTAACATTACTAAATTTCACAGATAGTTTTGTCCTCAGGACTTTTGGTTGTCAGCCTCCCCAGGAGCTAGAATACCTATTTTGAGTCACCATACCTAACTACAATATTCCTTGGATTTTTTTTATTGACATATTGTTTGATGTTTAGTTTATAGCCTTGTTTTTCTTCACTGTTTCCAACAGCATTGGGTGGAGGGAATTGATCTTGATTGCATAAACCTAACTGTTACAGGTTCTTTAGAAATAATTCTTTGAATATTTTAGGTGGTTTTATTAGGCATGGATTCAATGTCAACATATTTACTTACATATTTCATTTGATGAACATTATTGAGGTTTAAAAGCCATTAACACATTTTCAATAAATAACTTCATGAGTTTTAGTGAGACATCTTTTCATGAACTAAAAACTATTTGTTTAAATTATTTTTATAAATAAAATAATTCAACTAAACTAAAGTCTCTTAATTGATCAAAATTATCTTAGATCAAATAAACATCAACTCTTGATAATACAAGAGAACTTGAAAATGTTTATTAAAATTTTAATGCAAAATATAAATTGGAATATTTTTTTAGTTTTTTAATTCATTTTATGATCATAATTACTTTTGATTTTATAGTTATATTTTGTTTTATACAATAATTTTTAAAAATTGTAAAACTTTTGAATATATTTTTTTCATTTCTATGCTTCAGTTTTCCTGTATTATATCGTTTCCTGCATCAAGACCATCACAAAATGTTTTATGACAGTAACATATATTATTCCCTATTGATTATCAGATTTTTTTCTAAATTTGTTTGTTAGCCACATGCTTGCAAAGAAAATAATATTTTGGATGACATCTTTGTCACTATGACTGAGCAGACAGGGGCAGACTAGAGCGTAGGGATCATCTGAGTGGAGGACCACTTGGGACATGCCCTGCCAGGGCTCTGCCTGAACCCAAGGGCTCAGCAGCACTGCAGCATTCTGTGCACCTAGTCTTCTAGGGGATATCTGCTCTGCATTGAGTCCCGCAAGTAGAGGTGAGGCCAACATAGACTCTTCTGCCACTGAGCAGGCTGTTGCAATCAGGAATGCAGAGAACACCTGAGTATAAGATCACTTGGGATGACGACTGCCAGGGCCCGGCCTACACCCAGGAGCTGGGCAGCACCACAGCAATCTGTGCCAGTGAAAAGTTGGTCACCCAGGGGTGCTAAGATAGACCTGCAGGCACACAGGAGGGACAAGCACCAGCCAATGACAGCAGAAGCAACTAATACTAGAGATGGCATAAAGCAAACATAGGAACGTTACTAACAGAAATCAAGGCAATATGGCTCCATCTGAACCCAATTCTCCCACAACAACAAGTCCTGGATACCCCAGCACAACAGAAAAGCAAGATTTGGATTTAAGATCACAGCTCATGATGATGATGGAGAGCTTCAACAAGGACAAAAATAACTCCCTTAAAGAAATACAGGCGAACACAAGTGAACAGGGAGAAGCCCCTGAAGAACTAAGGGAAAACACAACAAAATATGTGAAGGAATTGAACAAAGCCATCCAGGATCTAAAGATGGAAGTAGAAATAATAAGGATATAACAAAGGGAAACAACTCGGGACATAGATAACCTAGGAAAGAAGTCAGGAGTCATGGATCCAAGCATCAACAACAGAATACGAGAGATAGAAGAGATAATCTCAGATGCAGAAGATACCATAGAAAGCATTGTTATAACAGTCAAAGAAAATGAAAAATGTAAAAGCACCTGACCCAAAACATCCAGGAAATCCAGTATCAAATGAGAAGACCAAAGCTAAGGATTATAGATATAGGAGAGAGTGAAGATTTCCAACTTAAAAGGCCAGTAAATGTCTTCAACAAAATTATAGAAGAAAACTTACCTAACCTAAAAAAATGATGCCCATGAATACACAAGAAGCCTACAGAACTCCAAATAGATTTGACCAGAAAAGAAATTCCTCCTGTCAAATAATAATTAAAACACCAAATGTACTATATAAAAAAAGAATATTAAAAGCAGTAAGGGAAAAATGTCAAGTAACATATAAAGGTAGACCTACTAGAATTACACCGGATTTCTCACCAGAGACTGTGAAATTCAGAAGAGCCTGGGCAGATGTCCTACAGACCCTAAGGTAACATAAATGCCAACCCAGCCTACTATATCCAGCAAATTTCTCAATTACCATAGATGGAGAAACAAGGTATTTCATGACAAAAACAAATTTACACAGTATCTTCCCACAAATCCTGCCCTTCAAAGGATAATGAATGGAAAACACCAACAAAGGGAGAGAAACTATACACTAGAAAAAGCAAGAAATTAATCCTATTCCAACAAACCTAAAAAATAGATACACAATCATAAAAATTACATCAAAAATAGCAGGAAGCAACAATCACTTTTCCTTATTATCTCTTAACAACAATAGACTCAATTACCCAATAAAAAGACATAGACTAATAGACTGGATACATAACAGGATCCAACATTTTGCTTCATACAAGAAACACATCTCAGTGTCAAAGACAAATACTACCTCAGAGTAAAAGGCTGGAAAACAGTTTTCAAAGTAAATGGTCCCAGGAAAAAAGCTGGAGTAGCCATTCTTACATCCAATAAAATATATTTTCAACAAAAAGTCATCAAAAGAGACACAGAAGGATAGTTTATATGCATTAAAGAAAAAATCTACCAGGAAGAACTCTCAATTCTGAACATCTATGCTCCAAATGCAAGTGCACCCTCATTCATAAAAGAAACTTTACTAAAGCTTAAAGCACTCATTGCATGCCACACAATAACTGTGGATGACTTCAACACCCCACTCTCCTCAGTGGACAGATCAGGGAAACAGAAACTAATCATAGACACAATGAAACTAACAGAAGTTTTGGACCAACTGGATTTAATAGATATCTGTAAAACATTTCATCCTAAATCAAAAGAATATAACTTCTTCTCAGCACCTCATGGTACCTTCTCCAAAACTGACCATATAATTGGTCACAAAACAAACCTCAATAGATATAAGAAGATCAAATTAATCCCATGCCTCCTATCAGATCGCTATGGAGTAAGGGTGATTTTCAATGGCAACAAAAACTACAGAAAGCCCTCATACACATGGAAGCTGAACAATGCTCTACTCAATGATACCTTGGTCAAGGAAGAAATAAGGAAAGAACTCAAATTCTTTTTATACTTTAATGAAAATGAAGGCACATCATACTCAAATTTATGTGATACAATGAAAGCAGTGATAAGAGTAAAACTCATATCTCTAGTGCCTCCAAAAAGAAGCTGGAGAAAGCATATAGCAACAGCTTAACAGCACACATTAAAGCTTTAGAACAGAAAGAAGCTAATACACCCAAGAGTAGTAGAAGGCAGGAAATCATCAAACTCAGGGCTGAAATCTACCAAGTACAAACAAAAAGAACTATACAAAGAATCAAGAAAACCAGGGGCAGATTCTTTGAGAAAATCAACAAGATAGATAAACCTTTAGCCAGACTAACCAGAGGGCACAGAGACAATATCCAAATTAACAAATTCAGAAATGAAAAAGGAGAAATAACAGTAGAAACTGAGGAAAATCTTCATGAAATGGACAATTTCCTACACGGACACCAACTATCAAAACTTAATCAGGATCCAATAGACCATCTAAACGGTTCCATAAAGCCTAAAGAAATAGAAGTGATCACTGACAGTCTCCCAAGCAAAAAAAAGCACAGGACCAGATGTTCTCAGTGCAGAATTCTCTCAGACCTTCAAAGAAGAACTAACACTAATACTCTTCAAACTATTCCACAAAATAGAAGCAGAAGGAACACTACCCACCTCATTCTATGAAGCCACAATTTCGCTGATATCAAAACCACACAAAGATCCAACAAGGAAAGAGAACTTTAGACCAAATTCCCTTATGAATATCGATGAAAAAATACTCAATAAAATTCTTGCCAACAGAACCAAAGATCATATCAAAATGATCATTCACCATGATCAAGTAGGCTTCATTCCAGAGATTCAGGGATGGTTCAATATACGGAAATTCATCAACATAATCCATCACATAAACAAACTCAAAGACAAAAAAAAAAAAACCAAACAAACAAAAAAAAAACAAACAAAAAAAAACCACACATAGTCATTTCATTAGATGCTGAAAAAAATCATTTGACAAAATTCAGCATCTTTTCATGTTAAAGCCCTTGGAAAGAACAGGAATACAAGGCCCATACCTAAACGTAGTAAAAGCAATATACAGAAAACCAGTAACCAATATCAAACTAAATGGAGAGGAACTTTAAGCAATCCCACTAAAATCAGGGACTAGACAAGGCTGCCCTCTCTCTCCTTATTTATTAAATATAGTACTTGAAATTCTAGCTGGAGCAATTAGACAACTAAAGGAGGTCAAGTGGATTCAAACTGAAAGGAAGAAGTCAAATTATCACTATTTGCAGATGATATGATTGTATACTTAAGCAACCCAAAAAACTCCACCAGAGTACTCTTATAGCTAATAAACTTCAGCAAAGTGGTCAGATATAAAATTAACTCAATCAAATCAGTAGCCTTCCTATACTGAAAGAATAAACAGCCTGAGAAAGATATTAGGGAAATGACACCCTTTACAATAGCCACAAACAAAATAAGGTATCTTGGTGTGACTCTAACTAAACTAGTGGAAGATCTGTATGACAGGAACTTCAAGTCTCTGAAAAATTAAATCCAAGAAGCCCTCAGAAGATGAAAAAAAATACCTTCCATGCTCATGGCTTTGCAGGATTTATATAGTAAAAATGGTCATCTTTCCAAAAGCAATCTACAGATTCAATGCATTCCCCATAAAAATCCCAACTCAATTCTTCGTAGAGTTAGAAAGAGCAATTCTCAAATTCATCTGGAATAACAAAAAATACAGGATAGCTAAAACTATTCTCCTTGCACTAAGCTCAATTCTAAGTGGATCAAAGATCTCCACATAAAACCAGACACACTGAAACTAATAGAAGGGAAACTAGGGAAGAACCTTGAACATATGGGCACAGGGGACAATTTCCTGAACAGAACTCCAATAGCTTATGCTCTAAGATCAAGAATAGACAAATGGGACCTCATTAAATTACAAAGTTTTTGCAAGGCAAAAGACACTGTCAAAAAGACAAAGCGACAACCAACTGACTGGGAAATGATCTTTACCAACCTTACATCCAACAGAGGGCTAATATCCAATATATACAAAGAACTCAAGAAGTTAAACTCCAGAGAGGCAAGTAACCCTATTAAAAATGGGGTACAGAGCTACACAAAGAGTTCTCACCTGAAGAATATCTAATGGCTGAGAAGCACCTAAAGAGATGTTCATCATCCTTAGTCATTAGGGAAATGCAAATCAAAACAACCCTGAGATTCCATCTCACACCAGTCAGGATGGCTAAGATCAAAAACACAGGAGACAGCAGTTGTTGGCGAGGATGTGGAGAAAGAGGAACACTCCTCCACTGCTGGTGGAATTGCAGGCTGGTACAACCACTCTGGAAAGCAGTCTGGCGGTTCCTCAGAAAACTGGGCATGACACTCCTGGAGGATCCGGCTATACCACTCCTGGGCATATACCCAGAGACTTTACCTGCATGCAGTAAGGACACATGCTCCACTATGTTCATAGCAGCCTTATTTATAATAGCCAGAAGCTGGAAAGAACCCAGATGTCCCTCAACGGAGGAATGGATTCAGAAGATGTGGTATATCTACACAATGGAATACTACTCTGCAATTAAAAACAATGAATTCACGAAATTCCTAGGCAAATGGTCAGATCTTGAAAATATCATCCTTAGTGAGGTAACCCAATCACAAAAGAACACACATGGTATGCAGTCACTGATAAGGGGATATTGACCCAGAATCTCGGAATACCCTAGACACAATCCACATATCAATAGATTTCTAAGAAGATAGAAAGAGAGACCCCTGGTCCTGGAAAGACTGGGTGTAGGGGAACGCCAGGACAGAGTAAAGAGAGGGGGTTGAATGGAGAAAAGAGGGAGGGAAGGGGGCTTATGGGACTTTCGGGGAGGGAGGAAACGGGAAAGAAGTGATTTGGAATGTAAATTAAAAAAATAAAATAAAATAAATAATAAAAAAAACTATTCTCAAGAGTAAATTATTTCTGGGGGAATCAGTATCCCGACCTCAAGCTGTACTACAGAGCAATAGTGTTAAAAACTGCAAGGTAGTGTTACAGTGACAGGCAGGTAGATTAATAGAATAGAATTGAAGAGCCAGAAATGAACCCACATACCTATGGTCACTTGATCTTTGACAGAGGAACTAAAACCATCTAGTAGCCTTTTCAAAAATGGTGCTGGTTCAACTGGAGGTCAGCATGCAGAGGAATGCAAATCGTTCCACTCTTATCTCCTTGTAATAAGCTCAACTCCAAGTGGATCAAGGACCTCCATATAAAACTAGACACACTGAAACTAATAGAAAAGAAACTGGGGAAGTTCCTTGAGAACATGGGCACAGGGGAACATTTCCTGAACAGAACACCAATAGCTTATGCTCTAAGTTCAAGAACTGACAAATGGGACCTCATAAAAATACTAAGTTTCTGTAAGGCAAAGGACATTGTCAAAAGGACAAAACAGCAACCAACAAGTTGGGAAGAGATCGTTATCAACCCTATATCTTACAGAGGGCTAATATCCAAGATCTTCAAAGAACTCAAGAAGGTACAATCCAGAGAGCCAAGTAACCCTATTAAAAATGGGGTACAGTGCTAAACAAAGAATTTTCACCTGAGGAATATCCAATGGCTGAGAAGCACCTAAAGAAATATTCAACATCCTTAATCATTAGAGAAATGCAAATCAAAACAACCCTGAGATTCCACCTCACACCAATCAGAATGGCTAAAATCAATAACTCAGGAGACAGCAAGTGCTGGCAAGGATGTGAAGAAAGAGAAACACTCCTCCACTGCTGTTGGGATTGCAAGCTGGTACAACCACTCTGGAAATCAGTCTGGCGTTTCTTCAGAAAACTGGGCATAATACTACAGAACCCTGCTATACCACTCCTGGGCATATACCCAGAGGATTCTCCAGCATGTAATAAGGACACATGCTCCACTATGTTCATAGAAGCCCTATTTATAATAGTCAGAAGCTGGAAAGAACCAAGATGTTCCTCAACGGAAGAATGGATACACAAAATGTGGTATATTTACACTATGGAATACTACTCAGCTATTAAAAACAATGAATTCATGAAAGTCTTAGGCAAGTGGATGGAACTGGAGAATGTCATCTTGAGTGAGGTAACCCAATCACAAAAGAACACTCCTCTTATGCACTTACTGATAAGCAGATATTTTCTGAGAAGCTTGTAATACCCAAGAAGCAATTCACATATCAAATGATACCCAAGAAGAAGAAAGGAGAGGCCCCTGATCCAGGAAAGGCTCAATGCAACAGTGTAGTGGAATATCAGGACAGGGAAGCAGGAAGGGGTTGATTGGGGAACAGGGGAAGGGAAGAGGGCTTACATGACATTTGCAGAGTGGGGAGTCCAGGAATAGTGAAATCATTTGATTTAAATAAAGAATATATCTAATAAATAAAAAAGAGAGGCAGTACAAAAAGAAAGAAAGAAAGGAGGAAAGAAAGAAAGAAATAACATTTCCCCTAAATATTTACATTGTCTTCTACTTTCTTGACTTAAAGTATTTTGTAATTGCACAGTAAAATAAAATATAATAACACATTTTAAACTTCGTTTTATAAAGAAAAAAAGGAATAGTAGGTGCAGCTATCATTATGATATGACTCTAGGAATTTATAAAATTTCAAAGAGCAATAATACTAGGCACAAACCCTCATATACACCAAACTAACAACCATAGCACAGATTCAGAGGACCTCTTCAGACCCCATGATTACTTCCTCAGTCTCTTTAAGCCCCTTTGAGATCTGCAGTATTTTGTCAGTATTATTGGGAAACCTGCTTTTTTTTTCTGAAGGGAAAATGAGGAGGAGTGGATATGGGAGAGAAGACAGGTGGAGTGGGATAACTAGAAGGAAAAGATGAAGAGAAAACTCTGGTCTGGATGTATTGTATAAGAAAAGCATATTTTTAAAACATCAATGAACAAAACCATGTCCATAACACTTTCCTCTGGCAGTGAAGCTATAACACTTTTATTCTTATTTAAATCACTACTTTGTGTCTTGTATTTTGTGGTCAAAACCACAAGAAGTTGGTTCTACATAAATTTATCATTGATTTCCTTTTATGTCTTAATTATTACTTTTTTTTAGATCATGGGGCATGAGACAAAAAACTTGAAGTGATGCTGTCACATAAAAATACATGAATTGGAAGAGTTTGACAAATCTAATTATTTTGTCAACAGTTGCCATTCTCAGGAAATAGCTATAAAACAGACTGAAAACATTCATGATTTAAATGTTTTGCCCCTTAAACATAATTAGTAGAACAGTGCATTTTTTTTCTGGTAGGTGTTAAAAAATTTGCTTAAGGTAACTAAGCAATTGTGATAGTACTCAATTTTCAACTTTAATCTACATAATTTTCCCTTATTCTTTTTTAACATCATCGTTTTTAAAAATAATCAATATGTCATTATTATGGTTTTATGTCTCATAACTCATTACAGATACATTCCACCCAGCCACCCAACTCTACTTCCTTTCTTTCTCTTTTTTTTTCTTTGTTGAATTATTTTTTATTAAACCATGTTGGATAAAGACATTTTCATACAGATCTTTCATATACTTGTAACAAATAGAAAATTTTTAATACCTACAGTGTTATTAAATAATTTGAAGAAGAGCAAAGAAGTAACTGAGAATGCTTAGAGAGAAGAGAGCAAAGGAGAAAATTATATAATTTTATTATGATTTCAAAATTTAAAATTCTTTGTAAGTCATTCATCTGAGAATTAGTGTTCCCTTGTCCTTCATATAAGGGATGGAATATTATGTTGAATTAAAAAAATATGTTATAAATGTATAAGTTTGTATACTAGACACTTCTCAATTGTATAAGTTTTAACATAAAGAAAACTGTATAGAAGCCAAGGAAATTAGAAAAGTGAAGAATGCATTAATGCTACTCACTGCATAATATCACAAGAAGCGCTTGCTGATAGGAGCCTGGTATAGCTGTATCCTGAAAGGCTGTGCTAGAGCCTGACCAATACAGATGTGTATGCTCACAGCCTCACAGCCAAACATTGGAATGAGTGCAGGGACCCCAATGGAGAAGTTAGGGGAAGGACTGAAGGAGCTGAAGGGGTTTGCAGCCACATAAGGAGAACAACAATATTAACCAACCAGATACCCCAGAGCTTCCAAGGACTAAACCCCTCAACCAAAGAGTAAATGAGTGGAACCATGGCTCTGACTCAATATGTAGCAGAAGATTGTCTTATTTGACATCACTGGGAGGAGAGCCCCTTGGTCCTATAGATTCTCCATGACCCAGGGTAGGGTAATGATAAGGCGTTGAGGCAGGAATGGGTGGGCAGGTGGAGGAGAACCCTCATAGAGGCAGAGGGGGACAGGGAGGGAATGGGGGGGTTGTGGCAGGGAAGCTGGGAATGGGGATAACATTTGAAATGAAAACAAATAAATTAACCAAATTAAAAAACAGTAAGAAAAGAGAAAAACTTTAAAAATGCAAAAGTACAAGACCTCTATAGACACATGCACATGCCAAACAGAAATTCTAAAGCACAAAATCAGAAATCATAATATGGAAAAAATATTTCAAAAATATCATATGAGACAAAATGTCTATAAAAATACCATTGAATTTCTTATGTGTGGACAATTACTATTGGCCTAAGGCCTATCTTCTGTGAATGATTCACCCTGTGAGACTTCTCTAGGAGAAAACTAATTATTTTTTTTTATTAGATATTTTAAGTGTTTACCCTTTAAATGTTATCTCCTTTCCCAGTTGCTCCTCAGGAACTCCCTTCTCCCTTCTCCCTCCCCCTACTTCTAATTGGGTGCTCCCCCTCCAACAAGCCCACTCCCACCTCACCACAATGGCATTCCCCTACACTGGGAAATAGAGCTTTCACAGCACCAAGGGCCTTTCAGATTGATGCCAGAAATGGCCTTCATCTGCTACATATACTGCTGGAGCCATGGGTCGCTCCATGTGCACTCTTTTGTTGGTGCTTTAGTCCCTGGGAGCTCTTATAGGTCTGGTTGGTTGATATTGTTGTTCCACCTATGAGGTTACAAACCCCTTCAGCTTCTTCAGTCCTTTCTCTAACTCCTCCATTGGGGTGCTCGTGCTCAGTCTAATGGTTGGTTGCAAGTTTATGCCTCTGTATTTGTCAGGCTCTGGCAGAGTCTCTCAGTAGACAGCTGTAACAGGCTCCTGTCATCAAGCACTCCTTGGTATCTGCAATAGTGTCTAGATTTGGTGTCTGTTTATGGGATGGATTCCAGGTGGGACAGCCTCTGGATGGCCTTTCCTTCAGTTTCTGCTTCATACTGTGTTCACATATTTCCTTTAGACAAAAGTCATTCTGGGTTAAAACTTTGGAGATGAGTGGGTTGCACCATCCCCCAAATAAGGGCCTTCCCTAACCACTGGATATGGTCACTACAGGTTCTCCCTTCCCTTTGTCAGGCATTTCAGCTAATCTCATCCCTGGGAGACTCTTGCATTCCTGGTATCTGGGAATTGCTGGTGGCCACCCCTACTTACCCATCCCCCATTGCTACACACCTCTGTTCAAGTTCCTGATCTTCTGTAAATCATCCATATCTCCTCCAATAGCTGAACACCCCCAGCCCCACTGTTTTCCCTCTCATCCTCCTCTCTTCCTCCGAAGTCCCTCCCACCCTTAATCTCCTCTGAAAATTTTGTTCCCTCTTCTAAGAAGGACTGAAGCATCCACATTTTGGTCTTCCTTCTTCTTGAACTGCATATGGTCTCTGAGTTTTATTGTAAGTATTCTGGAGCTTTAGGTTTAATATATATTTATCAATGAGTGCATATAATGTGTACTCTTTTGTCACCTCAGGTTTTGATCTTAGGCATTCTGACTGGAATGAGGTGAAATCTGAGTGTTGTGTCGTGGATTTGTATTTCCCTGATGACTAAGGATGTTGAACTTTTCTTTAAATGCTTCTTGCCCAGTTGAGAATTCTTTGTTTAGCTCTGTATCTTATTTTGTAATTATTATTTATAAATTATTTAATAATTTTTATTTGATTCTCTGGAGTCTAATTTCTTGAATTCTTTATATAGATTGGATATTAGCCCTCTAATGGATGAAGGATTGGTAAATATTTTTTCTAATGTGTTGGTTGCTGTTTTTTTCTTATTGACAGTATACTTACAGAAGCTTTGCAATTTTATGAGGTTCCATTTGTGCATTGTAGTTCTTAGATCATAAACTATCGGTGTTCTGTTCAGGAAATTTTCTCCTGTGCCCATGTGTTCAAGGTTCTTTCCCACTTTTTCTTCTATTAGTTTCATTTTATCTGGTTTCATGTGGAGGTCTTCGATCTACTTGGACTTGTGCTTTGTACAGGAGATAATGGATCGATTTGCATTCTTATCCAAGCTGACTGCCAATTGAACCAGCACCATTTGTTAAAAATGCTTTTTTTTCCCCCACTGGATGGTTTTAGCTCCTTTGTCAAAGATCAAGTCACCATAGGTGTGTGGGTTCATTTCTGGGTCTTCATTTCTATTTCATTAATCTACATGCCTGTCTCTGTACCAATACCATGTAGTCTTTATCAATATTGCTCTGTAACTATCTTTATGCAAGTAATTTTCAATTAGAGATAACTTCTTGATTAGTGATGGTTGTCTGTATCTACTTTCATCTCTCAGTGTTAGAATTCCCTCTGGATTGAAGCTGTCCATGCTACCACAGTCTCTGTTAGCTCATATGTGCATCTGTCCCATTATGTTGAGGGGACACTGTTTCCTTTGAGTTATCTCTAGCTCTTATAATCTTTCTGCATAACATATCTTTTTCATAGCTGCATGAATCTTGTGGGAAGGAGTTTGATGACAACCTTCCATTTAAGACTTAGTCTTCTAAAAGCTGTCATTCAGTAAGCCTTATCATTTGTGGATCTTTGTGTTAGTTTCCATCTACTCCAAGAGAACTCTTCTCTAATGTTATATAAGCAAGGTACTGATTTATATGAATGGCACAGTATGATTCTTTAGCAGCCATTTTAATTCACTTTTTCTTGAAAACAATAATATTTTTCTGTAGCCCATTTGTCTATCCAGTTTTAGGTTCTTGACTACCAGGTCAGTGGCAGACATAGATATCAACTCCTAAGCGTTCCTTAAATCCATTTAGAGAGTGGTTGGTTATTTTCATAATCCTTAACATGAACACACACAAACACACACACACACACACACACACACACACACACACACACACATACACACACCAGAACAAATAAAAAACTTGATAACTAAAACAATTCTGAATAATCATGGAAATGCTGCAGGTATCTCCATCCCAAATCACAAGCTTTAGCATAAAACTTTAGTAATAAAAGCAATAATGTATATGGTAAAACAAACTGACCGGAAATTGAATCAAATTGAAGACAGAAACACACATCCATGTAACTCTGGTCACCTTATTTTGAAAAAAGACACCAGAAACTCACGGAGAAATTACAGCAGCATCTTCAATAAATGATACCGGTTAGAATAAATACCTGCAAAAATGGAATTAGATGCACATTTATCACTCTGAACAAAACTCAACTCCAAATGGATCAAGGACTTCAACATTAGGGGAGAAACACTGAATCTGGTGGAGGAGAAAATGAAAAATAGCCATGAACCCTTAATACAGAGAAAAACTTTCTAAACTGTGCATTGATGATGCAGATACTAAGTCCAAGAATTACAAATGGAACATATGAGACTGAAAGTGTTCTAAATAAAAAGGGCACCATTTGGAAGACATAGCAGCAGCCTACAGAATGGGAAAAAAATTCTGTCTACTACACTTCTCATGAAGGAATATTATAAAAAATATTCAAAGAACCCAATATGCTGGACACAGGAGAACATAAATCCAATTAAAAATGAGGTACATACCTAAGCAGACAGTTTTTAAAAGATGAAACATAAATGGTTGAAAAATACTTGATAAAATGTTCAAAATTATTAGTAAGGTACCTTATTCCCTGTATTTACCATACCTCTAAAGCTGTGTGCAGACATTAAAAATGCTAGACTGGATTATTGTTATTTAGTATTATCCTGAAAAAAAAAAGTGACAGCACATGTAATTTATCTTTATGTCCTTTGTTTCTAAGAACTGCCACTTGATAAATATGCACTCTATATTTGAGAATGTAGAAAAATATTATAAAGAATAAAAGACCTCTCGCTGACACTACAGTATTATTTATAACTTCTGCACTAGTAAAACAGAGCTGTAAATGGATGGTCAATCTCCAAACACCAGTTACTTCCGTTTTGAAATTCTATTAAAACCTCTCTATTTTTCACAGATATTTAATTATTCACAATTAAGCAATGACTAATTATACAGAGGCCAGCTAGATTTAAGGTCTACCGTGAAAACTTATTTTTTTCCTATTGATTTTTTCCATTAAAGAATCATTTATCAGAATTCAGTGTACATAATTTGTGTGGTATACTGTTGGTGATGATATGGAAAAAATATAGTGAAAGAAATAGGAGTGTATGAGTCAATGAACAGTGTAGGACAATCAACACATTTGAATCACATCTGAACTTTAGAAGCCAAAGAAAATTAAAATCAACAGTGGATTTAAGTATTCTCTGTGAATTTAAAACTTGATTTACATACTTATATAGGTGATGTTGATGGTTCTTCATTCGTAAGTGATCTTATTTTACCACAAACTTTTTACCTACTAACTACAAAGACAAAGACAGTCTATTCAACGCAAAGGAAAGCACGAAAAAATTTATATAGAGAAAGAGGTCTACCTAAAAATAAATTGAAATAATTAAATACTACTTGTGGAATATACAAAAATTAGTTATCCAATTATATCAGAAAAGTATAAAATCTATGAAATATAAACTATATAATTAGTATACTATAAATATTCTAACCTTTTTGTAGCAAGTTTTGGATATCAATAAACACATTTACCTGATGTTACTATCTTTGGCACAAGTATATTAAACACGAAAATATTTACAAATAATATTCATGTGTATGATATGCCTTTTAAAACATTTATAACCTACAAAGAATTGTATTGTTAAATTACCAATAAAATGACCAAAAATACTTGAATGTTATGAATGGATGCTAATGTTTTTGGACTATGTTAAATGTTTAATAATGTTTAAACTTATCATGTCTTGGAAAAAACACACACATTTCTGCTCAGAAAAAGACTTAATCTATTTTGATGCCTGAAAATATTAATCAAAGGCACAGGGAAAGTATTATATCAGCCTGTCTTGACATTAATTTTTAGTAGGACTGTGCACATATTCATCTATTGAGGCTAGACAGGGCCTTCCTGTTATGGAAAAGGGATACAAAGTCAGAGTGAGAAACAGCCCCTGCTCCTGCTATTAGATGCCCTGCACTCTTCTCACACATGGTGTCTCTTCTCTCCTCCACACTCTCCTGGCATGACAAATCCTTTCTTCTTTTCTCCACACAGTCCCAAGCCAGGGAAAAATCTGAAATCCCACCTCTTGTCTGTACTCCCTAGCTCTTGGCTTTTGGCATCTGTAGTGGCTATTCCTGGTGGTAAATTTGACTATATCTGGAATGAACTAATCAAGAATTGGAAGGCTCACCTATGATCCTAATCTGGAGGCTCAGAGATACAAGTTTCTGACCTGGATATTGGCATGGAGATCTTGAAGAATAGTGGCTATGAATTCCAGAAGATTAAGACAAGGAGATCTCAGAGTTCAAGGTCATCTGGTATTAAGAGCAAGGTGGCACACACCTTTAATCTGGGCCACAACTTTAGCTAGAGACCTACAGTCTTTAATCTGGGCCACACCCTCTGCTGGAGACCTATATAAGGACATTGGAAGAAGACTCTCTTACTCTTTCTTGCCTGCTTGCCTCCTGTGACTGAGCAACCGTTATACCTTGGATTTCCATCCACAGCTGCCTCGTGGGACTGAGAAACTGCTAGATCCTTGGACTTCCATCCACAACTGCTGCTGACCATTGTTGGGAGTTGGAATACAAGCTGTAAGTCATCGAGAAATTCCCTAACTATAGAGACTACCCATACGTTCTGTGACTCTAGAGAACCCTGACTTATACAGCATCTTTCTTTGCCAGTTAGAAGAAACTGGGTGCAGGTACTCAGAAGCTAAGTGCAGACATTCTATTTTTGGGGGGAGGGGGGACATAATAAGCGCTAGAATAGAAGCAACTATAGAACAAAAAGTGGCAGGCAGAAGTCCCAGTGTAGGGGTAAAAACACCAACCCACCCATAAAACTTTTGTCCCCAAAATTGCCCCGTCTACAAGAAATGCAGGAATAAAGATGCATCAGAGACTGAGGAAATTTCCAAACAATTACTGGCCCTAACTTACACTGAACCCATGGACAAGAGTCAATCTCTAACACTATTAATGTTACTATGCTATGCTTGCAGACTGAAGACTATGGTAACTGTCCTCTGAGAGGCCTCACCCAGCAGCTGACTGAAAAAAAATGCAGAGACTACAGTGGATGGAGCTTGGAATCTTATGGAAGAGGTTGGGCCCCAGAGGAGATAGGAACTCCACAGGGATATCAAAAGAGTTAACTGACATGGACACTTTGGGGCTCTTAGAGCCTGAACCACCAACGAAAAACATACTTGTGCTGGATCAAGGCCTCCTTGAAAATATGTAATAAATGTGAAGCTGAGTCTTCTTGTTGGTCTCCCAACCACTTGAGCAGGAACTGTTCTTAAAAATGTTGCCTGCCTATGGATCTGGTTCTCCTTACTGGTCTGCCTTTTTTGGTTTCAGTTGGAAAGGGTACATCTAGCCTTGCAGGGAGTGGGTGGAATAGCCAGAGGTGCCTTCATTCTCTAAAAGAAGAAAGGGAAGGGAAGGTCAAAGAAGGGACTTTCTGAGAGGTAAGCGTAATCAGAGAGGGAGGGGCAGCAATCAGAGTGTAAAGTGAATAAATAAATAAATGAAAACACAGGAAATCAAACTCACATAAAAAAAAAATCTTTGAAAAGACATAAGAAACACATGCAAAAGTCAAAATGTATAATATAAAATTATACAGTGAATATGCAAAAACTCCCCAATGCAATAACAATGTAAACAGATAACCTTTTAGAGTTTAAAATTCTAATGATTTTTTTTTCTTAAAAGTTTAAATATCTATGGAGATAAGACAAAACCACTAAATCCATTTTTTCATTGATACTTGCTTCTATCCCAGATGATGATATAATTCTTTCTTATCACACTGTCATCATTTTCGTAACATTTGGGATATAAATTCCTATTTCATATACGGTTATGATTTAAAAACTGTCATAGTATTGAAAGAATGGAATTTTACCTGCTGGTCTAGTACTTTTCCTTGACCAAGTATTCATTTCAAATGCTGATATTATATTAATATAAGGAAAACACATGAAAAGTTACTTTATGTGAGAATAGTGTATAGATGTACTAGTGAAAAATTCAAAATACTTTCAGGAAAAGCTCAATTTAATTTTTGTTTTAATTGTTTTGGCATTTTTGTTTATGAGTATATACTCATGAATATGTATTTATATCTTCTTCATACAACTCCAATATGTCCCCATTTAAATTCGTGGATATTTTTCTTAAATTAATTATTCTGCATCTACATATTACATAAATACGAAAACAGCATATTTGAGTCTATGCAGTTTAGATGTGTGTATATATTTTAGTACTGACCACTTGGGATTTTTGTAGAAAGGATTGGAGAAGGCAGTGAAGAGGCCAAAGTAAGAAAGAACAATTGAAGCTAAGTATACATATATGAAAAGCTTTAAAAAACAATATTATTCTATGTTTCTTCTATAGTCTCTGTAAAGTAATGTCTTTCTCTAAACTGTGAAACTTGGGTTTACAATACCAAAATACATTCAATTTCTGGGAAAATGTGGATTTGCTATGTTTCAAAGATTGAGTAGTATTTCACACAAATGTGTTATGGATTGAGTCAGATATGTGGTCTTTTTTGAGTTACTAAATATTTAACATAATTTAATAGGATATAAATTGACTGCATTGTAAGTGCAGTGAACATGATAGCTTCTAAATGAAAATAATATTGTATAAGGAACACGAATTCCATTTTTTTTCAGAAGCGGAAAAAAATCTACTGCAGAAGATGTGTATTTAGAAAGAATTTGACTGTACAGTTAAAAATCTGTTAATCTCCACCATTCACTGTAATTTTGCTTTTTACAACAGGAAAGCATCACTCAATGATTAAGGGTCCAGAACTCTGCTTGTCAGTTATGAATCCTATAGTGTCAAGAACTTTATTCTTCTGGTCTGAGGTAGGTAGGATTTATTCTTTGGAAAAGGCAATAACTATGTAGTTAGTAGAGATGTTGCCCTCATAAATTCTTCATACCATTATTCATTGCTGTAAAACCCATAAAAGTATTGGGGGGCATTCTGATTTATAGTCTGAATCAGCAGAACACTTTAAGGGCCTGAATTCAAATATATAGCACATGGTAACATTTCAGCCTCAAGGAAACAAGTATCATTGATTGATTGCTCTTTGAACTTTTTTAATCTGATGCAATTTTTACTAACATAATTTGTTTCAGTGAACTAACTGTCATAAAGTGTGAACTAATAAGCCAACTTTTCACTGCAAACATCTTCTCTTGAGTTTTATTTCAAACTTTAAACATGCAAATCTAGTATTAGCTCAGTGACTCCTCTGGTGCCAGTATCTGGTGCCAGTTGATGCCTCAAACATGTATCTTCTATTGATCTCTTATCTAAGTGATTATAGACTTAAAGTTTTTTGTCCCTTTGATAAATTATCATAGTCTACTTTTTTACTGTATAAGGAAAATTATTTTCCAAACAACTTCATTATACCAAACTACATGTACCATTATTTACATACAAAATCTGCCAGAGTAGAGAATATTCAAAATTAAAAGTAAAATGTGTGAACTTACAGAATTCTTTGAACAGGGAGGACTGGTAGGATATTGTTTTAAAGAAAAAAAGAAAGAACACTGAAGATCATTTCAGTCATAATGTTAGTATAACAAGACAATGCTTGTTGGTTGTAACCAACTCCTATTTAGCTTATATAAGTTAACCTATATAAAGCTTATATACATTGAAACCATTTAAGTTAATACATTAAAATTTTATTAAAGAGATTGTTCTATTGGAGAGGATTAGAAAATGTAAAATATATAAAGGAGATAAAAATATATTAAATGAATTTCTGATCACTAAGACATTGCTACAGAGGACACTTAAATGGGTATATTTGTATGAATTTAATGATGAATTCACACAAAGCACAGGTTATAAATAAACAAGACCAGGAAAACTCATCAAAGAAATCTAAGGAATCTCAAAAAGTCAACAAAATTATATGAATTAACACAAATTTATAAATGATAATTATTAATATTAATAGTATCAGTTCCCCAATTAGAAAATTAAATATCACAGAATAGATTAGAACACAGATCACCTGTTTTTTGTTTGACTAACTTCTGAGAAAGTGATCCTATTACTAGAGACAAAACTTAGGATGAAGAATTGAAAGTGAGTGGGTACTCTAGATACCTAGGATATGAATAAATATGACTAGAACAAAAATCAATGAAGTGATCCCTAATGATATTCTGCTATATTCATAGGTTGATGTTTTTTTGTCCAGTCATAATCAGAGAAGAGAGTTTAAACTGAAGGTCTGTATCAGGTTCTTTCCCTAGGAAATCTGGGAGCCCCAAGGAAGAGGAAAAGGAAATATTACACTTATCAGAGGTGATGGATGTACCAAGAGAACATGGACCACCAAATCAACTCAACAAAATGGGTCTCATATGAACTCTTAAAGACTGAAAAGTGCTTCTGTGTGTCAGTATCGGGTCCTCTACCTATGATATACCTGCAATCTTGATATTTTTGTGGTAGTTCAAACAGTAGGAGCAAGTATTTCTTTGACTTTTTTGCTTGCTCTTGAAACTAGTATCTTATTTTGTCCTGTTTGAAGGTAATATCTGCGAACAACTAAAAACTCATTTGGGGCAGTTCTGCAGTCACCTATGCTCCAGCTCTGCTGGGATACATCTGCCCTGCAGAGGGACCCCCCGCACTCAGAGAGAGCACACCCACACAGGGTAGGAGAACACCAGCCTCCCCTTGGCGACCTCTGCTCCAGGAATCGACTGCACTGAGCATCTAAGTACCCAGGGACTTCCCAATATAACATCTTTTGGGACACAGCCCGTTGGGCTTCCATCTGTGCCCCAGAGCAGGGCAGCTCTTTGGTCTTTTGGGCGCCAGCTCTGCTGTGGACCATCTGGCCAGCAGAGTGATCTGCATGAAAGGGTGCAGAGTGCACTCGCCATCTTTGCTCCAGCAACAGGGCAACTAAGTACTCCAGACGCAGGGACAATCAAGCATAATATCACTTGGGTCTCAGCAAGCTTCTGTGCTCCCTGCTCCCAAGAGCTGGGCAGGTCTGTGGTCACCTACACTCCAACTCTGCTGTGGGACATCTGCCTTTCAGAGGGACCCGCACTGGGAGAGAGCACACATGCACAGGGCTGGAGCACACCAGCCTCCCCTTGGAGAACTCTGCTCCAGGGATCAACTACGCTGAGCCATTGGATATGCAGGGATTGGCCAACATAACATCACATGGGGCAAGGCACATCCAGGGCTCCAAAGTTACTAAGGAGCGGGCAGGCACCAGAAATCAGTGCCAGAGGAATCCCGGTAATGGGGGGTGTGGCAGGCTCACAGGAGGTCCAACCAACAGCCAGTGACAGCATGACCAACTAACTCCAGAGGTAACCAGACGGCAAAGGGCAAATATAGGAACTTTACTAACAGAAATCAAGGCAATATGGCACCATCCAAACCCAACACTCCAACAGCAGCAAGTCCTGGATACCCCATCACACCCGAAAGGAAAGATCTGGATTTAAAATCACTTCTCATGATGCTATTAGAGGATTTCAAAATGGACACAAATAAATCTCATAAAGAAATACAGGAGAACATGAATCAATGGGTAGAAGACCTTACAGAGGAAACACAAAAATCACTTAGAGAAATGCAGGAGAATATGGATCAACTGATGGAGGCCGATAAGAGGCAACACAAAAATCGCTTAAAGAAATGAATCAACGGGTAGATGCCCTTACAAAGGAAACACAAAAATAGCTTAAAGAAATGCAGAAGAATATGGGTCAACAGATGGAGGCCCATAATGAGGCAACACAAAAATCGCTTAAAGAAATGAATCAACAGGTAGATGCCATTACAAAGGAAACACAAGTATCATTTAAAGAAATGCAGGAGACTGGATCAGCAGATGGAAGCCCATGAGGAGGAAACACAAAAATTGCTTAGAGAAATACAGGAGAATTTGGGTCAACAGGCAGAAATCCTGAAAGAAGAAATGCAAAAATATCTTAAAGAAATACAGGAAAATACAAACAAACAAGTGAAGGATCTAAGCAAATCTATCCAGGACATAAAAAAAGAAGTAGAAACAGCTAAGAAATCACAAAGGGAGACAACTTTGGAGATAGAAAACCTTGGGAAGAAATCAGGAGTCATAGATGCAAACATTAACAATAGAATACAAGAGATGGAAGAAAGAATCTCAGGTGCTGAAGATACCATAGAAAGCATTGAATCAACAGTCAAAGAAAATGCAAAATGCAAAAAATGTATAACTCAAAACATCCAGGAAATCCATGACACAATGAGAAGACCAAACCTAAGGATTATAGGTATAGATGAGAGTGAAGATTTGCAACTTAAAGGGCCAGTAAATATCTTCAACAAAATTATGGAGGAAAACTTCCCTAACCTAAAGGGAGAGATGCCGATGAATGTACAAGAAGCCTACAGAACTTCAAAGAGACTGGACCAGAACAGAAATACCTCCCATCACATAATAATCAAAACCCAAAACGTACAAAACAAAGAACGAATATTAAAAGCAGTAAGAGAAAGAGGCCAAGTAACATATAAAGGAAGACCTATCCGAATCACATCAGACTTCTCACCAGAGACTATGAAAGCCAGAAGATCCTGGGCAGATCTCATGCAGACTCTAAGAGAACACAAATGTCAGCCTAGACTACTATACCCAGCGAAACTCTCAATCACCATAGATGGAGAGATCAAAATATTCCATGATAAAATCAAATTTACACAATATCTTTCCACAAACCCAGCCCTGCAAAGGATAATAGGTGGAAACCGCCAATACAAGGAGAGAAACTACACCCTGGAAAAAATGAGATAGTAATCTTCTTGAATCAAACCCAAAAGTATATAACCACTCAAACATAAAGATAGCATCAAGAATAGCAGATGGCAATAATCACTATTCCTTAATCTCTCTTAATATCAATGGTCTCAATTCCCCAATAAAAAGACATTGACTAACAGACTGGATACTTAAACAGGACCCAGCATTTTGCTGTATGCAGGAAACGCACCTCAATGTCAAAGACAAATACTACCTCAGAGTAAAAGGCTGGAAAACAATCTTACAAGCAAATGGTCCCAGGAAACGAGCCAGAGTAGCCATCCTAATATCAGATAAAATTGACTTTCAACCTAAAGTCATCAAAAAAGACACAGAAGGATGCTACATACTGGTCAAATGAAAATTCCACCAAGAAGAACTCTCAATTCTGAATATCTATGTTCCAAACACAAGTGCACCATCATTCATAGAAGAAACTTTACTAAAGCTCAAAGTGCACATTGCACCTCCCACAATAATAGTGGGTGACTTCAACACCCCGCTCTCTGAAATGGATCGTTCAGCAAAGCAGAAAATAAACAGGGACACAGTGAATCTAATTTTAGGCCTTGGAACAAATGGAACTAACTATATATATATGAGTTTCATCCTAAAGCAAAAGATTATACCTTCTTCTCAGTACCTCATGGTACATTCTCCAAAATTAACTATATACTTGGTCACAAAACAGACCTCAACAGATATAAGAAGATTGAACTAACCCCATGCCTACTATCAGATCACTATGGAATAAGGTTGGTCTTCAATTGCAACAAAAACAAAAGAGAGCCTACATACACATGGAAGCTGAACAATGCTCTACTCAATGATAACTTGGTCATGAGTGAAATAAAGAAAGAAAGCAAAGACTTTTTAAAATTTAATCAAAATGAAACACAACATACCCTAATTTATGGGACACAATGAAAGCAGTGCTAGGAGGAAAATTCATAGCCCTGAGTCCCTCCAAAAAGAAATGGGAGAGAGATACACTAGCAGCTTAATGGCACACCTGAAAGCCCTGGAACAGAAAGAAGCAAATACACACAAGAGGAGTAGAAGGCAGGAAATCATCAAACACAGGGCAGAAATCAATGAGTAGAAACAAATAAAACCATAAAAAGAATCAACAAAATGAGGAGTTGGTTCTTTGAGAAAATCAACAAGATAGATAAACCTTTAGCCAGACTAGCCAGAGGGCACAGAGACAGTATCTAAATTAACAAAATCAGAAACGAAGAGGGAGAGTTAACAACAGAAACTGAGAAAATTAAAAAAATCATCAGATCCTACTACAAAAGCCTGTCTTCAACACAACTAGAAAATCTGGAGGAAATGGACAATTTCCTAGACAGATACCAAATACCAAAATTAAATCAGGATCAAATAGACCATCTAAATCATCCTATAACTCTTGAAGAAATAGAAGTGGTCCTTGGAAATCTTCCAGCCAATAAAAGCACAGGACCAGAGGGTTTTAGTACAGAATTCTATTAGACCTTCAAAGAGGACCTAACACCAATAGTCTTCAAACTATTCCACAAAGTAGAAACAGAAGGAACATTACCCAACTCGTTCTATGAAGTCACAATTACTCTAATACCAAAATCACAGAAAGATCCGTCAAAGAAAGAGAATCTCAGGACAATCTCTCTTATGAATATAGATGCAAAAATACTCAATAAAATTCTTGCCAACCGAATCCAAGAACACATCAAAACGATCATTCACCATGATTAAGTAGGCTTTATCCCAGGGATGCAGAGATGGTTCAATATAAGGAAGTCCATCAATGTAATCCACTTCATAAATAATATCAAAGAAAAAACCACATGGTCATTTCATTAGATGCTGAGAAAGCATTTGAAAAAATTCAGCATCCTTTCATGTTAAAGGTCTTGGAAAGATCAGGAATTTGAGGCCCATATCTTAACATAGTAAAAGCAATTTACAGAAAACCGATAGCCAACATCAAATTAAATGGAGAGAAACTTGAAGCAATCCCACTAAAATCAGGGACTAGACATGGCTGACCTCTCTCTCCATATCTTTTCAATATAGTACTTGAAGTTCTAGCTAGAGCAATTAGACAAAAAAGGAGTTCAAAGGGATACAAATTGGAAAGGAAGAAGTCAAACTATCTCTATTTGCAAGCTATATGATAATATACTTAAGCTACCCAAAGAACTCCACCAGAGAACACCAACAGCTGATAAACAACTTCAGCAAAGTGGCTGGATATAAAATCAACTCAAGCAAGTCAGTAGCCTTCCTATACTCAAAGGATAAGCAGGCTGAGGAAAAAGTAAGAGAAACGATACCCTTCATGATAGCCACAAAGAATATAAAGTATTTGGTGTGACTCTAACACAAAATGTGAAAGATCTGTATGACAAGAACTTCAAGTCTCTGAAGAAAGAAATTGAAAAAGACCTCAGAAGATGGAAAAATCTGCCATGCTCATGGATTGGCAGGATTAATATAGTCAAAACGACCATCTTGCCAAAACCAATATACAGATTCAATGCAATCTCCAACAAAATACCAATTCATTTCTTCATAGAGTTAGAAAGAGCAATTCAAAAATTCATCTGGAATAACAGAAATCCCAGGATAGCTAAAACTATTCTCAAGAGTAATAGAAATTCTGGGGGAACCAGTATCCCGGACCTCAAGCTGTACTACAGAGCAATAGTGTTAAAAACTGCATTTAACTGGTACAGTGCCAGGCATGTAGATCAATGGAAGAGAATTGAAGCCCCAGAAATGAATCCACACTCCTATGGTCACTTGATCTTTGACAAAGGAGCTAAAAGCATCCAATGTAAAAAAGATAGCCTTTTCAACAAATGGTGCTGGTTCAACTGTATGTCAACAAGCATAAGAATGCATATCGATCCATTCTTATCTCTGTGCACTAAGCTCAATTCCAAGTGAATCAAGGACCTCCACATAAAACCAGACACACTGAAACTAATAGAAAGGAAACTAGGGAAGAACCTTGACCATATGGGCACAGGGGAGAATTTCCTGAATAGAACTTCAATAGCTTATTCTCTAAGATCAAGAATTGATAAATGGGACCTCATAAAATTACCAAATTTCTGTAAGGCAAACGACACTGTCAAAAGGACATAGCGGCAACCAACTAAGTGGGAAATGATCTTTATCAACCCTACATCCGACAGAGGGCTAATATCCATTATACAAAGAACTCAAGAAGTTAGACCCCAGAGAGCCAAGTAACCCTATTAAAAATGGGGTACAGAGCTAAACAAAGAGTTCTCACCTGAAGAATATCTAATGTCTGAAAAGCACCTAAAGAGATGTTCATCATCCTTAGTCATTAGGGAAATGCAAATCAAAACAACCCTGAGATTCCACCTCACACCAGTCAGAATGGCTAAGACCATAAATACTGGAGACAGCAGTTGTTGGGGAGGATGTGGCGAAAGAGGAACACTCCTCCACTGCTGGTGGGATTGCAAGCTGGTGCAACCACTCTGGAAAGCAGTCTGGCGGTTCCTCAGAAAACTGGGCATGACACTCCCAGAGGATCTGGCTATACCACTCCTGGGCATATACCCAGAGGCTTTATCTGCATGCAATAAGGACACAGGCTCCACTATGTTCATAGCAGCCTTATTTATAATAGCCAGAAGCTGGAAAGAACCCAGATGTCCCTCAATGGAGGAATGGATTCAGAAGATGTGGTATATTTACACAATGGAATACTACTTAGCAATTAAAAATAATGAATTTACGAAATTCCTAAGCAAATGGTCAGAACTTGAAAATATCATCCTTAGTGAGGTAATCCAATCACAAAAGAACACACATGGTATGCAGTCACTGATAAGGGGATATTAACCTAGAATCTCGGAATACCCAAGACACAATTCACATATCAATAGATTTCCAAGAAGATGGAAGGAGAGACCCCTGGTCCTGGCAAGACTGGATGTAAGGGAATGCCAGGACAGAGAAGCGAGAGGGCCTTGAATGCGGAACAGAGGGAGGAAAGAGGGCTTATGGGACTTTCAGTGAGGGAGAATATGCGAAAGAGCAAATCATTTGAAATATAAATTAAAAAACTTAGAAAATAAATAAATAAATTAAAAAAAACTCCATTATTTTTTGAAAAGAACATTGGGAAAACCTTACTCCAGACTAGGATATATCAAAAGCTCTAGGGAACCCTATAATATTGTAACCAACATTAAAAATACATAAATATACATATAAAAGATCTTAGATAACATGAAATTATGATAGCAGGTTGGAATAATCTGGTCTATTTAAGTCAGTTACACTGTAAAGGGTAAGGGAAAATAAAGAGTATGGAATAGTGTGGAACCGTGGTGTGAGACAGTCTGCAGCCTGGTTGAAGCAAGGCCACTCTGGAGAACCAGTATAACATTCTACAAGGGACAGAACCCATGAGCTATTCTCCCAGACTGCTATCTACTCAACTCCATAATCCTGTGGCTATCAGTTACGTATGACCATGCCTCAGGCCCCTAACATTCTGGCTAAAGTCTACCCCTATAGTCACCTAGCTACAGCCAGGCTTTCCCTGCCCCTCAGTTACCTCTTGCCAGGTAATCCAGCCCAGTATAAAAGAAGGCTTCATGCCCCTCCTCAGTCTCTTATCTCTCTTTGGCCTCTTATCCCTCTCTGCCCTCTCATGCCCCTTTCTCTCTGTTCCCTCTCTCTCCATTCTTTCCCCTCTTTCCACATGATTATGGCCATCTCTCATCCCTCTATCTTTCTTTCTTTACTTTTTTTATCTCCTTTTCTCTTCCTACCATTCTATAATAAAACATTAAAACTATAAATTGTCTCTTCTTATCAAAACCTGCTTAGAAGCATGGAGCAGACCTCAGTGTTTTCAGCCACAAGGGAAGGACTGAGAATCCTCTCAGTCAAGCTGCTTCTTCAACAAGTGCCCGGGAGGCCCAAGGCAGAACAGCACTGCTTTCTGAGCAAAGACCTCCTTCCCCACTAGCCAGGTAGACTTGTGCTTTGTAGGTAAATGGGTGCCCGAAGTCCCTATTGCAGTGTGGTGCATGGTCTTGCCAGTGTTGCCATATCCCCCATGTGGGCTTTGCCTACCAGTGTTTCTCCTATGCGGGACCTGTGCCACCGTCATCCCCGCTCCATTTTTTTTCCCACAGATTAGGTTAAAAGAATGACTATGCATAAATAACCTTTATGGAACTCCACTACTTTTAACACATAGTTTAAAAAACACAATATAGAAAAGAGAGCTTGAACAGAAATTCCCTTCCTACATAAACAATCCCACTCCCAGAAAATAGAGTACTTAATGGAAATCTGCATATAAGGCATTGTGTAATTACCTATGAGTTCAGAAATTCTCAGAGGCTCCTAAAATAAGTAAGTCTATTAGTACTGCCCATAACTCTGTACCATGACTAAATAGAAATATCTATTTTGAATACAATATCTACATAAATTTCAGGACATCTAGTAATCAATCATAAACTGACCATGAAATCCTCCCTTTGCTCTGATGCTTTCACGGTGTTGTAACGTGTTATAAAGGCTACTGTAGAAAAAAAATACAAAGGGGATTACATAATATAAAGTACAAAATTAACAGACAAGACGAGCTCCCTGTGTGAAAATATCTTCTGATATGATTTGAGGCTGCTCTTTAGGACATATTTTATGCCTGATGGTACAAAACTGGACTCAAATCTATGACTAGACAAAACACTGGTCCAGTGGAGGAACTTGCTGGTGATGTTTTTTCTATAAAGTGATGTTGTTAAACAACGTTATAAATATTATGTCTCTCCTCACTGATTTGTACATTTCTCAACTGTGTTCAGAAATTCTTTTTGCGTTGAGTATTAATTAATGTAGAGTTTTATAACTATTCAAAGTGCTAAGAGTAAATAACTTAGTTCACAGTCAAATATGGTTTACCTATATAACCCAAAGAAATGAAGACCATAAATTTTAAAAGTGTAAGAGGAGTTAATAGAAAATATTGGAGGCACTGGGTAGTGGTGGCACATGCCTTTAATCCCAGCACTTGGGAGACAGAGGCAGGAGGACTTCTGGATTCAAGGCCAGCCTGGTTTATGGTGAGTTCCAGGACAGCCAGGACTATACAGAGAAATCCTGTCTCAATAAAAAACAAACAAACAAACAAAATATTAGAAGAAAGAAAAATTGAAAAGAAAATAATGTAATTATATATTCAGATTTTCCAACAGTGTAATTTGGGTTACTTCTTTCACAAGGTGGCATAAGATTTCAAATCAGGTCACTGTCTTTCTCATTAGGTGTTGATGTCATCTGAGTTCCTTACATACACAAACATGCTTACACACATATACACATATATATACCCACATACAAACACTCACACACTATATATATGTGTATGCATGTGTGTATGTGTGTGTGTGTGTATCCTATTTTGGTCACTAAATATATTTCACTAAATCCAGCTGATAACCAACTAAGAGCTTTAATCTAAAAGAGTATCATTTAAGTTCTGGAGGGCACTCAATTCTAGCAGAGAAGAAATATTACCCACCTAGAAAACTTGTGGAGTTCATCAGAAAAGAATAAGACTTTATATGTATGTCTATGAATACATATATTAAAGATCTATTCTGTGAGATGAAACCTGTGTCAGGCACTGCTAGAGTGATCAGGATGCTAAAACTATAGGGGAAAACTTACTATTTTTCTGATGAAGGGATAAAGAAATAAAATGATTGCTATCTACTTATTCTATATCTAAACATTAATACATCACTGAACTTTATCAGGTAAACCTCTTACAGAAGATGATAATTAACACAGGGATCCACATGTGTGAAAATGTGCCAAAAATAATAGATATTTTGAAAGCCTCAAACCTACATGAAATATCTTCTTGAAATCCCTCTCCTCACTTTTCAGGGATCTATGCAGAACAGAAGTATTAAAGAGACAAAAGTAGCGAATGATTCCGAGAAAATATCTACTAGACACAAACAGACTGAAACATACCAGTACAAGAATATGATATTATTTCAAGGCCTAGACAAATTAAAATCATACACTTCCCTGACACTGAGAGGTGAAAGAAGACATAGAATACGACTCTTAAATAAAAAGCTATTGAACAGAAAATCAGTTTTCTTTACTGGAGCATCTCTGGGTATAGTCCAATATATTTTAGAGATAGCCTTATGCTCAGTGGTATTTGGACAAAACAAAACTAGCCTCATATTTTCTTTGGTAGGCTTAAAACAAGATAAACTGACCTGGAAGTTTTATCCATACTGGGCAACATTCATATTAATGGAATTTTATATGTAAGCAATCTGAGGAGAAATTTAACTATCAATATCATGTATCTACAAACTCTTTGATTACAATAAAGACTCTCTTGCATATAAGCTTTCTGTCATGATAATAGTTTTAATGGCATGGTAGTGAACAACCAGTTTCTGATTGGAATCATGACCACCTTCACATGATGACAACATACATGGCACCAGTGACTCAAAAGGTCCTAGATGCCATATATGAAAGCCTACTACTGTTATTCTAACAAATGTATTTACAGAATTAATTACTAATTATTATAACTTTATATTAAGGAATCTTTCAACCCTCATCAGGAAAGCAACTTCTATTTGACTGAGATCATGATTAACACAGAGAACTACAAGTGATTAAGGTATAGAAACCAAAGGAATTATGAATGTCAATCCTTAATGGTCCATCTATATCACATGTTCTCCTCAAAAGGTTGAAGGATCATAGTAGTGTTTACAATATTGTTTTACTGAGAGAGGTTATAAATGACCACAACAAAACAAAGTGTAGGTATATCAGAAGAGCTGCACATGAAAACTCACAATGCTTGTAGTGTTATATCCAACATCTCTTCATGCTCAAGCTAAACTGATTCACTGAATGGACAGTTGAGGAGCAGAGGAACAACTGCAATTGATACATCCTGGAAGAAGGACAGGTAGTTTTCTTATTTTTTCTTTTCAGATTTTCTGGATAATTTTATTTCTAATCACTACGATAATTTAACTTGTAAGAAGTATTTTGCTTTCCATTTTATTATGTTGTTTATTTTTTCACATTCCAAAAGTTGCACCCTTTCTGGTCCCCCCTCCATGAGTTCACACCATTCTCCCGCCCCCTGCCTCATAGAGGGTGGTTCCCCTCCTGCCCGCTCATTCTCTTCCCCACCAACCAGCATCCCTCTTCCCTGTGACATCAAGTTTCTAGAGGATCAAGCTCATCTTTTCCCCACTACAAGGAAGCCTTCTGCTACATCTGTGCTACAGAAACCTTCAAAATGTAACATTATTCAGTTATTAAAAACAAGGATATCATGAATTTTGCAGGCAAATAGATGGAACTAGAAAATACCATCCTAAGTGAGGTAACCAAGATCAAAAAGCACATGCATAGAAATGTAGGGCCAAACATGGAACCAAGAATGGAAGAAAGACTACCCAGTGAATGACCCAACTTAGAATTCATTGCAGGAAATATTTCAGTGAAATCTATACTTCCATGAATGAAGCACAAACTACTTGATAGGTGCCAAAAATAAAGGACACAAGGTGAAGTCGATGCATACATAGGATTGATCTGGAATAGTATAGCGAGAGGTATATGCGCAGGATACATTTAAAAGAATTCTCAAAGATCTACAAACAAATTATAAATAAATAAATAAAAACTAATTTGTAATTCTTTTTATTTTCTTGAAAACATTATGAAAGCTCAGCTACTTTATCTGATAATACTTTCAAGTGTTTGGATTTGAATGGAAGTAAAATCTGAAGATATCAGTAAAAGTGCACATTATAGGAGTCCTATGGACTGACAGCATGAAAATCTTTGGTTTAATAAGGAACACATATTATCAATAGATGTGGTTTTATAATGTCATCGAGCACATTGGCTTGCTCTGCCAGATACATGGAAAATGCCAGTGCTTTGTTCCTGTCAGTCAATAATCTTAACTGAAATATATCAACTCGGGTAATGAGCAATATGGGTCAACAGGCTTGTAAACTTGCAGGAAGACTGGTTCCACAGTTCTCTGTAGACAAACATTAATATTCAAGAAACACAAAATTTTTATCCACATTTTTTTCAGGACTTCAAATTGTACATTCACAGAATACATTAGCTAATTATATATAAATATGCACTTTATGACAATTTCATATTGTCAACATGTTTTCCACTTGAATATATATATATATATATGAATATACAGTTCTAAACATACATTATTTCTAGTGCTTTCTAGTACTCTCCACTAAGACATAAATTAAACACTATTATGATAATTGAATATATGAATTTTAGAGAAGCACATTTCTTAAAAATATGAAGAAATTGCTATATGCTCTTGTATGTGTGTTCAGTCTGAATAATCTCTAAAATTAATGTATTACAAATTCATACAAAGGATATTTTAATTTATGAAGCTATATGCAGTAAGACAACATTTCAAACTCAAAATAATTTTGTTTGCTTGCTTTTATTCACCAGGCAAAAAATAAAATATGGAACGTATTATAAACCTAACAGACTTAATTTACATATTATTTTTTATAAATATCTAGCTAGAAAAACTTATTTGATATGAAACAAATATATTAAAACTATTTCACATTTTATTTCAATATGTATTAATTTTTCCAAATATATAATTAGATAATACATTTTTATATATCCCTGTTAATTAAATGTATATTAAAGGAGATAAGCAGAACATTATAAAGTTTCTAAGAGTAAACAAATTTGTACAAAATTGGTACAAAATGTTTCCTGATGTTTCCTCAGACAATATCATATAAAACATATTACACAGTTCTGAGTTTGTCTTATGTGTAAGAAACCTAGAACTGTTTTATTGTATATGCCAAGCCTATTTGTGAATACTCTACAAAAGCTCAAGTAACAGATTATGTTTGATTTCCCAAGCAGATACTGAAATAATTCTTCCTTTCAAACCAAGAGACAAGCATATCTGGAATAAGTTGTAATAACACCAAGAAGCTTATATATAGTCATCTCTTTATTAGACAATACAGCCTCCTAATTGAAATCATAATAAATATAAATCATTGATCATAGTGCCACCTAAATTGCTGAGAAATATAGATTGTAATGACTGGTCTTGTCATTTGCAAGTGAATTTAATCACACAGAAACTATAAACTTCCTTCCTCATCATCAGTGAAAGTGCCTCTGCCAATTCCAAACCTTTCTAAACAGCCAGTTTCTAACCAAGAGATGCAGTGTATAAGGGGAACTTATCAAATCTCAGTGCAGAGTATGTGACACACAAACTCACTCACACAGCCTCTTCACAGGCTTTCTTCATAATTTGGCATCACCATGTTCTGGATCTATTTTCTGTTGCCTTTTTTAAAAATAAAATAAAAATCTGCCACCTAAGGCTTTATCCCCACATGTGTCTTTGAGGAATTAAATATACACTCTGTTCAGAATTATTAAAAATATGAAACAGTGATAAGGATATCTACAGATTGTGTAGCTATATATTAAAAACTGGACATGAATGTTAAATCTTATGTCATAATTTACTATCAAAGAGAGGTGTACTTTATAAATCACAGAGACTAATACTAATATTGTAGAATATTATCAAATACTACAGAATTCAGAAGTATCTGATTCAATTTTAAATATTCTTCCAGTTGTTAACAAATATATTTAGAATCCAAGTATTTTTCTACTTTCCCACTTTTGTCATTTTTTTCATTTCATTAACATACAATTAATTTCATTTTGGTTTACTTGATCATTATATTTTAAATACTAAGTTTATATATCATTTAATCCTTCAGAATTATGTATCTATGTGTTGCTCTTTTGTAAGGGGTAATTTCATGACATCCCCATAACCATAGGTACTAGGATGAAAATTAATATTCCCAGGAAGAAAATTCTAGTTCTTTGAAAACTATATATGTAATCTCTACCCAGTTTGAGATTGCTTGAAAATGTATGACAAACCTTTCAAATAATTTCTGAATAGACCTAAAACTTAATAATGTCTTACTTCTTAACTCCATTTTTTATAGATTGTGTCAGTTATATTCAAGCATTTTGGAATATACATATGCATATATATGTAATAACAATCAATAAAATAAGAGCCTATGACTTTGCAAAAGCAGGAAGAAGGAGCATGTGGGAGAGTTTGGATGAAAGAATGGGAGGGAGAAAATGGTGTCCTATCTTCATCTGACACTTATTTCTTTTAGTCAATATAGTACAGTCTGATGTTTTTACCTCATGCTGTAGCTGACAGTTCAATTTTTGTTTTGGAGGCTGTTCTCATGTCAACCCTATTAGTGTTAGGAAGGAGCCATATCCTTAGATCGCCAAACTTTCTTTTATTTTTTATAATTATTATTTAAACTTTTTTATAGGCCCATTGTTATCCTCTCTTGGTTTGCCTTCTGACTATTCCTCATCTCATTCCTTCTACTGCCATCTCCAGGTGGATGTCCCCCCATTGCATCCCACCAGACATCCTCACTCCCTGGGGCCTCAAGTCTTTCGAGGTTTAGGTGCATCTTCTTTCAATGAGGCCATATCAGGCAGTCCTCTGCTGTCTATGTGTCAGGGATTCATATCAACTAGTTTATGCTGCCTGGCTGATGACTCAGTGTCTGAGAGATCTTGAGGGTCTAGGCGAGTTGAGACTGCTGTTCTTCCTATAGGGCCACCCTCCTCCTCAGCTTCTTCTAGCTTTTTCCAAATTCAACCACAGGGTCTCCTACTTTTGTCCATTGGTTGGATATAGTTATCTATATTGTGCTCTTTCAGCTATTTGTTAGGTCTCTCAGAGGGGCAGCCATGCTTGTCTCCTGTCTTTAAGCACACAATAATATCAATAATAATGTGAGGTCTTGGAACCTCCCTTTGAGCTCGATCTAAATTTGGGCCAGTCACTGAAACTACTTTCCCTCAGTCTCTTTTCTATTTTTATCCCTTAGAGAAATACAGGGAAATACACTCAAACAGGTATAGGCCCTAAAAGAGGAAACAGGTGAAGGATGTGAATAAAACAGTCCAAAATCTGAAAAGGAAAATAGAAGTAATAAATAAGACACAAACTTAAACAATCCTGGAAATGGAGAACCTAGGAAAATGAACATGAACTAGAGATGTTAGTAACACCAACAGAATACAAGACATGGAATAGAGAATCTCAGGTATGAGATAAGAGGGAAAAAAATACATCATTCAAAAAATGAAAATCTTAAACAGATCTTGACACAAAACATTCAGGAAATTGTGCTCTATGAAAACTCCAAACCTAACAATAATAGGAGGGGAAGGAGAAGATTCCAAGATCAAAGGTCCAGAAAAACATCTTCAACAAAATCATGAAGAAAATTTTCCTAACCTAAAGAGATACCTGCAAACTTATATGCTGACAGAACACTAAATAGGAACAGAAGAAAAAAATCCTCCTACCACATAATAATCAAAACATAAGGAAGAATATTAAAAGCTGCAAGGTACTTAAGCTTTAGGAATGTTTATTTTTCCCTTGTGTTTGGGAAATAGATGTTCTGAATTTAGAAATCATCTTTGTAGATTCTTCCTTTGAATATGAGATATACTTTCCTGTCTCAGTTGATTAATTTTGGTTGAAAATCCATTATATGAGCCTATTAGAATGGCTACTCTTGTTTCTTTGGTCCATCTGCTTGGAAAACAGTTTTCCAGACTTTTCTTCTGAGGTAATATCTAAATTTACTATGGCGGTATGCTTCTTTTATGTACCAGAATGATGGATCCTCTTTTTCACATCCATTCTGTTAGCCTGTATTTTCCTATCTGGGAATCAATTCCATTGAAGTTGAGAAATATTAACTAGTGATGGTTAATTCCTCTAATTCCTCTAATTTTGATGTTGGTTCTCTCTCTCTCTCTCTGTCTCTGTCTCTCTCTGTCTCTCTCTCTCTCTCTCTCTCTCTCTCTGTCTCTCTCTCTGTCTCTCTCTCTGTCTCTCTCTCTCTGTCTCTCTGTCTCTCTCTCTCTCTCTCTCTCTCTCTCTCTCTCTCTCTCTCTCTCTCTCTCTCTCTCTCTCTCTCTGTGTGTGTGTGTGTGTGTGTGTGTGTGTGTGTGTGTGTGTAGTTCCCTTGTTTTGGGTGGTACAGAATTACTTATTTCCTCTGTTACTTGAATGTAGTTACCCTCCTTGGTAAGGAAATCTTCTTCTAGTGTTTTCTGTAGGGTAGGATTTGTAGATAGGTATTGTATAAATTTGGATTCAACTATAAGTATCTGGGTTCTCCATCTGTAGTGATTAAGAGCCTTGCTGGGTTTAGTAGTATAGTTCAAAGTCTGTAGTCTTCATGGAAATGAAAACCAAAACACCTTCGAGATTTCATATGTACCAGTCAGAATGGCTAAGATCAAAAATTCAAATAACAATACATGTTAGAGAGGATGTCAAGCAAGGGGAACACTATTATATTTTTTTTTTTAATTTAATTTTATTTTATTTTTTTAATTTACATTCCAAATCACTTCCCCTTTCCCGTTTCCTCCCTCCCCGAAGGTCCCATAAGCCCCCTTCCCTCCCTCTTTTCTCCGTTCAACCCCCTCTCATTACTCTGTCCTGGCGTTCCCCTACATCCAGTCTTTCCAGGACCAGGGGTCTCTCCTTCCATCTTTTTAGAAATCTATTGATATGCTGATTGTGTCTAGGGTATTCTGAGATTCTGGGTCAATATCCCCTTATCAGTGACTTCATACCATGTGTGATCTTTTGTGATTGGGTTACCTCACTAAGGATGATATTTTCAAGTTCTGACCATTTGCCTAGGAATTTCGTGAATTCATTGTTTTTAATTGCAGAGTAGTATTCCATTGTGTAAATATACCACATCTTCTGAATCCATTCCTCCGTTGAGGGACATCTGGGTTCTTTCCAGCTTCTGGCTATTATAAATAAGGCTGCTATGAATATAGTGGAGCATGTGTCCTTAGGAATGTAAACCTGCACAACCACTTTGGAAATGAATTTAGTTGTTTCTTAGAAACCGGGGAATACCAGTTCTACCTGATGGGCACATATCCAAATGATGCCCCACAATGCTGGAGGAACACTTGCTCAACTATGTTCATTGTAATCCTTAATATCCAGAAAAAGGTAACAGCCTAGATGACTCTCAACTGAAGAATGGATTAAGAAAATGTGCTACAACAACACAATGGAATACGATTCAGCCATGAAAAACAAAGACATCATGAAATGAAGGCAAATGGATGGAACTAGAAAATATCATCCTGAGTGCGGTAACCTGGACACTAAAAAAGACATGCATGGTATGTAGTCATTGTACAGTATACCCATGATACACTCCATAAACCCCAAGAACCTAAACAAGAAAGAAAAACCAAGCAATAGTGTTTAATATCACTTTAAAGGAGGAATTAAATAGTTTTATATTATAGATGGTTGGTGGGTACTAAGAGAGAGAAGGTTTGGGTGGTGGGGAAATCAAGGGTTCAGGATCAGTTGTGGAAATAAACAGGGACTATGGGAAGATGGCCATGAAAATGAATGAAAATCTAAATGGCGGAATAGGTGAGTAAAGATGCATCTCAAGGACATGCCAGACAACAGGGTAGTCAACCAAGTATCAATGGGGTTGACCTGAAATGTGACTCACTGTATTGGAGCTATGGAACGTTAAGAAGCCAATCCCTATAACCAGGCAGAAGCCCCAGTAGAACGATATAGACATCAACCCACCCATGAAACTTTTGACCCAAAATTTATCCTTTGTACAAGAAATGCAGGCACAGAAAACTAAAGGAATGGCCAAACAATAACTGGCCTAGTTATAGAACCATCCCATGGGCAAGCACTAATCCCTTACACTATTAATGATACTCCATTTTGCTTGAAGATAGGAGTCTAGCATGATAATCCTCTGGAAAGATTCACCCAGCAGATGACTCATACAGATACAACCACCCACAGGCAAACAGTGGCAGGAGTTTTGGGACACTTATGGAAAACTTGGGGTAATAATTGAGGGATCTAAAAGGATAGGAACTCCACAGAAAGGCCAGCAGAATCAACTAACCAGGACCCTTGAGGCTCTAAGAGAATAAACTACCAACCAAAGACCAGACCAATACCCTCACACATATGTAGCAGATATTCAGCTTGGTCTTCATGTGAGCCCTGAACAACTAGAGCAGGAACTATCCCAAAAGCTGTTGCCAGTCTGTGGGGTATGTTTTTTTAGATGGCCTTCCTTGTTTGGCTTCAGTAGGAGAAAATGATTCTAGCCCTACAGAGACTTGGTGTACTTGGTCAGGGTGTACCCAGGCAGTCCTCCAATCTCTCAGAGAAGAAGTGGCAGAGACAGTACCAAAATTAACAAAATCAGAATGAAAAGAAAGACATAAAAATAGAAACTTAGGAAATTCAAAATATCATTAGGTTATACTTCAAAATCCTGTACTACACAAAATAGGAAAATCAACAAAATGGTTGATTTTCTCCACAGATACCAATTAAGAAAGATAAATGAAGATTGGTTAAACTGTGTGAATAGTTCTGTAACTCCTAAGGAAAGAAAAGCAGTCATTAAAATTCCCCCAATCAACAAAAGTCCAGGGCCTAATTGTTTTACTGCAGAAATATACAAAAATTTCAATCAAGAACTATTAACAACACTCATCAAACTATTCCTTGAGATAAAAACAGCAGGGACATTGAAAAATTTTTCTATGTGGCCACAGTCATGCAGATACCTAAACTGTACAAAAACTCAACAAGGAAAGGAAATTTCATACCAATCTCCCTTATGAACATTGATGCAATAGCTCTCAATAAAATACTTGCAAAACAAATCCGAGAACACATGAAAGACAACATCCATCATGATAAAGTAGGCTTCATCCCAGGGATACAGGGTGGTTCAATATACAAAAATTCATCAATGAAGTCTTCTGCATAACCAAACTGAAAACAAACAAACACACACACACACACACACACACACACACACACACACACACACACACACATACACACACACACACATGTGTACATGCGCGTGCAGGATCATCTAAGTAGATGCTGAAAGGCCTTTGGAAAAATCCAACATGCCTTCATTTAAAAAGACTTGAATAGATAAAAAATAAAAGGCAGATCCCTAAAAACAATAAAGGCCATATACAACAAGCCAATAGCCAAAATCAAATTAAATGGAATGAAATTAAAACAATTCCACTAAAATCAGAGACAAGACAAAGCTGTCCATTCTCTCCCTCTCTCTTCATCCAGTTCTTGAAGTTCTAGCTAGAGCAATAAGACAATTACAGGAGGACATTAAGGGGATACAAATTAGAAAAGAAGAAGCCAAAGTTTCACTATTAAAAGAGGATATGTGACCCCAAAAACTCTACCAGAGAACTCCTAAAGCTGATAAACACCTTCATCATAGTGGCTGGATATAAAATTAAGTCAAAAAAGTCAGTAGCCCTCCATTACACAAATGGTAGATGGACTGAGAACGAAATAAGGGAGACAACACCCTTAAAAATATGTGTAAGTAATAATAAAAAACATCTTGGTGTAACCCTATCCAAGGACATGGAAGACTTGTATGACAATATATTGAAAAATATATCAGAAAATGGGAAGTTCTCCTATGCTCATGGAACAGTAGAATTAACTTAGTGAAAATGGCCATCAAACCAAAAGCAGCCTCCAGATTTAATGCAATTCCCATCAAAATTCCAACACAATTCCTTACACACAATTCTTTCTTTGAAAGAACAATTCTGAACTTCATATGGAAATATAAAGATCAAGAATAACATAAAAATCTTTTATAGTTAAAGAATTTCAAGAAGTATCACCATCTTTGACTTCAAGATGTGCTCCAGAACAAGAGTAATAAAAACCTGCTTGCTGTTGTTACAGAACAAGACAGAATGATCAATGGAATTGAATCAAATACCTTTAATTAAACCCACACACCTATGAACACTAGATTTTTGACAAAGAGGACAAAAACCATACAATGGGATAAAATAAAGCATCTTCAACAAGCAGTGATTGTCTAACTGAATGCCTGCACATAGAACAATGCAAATAAATCCATATTTATCGCAGAGCACAAAATTCAAGTCTAAGTGAATCAAAGACCTCAAATTAACACCAGATATATTGAATGTAACAGGAAAGAAAGCAGGGAACAAACTTGAACTCATTGGTACTGGAGAAAAAATGTCCCTAAACAGAAACCCAATGGCTCATGCATTAAGATGAACAATTAATAAATGAGCCTCATGAAATGGAGAAGCTTATATAAGTTGAAGGACACAGTCAGTAGGATAAATTGACAGACTACATACAGATGAGGAAAAAAGTTTCACCAACAAGTCTGAGAGGAGGTTAATATCCAAAATATATAAAGAATGAAAGAAGACAGACACCAACAAACCGAATAACCCAATTGAAAAAATGAGTACAAAGCTAAACAGAATTCGCAACAGGGCAATCTCACATGACCTATGAGCACTTAAAGAAATGTTCAAAATCCTTCTTCTTGAGCGTCATATGATCTGTGAATTGTACCTTGGGTATTCTGAGCTTTGGCGGTAATATCCACTTATCAGAGCGTGTGTACCATGCATGTTCTTTTGAGACTGGGTTACCTCATTCAGAATGATATTTTCTAGTTCTGTCCCTCAAGAATTCATTATTTTTAATAGCTGAGTTGTACTTCATTGTGAAAATGTAGCGCATTTTCTGTTTCCATTCTTCTGTTGAGGGAAATCTGGGTTATTTCCAGCTTCTGGCTATTATAAATAAGGCCGCTATGAACATAGTGGAGTATGTGTCCTTCTTCTATGTTGTAGCATCTTTTAGTTAAGAGAGTAATAGATGGGTCCTCAGATAGTACAATGTCCAATTATCTGATTTACCAGACAGATTTCCACAGTGGTTGTAACAGCTTTCAATTCCACCAACAATGGAGGAGTGTTTCTCTTTCCTTACATCCTCGCTAGCATCTGCAGTCACCTGGGTTTTTGATCTTAGCCACTCTGGCTGGTGTGAGATGGAATCTCAGGGTTATTTTGATTTGCATTTCCCTGATGACTAAGGATGTTGAACATTTCTTTAGGTGCTTCTTGGCCATTCAATATTCCTCAGCTGAGAATTTTTTGTTTAGCTCTGTATCCCATTTTCAATAGGGTTATTTGGTTCTCTGGAGTCTACCTTCTTGAGTTCGTTGTATAGATTGGATATTAGTCCTCTATCTGAAGTAGAATTGGTAAAGATCTATTCCCAATCTATTGGTTGCCATTTTGTCCTATTGACAGTGTTCTTTGCCTTACAGAACATTTGCAATTTTATGAGGTCCCATTTGTCAATTGTTTGCAGACAGGAGCCTAGCTTAACTGTCCTCTGAGAGGCTCTACCCAGCAGTCAGCAGAAACAGTCAAGAGATCCAGAGCCAAACATTAGATTGAGCAAAACAAGTCTTTAGGAACAGTGGGGTGAGGACTGAGAGACCCGAAGTGACTCCATACAAATACTAACAGAGTCAACCAGCCCGGATTCTTGGTGACTTCCCAAGAATAAACCACCAACAAAAGAGCAAGCAAGGGTTAGACATAGTCCCCTTACACATATGTAGCAGAAGTGTAGTTTGATCTTCATGTGGGTCTCCCAGCAACTGAAACAGGGTTTGTTCCCGAATCTGTTGCCAACTGGAGAATGCCATTGCCCTAACTAAGATGCTTTCTCTGTCTTCCGTAGGAGAGGACTTTCCTAGTCCAGCAGTGACTTGATATTCTTGGTGATGATGGTAGGGGACATGCATGGTATAGTTCCCCTTCTCAGAGGAAAAGAGAAGAAACAGAGTGGAAAGGATTTGTGTCAGGTGGTGCCTGGAGGAAAAGGGTTGACTGGAACATAAAGTGAAATTAAATAAATTAATTTTAAAAACTTACACATACAAATCCTATTGAAGATGATAGAAAGTACAGAAAGATTAATAGTCTTTATAATGGCTCATTCACACGCAAAAATTAAGCATCAGGAAGAAAATATATTAGGTTAAACTAATAAATCCAACAGAATTTTATAACTAATTTGGCAACATATATAGTAAAAAGCAACTTATTTAAATAACTAAGGTCATAAAATATTGATCTCTATAAATAAAAGTTCTAAATTTAATTATATTTAAAAGAGAAGTGTTCAAGCTACAGTACAATATCTGAAAAATGCCAAATAATTTAGAAAAAAACACAACTCATTTTTAAGTAGTCTGGTCATTAGTGATATAATAGGTATACCTTTGAAAATGTGTGAATTAAGTACAATTTAAGATACAAAACATAACTAGTGAGTGCACCAAAATATTAAGGAAAATGCAAAATAATACTAGGAATGTAATATTTTCCCAAAGCAGTAAATACAGAAGCAACTAAATATGCATACTCAAAAATAAAACTAGAAATAATATTTATTTGACACATAGAAATACTTAAACTACAGTTATAAAAATCAGAAGTAAATATGTGAAATATTAATAAAATCTGAACTAATTTTTTTCAAAAATATTTTGAAGACTTTAGAAAATTATATTAATACTTGGTTTTAAATACTGATACAATTCTTAATTGTTTGAAGGACCTTGGGCTTTACTTCAGTATGACTAAATAAAATCTGGTTACTGAACACATTTATTGACACATTCATATATTTAAGATATATTTTGTTAAAAGGTAACAAATATGCTTTGGATAACTAAGAGTGTAGTATTTGGCATGCATTATATAAAACTGAGTTTCCAATCCATGTATATATACAATCAAATAGTACTATTCATAAATTTTGGTACTTTCTCATATCCATAAGATGATAATGATTTGATAATAACAGGTTCAGAGAAAAGACTACATACAAAACTAAATAAATAATCAGTGACCCTTTTATACATAATGACAAATAGACTAAGAAAAAAATCAGGGAAAAGAACACCTTATGCAATAGCATCAAATAATATAAAATATCTTGGAGAAATTAAGCAAGCAATTGAAAGACCTATAAGACAAAACTCTCAAGTCTTTGAAGTAAAACAAATGAAGAAAATATCAAGAAACATGTATATGTTTCTAAACATTGAAAAAACATGTATATGTTTCTAAATGGTTAACAGGATTAATAAAAGAAAGTGGTATCATAGTAAAAGTAATCTACAGACTGAAATCAATTCCCATGAAAATTATACTCAATTATTTACAAATCTTGAAAGGACATACCTGTGGTCACTGGATGTTTGACACATGAACTAAACCACACAGACGAATAAAGACAGCATTTTCGACAAATGGTGCTGGTTCAATTGGAGGTCAGCATGTAGAAGAATGCAAATTCATCCATTCTTATCTACTTGTATAAAGCTCAAATCTAAGTGGATCAAGAACATCTCCATAAAGCCAGACACACTGAAACTAAGAAAAAGTGGGGAAGAGCCTTGAGCACATGGGCAGGGGGAAATTTTCCTGAACAGAACCTTAATGGCTTATGCTCTAAGATCAAAAATAGACAAATGTTGCTTCACAAAATTGAAGTTTCTGTAAAGCAAATGACACTGTCACTAGGATAAATGGCAACCAACAGATTAGGAAAAGATTTTTACTAACCCTACATTCGATAGAGGGATAAAATACAATATATACAAAGAACTCAAGATGTTAGACTCCAGAGAACCAAATAACTAACCCTATTACAAAGAGTAAACAGAACAAAACAGAGAATTCTCAACTGAGGAGACTCAAGTGGCTGAGAAGCACCTAAAGAAATGATCAACATCCTTAATCAACAGGGAAATGCAGATAAAAACAACCTCGTGATTCAACTTCACACCAATCAGAACGGCTAAGACCAAAAGCTTTAGTGAGAGCAGATGCTGGCAAGGTTGTGGAAAAAAGGAACACTCCTCCATTTGGTGATGGGATTGCAAGATGAAATGCCACTCTGAAATCAGTCCATATGTTCCTCAGAAAATTGGACATTATATTACCCAAGAATGCAGCTATAGCACTCCTGGGTATATACTCAAAAGATGCTACAACATATAACAAGGACATATTCTCTATTATGTTCCTAGTACCCTTATTTATAATATCCAGAAGCTGGAAAGAACCCACATATCCTTCTACAGAGGAATGGATACAGAAAATATGGTACATTTACACAATGCAGTACTACTCAGCTATTAAAAAATCGAAAGCTTGATAGGAACATTATATTTCCAAAGATGATTTTATATTTCAAGCAATTCTTTGTTACTGTACTATGTGCTTGGATTGCAAGAGAGAACCACCGTGTTTGCTTTATACTGTCTACTTCAAATACAACTGTTATAACATATCTATTTCTATAGATTTTAAGAAAGAAAACACACATTCATACTTTGCACAGATATACTTCATTTGATGTGTTGTTCAATATGAGTGATTTTATATTTCTGAAAGTTTTTACAACTTAATGTCAATCTAGATTTACTTTAAAATTTTAAATATGATGGTTGCTAATAAAATTGCTAACATTATGAAAGATTTTTCTTAAAGTGTAATATAATCAATAAAGATGTGTTGAAATTTTTAATTTATTTATTCTACCAAGTTGAACAATATAATATATTTCCTGAAGTTTTCAAATAGCCTAAACTCTTATTGACAAAAGGCACTTAAATAAATGTGTCTTTTGAAACATGGTCCAAGAATGGAGTAATGTGAGGAGAATTCTGAGAACTTGTGAGAAAATGCAAAGAAAAAAAAAAGGCAAATGTCTTGTTACCTCAGTTTTTCTTTTTTCTTTTTTGTTTTGTTTTGCTGTTTTGTAGTTTTTGTTTTTGTTGTTTTTTTGTTTTGTTTTATTGAGACAGTGTTCCTTTGTATAGCCCTGGGTGTCCTAGAACTCACTCTGTAGACCAGGCTGGGCTTGAACTCAGAACTCTGCCTGCCTCTGCATTCCAAGTGCTAGGATTAAAGGCTTGCACCACCACTGCCCAGTTCTCAGGTTTTTAAATATAGCAATGTTCTTGGAATGCATTTTTGTGTTTCTTCTAGGTGTAGCCAATAGGAGTAACTTTGCATCAGCTGTTGTTATTCATATGACTATGAGAAAAAAATATGCTTTTGCCAAGAATGTCTTGTCTATCACATGGGACTGTTGGTCACATGTGGCTTGCTAATCTTTCATGTGTAGCATGTCCTTGTGAATACACACTTTTCTCATGTGACTCCTTTTAATTGTCAGAGTATAAACTGTCTTATGCTTAGAATAATTTCATTATTGCATGAGACTTTAGTCTACCTCATTTATCAACTCCTTTCTTACAGTTTTCAGCATTTCTAGAAGAGTGATATGTGTGAAATGACTTCATTTATAAATATTATTTAGTTATATAATTTTAATGATTAAAAGTATGTATTCTTAAATCTTTGCCTAAAATCACATTAATTTGTCAGATATAATTGCTGTCTTAGAGGCTTATTGCTGAATAAGCTTACCCTTTTTAGTTCTTTCTGAACTCTGGCTGATTCAACTCATTTATTCTGGCTCAAAACTATTTTCCAAGCTGACTGATGGAAACTGACTTCTTTCTGTTTTTCACTGAGTTGTTTAGCCTCTGCACTTCACAACCTGTCCTGAACTGCCACAGTCTGAAGTATTCTCCATTCTTGGCTCAATCTATGCTATACTTAAGTATCCTCTATATCTTTTATGTTCTTGTGGTAGTTGTACATTCATTTTTCTGCTACATTTTGTCAAAAATATTTCTCTGGTTCATCACTTTGTCTGTCCCAAACGCTCCTCCACAAATTAGATATCAGCTTTAGATACGAGTACTTCCTTCTACAAACTAACTTAAAATTCATTGTTTAGAACTTGAGGTGTATACTAAGGAAGTTTCTCTATTCCAGTCAGAGGGATTAATTGTGTGTCATGAAGGTCTTTAGATGTGATCATTTGCCTGAGCAGTTATGTTTTAGATTAAAATTATTCTACATGTACCAATATCAAATATTTTTAATCATTCTAAATATTATATTATTCTAACACTCTCAGTATTATATGTGACTACATTCTTTAAATCAACTCTTTGAATTCTGTTCTCTTTTTAATCTGATATACAAAGAATTGTGTTGAACTCAATGTATTCTAAAGCTTATTCTGTTTTCAATTAGTGACATCCATTAAAGAGACATCACATTTAAATTTACATGTATTGCATATATTTTTACCCAGTTTTTCTTTTCTTTTTTCTTTTAATCCTATGTGTAATACAACATAGAAAGTCAACCTATTTGATTTCAGTCTTTTATTTAAATTTTCTTGATTGAGTTATAGGATATAAGTTCACTATAGCTAACATTTCCACATTTCCAGAAGTCATTCTTCAATTAGCTTGAAAAGTGATTATTAAAAAGTTAAATTTGTTATCAGTTTGTATCAGCTCATTAGTCAAGATGACAATTTCTCTCCCTCTCTCCCTCTCCCTCTCTCTCTCTCTCTCTCTCTCTCGTTTGGTTTTAGAGGCAGGGTTTCTCTGTAAAGCCCTGCCCGTCCAAGAATTCATTCTGTAGACTAGTCTGGCCTAGAACTCAGAAATCTGCTTGCCTCTGCCTCCCAGATAAATTTTCTATTAATCATCTGATCATCTGTTTTATCCTCAAAATACAAGTCATTTTTTATATTTTGTTAACTTTCAATTTTTTTCTCATTAAAATAAAATCATATTATTTTGCACATCCCTTCCTTCCCCCAATATTCTCCATGTATTCCTCCTTGTTGCCTCTGAATTTATGGTCTCCATGTCTTTAATGGGATACATATGTATATATTATATAGAAATATACATATACATATACAATGCATTTACATATACATTACATATATAATTTATGTATCTTATATATATGCATATCAATATGTATATATACACACATGATCATATATATATTCTTAGTATATAGTATTATAGGTAATAATTTCTATGTATATTATTTAAGAGCTGACTATATTGTTGAATAACTGACTGTGATGTATTTTCCCTTGGGTAGACCTTTTCTTTTGTTCTCTAAATTCTTCTTTCTTTCCTCTACCTCTTTATCTATGTTTGAGGTCCCATGAGTTTTCTTCCTTTCCTGTTAGCATGAATTTTGGTCTCATCTTTCTTTAGGTCTTGTTTAGCCTGCCATGCTGGTGAGATATCATGTTTTGTAGATTTTCTGGCATTTCTAGTAAAGGATATTGCACACTAAACTCACTGTTTTTATTGTGCCTTTTAAGAACCTCCCCCACCTCTTACTCTTAATATCATGCACTTGTTTGTTTGTTTGTATGTTTAGTGAATGTGTTTCTTTGCTTTGTGATGTGTGGGGGCATATGCATGATATTGGTGATACTAGAAGCATAATATATGGTAATTTCTTTCTTTCCACATACATGTAGAGTCTGGGAATCAAACTCAGATTATCAGACTTGCATGGCAAACAGAACTTTTCAATCCCATGATTTCATCTTTATGGACTTTAGTCTTTATTTTTACACTTATTTCCTGAGAAAGAACATTTTTGCATTAGACTTTTTCTAAATATGCAAAATAAGTATTATAAAAAGTTAAAAATGTCACATATTATGTAATTATTATATCACTGAATCTTAAGCCACCTATGATGATTTGAATAAAAATGGCACCCATAGACTCTTGTGTTTGAGTGCTTGACTTTGGAAGAAGTAGAGGTAGACTTTGTCATCACACATGCTCAAACTATGCCCAGTATTGCACACAGTCTCTTGACTGCTCTCTGTGAATCAAGATATAGAACTCTCAATCCCTTTTCCAGCACCATATCTGGCTGCATGCTTCCATGTTTCCCTCCGTGGAAATAATGAGCTTTTCCAACAAGGCCATACTTATTTCAGCAAGAACACATCTCCTAATAGTGTCACCCCCTAAGCTCAAGCATTAAAATATATGAATCTAGGAGGCCCTTCCTATTCAATCCACCATAGGTATCTTTAGATTTGGTGATATAATGATTATATAATATGTGACATTTTGTCACTTTTTAAACCTCTGAAACTGTAAGTCTGGCTCAATTAAATATTTTCCATGACAAGAATTGTTGTAGTTGTGGTGGTCCTTCACAGCAATAAAACACAGTCTAAGATACTATGAAAGAGAGACATCATCAAACTTGATAGGAGAATAAGGAGTCAGTCCTATGTCTCATTTCAAAGCTGGGACCCCTGATCATACATGCATGAGATAGAAAAACATATTCACCCCTCTTTTCCCAATTTTACCATCACAGAGAAACCTCTGGGATAACATGTCATTGTTACTATAAAATTCCTGCAACACATTCAAGTGCCTCTTCAGGGATTCAGCTTTTGACAGTGTATGGACACAATTCCAGCTCCTAGCTGACACATGGTGGAGGAATTTTAATGCAGCAACTTGGCTGTTCTCACAAGGAATTACATCCAAAGAACTTCTAGGTCTGTGTGATCTAACTGGAAAACAAACATAACTTTATTCCCAGGAGGTAGAGGCAGAAAAATCTCTGATTTCAAAACTAACAAGGAAAGCTTAGGTCCAGGCCTTTAATTCCATCACACAAGAAACAAAGACATACAGATGTCTTGAGTTCTAGTCAGTCAGTTCTGTTAAGTCAGTTGAGCTCATGTCAGTGGGGAGTCAATGCAGTGTGTGCAGAATGATGGGGTTGAATTCATTCTTGAGTTCATGCAGCTTTGTTCAGTCAGTCCTGCAGGGGCAATGCAGTAAATTGAGTTCAGTTCATGCAACAGCAGAGGCATTTGAAGCCAGAGATAAAAAGGAGCCAGAAGTTTAGAACAAATTGCCACAGTTAGTTTGAGAGCAAGTAGAGCAATTCAGTGAGAAGCTGAAATAAACCAGCTTGAATCAGTGACCATGGAGATGAGTTTCAGCCAGAACAGCTGAGTTGAACCAGCCAGAGTTCAAAAATAACTAGAAAGGGTGAGGATATCTAGCATTAAGATCTTGAGATAACAATTACATAAGGTGAATAAAAGTTACTTTCCCAACATGTTCTCATCCATCGCTTAGGCTCTAAAATGCCTCCCAAACTTGCTTTTGCCTGGATGCAGGACTCCACTGAAGTCAGTAAAACTGCTTTCCAGAGAACTGATTTGTAATAAATGTACATTTGTCTATTTTTAATCTGATATAACTGACCTATGTCTGTATCACTGAGAGAGATGAAAAGCTTATCACCCTAACCATAAAATTATTTTGATTGCTACATTATAACTTTAATTTTGTACTGTTATATATTATGATGTAAATATCTAAAATTTCCAGTGACTTTAGGCAAACCTAAACAAATAAAACCATACAAAGAATCAACAAAACTAGGATTTGGTTCTTTGAGAAACTCAGAAAGATGGATAAGCCCTTAGCCAGACTAGCCAGAGGGCACAGAGACAGTTTCCAAATCAACAAAATCAAAAACGAAGAGGGAGAGATAACAACAGAAACTGAGGAAATTCAAAAAATCATCAGATCCTACTAGAAAAGCCTGTCTTCAACACAACTAGAAAATCTGCAGGAAATGGACAATTTCCTAGACAGATATTAAATACCAAAATTAAATCAGGATCAAATAGACCATCTAAACCATTTTATAACCCTTGAAGAAATAGAAGTGGTCATTGGAAGTCTTCCAACCAAAAGAAGCACAGGTCCAGATGGTTTTAGTGCAGAATTCTATCAGACCTTCAAAGAAGACCTAACACTAATACTCTTCAAACTATTCCACAAAATAGAAACAGAAGGAACACTACCCAACTCGTTCTATGAAGCCACAATTACACTGATACCAAAATCACACAAAGATCCAACAAAGAAAGAGAATCTCAGGCCAATCTCTCTTATGAATATCGATGCAAAAATACTCAATAAAATTCTTGCCACCCCAATCCAAGAACACATCAAAACGATCATTCACCACAATCAAGTAGGCTTCATCCCCAGGATGTAGGGATGGTTCAATATAAGGAAGTCCATCAATGTAATCCACTGCATAAACAATCTCAAAGGAAAAAACCACATGGTCATTTTATTAGATGCTGAGAAAGCATTTAAAAAAATTCAGCATCCTTTCATGCTAAAGGACTTGGAAAGATCAGGAATTCGAGGCCTATATCTAAACATAGTAAAAACAATTTACTGCAAACTAGTAGTCAACATCAATAAAAATGGAGAGAAACTTGAAGCAATCCCACTAAAATCAGGGATTAGACGAGGCTGCCCTCTCTGTCCATATCTTTTCAATATAGTACTTGAAGTTCTAGCTAGAGCAATTAGACAACAAAAGGAGTTCAAAGGGATAGAAATTGGAAAGGAAGAAGTCAAACTATCTCTATTTGCAGACGATATGATAGTATATTTAAGCGACTCATGGAACTCCATCAGAGAACTCCTACAGCAGATAAACAACTTCAGCAAAGTGGCCGGATATAAAATCAACTCAAGCAAGTCAGTAGCCTTCCTATACTCAAAGGATAAGCAGGCCGAGAAAGAAGTAAGAGAAATGATACCCTTCACGATAGCCTCAAACAATATAAAGTATCTTGGTGTGACTCTAACAAAATAAGTGAAAGATCTGTATGACAAGAACTTCAAGTCTCTGAAGAAAGAAATTGAAGAAGACCTCAGAAGATGGAAAAATCTGCCATGCTCATGGATTGGCAGGATTAATGTAGTCAAAATGACTATCTTCTCAAAAGCAATATCCAGATTCAATGCAATCTCCATCAAAATCCCAACTCAATTCTTCATAGAGTTAGAAAGAGCAATTCTTAAATTCATCTGGAAAAACAGAAATCCCAGGATAGCTAAAACTATTCTCAAGAGTAAAAGAACTTCTTAGGGAATCAGTATCCCGGACCTCAAACTGTACTACAGAGCAATAGTGTTAAAAACTGCATGGTATTGGTACAGTTACAGGCATGTAGATCAATGGAGCAGAATTGAAGCCCCAGAAATGAATTCACACTCCTATGGTCACTTGATCTTTGACAAAGGAGCTAAAACCATCCAGTGGAAAAAAGATAGACTTTTCAACTAATGGTGCTGGTTCAACTGGAGGTCAACATGCAGAAGAATGCAAATTGATCGATTCATTCTTATCTCCTTGCACTATGCTCAAGTCCAAGTGGATCAAGGACCTCCACATAAAACCAGACACACTGAAACTAATAGAAAGGAAACTAGGGAAGAACCTTGAACATATGGGCACAGGGGAGAATTTCCTGAACAGAATTTCAATAGCTTATGCTCTAAGATCAAGAATTGACAAATGGGATCTCATAAAATTACAAAGTTTCTGTAAGGCAAAGGACACTGTCAAAAGGACAAAGCCGCAACCAACAAACTGGGAAATGATCTTTACCCACCGTACATTTCACAGAGGGCTACTAGCCAATATATATAAAGAACTCAAGAAGTTAGACTCCAGAGAGCCAAATAACCCAATTAAAAAATGGGTAACAGAGCTAAACAAAGAGTTCTCACCTGAAGAATATCTAATGGCTGAGCAACACCTAAAGAAATGTTCATCATCCTTAGTCATTAGGGAAATGCAAATCAAAACATCTCTGAGATTCCATCTAACACCAGTCAGAATGGCTAAGATCGAAAACACAGGAGACAGCAGTTGTTGGAGAGGATGTGGAGAAAGAGGAACACTCCTCCACTGCTGGTCGGATTGCAAGCTGCTACAACTACTCTGGAAAGCAGTCTGGCGGTTCCTCAGAAAACTGGGCATGACACTCCCGGAGGATCCTGTTATACCACTCCTGGGCATATACCCAGAGGATTATGTGTTTTCTAATGACAACCAGAAAGGAGCTGTACCTGGATAGAAGAGAAGATGTCAAGGAATTAGTAGGAGAAGATGAAGAAGAAACCACAATCTAGACATTATCTGAGGATAAAATTGTAGTTTTTAGTAAAGAGAAAAAGTATAATTTTTAAAGAGTGCATTTAGCAAATAAGGTTCTTTGGAATCCCACATTTTAAGAGTATGACCATTATCGTTGAAACACAACACATGCCTACATAGAACCGATTTGAAGTTCTATTAAGTACATTATTATTTATCATCTTTTTAATGTTTTTTATTCTATTCCAACATTAGATAATGTGAGCAGATTCATCATATGTGCTTTCAATTTTTTGATGAGATGTTGAAAACAAAATGAAAATAGAACATGTGTGGAAAAGGGCATATAATTTCAATGGAGAATATAATCAGAGTCAAAGAATTCCTTTAAATTCAAGATAGAGAAGAAGAATGTAGCCCTAGTCACATAGCACACTTGTTTATGAAAATCAGCAGGAATATCATTTTACATTATTTGTTCAGATATGTACCCCTTCATTCAGTTAGTCTTTCTATAATACATACTATGTTGTAGATACTGTGTTTTGTATGCCTTAGTGATACAGAATAAAATTAAGTACACTATTGTTGTCTTCAAACACTGACAAATGTGTAGTAGTCACAGTGTACACTTTCATTATGCATTAAAGTCTCACACTCCATAGGAGCTCATCCATAACACAGCCTATTGCTGAGCAGATGCTGTAAGCAAATGATGTAAAGCTAAGCGAGGAGGCACTGACAACTCTTTTGAGTTACTGATCCACTTAAAATGAGCAATGAGCCAAAGCAGAAGTCCTACAGAGAAAGAATCAATAATGAACACATTATCATACATATTTGCCTAGACAAGAATAATAATCATGTGGCATTATCTCCTGTTACTGATTAACAGTAAGGAGAATTTCTCATTTGCTGTAGACAGTAGCATACCCATATTTGACACAAAAAGAGAGAGACCTCAGCCCCTATAAATATTATGTTTCCATCAATTTTCAACTTATATGTTCTTCAATTATCAGAAAAATGTTCCCAGTCAAAGGTACAACATTATCTATTATTTTCCACTGAAATACTTCATATAATTTTTCAGTGTATGTAAGTTTCTATATAAGTCAAAATCATGGTGTTTTTTCAGGTTCCTTTGAATTAACCTACAAACTGAATTTGCAACTCTCCCTTTCTTATGAAGACAACTTATAGTAATATTGTTTTAAGGTGTGTATTATTAAGTCTGTTGAATAAAGAAATCTTACAGTGTAACAACACTAGCAAAGTAATAAAGGAAAATAAGGTGTACTGAACTAGGAGAAAGACTTTCCAGAGGAAAGCTACTCAAATGGTTATCTAATACCAGATGTTCAGCCTAAAAATAATATGCATATAAACAATTATATTGGTGAGAAACATGCAGTTATAAATTGAGTATATAACATATCTTCTATATAAATTAAGTAAAATTGCTCCCAAATGTTCTGAGAAAAAGAAGGATGATGTACAAGAGGAGTTTGAAAGAGAAAATGAAAAGGGCAAATAGTTCAATTATAATTTAGTTTACAAAATAGAAATATCAAATAACTATAAAATTTTAGATGTTCAACTAAATGTATTTAATTTTCAGTCCCCATCTTTGAGCTCACTAATCTTATAAGTAGTCCAAAAGCTTCATATATATTAAAGTAAATATTTTCCTTTGTGGAAGATTTATTTGCATATATATATATATATATATATATATATATATATATATAATTTCAAAATGATACATTTGACATTTTCAGATGATTACAGAGAAACAGAGAGAGAAAAGAGAGACGAAAGGGATGGGTGAAAGGCAAGAAAGAATAAAAGTACCTTTCATGAACAGATATGTTTATGCTTTAATCTATTTATATGTAATTGGCTTTGAGTAAGTGGCATTGGATAAATAAGATACAGAAATTATCAAATTCCATATAATATTGTATATTAGGATTCTATATCTTCATGAATATCATATATACATATCTCTTGGGGCAGAATTAGTAAGTCACATTTAATATTATCAAAGTTACGTGAAAACATGTATGCCTTGACCTCAATATTCCTTATGATAAGGAGTGAGTCTCTTATGATATGAAGTAAACTATATTTGGTACTTTAATCCTGGATAATGAAACTCATTGTGAGAAACTACTTACCAGCAAAAACCTTAAATAAATATTAACACATAGGGGAAAATTTCTCTACCACACTGGTAGTCATTAAAAAATCTTGAAATAATTCTATGCTCAGTCTTTACACATGACAATTTCTATCACTACTACCAAAATCCAACATAATTGTCTTCTACTAATTTGTTACCTGGTTACTATAAAGTAAAAAAAAAAAAAAATCAGTATTACTCTTTCCTTTTGGCCTCTGATTTACCTACATCTAAGTGATTTCCCATCTTTTCTTGAATTTATTCCCCAATAAACTACCAAAATCTGGGCAAGTAAAGATAAGTCATATTACCCTTTACACCTCATTAGTCTTTACAAATACATTACTGGTCCTAACTAAAACACTATCATACCTGCTGTTCTGTTGCTTACTATATTGCTTTCCTGCTGTTTTTACAGGTGGTATTTAAGCAAGACTATTCTGAGATGTGTCATCATTACTGAATCATTGTAACAGAACTGTAAGACCAAAATTGAGAACACATGCTCTCTTCAGTATATTAAAATAAAATTATCAAGAGTTGAAAAGGCTCTCTCTATATATAATTGATACTGTGTATATTTTCCTGCTGGTTGCCAAATTATCTTTTGAGACAAGTTCTATGCACTAAGCTGGCCTTGGTACCCACAGAAATCCACCTATCTCTGCCTTTCTTTTTTTTTTTTTATTTTCTATATTTTTTATTTACATTCCCAATGATTTCCCCTTTCCTGTTTCCCCGCTCCCTTTTCCTGTTTCCCCCCTCCCCAAAAGTCCCATAAGCCCTCTTCCTTCCCCCCTACATTGGGATTTTAGCTATCTGCCAACATTTCTGTATGAGTATCTTTTAAGAAAAATGTCAAAGTATGCAGTATTCATGATTAGCTCTTTCTAAAGTTCAATAGTATAAAAATATGTGCTTTAAAATAAATTTTCTAGGTTTAGACAATATACCTCATTTGGATCATACTTCTCTAGGATTTATGAGGTCCTGAATTTTATTCTCAATGCCATGAATGAATGAGAGAGAGAGAGAGAGAGAGAGAGAGAGAGAGAGAGAGAGAGAGAGAGAGCAAGAGAGAGAGAGAGAGAGACAGAGACAGACAGAGACAGAGATCCAGTTCTTTCAATCAATTTATTAAATGTTTTTTTCAATGCCTAAAATATGCTATACCCAAGTCATCTAAGGTATATTAAATCTAAGACTCAAGTCATGACATTTATTTCACAAAATAGGCAATTAAACCTTATATAGGGAATTTGAAGGGTCAAACGAAGATCAAGCTTGAATTATTGAAAAAAATCAATAGTTAAATTAATCTGTATAAGTACAAATTTTTCAGATCTTGTTACTTAGAAAATCACAATTTTCATAGGTAACTACAAATTTTATGTGTCGCAATGACATGAAACACAACTCTAAAATAGACAATATCATGAGTAGTATAAATAGATACAGACTCTCTTTTACATAACCCAGAGCCAACCATTCTCTTATTGTTTTCTAAGACTTATATACTGTGGCTAGCATGCAGAGAAATGTTGCTGGGAATATATAGCCTGACAACGAATATCTCAGCCTTAACCAAGCAACTATCAATCTGCAGAAATAAAAAATGCTAATTCAATATATTCAGCAAGATCTGACCTGAAGGAAAACACCTTCATATTATTTATAAAATACATCAATTTTCTTTTTTCAGTTACACAATAAATTTGACTCTATTTAATTATCTCCTATTAAAGCATTTCTTTCAATCTTATTTAAATGCATTTCCATCAAACCATACTAAAAATATGTAGATGGGTTAAAGTCACACAAAATGTAGCAATACCATGTCGATCTAAGAAAGAAATATCCCTAGAGAATATAAAAGATGAGAGTCACCAAAAGGTTACATAAAACTTCATGTCATTTCTTAAAAATGTGTTCAAAATATAGATAAATTCATATCTAATTTTGCAAAAAAATGCAGTCACTGCTATTGCCTGACACTTGTTTTCTTTTTTTTTTATTATTATTTTCTAAGTTTTTTTATTTACATTCAAAATAATTTCCCCTTTCCTGTTTCCTCCCTTCCCGAAAGTCCCATAAGCCCCCTTCCCTCCCTCTTTTCCCCAATCAACCCTCTCTGGCTTCTCTGTCCTGGCATTCCCCTACATCCAATTTTCCAGGACCAGGGATGTCTCTTTCCACTTCTTGGAAATCTATTGATATGCGAATTGTGTCTAGGGCATTCCTAGATTCTGGGTTAATATCCCCTTATCAGTGACTGCATACCATGTGTGTTTTTTGTGATTGGGTTACCTGACTAAGGACAATATTTTCAAGTTCTGACCATTTGCCTAGGAATTTCGTGAGTTCATTGTTTTTAATTGCAGAGTAGTATTCCATTGTGTAAATATACCACATCTTCTGAATTCATTCCTTCATTGAGGGACATCTGGGTTCTTTCCAGCTTCTGGCTATTATAAATAAGGCTGCTATGAACATAGTGGAGCATGTGTCCTTATTGCATGCAGGGGAAGCCTCTGGGTATATGCCCAGGAGTGGTATAACAGGATCCTCCGGGATTGTCATGCCCAGTTTTCTGAGGAACCGCAAGACTGCTTTCCAGCGTAGTTGTATCAGCTTGCAATCCCACCAGCAGTGGAGGAGTGTTCCTCATTCTCCACATCCTCGCCAACAACTGCTGTCTCCTGTGTTTTTGATCTTAGCCATTCTGACTGGTGTGAGATGGAATCTCAGGGTTGTTTTGATTTGCATTTCCCTAATGACTAAGGATGAAAACATCTCTTTAGGTGCTTCTCAGCCATTAGATATTCTTCAGGTGAGAGCTCTTTGCTTAGGTCCATACCCCATTTTTTAATAGGGTTACTGGAGTCTAACTTCTTGTGTTCTATGTATATACTGGATACCCTTTGTCGGATGTACGGTTGGTAAAGATCATTTCACAGTTAGTTGGTTGCTGCTTTGTCTTTTTAACAGTGTCTTTTGCCTTACAGAAACTTTGTAATTTTATGAGGTCCCATTTGTCAATTCTTGATCTTAGAGCATAAGCTATTGGAGTTCTGTTCAGGAAATCTCCCCTATGCCCATATGTTCAAGGTTCTTCCCTAGTTTCCTTTCTATTAGTTTCAGTGTGTCTGGTTTTATGTGGAGGTCCTTGATCCACTTGGAATTGAGCTTAGTGCAAGGAAATAAGAATGGGTCAATTTGCATTTTTCTGCATGTTGACTTCCAGTTGAACCAGCACCATTAGTTGAAAAGTCTATCTTTTTTCCACTGGATGGTTTTAGCTCCTTTGTCAAAGATCAAGTGACCATAGGAGTGTGAATTCAGTTCTGGGGCTTCAATTCTGCTCCATTGATCTACATGCCTGTCCCTGTACCAATACCATGCAGTTTTTAACACTATTGCTCTGTAGTATAGTTTGAGGTCTGGGATCCTGATTCCCTCAGAAGTTCTTTTACTCTTGAGAATAGTTTTAGCTATCCTGGGATTTCTGTTATTCCAGATGAATTTTTGAATTGCTCTTTCTAACTCTATGAAGAATTGAGTTGGGATTTTGATGGGGATTGCATTGAATCGGTATATTGCTTTTGGCAAGATGGTCATTTTTACTATATTAATCCTGCCAATCCATGAGCATGGAAGATTTTTCCATCTTCTGAGGTCTTCTTCAATTTCTTTCTTCAGTCGGGCGATGGTGGCGCACGCCTTTAATCCCAGTACTTGGGAGGCAGAGGCAGGAGGATTTTTGAGTTCGAGGCCAGCCTGGTCTACAGAGTGAGTTCTAGGCCAGACAGGGCTACACAGAGAAACCCTGTCTCGAAAAACCAAAAAAAAAAAAAAAACCCAAACAATTTCTTTCTTCAGAGACTTGAAGTTCTTGTCATACAGATCTTTCACTTGTTTGGTTAGAGACACACCAAGATACTTTATATTGTTTGAGGCTATCGTGAAGGGTATCATTTCTCTTATTTCTTTCTCAGCCTGTTTATCCTTTGAGTATAGGAAGGCTACTCACTTGCTTGAGTTGATTTTATATCTGGTCACTTTGCTGAAGTTGTTTATCAGCTGTAGGAGTTCTCTGGTGGAGTTCTTTGGGTCACTTAAGTATACTATCATATCGTCTGCAAATAGTGATAGTTTGACTTCTTCCTTTCCAATTTGTATCCCTTTGAACTCCTTTTGTTATCTAATTGCTCTAACTAGAACTTCAAGTACTATATTGAAAAGATATGGACAGAGAGGGCAGCCTCGTCTAGTCCCTGATTTTATTGGGATTGCTTCAAGTTTCTCTCCATTGAGTTTGATGTTGGCTTCTGGTTTGCTGTAAATTGTTTTTACTCTGTTTAGATATGGGCCTCGAATTCCTGATCTTTCCAAGTCTTTTAACATGAAAGGGTGCTGAATTTTTTCAAATGCTTTCTCAGCATCTAATAAAATGACCATGTGGTTTTTTCCTTTGAGATTGTTTATGTAGTGGATTACATTGATGGACTTCCTTATATTGAACCTTCCCTGCATCCCTGGGATGAAGCCTACTTGATTGTGGTGAATGATCATTTTGATGTGTTCTTGGATTGGGGTGGCAAGAATTTTATTGAGTATATTTGCATCAATATTCATAAGAGAGATTGGCCTGAGATTCTCTTTCTTTGTCGGATCTTTGGGTGCTTTTGGTATTAGCATAATTGTGGCTTCATAGAACGAGTTGGGTAGTGTTCCTTCTGTTTCTATTTTATGGAGTAGTTTGAAGAGTATTGGTGTTAGGTCTTCTTTGAAGGTCTGATAGAATTCTGCACTAAAACCATCTGGACCTGTGCTTTTTTTGGTTGGAAGACTTCCAATGACAACTTCTATTTCTTCAGGGGTTATAAGATGGTTTAGATGGTCTATTTGATCCTGATTTAATTTTGGTATTTGGTAACTGTCTAGGAAATTGTCAATATCCTCAAGATTTTCTAGTTGTTTTGAATACAGGCTTTTGTAGTAGGATCTGATAATTTTTTTGAATTTCCTCAGTTTCTGTTCTTATCTCTCGCTTTTTCTTTCTGATTTTGTTAATTTTAATATTGTCTCTGTGCCCTCTGGCTAGTCTGGCTAAGGGTTTATCTATCTTTTTGATTTTCTCAAAGATCCAACTCCTAGTTTTGATTCTTTGCATGTTCTGCCTGATACTTTTTATGGAAATATATGAATAAATGTCTATTTACCACACATTGAGTATCCACAATATAACAATGCTATAATATAGCCTCTGTTAGTTTAAATAAACTGGCCTCCATAGGCTTATACTTTTGAATATTTGTTCCTTATTGAGTGGGACTATTTGGGAATATTTATGAGGTATATGACAGGGGACTTTCTGCACCAAGATCCTGATAGGCATTTGTGTGATGCTGTGAAATTGAAGCCTAAGTTGCATTGGTGACACACAACTATAATGGATATGACAGCCATTGAAAATATGCCAAGGGAAACTGTATATGGGGACTATGACCATCCCAAGATTGGTAAGTATGTTACAGGCAGCAACACTAAAAAGGTAAAGTCATCTAAGGATTATGAAATCAGGAACAGAGATATATAAATTGGGGTCTCCTCAACTGGGTTTTAACCTTGCCTAAGTCCATTATATATTCAATATGTTATGATTTTTTTTAAGTTGAAGTGAATTCAACTTACATTATTATACATTTATAAGGCTATGGGTGCCAGAAGATGCAATGTTGTTGTTTGAATGAGAATTATCTCATAGGCTCATATGTTTGAATATTTGGTGTCCAATTGGTGGTACTCTTTGGGAAGAATTGGAAATGTAGCTTTTTGGAAGGTGTGCTAAAGTAGTAAGCACTAGGAACTCAAAAGACTACTACAAGTCCCAGTGCCTCTATTCCCTTTTGCTTGTGGACGAAAATATTAACACTATGTTACCATATCTTTATGCTGACATAGTAAACTCAAACCTTTCAAATCATTAGCCCAATTAAACCAATTAAAATTTTTCTTTTATAATTCATCTTGGTCACAAGATTTCTTTCAGGGCTATGGAAAATTAAGCAAAATACCACTAGAGACCTATTTCATAAATCAATGAGTTTTATATATTATTTACTGAAATTTTGTTGTGGTCACTTATAGGAGAATAGGTCATTGAACAACAGCAGATTCACCAAAGTACGTTCCATGTCGTGAAAACTGAACACCTGGAGGATGCACCACAGTTTGCTGACTGTTAAATAGATTGGAGAAATCCCCTTTCCCTTTTATCTGAATATCTTCCAGGCAGGGAGTCTGGTCCATTTCTTTCAGGCAGCTTTGATTGCTTTGAGAGACGTTTTAGTACAACTTGCTCCTTATACATGCTTGACAAGGAAAAGTCTTGTGAATCCAATTAGTTCCAGAGAATTTCAGAAGCTATTTAGATAGTTTACTTTTTAAATTAAGAAGCCTTTCTGCAGGATAGAATGTTTAACTTCCTAGTAAAAAATTCTGTTATTTTAGCCTTCTGCAAATATTCTGTCTCTTAACGTGATACCTTTCATTGTAATTAACTGCTGCATAGCACCTGAAAGTAAATGATGCTCTTGAATTTCTTTAAGCATTCTATGTATGGCATAAATGTGCATTTTGTTTTATTGGTATCATAACAATAACTCCCAAATGTTACATAGGCATTTTGCCACTTATGTGTGTATCTTCATAATTGCTGTGAAACCTTATCCTCTACTCTACCTCATTTTTTCCAACATTAACGCATGTTTCCCTTCTTTTCTAAGAGGAAAAACCCAGTACTTTTTAGTGCCTATATGGTTATATTCAGAGAACAATCAATTATTGAAAATGTGAGACTTCATAAAGAAAGCCAAAAGTAGACAGGTGATTAATCACTCATTTCTGGTTCACATTGAAAGAACAGCACAGAACAAAACATTGTTTATATTTCTTGATCATTATGTGCCTGAGTAGCAAACTTGTATTCTATAAAGCTAGTTCCTTTGTATACTTAGCTCCTCCAAGCTGTTTTCACTCTCTGCTGAAGAATTTAGAAAATATCCTAAAAATAAAAATACTGTGACTTGAAAGTATTTGAAGTACTCTCAAGGGGGACTTTTGTACCCCTATAACCAATGTTACACTGTTTCATTCATGTTTTTTAAAATAATGTTTAGATGAATTGTTTCCTATCCTGATAAATTAATTACATGATTTATACTTCTTTTCGTTATTTATCAAAAATTAATTTGAAAATAAAATATTTTTATTAAATTGTTTCAAGTTACCCACTTACAAAAACATACACTCACAAACACACACACAGCACATCTACCAATTCTAGTTAAAACAGAAGCAGATATAACTAGATAAAATATACAGAAGATATTATGAATCTATTGAACTCACAAAATTAATTTGCAGCATTCAGATATAGAATTTTAAATTCATTTTTACAACTTTATTATCTTATTTACACACTTATTTATACATATATGAATGCATATAAATTTAAATATATGTTTGTAATGTTTGTTGCCTTCATGGGTGTTGATAGGAATTTGAAACAACTGAAAGACTGGTTTCCAATGGAAGATAGATTTAATTTAGTCAGATCAAAAATTGGCTGAAATCTATTCATGTTCTTTTCTTTTCTTTTCTTCTCTCTTCTCTTCTTCTTCTTCCTCTCTCTCCTCTTTCTTTCTTTCTTTTCTTTCTTTCCTTTTAACACTTCAGATTTGATATTCCACCCGCTCCACCTTCTGAATGTTCTACATCCCTTACCTCCACGTCCACAGTGGGATCAGTGGGATGCAAAGTTGGTTCAATATATGAAAATCCTTTAATGTGATTCACTATATAAACAAACTCAAAGGAAAAAAAATCACATGGTCATCTCCTTAGATACAGAAAAAGTGTTTGACAAAATACAACACTCCTTCATGTTAAAAGTATTAGAAAGCAGGAATTGAATGCCCATACTTAAACATAAGTGTAAGTGTATCCCTATTTGGAGATGACATGATATTATTCATAAGACAGCCCCAAAATTCTACCAGACAACTTATCTTGCTAATAAACAACTTCAGCAAAGAGGCTGGATGTAAAATTAATTCAAATAAATCAGTAGCCCTCCATTATATAAATGTTAAGCTGGCTGAGAAAGAAATTAGGAAATCAACACTCTTCACAATAGCCAAAAGTAATATAAAATAACTTGAGGCAATTATAACCAATGAAGTGAAACACCTGTATGACAATAACTTCAAGTCCCTCAAGAAAGAAATTGAAGATTTCAGAAAATTTAGAGGTCTCCCATGCTCCTCATTGGCAGAATTAATATAGTAAAAATGACTGTTCTGCAAAGGCAATCTACATATTTAATGCAATCCCTATCAAAATCCCAACACAATTCCTGAAAGACATGGAAAGAGCAATTCTCAAATTCATCTGGAAAGGCAAATAAATAAATAAATAAATAAATACCAGAATAGTGAAGAAAATTTATTGACCACAAGCAATAATGATAAAACCTGAATGGTATTGGTACAGAAACAGACACATTGATCAATGGAATAGAATTAAAGACCCAGAAATAAAACCACACACTTATGGATACTTTATCCTTGACAAAAAGCCAAAAATATACAATGGAAAAGAGAAAGCATCTTTAATAAATGGTGCAGGTCTAATTGGCTGTCTGTATATAGAAAAATGAAAATAGGCCCATATCTGTCACATTGCACAAAGCTCGAATCCAAGTAAATAAGGGACCTCAACATAAAACCAGATATACTCAGTTTAATAGAAGAGAAAGTGGGAAAGAAACTTGAACTTATTGGCACAGGGTGAAATTTCCTAAACAGAACTCCAACGGCTTGTGCTCTAAGATAAAGAATTGATAAATTGGACCTTGTGAAATTGGTAAGGCACAGGGCATAGTCAATTAGACAAATTGGCAACCTACCCATTGAGAAAATAATCTTTACTAACCCCACATCCAATAGAGGGATGATATCCAAAATATATAAAGAACTCAAGAAGCAAACCACCAAAATCCCGAACAACCCAATCAAAAAAATATATAGAACTGAACCGAGAATTCACAACCGAGGAATATCGAATGACTGAGAAGAATCTAAAGATATGTTCAAAGTTGCGAGTGATCAGCCAGATGTAAATCAAATCGACCCTGAGATTCTACCTCACAACAATCAGAATGGATAAGATCAAAACCTCAGGTGAAAACAAAAGTTGGTGAGGATTTGCAGAAAGATGAACACTCCTTCATTTCTTGTGAGATTGCAAACTGGTGCGACCACTATGAAATGCAATCTGGAGGTTCTTCAGAAAATTGCAAATAGATCTCCCTGAAGAACCAGCAACACTTCTCTTGGAAATATACCCCAAAGATTCCCCACCTTGCCACAAGGGCACGTGTTCTACTATGTTCATAGCTGCCTTATTTGTGATAACCAGAAGTTGGAAATTAATCAGATGTCCCACTACAGTAAAATGAATACTGAAAATGTAGTTCATTTTCCCAATGGAATACTACTCATCTATCAAGAGCAAAGTATTCTTTCTAACTGACTCATTTTTTTTTTCAGCTTATTCCAGGACTCTTAGCTGGTGTCTGCATCTTTCAGACAGCTGACATTATATGACTCTTTGTAGTTTGGTTTGTTTACTCTGGGAAGGAGGAGTATTAGGTTATCTTTTTGTGCACTGTGTACAGACTGTCTTTGTGTTATTCAAATGCTAACTTTTGTAGCAGCAGATATCTGTTTACAGGCTAGACATTAGTATCATTAAATATATCCTGTGTTAATGTTTTGTAAACGTCTCCATCATGTTTTGATTTGTCTAATAAACAGCTGAAAAGCCAGTAGTTGTTTGGGGAATAGAAAGTAGGACCTCCAGGAATAGATAGGAACTCAGTGTTGGAAGAGTTCATCAGCCAGACATGGAGGAAGAAGCAGGCTGGGACTGAAGGAGATGTAATTAATATACATCTATCTATCTGTCTACCTACCTATCTATATCTATATCTATCTATCTATCTATCTATCTATCTATCTATCTATCTATCTATCTATCTATCTATCTATCTATCTATCTATCTATTTAATCTATCTATCTATCTATCTATCTAGATAGTGATATGTACATATATGTATATATGTACATACCATATATATATATATATATATATATATATATATATATATATATATATGTATATATGTACATATCACTATCTATACATACATACATGGGTCAATTTAAGTTATAAGAGCTAGTTGGGGGATAGAGTAAGGTAAAGTCTAAAATTATCATTAATAATCGTAAGCCTCAATGTCTTTATTCAAAGTTGGAGTGGCATAGAAAATCCTAAAGGGTATAGAGGGTCTAGAGAATCTGCTCAGTTTCAGAGACTTTCTGAAGCTCTCTGAAATTCTTACCTTACTGGTTAAGGGGCCTCTCTGAAAGATGGGATACTTTAATTTAGGAGGATACTATTATATAGCATACGTGTATAGCAATATTTTACTAGGTTGCATTTTATTCCTATGTTCTAAATAATAATACTAAATTTTTCAGTAGGACTATTGCCTTTCTAGTCTCTGGTTCTTTGTCACATTATCTGTGTCAAAAAAGGTTCCATCTGATAGAGTGAATATTAAATACAATTAAAAGTGGTTCTTTATTTGAATAGCATATGTGCTACTGTTGAACTATTGCATATTTCAGGCAGGTATAGAGGAATTGTAAATCAGAAACATGGATGCTCTGGCAAGGGATACCATCCAAAGATATGATCAAGCTGTCATTCATGCACACACTGGATTCCTATATGATCCTGCTGAAATAAAAATATGCCATCAGTATACACCTTTAATTGCTAAGGTAATTAATGCAATTAGTTTGTGGAAGGAAGCATGCCAAATGCCAGCTTCAGATTGGTCAGGGGTCCCAAGGCAGGCATGTTTGGGAGTGGAGGATGAACAACATGGAGTCAGTGATTGGTGCAACTTACAGCTCTGTATTCTGCTCAGATAGCTTACTGCTCAGAGATAGCTCTCTGCTTCATATAAATATCTCTTGCAGACCAAAACCTAGGTTTTTATTTTGCATAAGCTAATTTTTTATGATCAATTCAGTCATATACCCTAGATTTCCTTTTGATTATCCCAGGAATAGTTCCTTAACCCTAAAGACAGAGACATGTGGCCAAAGCTGTAAAATTCTGCTGCTCCCTGGAGCTGGAGCATGGTCCCACTCTTTGGTTACATTATCATCAGCTTTCTGTTTTCCAACTGCTTATGCTTAGCTGTCGTGGAACTTGTTCTTTCTCAGAGATTTTATTGCATCTGTATTCTGAATGCTGAGATTAAAGGTATAAGACAACACACCTGCCTTACATACTATCATTTTAATTGAACTGACTCATTAGTGCAGCTAACATTGTTCGTTTAGGCCCATGAATCTCCTCAAATGAATCATATTGCATCCTTATATTTCACAATTTTGAGAAATCCTTGAAATATCAGTTCTTATACTTATTTATGTATAGTTGAACTGATGCTACCAGAGTTCTTTCCCACAGCCATAAGGATTGATCTAGAATACGAGGAATAATGTTCAACAAACCCTGAAGTCCCATAAAAATAATAAACTGAAAACTATAATACATAGGCAAAGGATACAGTGCAGAACCATATAGACCCTATGCTTGCTGTTCCGGTCTCTATGAGTTGATATGTGCTTTGTTAAGCTAATATACAGTTCTCAACCTCTAGGTCATGACATTCTGGGGAGTTGAATGTTCCCTTCAGAGGGATTATAATGGCATATTTTTTTTCTCTACCTTCTTTAATAAGGGCTCTACCTCCCCTCTAGTCCACCACATACCAGAGATAGTGGAAAAGAAAGGGTATTAGGATACAGGGGGAGTGAACATGCTTAGAAATAGTTTTGTGGTGGTAATTCTAGTCTTTGTTCTTCTAAGTCTCATCTACTAGCAAACACCAAATATGAATCAGCCACTGCAGTTCAGTTAGTCAGCAGACACCACACATGAACCGGAGGCTGCAGTCTACATGGCAGACAGCACACATTCATCAGCAAGGAGGTTCATTCAAGTGACTACAGTCTAGAGAAGCAGCCATAGGCTGCAGAAACCTCAGAAGTTTTCTGGAGAGGTTCTCTCTAGGACATCAATACAAGCGAAGCTCAACAATGCAATGAAAGGCAAACCAATACAAGAAGAGAGTGAAGACTAGCATAGCAGAGCATGGTAAACCAATGCTCAGGTTCCCACTGTCTTTGGGCTCATATTTATAGTTCTTCTAAACATCATGCATCTTTTCATGTGTTTGATATATTAAAATATCCCTTTCCTTTGTTATGTCTGCTTCTTTCTGTCTTTCTCTCTTTTTTATTTCTTTAGTGAAAATATTTTTTCATATAATACATTCTGAATTTTTTAATATATGCATTTTAATTATTTTTACTGCAATAATAATTATTCCTACATTTTTTATTTTCCAAGTTCTGATTTTGTTTATAAATTGTCTTGTTTTTCAAGTAACATGTATTTTCACCTATGAGATTATAGTTTCCATAAAACTTTTACTTTTTTCTCCAGTTATTAAGTAATAGCTAATCACACTGTTTTTATTATGTGTGAAAATGATTTGTGCAAATATGTGTCTAATGGTTTTATTTCATTACCATTTTATATGAACTGACATATGACTAACTTAATAAGGCATATTCACTTGCATTTTTAAAAACAGTTGTGGAGAGAATTAACATATGTCAGAAGATTAATGAAATGTGTAGATATCTGTTTGGGGAACTATAGTGTGTAATGACTTCATGTTTTATAAAATAGTATCTATAACATCAAACATAAACAAGTAAATAAATTACTGTGTACTCAAAATAGAGTAATTAAACTGAAAATGAGGATGCCAGATAACACCAAAAATCTCTACTTTCTTTGAGAAAGTATGACAACTACCGATTCTGTTTTTTGTAAAAAATAAAGGATTCATCAGCCTTTCAATGTGGACTTACATTCACAAGTCACCAGACAAGGTTATGGACTTAAGCCTGAGTGTGAGTTGTATAATTACTCTTCCTTATTCTGAGGTTTGTGGATATACGGACTGGGAAATTTCTAATATCCCTAATTTTCCAATATGGCCATTGTTTTTTTACTTCTCAGTCTTCAGTCTTGTTAAAAGAATTCATGAGCTCTCAGATCATTGTGTGTATGCATACACATTTATATGGATATATGTGCATATAATAAGTGTGTGCATGTATGCAAGATCCTGGGATGCATAGTATACAAGAAGGAATGATTGGGTTTAGCTAGTCTCATCAGGAGGTACATGTAGAGGACAAACTTTACATCATGCTCATTCTGTAGCAGTTAGCTGTGGTTTTTAGTTTTGTAAGTGCATATTATTTGTTTTAAATGCTACTTAAATTCTTAGATGATAGCTTTTCTATAGGTCTGAGGCAGTGGTGCTTTTTTGTATCAAGCATTAGCTAAAGTCTTCCTCATTTATTTCCTACTAGTCAAGGTTTTTCCCCACTTCCCATATGTTTATATTTTAATCACTCACATGGCAGTCTATAACAACCTGTAACTTCAGTTTCAAGGTAGCAAATACCCTCCTCTGATCTTTATAGACACCAGGCACACACTTGCTATACATGTATTCAGGGAAAACACCCACAGAGATAAAATAATAATAGTAACTATAAGTAACTATTAAGGCAAATAACTAATGAGTAGAGCATTGTTGTTTTAAGTTTGCTTGCCATTGAGACAATGGTATCTATGATTATTCTTACTTTCTTTCAATGATATCTACAGGAAGTATCTAAAGGAAAAAACAAGATAAAAATCTATAAGTTCCTTAAAGTTTGGGCAGAAAAATAATGTAAATTTGAGACTAAGGAAGTCAGAGTTTTAGAAGGGATTAATGGCATTTCGAGGAAAACAAGTCCTTTGTAATAAAAAAGTAGAATATTTGATTTGAGGGAATACTATCACTTTCCCAGAGTCACTACTGCATATTATGTCCAGCATATGAAAGAGTATCCTCAGGCCTGATTCCTCATGTTCTCCTTTTAAAAGCAATACCTTCAGGTCTGCAGTGCTGTCAGCCAGCCTGGTTCCTTCTGAGGGCAACCTGTGTCTAGTGGTATTTCTGGTGATGCAGATGAAGTGTGGCTAGGGCTCTCGCTGCTCTCAGGCACTGAGAAGTCCTATTGTAAAGAAAAACAAAAACAAAACAAAACAAAATGGAAAAAGTCACAATACAGTTTGTATAAAGATGTATTTTTGTACTACATGGGGACTCTTCCTGCATGTCAGCAATAAAACTTCCTGATCTGGAAAAAAAAAGAGTATATTCATTTGAAAGCATTTTTGTTGCATGCAGCTTTTGCTCACCTGCCTATACTCCAGGAATGGGCTGTAATACCAGCCCAAGACCAGAAAATATTAGAGCTGTAGATGAAAAACACAAATACACATAGTGCTCTATTTCAAGTTGCCTTATTGGCTTAACTACTGAATGCCTCTACTCTACCTCGACTAGCGTACCTTTCCCAATACTCTGAGCTCAGCACCCCAAATCTTCATTCAATCTCAGTTGCTCAGCACAACATCCCTAAACTCTCTTTTGTAGAAGTGACCTGTGGCGTGGCCACTGCACCATAATCTCACATGGCTCTTGACTTTTCTCCTTCCAGAGCCAACTCTCCTTTACCCTCTCTCCTGCATCTGCTAGCTTACCTGAAGGGATCCAGAGGTCCTGTCTATTCCTCCTACACATCAATTGGTCCTGGCATCTTTACTGATAGATCAAGAATCAATTGGGGACCAGGATTCTAGCATCAGAACCACACCTACACCTCATCTTTTCTGTCCAATAAAATAAAATAATATTAATAAAATAAAAACCTCTTCTCCCAGACATAAATTGAACAAAACCAAAGAAATCATGTAAATTGTAAAGTATACAATTTATATCCAGTCCATCATATTTGTCAGTTAGATAAAGTACTCTACCATCATTCCTAACTTAAAGAATTATAATTCTATCCCTGGATTATATTTAGTTTTGAGCCTGTAATACCATGTGAAAACCATGACTTCTATTCTATAATGTCTCTCTCAATGTTAAAAAACTTAGGTTTGGTTTTGATACTATAATGAATCTTCAACACTGTCAAAAATCTGAGAATGGCCTAAATGTTACCTCATTATATAGGAAGCAACAAACACAGCTTCTCAAACATAACCAATTGTAGAGACAGCTGACTACTTGGACATTCATCTAATTTCTTATAACATCTTATAAGCATCTGTCTTTAGCCTTTTAGACCAGGATCATCTGACAAATTTTTGCAAATAAGTACTATGAATGACTGCTTACCCTCTCTTGGAAGAGCTATCAGTAGACTATTCCATATAGTGTGTTCTTTTCCTGGACAATATTTTGTCTGCAGATGAAATAGGCAATTTCTGCCTCATGGCTACCTTGCCACAAAAAGCAACCTTATCTGGAGGTTAAGATGCTCAGTTTTTCTTTGAAAGAGAATGGGATGCGGAAACTGTCTGGGGTAGACATGTTTCATTGTCAAACTATTCCTAATAATGAAATAACACTAAATGCCACATTCTGTGAATTTCTGATATTTTTGAATATATATATATGGTATATCTGAACTCTTAAACTTTGAAAACTATTAGCTATTTCTAATTGAGTAATATTGAAAACAACTTATTATAATTAAATCATAATCTAACATAACCATGAGTTTGTTTTTCTCGCCCTTAACTCGTGTTGCTTAATCATCTTAAAATAGTTTGTAATAGCAGTTATTAGAAGAACTGTGTTTAAGCCTCTTAAATAAGTTTTATAGGTTCATTGCCCATCTAAGAGTAGCAATGTAAATTTTAATTTTATGTCCATATAAGAAGTTCATATCAATGAAAACTTTAAATCTGTATCAAAATAAATTCTCTACCACTGTAAGAAATTATAGCTTCAAGTTTGCATCAATTATAAAGATTTTTACAAATTATGTATACACAATGCTTTGTTGAAAGATAAAATTTAGTAATATATCTCATCTATTTCTTCCCTATTCAAAATTATGACCATCTCAAAATTATCACATAAAATGATGACTAATCTATGATTTGTAAAATAACTATTACCAGATACCCAATCACAAGGAATTGGAAAGATGACTCTCCATAGCTACTTCTTGCTAAATATGAGCAATGAAAAATTCTCTAAATGAGTGGGGAGAGGTCCAAAAATCAAAAGATTGTTTAGACTTAAGAAAGTTAGATTTAGTATCTGTTATCCAGTCTTTGTAGGCTTAGAAGGCTCAGAGATTGGCTGAAGTTCTAACTGGATCCTTCTGAATGGTTGGATGAGGTAAGATGACCTAGAGTCAGTAACAAACTGTGAAGCTGTTTTGGGCAGCAACCAGAAGCAGGGGATCAAGCGGATCAGTTCAGCATCTCTGAGGATGAATCTTGCCAAAACTGAACATTCTGTAATATATGAATCTCACAACCAAAATATTAGTACCATATTCATATGGATTATACAGGGTACACAGATAAGTTAAGGATGAAATTCTGCTCCTTGTTTGGGCAGGTAAAAGACAGCTGCCTTTTGTGAGCTAATTTTATTAATAGCCAAATGAAATAATTCATTCATACCATGTGACAGATGGCATGACGAATCTTTACCTGTCATCTTTGGGTCTCTTGAAATTTTTCTAGTCCTTCAGGAGGTACTCCACTGTCATATCTTATCTATATTTCTCTAGAAGGGGTCTACAGCCTAGTCTCCTTTCCTGTCAACACAAATGCAGAGCCTATATTCCAAAATAACAAGTCCTTGGCCCTATAACCAGAAATCATTAAACATTTAGCTTGGCCATTCTTCCAGAGGATTTTAATATAACTACCAAACTTATAACCACACTCATAATGTAATCAAAGACCCAGAAATTTAACTCATAAACCTATGGTTACCTAATCTTTGTCAATGAAGCCAAAATCATCTAGTGGAAAAAAAGACAGCATATTCAACAAATGGTGCTGGCTCAAGTGGTGGTCTGTATGTAAAAGAATGAAAACTGATCCATTTTTTCTCCTTGTATAAAGCTCATGTCCAAGTGAATCTAGGACCTCCACATAAAACCAGATATGATGAGTCTAATATGAAAGAAAGTAGGGAAGCGCCTTTAATATTTAGGCATATGGGACAAAATTCTGAACAGAACACCAATGATTCTGGCTTTAAAAACAACTAATGACAAATGGGAACTCATAAAATTGAAAATCTTCTGTAAGGCAAAGGGACTCTGTCAATAGGACAAAACAACAATAGTTGAGAAAAGATCTTTACTTGTCCTAGATTTAATAAAGGGCTAATATCCAATTTTTAGGAAGAAGTAGACTCCAGAGAACCAAATAACCCTATTAAAAAGGGAATACAGCCGGGCGGTGGTGGCGCACGCCTTTAATTCCAGCACTTGGGAGGCTGAGGCAGGCAGATTTCTGAGTTCGAGGCCAGCCTGGTCTACAGAACGAGTTCCAGGACAGCCAGGGCTATACAGAGAAACCCTGTCTCGAAAACCAAAAAAAAAAAAAAAAAGATTATTAAAAAGGGAATACAGTGATAAAAAATTCCTAACTGAGGATTCTCAACTGGCATAGAAGCAGTTAAAGAAATACACAACATCCCTAGTCATTAGGAAAATGCAAATCAAAACACTCCTGAGATTTCACCTAACATCAGCCAGGATGGCTAAGATCAAAATCTCATTTGACAGCCTATTCTGGCGAGGATGTGGAGGAAGAGGAAAAGTCCATTGCTGGTGGAGTTGCAAGCTGGTACAGCTTCACAGGAAAACAATATGTTCATTCCTCAGAAATTGGAACTATTTCTACCTGAAGACACAGTTATAACACTCTTGGGCATATATCCAAAAGATGCTCCAACAAATAACAAGGACAAATGCTCCATTATGTTCATAGCAGCCTTATAATAGCAAGAACCTGGAAACAATCCAGATGTCTCTCAATGGAGGAATGGATACAGAAAATGTGGTACATTCACACAATGGATACTATACAGCTTTTTATAAACAATGACTTTAGGAAATTTGAAAGCAAATGGATGGAACTAAAAGTATCATCTAGAGTGACGTAACCAAGTCACAAAAGAACACACATAGTATGTATTCACTGATAAGTGGATATTAGCCTTAAAGTTCAGAATACCAATGATAGAACTCACAAATCATATGAAGGAAGAAAAAGGAAGACCAAAATGTGGATACTTCAATCCAACTTAGTAGGGGAAACAAAATAGCCAAGAAAGGTAGAGGGAGTGTGGATTCTTGGAGGGAGAGAGAAGGAGGAGGCAAACAGGGGCTGGGAGAGGGCAGGATCAGATGTGGAAGTAGACAGGCAGAAGTACAGAGGGTCAAAAAATTGAATGGAGGTTTGTATCATTGAGGGATGGGAACCAGGGGTAGCCACTAGAAAGTTCCAGATGCCAATGAATCAAGAGGTTCTCAGGACCCAATAGGGATGATATTAGCTGAAATGCCCAACAAAGGGAAGCTAGAACTTGTAGAGACAATATCCAGTGCATAGACAAGGCCACTGGTTGAGGGATTGGGTCATTTACCCATCTCAAACACTTTAACACAGAGCGGCTCCTGTCTAAAGGAAATGCAGGGACAAAAAGTGGAGAAGACCCTGAAGTAAAGGTCATACAGAAACTGTCCCACCTAGGGATTCATCCCATCCAAAGACAACAAACCCAGACACTGATTGCTTATTTCAAAATGGGTTTCCTGATGGCAGCCTGCTATAGCTGTCCCCTGAAAGTCTCTGCCAGTACCTTACCAATATAGATGCTGATGCTCACAGTCATCCATCAAACTGAACCTGGGTAACCCAATGGAAGAGTTAGGGAAGGACTGAAGGAGCTGAAGAGATTGCAACCCCATACAAAGAACAACAATATCAAATAACTGGACCTTCCCAAAATTCTCAGAAACTAAACCACTAAGCAATGAATATACATGGAGGGATCCATAGGCATATGTAGCATATTATTGCCTTGTGTGGCATCAATGGGAGGGGAAGCCCTTGGTCTTGTGGAGGTTTAATGTGCACAGTAGGGGGATGTTAGGGTGGTGAGGCAGGAATGAGTGTGTGGGAATATGAGCACGCTACTAGAGGCAAGGTGAGGGGACATATGGTAGGAGGTTTGTGGAGGGAAACCAGGAATGGGGACAACATTTGAAATGTAAATGAATAAAATAACTAATAAATAAAAAGGAATTTACAATAAAAATTAGAGACTGGCTAGATCAAATAAAATCTCAATAGTAAAATTATGTAAGATATCTCCTATCCACATGCTTGCAAAAACATATGTACTGTTTATATAACAGTTTGTTTTTTTTTCTTTTTCTTATTTATTTATTTTTATTTTCTAAGTTTTTTTTATTTACATTCCAAATCATTTCCTCTTTCCCGTTTCCTCCCTCCCCAAAAGTCCCATAAACCCCCTTCCCTCCCTCTTTTCTCCATTCAAACCCCTCTCGTTTCTCTGTCCTGGTGTTCCCCTACATAAGTTTGTTTTAATGATAAAAAATATACCCAAGTCATGAGCGTGTGTGTGTGTGTGTGTGTGTGTGTGGCAGAGAGAGAGAGAGAGAGAGACAGAGAGACAGAGAGACAGAGACAGAGACAGAGACAGAGAGAAAAATTCGGACAGGGAGACAGAGATGGAATTGGAAGGATAGGGAGGTGGGAATGAATTTGGGAGAAGTTGGAGGAGTGGAAAGAAATGATAAAAATACATTATAAGTGAATTTCAAAGATCTAAAAATATTTATAGTAAATAAAATGTAAATCTATCACATTATAAGATAATATTTATAAAACATATCTGCTAAAAGATATATAAAATTTGTGGACATTGGCTCAGCAATTAAAACTTTTTCATGTTCTTCCTAAGGAGTTAAGTTCAGATCCCTGAACTCACGTCAGGAGACTCATAATTAACTATAACATAGCTCCAGGGAATTTAACATGGTCTTTCTTGCAAAAGTATGAATATACTTAATTACCCAGAATGAGGCAAGAGTAGATGCAGGGATGGGGAAGCACCCTCATAGAGGCATGGAGATGGAGGTAGGTATAGGGGGCTAGTGGAGGGAAACTGAGAAGGGTGATAATATTTGAAATGTAAGTAAATAAAATAACTAATAAAAAAAGAATATTTCTTTCACAAAATAATTTGATAGGGTTTCCATCTGCACCCCAGACCATTGGGTCCTCCTAACAGTCCTCCGTGAATAAATCCTGCCAAGAGAGATCTGGTCTCTCAGGAGTGCTTTCACTTCTAAACTCAGAGGTGAGATTACCACTTTTGCTTCAGTAACTGTCAAAAGTGGGACAACCAGGAGCTCATAGGGCACCAGAATAGCAGAGCAGCTGGGGAGAGGATAATTCCAGTTTCTATCTGCACTCCCGACCTAAGGCTGTCCCACAGGAATCCTTGCTGGAGAGAGCTGTTCAACCTAGGTGTGCTGACATACTTAAGATCACAGGCCCACAGATTCACAGAAGGAACAAGCTCTAGTCATGATCAGCAAGAACAAATAACACCAGAGATAAACAGATGGTAAGAGACAAGTGAAAGATTATGAGCAAGAGAAACCAAGGCTACTTAGCATCATCAGAACCCAGTTCTCCCACCACAGCAAGTCTTGGATACCCCAATACACCGGAAAAGAAAAAAACCCTCAAAATTGTATGTCATGATGATGAAAGAGGACCTTTAAAAGGACATAAATAACTCCCTTAATGAAATACAGGAGAAAATAGATAAACAAAAAGAAGCCCTTAAAGAGAAAACACAATATCTTTCTACAAATCCAAGCCTACAATGGATAATAGATGGAAACCTCTAATACAAGGAGGGAAACTACACCCCAGAAAAAGCAAGAAAGTAATCTCTCAACAGACCCAAAAGAAGATAGCCACACAAACAAAATTCTACCTCTAACAACAAAGTAACAGAAGTCAACAATCACTATTCCTTAATATCTCTTAACATGAATGGACTGAATAACCCAATAGAAAGACATAGATTAACAGACTAGATACTTAAACGGGACCCAGAATTTTGATGCATAATGGAAGCACAGCTCAGTGAAAAAACGTACACGACCTCATAGTAAAGGACTGGAAAACAATTTTTTAAGCAAATGGTCCCAAGTTACAAGCTTAAGTAACCATTCTCATATGGAATAAAGTTGACTTTCAACCAAAATATCAAAAAAATTAAGTGAGAACACTTCATACTCATCAAGGAAAAATATACCAAGAACTCCCAATTCTGAACATATATACTTCAAATTCAAGGGCACAAACATTCATAAGAGAAACTTTATTAAATCTCAAAGCATGCATTGCACCTCACACAATAATACTGAGAGACTTCAATACCCCACTCTAAGCAATGGACAGATCATGAAAACAGAAACTAAACAGAGACACAAAGAAATTAACAGAAGTCATAAACCAAAAGGATTTAACACACACACACACACACACACACACACACACACACACACACACACACACACACACACAAGATTTCATCCAAAAAAAAAAAAAAAGAATATAACTGCTTCTCAGCACCTTATGGTATCTTCTCCAAAATTGACCATTTAATCAGTCACAAAACAGACCTCACCAGATATAGGAAGACTGAAACAATCCCTTGCATCATATCAGATTACCATGGACTAAGGCTGGTCTTCAATAACAACAAAAGAAACAGAAAGCCCACATAAACATGGTAGCTGAAAAATGCTCTACGCAATGATAGTTCGGACAAGGAAGAAATAAGGAAAGAAAGCAAGACTTTTTAGAATTTAATGAAAATGAAGCCACAACATACCCAAACTTATGGGACACAAATGAAAGCAGTGCTAAAGGGAAAACTCACAGTTCTAAGGGCCTGAAACCTGTAAAACAAAAAGAAGCAAATAGACCCAAGAGGAGTAGAACCCAGGAAATAATCAAACTCAGGATTGAAATCAACCAAGGAGAAACAAAATAACTATTCAAAGAATCAACAATTCCAGGAGCTGGTTCTTTGAGAAAATCAACAAGATAGATAAAACCTTAGCCAGACTAACCAGAGGACACAGAGACAGTATTCAAATTAACAAAATCAGAAATGAAAAGGGAGATATAACAACAGAAACTGAGGAAATTAAAAAAAAAATCTGATCCTATTACAAAAGTCTATACTCAACACAACTGGAAAATCTGCATGAAATGGACAATTGTCCAGACATATAGCAACTACCAAAGTTAAATCAGGATCAGATAGACCATCTAAACAGTCTCATAACCTCTAAAGAAATAGAAGCAGTCATTGAAAGTCTCCCAACCAAACAAAGCACAGGACCAGATGGGTTTAGTGCAGAATTCTATCAGACCTTCAAAGAAGACTTAACGTCAATACTCTTCAAACTATTCCACAAAATAGAAACAGAAGGAACACTACCCAACTCGTTCTATGAAGCAACAATTACGCTGATAGCAAAACCACACAAAGATCCAACAAAGAAAGAGAAATTCAGACCAATTTCCCTTAAGAGAATTGATGAAAAAATACTCAATAAAATTCTTGCCAACCAAATCCAAGAACAAATCAAATTGATTATTGATCATGATCAAGTAGGCTTCATCCCAGGGATGCAGGTATGGTTCAATATACAGAAATCCATCAATGTAATCCACTACATAAATAAACTCAAAGAAAAAAACCACATGGTCATTTCATTAGATGCTAAAAAAGCATTTAATAAAATTCAGTAACCATTCATGTTAAAAGTCTTGGAAAGATCAGGAATTCAAGACACATATCTAAACATAATAAAAAAGCAATGTACAGTAAACCAGTAGTCAACATCAAACTAAATAGAGAGAAACTTGAAGCAATCCCACTAAAATCAGGGACTAGAAAAGGTTGTCTGCTCTCTCCATATCTATTCAATATAGTGCTTGAAGTTCTAGTTATAGTAATTAGACAACAAAAGGAGGTCAAATGGATACAAATTGCAAAGGAAGAAGTCAAACTGTCACTATTTGCAGATGATATGATAGTATACTTAAGTGACCCCAAAAACTCCACCAGAGAACTCCTATAGCTGATAAACAACTTCAGCAAAGTGGACAGATACAAAACTACCTCAAACAAATCAGTAGTCTTCCTATACTCAAAGGATAAACAGGCTGAGAAAGAAATTAGAGAAAGGACACCCTTTACAATAGTCACAAACAATATAAAGCATAATCATCTTGGTGGTACTCTAACCAAACAAGTGAAAGAGCTGTGTGACAAGAATTTCAAGTCTCTGAAGAAAGAAATCGAAGAAGACCTCAGAAGATGGAAAGATCTCCATGCTCGAGGATTGGCAGCATTAATATAGTAAAGATGGCGATTTTGTCAAAAGCAATCTACAGATTCAATGTAGTCCCCATCAAAATTCCAAATCAACTCTTCATAGAGCTAGAAAGAGCAATCTGCAAATTCATTTGGAATAACAAAAAACCTAGGATAGCGAAAAATATTCTCCACTACAAAAGAACTCGGGGAAACACCATCCCTGACCTCAAGCTCTACTACGGAGCAATAGTGACAAAAATTGTATGGTATTGGTACAGAGTCAGGCAGGAAGACAACTAGACACATGAAAGGAAGCAAATAGAATTTGTAGTGATGGTTGACTCAGCATATCTTCATAAATTAAGTTATTCTGATAACAGAATTTTAAGTAGCAACAATTATCAGTGTCTACTTAGGAGGTTCATTTTATGTACTGGTGGAATTAGTGAAGAAATCTGAAAAATCTGATAGATGTTTCCATACTATCATGAAAGAATTTCACAAACTTAATAGTTTTTCAACTTGTAAAATATATCATAGTATCAATTTTCAATTATTGTCATGTAAATTAATTTATTTTTGTTCTTGTTCCTCTTCCTACTCTCTGTCTCTGTCTCTGTCTCTTTGTCTCTCTGTCTCTCTCTCTACCTCTCTCTCTCTCTGTGTCTCTCTCTATCTCTCTCTCCATCTCTCTTTCCCCACCCCCGTGTGTGTGTGTGTGTGTGTGTGTGTGTGTGTGTGTGTGTGTTTGCATGTGGGTGCATGTTCATGTGTGGGAGAGTACCTGTGCATACATGTACACATCCATGTGGAAACAAAAAGTACTACCAGTATTTTATTTTTTAAGGTATTTTTTTTATTTTTTTAATTTACATTCCAAATCACTTCCCCTTTCCCGTTTCCTCCCTCCCCGAAAGTCCCATAAGCCCCCTTCCCTCCCTCTTTTCTCCATTCAACCCCCTCTCATTAGTTTTGTCTAACATTTATTCTTTGGAAACAGAGCTTCCAATAGTCCTGATTGATGCTTTGTTATATATAGTCTGATCATCTAGAAATGATGATCTGTTTGTTTTCACATCCCTAGCACTGGGGTAACACACACATACCATGATAATCAATCTTTTTTCTGTGAATACTAGGGAATATATTTAGGTCCTTATAATTGCAAGTCAATCATTTTATCGGAAGCCCGTTTAAAATATGTTTTAAAAGATTTATTATTATGTGTATTTGTAAGTGCATATATTTATATACACAGACACATACTATATATACATATATATATATGATATATAAAAAATATGGTATGGATTATGGATATAAAACTGTGGATTATATGTTAGTCAACTACTCCTGAATTTGAGGATGTCCAGGAGTGGTTGATATACAGTGTCAGTCCACTGAGAAAATTGAAGTTCCTCTTCCAGCAAATATAAGTTACAGTTCAGTTGTTAGTCTATACCCTAGTCTTTTGTTTTAATTCATTCATTCATTCATTAATATTTTTCAAACTATATTGAAATAAAATATGATAAAATAAAACTATGACATTAAAATATAACAAGAAAAGCCAACAAAAATGTAAGAAGCCAAGAGAAGGCACATGAAACAGAGATCCACTCATCCACTTTGCACATTCATGACTCCCATAAAATACTAAACTGGAAGCCATAATGTATAAGAAGAGGAACTTTTCTGGACCTGTGAAGACCCTGTGCTGTTTAGTCTCTCTGAATTTATACGGGGTTTGCTTATGCTGATTTAATGAGCCTTGGTTTTTGGTTACTTTCCATTCTTTTCAAATCTTTAATTAATTTTGTTTCTTCTTCTGCAGGGTTCACTGATCAAAAATGGGAGGCAGTTGATGAAAGAGTTCAATTTAAGGCTGAGTGTTACAGGGTCTCCTCTTATCCTCTGCAAAACTTCTGGCTAAGGTTCTTTGTATCTGTTAACATCTACTATAGATGACAATTTCTCTTATGATGGCAAAACAAGGCAATGAGTGTCATTGGGAGTCATTTTATGATGACATTTTTTCTCTCCCTATAACACTATTTTTTTTTTATTTTATCTTAGTCCCTGGACTATCTAGTCTCAGGTTCTTGATCATTAAAGGAATGCCAGGTATATGTTCCATATCATGGATTGGTCTTACATTAAATCTTTTATTGGTTGGTTACTCTTGAAAACTTTCTGCTACCTATTCTCTAGCATGTCTTGTAGGTAGGATATCATTCTAGATAAAGACATTATAGCTGGATAAGCATTTAGGTTTCTCTTTGTGGGTATGCACAGCATCATTTTGTACTAAATGTTCTGGAATATAGATGAAAAGGTACCAAATCTAACTGTCCATGTTCAATTTGTTGATTTAATGTTGTCTTTAGCAAAGGGACTGTGCTGTCAGTATCAGTGCTGAGAGAGATATAAAGAGATAGAGGGAAGAAAATGAAAATCAGTTATTTCTTTCCACATGTGTGGGTTCTGGAGAAGGCAGGTAGTAAGGCTTGTCAATATTCACTTTAACTAGCACTTTACCATCTCTCTGGTACCTGTAATATATTTATAGCTCATGATAACTTTTATTTTTAAGAGTTATCATATTAGTGATGGATTTCATAGAGATATTTATATATAAGTATGTTGTATACCTTTACCCTTAGAAGAATTCTAGAAAATTTTTATTTTCAAAAATTTTGTTAATAATCATTTATGGGACTAGAGAGATGGCTTAGCAGTTAAGAACACAAAATTCTCTTACAGAGGTTCTGAGTTCAATTCCCAACAACTACATGGTTGCTCATAATCATCTGTAATGGGGTCTGGTGCTCTCTTCTGTTTGTCTGAAGAGAGAAATTGTGGTGTACTCATGTGTATAACATAAATAAATCTTTAAAAAATAGAAATCATTTAAAAATAATCTTTTATGGGTTATTACAAAACAACTACTCATGAAAATAATAATTTTTTTCTCATAAAGTTTGAATATTTTTCCTAGGATTTTCACAATCATTATTGAAGGTTCATGATCGTTAAAACTTAATAACTTCATAAGAAATGGCCAGTATCTGATGTGACACAAGTAACCAAAAATGATGGTATCTAGTTTAAGTCTGAGAGCTAATGATTATGAGGCAGGAACATCAAAATGTGAAAGATACTTATTTTATAGTAAAATATGAACAAATAAGACTAGTTGAATATCATTGTCTTTTTAAGAAGTACTACTACACCATGAATACACAAGTTCTTCTTGGGTTTTTGATCTGTATTTCAGTTGGTATTTACATAGCAGTGGAATAACTGGATCTTACGTAAGGAGGATCCCTTACCATTTTCTCTCTGTAATACTTAAAAATTGGCTTCTTCAGGCTGGTTATTTAAATAATTTTAATGGAAATAATTTTGTACATAGTCTATTCTGGGCACTTTTTTCCCTTTCCAGATCCTTATTATGTCCTACACAGTTCAACCACATGCTTTCTATCTCTCTCTTTAGAAAACCATCATGAAACCAAACAAACAAGTAAAGCAAAACCAGAATAAAACAAAAAAGCAAGGAAACACACAAACACACACACACAAAAAAACCCAAAAACATGAGAAGCTCAAACAAACTCAGACCTCACCCCAATCACAGAATAAATCACATAATCTGAAATTATTATATGTAGTACAAGATTTGGTAGAATAAAAATGTTCATAAAAACCATAATGAGCCAAAGAATCTCAAAATATCTCACTGCTTTTAGACAGCTTTCTCAGTTCTTGCCAGAGCTTACACTTTTGGTCAAACTAAAGAAGTTTGGATGTTGTATTTGTATTTATGCTTATGTTTATGATTGTGTCTCTCTAGGGTTATGATTATGAGTGCTATTACAGAGACCAGGAGAGGTTGAGGGATTCTTTATTACTTGCTTTTCTATTGCAAGGACCAATCAAACTTGAAAGAGAAACAGGTTATTGGCATCTTGCAAGTTCCTAGGGTTAGACTGCAGGGAGATTAAGGCAGAAGGATGTCAACAGACATGCAGGCAATGACACTGGTGTTTATATCTTGGTCGACAAGTAACAGGTAGAACATGATAACTGGCAATAGAATGTGGTTTTCAATAATAAAATTCTTTTCTCAGTGACACAATTTCTCTGACAAATATATTATGCATGATGGTTTCTAAACAGTTTCATCAACCAGGAATCAAGTATTAAAATATATAAGGCAAGGGCCCATCCTCATTCATACTCTCAGAGATCTACTGGAGCTTGAGTTGTGAGACACCCTTATGAGTTATGAGATTAAAACTCAAGACCTCTGCTAGAGCTACTTATGGCTCTTGTAATCACTAAACTGTCTCTTTGGTCTCTAAAACAAAAAGAGTTATGATACTAGTTCCTTTATCATGATATATATGAGAATGAGGTGATAAAGACACATGCTCAAGAACAGATGACCACAGCTTTTGTTTTTGAAAACTATATATTAACTTAAGAAAGTCTTATTTCTATGTATTTATGTGTGATAATTTGAGCATTATTACTTTATCATACACACAAACACACAAACACACACACACACACACACACACACAAATACTCTTTTACCAAAAATGGCAAATGCTATCTTTCAACATTGTTTGCATGTATTTGTATGTACTCCTACATCCACCTTTGCAAAATTACACTACATCAACTCAAAGATGAATTTCAAACTGTCATCTTATAATAATGATAAGATGGATTCTGATAGGAATTCCATCTAACAAATATACTTTTATATGAAATGGCTCTCTAATCAAGAAACAAATATCCAATAAAGCATTGAAAAGAACTGTTGAATTCAGTCAATGAAAAATAGCATATTTCTATGATTATCTGCCCTCTTCTAAATAGTACCCTGAATTTCTCAGTCTCTTTTTTAGAATTTCTCAGCCTCTTTTTTATCTTATGCTATTAAGATATAAGAATTGCACTGTTTTGTTAAATTTTAGGTAAATGCATTAAACAGTACCTATTTTCACCGTCTGTAAGCTCCTTGTTTTAAGTAAAAAAAAAAAAAGAAAAGAAAATGAGTGTAACATAGATACACCTAGCAATTCTCATAATTCATGAGGACAATAAAAGTTATAAAAGTCAGGATTCTGTTGTTATTCAAATATTCATAGTGAGGCAATTGAAGTAAATGATCAACCTTAGAGCTATACATGGATGCATCATAAGGTCAGAAGATAAGCCTTTGATAACTGAGGAGGTGAAGAAAGGCGTAGTGCACAGTAGACCTGGTAATATATCAAGCCCTCTCCTTCTTATCTTTGCTTTACCCATATTGAAACATGTGTCCTTTTAATTAAAAGTATGCATCCTCTCTTGTTTACCTGACAAATATGTCTTCCACCATGAATATAAAATAAAGGAATAAGTTTCACTAGAAACCGACTAGTTTAACAGAAAGACAATTAAAAAGATTTAAAACATTAATTCTTTCTAAGAGTAATGAAGTGTTCAATAATAAGGAACCCCTCTCTTTCATTAGGATATCTTCTTTCTTGTAATTGTAGTTGTCAACATTTTTTAACAAATAACTAATTCAAGTGTTACACGATGAGAAAAAATGTTTCAGTGATCTGTTCATACCTAAAAAGACCATACCACTTGTTTGTCCCATATCAAAAGATCAGCTAAAATATATTGACAAAAAATCAGTATACTGACTCAAAAGGTTTTATTGTGAATGTGATTGTATATACAAAAATATACATGCATTCAATAACAATTGGAGAAACTAGAGGTTATAAATTAGAATATGAGAGGGGATGTTTCTGTGGAAGAGTTTTGAGAGAAGAAAGGGAAAGCAGAAATGCACCTAAGTTATAATTTCATTATTAAAAAAGCAAAATATAACATACAAACAAAATTTATGCTCTATAAAACTGAATCTCTACAAGAAAATTATAGTTTTGTATATATCCAGACAATAGTTAAAGTGATGCAGTCAGTAAGGATACAGATTAAAGAAACTAAACTTCACAACATGGAAGAGTTTTTGACTTTTAGGGCAAGTATGGCCATTATTATTTTAAAGCAATATAGAGAAGATTTTCAGACATTTTTTAAATACTTAAGTTTATATACTTTATTTTAAATGTATTTAATATGTTTTTAAAATAAGAAGCATAAATTGAGGACTAGAGAGATGGCTCAGTGGTTAAGAACACTTACTGCTCTTCCAGAGATCCTGAGTTCAAATCCCAGCAATCACATGGTGGCTCACAACCATGTGTAATGGGATTGGCTGCCCTCTTCTGGTATGTCTGTAGACAGCTACAGTGTACTCACATAAAAAAAAATAAATCTTTAAAAAAAATTCATTATTTTATCTGATCATTGTTCTATATTTAAAAAAAAACATTTAATTTAATTCCTGCTTTCAAAGCTCTTGCCTAAATCTTCTGTAACTTTCATCATTTACAGCAGACCGATTATAATATGAACTCGACTCTAGATGTTACATGTTTATGCTGTATATTGACTTAATGGATAAGAAAAAGAAAAACAAAATCTAAAATATTTAAGCTAGAAAACATTCAAATCTATTTTGAACAGGTTATGTTAGGATATTGACTCTCAAAATTATGATGGCTTTGAATAAATATATCTTCTTAAAATTTTTTTAACTTATCACAAATTTTATTTGAAACTTATGTTAATGATTTACATCTTAAATAATCTTAAAATAAATACTACATTTGTGCATTTATCATTAAATAAGAAATTATTTAGCTAATTACTACACGGTTGTTTTGTTTGTTTGATTGATTGTTTTTCAATACAGGATTTCATTGTAGAGTCCTGAGTGCTATGGAAATCACAATGTAGATGAGGCTGGCCTTGAACTTAGAGAGTAGAGAGATCTGTCTGTCTCTACTTCCTGGGCATTGTGGTTAAGGCATGTGCCACCACTGTCCAGCTACAATGTGTTTTATTTGGGTTGATATATACATGGTATGCAGTCACTGATAAGGGGATATTAACCCAGAAACTCAGAATACCCAAGACACAATTCACATATCAATAGATTCCTAGAAGATGGAAGGAGAGATCCCTGATCCTGGAAAGACTGGATGTAGGGGAATATCAGGACAGAGAAGCAAGAGGGGGTTGAATGGAGAACAGGGGGAGGGAAGAGGGCTTATGGGACTTTTGGGGAGGGAGGAACCAGGAAAGGGGACATCATTGGGAATGTAAATAAAAAAAATATAGAAAATAAAAAAAAGAAAATATATAAACAAATTTAATGATTAACACTTTTTAATGTATTTTAAGTTGCTGAAACTGATTTTGCATCTTTTTTCATATCTTTTGGAATATTTTCATCATTTTCATGGGAAACATTATGATCAAATTCATATCAGTAAATTTGAGGATTAAAAAACCATTTATAGCAGTCATGGATACATAACTTCTGTTCATTTCTTCTTTTGGGGAAGCTGATCCTAAAGGTATATTTTTAAACAGAAAAGCTAATTCTGACTTTGCTATTTTTCAATGTTCCATATTACTTGTGCATTTTAAGGACCAAATATTGTCAGAAATGTGAATTTCCTTCTCAAAGGAAAAATGTCCTGTTCATCCATTACTCAACATCCTTTAGAGAAGTAATTGGATTACATCCAGCACTATTTCATATTACATTCATCTTGCTGAAGACCCCATACAATTATTTTGCTAAGACTTCTTTTCATTTCTTGAAATGTGATAGTCTCCAGAACTTCTATCCATTTCATTCTGAATGCAATCATAATGATTGCCAAACAGAAATGCAAAGTTGTATTAAAAATTTTCGGCTTGTGATTTTTCATAATTTTATCAAAAATTAACTGAAAATTGATAAATTGATGTTGTAAACAAATATGAATGTTCCTAGTTACTTTATTATTTTCTTCATGCATTTGTAAGCAGTGTGCGATGTTCACAGTATTCACTTTTGGTAACTAGTTTTTTCATTGATAGAAATTAATATTTCACCAAAATTCATGTTCTTTTAAATCTTTAAATTCAATATATCTACTTTTATGCTCAATAACATAAATACATTGTATTATCAGCAATTGTGCCTTATAGTTAGGTACTGAAGAATAGCCAAACAATAGCACTGGCAATGTCCTGTGATGATTGTGGTGAACCTTTCTCAATTGACTCAAATGTTGAGAAAGGCATCTACTGTTAAAATAATTCTACCCTACTATCAGTTTGCTGAAGAAGAGCAGATTAGACCTCGTTTTACTGATAGTTGTAGAAGCACAACCAGTAAGGAACAGTTGCAGAATTACAAACACTTTCCTTGAAAATCTTGAAATGCTTTAGTCAAATTTTTCACATGACATACAATTTTTTAATGTACAACTTACTACATTTTATTTGGAAATAGAGAAAGCCAGATATCCTGTCCAAAACAATGAACAATGTTTGTCTTCCTGGGTCTTAATTGCCAAACTCAGGATGACTTTCTGTTTCTATCCACTTACTGGCAAATTTAATAATTTCATATCCCTTAACAGCTGAATAGTAGTCCATTGCATAAATGAACCAAATTTTCATAATTCATTAATCACTTGATAAATGTTTGTTGTCTCCAATCCCTGCCTCTTATTAAGAGAGTAGCAAGAGGCATAAATGTTTAAGTATCTTTGCACAGTGTAGTCCTCTAGATACAAGCCCACAAATGATATAACTGTATTTGTGGTGGCCAAGATCCTTCTGGAAATGCAAATGCTTCTCCTTATGGTAAAGTCTGAGGAGCTCTGACACTGCATCACAACGACCTGTGCAGATATTTGTGCAGAAATGCATTTTGATTCACTTTACACTTGTGTTTGCATTTTTGGCTTTTCTATTGGAAGACTTTATTTTCACTTTGTCTATGACAGACATTTCCTCCAGAATCAGGAAACGAGAGCCTGAATTTTCATTTACCCTTGTCTGTGGATCACGGGCGCAGAATAGATTTCTACTCTTCTATTTGCTAATAATGGTGACACAATTGAAACAACACAAAGCCCTGGGCTGGGTTCATCAGCTAATGTCCATATGTTCTGTTCTGATGAGAACTTTATTCTGACAATGATTTGGTGACCAACCTGTTCAAAGCAACAGCTAGATTCTCAGAAGGCTAGCAGGGTCTTGCTGGATCATTAGTTCCAAGACTTAATAGGAACATTCAGAGAGTTGTGAAGCAAAGCTGAGGAATTGTCTCTTGTTACTTAATTTGTCACAAGCCTTGGGCAATAGAAGAATTGAATTTCCTAATTAGGATGTGGGCAGACACTAGGTGTCAATAATTAAATCAGAATATACCAGGTATGTAGTCTATCACCTCTCTCTACTGTAACTGCAATTGTTACCAACCATAGTCATGGTTAGATATTAAGCTCTTGCTGAAGCTATGTTTCGTCTTTCTTTTTTTTTTTAATTCTTTATTTACATTCCAAATGATTTCCCCTTTCCTGGTTCCCCCTCCCCGAAAGTCCCATAAGTCCTCTTCCCTTCCGTTCCCCAATCAACCCCCTCCCTCTTCTCTGTCCTGGTATTCCCCTACACTGCTGCATCGAGCATTTCCAGTACCAGGGGCCTCTCCTTCCTTCTTCTTGGTATATTTACACAAAGGAATACTACTCAGCAATTAAAAACAATGAATTCATCAAATTCTTAGGCAAATGTTTCCTCTTTCTTGAGACAATGAGTTAGAGAGATGCCTTGGTTATTGAGGAGAAGGATGGATAAAAGTACATTGTACATATTGTTAAAAGTAGGAAGTTCTTTTGAAAGACTGTACGTGACAAAGTAAAATCAAGTGAATGCAAACTCTTTTCATCTGTAGAAAAAAAAATGTGCAAATAAAAATGGCCTACGTTGTCTCAGTTCCAGAATGTGTTAACTGCACTTCTTAGTACAAGTCTTCTTTTCTCACTTCCACATATTCTCCTTCGGTTTGAACCTTCCTGGGGCTGAGTTCTGGTGCTGTGTGCTGTGGTGGATCTAGTTCTAGGTTTTGAGAAACTTTCACATTGTTTTCTGTAGAAGCTATAGCAGTTTGCTCCCAAAAACCATGGAAAAATATTCCATTTTCCTGACATCCTTGATAGCATCTGCTGGCATTAATTTTATTAAATACTTCATTATTATTTAGGCAAGTAAAAATCCTAAAATAGTTTTAATTGTGTTTCCCTGATGGATAAGTATAATGTACATTTTTATATTTCTCAACAATTTGTATTTTGTCCTTTGAGGATTTTTTGTGCAATTTTATACCCCATTTTTGAATTGGATTATTTGTTTCATTGGTGGTAAAGTTTATTTCTTTCCTTTTAATTCTCGACACTAATGCTCTGCCAGATGTAGAGTTCATGAGATTTTATCACATTCTGGAAAATATGATTTGGTGAAATGGTGGTGTCCTTTGCTGTTTATAAACCTTTTAGTGTCATGGAGTTAGTAAATTTTTAAAGTGTTGACCTTCATATCTATGCTTTACAGATAGTGTTCAGAAAGATCTTTCCTCTGCCAGTGAAATAAAACCTATTTCTTACTTTCTTTTTTATTACATTTAGTATCTGGCCTTCGGCTGAAATCCTTTATCCATTTGAAACTCATTATTTCCACAATTATATGCATGGATACTTACATTCTTTCTCATGCAACCATCTTGTTTGACCAGCTTCACTCATTGATGATGCTGTTTTCTTCAATATCTACTTTTTAGTTTCTTTATCAAAATCACAATTCCACAGAAGTATGAAGTTATGCCCATATCTTAAATCTGTTCCATTCATGAATGTATCTATTTTTATGCCAATACATTGCTATTTTAATAACTGTATGCTATAGGAAATATTAAAAATAAAAACCTTCCAAATCTTCATGGCGTCAGACTATGCTCCTGCATTCCTGCTGGTCTGCCAACTCTCTGGCCCTGCTGGACCACAGAGAGCCTGGGTGTGGGGGGCTGAGTTCCTCACATTACCATGCAATGCCCTCGCATTCCAAGGTCAGCCAACTCAACATCTAATTACCTGGTAGAATCAAAACTCTTAAAGCTTAATTAACCAATCAGATGTATGTAACAATAACATCAGAATTAACAAGATGCCAATACAATAAACAGAGTCAACTGATAATGAGAAAAGCTTTATACCAATATTTCTAACCTTGTGAAATCATAACTACTTGTGGCTGATAAATGCAGCCCAGTTTCAGGTCAGCAGTCCTCTTGGTTCTCCTCCTACCCTGAGAGGCTCCTCCTTCCTCTACTTAGTGCCATCTCCCTTTTCCCTGTGCAATGACAAAGTTTGTTTATGGCATTTAGAATTACTTTCAAATTACTTGAAAAATTGTGTTGGAATGTTAGTCTGGATTGCGTTGAATCTCTAGTGCTTGAATTCTTCCATAGAACAATAAGAATGCATTGGGAAAGAAAGAATCAATGAATACTTATTTGATATTGTATGAGTTTATACATAAATGACCCAAACAACACCTCTAGAAAATGCCTACACCTGACAAATACATTTAGCAATGTTGGGTGATTCAATATCACATACAAACATTAAAAACTTTCCTATGTATAAATGACAGGCACAATGAGAAAGAAAGCATGAATACAATACTTTTCTTAGTACCCCGAAAACACAAAATAAAATGTCTTGAACTTATTTTAACCAAGAATGTAAAAGATCTGTAGAAAGGAACTTTAAGATATTGAAGAAAGATACTGAAAAATGTATCAGTAGATGAAAAGAACCCCCCATAAGATTGGTAATTTTAAAATGAACATGTTAAAATAAGCAAACAAACAAAAAACAAAAACAAATACAAAGAAAAAAATAGATTAAATGGAATCCCTATAATGCATGATAAAACTAAGGTGAAAGCCAGTAGCACACTGAAGAAAAATGTAAGTTTATAGTTACTGATCTCTATCCAGACAGGCATAAATCCTACTATATGTTCTCTAAGGAAAAATCTCAACTAAAAATTGAATTTAAAATGGTTTTCAACTGTCAAGATATCTTAGTCATAAAGTACTTTCCTTTCAAATACAATAAAATGCACAAAATTCCTATTCTCACACAAATAATAATCAGGCATGCTTTGTTATGCATTTCATTTTACTGTTAGGGAGATAGAGGCTGGAAGACACCTGGAGGTTGCTAGTAAATTAGGCTAGAATATTCACTGACATTCAGGATTGTGTGTGTGTGTGTGTCTTTTTTTTTCTTTTTATTAAAAAGTATTTTATACAATATATTTTGATTATAGTTTCCCATCCCCCAACTATTTGCAGATCCTGCCCACTTACAAATTCACTCAAACTAACACCTGCTCTTTCTCACTCTCATTAGAATATAAACAGACTAAATATACAAAAATTAATAAATTTTATTTCTGACAATTTTGAAGGGTTATTTTCTTAATTTTTTTCATACCATGATTGTCCTTTGTATAAAGGAAGGATACTGACTTGTTTGAGACAATTTTATATCCAGCCATTTTGCTGAGATTGTTTATCAGCTGTATAATTTCTCTGGTAAAAAAAATTCAGGTTGCTTTTTTACTCTGTCATATCATCCACAGATAATGACACCTTGTCTTCTTCCATTCCAAGTTGTATCCCTTTGAACACCTTTTGTTGTCTAATTGCTCTGGCTAGAACTTTGAGTACTATATTGAATCAATAGAGAAAGACAAACCTTTACTTGATTCTGATTTTCCTAGGATTGCTTCAGTTTCTCTCCATTTAATTTGATGTTGGCTGCTAGTTCACTGTATATTGCTTTTATTGTGTTTAGGTATTTGCCTTGACTTCTTCATCTTTCCAAAACTTTTAATATGAAGGGGTGTTGTACTTTTTCAAAGGATTTTTCAGCATCCAATCAGATGTTAATGTGTGTTTTTCCTTTGAGTTTACTTATATAGTGGATTATGTTGATGTATTTCTGAATACTGAACCAACCTTATATCCCTGGAATGAAGCCTACTTGATCTTGGTGAATGATCGTTTTAATATGCTCTTGGATTTAGTTTGAGAAAATTTTATTAAGTATTTTTGCATTGATATTAATAAGTGGAATTGTTCTAAAGTTCTCCTTCTTTGTTGAGTCTTTGTGTAATTTTAGCTATCATCATAAATATGACTTCATAGAACAAATGAGTTAGTTTTACCTTCATGGTTGGGCATTTCAGCTAAGGTGATCCCTATGGGGTCCTGGGAGCCTCTCACATCCCTTTAGTCTGGGAATTCCTGGAGATTCTCTCAGATATACAATGAACATAGTTACACGTGTTATATAAAGTATAAGGGATAGCACACACTAAAAATGTCCAATCCATCAATATTTTTTTCAATTTAGGTATATTACTCTAGAGTAATATACCTAAATGGGGTTGAAGACTAATTATAGTTTCATAATCAAACATAAGTTTTTAGCATTGAGGAAGATGATGGTTTTCATGTGGCAATGCAAGTGAAAATCAAAACATAATTCAGGTGCTAGAATTGTAAACTCTTTAGGTTAGTCTTCAACCCCATCAGAGATCTGAGAATGACTTAAATATTACCTGAATATATAAGAAGTACAAAAATATAGTTTCCAAATCTTTAAACAATTCACAGAGACAGCAGACTACCTGGACAGTCCCCTGTTCCTGAAAATATTGGAGCATCTCTCTTCAGGCTTCTATCCCAGAACCATCTGACAGATCTTAAATGAAGCAGGAATTATGAAGGACTAGTTTACTCTTTCTTAATAGAGCTAAGCTTGTGACTGCACTGCATTGTGTGTCCTTTCTTGGACAGTATATATTGAATATAGATGAATTAGGGCAATTTCTGCCCAGTACCTAGCTTGTCACAACAGTAGCAACTCCATATGAAGATTATGATGCTCAATATCTTCTTTGAACCACAAAAGTAGTGCTGCCAGTGGTAGACATGTCTCTTAGTCAAAAATCTAATAACAATGAAATTATCATACATGCCATATTATGTGGATTTCTAATGTTCTTGAAGAGATCTATCTAAATAAAGTAAAACTGAACTGTTAAACATTGACTACTCTTAGCTATTTCCATTTCAATAATATTGAAAATAATTTATTATAATTAAATCAGAATCAGTATACTATATGGCCCTTAACTTTCATTACTTATTCATCATAAACCCTTTGCAATATCAGCTATTAGGAGGACTTGGTCTAAGTCTTCAATTCTTAAAGGAGTTTCATAGACATTATGCCTATCTAAGAGTAGCAATATTAATTAATTTTGTACCATTATACAAAGATTTATCCCAATGAAAACCTTAAATGTGTGTTAATATATGAATTCTGTACCAAAGTAATAAATTATTCAATTTTTTATCAGTTATAAAAATCTTTACCAATGTAAGATTATGAGTATATCTCCATCTATACTTAAAAACAATTAAATCAAATTTCATTCCTCTCTATCCTTTGATTATTTTATTGTAGGTAGTGAGCAGCATTTACTGTCTGCCTCTCTCTATTTTCCAAGTAAGAAGGGTCCACCAGCACCTCCAAGTTCAAACTCTCTGTGGCAGCCAGAAGGCATTGGGGAGGGCCTGGGGTAAATCATCAACACCCAACTTTTTCCAGGATGACTTGTGGAACTTTACTGTCTACCTGCTCATTCCGTCAACTCATGATATTATGAGCCAATGTAGCATGTTTTTATTCTAGTTCTGAACCTACATGGCTTGTGCAGGAACCATGTGGGTAGACTTGACTCAGCTGAGAAGTCAATTCTATCCCCATCCTGATCTCACATCTGCATGTGTTTTCCATTTGGGAATCTCCAATTAATTTTTAAAAATGAGTACAAGTCTTACATGTTGGACACCATCTGTTGCATTAATTGCTTAAAACTACTCAAATCACGCTGCTAGTGGAGGTACATACTTCTTGCTATCTACCTTATGTTTTGGATTCTTGAATGAAACACAAACACATACACACACACAGACACACCCACACACACACACACACACACACAGCCTTCTGTTTTAATATACCTTAAAAAGCAAAATAGTTGGACGACTCTCAAACTTGTTTACTAATGCCTCCCATCTTATACTCCTGAATAATTGCTTACTAAAATCTAAATTCCATCTTTGCTACCCTAGACACAAACCACTCTTCCTGGCTCTTACATGGCTCTATGCTCTTAGTTCTTCATCTATCAAGCCTTATATTTCTACTTCCCTGGCATGGTGAATCTAAATCCTTCTTCCTCTGGTTCCCTTGCCCAGGAAATCTAAAAGCCATTCTCTGACTCTCTGCCCAGTCCTTGGCCTCTAGAAGTTTTATTTACCAATTAGAACCATCTAGGAGCAGGGACCCTAGCATCTCACATGTGCGATTCCCATGGAATTTGGGAAACAATAAACTGAATCCACAACAGAGTAATATTCCATTGTTTAAATGAACAACATATTCTGTGTTCATTCTTTGGTTGAGGGACATCTGGGTTCTCCCCTGTTTCTATTAAAAATAAGACTGCTATGAACATAGTGGAGCACATGTCCATGTAATATGGTGGACCATCACTTGGATATATGCCCTGGATTGGCATAACTGTGTCTTCAGACAGAATTTTTTTAAATTTTCTTAGCATCCTACAGATTTATTTCCATAGTTTGAAATTCCACCAGCAAAGAAGGAGTGTTCCTCTTTCTTCACATTCTCTATAGCATCTGCTGTCACCTGAGTTTTGGGGCAAGGTCGTCCATTCATGGCAAATTTTTTGACCCAGAAATGTTCCTGTCTAAAGGAAACACAGGGACAAAAATGAAGAAGAGATTGTAGGAAAGATCATCCAGAAACTGACCCAACTTTGGATCATACTATGTACAGGTACAAAAACCCGACACTCTTTTCAGTGCTTGCCTGTCTATGTCTGTCCTCTGAGAGGCTCTACCAACACCTGAATAAGAAAGATGCAGATACTTATAGTCAACCATTGGACTAAGGTCAAGGACCCCAATGGAAGAGTTGGGGGAAGGACTATAGGAGCTGAAGGAGATTTAAACCCCATAGGAAGAAGACAATATCAAATATCCAGACACTTCAGAGCTCCTAGAGACCAAGCCACCAACCAAAGAGCATACATGGGCAGGTCTGTGGTTCTTGGTACATATGCACCAGAAAATTGCCTTGTCTATCCTCAGTGGGAGGGGATTTGCTTGGTCCTGTGGAGATTTGATGATCCAGGAAAGAGAAATGCTAGAGGGGTGAGGTGAGATTGATGGGTGTGAGGGAGAGGCACACTCTTAGAGGTAAAGGGGAGCAGGGATGTGTTAGGGACCTCGTAGAGGGGGGACCAGGAAGTGGAACAACATTTGAAATGTAAATAAATGAAATTAATAAAAAATGAAAAAAGAATAATAAAATAATAATATAAAATAAAACCAAACAGACCAGAATAGAACAAAACAAATAAACAAATAGAAGGAAGGAAGGAAGGAAGGACGGAAGATGAACCAAAGGAAAGCTCAACTTTGTGCTGAACATTGTGCTGAATTTTGTGCTGAGGAACACAAGTTCACACACAGAAATGTCATAAAAACATGGTAGCAGAAAATAGAATGTATATACAAAGTTACTATAAGATTAAAAAAATAACCCTGACAAAGAATTATTAGACAAAGTTCCTACAAAAAGACAATAAAGTTTGTTTCTATTGGCTATCTACTACTGGGCATGGAGACTGGTGAGTAGTTGGTACACCCAATGAAATAAAATTACCCAAATTAACATAGATACCAAAAATTTTAATAATAAGGTACCTGGAAATCAAATACAGGAACACATCAAAAATATCAAACACCATGATCAAGTAGACTTTATCTTACTGATGCAGGAATGGTTTAATATGCTTAAATCAGTAAATATAATCTACCATATAAACAGACTGAAAGACAAAAAACACATTTCACAGATGCAGAAAAAAGCCTATGACAAAATTCAAGATTTCTTAATGATGAACATTCGGAAGAGACTAGGGATATATCAATGTAACAAAGACAGTTTAAACAATCCCACAACCAATATCATTTAAATAGAGAGAAATTCAAAATATTTCCACTAAAATCAAGAAAAATTGTTTTCTAATCTTTCCTTAACTACTGAATATAGTACTTGAAGTCTTAACTTGAACAATAAAAATACTGAAAAAGTTAAGACTGATTAAATTAAGAAAGGTGGAAGTCAACTATATCACAGAGGATATGATCGTATACATACATTTCCCAGTAATTCATTAAGAAACTCCTATAGCTTATAAATATTTTAAACAAAGTGTCTACATGTAAAATTAAGAAACAAAGACAAAACAGTAGCCTTCCTGTATACAAATTGGCTACGAAGTAAATCAGGAAAACAAATAACAATCACAATAGCTGTAAAAAAATGTTTCTTGGAATAAATCTAAGTAAAGGGTAGACACCTACGATAAAATTGTTAAGACACTAATGACAGAAATTCAAGAAAATATTATAATATGCAATGATCTCTCATATTCATGAATTGATAAACTTATATACTAAAAATGGTAATCTACTAAATGAAATCTACAGGTTCAATGCAATCCCCATAAATGTCCAAAAGAAAATAATCACAGGATTTTTCCCCTTTGCAAACCTTTTATCCCATTCCCCCTTACCCTGTTTCTATGAGGGAGCTTCCCCACCCACCCACCCACCCATTCCTGCCTCACTGTCCTAGCATTCCTCTACACTAGTGCATCAAGTCTTCACAGGATCAAAGGCTTCACCTCCCATTGATGCCAGATAAGCCCCCTTCGGCTCCTTTAGTCTTTCCCCTAACGTCTCCATGGAGTTCCTGTGCTCAGTGTGATGGTTGGCTGTGAGCCTCCACATCTGTATTGGGCAGACCCTTTCAGAAGACAGCTGTATCAGACTCCTGTCAGCAAGCACTTCTTGGCAACTGAAATACTGTCTGGGTTTGGTGTCTACATGTGGGATGGATACCCACCTAGGTGGAACAGTCTCTGAATGGCCTTTCCTTCAGTCTCTGTTCTTCCCTTTGTCTCTGTACTTCTTTTAGACAGGAACAATTCTGGGTTAAAATTTTTGAGATGGGTGGGTAGCCACATCCCTCAACTGGGTATGGGGGGGCCATACCTAACCTCTGGATATGGTCTCGACAGGTTCTCCCTCCCCTTTGTGGGGTATATCACCTAATGAAATTCCCGTGGGTTCCTGGGAGGCTCTTTCTTTCCTGGCATCTGAGACTTGCTGGTTGCTAAACTTTGTTCCCCATCCCCCATTGCATATCAAGTCTGTTCAATTTCCTGACCTTCTTAAATCTCCTCAATAAACCCGCATACCTGATTCTTCCCCTCTTTTTACACTTCCCCTCTTCTCTTTCTCCAAAGTCTCTCCCACTCATTACTTCTCTTGATTATTTTGTTCTCCCTTCAAAGTAGGATGGAAGGATCTAATCTTTGGTCTTCTTTCCGCTTGATCTTCATGTAGTCCTTAGGTTTTACCATGAGAATTCCATACTCTTTCCCTAATATCCACTAAACAATGAGTACATACCTTGTACGTTCTTTTGTGACTTAGTTACTTCACACAGGATGGTATTTTCAAGTTCCATCTATTTGTCTGTGAATTTAATGAAATCATTGTTTTTAATAGCTGAGTAGAATTCCATTGTGCAAATGTACCACATTTTCTGTATCCGTTCCTCTGTTGAGGGACATCTAGGTTGTTTCCAGCTTCTGGCTATTAAAAATAAGGCTGCTATGAACATAATGTAGCATGTGTCCTTATTACATGTTGGAGCATCTTCTGATTACATACCAGGAGCAGTATAACTGGGTCCTCACATAGTACTATGTCCAATTATCTGAGGAACCTCAAGACTGATTTCCTGAGTGGTTGTTCCAGCTTACAATCCCATCAGCAATGGAGGAGTGCTCCTCTTTCTCCACTTCCTTGCAAACATCTGATGTCACTAGAGTTATTGATCTTAGCCATTCTGACTGGTGTGAGATGGAATCTCAGAGTCGTTTTGATTTGCATTTCCCTGAAGAATAAGGAGTTTGAACAATTCTTTAGGTGCTTCTCATCAATTCGAGCTTCCTCAGCTGAGAATCCTCTGGTTACCACTGTTCCCCATTTTCAAATAGTGTAACTTAGTTGGTTCTCTGGAGATTAACTTTTTAGGGTTTTTTGTTGCTGTTGTTGTTGTTGTTTTTGTTTTGGGTTTTTTTTTTTGGTATATATTGGATATTAGCCCTTTCTCAGATATAGGATTAGTAAAGATCTTTTCCCAATCTGTTGGTTGCCATTTTGTACTATTGACAGTGTCCTTTGCCTTACAGAAGCTTTGAATTGTATGGAGTCCCATTTGTTAATTCTTGATTTTAGAGTATGAGCCATTACTGTTCTGTTCAGGAAGTTTTCCCCTGTGCCCATGTATTCAAGGCTTTTCCCCATTTTTTTTCTTTTCTTTCTTTTTTTTTTTTTTTGAGACAGGGTTTCTCTGTGTAGCTCTGGCTGTCCTGGAACTCACTCTGTAGACCAGGCTGGCCTTGAACTCAGAAATCCACCTGCCTCTGCCTCCCAAGTGCTGGGATTATAGGCGTGCGCCACCACTGCCCGGCATTAACCATCCATTTTTCTACTAATAGGTTCAGGGTATCTGGTTTTATGTGGAAGTCCTAGATACACTTAGACATTTGCTTTGTAGAAGGAGAACAATTTGCATTCTTCTACATGTTGACCTCCAGGTGAACCAGCATAATTTGGTCAAAGTACTGTCTTTTTTCCCCTGGATAGTTTTAGCTTCTTTGTCAAAAATCAAGTGACCATAGGTGTATGGGCTCATTTCTGGCTTTTCAATTCTATTTTATTGATCTACCTGCCTATCTCTGTAAAAATACCATGCAGTTTTTAATACAATTAAACTAATACAGCTTGAGGTCAAGAATGGTGATTCACCCAGAAGTTCTTTTATTGTTGAGAATAGTTTTCTCTATCCTGGTTTTTTTTTTTTGTTTGTTTGCTTGTTTGTTTGTTTGTTTGTTATTCCAAATAAATCTGTAAATTGCTCTAACTCTGTGAAGAAATGAGTTGGAATTTTTATGGAGATTGCACTGAATCTGTAGATCACTTTCAGCAAGATTGCCATTTTTACTATGTTAATGCTGTAAATCCATGCTTATGAGAGATCTTTCCATCTTCTGAGATCTTCTTTAATTTCTTTCTTCAGAGACTTGAACTTCTTGTCATACAGATCTTTCCCTTGTTTGGTTACATGGTTAGAGTCACTACAAGTTACTTTATATTGCTTGTGACTACTGCAAGGCTATCATTTCCGTATTTTCTTTCTCATCCAATTTATTCTTTGAGTATAAGAAGACTACTCATTTGTTTGAATTAATTTTATATTCAGCCACTTTGCTAAAATTGTTTATCAGCAGTAGGATTTCTCTGGTGGAATTTTTTGGATCACTTATGTATACTATCTACAAATAATGATATTTTGCCTTCTTCCTTTCCAATTTGTATCCCTTTGACCTTTGTTGTTGTTGTATAAATGCTCTAACTAGAAATTCTCCTACTATATTGAATAGATTGGGAGCAAGTACACAGCCTTGTCTAGTCTCTGATTTTACTGAGTTTGTTTTAAGTTACTATTCATTTAGTTAGATATTGGCTTCTGGTTTGTTCCATTTTTTTTTTTACAATGTTTAGGTATGAGCCTTGAATTCCTGATCTTTCCAAGACTTTTATGATGAAAGGATACTGAATTTTGTCAAATGCCTTTTCAGCATCTAATGAAATGATCACAGGTTTTTTTCTTTGAGTTTGTTTATGTAGTGGATTGCATTGATGGATTTCCATATACTGAACCTTCCCTGCATCCATGGGATGAAGCCTACTTGATCGTGGTGAATAACTGTTTCATTATGTTCTTAGATTCGGTTGGCAAGAATTTTGTTGAGTATTTTTGCATCAATACTCATAAGGGATATTGGTCTGAAGTGGTTTTTTTTTTCTTTGTTAGGTTTCTATGAGGTTTTGGTATCATTGTAACTGGGGCTTCATACAACTAATTGGGTACTGTTCCTTCTCTTTCTATTTTGTGGAATAATTTGAAGAGTATTGGTATTAGGTCTTCTTTGAAGGTCTGATGGAGTTCTGCACTGAACCCATCTGATCCTGGGCTTTTTGTGGTTGGGATAATTTTAATGACTGCTGCTATTGCTTTATGGGTTATGAGACTGTTTAGATTTTTATCTGATCGTGGTCTAACTTTGGTAACTGGTATCTGTCCAGAGTTGTCCATTTTGAGCAGGTTTTCTAGTTTTGTTGCGTACAGACTTTGCTAGTAGGATCTGATGATTTTTTGAAATTTCTTGATTTCTGTTATGTCTCCCTTTTCATTTCTACTTTTGTTAATTTGGATACTGTCTCTGTAACATCTGTTTAGTCTGGCTAAGGGTTTTTCTATCTTGTTGATTTTCTCAAAGAACCAGGTCCTGGTTTTGTTGATTCTTTGTATAGTTCTTTATGTTACAACTTGGTTGATTTCAGTCCTGAATTTGATTTTGTCCTGCTGTCTACTACTCTTGGGTATATTTGCCTCTTTTTGTTATAGGGCTTTCAGGTGTGCTGTCAAGCTACTACTGTATGCTTTCTCCAGTTTCTTTTTGGAGCATTCAGAGCTATGAGTTTTCCTCGTAGCACTTAATTTCATTGTGTCCCATAAGTTTTGGTACGTTGCTCCTCCATTTTCATTAAATTCTAAAATATCTTTAATTTCTTTCTTTATTACTTCTTTGACCAAATAATCCTTGTGTACAGCTTTGTTCAGCTTCCATGTTTATGTTTGCTTTCTGTTGTTTTTGTTGTTATTGAAGACCAGCCTTAGTCTGTGGTGATCTGATAGGATTCATGGGATTACTTCAATCTTCTTGTATCTATTGAGGTTTTGCGACTTATCATATGGTAAATTTTGAAGAATGTACCATGAGGAGCTGAGAAAAAGTCATAATCTTTTTGTCAGTATGAAGTATCCTATAGATATCAGATGAATTCATTTTTTATGACTTCTGTTACTTGCACTGTGTCTCTGTTTAGTCTCTGTTTCCATGATCTGTGCATTGATGAGATTGTGGTGTTGAAGTTTCCTACTATTATATTGTGAGTTTCAGTGTATGCTTTGATCTTTAGTCAACTTTCTTTTATTATTGTTGGTGTGTAGGAGACCACTGGAGTCAGAAATATCTTTCTCAGGCCTGAGAAGGGTCAAGGTGGGGGCATTAGTCACAGAAGTGGTCTGGTCAATCTGGAACTGTTGCTGCTGACTGCACCCTGAGATCTTGATGAGACATAGTGTGCTGATGTATATTTTAGATTAGATTCTCTGTGAAGGTCAGGTTGTTTATCTTGCTGGTTGCTTACCACATCCTGTTTTATTTTTTGTTGCCAAATGCTTTACCATATAATGGCTATGTGAACCTGCATTAAATGAGACTTGATCAGAATCCTGTCTTCTCTCCATTTCTCATGTCTCTTGCCCCTAGGTCCTCACTCTACCCCACAGGAACCTCTTCAAGAATCCACAGGCGGGTTCACTGGTGTCTTTGCATTTGGGGCTCAGAAGTTCAGAATTGAGAGTTCATCTTGTTATGTTTTTTCTTTGATGAGTTTGAAGTGTCCTTCCTTATCTTTTTATATATGTATATATCTTTAGATTGAAAGTCGATTTCGTTCGACATTAGAGTGGCTACTTCTGCTTGTTTCTTGGATACATTCGCTTGGAAAATTGTTTTCCAGCCTTTTACTATGAGGTAGTATCTGTCTTTGACATTGAGGTGAGTTTCTTATATGCAGCAAAATGCTGTGTCCTTTTTAAGTTTTCAGTCTGTCAGTCTATGTCTTTTTTCAAAATTATTATTTATTTATTTTTATTTATAAGCGTACCCTGTAGCTATCTTCAGATACTCACCCGAAGAGTGCATCAGATCCCATTACAGATTGATGTGAGCTACCATGTGGTTGCTGGGAATTGAACTCAGAACACAGTCTATGTCTTCGTATTGGAGAATTGAGTCCATTGGTGTTAGAGAAATTAAGAAGTAGTGACTGTTGCCTTCTGTTGCTTTTATTATTAGAGGTGAAATTATGTTTTTGTGGCTATCTTCTTTTTGCTTGTTGAGAGATTACTTTTTTGCTTTTTCTAGAATATAGTTTCCTTCCATGTATTGGAGTTTTCCATCTATTATCCTTTGACATGGAATAACATGGTATCTCTACCTATGATAATTGAGAGTTTTGCTGGGTATAGTAGCCTGGGCATGCATCTGTGTTCTCTTAGGGTATGTTTGACTTCTGACCAGGACCTTCTAGCTTTCATAGTCTCTGCTGAGAAGGCTGGTGTCACTCTGATAGGTAGGCCTTTATATGTTCTTTGACATTTTTCCCTAATGGCTTTTAATATACTTTCTTTGTTTTGTGCATTTGGCATTTTGACTGGTATGTGACAGGAGGAACATTTTTCTGGTCCAATCTATTTGGTGTGCAATAGGCTTATTGTTGTTGATAGGCATCTCTTTCTTTCAGTTAGGAAAATTTTCTTCTATAATTTTGTTGAAGATATTTACTGACCCTTTAAGTTGGTTTGTTTTTGGCTATCACTCATGTTGGGGCAAGCTGTTGGTGACACAGCTGTCTTTGAGTTAGTTTCATTCTGCACCTTTTATCCTTATGTTTGGTCTTCTCATTGTATCCTCAATTCCATGGATATTCTGGGCTAGGAAGATTTTGGATTTTGGATTTTCTTTGATTTTTGTGTCAGTGTTTCCTATGGTATCTTCTGCATCTGAGATTCTCTCCTCTATCTCTTGTATTCTTTTGGTGATTATTGTATCTATGACTTCTTATCTTTTTTCTAGGTTTTCTATTTCCAGAATTGTCTCTCTTTGTGATTTCTTTATTGTTTCTACTTCAGTTTTTATATCCTGGATGTTTTTTTTTCTTTTTTCAATTCCTTCACCTGTTTGATTTTCCTGTAATTTTTTGAGGGATTTTTATGTTTCCACTTTAATGACTTCTACCTGTTTTCTGTGTTCTCCTGTATTTCTTTAAGGGAGTTATCGCTTTCTTAAAATTCTCTATCATCATCAAGAGATGTGGTTTTAAATGAGATTCTTGCTTTTCCGGTGTGTTGGGGTATCCAGGGATTGCTGTTTTGGGAGAACTCAGTTCTGATGATGCCAAGTAGCCTTGGTTTCTGTTGCTTATGTTCTTTCCCTTTCTTCTTGCCATCTGATTATCTCTGGTGTTAGCTAGTCTTGCTGTTTCTGACTGTGGCTTTTCCCTCCTGTAAGTCTGTCAGCACTCCTGGGAGACCAGTTCTCTCCAGGTGGGTTCTGGGTACACAGCTGTGTCACATGGTCAGTTCCAGGTACAAATGGAAACTGGAAAGATACTGTCTAAGGCTGTTCCTTGTTTCTTGTATCCTGAGTGCTCCAGATGGATCTCTCTTGGCTGATGTGTTTGAGCAGAATTGGAGGTCTTACCTGTACTCCCAGGTGTGTCAGCACTCCTGGGAGTCCAGCTCACTCCCTGTGGGACCTGGGTATAAAGAGCTATGGCATGGGGTCAGTTCCAGGCACAGATGGAAACAGGAAGCATCTCATCTCAGGCTGCTACTCAGTTCCTATGTCCTGAGCACTGTGGGCAGGTCCCTCTGAGCATAATTGGTGACCCTACATGGGCTCACACATGTGTCAGCACTCCTGGAAATACAGTTTTTTTCTGAAGGGATATAGGTATGGAGAGTTGTTAATCATAAGATTTAAAAGAACAATTTTCAGCTTTATATAGAAATCCAAAACCCAAAAAACAAAGCAAAAAACCATTGAAACAAACACAAAAATAGCTAAAAAATAATTCTGAATAATAAAAGAATTGCTGGAATATCATCATCCTCAATCTCTAATTAAACTGCAAAGGATTGGAATAATAAAAACAGGGTATTAACATAAAGGCAGACATTATGATCAATGAAATCAAACTAAAGATACAGACACGCATTCAGATATCTATGAAGAACTGATTTTTGATAAAGAAGCCAGAAATACATGCTGGAAAACTATTTAAATATAAATGATCTTTTTTTTATGTGAATGCCTATATGTAAAAGCCAAATAGATTTGTACTCATAATACTGGATTAACCAAAACTCCATTTGAATAATAGATTTCAATATAAATCCAAATGCATTTAATCTGATAAGAGAGGAAGTGGGCAATATTCTTGCATTAAATGGTCCAGAAATATACTTTCTAAAGAGAACAATTGATTAATAGGAACTAAGAACAACAATTAATACATGGAATCTCATGAAAATGAAAAGCTTTTGTATGTCAGAGAAAACAATCATTCAGACAAAGCAGCAAGCTATAGAAGGGATAATATGTAACCTACATACAAAAACTCAAAAAAAAAAAAACTGCATCAAGAAAACAACGAACTAAATTTAAATGATTCATGTATCTAAAAAATTCTTTAGAGGAAAATCAAATTGCTGAGAAATATTTAAATAAATGTCTAATATCCTTAGTCATCAGAGAAATGTAAATCAAATCTAAGTTAAAACTTCATTTTATAACAATGAGAATTGTCAAAATCAATAACACAGTGATAGCTCAAGGTAGCAAAGATGTGGAATAAGGGTAACATTCATCAATTGATGGACTACAAACGTGTACAGCAACTATGGAATCACTGTGTAAGTCGTTCTTCAGAATGATGGAATTTTATCTACCTCAAGATCCATCTATACTATTCTTGGGCATATACTCAAAAGATGCTTTCCCCTACTACAGAACCACTTGCTTGATTATGTCCATTACTGATCAATTCATATTTAGAAACTGGAACAGCCAAGACGTTAGCACAAATGGATAGATAAAGGAAATATGGTACATTAACACAATGGAATCTCACTCAGTTTTTAAAAAGTAAAATCAGAAAATTATTTTGAGTGATATAACTCAGACCACAAATACAATTATTTTGCACATTTGCTTATACGTAAATGTTAATTAAGTCTTTAGTAAGTGAGCTACAATCCATTTAACCTCAGATATTAGGCACACAGTAAGTGGCTAGAGGGAAGGGATGCATATACATAAAAAGAGAAATAGAATAGAATGCATATATGGATTTTGGAGGCACTGGAATGGGATGATAAAGTGAGGAGATTGAATGAAATAGATAGTGGTAAAGGCAAGGAGGATGGGGGAAAACTACAACCTGAGAGGTATTTGAAGGGTCATATGGAAATCTGCTACACTAAAATCTTTCTAAAATGCACAACTATATCAAGGTGTCATAAATAGAATTTCCAAACAAAAGGAAGACAGAGCCACTACTCTCTCATCCCAGATGAAGACTCCAGTTGGAAATTTTTTGGATATCTAATTGAGTTGTTATTCAAAGTTTCCCCAACAGAATTTCTAAACAATCCAAGCTATTGTCAAGGGTACTGATTGTTCCCTAAAACATAATGGCAAGCTCTATTTCTGAAACACCTACACAACATATTGAACATGGAGAATTCAAGCTAATGCATACCTATAGCCTTTGAATTATGGAACTAGTGCTTTTGCTAGTCTTCTTGTTACTAATGGAGAAATATAACCACCAACTCTACAAATTCTACAGTATACAATGGTGACATTGCAAGCAATATTGGGACAAAGCTTGGAGAAATAACCAGTCAATTGGATTTAAGTCATACTCTGTGAGATAAAATTCATTCAGGCTCTGCACATGGAGCCAATGCAGATTTAATTTTAACCTTATTTTTAATGATCTATCTTAATTGGTTTAACCTCCCTTTTAGACCCCCTAGCTGCCAAATGTAGTAGAAAATAAAAAATACAGTATAAGTGGGCATATTTAGAAAGGATCTTTGGAGCCATTTCCCTCTGTGTTGTCTGGAAATTAGCAGTTCAATTCACAGATTAGCAGTGGCACCTTAATCCAAACACACATATACACTAGCAGTCTAGATCAGTACAGCTGGGTTAGTAGCAATGGTGACACTATCCAAGAAAGAGTGCCAGGATTCAGCCTTGGCACAAGTCATCAGGAGGGACAGGAAGGAATGCCAGGAGAAGTTCTTAGTGAAGTGAAGATCAGTTAAGACTTGAGTCCCACAAGCATCTCACAGCTAACTCTATAAACAAGCCTCACTCAGCCCCCATCATTGTCAATCGAGTCCTACTTATATCCTCTAAACATCACGAGTCCTCCATGTGTCTTGCTTCAGCAAGTGTAACTTTCTTAACTGACATTGCTCTGCCAATCAGCCTAAGTCTGTGGAAGTAGAAAGAAAGTCCAGCACAGTACCAGAGGTTTTTTTGGTGCTTTTCAGAATAATTAAAGAAAACAACCTATCATCCTAGGTGATAAAATCCTTAAGATACCAAAGACATCAGAATAGCAAAAATACCCACCACAATTTAAGGAATTAGGAAAATAGTTTCTAATTTTTTTTTCTGATGAATTGGGGTGAAGAATTCCTATTTTGGGCTCAAAGGACAGAATGGTTATTAAAAAAAAAAAGCTAGCTATAGCATTTATTTGTTGCCCTATCTCTGTACTTATCCAAATCCCTTAAGCTTCTACTTCAATTCAAGAATCTGAGATTATATAGAGTATAGCCTAACAGAAAACCAAAAACTACTTGTCTGTTTAAGGAACATAATGATGAAATGACCACTAATGACAATTTTCTATGTTAATATATCAGTCTTTATTCAACGATAATCAAAGATGTTTTCTTCTTCAGTATATGTGGGACAAAGCCCCACAGTCTAACACTGTTCAGAAGATGAAATATCTTGGAACACTCAGTGCAAAATGGTATATGTACATCAACTCCCTCTCCTCACTGCTCAAGGAACCCTGTGGAAGAGGATTAGCAAATATTGTCAGAACCAAAGTAGATGGAGGACAACAAGGAAAGAAAGTCTTCTAAAGACAAAACACAAACAGATTAAGTCAAACATGTACTCATAAAGAGTATAACATCTTGCAAATGATTATTAACAGTTTTTTTCAAAAGGTAAGGTAATAATAATCTATGGAACAAAAGTAACACAGAAATACACACACACACATTCAAGAACACACACACACACACACACACACACACACACACACACACACCAGCTTACTTGGGATGATTGTAAACAGCCTTTTCAGGTTCTCTTCACCACAGAAGAGAGGGAGAGAATGCAGACAGAAGCCAGGAAGCTTGTTCCTGGCACCATACGGGAACTCATCAATAACCAGGTTTGGACATTATGCCAACAGGGTCTTGAAACAGCTATGGATTCCGGCTTTCCCTTAACCAGCCAAAATTGGAACTTTAACATGGTTGAAGGTACAGGGATGCTCTTGGCTTACTGTCAGGCTCTCTTGCCAGGTCTTAATGTGTATACATGATGGACTACTAACCTGGCCCAAGTGTATGACATCAGTCACAAAGATAATGAGAGTCCTATAACTTTCTTAGAGAGGGGCATGGAGACATTCTGTCAATACATCCCCATAAGCCCTGAATCACCGGAAGCAAAAGTATTGGTATTTTTAGCCCTTATTAACTAAGCAGTACAAGATATCAAGAGGAAATGCTAGAGGGTTGAGATGTAAGAAGTAAAGAATCTGAGAGACTTAGTGATAGCTGCAGAGAAAGAATTTAATGGGAGAGAAACTACAGAAGAGAATCAGATGAAGGCATAGAAATGAATGGAAGAAAGACAGGTGAAAGGGATATTTAGCAGACTGTCAACCTGGTAAAGACCCTGTTGGCAAAAAGAGTCAAATCAGAAGATCATAGGAGATGCCTAAAACAAATGGCTTCCAAAGGATGAGGCAAGGGGAGCCCTAGGGATTTAGAAAGGCTCTTCTTGAGAAAGAACCAATATACTTATTATAAGGAATAGAGTGACTATGCCAGGGAATGTCCCAAGAAGAAGAAGCCTATTCAAGTTCTGGCCTTAGAAGATGAAGCTAAAAATGAGGAATAAGGGTGACAGGTTTCAGAAACCCTCCTAAAACCCAGGATAACCCTTCAGTTTATCCTAGGGGGATTCAAAAGAATAGAGTGGTTCCCAGAGGGAAAACTCCCCAGTTTCCTTATGCATAGTGGAGCTCAACATTCTATATTGTTTAGGCCTTTAGGCAAAATTTCCTCAAACAAATCCTGGGTCCAAGGGGTAATAGGAAATAAATAATACTCTTAGACTACCCAAAGAACAGTGGACTTGGGCAGGATAACCCACTTATTACTTCTTGAATCTGAGTTCCTCTATCCTCTATTGGAGAGAGATTTGTTGACAAACATGAGGTCACAATTACATTTCTCCTTAGAGGAAGCCAAAGTATTAGATTCAGAGGGGAAGTATATTCATGTACTGACCACCACTCTAGATGAACATACTGGTGCTTGATCTCCTGCCCACTTCAGAGGATGAAATTACTACTTGGCTAGATCACTTCCCAATGCTGGACCAAAGAAAGGAGAAGTTGGATTGGCTGAAAATGGTATCCTAATTTGGTCAGTAATGGACCTCCTGAGAACTTTGTCTGGACAGAGGCATATCAGAAAGCCTTTGATGTCTTAAAGAATGTTTCAATTTCTGTACCAACCTTTGGGTTATGAGATGTAAATAAACCCTTTCATCTCTTTGTGGATGAGAGAACTGGTATAGCAAAAGGGGCATTGACTCAGACTCTTGGGGCCCTGATATTGACCAGTGACCTCCCTCTCAAAGAAATCAGACTCACTAGCTAGAGACTTGCTCCCTTGTTTTCATATCATTGCTGCAACAGCACTCCTGGTCAAGGATGATGACAAATTGTCCTTGGGCCAGAGCCTGATCATCACCATGCCTCACACTATCAAAGAAGTATTTAAACATTCCAATGATCAATGGTTCACCAAATCCTGAATGACTCAATACCAGTATAGCCTCTTAAATCCCCATAGTATAGCTTTCTACTCTCAAACTGCCCTCAGCCCTACTACCCTGCCACCTGACCAAGTCCTTGAAGAGCCACTGCATGATTGCTTGAACATTTTGGGTCGCATCCATGGACAAGACAAGATCTTCAGGATATTCCCTTGATGGATGAGGAGATACCATGATTCACCAATGGCAACAGCTTCATTCAGGAAGGACAGAAGTAAGCTAGTACAGCAGAGGTCTTAATCACAAGTATGATATGGGCAGGGCAACTCCCAGTAGGAGTGTCAGCCCAGAAAGCTGAACTAAGAGTTCTAATCAAGTGATTAGAGCTAGGAAGACAAGAGACTTTATATTTACATGAATAGCCAGTATTCTTTTGCTACTGCTGATTTCCATTGGGGCTATTTATAGGGAGAAAGGTCTTCTGACACCAGAAAGAGAGACTATCAAAAATAGAAAGTAAATCTTCTCCCTATTAAGGGCTCTATGGAAGCCTAAAAAGCTGACTATCATCCAATGCTCAGGACATTAGAGAGGGAAGGGCCCAGTCAGAAGACAAAACTGGGGCAGATAAAGCAGCCTGACCTGTTGCCCTAGAAATCCTACCTCTCTTGCCTCTGATCTCTTGGGATCCAGGGGATCCTATAATCTCTGACCATTCTAAATATTCAAATGATTACATAGCCTGTGCTAGGAATTTTTCCATGTCTCATGTTATGTTCCATGTTCCATGTTATGAAGGACAGAGAAGAACAGCAGATTACAAACCCATTGTGCCAAAAGATATAAGATTATGTATACTTCAGGAGGTCTTCCCACATGGGTGTCCAGAGAATGCAGGATTTGATAAGGCATGCTAATATAAAGTCTATGGATGCCAACTTGAATATAACCAAAATTGTCAAGAAGTGTAAAGCATGCCAGCTAGCTAATGTAGTGGTTAATGAAAATAACCCCAGTAATATGTTCAGAGGCACAAAGCCTGGAGTCTACTGACAGACTTTATGGAGGAAAAATCAGATATAAATAATTAGTAGTATTTATAGATAACTTCTCAGGATGAGACTGAGGCCTTTCCCACCAAACTTGAGTCCTCTCAAACAGCGATGAGGAAATTCTTTCAAGATAAGATTTCCCTTGACTTATAGGAATAGATAATGGACTCACTTTTGTGTCCCAGATAAATCATGGAATAGCATATATTCTGAGGATTGATTGGAAACTTCATTGTGCATATAGACTCCAGAGCTCAGGACAGATAGAAAGGATGAACAAACCTCTAAAAGTAACCTTTACTAAATTGACCATAGAAACTAGTTGCAGGTGATTTGGTGATTCTTCATCCCTTTGCCATTACAGGGTACTGAACTCCCCTTATCAGATGGGACTCACCTCCTTTGAGATCATGTTTGGTTTTCCCACTCCCAATATTCCTAATCTTCAGACAGAAGTCATCACTGAGTCACTTGAGGGTATACAGTGGGGCCACAAACATATCTGGCCTAAACTTTGGGCTCTCTAAGAAACAGGTCCACCTCCAGAGCCTTTTCAATTCTGGCCTGGAAACTGGGTTCTTGTCAAGATACACCACCAGGTGATACTAGACCATCACTGGTTAGGCTCCTATGTCATGATTCTGACAACCTGAACCTCACTGAAAGTTGATGGGATTGCAGTGTGGAATCACAATACTCTGGCCCAAATTGAAGACCCGTTTGCAGTTGAAGATCATATGGACCAGAGTAGAGAAGAGAAATGGAAGGCTATCAAGCACCCTTCCAACCATCTCAAGCTCAAGTTAACAGCAATCCCGATGAGCCTCTTTACTATATGTACTGCAAAAGCCAATCCCATCAGACACTTAACTTTACCAATAGGGCAACAGGGAAGATTGTCAACCCTACTTCTTGGGTTGTGCCCCCCAGGGAACTGGTTTGCTAATCTCCAGTTGATCTTCTTTGATCTGACAAATAAACAATGGAGATCCCCATTTCTGGGACAATCCCTACAGGATTATGACTGCAATACACATTTGGTGTAATGGCAAACTCAACACCAACCATTTTATGTCTGCCTGAGACTTTACCATAGCTATAACCAATTCAATAAAGATGGAGACATTGAGGAATTCTGTGTGTCCTGGGGATGTGAATCAACTGGATGGATAAACTAGAAGCCCTCCAATAATGACCTTATTACTATGACTAGGCTCAATATTGGGGCTATGGGAAGAAATGAAATCTTCTTTTTATCAGATTCACAGATGATGGTAAGAAGGCTGACTGGAATACCGATAAGACAGAGAGCCAAATAACCCTATTAAAAATGGGGTACAGAGCTAAACAAAAAATTTTCATGTGAAGAATATTGAGTGGCTGAGAAGCACCTAAAGAAATGTTCAACATCCTTAGTCATTAGAGAAATGCAAATCAAAACAACCCTGAGATTTCACCTCACACCAGTCAGAATGGTTAACATCAAAAACACAGGAGACAGCAGCTGTTGGAGAGGATGTGGAGAAAGGGGAGCACTCCTCCACTGCTGGTGGGATTGCAAGTTGGTACAACCACTCTGGAAAGTGGTTTTGAGGAAAGCAGTCTGGCGGTTCCTCAAAAAACTGGGCATGACACTCCCAGAGGACCCTGTTATACCACTCCTGGGCATATACCCAGAGGCCTCCATGGCATGCAATAAGGACACATGTTCCACTATGTTCATAGCAACCTTATTTATATTAGCCAGAAGCTGGAAAGAACCCAGATGTCCCTCAATAGAGGAATGGATACAGAAGATGTGTTATATTTACACAATGGAATACTGCTCTGCAATTTAAAACAATGAATTCATGAAATATTTAGGCAAATGGTCAGAACTGGAAAATATCATCCTTAGTGAGGTAACCCAATCACAAAAGAACACACATGGTATGTAGCTACTGATAAGGGGATATTAACCCAGAAGCTCGGAATACCCAAGAAACAACTCACATATCAATTGATTTCCAAGAAGAAGGAAAGAGAAACCCTTGGTGCTGGAAAGACTGGATGTAGCAGTGTGCGGGAATACCAGGACAGAGAGAAGTGGGAGGGGGTTGACTGGGGAAGAAGGGGACGGGAGAGGGGTTATGGAACTTTCAGGGGGGGGAACCAGGAAAGAGGAAATCATTGGGAATGTAAATAATATATACATATATATTTATATACTTGTGGACTGGGATTTTATGTTATTGGTGAAGATCCTGGAGTCTTGTTCACTATCTGAGCCTATGCTCATGCCCCACCCCCAGCCCATTCCTCTCAGTCCCAAGGTTGGTCTGCCTAAACCCCCAACTATACTACCATGGAAGAATCAGAAGCCAATCCAATCCTAGGGCTTGTGCTAATCTTCCTCTAATAAGGACCAAGATAAGCCACAAGGACAACACAAAGACTGAGCACTGACGGTCCTGACTCCATATGGAATAGGATGGTCCAATGCATCCAAACTGTAATTAACTGAGTCATGCTGGCTATGATATGAGATGATACAACCCTAATTTGAAGGCATAGCCCTGATTGGAAATATTACTGAAACTGAGAACCCCAATGCATACAGATGGTAACAAGGCAAGGTTATGGTGACCTTACACTTCATAGAAAGCCAGGGCAGCTGTAAAGGGACAGGCTCTGAGACATAGCCACTTGTGTAATTGGACCTTCATGATGAATCTAGACAATGGTAAGTTCCTATTTCCACCCACTAATGCCTGATGGCCATGCACTGCAGGGCTTACTTACCCCATGTCCCCACAGAGTTATACCACAACAGAAGAAGGAATTCAGTCTACTTATCCAGGTACAAGCTATACTTATTTATCACGCAGATGACCAAGTCTGAGACTTCCTACATAGAAACTGGGATTTAGTCCCCACAAGAGCCAAGCAAGAACCAATCTCAGCTGGAACCCTGGCAGTTCTCATATGATTAGGCATGACTGCACAGGAACGGGAGTAGCTTTCTTTTTTTTTATTTTTTTATTTTCTAAGTTTTTTTTATTTACATTCAAAATCATTTCCCCTTTCCCGTTTCCTCCCTCGCCGAAAGTCCCATAAGCCCCCTTCCCTCCCTCTTTTCCCCATTCAACCCCCTCTCGCTTCTCTGTCCTGGCGTTCCCGTACATCCAATCTTTCCAGGACTCTCTCCATCCATCTTCTTGGAAATCTATTGATATGCGAATTGTGTCTAGGGTATTCCGAGATTCTGGGTTAATATCCCCTTATCAGTGACTGCATACCATGTGTGTTCTTTTGTGATTGGGTTACCTTACTAAGGATAATATTTTCAAGTTCTGACCATTTGCCTAGGAATTTTGTGAGTTGTTTTTAATTGCAGAGTAGTATTCTGTTGTGAAAATATACCACAATTTCTGAATCCATTCCTCCGTTGAGGGACATCTGGGTTCTTTCCAGCTTCTGGCTATTATAAATAAGGCTGTTACGAACATAGTGGAGCATGTGTCCTTATTGCATGCAGGTAAAGCCTCTGGGTATATGCCTAGGAGTGGTATAGCCAGATCCTCCAGGAGTGTCATGCCCAGTTTTCTGAGGAACCGCCAGACTGCTTTCCAGAGTGGTTGTACCAGCTTGCAATCCCACCAGCAATGGAGGAGTGTTCCTCTTTCTCCACATCCTCTCCAACAACTGCTGTCTCCTGTGTTTTTGATCTTAGCCATTCTGACTGGTGTGAGATGGAATCTCAGGGTTGTTTTGATTTGCATTTCCCTAATGACTAAGGATGATGAGCATCTCTTTAGGTGCAAAGATGGCGGAATGCACTCTGCACTCTCTTGGGGCAGATCACTCTGCAGGGGAGATGGCCCACAGCAGAGCTGGCGCCCAGACAACCGCAGTGCTGTCCTGCTCTTGGGCGTAGATGGAAGCCCAATAGGCTGTGTCCCAAGCGATGTTATATTGGGGAGAACCTGGATACCTGTCTCCTCAGTTCAGTTGATCCAGGAACAGAGGTCACCAAAGGGAAGCTGGTAGGCTCCTGCCCAGTGTGGGAGTCCCTCTGCAAGGCAGAAGTCCCACAGCAGAGCTGGCGCGCTGGTTACTGCAGATCTGCCCAGCTCTTGGGAGCAGGGTACACACAAGCTGCCTGAGACCCAAGCGATATTATGCCTGTCTGTCTCTAAGCCTGGAGGTCCCAACTGCCCTGATGCTGGAGCAAAGATGGCGGAGTGCACTCTCTGGAGTAGCTTTCTTGATGTTATAAAAAAAACATTAACAGAGTCTAAGAGAAGCCATAGACACTGATATGGAGAGATTAAAAAAAGGAAATCTCTCACCTCCAAGATTCTCTGGGATCCCTGACAGACGTAGTACTCCAAAATCAGAGGGGCTAGATCTCCTGTTTATGCAACAAGGAAGGCTACGTGCAGCTCTCAAAAGAGAATGCTGTTTTAACGTTAACCACTGTGGAGTAGTCAACAAGTAGATGCCCAAAGTTTGAGAAGAAATGGCCAGGAGAAAAAGAGAAAGAAAACAGGCAGAAAATTGGTTTGAATCATGGTTCAACAGCTCCCTAGGTCTGACCACCCTGATATCCACATTACTGGGACCCTGCTCATTTTACTTCTGCTCCTAACCTTTGACCCCTGCATTCTAAACAGATTGGTCCAGTTCTTGAAAGAAAGTCTTGGAACTATTCAGATTATGGTCATAAGGAGTCACTATCAGTTTCTTCAAACCTAGACAACAGCACCTATGAGTTCCAGGAAGGCCCATGATTAAACCATCTCGTTACCAGAGAAAGGAGAGAATAAGAGAACATATCTTGAGCACAAACTCTATCTTAGAGAGCCTGACCTAAGGTTGAATTCAAGTTATTGCCCAACAAACTTGCACCCCCAGGCTACAATCCTGTCCCTGGAACTTCACTTCCTAACAACCACCAATCAGAACGAAAACAAAAATGAAGTTTATGGTTTCACTCTGAGCGTAAGCCAATTATTTTAAAGCACAACAAAATGCCATAGTAGCTCCCCAAACTAGATGCCTGCCAGGACAGAAACTCACTCGCTTGCTTGCCTACCTTGATAAGTTCTTGCTTGAAACTAGGATCAGGACTTAACCTTTTAGTCCTGCTCCCTCAGGTCCAGTGGTGAGCCCAAGTGTGAGTTTGAATAAAAAGAACCTAATATAATTGCATCAGAATCAACTCCTTGCTGGAGTTTTGGGGCTCATGAGCATGCACACACATAAAAAATAATTTTGTTGACATACCATGTCATAAGATTATAATCATCCCAATTTAATTGGCAATATTGCAAGATATCACATCCAAAATTACCTTTTCAAATCTGCAGCATATTTTGGTTTATATTCACAGTTTATATTGAAGACTTTAAAATGAGTATGAATGTCACTAGATAAATTGAATAAATAATATGTCTAAAATTTCTTGGATCTCTCAGGAAAAAAGTTGATATAACAGAGTAAATGAAGGTATGGTAAGTACTTAGTGTTTTAATTTCATGTTGGAAAATGGGGGAATTTGGAGCTACCTCATTCGTAAGTTACTTAATTTATGTCAGGTCCTTTGCCTTCAATTAGAAAGCAGACAAACTTCTTTGTTCTATAGTATAAAATCTATAACTAACTCATCTATAGCTAACTCAAGGCTATGATTAAAATTTGAAGTGGGTAGAAAGAAAAAAATATGTCTGAGATAATTCTGACTATGTTTATATATATGCTGCTCACAAACCAAACGTTTACCAACCGAGAGATAAAGCCTGTCCAAAAGTATTGTACAGCCATCACAGAAGAAAGTTAGCACACCTCAAGGTCCTCCAGATAAACCATCTTAGGAAGAAAGAAAGAAAGAAAGAAAGAAAGAAAGAAAGAAAGAAGGAAGGAAGGAAGGAAGGAAGGAAGGAAGGAAGGAAGGAAGGAAGGAAGGAAAGAAAGAAAGAAAGAAAGAAAGAAAGAAAGAAAGAAAGAAAGAAAGAAAAAAGAAAGAAAGAAAGTAAGGAAACTTGAAAAATGTGTACTTTCTAACTCTGTTTTGTTAAATTTTGTTTTGTAAAGTACAAGTTCTGAGTGAGCAATACAGGAGAAAGTCTGTCCTATTCCATCTTTTTTCTTATTCTCTGTGGAAATCTGATTCAGAAGCTGCAGTACCAGAAAATAAGGGTGAGGAAGAATAAGGTCCTATGTATTCCAGTTCTCTAAAGAAAAACTGCTTTGTTCATTGCAGGGGAACATAAAATAATGCTCTGAATGAAGCTCAAATTTTTGGTAATTAAATCTAATTTTGTCCAGTTGTTCATTTTTTATATCCTGGTGCAATCAAAATAATATAAAATGGTAATTACTCAATTTAATGGGAAATCATTATTATTGACAGTTCTATAAACCATTGTAAATAAATACAGCCGTTAAAGAAAATACAATGAAATCTATCCAGACTTCATTTTCTAGTTTTATCCTATTGTAGACTGTCACATTGTGATGTCTAAAATTTCTTTTCTCGATCTGTTACACAGAAAATGCAAATCCTACGTAGCTGCTCAAGTGTGTACCATAAAGTTACAAAACCCAGACACTATTATTGATGCCCACAAGTACTTGCTGATCAGAGCTGGATATGGCTGTAACCTGGGAGGCTCTGCTAGTACATGATAAATACAGAGGGGAACACTCTCATCCAGCCATTGAACTGAGCACAGGGTCCCCAATGGGAGAGCTAGAGAAAAAACCCCAGGAGCTGAAGGGGTTTGCATCTCCATAGGAGGAACAGCAACACAAGTCACCCAGTATTCCCAGAGCTCCCAGGGACAAAATCATCAACCAGATAGTACACATGGTGTTAGCCATGGCTCCAGATGCACAGGCAACAGAGGATGGCCTTGTTGTACATTAAAGGGAGGAGAGGTCCATGATCCTGGAAAGGCTCTATGCAGCAGTGCAGGGGAATACCAGGACAGGGAAACTGGAGAGGGTTGATTGGGGAACAGAAGGAGGGGAAATGTCTTATGGGATTTATTTGGGGGGGTGGCAGGAAAGGGGATATCAATTGAAGTGTAAATAAAGAATATATCTAATAAAAATAAAAAATTAAAAAAAGGAAATTAATACTGCCAAATTAACAGAACAATTGTTAGTAACAATGTGATTGGTTCAAATTTTAATTCACTATGAATTAAGCTCATGTGCATTCTTGTGTATACTGCAGTTTTTAAACATGTATACTTTCCTTTAACATCCACACTAATTTTTTGTTTTTTTCAAGACTTTCATCAAAAAAATCACTTTTTGTAATACATTAATTTAAGATGATGATTGATTTGGCAACATCTAATGACTTTCACTTCTTTTTTTATACCTTTTAGTTTTTGAGGAAATACAATTTCATTATTTCTCCCTTCCTTTTCCTGTTTTTAACCTGCCCCATGTGGCCTTCTTGCTTTTTTTTGAAAATTCTTTTATTATTGTGAAATATACTTAATGAAATAATTTATTATTATGATAATCTTAAATTCTCTTTTGTTCTTCTAGTGACAGATTAAATAGGGAGAATCTGGATAAGAGGATGTGGGGATGAGCTAGGAGGAGTAGAGTGAGGGAAATCCATAATTAGAATGAATTAAATGAAAAAAATCTATTTTCAATAACTGAAAGATAGGTGCCAGCTAGTAGATGTGTGTAATATATTGAATATCAAATTCTCCTCCTTTGATCACTCTATCTCTTTTTGTTGCATTATCATGTTAAATTTATGACTTTACCTTTGTAGTGTACTTGAAATTTGGGATGAAGATACCTCTAGCTGTATTTTTTTAATTGCCTTAGATTATATGTACTTTTAATTATATTTTAGTTTGGTATAATTACAAAACTCTTTACATTTCATGGAATTTTTGTGATACCATGTAAAAATACCACTGAATTTTGTATTTTTTTTTTTTAATTTAATTTTATTTTATTTTTTAAATTTACATTCCAAATCACTTCCCCTTTCCCGTTTCCTCCCTCCCCGAAAGTCCCATAAGCCCCCTTCCCTCCCTCTTTTCTCCGTTCAACCCCCTCTCATTACTCTGTCCTGGCGTTCCCCTACATCCAGTCTTTCCAGGACCAGGGGTCTCTCCTTCCATCTTTTTAGAAATCTATTGATATGCTGATTGTGTCTAGGGTATTCTGAGATTCTGGGTCAATATCCCCTTATCAGTGACTTCATACCATGTGTGATCTTTTGTGATTGGGTTACCTCACTAAGGATGATATTTTCAAGTTCTGACCATTTGCCTAGGAATTTCGTGAATTCATTGTTTTTAATTGCAGAGTAGTATTCCATTGTGTAAATATACCACATCTTCTGAATCCATTCCTCCGTTGAGGGACATCTGGGTTCTTTCCAGCTTCTGGCTATTATAAATAAGGCTGCTATGAATATAGTGGAGCATGTGTCCTTATTGCATGCAGGTAAAGTCTCTGGGTATATGCCCAGGAGTGGTATAGCCGGATCCTCCGGAAGTGTCATGCCCAGTTTTCTGAGGAGCCGCCAGACTGCTTTCCAGAGTGGTCGTACCAGCCTGCAATTCCACCAGCAGTGGAGGAGTGTTCCTCTTTCTCCACATCCTCGCCAACAACTGCTGTCTCCTGTGTTTTTGATCTTAGCCATCCTGACTGGTGTGAGATGGAATCTCAGGGTTGTTTTGATTTGCATTTCCCTAATGACTAAGGATGATGAACATCTCTTTAGGTGCTTCTCAGCCATTAGATATTCTTCAGGTGAGAACTCTTTGTGGAGCTCTGTACCCCATTTTTTAATAGGGTTACTTGCCTCTCTGGAGTTTAACTTCTTGAGTTCTTTGTATATCTTGGATATTAGCCCTCTGTCGGATGTAAGGTTGGTAAAGATCATTTCCCAGTTAGTTGGTTGCCGCTTTGTCTTTTTGACGGTGTCTTTTGCCTTGCAAAAACTTTGTAATTTAATGAGGTCCCATTTGTCTATTCTTGATCTTAGAGTATAAGCTATTGGAGTTCTGTTCAGGAAATTCTCCCCTGTGCCCATATGTTCAAGGTTCTTCCCTAGTTTCCCTTCTATTAGTTTCAGTGTGTCTGGTTTTATGTGGAGATCTTTGATCCACTTAGAATTGAGCTTAGTGCAAGGAGATAAGGATGGGTCAATTTGCATTCTTCTGCATGTTGACCTCCAGCTGAGCCAGCACCATTTGTTGAAAAGGCTATCTTTTTTCCACTGGATGGTTTTAGCTCCTTTGTCAAAGATCAAGTGACCATAGGAGTGTGGATTCATTTCTGGGTCTTCAATTCTGTTCCATTGATCTACATGTCTGTTACTGTACCAATACCATGCAGTTTTTAACACTATTGCTCTGTAGTACAGCTTGAGGTCCGGGATACTGATTCCCCCAGAGGTTCTTTTACTCTTGAGAATAGTTTTAGCTATTCTGGGTTTTCTGTTATTCCAGATGAATTTTTGAATTGCTCTTTCTAACTCTATGAAGAATTGAGTTGGGATTTTGATGGGGATTGCATTGAATCTGTGTATTACTTTTGGTAAGATGCTCATTTTTACTATATTAATCCTGCCAATCCATGAGCATGGCAGATTTTTCCATCTTCCGAGGTCTTCTTCAATTTCTTTCTTCAGAGACTTGAAGTTCTTGTCATACAGATCTTTCACTTGTTTGGTTAGCGTCACGCCAAGATACTTAATATGGTTTGTGGCTATCGTAAAGGGTATTATTTCTCTTACTTCTTTCTCAGCCTGCTTATCCTTTGAGTATAGGAAGGCTTCTGACTTGCTTGAGTTGATTTTATATCCGGCCACTTTGCTGAAGTCGTTTATCAGCTGTAGGAGTTCTCTGGTGGAGTTCTTTGGGTCGCTTATGTATACTATCATATCGTCTGCAAATAGTGATAGTTTGACTTCTTCCTTTCCAATTTGTATCCCTTTGACCTCTTTTTCTTGTCTAATTGCTCTAGCTAGAACTTCAAGTACTATATTGAAAAGATATGGAGAGAGAGGGCAGCCTTGTCTAGTCCCTGATTTTAGTGGGATTGCTTCAAGTTTCTCTCCGTTTAGATTGATGCTGGCTACTGGTTTGCTGTAAATTGCTTTTACTATGTTTAGATATGGGCCTTGAATTCCTGATCTTTCCAAGACCTTTAGCATGAAAGGATGCTGAATTTTGTCAAATGCTTTCTCAGCATCTAATGAGATGACCATGTGGTTTTTTTCTTTGAGATTGTTTATGTAGTGGATTACATTGATGGATTTCCTTATATTGAACCATCCCTGCATCCCTGGGATGAAGCCTACTTGATCGTGGTGAATGATCGTTTTGATGTGTTCTTGGATTCGGTTGGCAAGAATTTTATTGAGTATTTTTGCATCGATATTCATAAGAGAGATTGGCCTGAGATTCTCTTTCTTTGTCGGATCTTTGTGTGCTTTTGGTATTAGTGTAATTGTGGCTTCATAGAACGAGTTGGGTAGTGTTCCTTCTGTTTCTATTTTGTGGAACAGTTTGAAGAGTATTGGTGTTAGGTCTTCTTTGAAGGTCTGATAGAATTCTGCACTAAAACCATCTGGACCTGTGCTTTTTTTGGTTGGAAGACTTCCAATGACAACTTCTATTTCTTCAGGGGTTATAGGACGGTTTAGATGGTCTATTTGATCCTGATTTAATTTTGGTACTTGGTATCTGTCAAGGAAATTGTCCATTTCCTCAAGATTTTCTAGTTGTGTTGAATACAGGTTTTTGTAGTAGGATCTGATGATTTTTTGAATTTCCTCAGTTTCTGTTGTTATCTCTCCCTTTTCGTTTCTGATTTTATTAATTTGGATACTATCTCTGTGCCCTCTGGTTAGTCTGGCTAAGGGCTTATCTATCTTGTTGATTTTCTCAAAGAACCAACTCCTCGTTTTGTTGATTCTTTGTATGGTTTTATTTGTTTCTACTTGATTGATTTCAGCCCTGAGTTTGATGATTTCCTGCCTTCTACTCCTCTTTGGTGTATTTGCTTCTTTTTGTTCCAGGGCTTTCAGGTGTGCCATTAAGCTGTTAGTGTATGCTGTCTCCCGTTTCTTTTTGGCGGCACTCAGGGCTATGAATTTTCCTCTTAGCACTGCTTTCATTGTGTCCCATAAGTTAGGGTATGTTGTGCCTTCATTTTCATTAACTTTCAAAAAGTCTTTGATTTCTTTCTTTATTTCCACCTTGACCAAGTTATCATTGAGTAGAGCATTGTTCAGCCTCCATGTGTACGTGGGTTTTCTTTTGTTTTTGTTGCCATTGAAGACCACCCTTATTCCATAGTGATCTGATAGGAGGCATGGGATTATTTCTATCTTCTTGTATCTGTTGAGGTCTGATTTGTGACCAATTATATGGTCAATTTTGGAGAAGGTACCATGAGGAGCTGAGAAGAAGGTGTATTCTTTAGCTCTAGGATGAAATGTTCTATATATATCAGTTAGTTCCATTTGGTCCAAGGCTTCAATTAGATTCACTGTGTCCCTGTTTAGTTTCTGCTTTCCTGAACGATCCATTTCAGAGAGCGGGGTGTTGAAGTCACCCACTATTATTGTGTGCGGTGCGATGTGTGCTTTGAGTTTTAGTAAAGTTTCTTTTACGAATGAGGGTGCCCTTGCATTTGGAGCATAGATATTCAGGATTGAGAGTTCTTGATGGTGGATTTTTCCCTTGATCAGTATGTAGTGTCCTTCTGTGTCTTTTTTGATGACTTTGGGTTGAAAATCAATTTTATCCGATATTAGGATGGCTACTCCACCTCGTTTCTTGGGGCCATTTGCTTGTAAAATTGTTTTCCAGCCTTTTACTCTGAGGTAGTGTTTGTCTTTGACACTGAGGTGCGTTTCCTGCATGCAGCAAAAAGCTGGGTCCTGTTTACGTATCCAGTCTGCTAGTCTATGTCTTTTAATTGGGGAATTGAGACCATTGATATTAAGAGAGATTAAGGCATAGTGATTATTGCCATCTGCCATTCTTGACGCTATCTTTATGTTTGAGTGGTTATCTACTTTTGGGTTTGATTCAAGAAGGTTATTATCTCATTTTTTCCAGGGTGTTGTTTCTCTCCCTGTATTGGAGGTTTCCACCTATTATCCGTTGCAGGGCTGGATTTGTGGAAAGATATTGTGAAAATTTGGTTTTATCATGGAATATCTTGGTCTCTCCATCTATGGTGATTGAGAGTTTTGCTGGGTATAGTAGTCTAGGCTGGCATTTGTGCTGTCTTAGTGTCTGCATGAGATCTGCCCAGGATCTTCTGGCTTTCATAGTCTCTGGTGAGAAGTCTGATGTGATTCGGATAGGTCTTCCTTTGTATGTTACTTGGCCCTTTTCTCTTACTGCATTTAGTATTCTTTCTTTGTTTAGAACATTCGGTGTTTTGATTATTATGTGACGGGAGGTATTTCTGTTCTGGTCCAGTCTGTTTGGAGTTCTGTAGGCTTCTTGTATGTTCATCGGCATCTCTCTCTTTAAGTTAGGGAAGTTTTCCTACATAATTTTGTTGAAGATGTTTACTGGCCCTTTAAGTTGCAAATCTTCACTCTCATCTATACCTATAATCCTTAGGTTTGGTCTTCTCATTGTGTCCTGGATTTCCTGGATGTTTTGGGTTACGCGTTTTTTGCATTTTGCATTTTCTTTGACTGTTGAGTCGATGCTTTCTATGGAATCTTCAGCACCTGAGATTCTTTCTTCCATCTCTTGTATTCTATTGTTGATGTTTGCATCTATGACTCCTGATTTCTTCCCAAGGTTTTCTATCTCCAAAGTTGTCTCCCTTTGTGATTTCTTAGTTGTTTCTACTTCCTTTTTTAGTTCCTGGATGGATTTGCTGAGATCCTTCACTTGTTTGTTTGTATTTTCCTGTATTTCTTTAAGGTATTTTTGCATTACCTCTTTCAGGATTTCTTCCTGATGACCCACGTTCTCCTGCATTTCTCTGAGCGATTTTTGTCTTTCCTCCTCATGGGATTCCATCTGTTGATCCATCGTCTCCTGCATTTCTTTAAGCAGTTCTCGTGTTTCCTTTGTAAGGGCATCTAACCGTTGATTCATTTCTTTAAGCAATTTTTGTGTTGCCTCCTTATGGGCATCCGTCTGTTGACCCATATTCTTCTGCATTTCTTTATGCAAATTTTGTGATTCCTTTGTGAGTGCATCTACCCGTTGATTCATCTCGTTAAGCGATTTTTGTGTTGTCTCCTTGTGCGCCTCCATCTTTTGATCCATATTCTCCCGCATTTCTCTAAGCGATTTTTGTGTTTCCTTTGTAAGGGCTTCTAACCGTTGATTCATGGTCTCCTGTAACTCTTTATGAGATTTATTTGTGTCCTTCTTGTGATCCTCTAATAGCATCATGAGAAGTGATTTTAAATCCAGATCTTGTCTTTCGGGTGTGGTGGGGTATCCAGGACTTGCTGCTGTTGGAGAGTTGGGTTCGGATGGTCCCACATTACTTTGATTACTGTTAGTAACATTCCTACGTTTGCCTTTTGCCATCTGGATACCTCTGGTGTTAGTTGGTCCTGCTGCCACTGGCTGTTGGTTGGACCTCCTGTGAGCCTGCAAAGCTATTTCTGCCCCCCCTGGATTACCAGGATTCCCCTGGCACCGATTTCTGGGGCCTGCCTGCTCCTGAGTGACTTTGGAGCCCTAATGTGCTTTGCCCCAAGTGATCTTATATTGGGGAGGCCTTGCACATCTAAAGGCTCAGCCTAGTGGATTCCTGGAGCAGAGGTCGCCAAAGGGAGGCTGGCAGGCTCCTGCCCTGTGCAGGGGTGTGTGATCTCTCCTGGGGGGGGGAGGGTGCGTCCCTCTGCCAGGCAGAAGTCCCACAGCAGATCTGGCGCGCTGGTCACTGCAGATCAGCCCAGCACCTGGGAGCAGGTTACACACAAGCTGCCTGAACCCGAAGCGATATTATGCCTGTCCGTCTCTGAGCCTGGTGGTCCCAACTACCTGGTCACTGGAGCAAAGATGGCGGAGGGCACTCTCCGTGGCGCTGCTCACCCTGTGGTCACGATGGCCCGCCGATCTGGCACCCAGACGACCACAGCGCCAACCCGCCCTCGGGCACAGAAGGAAGCCCCAACAGGCCGTGTCCCAAGTGATGTTATATTGGGGGGAGAGCCTGGGTACCGGTCTCTCCAGCGCAGTCCGCGGGAACAGAGGTCGCGGAAGGGAAGCTGGCGGGCTCCCTCCCTGCGCGGGGTCCCTCCACCAGGCAGAAGGTCCCACCGCGGAACTGGCGCGCTGGTTACTGCAGATCAGCCCAGCACCTGGGAGCAGGTTACACCCAAGCTGCCTGAACCCGAAGCGATATTATGCCTGTCTGTCTCTGAGCCTGGCGGTCCCAACTACCTGGTCACTGGAGCAAAGATGGCGGAGGGCAGTCTCCGTGGCGCCGCTCACCCTGTGGTCACGATGGCCCGCCGATCTGGCGCCCAGACGACTACAGCGCCAACCCGCCCTCGGGCACAGATGGAAGCCCCAACAGGCCGTGTCCCAAGTGATGTTATATCGGGGGGAGAGCCTGGGTACCGGTCTCTCCAGCGCAGTCCGCGGGAACAGAGGTCGCGGAAGGGAAGCTCGAATTTTGTATTTTTATTAAAGCTTGATAAGTTTCTTGAAGAAATATATCCTACTCTGTCCATAAAATGACTATTGTATTATATGTAATCAGGACTATATTTTTGCTATTGGATTGGGAGACTATTTCTTAGGGCAGATTATTTCTCTCACTCTAAGTATTCTTTCATTGCCTACATTAGTTGTCTAAGGTTGGGCCTTCTGAGATTTCCTTTCCACGTGTCTATTGGTATGTCTATTGGTGACATCTCTTTTCAGATAATGTCTATGCAGCCATGTTGGTTTCATGAGTGTTCCTCTTCTGCACTCCTTTCCACGTGTCTATTGGTATGTCTATTGGTGACATCTCTTTTCAGATAATGTCTATGCAGCCATGTTGGTTTCATGAGTGTTCCTCTTCTGCACTTCCTATGAGATACAACATCACAGGAAATCTCCTGTTCCTCTGTTTCTTACAATGTTTTCATTCCCCTCCTTTCTGATCCATGAACCTTAGGTGAAAGAGTTGTGGTAGATGTATCAGTATGAATTCAGCTCCATGTAAACTCTGCATTTTGACCAGATGTGTTTTATGTAATATTTTCTACCCTCAAACTCATAGAAACTTTTATATATCTTTTATATATATATATGTATATACATATATATATGGATAAATAAAATTTAAAATCTATATTTAGTTTTGAATGTATAGAATAATTGAAATAAAAACTGGGTTTCATTTCCTAGTCTAACATTTTTCCATACCTTTTTAAAATGAAGACTGTCATTTATCATAAAAAAGTAGGTATCATTCCTTTAGTTTGATTTCTGAAGTCTCACACAACATTATAGAACATTTCCAAATTGAATAGTATTTTTCACTCAATGTTTTCTTTACTTTAGAACAGTATTTTAGCTACAATAAAATATTTTATTTTTATATATATTTTAATTTTCTGTTTTTATTTATTCTTTGAGAGTTTGAACAGTGTTTGTCCATATTATTCTCACTTTCCCAAATACTCCCAGATGTTTTCTTCACCTTCCACCTGCAAAATTTCAGGATCATTTTCCATTATAAAAATAAAGCAAAGCAACAAAATAGCCATGGAGTCTATTTTTGTTGGGTCACCATGTCTGAACATTGTTTGCCCTGGAGTATGGATGATGAATGCATTGTCACTATTGAAGTAAACCAATTTTCCTTCTCTCAGTAGCTGTCAATTTTGAATTACTCCTCAGCTAGGGTGAGATTTTTACACCCTTATTTTTTCTATGCCCTGTGGTCTGACTTGATCTGATGAAGACCTTGTGTCCCAATCTGTCTAAAAACTACAGTTTCCTAAAAGTTGTCTAGAGCCCCTGGCTCATAAGTACTTATTTTCATTTTCTTTACATTGATTTTTTTATAGGTATTTAGAGAAGTTAGCATTTTAAAATCCATTAAAAACCCTTACCTATTAAACATTCAAATACATCTTCTTTAAATCTCCCCTGTTTTGAGAATTTCAAATTTTCCTTTTTAAAATTGTCTTATCTTTTGGTAATATTTATTGCTTGCAAAGACCAAATTCCATTTCTTTTTCTTTATTTTGAACCTATTATATTTAATTTACCCCACTATAAAATGTCTACTAATTTATTCACAAGTTTATTCTAACTGGACAAGAAAAAATAATAATTCATCCAATACTGAAAACATTATAGAAGATCCTTAAAACCCTTTCAAAAATTCTCACATAATATAGAAATTTCAGTGCTATGCATATATCTCACAGAAATGGATTATTACACTGAGGAATCATGCAGTCTTTTATTTAGTGAAGTACTATCTATAGTACCAAATCATACACAAAATATAAATGTTTATCCACTCATAAACAGATGAAGAAAATGTCCTCTGTATAAAAGAGAATGTCATTTGGTTGTGTAAAATGCTAAAATTCTATCATTTATGTTGTGGATAGAACAAAAAGTGATTATAATAGGCTGTCCCTAAAACACAAATAAAGCTTTCTCTTCATAGATATATTCTAAAGCAAATTATCTTGTAGAAATTGAAAATACAGTGACTGACAGGAGTGATAAAATAGGATGAAAAGAAAAAATGAGGAAAGTCTGATAGACAACACACAGAAAGAGAAAATGAGTTCTAGTATAATCTCATACAGTAGGCTAAATACATTGTAAAGTTCCATATATTTCTATAGCTAAAATAAAAGGTTTTTGTACTGGCTGGTTTTGTGTGTCAACTTGACACAGGCTGGAGTTATCACAGAGAAAGGAGCTTCAACTGGGGAAGTGCCTCCAATGAGATCCAGCTGTGGGGCATTTTCTCAATTAGTGATCAAGGGGCGAGGGCCCCTTGTGGGTGGTGACATCCCTGGGCTGATAGTCTTGGGTTCTATAAGAGAGCAGGCTGAGCAAGCCAGGGGAAGTAAGCCAGTAAGTGACATCCCTCCATGGCCTCTGCATCAGCTCCTGCTTCCTGACCTGCTTGAGTTCCAGTCCTGACTTCTTTTGGTGATGAACAGCTGTGTGGAAGTGTAAGCTGAATAAACCCTTTTCTCCTTAACTTGCTTCTTGGTCATGATGTTTGTGCAGGAATAGAAACCCTGACTAAGACAGTTATGATTATTTTCACCACAGATAAATAATAGTTGTTTGAAGAGATATGTTTGCCCTTAGTTGAACATTGAACTCTGCGCTCATGTGTCAAACAAACATTTCTTAGATGTAAGTGAACTTCTATTTTACCCAGAGAGAGCACTGATTACAGATCAAACAAACAAATTTTGCAAGGTATTGATTGGTGACCTAATGCATTTTATTAGAATTTCTCATGGGAGAATCTTTAAGAATCTCCTTATATAATCATGGAATAGTTACAAATGAATATCCCAACAAAGAAAATACCTTTCCTTCTAATATGAGTAAAATAATTATATATCCTCTGAGAAAGGGAGAATCTCCTGATTATCTAGCACCTTCCATAATGGAACATTAATTACTCTAGTATCGTGTGGATCTGTTGGTACTATTGACAGCATATATGATGATATTCATGCCATGTATAAACAAAAACATTGTGCTACAACATGCTATACTGAAGCAACTCACAGTATCCTTATTTATATGTAAAGCTTGTTGTGGCCATTTATAAATAAAATGAAGAAATTTTGAAGTCTTATGTTCAGCTTATTTGTGATATTGCATTTGTTAATAATTTACAGAAATTTTATATTGATTTTTAAATTCTTTCTATGTTATTGATATGATTATCCATCAATATCTGCATGATTCTTATAATTTATATTATACAAATTTATATTATTTTTCTTCTTAAATATTAACATGTTTCTTTACCATGTCTATCATAAATATTTTACAATTCTTGTAGGTTCATGTCCCAGCATTCCTACTACTAATCATGTTAATTTGTCTCAGCATCCAAGTCGTTCTTTTTTAACAGTTCTACTTTCAATATGGGAGCTAGAATTTTAACTGCTTGTCATTTGCCTGCTGGCATAATGCTTGAGTGGCCTGCAATATCTCTGTGGTGGTCATCTATAGTAAATTACAGTGGTACTACCACCAACAGTTTCATAATCAATTTTTCAAGCATTACAACTGTCTTTTAATTAGCACAGTAGCAAACTATTGGAAATTCTTGAAATATTCTAGACAATAGTAAACATATCTATGAATAATTTCCTATTTTTCTGCCATTGAATACAGTTAAATGATTTCCTTTACTGATGCCATATATCTGTATCCATATTGTGTCAAGTGACATTTAAATATCTGTGATGTACAGGTACAAATGAATCCCTTTCAAACATTGCCTCTCAAGTCTCTGTCTAAGCAAAATTTTATTAGCAAGCTTTTATTTGTTGTTATACTCATACATCAGAAGTCATTTTACTAATCAACAAATGCTGCATTTTTTTTATTCAATTGGGTTCTATAGTTTAGAGTCTTGGTTTGATCTGATTCATACAAAACTAAAACCTGTAATGGTGTAAATAATTAGTTTATGGAAAAAGAATCTTGGTATAAATTACTTAAATATAGCCTATTAATCTAAAAATCCTACTTATACATGTGTAGATTTCTAGGGTTGACCACTGGGTATTTGATAATCAATTGAGTGTCCATCTTGCTATATCTATTGGTGTTAAAATTGAATATTCTTGTTGCTGAAACTTTCTGATTGTTTCTTCTAACATTACTAGCAGACACAATCTAGGGAATCTGACTCATACAATCTTTATACACATTTTTTATAATGCTTTCTGATTTTCTCCATGCCAAGGTATATAGTCTAATGCTATTTCTTTTGTTTGCCCTTGCAGAGGAAGAAGGTAAGTCCTTACTGCTGAAAATACCATGAACAGGACTGAGAGACCCCTGAGTTAGAACTGACAGAATGCCTCTCCCCTAAGGTCTAGATTTCCTGGTACCAGGAAATGCTATATAAGCTTCCAAATGAGGGAGGCCACCAAAAATTCTACACATCTAGGATACCAATGAACCACAAGGACAGCCGTCATGGCACCATCATCCTAAGCATGCACTAGTGGCCCATATTCCTTGACCAGAAACAACAATTCTTTAATTAGACTTAAGACTATTTAAATAAGAGGGAAATCATGCTTGATGCTGAAATTCTAGCTAATTATTCAATGTTAGTGAAGTCACTTTTAAATCTTGGTTCCTAAGGTCATAGATTGATGGAGGCTAATTTCTCATCAGGAATCTTCTCTTATCAATAGACAGAGAACACTTCAGCAAACCATATTCAAACAAAATGTAAAACAACAGTAAGGGTTACATATAATAATTGTGAAATTTTTATCTCCAAGTGTTTGTCTAGTGACTGCAATGGAAATAATAATATGTTTAAGGACTGGTAAGGACTATGGCAGAAGATGGACTTACCATTGTGAATAAAGGACTTTTTTTTTTTAATTTTATTTTATTTTCTAAGTTTTTTTTTATTTACATTCAAAATCATTTCCCCTTTCCCGTTTCCTCCCTCCCCAAAAGTCCCATAAGCCCCCTTCCCTCCCTCTTTTCCCCATTCAACCCCCTCTTCCTTCTCTGTCCTCGCATTCCCCTACATCCAGTCTTTCCAGGACCAGGGGTCTCTCCTTCCATCTTCTTGGAAATCTATTGATATGCGAATTGTGTCTAGGAATACAGGACTTTTTAAAGTCAGTGACAAAATGGGACCCTCAGGGAGAGGCTTGGTGGTGGACTCCTTTAATCTCAGCACACAGCAGGCAGAGGCAAGTGGATTTCTGTGAGTTTGAGGTAATCGTGGTCTACAAAGTGAGGGAATTCCAAAACAACCAGAACTGTTACATAAGGAAACTGTCTTGAAACGACAACAACAACAAACAAGAGCCCAGTCTTCATTCAATGAACAGCCACAGTACAAAATGTTGGTATTTGCTTGAAATACTATGTTAAAGCTAACATGGGTCTGATATTGCCTTTGTTTAAAAATGCAAAGATAGAAATTCAGGATGAAAAAAATAAATGTGGTCTTATCAGATATTTTTCATCTTTCTGACATTGTATATAATAGTTACTGATGTAAATATGTGAAAAAACTTGGAATAACAACATCTATTCACCCTTTATTTTTATATTTTTCATAAATTAAATTAATTCATCATCATTTGTAATTTTAAAACTAATATTTGAGTTATAGAAATTAAGGAAACTCAATTAAGATAATACCATGACAACTTATTGATAACTCTAATAACCAGCAAGTGAAATAGTAAAGCATTATATAGTTTGTGTGTGTGTGTGTGTGTACCTGCAAACATATGTGAGCAAAACTTTTTCCCATTATTTTTGTGTAGAGATTATACCTTATTATAATCAGTAGACAAAGGCACTGTTTGAGAACCTGTATGTGATGACTAAGGCATAATCTCCTCGATTGTGATGCTTTGTATATGCATGGCCCAGGCAGTGGCACTGTTAGGAGATGTGGCCTTGTTGGAGTAGATGTGTCACTGTGAGCATGGGCTTTAAGACCATCATCATAGCTGCCTAGAAGTCAGTCTTCCACTAGCAGCCTTCAGATAAAGATGTAAAACACCCAGTTGTTCCTGCACTGTGCCTGCTGAGATGCTGCCAAACTCCCACCTTGATGATAATGAACTGAACTCCTGAACCTATAAGCCAACCCCAATTAAATACTGTCATTTATAAGGCTTGACTTGGTCATGGTGTCTGTTCACAGCAGTAAAATGCTAAGACTTGTTGGCACCAGCAATGGGATATTGCTGTGATAGGCCCAACCATGCTTTTGTTTTTAAGTATGTGGATTTGGGGACTTTGGATTTAGAAAGCAGTAGAATGCTTTAAATGGGGCTTAACTGACTATCCTAGTAAGGATACAGAAGAAATTGTTACTGAGAATGATTTGAAATATGCGGACCTAGCCCCGGTTTCAGGGGAGAAATTCCATATGTGGTCTAGAGACTGTTTTGAGGGTATTTTGGTGGAGATTATGGCTATGTTTTGTTCTTGACTAAAGAGTCTGCCTGAAGCTATAACAAAGAGAATCAGATTAATTGAAATGACAAAGGAAGTCTCATGAACACCCATGATAGACTTTTTTTTCCTCTGGTTAAACAAGTGTAGCAAACTGAGAAAGGAAAAATATGAAATACATGGATCGAGTATTAAAGGGGTACCAAGAAATGAAATGGAGCTAAATTCTGTGCTCAAGAAGATAACAAACTGAGGGAGTGGGACTTTGGGACAAGATCCTACCAAGCTGAATTTACATCACACACCTTTAATCCCAGGAGGCAAAACTAAGCAAATCTCTGAGTTCAAGGCCAGCCTACAACATGTTCAAGGTAAAGAAAAATTTAAATTGATGCTTGGTGGACCACACATTAAATCCCAGTGTTTAAGATACAGACGTACAGATCTCTGAGTTCAAAGACAGTCTCCAGAATCAGTATTAAGACATCCAAGTGTAGGCAATGAAGGAGTTGGAAGTCGGAAAGTTGGTGATAATGTAGTAGAACAAGGGGGGCATGTTCAAGCCCCAGTTTTCTGCAGCCTTGGCCCTGTGGCTCTGGCTTTGGCATCCAGAAGAGAAGAGATTGCTTGCACAATTGATTCTGGTTAGCTGGAGCTAAAAAAATTAGCAGTGAATAGACCAGCATCACTGAGATGAAATCTTCTGTAAAGTGTCCTCTGAGAGCACAAAGAAGCTGTATTCCAGATATAGCCAAAGTTGTACCTCCTGCAGCAGCTATACTTGGTAATGTGTAAGAGTCACTAAGGTGGTACTGGTTTTGAAGGCATGAAAGGGCGATGAAGAGCATCTAAAGCTTGGCACTGTGAGATGCCATGGGAGGACATTAGTGAAGGTGTAGCCCCAGTTGTAGTTGATAGGCCTGGATTGAATGGGAGATGCAAATGTTGGGAGGCTTGACACAATGAAGAAAGTCTGTGAGAGGCTACTGCTGAAGCCTAGTTGCAGCAGAATGCCACAGTGTATTGGAGATGCCAATACCATGGGATGATACAGAGGGAAGAGCTGCAGAAGAGATGCCTGCCCTTAGAAGGAGTCCAGAAGACCATGTGTGGATCCCAGACAATGAAATAAGAAGCTTAAACATTGAAGTTACCTTTATGACCCCTAGACTTTTGAGATGCCAGAACCATGGGTTATCTGCTGAGGTAAGATGCTAACAGGGAGTGGAACCAGACCAGAAGAAAAGTTTATTGAAGTTAAAAAAGATGAAGAAGGAGTTGGAGATCTGAAGACTGCTTTGACATCAGCCATGGAGATGTGGAGTTTGGAGTTTGTACAGCTGATTTCCTGTCTTGTTTTGGGGATTACAGTTAAGTGATTAGGTGAATCCCAGAAGAGATGTTGAACTTTGGAATTTTAACATTGTTGAGATTTCTATAAACTATGGGGACATAGACTAAATGTATTATGCATTATGCTATGTTTAGCTATTGCCCCCACAGACTCAAGTGTTTGAACAAGCCTATTGGGGCCAGGGAGTGGAATGTTATGGTTTGTATATATGCTTGGCCCAGGGAGTGGCACTGTGGGGGGTGTGTGGCCTTCATAGAGTATGTGTGGCCTTTTGAGTATTGGCTTTTTTTACCCTTGTCCTAGCTGGCTGGGAACCAGTATTCTGTCAACAGCCTTCAGATGAAGGCTGTTGCTCTGCCTGTACCACTCCTTCCTAGATGTTGCCATGATGCTGCCTTGATGATGATAATGAACTGAATCTCTGAACCTGTAAGCTAGCCCCAATTAAATGTCACTCTTTATAAGACTTACATTGGTCATAGTGTCTGTTCACAGTAGTAAAACCATTACTAAGATACTAATGGTTATCCAATTTAAGTGGTTAGCTTTAAAAGCATATACACACACACACACATAAACATACACACACACATACACACACATATACACACATGAAACACTAAATAGAATCAACTTTTTCATTGTATTCATATATTTATTCATTAATGTATATTCATATATACATAATATATGGGTGAGTGTAAGTATATTTGTGTGTATGTGTGTGTTTATGTATAAAAATGATAATTAAAGAACAGGAGACCATGTATTTGAAATGGAGAGGGGGAGTGAGAGATTTAAAGAGAAGATATTGGTGAAATAATGTAATTATATTTTAAGTAAAACTAAAATAAATTGTAAAAAAAAAGAATAGGAACAGCACAGAATGTGAGAAATAACTATGGAGAAATGTTGTTGCCAAATGATGTAAAGAATCAAAATCATACATGTAATAATGTTTATTCCTAAAGCATAGACTCAGGTCTACACTGTGAAGTAAGCAGAGACACTTTTCAATGGAACAGAACCTAAAGAGTATCTAGCTTTATCAGATATATATATATATATATGTGTATATATATATATATATATATATATATATATATATATATATATATATATATATATATATATATATATATATATATATATATATATACATATGGAGAGAGAAAGCAAAGAGGGAGAGAGAGAGAGAGAGAGAGAGAGATTCCATAAGTTCTGGACTCTAGAATTCCCTAAGACAATGAGCATGGAGGGAATGACTATAAATTTACTTTTGATCACTTGAATTTATGATGACTAGGCTCCAAAATTGAGTAGCTAGACAGAGGATAGAAAGGAAAGAAAATAATATATTGACTTTTTCATAGCCACTTATTCAATTTAGTAGCTCCTTCCCTCTGAATCCTTCAGAATCATTCCACTTCATCCTGTAAATTCAGTGCAGTTTCATAAACACCTAGAATACTACAAACATACACACTTCTTACAAATTTGTAGTTCAAGCTAATACTATTTCCATTTTATTCTGCATTTTCCTTCTGCAGTTTCATACATTGATACACTGAATTTCCAATGGTGTACAAATGTTTCATAAAGATACAGTTAATGTTGATGCCCTGGTCTCTATAGCAAGAAACATAGAGGTGCAATAGTTTCTTGATATTTCAAGAAAAAAATCCCCTAAAAGTGCAAAAGTGTGAAAACAGAATTATTTCAGTAAATGATGATCTTTAAGAAGAATCTTAAAGGTGTTTCTTTATGCAATAAATCCCTAACAGAAAACTTTCAATTAACTCTCCAATTCTATTTTATATATATATACATATATATAATATATATACATGTATACATTATATATATATGTATATATATAATATATAATATATATGTTGTATGATATATATATATATATTGTGTATATGTGTATATATATGTTGTTTGTTTTATTTTGTTTGAGACAAGATCTCATGTGGTTGAGAACTTGACCAGGAACTGGACCCAAGCTGGATCCAAGTACCAGAATAGACCCCATGACTTTTCTTTGACTCATACCCTAGAATTACTTCCTAGCTACATATATATTTTCTTTTTGAAATTGAATTCATTTTAATTATATTTTTAATTAGAATATAATATTAAATTGATAGGCTCCTTTGATAAGAATAAGAATTTTAACAAGTAATATTTTTGAATTTAAAGTTACTATTTTCCAAAATATCATAGGAAACATCATAGAACTATTTTTTTAAAAATCACATTTTCTCAGAACTGTTCCATTTCCATCTATTCTACTTATTGCATTGAATATAAAATCTTTATGTATGATAAATTGGTTAAGTATTCAAAAGTGAGTCTTGAAGAAAAATATATTAAAGACCATCTAAATTGGTGTTTGGAAGTAGGCTGCATTCATCACAGGTAAAGAAGAAAGAATTTTACAGGAATATTTAAGTGGTATAGATTAAATCAATTTTCCATCCAAACTCACTAATGTTATAATTCTAAAGTAATTATATTGGCAGGTAGAATCCTTATGAGTAATTAAGTTGTTAGAGCGTAACTCTTACATATCCAATTGCCCCTATTAAAAAACAGGCTTGGAAAGCACAAACACACCAAACCTCCCTTCATACAGAAACATAGAGAGAAGATCCAACTGAAACACCCTTATCACACACTACTGTAGGCATTAATTGTTTTAGTCAGGGTTCTCTGACATCACAGAACTTATTAAATGTCTCTATGTTTTAGTGGAAATTATTGGAATGACTTAGAGCACATTATGAGATATTATAAAACCATTAACCAAAGGTTTTAAAAAAGGAAACTAATGATTTACTATAGGTGCTAGTACATAAGACAAAATATTGACTGGGTTTTTCTATACAAAACTTCACAAACGCTTAGTCACAAAAAGGTTTGTTTTTTAACTCTACATGACCCTGTTGAGCTTGAGACAGATGATGAACGTTTAGCCAGTTAGTTACTCCTAATGGATATGCAGGTAAACATTGCAGCTTCTTATTCAATTTATGATTTAAATGTATGTGTATACTTGTGATGAACTTTTTACCATGTGATCATGCATTCTGAAAGATGTGTAAGTACTGAGGACAAAGGGAGGAAAACATTCTCATTGACCTGCTTTTGTTAACATTCTCCTTTCCCCTTTTTCTTAGTATTCCTCACTCCTTTTTTTCTTTAGCTTGGATCCTCTTAACTCCTTACATTCCACTTATCCCTTTTTTTCTTAGACATACTTTTATCCCCCTTTTGGTTAGAAGCCCATTTCCAGTTTTGCTAAGAGAACTTTCATAGGAAACTTTTTGTACTTAGAAATAAAAGCAAATATCCCTTTTCAATGTGTCCTTTTACTTCAAATTCAAATAACAGACTGAAAGTTAGAACACCACAGTTCCTACAGAGATAGATCAAAGATGACTTCACATAATCTCCTGCTGTTTATGAAGAAGTGCTAAAGGGAGTTTCTCACCACAGAGGAACTCAGAAGGCAGTTCTGCTATTGAAGCAAAGTGACTAAGACTTGAATCAATCACACATTTTATTATTATGCAGCAATCTGAAGTATCTCATAAGACTATGTCTTAAGCTTATTCTCCTCAACTGTTTCGAGAAAAAACAAGAACAGGAAAGAAGACCACCCTCCCCTCTAGGTTGGCTCCCAATAACCAATACATATTGTATAAGTATTTTATTTTAAAAGAAATGAAAATGTTCTCACAATAAAATATAAAGCACAATCATAATTTTTTTCAAATAGTACTGGGAATAAATTATATATAAAATCTTTAATATACATACCCCAGATGTAAAACTGAGCTTTAACTCATATTGAAATATTTTCCTACAAAGGCCAAATTTTAAATGACTTTTATGTGAAAATTCCCGTAAATATTACTGTTTTTTATATGCATTAATTTGCTTTATTTGTCTTAGCTTAATGGAGTTAATTTTATGGTTTATTTTATAATTTTCATTTTATCATTAAAGTATTCATTCACACAGTCTATCACCTATATATGTGTAAATGGAAATACCTAGCAGCAATAATATCCTGAACATTGAATATCAGTGTCTATAGATGCTATCATTTTTGAAATTAAGATGCTTTTTATTCCAAAATGTAATGCCAAACATATACAATTTAATCATAAAATGTAACTTCTTCTCAGTATTTCTACAGTTTAATAGTTATCTAAATATTGTATACAATGTAAAAAACAAATTAAAAATGGGCATTTGCAGATGAGCTCATGTAAATTTTTAAACAAACACATAAGCATAAAAAGTATGGCTCCAGTGCAGAACTTAAAATTTTACCTCAAAGAATATAAAATTATCTTTCATTCCTGGGATATTTGACATATAAAGTAAAACTTAAAACAGAAAATGTGGTCATAATTAATGCGGAAGTGAATTTATTATGGGAAGTGTAGGAAAAAAGTCAAAGTATGCAAGAGAATCTAGCTCACTCCTTTATCTTGTAATTCCTAGAATAGGTTTGGATTTAAGTTATGTTATTTCTTCCACTGGTCTGTCTTATTAGTAGTTTATTAGATTCATAATTACTTTCAAAATTTCGTAATTGGCCTGCCTTTCCTTTCCTGTTCTCTGTCTCTCCTTTTCTTTTCAAGCTACTCTGGTCTGTAGCTCAAATTTTAGTATTGCCTATGATGTACCTTTTTTATAAAATGTGATCCCTTGGACCAAGCAGCCTAGCTCTATTTCCCTGAGATATCCTCATAGTAATCTTTCTCTCAGAACTAATTATTTCTTTATCAAATCTAACCCATAAGATCAGAATGTAATTAACTATGGTGTTCAAATAAATTGAAATTTAATGGGGAAAACAGAACCCAAATGGAAGAATAACAAATTAATTCAACTGTAAGGCCTAGAAAGGATACAGATGTGTATACTTCCAATAGATTAGTTTCTTTTTAGCTCACCATTTTAATCTTTGAAATTAGCATATATAAAATAATCACTTTGTATTTCAGATGATTTGTGATTCTTTATCCCATCATGTCTTTTTAGTTGTGTTTCAAGTTTCAACTCTTTTTTTTGTTTGTTTGTTTGTTTATTTTGAGAGCTATGACATTCTTTATTGTTGTATACTTATTTTTTCTTTTCTAAGATTTTTTATTTACATGCCAAATGATCTCCCTTTCCCGTTTCCTCCCTCCCCGAAAGTCCCATAAGCCCCCTTCCCCCCCCCTCTGATCCCCATTCAACCCCCTCTCACTTTTCTGTCCTGGCATTCCGTTACATCCAGTCTTTCCAGGACCAGGGGGTCTCTCCTTCCATCTTCTTGGAAATCTCTTGATATGTGAATTGTGTCAAGAGTATTCCGAACTCAATACTCTTAACAATGTGAGTTTATATTCATCATGCCTGTCAATCACTGACACTACCAAAAGAGTAACATTGGCATCATAATGAATTTTTCTTTCAAATACACATAAAACATCATGATTTTAATTGAACTTATGGTGAAAAATGATTCTTTTTGAAGTATTGTATTTTAGCATTGATAGTATTAAATAGTACTCACAAGAGGCTAACAAAATGACTTTAGTAATGCTTTATTACATATTAATACTTTTGGATAATTAAAAGATACTAAATAGTTTGCACACATACTATATAAAATGTTTGTATTTTACAGTGACAACTTATTTTCATGATCTTTCAGAGTTTAGGAGAAGAAAGTAACAGTAAGTTAGATTATTATTAGAAGAAACACAACACAACTGCTTGCAGTGTGCCAATGTAGAAGTACCTGGAAACTAAAGCATGGATACAGAGGAGAAAAAATGCTGCTGCATTGAATTTAGTCAGTAGATTCTCAGAAGAAAACAATTTTTCTCCAATGCCTCATCAAGAAAAAAAGAAACAAACTAAACTATAAAGAACAAACATCATGTTTTGTCTAAGGATTATGACTTTGGAAAATTTTCCTTTTAAAATTTGTGGTCAAGACTAAATAAAATATGATTTTCAGAAAAGATACTTTGAATGATTTGTTATAATGATTAGTAAGAAAGACCTTGTTTCCTGGGGGCTAAAGGGGACTAGCACCTGAGAATATTATGTAAATAAACATACTTTTCTTCTGAGTTTTACTTGATTCATGAGGGTTTTTTCTTTTATTTTTTTGAGTTAAAATATGATTTCATCACTTTACACTTTATTTTGTTCCTTCATTCCTTACTATGTTTCTTCTCTTTAAACATTTCCATAACCACCTGCTCACAAATCAGTGGTCTGTTTTTGTCTGTCATTGCTTCCCTATAATATACCTAAATTTTAGTTTTGAGTTTTAATGATGCATTGAATTTGTATATAGTAATTAGGGACAGTACATACATGCTTCTTGGTAGGATAGATTGTGGTTCCTCTCCATAGAATAAGGACATGTCTATAGATTATGTCTACTTCAACAATGATCCCTAATTTGAAGATGCACTTAAATAAAGGACTTTACTGATTTCTAATCACATAAATGTTTGTCTAACAGTTTTTCATCCCTTGTCCAAGTCAGAAGCTGTCATTGCAGAAGTTTAAGTACTCTTTTAGTCACTATTACTGGATATTAAGTAAAGTGTTGAAAAACATGCTAAATTCTCTAACTCATAGAATAAAATTCTTCATTAAAACTGGATTTTACCAGATATGTGAATCATATTAATGTTTTTTGTAAGAATCCTCTGATGTTGTTGGGAAGTACAATTTGTCTAAAATTAATAAAATTGTAAGCACTTTATTAAATGACAAAAACATGAAATTATATATAAGAAATTCTACCAGAAAACTTCTCCAGCTGATAAACAACTTCAGCAGAGTGGCTGGATATAAAATTAACTCAAATCAGTAGCCTTCCTTTATACAAACTATAAACAAGCTGAGAAAAATATTAGGGAAACAACTCCCTTCACAATAGCCACACATAATATAAAATATTGTGGGGTAAATCTAACCAAACAAGTGAAAGAACTGTATGACAATAACTTCAAGTCTCTCAAGAAAGAAATTGAAGAAGATCTCAGAAAATGGAGAGATCTCCCATGCTCATGGATTGGCAGAATTAATATAGTAAAAATGGCCATCCTATCAAAGGCAATCTATAGATTCAATGCAGTCCCCATCAAAATCCCAACACAATTCTTCAAAGACATGGAAAGAGCAATTCTCAAATTCATCTGGAAAGGCAATAAAGACAGAATAGCAAAAACAGTTCTTTGTTTGTTTGTTTTGTTTTATTTTATTTTATTTTGTTTTTTTTTTTTTTTTTTTGCTTTTTCAAGACAGCCCTAGGTGTTCTGGAACTCACTCTGTAGACCAGGCTACCCTGCAACTCAGGGTAAATCCCTGCCTCTGTTTCCCAATTTTTGGGATTAAAGAAATGCACCACCACTGCCTGGCTGTGAAAACTATTCTTAACAATAAAAAAAAAATTCAGGGAAAAATCACCATCCCTGACCTCAAGCTTTACTACAGAGCAATAGTGATAAAATCTGCATGATATTGGCACAGAGACAGACATGTTGATTAATGGAATAGAATTGAAGACCCAGAAATAAAGTCACACACTTGTGGACAATTCATCATTTTATAAATATAACAATTTTACATTAAACTGAATTTTTTATACATATTTTCACATTTTTGTCATTAAAGTCATTATTAAACTCAATACTAAATTTAGATACATTATAGGGAAGCAAATACAAACAAAAACAGACTCCTGATTTGTGAGCAGGAGGGTTATGGAAAGGTAAAAGAGAAGAAACATAGAGAACTAGAAATGGTGATCTTCTGGGTCTCAGTTACCTCTTTCAGAATAGGATATTCTAGTTCCACCCCATCTCTAGAAATTTCTTTTCCCCTTTATTTCTGAATAGTGTGGTATTGTGTATATGTACCACATTTTCAGTATCCATTCATGAAATGAAGGAAATATAGATTTTTATTTTCCTGTCTTAGCTTTGGTGAACAAAGCAGCAATGAAATGGCTACACAAGAATCTGCAAAGTAGGATACTGAATTCTACTGGGATGCACCATGCATTGGTACAGCTGTGTCATGTGGAAGATATTCTTTAAAATTTTGATGTAAAGAACTCTACCTGCCTAACCTGAAAGTGATGGAGATTCACTTCAGCCAAGTTTCTCCGCGATGTCTTAAACGATGTTTTGCAGATAAATCTGAAATAAATGGAGTTGTGGTAAGCTGTGAACCAGTGGAAAAGCTTAAGTGGGACATTTCCTTTGATTATAAGGGCAAGTCTGGTTAGTTTGAGGAAGGAGAGTTCAGTAAGTAATATATTTAAAATACTGATCTGAAAAAGGATCCAGAATGGGACTTAGCCAATTGGCCATACATAGGGAGAAGTTATGGTTGAATTTGACACAGAGATTATTAATATTGAGAGGAGATTAGACACAGAGATATACTGATACAAAGAAGCCTTCAGTCTACCTGTTTTTTTTTCCTGAGTCCAAACTGTTTTTGTTTGTTTGCTTTTCTTTTATTTATTTTTATTTATTTATTTATTTATTTTGCAAGAAGAGGAATGTGTTGGGTGTCCCGTGGACTAAGTTTCCCCTTCAAAGGTAACCAGAAATTCTGCTGAGAGTTTAAGGCTACATAAATCTCTTAATCTCTTCAACTGGTAAAATGGGCAATGTAGAAATGGCAACAGTTAGAGTACACCAGAAAAGAGTCCATCTAAGAGGCAACATTATAACTTAACAAATGGCAAAGATCCAAAACATAAATCAGACATTCAGTGATAATACATATTTTTGGATTATGTTTTATGAGGGAGGTAATGCAACTCTTTGGTGAAACTTTAAGAAACAAAATTATTGAGGAATTGTTTTCACATCTAGATAAATGTAACTTTTGATAGGTAAAATTAATTGTAATTGTACAATGGTATAATGGTATAGCCCATGTTCAAGTATTACACAAAATGAAAAGGTAGCTGTAATTCACTTTTACATGAGACCAACATATGAGGAACAAGCACATGAAGCTTTGTAAAAGAAGTCAGTTAAATTCAGCATCTGACTGACAATTTAAAGAGAATGGAATTGAATTGAATAATTTTTATAGGATTCTCTAGCAACATTCAAAGAGTAATGCCTGAATGGGATGAATAATTTTCCAACCCTGTGAGTGTGATAACAGAGTATTAGGCAGCCTCCTTTAATCAGGGTGCATGGGTGGTTATGGTACAGATCTTTCAATTAGCTTTTGCTAATAGGAAACTTGGAAAGTCAGAGTAAAGGACATAGATAATTAAAATAGCATGCAAGTCCAATAACAGTTGGATGGTAGGCTTACAAACATATTTACACTGTTCACAGCATCCTCATAAGTCAGTACAGGAAACTGATAGCAGAGAATTTTTTAATTGACTTTGTTGTTTAGACATTTAGAATGTGGTTGCAGATTCTAAGATCCTTCACTGGTTCAGAGAACTCCTCATGTAAGACCTGGGAGTAATTCATCTTCCTTAAATATAAGGAAGAGATTTTTCTGAGCTGGCCTACACAGCTAGAGCTAGTCATGACTGTATAACAGGATACAGAAACAGCAGATCTCTAGAAAATCTTATTACTTCATGCATCCTTATCCTATAATGAGCCTAAAAAGTGATTTTCTCTAATCTATTTTTGTACCATTCAAGGGAAAGAGTAATGTTTGAGCCAAGGGATGTTTTACCATGCAAGTGTATCATAAATTTAACTCATTTTATTCAAATATTTATATTTTATAACCAGTTTTTTAAATGTATCTTATTTTAAATATTATTTTACATTAAACAAGCTTCAAGTTTACTTTGAACTCATTTTAAGTTACTTACCTTAGTGTTAGCTTTGAAAACATATACAGAGGTTGTATAAAAGGAGATATGTATTGATCTCTCTTGCCAAGATTTTCTTTGTACATGGAGCTAACTGCTCTTCTTTCTTTCAGAGTAGTTCCTGTTCAGGGGCTCCTACTGGCATCACTAACCTTGTGCTATAAGCTGTTTTGGCAGGGACCTTATCTTTCAGGGCTTCTCTAGCAAGACTTTATGATTCCTTTCCTATGGGGCTGAAGAGTTCCCTAGGTAAAGGCAACAGGGTTTGATTAAGTTTGAGCACTGGGTGATTTTAGGTGGGAGCTGAATGGTAAAAGATTGTTGACGAGAGTTGGGGGTTGATATCTAGAAACCTTGGATCCCTCTCCATTTTATGAAGATATCTAAGACAGTTAACATATTGATTTTTTAAGATTTTTTATTAGATATACTCTTTATTTACATTTCAAATGTCCACTTTCCTGTTTTCTACCCCCTGAAAATCCCATAACCCATCTACCCTCCCCTGGTTCCCCAGTCAACCCACTCCTGCTTCCCTGTCCTGGTATTCCCTTAAACATAAGCATCGAGCCTTCCCAGGAGCAAGGGCCTCTCCTACCTTTAATGTCCAACAAGGCCATCCTCTGCTGCCTTGCATCTGGACCCATGGGTAATTCTATGTGTACTCTTTGGTTGATGGTTGAGGTATTTGGTGGCTGATATTGTTGTTCCTCATATGGAGTTGCAAACCCCTTCAGCTCCTTGGGTCCTTTCTCAAGCTCCTTTGATGGGGACCCTGTGCTCGGTTAAATGTATGACTGAGAGTATCATTCTCTGTATTAGTCATGCACTAGCAGAGCCTCCCAGGTGAAAGCTACATCAGGCTCCAGTCACAATGCACTTGTGGGCATCCACAATAGTGTCTGGATTTGGTAACTATATATGGAATGGATTCCTAGGTGGACAGTGGCTGAATGGGCTTTCTCTCAGACTTTGCTCCACACTTTGTCTCTGCATCTCATCCTGTGGGTATTTTGTTTCCCCTTCTAAGAAGGACCAGAGTATCCATACTTTTTCTTCCTTATACTTGAGATTCATTTGAACTATGAATGGTGTATTGGGTATTTCAAGCTTCTGGGCTAATATCCACTTATCAGTGAGGGTATACCATGTGTATTCTTTTGTGATTGGGTTACCTCACTCAGGATGATGTTTTCCAGTTCCACCCATTTGCCTAAGAATTTCATGAATTCATTGTTTTTAGTAGTTGAGTAGTATTTCATTGTGTAAATGTACCACCTTTTCTGTATCCATTCCTCCTTTGAGTGACATCTGGGTTCTTTCCAGCTTCTGGCTATTATAAAAAAGGCTGCTATGAACAGAGTGGAGCATGTATTCTTATTACATGCTGGGGAATCCTCTGAGTATATGCCCAGGGATGGTATAGCAGGGTTCCCCTGTAGTATTATCCCCAAATTTCTGAGGAACAACCAAACTGGTTTCCAGAGTGGTTGTATCAGCTTGCAATCCCACCAGCTGTGGAGGAGTATTCCTCTTTCTCCACATCCTCACCAGTACCTGTTGTCACCTGAGTTTTGATCTTAGTCATTCTGACAGGTCTGAGGTGAAATCTCAGGTTGTTTTGACTTGCATTTCACTGATAACTGAGGATGTTGAATATTTCTTCAGGTGCTTCTCAGCCATTTGATATTCCTAAGTTAAAAATTTTGTGTTTAGATCTGCACCCCAATTTTTAATAGGGTTATTTGGTTCTCTGGAGTCTAACTTCTTGAGTTCTTTTTATATATTCGATATTAGCCCTCTGTCAGATGAAGGGTTGGTAAAGATCTTTTCCCAAGTTGTTGGTTGCCGTTTTGTCCTACTGACAGTGTCCTTTGCCTTACAGAATCTTTGTAATTTTATGAAGTCCATTTATTAATTCTTGATCTTAGAGCATAAGCTATTGGTGTTCTATTCAGAAAAAAATTCCCCTCTGCCCATGAACTCAAGGCTCTTCCCCAGTTTCTTTTCTTTTTTTTTTTTGGTTTTTCGAGACAGGGTTTCTCTGTATAGCCCTGGCTGTCCTGGAACTCACTTTGTAGACCAGGCTGGCCTCGAACTCAGAAATCCGGCTGCCTCTGCCTCCCAAGTGCTGGGATTAAAGGCATGCGCCACCACTGCCCGGCTCCCAGTTTCTTTTCTATTAGTTTTAGTGCGTCTGGTTTTATGTGGAGGTCTTTGATCCACTTGGACTAGAGCTGTGAACAAGGAGATAAGAATGGATCAATTTCTTCTGCAAGCTAATCACCAGTTTAACCAGCAACATTTGGTGAAAAGGCTTTTTTTCCCCCACTGGATGTATTTAGCTCCTTTGTCAAAGATCAAATGACCATAGGTGTGTGGGTTCATTTCTGGATCTTGAATTCTATTCCATTGATCTACCTTCCTGTTGCTGTACCAATACTACATAGTTTTTAACACTATTGCTCGATAGTAATGGTTGAGGTCCAGGACAATGATTCCCCTAGAAGTTCTCTGAGAATGGTTTTAGATATCCTGGGTTTTTTGATATTCCAGACGAATTTGAGAATTGTTCTTTCTAACTCTATGAAGAATTGAGTTGGAATTTGAATGGGGATTGCATTGAATCTGCAAATTGCTTTTGGCAAGATGGCCATTTTTACTATATTAGTCATTCCAGTCCATGAGCATGGGAGATCTTTCCATATTTGAGATCTTCTTAGATTTTTTTTTCTTGAGACTTTAAGTTCTTGCCATACATATATCTTTTAGTTGTTGGGTTTGAGTCACATCAAGATACTTAATGTTTCCAACTTTTGTGAAGGGTATCATTTAGCTAATTTCTTTCTCACCCTGTTTATCCTTGGAGTATAGGAATGCTACTGACTTGTTTGAATTAATTATATATATATGGCCACTTTGCTGAAGTTGTTTATCAGCTGTAGGAGTTCTCCGGTTGAGTTTTTTTAGGTTGCTTAAGTGTACTAACCTATCATCTGCAAATAGTGATGATTTGATTTCTTCCTTTCCAATTTGTATCCCTTTGACCTCTTTTTGTTTTCTACTTGCTCTAGCTAGAAATTCAAGTACTGAGTAGATAAATAAAGAGAGGGCAGACTTATCTAGTCCCTGCTTTTAGTGGGATTACTTCATGTTTCTCTCCATTTAGTTTGATGTTGGCTACTGGTTTGCTGTATATTGATTTTACTATGTTTAGGTAATGACCTTGAATTCCTGATCTTTCCAAGACTTTTAACATGAATGTATGCTGAATTTTGCCAAAACTTTTTCAGCATCTAATGAAATGACCATGTGGCTTTTTTTCTTTGAGTTTGTTTATGTAGTAGATTACATTAATGGATTTCCATATATTGAACCATCCTTGCATCCCTGGGATGACGCCAACAAGATAATGGTGATGTGTTCTTGGATTCAGTTTGCAAGAATTTTATTGAGTATTTTTGCATTGATATTCATAAGGGAAACTGGTCTGAAGTTCTCTTTCTTTGTCAGATATTTGTGTGGTTTTCGTATCTGCTTGATTGTGGCTTCATAGAATGAGTTGGGTTATATTCCTTCTGTTTATACTTTGTGGAATACTTTGAAGAGTATTGGTGTTTGGTCTTCTCTGAACTTCTGATAGAAGTCTGCACTAAAACATGTCCTGTGTTTTTTTGGTTGGGACACTTTCAGTGATTGCTTCTATTTTTTTAGGGGTTATGGGACTATTTAGATGGTCTATCTGATCCTGATTTAACTTTTTTATTTGGTGTCTGTCTAGGAAATTGTCCATTTCATCCAGATTTTCCAATTGTGTTGATAATATGCTTTTGTAGTAGGATCTGATGAATTTTCAAATTTCCTGTTTCTGTTGTTTATCTCCCTTTTCATTTCTGATTTTGTTAAATTGGATACTGTCTCTGTGCTCTCTGGTTAGTCTGGCTAAGGGTTTATCTATCTTGTTGATTTTCTCAAAGAAACATCTGATTATTTGATTCTTTGTATATTTCTTTTTGTTTCTACTGGGTTGATTTTCACCCTGAGTTTGATGATTTCTTGTCATGTACTCCTCCTCTGAGTATTAGATTCTTTCTGTTCTAGAGCTTTCAGGAGTGCTGTTAAGCTGCTACTGTATGCTCTTTCCAGCTTCTTTTTTGAAGCACTCAGAGCTATGAGTTTTCCTCTTAACACTGCTTTCGTTATGCCCCTTAAATTTGGGTATTTTGTGCCTTCATTTTCATTAAATTCTAAAAAGTCTTTGATTTCTTCCTTTATTTCTTCCTTGACAAAGTTATCATTGAGTAGAGCATTGTTCAGCTTCCAAGTTTATGTGGGCTTTCTGTCTTTTTTGTTGCTATTGAAGACCACCCTTACTCCAGAGTGATCTGGTAGGAGGCATGGGATTATTTCAATCTTCTTATATCTGTTGAGGTCTGTTTCATGACCAATTATATAGTCAATTTTGGAGAAGGTACCATGAAGTGCTGAGAAGAAGGTATATTCTTTAGATTTAGGATGCAATGTTCTATAGATATGTTTTAAATCCATTTAGTCCATAACTTCTGTCAGTTTCAATGCATCTCTGTTTAGTTTGTGTTTCCCTGATCTGTCCATTCATGAGAGTAGGTTGTTGAAGTCACCCATAATTATTGTGTGAGGTGCAATGTGTGCTTTGAGCTTTAGCAATATGCCTTTTACAAATGTGGGTGCCCTTGCATTTGGAGCATAGATGTTCAGAATTGAGAGTTCTTCTTGGTAGATTTTTTTCCTTTGATGCATATGAAGTATCCTTCCTTTGCTTTTTTGATGTCTTTTGGTTGAAAGCCAGTTTTATCTGATATTAAAATGGCTACTCCAGCTTGTTTCCTTGGACCATTTGCTTGTAAAGTAGTTTTCTAGACTTTTACTCTGAGGTAGTGTTTGTCTTTTACACTGAAGTGTGTTTCCTGTATTCAGGAAAATGCTGAGTCCTATTTACATATCGAGTCTGTTAGTCTATGTCTTTTTATAGGGGAATTGAGTCCATTGATGTTAAGAGATATTAAGGAATGATGATCGCTGCTTCCCATTATTTTTGGGGTTCTTTTTATGTTTGTGTGGTTATCTTCTTTTGGGTTTGTTGAAAGAAGATTACTATCTTGCTTTTTCTTGGGTGTAGTTGTGTTCCTTATATTGGTGTTTTCCATCTATTATACTTTTTAGGGCTGGATTTGTGGAAATATATTTTAAATTTGGTTTTATCTCAGGATATCTTGTTTTCTCCAACTATGGTGATTGAAAGTTTTCCTGTGTAGAGTAGTCTGGACTGGCATTTGTGTTCTCTTATGGTCGGTATGATATCTGCCCAGGAGCTTCTTGCTATCATGGTCTCTGGTGAGAAGTCTGTTTTAATTCTGATAGGTCTTCCTTTATACATTACTTAGACTTTTTCCCTTACTGCTTTTAATATTCTGTCTTTGTTTAGGGCATTTGCTGTTTTGCTTATTATGTGACTGGAGGAGTTTCTGTTCTGTTCCAGTCTGCTTGGAGTTCTGTAGGCTTTTTGTATTATCATGGGAATCTCTCTCTTTAAGTTAGGGAAGTATTTTTTCTATAATTTTGTTGAAGATATTTACTGGCCCTTTAAGTTGTAAATCTTCACTCTCTTCTATACCTATAATCCTTAGGTTCGGTCTTCTCATTGTGTTCTGGATTTCCTGGATGTTTTGGGTTACAAGCTTTTTGCATTTTGCATTTTCTTTGACTGTTGAGTCAATGCTTTCTATGGTATCTTCAGTACCTGAGATTTTCTTCTCTCTCTTGTATTCTGTTGATGATGTTTGCATCTATGACTCCTGATATCTTTCCAATGTTTTCTATCTCCAGAGTTGTCTCCATTTGCTATTTCTTTGTCGACTCTTCTGTTTTTGGATCCTGGATGGTTTTGTTCAGTTCCTTCACTTATTTGTTTGTATTTTCGTCTAATTCTTTAAGGGATTTTTGTGTTTCCTCTTTAAGGGCTTCTACCTGTTGACTCATGTTCTCTTGTAGTTTTTTAAGGGATTTTGTGTTTCCTTTTTAAAGGCTTCCAGCTCTTGACTCATAATCTCTTGTATTTCTTTAAGGGAGATATTTATGTCCTTCTTGAAGTCCTGTATCAGCATCATGAAATGTGATTTTAAATCCAGATCTGGTTTTTCTGGATTGTTGAGCTATTGAGTACTTGCTGTTGTAGGATAACTTGGTTCAGATGGTGCCATGGTCTTGCATTTGCCTTTTACCATCTGGTTATCTCTGGTGTTAACTGATGTGTCTGCCTCTGACTGTGACTTATCCGTCCTGCAAGCCTCTGAATCTGTGCTCCTGGGAGAACCATTTTCTCTGTGTACACAGGTACGTAGGTACTCCTACAAGACCAGCTCTCTTGTGGTTGTATTTGAGTATATAGCTCTGTGGCCCTGATCAGTTCTGGGTGCTGGTAGAAATCGGAAGATTCTGTCCCAGGCTCCTCTTAGGCTCTTGTGTCCTCATGGTTTCTGACTGTTTCCTCTGAACAGCAGGAGTGGTCTTATCTGTGTTATCAGGCCTCTCTGCACTCCTGGGTGGTTAGCTACCTCCCTGCACCACTTGAGTATGTGAATTGTGGCAGAGGATGGTCCCAAGCTGGAGACAGAAACCAGCAGACCCAGTTAATATATTAAAATTGGATGTTTTGAATGTTTGTCAGAGGTAGCCATTGTACAAAATATGTTAAGGTCAGATTTGAAATGAGAGTCAATCAAATGTGTCTGGTGTGAGGATTTCCAAATGTAGGTTTTTAACATTGAACTAGAGACAGGCTATGATAGTGTCATTTAGCAGATATAACTTAGAACCCATGGTGGATTCAGGACCATGAAAACAACAGGTTAAATCTACCCATCTGGGGTATAACTTGAATTTCGGATTGATGATCTATTTCTGAAAAGTAGAAAAAGAATGCAGACTAGTACCTTCCAGGATTCAAGATATTGCAGAGCATATGGAAAGTTTCTGTAACCTTGAATTTTCAATCCAAAGGACAGTCAGTCAAGATGAGATAGAGGGGATACCAGGAGACTCAGTGCCTATCTTAGGTACCTCAGAAATAGGTTCCTTCATTTACCTTGTGACATATTTGCTCTATTGAATGTGTAGTCTGGTCAGAGAAAGGACTCTATCAGGAGGTAAGACAATGTTAGAACAAAGCAGATAGAAGTAGGAAGAAAACAAAACATAAAGATTAATGGTGAAAAGGATAGCTGAGAGACTGATGACACTGTTAAGCCTACTTGGGATCCCAAAATATATGTATACAGTATACCTACATAGTCCCCAGGACCACTTTCATTCATGGAAGTTGCACTGCTTGCATATTCCTGTGGCTATTTATCCTGTAAAGTGTGATCAGTGGTTGTTTGTACTCCTGAAGAGATGGGACAGGTGAGTAGATGAGAATAAGGAACTTGGATGGAGAGGCATGGGTCCTCTCACTGTTTTTAGAAACAGGTGTTAAATTTGGAAACACAGAGTAAAGAAACAAAAGGTAGGAAAGAGACCAGAGCTTGACCTCAACATATGATTTTATATTTATTCACACATAGATGATCGTGATTTCTCCCTCAATAATGAAGGGTTGTATGGGGTGAGATAGAGATACTTTGAATTTATATAGAATCTCAGAATAAAGAATTTGACAGAGCTGTATGTGTACTATATGCTAACCTGTGGTCTATTCTTGCTGGAACTGTTTTCTCAACCAAGAAATAATATCTTGAACAACAGGCTTTCTTTGCAAATATTCCTATCTATGTGATGGCTGGCCAATAAAAGTTGAAGAAGATCAGCTGTAATGTTATACAATTCAATTTTTGCAACTGAGGCACTCTATCATGTACAATTAACTTTTATTTTGACAGATGTAGTTGTCATCTCAGAGGCTGACTGCTGAATAAGCTCACTTTTTCAAAGTCTTTGTGAACTCTGGCTGGTTTCTTCAACTCAGCTGCTTTGACTCAAACTCCTCTCTAAGCTGCTTGGTTCTCACTGAATTGCTCTGTTTGGCCTCAAACTAATTCTGGAAATTTTTTCTAATCATCTAGTCCCATCTTATTATTCTCTGGCTTCAATTGCCTCTGCTGACCTCCACTGCCCAAACTACAAAAACTGAAAGGAAGTCATGAATGAACTCAACTGAACTCAACTGTACAGCATGAATTGCACTGACTGAACTGATTCAACAAATCTCTGCTCTCTCTCTCTCTCTCTCTCTCTCTCTCTCTCTCTCTCTCTCTCTCTCTCTCTCTCTCTCTCTCTCTGAACTGCTCTTAAGTAGCCTCTGTTTGCTGTGCTGCTTTTGTGAGAGTGGGCATATCCTATCTGCAATTCATTTTGCCAAATCTTTCTCTGATCTATAATGTTGTCTGTCCTTTAATTAGATGTCACTTTCAACCATGGCTGCTTCCTTCTACAAATTAACCTTAACTACATTGTTTTGGATGAAAAGTGTGTACTAAGGACATCTCTATATTCTAGTCAGATCACAAAACTTAAAAGGTTTTGGGTTTTGATCTTTTGCCAGAATATATGTAGCTGAAATGAAATTCCTCTACTCTAGCCTACCTAGTGTGGACTATATAAAACCTTGTCTCAAAAAGCAAAAATATAAAATTAAAATAAGAATGAAAAATAGAATTTAAAAGGGGAAATTGTCAGGATCCATAATGGTGCAAGCTAAATACTAGCAGGTGATCATCTGAAATGGCCTGCTTTGGATTATTATATAATCTGTAAGAGTGAGCCCTTGTTTAGCAAGGATGTAAAGGACTCATTTTAGGAAAGATTCCTGCTATTAATATGCTTTTCCTGTTATTATTAAACATGTATAATATGCAAATAAGTAATAGCACATCCCTTTGGAGCAGATCTCTGCAGATTCACAAAAATCACTCTTACAGTGATGCTACATAGACGAAAGGATGACTTAAGTTTTAATGATGATCCCATAAGAATTGCTAAAATTATATCTGGGATTATTAAGCTCTTTTATTGTGGGATTACTATTAAGTCCTTTGCTGATAGTCAAAACTGCAATGAGATCTCTGTCAATCTCCCAAATGTCACAAGTTAATTGCTCTTAGATGGTAACCAGAATTTCTCCTACTCAGAGCACATTCCAAGAGGTTGTAAAACAATTAACCAAAGGTCATAAAAAGGAAACTAATGACTTATTATGGCTGCTAGGACAGAAGATAAAATATTGACTGGGTTTATCTATACAAAACTTCACTTAGAACTTAAGTTATGGTTTTAAACTTTTTATGAACCTGTAGAGCAGACAGGTGATAAATGTTTAGCTTTATAATTACTCCTAATGGATATGCATGCAAACATTCTCTGTTGTAAACTTCTATTTCAACTTATGACTTGATATTTTGTGTATACTTGTGATGAACTTTGTAGTATGTGATCATGTATTCTGAAAGATGTTTAAGGGCTGTGGACAAAGGGAAGGGTCAGAATGAGGAACAGAGGTGAGAAGAACTGAGCTGAGAGAGGAACTGAACTGAGCAGAAGATTTTAGTCAGAAGAGAACAAGATTAGAAGGAGAATGCAGAGTGGAATAACTTAGAAACTATAGTTAACATAAAATAACTAAGAGCAATGAGCAGGATGCAGAGGGAAAGAGGAAAAAATAAGACATTGCAGAAAGCAGAAGCAGCAGGCAGGCTTCTCCTTACCGTGGGACAGAACAGGTCAGTACAGGCTTAGTGACAATACAGGCTTAGTGACAATACAGGCTTAGTGACAATACAGGCTTAGTGACAATACAGGCTTAGTGACAATACAGGCTTAGTGACAATACAGGCTTAGTCTTATTAAAAGAAAGGAGAATACAAGCTTAGTCTTATTACAAGAAACAACATTTTTTTCCCCTACAAACATGGTTTTAATTCATTTAGCATTAAAAGTGTGGAAGCTTTTTCTTTCTCTATGAAATAAAGATTGAAGCTCATTTTTCTTTCTTTCTTTTCTTTTTTTTTTTTTTTGGACAGGGTTTCTCTGTGTAACCCTGGCTGTCCTGGAACTCACTCTGTAGACCAAGCTGGCCTCGAACTCAGAAATCCGCCTGCCTCTGCCTCCCAAGTGCTGGAATTAAAGGTGTGCTCCACCACTGCCCGGCTGAAGCTCATTTTTCATCCAGAATGAGTGAGTTATTTCTGCACCAGTGCTTGGTCTTTTGCTCCATATGCATATGGAAATATGGATGTGTGTGTAAGTATGTAATTGTGAGAATGAGAATGTATGCATGTGTGTGTGTGTGTGTGTGTGTGTGTGTGTGTGTATAAATATGTAATTGTGTGAATGCATGCAAACTGGGCCCAACTAAATTTATATGGAAATGTGTAAATGAGAACTCTGCATGTATGAAGCTGTATATGAACTTACATGGGAGTATGCATATTCTCTTATGTAAAAGTTTTTCTTTCTGTGAGTGTTATTTTCTTTTCCTGGTTCAATAGAAATTTATTGCTCCAAATTTTCCCCCTAGCCCTACAAGTAAGAGGCATCTGGACAATAGGGGAAAGACTCTAGCAACTAATCCTTTACTTAATCTCCTGCTGTTTTAGTATGAGGTGTTAAGTGCCTGAGACTGTAGTCTCTGGCATCAGAGGAACACAGAAAAAAAACCAGCTACAATATCATAGTAACTTAGATAAGTAAACTTTTTATTATACAGCAACCCTAAATATCTCCTAAGAAAAAGTAATACCCCCAAATCTCATGAGACAAAGTCTTACCCCTGAATCTGGTAAGACAAAATCTTACAACAGAATTTCATAAGACCAGGTCTTACCTCCCACCAAAGCTCCTCCCCCTCCACTGCCTCAAGAAGAACCAAGAAGAAAGAACTCCTCCTCCTCCGCCCCTGCCTACACACACATACACACACCTAGGTTGGCATTTTTTAAATTTTTTTATTTTCTATATTCTTTATTTACATTCCAAATGATTTCCCCTTCCCTTGTTCTCCCCTCTCTGAAAGTCCCATAAGCCCTCTTCCCTCCCCCTGTTCCCCAGTCAACCCCTCCTGCTTCTCTGTCCTGGTATTCCCCTACACTGCTACATCTAGTCTTTCCAGGACCAGGGGCCTCTATTTCCTTCCTTCCTGGAAATCAATTGATATGTGAATTGTGTCTTGGGTATTCTGAGCTTCTGTGTTAATATCCACTTCTCAGTGAGTGCATATCATGTGTGTTCTTTTGTGATTGGGTTACCTCACTAAGGACGATATTTTCCAGTTCTGATCATTTGCCTAAGAATTTCATGAATTCATTGTTTTTAATTGCTGAGTAGTATTACATTGTGTAAATATGCAACATTTTCTGTATCCATTCCTCCATTGAGGGACATCTGGGTTCTTTCCAGCTGGTGGGATTACAAGCTGGTACAACCACTATGGAAATCAATCTGGCAGTTCCTCAGAAAACTGAGCATGAAACGCCTGGAAAACCTTGTTATACCACTCCTGGGCATATACCCAGAGGCCTCCCCAGAATGCAATAAGGACACATGCTCCACTATGCTCATAGCAGCCTTATTTATAATAGGCTGGCATTTCTTATGGTACCTTTTAATGGGATTTCTTGAAGTAAGTCCTCAAAATTCTGTGTGAAGAGCTAGGAGTCAGAAGAGCTAGGAGTTTAGTCTAGGGCCTAGCTAGCCTGCTGATTAGTGAAACTCAGGTCAGGACAGGCCAGTAATCTGAATCTGTGTGAAAGAAAGCAATCCCCCCACTGTCACTTGAAAGAAAGCAACCTACCTCTGCCCCACTTCTAAGAAAACAGCCCCTCCCTTTAAGAAAACTATCCCCAATCTTGCTTGTAAGAAAGCAATTCCAGGAATGAAAAATGGTAAGACTGCCCCAGCCCTCCCCACACCTAACCTGAAAGAAGACAGTCTGGTTGGTTGCTCTTAATTATTAAGCTCTAAGAATTAAATCTGTGTGTTCTGCCTGCAAGAAGGCATCTAGTAGGTTATTGATAAATACATAGTTGTCTGTCACTTATAGTGGGAGTTTTATTGGCTATTATTAAGCACTGGCCTGCTATCTGGTACTGGTCCTGTTACGTATAAATAGTTTGTAGTTATCTGCAGAGATTCCAACAACTCCTGCTTGAACTGATGTGAATCAGGATGGGACAAAGTGAATCTAAGGACAGTTTTTTTATAGACATTATTAAGCATACTCTTAAGAAAAAAGTTTTTAAGGTTAACGCTAGTCAGTTGACTGACTTCCTTCAGTTTGTACTAAAAGTCAGTCCCTGGTTCCAAGAAAGGTGAAGTTTAGATGTGGATACAAGGGAGAAAGAAAGTAGAGTTAGATATTAAAAACTGGATTACACAGAATGGAGGAAAAGGTATGACCCTTACAGCATTTGCTATTTGGAATGTGCTTTAGGAAACATAAACAAATGACAAAAAGGCTTTAGGTTCTCAAAAGGCATCAGATTCACCTCCTCATGAGCAGACTCCATTAGTACACTCTTGCTCAGAACCTAAGAAAAATGTTTATACTTCGACAGAAAAGTCTAAGAAACATTGTTCAGGAGAGAGTAGTGGTTATTCAGAAGAGGAAAAATCAACCTCAGAGGAGGAATCTGACTCTGAAAATAAGTTAACAAAATATCATAAACATGAGCGTCCTACCATGCAGCATTTAAATATAAGTCATTCCACAATACACCCTTTAAAACATAAAAAGAAATCAAAGGGACCTATCAGATTTATTGCTGCTGCACTCCAAACTCAGCAACTGGATGAATCAATAGGTTGTTTCCCAATAAGCAAGGAGAATAACAAAGAGGATAAGGATCACTTATGGGAACCTTTGGCTTTTAAATTACTTATAACTCCTCATAATTGGTTTAAAATAGCCAGAGCCAATCTAAATAAAGATGAATTTTTACTGTGGACAGATCTATATAAGAACTAGGCTCAAAAAGAGTTATCTAAGATGTCTTTTTAAAAAACGAGGGCAGTGAAAGAGTTAACATGCAAAATGTTTATGGGTATGGGGGAATGATGTGAAGAAACAGCTCAACAAAAAAAATGACAACGGAAGCTCTAGTAAAATTATCAGTTGCAGCTCTAGAAGCATGGAGATGCTTGCCTGATAGAGATACACATACTAAAAGGCATGCTAATATTATTACAGAAATCAGAAAAACATTTTGAGGAATCTGTTGCTCAGCTGGTAGAGGCTGTGGAAAATATAGTGCTTAGCTCTCACAGTGTGAGGGACCTACCTCAGGCCCCTCGAACAATAGAGGTAATTCAACAACCTCAGGTGACCAATCCATTTGTCAAAGAAGGACTATCTAACAGTGGCAGCGGGCAACCCCAGGCAACACAGGTCTGAGACTCCACAAAAATATCTACTCATGACTTCTCCTCACACAAGTTATCTTAACTTTTCAGATATTAAAAGAAATTTTTCTCACACAAGAAACCTTTGCACAACAAAGGGAGCTAGTGACGATAACCATTGTCTTTTACATACTAAGGACAAACACCTTTCTAAATCTGTAACTGTTTTACAGCTATTTTACAATATTAGCCCCAGCTTTCAGTATTACAGGTCTTGTTTCAATTTAAAAATTGACTTTTCTCAATTGTACATGTTCAAGTTCATTCTGTGCATCTGGGTCCTATACATGAAGGCAAGGATTAATTTAATTTCTTAACAAAAGCTTGGTGCTTTTCCTACAAAGGTAATTTAGCAAAGATTTACATTACAAATCAACATCTCACTCAATGAGACTGCTCCTGCCTTCCTGCAGAGCTGTCAGCTAAACTTGGGAATTAATCCCTGGTGAGCTTAGGTCCTTGTGATTTAAAACAGACAAAAAATACACATGGCCTATCTTCTGGAAAGTTAGCCTTTATTCCTGTATGCATGTATACTTAATTCTCATTATTATTTATGCCTTTCCTAACTTGGGAAAACTTTCAAAGATATGACACAGATTAAGAAGGAAAGATATTTTTGTGTTAGAAATAGAAAGAAGCACAATAACACAGATGATTTAGGGTTGTCAAGTGATCTTTTAAGTGGTTCCAAGATTGAAATAAATTAGCAAGAGATCATATTCCTGATTATGATTATTATCACATTAGTAAATCTCAATTTTACCTTAATAATTGATTTAACTATTCATGTCTTAATAAAGGAGAATACCTTAGAGAATAAAATTACAAAATTTTGTAGATCAGACTGAGGAAAATTCTAAAATGTCAGAGATGAAACAAAATAAGAAAAAGAAAATTTGGAAATAAACTTTAGAAGAAAAAACAAAAAAAATTATATTTAAAAATGAAAAATATACAAAGATGATAATTCTGTAGGAAAGAAAAAGGATTAAAAACAGAGACAAGTTTTAGAAGAAAAATTTACAAAATACAAATTCTAAATAACATTGAGATCGACAGTATGATAGAGACAGAGAAAGGAAGGCCAGAACACACAACATTACCTTGTAAGAATACTTCAGGAGAATATATCTGTGATAAGCAACCTAAAATGATTTTTCTAGCCTTGAAAAAGAATTAGCAGTAGATAAGTGAAACCCAGAGGGCTATTAAGAATTCACATGGAAACTTATAGAAGCAGAGGATTTTAAAAATTTTAAGGAAACAACAATGAATTGTGGCTTACATTCACCATATGTCAAACACATAATAACTGGGCATCAATAAGAGGAGAGGCCCTTGGTCCTGTGAAGGCTCATTGCCCAACTGTAGGTGAATGATGGGACAGAGAAGCAGGAATGGATGGATTGGTAAGTAGGGGCAAGGGGGATGGGATAGGAGGGTTTTGGGGGGAAACAAGGAAAGGGCATAACATTTGAAATGTAAATAAAGAAAATATCTAATAAAAAAAAGAAAACACAGGAAAAATGAATAAATGGGCCTCACTTTCACAATGTGGGGACTGTTGAGGCAGTCAAATTTCTCTGTCATTTCTATTGTTTAAGAAGCTGCTTTCTTACAATTCCTGCATGATTAGGTAACATTTATTTCCCTTCGGGTCTCTGATGGGGTTGAAAACTAAACAGTTATAGTCTCACATTAATCTTAAGTTGTTAAGGATACAAGAATAATGCCTTAGGGTCTAAGAAGATGATTTTAGTATTATAATGCAAATTAGGATAGAAATGTATTTAGGTATAGAACTCTGAATTCATCAAGCTAGTATTGATAATAGAGTATATTCTCCTAAGTTTCCAAATATATAGGAAATGGATACTATGAATATATGTTACCTAATAGTTTTCATAATTTTATCATAATTTTTATTGCATATATGTTACTCTTCTAAAAATAGCCTTTTCCTCAGCTAAAATGGGAAATTGTAGAGAAAATACCTTTTATATTGTACGGACATATCACCTGAAATTAAAAAACCATATCACCTACAGGAAAGAATAGAGTACAAGGTGGCACAATTTTTAGGCAGAAATAATCTGTGATAAACTGAGGTGGGAAGAATCTCTGGAGAAGTGAGGAGGACAGACTCATGGAACCTGAGCAGAGGTAGTCAGCTTCATCGCAGAATGTAGACTAATATAAATGGGCTATTTTAAATTATCTTCTCAGGGATTGGGCATAGCTTTATGGTTTAGGTATTTGTAAACATGTTTTCAGTCTGAGTTGTTATTCCATGATCTTTGAGCCAGGAAAAAACAAAAATCGCATATTTTAAAGCATGAGTGTCTGTTTGCCTATCTTCCGTAGTCAAGTCCAATGAGATCCTATCACAACGAAAATAATATTTCATCAAATGAAGAACTATATTTATATATCATGTAAAAAATCTCAAAAATAATTATTTCATAGCATAACATGTCTTTTATGATGGATCATTTTAGGAAACTGAACAAATAGTTTTACTATAAGTTTTCTACTTGAGAAGCTTATCACAGTAGTGTGTGTGTGTATGTGTGTGTGCAAGTGAGCGAGTGTGTGTGTGTGTGTGTTTGTTGTTGTTAGTATCCATTCTTCATCACATGAGAGATAATTGTTTCATTTTCAGAGAAGTAGAAATTACATGCAGTAAAATAATTAAATAATAGAAATATAGATACACATGAATTTACATGTACGATAGTAACTTTCTCAAGATTCTCTAAATTTACAAATGTTCATCCATTAAGTGATGGGTATTAGAAGAAGTATATTTTCGAGAGCAGTTGGGACCTCAAGGCACAGGGATTACCGAGCATAACATCGTTTGGGACTCAGCCAGTTTGTGTGCTCCCTGAACCCAAGAGCTGGGCCGTTCTGTGGTCATATATGCGCCAGCTCTGCTGTGGGACATCTGCCCTGAAGAGGGATCCACACCAGGAGAAAACGCACGTGGAGAGAGCGCACCAGCATCCCCTTAGCCACCTCTGCTCCAGGGATTGACTACACTGAGTCTCCAGGTACTCAGGGATTCCCCATGTATAACATCACTTGGGGCAGGGCACATCAGGGCTCCAAAGTCACTCAGGAGCAGGGCAGCCCTCAGCAATCCGAGCCAGAGGAAACCTGGTCATCCAGGGGGGCAGAAATAGACTTGCAGGCTCACGGGAGGTTGAAACAACAGCCAGTGACAGCAGGACCAACTAACACCAAAGATAACCAGATGGCAAAAGGCAAATGTAGGAATGTTATTAACAGAAATCAAGGCAATATGGCACCATCCAAACCCAACTCTCCGACAGCAGCAAGTCCTGGATAACCCATCAAACCTGAAAGGCAAGATCTGGATTTAAAATCACTTCTCATTATTTTGTAGACAGTATAAACAATTCTCTCCATTAAAATTATGGAGAGACAATTATATGTCTTGGCTTGGATTGACATTTTAAATGCAGTATGTCTGTTAAATAATTCTAAAATAAATAATTGACTGTAAAAAAAAATCACTTCTCATGATGCTATTAGAGGAATTCAAGAAGGACATAAATAAATCTCATAAAGAAATACAGGAGAACATGAATCAACAGGTAGAAGCCCTTACAACGGAAACACAAAAATTGCTTAAAGAGATGCAGGAGAATATAGGTCAAAAGATAGAGGCCCTTAAGGAGGAAACACAAAAATCGTTTAAAGGTATACAGGAGAACATGAATCAACAGGAAGATGCCCTTACAAGGGGAACACAAAAATCGCTTAAAAAAATGCAGGAGACTATATAACAATAGATGGAAGCCCATAAGGAAGGAACACAAAAATCGAATACAGGAGAACTTGGATCAACAGGTAGAAATCCTGAAAGAGGAAATCCAAAAATATCTTAAAGAAATATAGGAAAATACAAAGAAACAAGTGAAGGATCTGAGCAAATCCATTCAGGACCTTAAAAAGGAAGTAGAAACAACTAAGAAATAACAAAGGGAGAAAACTTGGAGATAGAAAACCAGGGGAAGAAATCAAAAGTCATAAATGCAAAAATCAACAATAGAATACAAGAGATGGAAGAAAGAATCATAGATGCTGAAGATACCATAGAAAGCATCGACTGAACAGTCAAAGAAATGGAAGACTGTAAATCATAAACATACATATAATATACTTGATACTATACAGTAAGTAGATAGACCAAATCTTTTATCACTTTCTTATTGTAAAATTATGATTTATTGAAGTTTTCTAATTATTTGTTAATATTTAGAGATCAATGATCAATTTTAAAATTTATTCCAAAGATAATATGTATATTTTAAGAAAATTATCAGTAATAGTTATTAAAAGTAGAACAATGGTGTTCTGTTCAGGAAATATTCTCCTGTGCCCATATGTTCAAGATTCTTCCCTAGTTTCCTTTCTATTAGTTTCAGTGTGTCTGGTTTTATGTGGAGGTCCTTGATCCACTAGGAATTGAGCTTAGTACAAGTAGATAAGAATGGATCGATTTGCATTCTTTTGCATGCTGACCTCCAGTTGAACCAGCACCATTTGTTGAAAAGGCAATCTTTTTCCACTGGATGGTTTTAGCTTCTTTGTCAAAGATCTAGTGACCATAGGAGTGTGGATTCATTTCTGGGTTTTCAATTCTGTTCCATTGATCTATATGCCTGTCACTGTACCAATACCATGCAGTTTTTAACCTTATTGCTCTGTAGTAGAACTTGAGGTTCAGGATACAGATTCCCCGAGAAGTTCTTTGACTCTTGAGAATAGTTTTAGCTATCCTGGGTTTTCTGTTATTCCAGATGAATTTTTGAATTGCTCTTTCTAATGCTCCAAGTTCAAGAATTGACATATGGGACCTCATAATATTGCAAAGTTTCTGTAAGGTAAAAGACACTTTCAAAAGGACAAAGCGGCAACCAACAAACTGGGAAAAGATCTTTACCAACCCTTCATCCAACAGAGGGCTAATATCCAATATATACACACAACTCAAGAAGTTAGACTCCAGAGAGCCAAATAACCATATTAAAAAATGGGGTACAGGGCTAAAAAGTTCTCATCTGATGAATATCTAATGGATGAGAAGCACCTAAAGAAATGTTCAACATCCTTAGTCATTAGGGAAATGCAAATTAAAACAACCATGAGATTCCACCTCACACCAGTAAGAATGGCTAAGATCATAAACACAGGAGACAGCAGTTGTTGGCAAGGATGTGGAGAAAGAGGAACACTCCTCCACTGCTGGTGTGAATGCAAGCTGATACAACCACTCTGGAAAGCAGTCTGGCGGTTCCTCAGACAACTGAACATGACACTCCCAGAGGATCCTTTTATACCACTCCTGGGCATATACCCAGAGGCTTTACCTGCATGCAATAAGGACACATGCTCCAATATGTTCATAGCAGTCTTATTTATAATAGCCAGAAGCTGCAAAGAACCCAGATGTCCCTCAACGGAGGAATGGATTCAGAAGATGTGGTATATTTACACAATGGAATACTACTCTGCAATTTAAAACTATGAATCCACGAAATTCCTAGGCAAATGGTCAGAACTTGAAAATATCATCCTTAGTGAGGTAATCCAATCACAAAAGAACACACATGGTATGCAGTCACTGATAAGGGGATATTGACCCAAAATCTCAGAATACCCAAGACACAATTCACATATCAGTAGATTTCCAAGAAGATAGAAGGAGAGATCCCTTTTCCTGGAAAGACTGGATGTAGTGGAATACCAGGACAGAGAAGCGAGAGGGGCTGAATGGGGAACTGGGGGAGGGAAGGGGGCTTATGGGACTTTCATTGAAGTAGGAAACGGGAAAGGTAAATCATTTGGAATGTAAATAAAAAAATATAGAAAATAAACAAAAATAGAACAATGAAAAAACCTGTAGAAGATTGACAGACAAACAACTGTAGAACATTGTGTAACAACACAAAGAATTGTAAAAACAAGAGGGCAGTGATAATTATCATTCTTGGTAAAATTAATTTATTGTTCTCTTAAATAGCCATCTAGGAATTTATCCAAAAGTGATTTCCTCACAATTTTACTAACTGAAATTAAAGAATAATCAACTTTCTGATGAAAATTAATGAGGAAATTATTGCATGAAATTAAATATACAGATTTTCTACAGTGATTGGTCTTGTCAACATTTAATTAATGTACATATATGACTTATGTCAGAAAGAACTTATATTTTCTATCATGTTCTATACTAATTTATACTTTAATTTCATACTCTTATATGTGACTGTTTTCTTTGTCTTCTTTCTCATTTATAAGTTTAATTTTATTCTGAGATTTCAATATGAATTATATTTAAATTCTGAATGAAATAGTGAATTTGAAGTAAAGTCATGTTTTCAAACTCTAAAGAAATTTATTTAGATATATTATTGTTTGCTTAATTTCAGTTAAACTCAAAAATATGTGAGGAAAGAGATTTTTCAGAATATCTTGACAAGGTTCTTGCTATCTAACTATTGAAATCAATTGTCAGGGAGATTATATTTAATAGTTGCTATTGATTTCCATGAATAATCTCACTTCCTTGGTTCTTCTGCAGTCCATTAATATATATATATTTCCATTGACTGACAAATGGTAATAGCTCAGATTATTCAATCTGAGCTATTACCATTTGTCAGTCAATGGGAATAATAGAAGCAAAATTACTGAAACAGAATAAATGGTCATATTTATTTCATAAATTTTAAATATATTTCATGTAAGACTTTTCTCAAAGAACTAGAAAATGGGTAGTGAAATTCACTCTCTCCTAATCTACATTTATTTTACAAAATGGCTTATGTAAATGATTCATCCATAAATTTCTTAGGAAATATTTTCCCATATAGACTAAACACAACAGGACTCAATTTAAAATTAGAATATAAAATAGCTACACTTTTTGGGTGAAATATTGTACTAGCTAAGTTAGATAAAACATAATGCATTTAACCAAAGGAATGTAATAATTTTTCTTGGTAAGTAGTTTCCACTTATAGTTAAAACATATTAACATTAAAATATATTTTAAATAAGAAGAAGAATCTATGCTGATATTATGATTTGTTATTTACATTCATACATTTCCATAATTACTTATTTTAAGATTTACTTTGTTTACAATTGATTTAATTCATTAATTTATCTCAGAATCATAACAATGTCTATAAAAGTAATGGACAGGGATCAAAATATTTAAAAACTTTGTATAAAATATATGTTCTTATAAAATATGTTTCTAGTATAATAAGGTCTTTGTATCAACATGGTAAGTATGTCTATATGCTTATATAGGCAAATGACATCTGAACAAAAATAGAACTTTCAACCATATGCAATCCTTGGATGTTTTATTTTAACAACAATCTTTCAAAACTGTTTAGGCCAAATGGATAACTTTGTCTATTAAAATATATGCTGATTACATATGCCACTGTTTCTACAACTTTTACTAACACCTTAGTATGTGATAATAAATATGAAAGGTGTTATAAGAAGTTTCTTCCGAATGTAGTAAGGACCTAAATTATGAGCCATTGGTTAAATTTTCATTTCCTATAATAAACCAATACCCTATTCTGATATAATTTCAAGAAAATATATTTGTATCTCCACATAAAGTTTGTAGTTCATATAAGATCTCCTGAATGTTAACAAATGCAATCTGAAATTCAAGTTATTAAAAATGTCTTATATTTATTCTAATACTTCAATCACATTCAAATGGCAAATTCACAGTAAATATCAATAATAAAGTGAACTACATTTACTTAAAAGCTCAATGTGAGATAAAAATCTTTTTAAACTTTGTATTGTTCTTTTGTGAATTTCACATTGTGTACTCTAAATCTACTCATCTCCCCCTCCCCTCATTCCTTCCCTAAATGAGAGAAAAACTAAATGTATTATTGTGGAAGCTATAGTATCATAGTGTGACACACAATAAACTCTTTTATGAACATTTATTTGCTTGTAAATATTTATTGCAATGATTTTTGGTCTGGTATGAGGTCTCTGACTTTTATCCCTTTATTGATATGCTATTATTGCCCTTTGTCCTGGAGATCCTGTAGTTTTAGATCTGTAGCACTACTGCCTTCTTGTACTCCTGCAGTTTAGACATGATGTTGATGTTGGTGGTGAAGGCATTCAAAGCCCTGTATCTCTGCCAGAGAAACATTTGCACTGATCAGCCAACTGACTCTCTTCTTTTGCTTTCAGGTTTGGCTTACCAGAAACTCTGATACCAGGACCAGCTCTACAGTGATACCCAGGCAATATTTGGTCCTGTGCTACTGAGTGTTGCAGTCAATGAGAGGCATGGCCAGTTCTCCCACTCTTTTTTTTTTTTAATTTATTTTCTAAGTTTTTTTATTTGCATTCCAAATCATTTCCCCTTTCCTGTTTCCTCCCTCCCCGAAAGTCCCATAAGCCCCCTTCCCTCCCTCTTTTCCCCATTCAACCACCTCTCGCTTCTCTGTCCTGGCTTCCCCTACATCCAGTCTTTCCAGGACCAGGGGTCTTTCCTTCCATCTTCTTGGAAATCTATTGATATGCGAATTGTGGGATGGCTACTCCGGCTCATTTCGTGGGACCATTTGCTTGTAAAATTGATTTCCAGCCTTTCACTCTGAGGTAGTTTTTGTCTTTGACACTGAGGTGCGTTTCCTGCACACAGCAAAATGCTGGGTTCTGTTTATGTATCCAGTCTGTTAGTCTATGTCTTTTTATTGGGGAATTGAGACCATTGACATTAAGGGAGATAAAGGAATAGTAATTATTGCCACCTGCTATTCTTGACGCTATCTTTATGTTTGAGTGGTTATCTACTTTTGGGTTTAATATAAGAAGGTTACTGTCTCGTTTTCTCCAGGGTGTTGTTTCTCTCCTTGTATTGGCAGTTTCCACCTATTATCCTTTGCAGGGCTGGGTTTGTGGAAAGATATTGTGTAAATTCGGTTTTATCATAGAATATCTTGGTCTCTCCATCTATGGTGATTGAGAGTTTTGCTGGGTATAGTAGTCTAGGCTGGCATTTATGTTCTCTTAGTGTCTGCATGAGATCTACCCAGGATTTTCTGGCTTTCATATTCTCTGGTGAGAAGTCTGATGTGATTCAGATGGGTCTTCCTTTATATGTTACTTGGCCTTTTTCTATTACTGCTTTTAATATTCTTTCTTTGTTTAGTACATTTGGTGTTTTGATTATTATGTGACAGGAGGTATTTCTGTTCTGGTCGAGTCTGTTTGGAGTTCTGTAGGCTTCTTGTACGTTCATCAGCATCTCTCCCTTTAGGTTAGGGAAGTTTTACTCCATAATTTTGTTGAAGATGTTTACTGGCCCTTTAAGTTGCAAATCTTCACTCTCATCTATACCTATAATCCTTAGGTTTGGTCTTCTCATTGTGTCATAGATTTCCTGGATGTTTTGGGTTACACGTTTTTTGCATTTTGCATTTTCTTTGACTGTTGAGTCGATGCTTTCTATGGTATCTTCAGCATCTGAGATTCTTTCTTCCATCTCTTGTATTCTACTATTGATGCTTGTATCTATGACTCCTGATTTCTTCCCAAGGTTTTCTATCTCCAATATTGTCTCCTTATGTGATTTCTTAGTTGTTTCTACTTCCTTTTTTAGATCCTAGATGGATTTGCTCAGATCCTTCCTGTATTTCTTTAAGATATTTTTGGATTTCCTCTTTCAGGTTTTATGCCTGTTGACCCAAGATCTCCTGTATTTGTCTTGGGTATTCCGAGATTCCGGGTTAATGTCCCCTTATCAGTGCCTGCATACCATGTGTGTTCTTTTGAGATTGGGTTACCTCACTAAGGATGATATTTTCAAGTTCTGACCATTTGCCTAGGAATTTCGTGGATTCATTGTTTTTAATTGCAGAGTAGTATTCCATTGTGTAAATTTGCCACATCTTCTGAATCCATTCCTCCGTTGAAGGACATCTGGTTTCTTTCCAGCTTCTGGCTATTATAAGTAAGGCTGCTATGAACATAGTGGAGCATGTGTCCTTACTGCATGCAGGGGAAGCCTCTGGGTATATGCCTAGGAGTGGTAGAGCAGGATCCTCTGGGAGTGTCATGTCCAGTTTTCTGAGGAACCGCCAGACTGCTTTCCAGAGTGCTTGTACCAGCTTGCAATCCCACCAGCAGTGGAGGAGTGTTCCTCTTTCTCCATATCCTTGCCAACAACTGCTATCTCCTGTGCTTTTGATCTTAGTCATTCTGACTGGTGTGAGATGGAATCTCTGGATTGTTTTGATTTTCATTTCCCTAATGACTAAGGATGATGAACATCTCTTTAGGTGCTTCTCAGCCATTATATAGTCTTCAGGTGAGAACTCTTTGTTTAGCTCTGTACCCCATTTTTTAATAGGGTTACTTGGCTCTCTGGAGTCTAACTTCTTGAGTTAAACCATCCAAAAACCATCCAGTGGAAAAAATAGAGCCTTTTCAACAAATGGTGCTGGTTCAACTGGAGGTCAACATGCAGAAGAATGCAAATTGATCCATTCATATCTCCTTGCACTAAGCTCAATTCCATGTGGATCAAGGACCTCCACATAAAACCAGACACACTGAAACTAATCGAAAGGAAACTAGGGAAGAACCTTGAACATATGGGCACAGGGGATAATTTCCTGAACAGAACTCCAATAGCTTACGCTCTAAGATCAAGCATTGACAAATGGGACCTCATAAAATTATGAAGTTTCTGCAAGGCAAAAGACACTGTCAAAAGGACAAAGCAGCAACCAGCTAACTGTGAAATGATCTTTATCAACCTTATATCTGACAGAGGGCTAATATCCAATATATACAAAGAACTCAAGAAGTTCTCCCACTCTTATGACTCTAGGATCAGTTATCGTGCCTGTGATGGATGATGAAGGTAGAGAGATTGAAGGAGGGCATCTCTTCATAGTCTGTGCCATCACCCAGCAGATAAAGTCTGTGCCAGTTCTATTACTCTAATGCCCATGGGGTCAGCTCACTTGAAACGCCCACATCTAGGGCCAGGTCTGTTGTGCTCACCATGTGAAATTCAGGGTCTGTTCTCCCTAATAGTGCAGCTAGTCAGGGGCAGGGACAGTTCTTCTGCTCTGATGACCTCTGGGCCAGCCCTTCTACCTGCCATTGGTGCCATGGGGAGATGTTGGTGTCTTGTGATATGTTTACTTACATGCTGATTCCTGTGTCCTGAGATCTAGTTATAGTCTGGGCACCAGCATTGTCATAAATACTGAGGATCTCATATCCATATGATTCAGAGTATGCTCCCCAGTTATCTCATATTAGTTACTATAAGACCAACCTGCCAATGATTGGGTAGAGAAGAGTAAAAGTCTAAACTTCTGATCCCATTGAGGGGTCTGAGAGAGAAGTTCCAGGAGAAGTTTCCCACAAGATACATGAGGGTGGAGGAGGAAAGAGGCTACAAGATCAAGGGACAGAAATCTAGCCTGAGACAACCATTAGTAGGGTGCTCTGCAGGCATTTTGGGAGTCACAGGGCTAGGAAGGAGAAGGAGATGCCAGGGGAATTAGTTCTCCATGTGGAGAGACAGCTACAGCAAAGTGAACCAAGGAGAGACTACATGAAAATAACTTGGGTTGTGTGGCTAGAAAATAGATAAGATAGCATAGAGGATTAGAAATATCCATCATGGTGCTTAAATATTGCTAAAACAATTAATAGGTTTTAATCCCAATTTTTTGGGACATAACTAGGTTAGAAAAACTGCTCCTCTTAAATTTCATCCTATAGGATGAGGTTGGAGAGATCACTTTTTTGCACATGTCACTGCATAGCAGACAAGTTGTTAGGCTTATTTTCCCATGATTATTCTCTCAGGACAACTCACCCCCATACCCTACCCCCAGACATGGGAGACAAGTGGTAGGGCTGGGTCTCTCATGCTCATAATCTTGATAGAGTTGCTCACCAGTAACTCCATAAACATGTTTGGCCTTCTCTTCCAAGTACTACAGCTGTCTATAGTCATGGTCAGCTTTTTTTGTCTACTAACCCTTGGGTCACTCTTCCACAAGGCCCAAGTGAAGGGTGGAACCCAATTCTACACAGCTCTCAATTTTCATGTTTCCAGTCAGCAGCCTGGCCATTGGTAGTAACATACCCCTGCTGCTGCAGGGTCACACACCCAGACATGGCCCCCAGTGACAGCATAGGCCAGGACCCCACCTGCCAACTCCAGCTATTAATATCAGGCTGGTCCTCACTACCCTCCAATCTCCAGTTCTGCCTGTGTTTATTATACCCACAGCCTTCTCTTTTTCTTTCTCTTCCATTTCTCCACCAGTTATTTGTTCATCTTAGAGTTTCCAGTGTCTCTGAGTTTCTGCGGTTATTTTGGAAGTAGTCTCAAGACCACTTCCCTGATCATGGTTACAGTGCTAGGCAGAGGTCATCTCAGACATTGTTTGGATCTCAACAGACCTGAACAACACTTTACTGGTGGTGGTCTTAGGTAGCTCCCTATCCAAGTCCCATGGTGCCAGTCTGGCAGTCATTTCAGCATTGCTTCTTGCCCAGTTTGCTTGAATAACCCCATGCAAGGGTCATCTGTCTCAGGGTCACTCGTACAGTGGGTCTTTAGTCCAAGGTAGGGTTCTTCTAGTCTCTGGTTTACTTTCAGTCCTAGGAGATGTCAATGCCTGCATGGTGCCAAACTGGTGGTCATCTCAGGCTAACTCCTTGTTTGAGCCTCCCGGTCCCAGAGTTTTGGTAATCTCAGGCTCCCTTGTTTCATGGAATGTTAGACTGCTAATCATTCAGATGTTCATAGATCAAAATACTAAACATAGACATAGTCTTTCTCTGATCTACCAACTACTGATGAACTACCAACTAGAGTGACACAGCAACCATACCTGGAATGCTTCTAGGGACTATGGATAATTATGTTTTATACCAAAATATACAATTTTATTCTGAAAGTATCATATCAAAAATATATAGACTAGGGTGAAATAAATCCTGATCTTATATTACTTCAGAAAAGAAAGCCAAACAGTTATATTGTTTCAGTTTAGGTTAGACTAATTTATATACAGGTTTTTATTTTACTTAGAAAATGCCATTATAGAGAGAAACAATGATAATTACATATCTCTTTGAAAGTTTAATCATGGTCTACAATTTCTTTCACATTTTAAACACCTAAGTCCCTACTCTATAGCTGTAGTGTTAGTGTAATCATTCAGTAATATAAGAAATATTTATACACACACATACACACATGTACACACATGTGCGTATACACACACACACACAATCACACACACACAGCTTTTTATAAAAAAAATCTGGCAGATAAATATATGTATATATACATCAACCTATATTTTATATATATATATATATACATATATATTTTATATATATGTATATATATATACATATATATATTTTATATATATGTATATATATATACATATATATATTTTATATATATGTATATATATATACATATATATAAAATATAAAATGCTGTGTCTGTTCAGAGATACCCAATATATATCTTTTTAGAAAATGATTCTAATCGAGCACTCTTGGATAAATAAAATATTCCTTAATTATATAAGAAATGCAAACATTAGCCCGTATAATCCTCATACTTGGTACTGGAAAACCAATCAGAGGAGTCACTCTTGGTGATGACTTATTCTCCTACAGTCCACAATTTATTTTATAATTGGTTGACTGTAACTCTTCATATAGTGCTGGAACCCTGTGAGAATCTGCCATTTAGATATGAATTCAACTTTTTTTGTCTCCTGTTTATGCAGCCAAATTTTTGTCATTTCATACATGCAACTTGAATGTCATAGGTAGAATGTGTAATCTCACAGCAGACTCTCATGTCTTCTCACACTTACAATCTTTGCTCCATTTTGATGAATAAATATGTGCACAGAAACAAAAATTCATTTATATAGAATTGCTCATGCTATATTTTTATTTTCCTCTATCCTTTTTTACTTCATGTAATAGATGGAATAGAACACACAATGAGAGATACAGTAATATTTGTACATAAGGGGTAGAAACAGAATACTGAGTTTTACTAGTGTATTTCTATGTTATGGGAGACTTGAAGTTGCAAACTTAGCAATGGTTTCCAGATAGAGTATTATTTTTATAGATTAAATACACTTAAACTATGATTTGATATTAACAAAAGTATACTGTACCTAAAAGTATTTTCAGTTTTCAATTATGTATTACCAAATATATGCATGCAATAGAAAGGTCAGTAGTATTCCAAAACATTTAGTTCACATCTCTTTATCACAGAAATCTGATGAGAGGTCAAGTAAAAGTTATGGCTAGAACTTTGCATAATTAATTTTGAGAAGGCTTTGAACAACAGTAACCACAAAATCTCAGATTCCAAAGAAATTATTTAAGTGAATTCTATATTACTTTCAAAATACCTAAGGAAATAATTTTATTTTGTAAATTTCTTTTTGGGTGAAAATGAGATGTGTTTCTAACCAAGTCCTCTTGAATTAAAGAAGGCATTAAAATGACCTATATCCAATAGGAAATGGAAATATTCACAATTGTGACCATAGATAAACCTCATTTGGAAATATTAATTTGTACATTCTCATTATTATGAAAATTTATATTTTATATGACTTTTAAAATTGATAAGATTTAAAAGAGGTATAATTTATTGAACTAACACTACAAAATATTTGCATGAATCTTTAGAAATGAAAAATACCAAAAATAGCAAGTTTTGTTAAAAAGTCAATATAAATAATGTTTTACATTGATTTTTGTTAACAACTAAGCTTATAATATATATGTTATTTTCTCTGTATGGAAATAATAGTGAGTGATTATGTGCAGAGGAGAAGTTATGTGATTTTTATTCTTGCAATTATTCAATATCATTAAATAAACCAAAGTGTTATTAATCATAACATTTTCTTGTATGAGTCTTGAGGGTTTATCATGTATTTCTGATTTCTCCAAGTTAAGTGTCCTGGCTTCATAGAAGATGATGAATTACATTTATATTTGTCATGTTTAAATTTAAACCAGAAACATCATAGGACAATGAATTGCATTAATAACTTGAAATTCTTAAGAAAATACTATGTACAAACTCATTGTGTTAATCAGTGTTTCTGGGGTTCACATCCAGGACAACTCCATATGAAATTTTCAGAATAATAGATGAAAAGTTTTAATATTGTACAATTTTGAAGGCAATTCTTACTACTGTGTTTTTTATTTCGTCTTAAAAGTTTTAAATTGCTAAACACAAATAATAATCATCTTTTATTTGATGCTATGAAGAATATCTAAAACTGTAATACTGACCTTTTAAAATACCAAACCGTACTAGTGCATTTATTATAACCTTTTAAAAATTGAATTTATCACTCTGAAGTAGAGAAATAACACAGAACTGTAATTTTGGTTAGATTTACTTTACATTTTATGTTTCATTTCAGGAGAAAATGAACTCATGTGGGAGTAAACACTGCCTCCCATGACCCCAGGTTTAACCTTTTTTGATGTATTCATCAATCTGTTAATTAACATTCACCCAAAGTTCTACATGATTAGAGCAGGGGCAGGCAGAGCCAGAGAACCCACTGCAGCAGCAGAAACAAGATCACCAGCTGTTGTTGCCCCTGCTATAAATGGTATTCATGATTCTAAATTAACAAAGAAGCTTATTAAATAATCCGAAGATGAAGTTGAAAGCTTTTTTTCCTAGGAAAATTTCTTTGGAGTTTGATGAAAAGAGTCCTAGCTTTTAAGAGTGTGAGTGGTGTGTGAAAAAGATAGATAGAATAGAGAAAGGGCAAGAGTGAATAATTAAGGTTATTTTTTTTTCTTAACTTTAGGATCCTGGTTTGATTTGTTTGTATGACAGGAAAGTCCAAATGATAACTAACAAAGTATTATATGCTAATAAATATAAGAAAAATGTTTCCCCTACTTTTCATATGTATTTGAGGCAGCTATTTAAGGTTCATCATGTTCTATTTGATGTTTTATTCTTAGCAAATTTAAAGTGGGAACCCTAGAAAATTGAATACTTCTAAATCCCAGGAAATTGAAAGTGTGTTTCTTCAGGCTGTACCAGGGTAATAGGGAAGGATTCACATCCCTGGCAAAAGCTATGGAAATCTCCCAGATGGCATCATACAAGGGTATTCTTTTTCCCTTAAGAGTGACCTTTCCCTGGAACTTTGGCTCAAATAAAGACTGACAATATGTTTAACATCTAGAATTTTTTAGGGAAGATTTAATCACTATTTTTATTTGAATAAATATTCCTTTTCATTAATCTACTCTACCTATTCTAGCTCTATACTTTCCCATAAGTAAAATTTAGTGTTATTTCTTCACTCAGTTTTCTGAATAACATTGTGCCCTTCTTTCCATGTCTTAACCAAAGCAACTATTTATGAAAGAAATACAGGGGAGAAAAGGAGAGAAGAGTCGTCTTATGGTCAGTCTCTCAATGACCTATCATTCTTTGCCTGGTATCAAATATCTCCAAGTTTGTTTCTTTGTTTTGTTTGATTATTTGTTTTTTTTTTTTTTTTTTTTTTTTTTTTTTGCTTTGTTTTTCAGATACATACTTGCTCCAACAATGGACTCTCTCTAGAATTCTCAACAACCACAGCATCTAGCAATCCTTCCTTAGAAATCTGGCTATATCATGAGGCTCCTAAATACCCAGAAGTTTAGGTGTTTCTAGCAACAATCTTTACAGGTCTCAAGGACCAGTGCCCCAAGCCTCTGTCAGCACTATAGAGTTATCTTTGTATTTTAAAATACAATAAAACTCTAGGAGGCTTTCTTTTCTCTGGCCTCTTACTACTTGAACTATGATTGATGCTTTGCACTTAGTATCAAATACCTTAATTATACATGATTTTTCTTTTTTTTTTTTAATTTAATTTTATTTTATTTTTTTAATTTACATTCCAAATCACTTCCCCTTTCCCGTTTCCTCCCTCCCCGAAAGTCCCATAAGCCCCCTTCCCTCCCTCTTTTCTCCGTTCAACCCCCTCTTGTTACTCTGTCCTGGCATTCCCCTACATCCAGTCTTTCCAGGACCAGGGGTCTCTCCTTCCATCTTTTTAGAAATCTATTGATATGCTGATTGTGTCTAGGGTATTCTGAGATTCTGGGTCAATATCCCCTTATCAGTGACTTCATACCATGTGTGATCTTTTGTGATTGGGTTACCTCACTAAGGATGATATTTTCAAGTTCTGACCATTTGCCTAGGAATTTCGTGAATTCATTGTTTTTAATTGCAGAGTAGTATTCCATTGTGTAAATATACCACATCTTCTGAATCCATTCCTCCGTTGAGGGACATCTGGGTTCTTTCCAGCTTCTGGCTATTATAAATAAGGCTGCTATGAATATAGTGGAGCATGTGTCCTTATTGCATGCAGGTAAAGTCTCTGGGTATATGCCCAGGAGTGGTATAGCCAGATCCTCCGGAAGTGTCATGCCCAGTTTTCTGAGGAGCCGCCAGACTGCTTTCCAGAGTGGTTGTACCAGCCTGCAATTCCACCAGCAGTGGAGGAGTGTTCCTCTTTCTCCACATCCTCGCCAACAACTGCTGTCTCCTGTGTTTTTGATCTTAGCCATCCTGACTGGTGTGAGATGGAATCTCAGGGTTGTTTTGATTTGCATTTCCCTAATGACTAAGGATGATGAACATCTCTTTAGGTGCTTCTCAGCCATTAGATATTCTTCAGGTGAGAACTCTTTGTGGAGCTCTGTACCCCATTTTTTAATAGGGTTACTTGCCTCTCTGGAGTTTAACTTCTTGAGTTCTTTGTATATCTTGGATATTAGCCCTCTGTCGGATGTAAGGTTGGTAAAGATCATTTCCCAGTTAGTTGGTTGCCGCTTTGTCTTTTTGACGGTGTCTTTTGCCTTGCAAAAACTTTGTAATTTAATGAGGTCCCATTTGTCTATTCTTGATCTTAGAGTATAAGCTATTGGAGTTCTGTTCAGGAAATTCTCCCCTGTGCCCATATGTTCAAGGTTCTTCCCTAGTTTCCCTTCTATTAGTTTCAGTGTGTCTGGTTTTATGTGGAGATCTTTGATCCACTTAGAATTGAGCTTAGTGCAAGGAGATAAGGATGGGTCAATTTGCATTCTTCTGCATGTTGACCTCCAGCTGAGCCAGCACCATTTGTTGAAAAGGCTATCTTTTTTCCACTGGATGGTTTTAGCTCCTTTGTCAAAGATCAAGTGACCATAGGAGTGTGGATTCATTTCTGGGTCTTCAATTCTGTTCCATTGATCTACATGTCTGTTACTGTACCAATACCATGCAGTTTTTAACACTATTGCTCTGTAGTACAGCTTGAGGTCCGGGATACTGATTCCCCCAGAGGTTCTTTTACTCTTGAGAATAGTTTTAGCTATTCTGGGTTTTCTGTTATTCCAGATGAATTTTTGAATTGCTCTTTCTAACTCTATGAAGAATTGAGTTGGGATTTTGATGGGGATTGCATTGAATCTGTGTATTACTTTTGGTAAGATGCTCATTTTTACTATATTAATCCTGCCAATCCATGAGCATGGCAGATTTTTCCATCTTCCGAGGTCTTCTTCAAATTCTTTCTTCAGAGACTTGAAGTTCTTGTCATACAGATCTTTCACTTGTTTGGTTAGCGTCACGCCAAGATACTTAATATGGTTTGTGGCTATCGTAAAGGGTATTATTTCTCTTACTTCTTTCTCAGCCTGCTTATCCTTTGAGTATAGGAAGGCTTCTGACTTGCTTGAGTTGATTTTATATCCGGCCACTTTGCTGAAGTCGTTTATCAGCTGTAGGAGTTCTCTGGTGGAGTTCTTTGGGTCGCTTATGTATACTATCATATCGTCTGCAAATAGTGATAGTTTGACTTCTTCCTTTCCAATTTGTATCCCTTTGACCTCTTTTTCTTGTCTAATTGCTCTAGCTAGAACTTCAAGTACTATATTGAAAAGATATGGAGAGAGAGGGCAGCCTTGTCTAGTCCCTGATTTTAGTGGGATTGCTTCAAGTTTCTCTCCGTTTAGATTGATGCTGGCTACTGGTTTGCTGTAAATTGCTTTTACTATGTTTAGATATGGGCCTTGAATTCCTGATCTTTCCAAGACCTTTAGCATGAAAGGATGCTGAATTTTGTCAAATGCTTTCTCAGCATCTAATGAGATGACCATGTGGTTTTTTTCTTTGAGATTGTTTATGTAGTGGATTACATTGATGGATTTCCTTATATTGAACCATCCCTGCATCCCTGGGATGAAGCCTACTTGATCGTGGTGAATGATCGTTTTGATGTGTTCTTGGATTCGGTTGGCAAGAATTTTATTGAGTATTTTTGCATCGATATTCATAAGAGAGATTGGCCTGAGATTCTCTTTCTTTGTCGGATCTTTGTTTGCTTTTGGTATTAGTGTAATTGTGGCTTCATAGAACGAGTTGGGTAGTGTTCCTTCTGTTTCTATTTTGTGGAACAGTTTGAAGAGTATTGGTGTTAGGTCTTCTTTGAAGGTCTGATAGAATTCTGCACTAAAACCATTTGGACCTGTGCTTTTTTTGGTTGGAAGACTTCCAATGACAACTTCTATTTCTTCAGGGGTTATAGGACGGTTTAGATGGTCTATTTGATCCTGATTTAATTTTGGTACTTGATATTTGTCAAGGAAATTGTCCATTTCCTCAAGATTTTCTAGTTGTGTTGAATACAGGTTTTTGTAGTAGGATCTGATGATTTTTTGAATTTCCTCAGTTTCTGTTGTTATCTCTCCCTTTTCGTTTCTGATTTTATTAATTTGGATACTATCTCTGTGCCCTCTGGTTAGTCTGGCTAAGGGCTTATCTATCTTGTTGATTTTCTCAAAGAACCAACTCCTCGTTTTGTTGATTCTTTGTATGGTTTTATTTGTTTCTACTTGATTGATTTCAGCCCTGAGTTTGATGATTTCCTGCCTTCTACTCCTCTTTGGTGTATTTGCTTCTTTTTGTTCCAGGGCTTTCAGGTGTGCCATTAAGCTGTTAGTGTATGCTGTCTCCCGTTTCTTTTTGGCGGCACTCAGGGCTATGAATTTTCCTCTTAGCACTGCTTTCATTGTGTCCCATAAGTTAGGGTATGTTGTGCCTTCATTTTCATTAACTTTCAAAAAGTCATTGATTTCTTTCTTTATTTCCACCTTGACCAAGTTATCATTGAGTAGAGCATTGTTCAGCCTCCATGTGTACGTGGGTTTTCTTTTGTTTTTGTTGCCATTGAAGACCACCCTTATTCCATAGTGATCTGATAGGAGGCATGGGATTATTTCTATCTTCTTGTATCTGTTGAGGTCTGATTTGTGACCAATTATATGGTCAATTTTGGAGAAGGTACCATGAGGAGCTGAGAAGAAGGTGTATTCTTTAGCTCTAGGATGAAATGTTCTATATATATCAGTTAGTTCCATTTGGTCCAAGGCTTCAATTAGATTCACTGTGTCCCTGTTTAGTTTCTGCTTTCCTGAACGATCCATTTCAGAGAGCGGGGTGTTGAAGTCACCCACTATTATTGTGTGCGGTGCGATGTGTGCTTTGAGTTTTAGTAAAGTTTCTTTTACGAATGAGGGTGCCCTTGCATTTGGAGCATAGATATTCAGGATTGAGAGTTATACATGATTTTTCTAGCTGACCTTATGTTCATGACTGCCTTTTTATTCATTCTCTTGTCCTATATTTTACTTTCATCTTCTATTGAAAATATATTTTTAATGCAATATTTCCCCTCCCTCTGTTATTCCCAATTCCTCCCCACCTCCGCTTCCATCCATTTCACAATGTTTCTGCCAAACCGAACAAGGAACATCCAGATTGGATCCCCTCTCCCAAATTCCCATTCTGAAACAGCACACCCAACTGCTCTGAGTTAGCAGCATGCCATTCCACAAGCATCATTTCCTGACCTTTGCTCCACAAACCTCTAAGAGGCACACTGTACACGTAACATCCAAAAATACTATATCAAGATCAGCTAGTCCAATGCTGTCCAGTAGAGGTCTGTTGTGTGGGAAAAATCCAGATTAGTGTGACCCTCTTAATACTTGATATACCACAAGCATCTAGTGACAACCAGATAGCTAAAAGACAACAAGAATCAGGACAATGTGGAAACTTTAGAGCAAAATAATCCCACTAGAGCAAGTCCTGGATATCCTAACACAACGAAGCACAAGAAAATGACCTTAAATCCACCATTATAGAGATGATAGATGCCTTTAAAGAGCAAAGAGATAAATCTCCCAAAGAAATACAAGAAAATACATCAAACAGATATATAGAAAACAAGAAATGGAAGAGTAAATCTCAAGCATAGAAGACACAATAGAAGTAATTACATCACTCAATGAAAGTGATAAATATAAAACATTCCTGACACATAACATCCAAGAAATCTGCGTTCCTATGAAAAAACCTAATGTAAGAATAACAGGAATAGGGGAAGAGTCCCAGTGCCAAAGAACCAGAAAATATTTTCAACAAAATCATAGACCTAAAGAAAGAGATCCTTATTACATACAATAAACATGCAGACCAACATTAATATTGAGCCAGAAAAGAAAATCCTTCTCCTACATAAGATTCAAAATATTAAATCTAAAGAAGATAGAATTTAAAAGCTACAAGGGATAAATGCCAAGTAAAATACAAAGATAGATGTTATACCTGATCTTGGTTTAGTTTGTGTAATTGGTAAGTATCTAGAAAATCATTCATTTCATTTAGATTTTCTAATTTTGTGAGTACAGGTTTTTGAAGAAGAGCTAGTGATATTCTCCTCTGTATCTATTATTATGCCTCCAATTTCATTTATGAGTTTGTGAATTTGAGTACTCTTTCTGTCTTTTGGTTAATTTGGCTAAGGGTTTGTCTATCTCATTGATTTTCTCAAAGAACCAGACCCTGGTTTCATTTATTCTTTGTATTGTTCTCTTTGTTTTTAATTGGTTGATTTCAGCTTCGAGTTTGGTTATCTAATCTTCCAGGACATGTTTGCTTTTATTTCTCTGTAGCCTGCTGGTGTACTTTTTATTCCTTAGTATGAGAATTCTCCAATTTCTTAATGAGGGCACTTAGTGCTGTGAACTTTCCTCTTAGTGTTGCTTTCATAGTGTCCCATAAGTTTGAGATTGTAGTGCCCTCATTTTTATTGAATTATAGAAAATTTTTAATTTCTTTCTTGATTTCTGTGCTGACCCAGTCATCATTGACTAGAGAGTTATTCAGTTTCAATGAGTTTGTAGGCTTTTTATTCTTTCCATTGTTGATTAAGTTCAGCATTTATTCAAGACGATCTGATAAGTTGCATGGAGTTATTCCAACCTTCTTGCATCTGTTTAAACCACCAACCAAAGAATATACATGGGCTGGTCTGAGGCCCCATGCACATATATAGGAGAGTGCTGCCACGTTTGGCATCTGTGAAAGAGGATGTGTCTAATACTGTAGAGACTTGATGCTCCATGTTGTGGGGATACCTGGGGGCCTGCCTTCTCAGAGGCAAAGGAGAGGGAAGAATGGGAAGGAACTCTTTGAGGGGAAACCAAGAAGGGGAACCATTTGGGATGTAAATAAATGCATAAACACAAAGGCAAACATATCAGAAATAGACTTGACATCTCAACAGAGACTCTAAAAGCTAAAAGGGCAAGGACAGATGAGTTACAGCCTCTAAGAGATGACAGATGGCTACCTAGACTGCTATAACCAGCAATATTCTTAATGAACATAGATGGAGAAAACAATATATTCCAAGACAAAATGAAAATAAAACAGTAATAATCTGCAAATCCAGTGCTACAGAAAATAGTAGAAGGAAAACTCCAATCCAATGAGGTTAACTACATTCAAGAAAATAGAGGGAATAAACAATTCCATGCCTCGAAATTAAAACAAAAATATGAAACCAACCAAACAAGCAAGCAAAAAACAAATATGGGAAGGACAAACACACAAACATACACACATATACACACATATAAATACACATACACATAAATATTCACATATATAAATACACATACACACAAGTACATGCATATCCTAACAGGACCTATATTTAAAATAACAGGAATTAACAATAACTGATTATTAATATCTTTCAGGATCAATGGACTCAATTCCCCCATAAAAACACAAACTGACAGAATGGATGTGAAAAACTGTTCCAACATTCTGCTGCATACAATAAACACACTTCAGAAATAAAAGTAGATATTACTTCAGACTAAATGGCTTGAAAAATGTTTCACGAGCAAAGGGATCCAAGAAGCATATTGGAATAGCAATTCTAATATCTAATAGCATAGATTTTCAACAAAAATTAAACAATATAAATATGGAATGTCATTTTACACTTATCAAAGAAAAAAAATCCAAAAAGATGACATCTCAATTCTGTAAGTATATACCCCAAAGATAAGGGCACCTACATTCAGAAAAGAAACATAACTAAAGCTTCAATCACAAATTAAACCCCCTAAAAACCCCTACAGAAGCAGGGGTATGCTTCAAGACCCACTGGATAAGTCATCAAAGCAGAAACTAAACAGAAATAATAAAATTAACAGAGGTTATGAATCAAATGGAGCTAATAGAATCAATAGAACATTTTACCCAAACACAAATGAGTATACTTTCTTCTCAGTACCTCACAGAATCTTCTCCAAAATTGACCATATAGTTGGTCAAAAAGAAAGCCTCAACAGATAGAAGAGGATTGAAAGTATGCCTTATATCTTATCAGACAACTATGGATTAAAGATAGACTTCAACAGTAACAGAAATAACATAAAGCCTTCACATACATTGAAACAAAATAAGGGTCTACTCAATGATCACTGAGTCAGGGAAGAAATATAGAGAGAAATTAAAGACTTTCTAGAACTCAATGAAAATGAAGACACAGCATACTCAGAATTATGGAATAAAATGAAAGCAGTGCTAAGAGGAAAGTTTATAGCACTAAGTGCTTTCATAAAGAAATAGAGACATTTTCATACTAGCAATTTAAAATTGTACCTGAACACTGTATGAGAGAAAAAGAAACATATCTTGGAGGGGTAGACAGTGGAAATTAATCAAACTCAGTGATGAAATCAACTAATTATAAACAAAAAGAACAATAAAAAGGATAAACGAAATTAAGAGCTGTTTCTTTGAAAAAAATAAAAAAGATAGACAAGCCTTTAGACAGTCTAATTAAAAGGCAGAGAGACTGTATCCAAATTAACAAAACCAGAAATAAAAAGGGAGACACAACAACAAACAGGTCATAAATTCAAGGAATTATTAGTTCTTATTTCAAAAACCTGTACTCCACAAAATTGAAAATCTGAACAAAATAAATGATTTCTTGGATAATTTAAGAAAGTTAAATAAAGATCAGGTAAAAAATTTAAATATCCCAATCACAACTATTAAAACAGAGGCAGTCATTATAAGTCTCCCAATCAAAATAGTCCAAGGCTATATGGTTTTAATGCAAAACTCTACCAGACTTTCAAAGATGAGCTAATATCAGTACTATTCCACAAAATAGAAAGAACATTGCCAAACTCATTTTATGATGACACATTCATACAAATACCTAAAGCACACAAAGACACAAAAAAAATGAAAAAGAATTTCATAGCAATTTTCCTTATGAACATGATAGAAAAATACTCAATAAAATACTTGCAAACCAAATCCAAAAATACATCAAAGAACATCATCCACCTTGATCAAGTAAGCTTCATCCCAAGAATATAGGCATGCGACAATAAATAAAATTCCATCAAACTAATTCACCATATAGGCACTATGAAAGAAAAAAAATTCATGTTTGTCTTATTAGATGCTGAAAGACCCTTAACAATATCCAGCACTCCTTCAATGTTAAAATACTTGGAATGGTGAATGCCTAAATATACTAAAATACAGAGTTTAATACTTAAGTCAATGGCTAACATCAAACTAAAATGAAAGAAAATGGAACTCCACTAAAATTAGGGACAAAATAAGGCTGCTTAATTGTAGGGTAAGTGGATTGTGCCAAAAGACAGAAGTGGTAAGAGTGAAAGAGCTCAAACCCTGTGAGTCTCAGAATTAAGAATGATAGGCATGGAGCTAACTTCTTGTCTAATTCTACCTGCTCTGGAACATGGAACTGGACAATCACTGAGAGGATCCTGTAGGGAAAATACTTGAGGTCCTTACTTATGTAAATTGACTATAACTAACCATGTCAAGCTGAGCCAGTGCAAACATCTACTTTTGGATCCTACCTTATTCTTCAATGTTTATAAAATTGTCCCAATTTCATTGATCAGTAGGATTAACGTAGTAAAAATGTCAGTCTTACCAAAATCAATCTACAGTTTCAATGCAATTCCTTTCAAAATTCCAAATTAATTCTTTTCAGGTCTTGAAAGTACAATTCATATCATATATATATATGTGTGTGTATATATATATATATGTGTGTATATATATATATATATATGTGTGTATATATATATATATATGAGTGTGTGTGTGTGTGTGTGTGTGTATTTAAAAGAATTCTTTACAAAAAATAAAAGAACTTCCGGAGGTATCATCATTCTTGATTTCAATATCTACTAAAGAGTAATACTAACATTAATGTAAACCATATCCTATTGTCATTGACAAAAATTGATAAATAGAATCTCATAGAAAACCCAGAAATAGGCCCACAAACCTATGAACAATTGATTTTTAACAATGGTGCCAAAACCATACAATGGAAAAGAGAAAATATTTTCAACAAGTCAACCTGGTCTAACTGGATGTTTGCACATAGAATAATGCAAACAGACCCATATCTATAACACTGCCCATAAGATAAGTCCAAGTGGATGATCAACCTCAAAGTTAAACCGAACACACAAAATTTAATGTTCCAGGAACCAGCCCTGGCTGGGAGGTGTTTCTTCTTTCTTGTCTGTTCTTCTTGAGGCAGTAGAGTGGGAAGGACATCAGTGGGGATCAGACTTTGTCTTATAAGATTCGAGGTAAGACTTTGTCTTATGAGATATTTAGGATTGTTGTATAACAAAAAGTTTACTTATCTGAGTGTAAGTTACTATGCTATTGTAGTTGACCTGCCTTCTGTGTTCCTCTGAAGCAAGAGACTGCAGTCTCAGCCACTTAGCAACTCATCCTAAAACTGCAGGAGATTAAGTAAAGGATGAGTTGCTAGAGCCTTTTCCCTATTGTCCAGATGCCTCTTGCTTGTAGGGATAGGGGGAAGTTTGGAGCAATAAACTTCTATTGAACCAGGAGAAGAGAATAACACTCACAGAAAGAAAAACTTTTATATGCATAATCTCACATAAGTTCATTCACAGCTTCATGCATTCAGGGTTCTCATTTACAAATTTTCATTCAAATTCAGTTGAGCCCAGCTTGCATACATTCTCACAATTTCATACTTACACACACACATGCATACATTCTCACAGTTACATACTTACACTTACATCCATACTTATATATGTATATGGAGCAAAAGACCAAGCACAGTTGCAGAAAGAACTCACTCATTCTTGATAAACAATGAGCTCCAATTTTTATTGCATAGAGAAAGAAAAGGCTTCCACCATTTTAATGCTAAATGAATTAAAACCATGTTTTTAAGCAAAAAAAACTTTGTTTCTCTTAATAAGACTAAGCCTGCCTTGTCCTTGCCATGGGACCTGTTCTGTTCCATGATAAGGAGAAGCCTACCTGATTCTTCTACTCTCTACTGCATCTTCTTTTTCCCTTTTCCTCTGCATTCTGCACATAGCTCTCTCTCTCTCTTTTTAATGCTACCTATGGCTTCTAAGTTATTCCATTCTGCATTCTCCTCCTAATCTTGTTCTCTTCTGACTAAAAACTCCTCCTCAGTTCAGTTCCTCTCTCAGCTCAGTTCTTCTCACCTCTGTTCCTCACTTCTGACTCTTCTCTTTGTCCTCAGCCCTTAAACAACTTTCAGAATACATGATCACATGTTACAAAGTTCATCACAAGTTCAAACAAAAAGTGAAATCATAAATTGAAATAGAAGTTTAAAATAGAGATTGTTTAAATGCATAACAATTAAGAGTAATTATGAATAGATTTCCAAGAATATGGAAGGAGAGACCCCTGGTCCTGGAAAGACTGGATGTAGGGGAATGCCAAGACAGAGAAGCGAGAGGGGGTTGAATGGGGGAAAAAGGGAGGGAAGGGGGCTTATAGGACTTTCGGGGAGGGAGGAAACGGGAAAGGGGAAATGATTTTGAATGTAAATAAAAAAAACTTAGAAAATAAAAAAAAGAAAGTGTAATTATATAGCTAAATATCTATCACCTGTCTGAGTCCTACAGGTTCACCGAAGTTTTGAAAGCATAACTAAGTTATAAGTGAAATTTTGTATAGATAAACCCAGTCAATATTTTATCTTCTGTCCTAGAACCTATAATAAATCGTTGGTTCCTGTTTTATGACCTTTGGTTAATTGTTTTACAATCTCTTGGAATGTGGTCTGAGTAGGAGAAATTTTGGTTGCCATCTAAGTGCAATTAACTTGTGACACTTGGGAGACTGGCAGATTTTTCATTGCAGTTTTGACTATCAGCAAAGAACCCATTATAAAAGAGCTTAATTATTACAGATAAAATTTTAGGAATTTTTATAGGATCATCATTAAAACTTAAGTCATCTATTTGTCTACATAGCATCACTATGACAGTACATCTTTCCGAATCTGCAGAGATCTGTTCCAAAGGGGTGTGCTATTACTTATTGATTATTATATATGTTTAATAATAACAGGAAATGCATATTAATATAAGGAATCTTTCCTAAAATTAGTCTCTCACAACCTTGCTTAATGAGGGCTCACCTGTTGCAGAACATGTAATAATCTGAAGCAGGCCATTTCAGGATGATTACCTGCTAGTATATTAGCTTGTCCCATTATGGCTCCTGACATTAATGCAAGAGAAAATCAGAAACTGCCTTGAGATATTGGCATATGAGAAAAATTCTTGGACAGAATAACATTAGTGCAGGTACTAAGAACAATTATTGATAAATGGAACCTCATGGAACTGAAAATTTTGCAAGGCTAAGGACATCATTAACTGGACAAAACTGCAACCTACAAAATAGGAAAAGATTTTCATCAAACCTGCCTATGTCAGAGGATTAATATTCAAAATATATAAAGACCTCAAAATATTACACACACACGCACACACACACACATACACACAATCACCCAATTAACAAATGGTGTGTAGGGGTAGAGAAAAAGAAAATCCTTAACTGAGCAATCTTGAATGGTGAAGAAGCACTTTTAAAATGTTCAAAGTTAATCATCAGGAAAATGCAAATCAAAATTACCCTGAGATTCCTCCTTACACCAATCTGAATAGCTTATATCAAAAACTCAGTTACAGAACATGCTGGAGAAGATGTAGACAAAAATGGACTTATGGATCACATCTCATGGAAGATAGCCAATCCATGACACAATTAGTGATACTCACCTATACTTGCAGACAGGAGCCTAGCATTCCTGTTGCCTGAGAGATTTCATCTGCCAGCATATGGAAGCAGATGCAGAAACCCACATCTAAACATCAGTATTTAGAGAATCTTTTAGAGGAGTGGGGGATATTGAACAAGTTGAATGGGTCAAGGACACCACAAGAAGTCTTACAAAGTCAACTATCCTGGACCCGTGGAGGTTCATAGAGACTGAATCACAAACTGAACCTTGGCCCCCTAAATATTTGTAGCAGATATGCAGTTTGGTCTTCATGTGGGTCTCCTAATAACTGGAGCAGAGGCTGTCTCTGACTCAGTTATCTGTCACTGGACATTTTCTACTAACTGGACTACCTAGCTGTGCCTCAGTAGGACTGTAGACAATTAGACCTACTGAGACTTGATGTTCCAGGATATGGTGGTAGTCATGGGGAGCTTCACCCTTCTTTGAGGAGAAAAATGAGGAGGGAATGGTGGAACGGATTTGTAAAGTTTGGACTGGAAAGAGGGATGAGAAAGGGGGCTATTGGACTGTAAAATAAATAAATAAACAAATAAATAAATGCAAAACCAAGCCAAACCAAACTAAAACCAATTGCCAAACCACCATTTAAAAATAAGATAAAATAAAATAAAATAATTCAAAAGACAAACAAAGAACCAAATGAGAGAAGGAGCCAAAGGAAAAAGCACAATAAAATCTATATAGATACTGAGGTATGTGTTTGCACACAGAAGAATCCCATAAAAACCTCAAACCCAAAATCATAATATATGGAAAGGAACATATATATTTATGGAACGAAATTATATCACATTCTTTCCTTCAGCTCTTCCCAGCTACTTTTGCTCTATCTCTTCATGTTACCATTACTTTCAACTTAATAGCCTCTTTTAATTATCAAATAGTATTTTTACATATATATATATATAATATATATATATGTAATATATATATATATATATATATGTAATATATATATATGTAATATATATATATATGTAATGTATATATATATATGTAATATATATATATATATATATGTAATATATATATATATATATATATATATATGCTGAGTTATTTTTTATTGGTATGTTATTTGTCCATTTTTGTTATTGGTATGAAAATGGTTTCAAGGCTAACAATTCTAGATTTGACAAGCAATAAAGGGGATCATCTATGAGTGAACATAATTATCCTTCACCCTATAATCATTACTTCCATGTAGTTATTTTCCTATTGTGGATAGTGAAAATTTCTCTTCCCATGTTAACTCATTCATTGAAAAGGATTTGTTACCGACACATTGCTAGAAAAGCATAACTTCTTATTGCATTCCAAACATTATCCTTCTATGCCCAGATAATTGTACCTACCTTCTTTCATCAAAAATGTCCCTCTTTCCAATAAAAAGAAAGTATCACAAGAAACCACAACTGAACACACAGTCTAGATTAGCAGTTCATGGGGATCTCAGCATAAACCATTAAATCCATACTAGTTCCTTCATCTATGGCTTAGGTAACATTGCTGAACAGGAGTCAGGAATAGTTTAAAGCCAGAATATCATGAAGTCTGACTAATAGAAATAGCTACAAAAAGAAGGCCAAAGCAAGAGAAGTATCAGTGATCTTTCTTAGACAGTTCTTAAATTAGGCATAGTGGCACCTTTCATTCCAATTATAAGTAAATGTAATCTATATTGTAAATTTTGTTTTTATACTTTTTAAAATAGTTTAAAAATGAATTTTTACAATATTATAAAATGAGAGAATTATTGACACTTTTACTTGTTCAATGCTGGTTTTGATTAGATTAACTCTTTTGCTATTTCTTCTCATAGCTCCTATTTATTGTCTTTTAAAAAAAATCTGCCATCCCTTCCCTTAGACCTTTTTACTCAGAACAGACTACTAGCTAGTCTGCTTCCCTGAATATACCACATCCTGAGGTATCCCAGGAGATCTACTGCACTCAGAACATTTGGTAAGAACCTTCCTGAAGTTCCACAGCTGCCTCTTGGAGCCCAGGACCCATCAACCTCCAAAACCTCCACACCTGAAAACACTTTTATTCTGTCTGGTTCTTTCTGCTGGGATCTGCTGGCTTGTCTGCTCCCCTGAAGATACCACATCCTAAGGCATCACAGAAGATCCCCTGAACTCAGGGTAACTGGCACCAGAGCCTGAGGCATTCCAGGAGATCTACTACACACAAGACAACCGGTATTCTAGGAGAACCACTGCACAACTGAGTAACCAATAGCACAGTCTGAAGAAATCCTGAGGGCTCTTACATTAGCAACTTACAAGCACACCAGAGAGCTTTAGAACAAAAATAAGCAAACACACCCAAGAGGAGTAGACAGTAGGAAAGAGTCAAACTCAGGGCCCAAATCTACCAAATAGAAACTAATAGAAAAATACAAAGAATCCACAAAACCAAAAGCTAGTTCTTTGAGAGAATCAACAGGGTAGATAAACCTCTACCCAAACTAGCTAATGGGCTCAGAGGCAGTACCCAGATTAAGAAAATCAGAAATAGAAAGGGAGACAAAACAACTGAAATTGAGGAAATTCAAAAAACATCAGTTCCTACTACAAAAGCCTTACTCAAAAAACCTGGAAAATCAAGATGAAAAGGAAGGTTTTCTAGGGAGATATCACATAAAAAAGTTAAATAAAGAGCAATTAAACTATCAAAACAGACACATGTTCCATAAGGAAATAAAAGAGGTCATTGAAAACCTCTTAACTACAAAAAGTCCAGAGTCACATAGATTTAGTGCAGAATACTACCAGACTTTCAAATAAGACCAAATACCAATATTCCTCAGAATACTCCATAAAAGAGAAACAGAAGTAAGACTACCTAATTCATTCTATGTAGACACAATTACACTGATACCTAGACCACAAAAGGACTCAACCAAATAATGAGAACTTCAGACCAATCTTGATTATTAATATCGATGCAAAAAGACTGGAAGTAGGGGAACGTCAGGACAGAGAAACAAGAGGGGGTTGAATGGAGAAAAGAGAGAGGGAAAGCTTGTGGGACTCTCGGGGAGGGAGGAAATGGGAAAGGGGAAATGATTTGGAATGTAAATTAAAAAAATAAAATAAAATAAATAATAAAAATTACTCAATAAAATTCTTGCAAGCAGAATTCAAGAACACATCAAAAGCATCTTTCATCATGATCATGTAGGCTTCATCCCAGGGATGAAAGGTTGGTTCAATATACGAAAATCCATTAACAAGATCCACTATATAAACAAAGACAAAGAAAAAAAAATCACAAGATCATATCCTTAGATGCAGAAAAAGCATTTGACCAAATACAACACTCCTTCATGTTAAAAATATTGGAAAGATCAAGAATTCAAGGCCCATCCCTAAAAATAATAAAAGTAATTTACTGTAAACTAACAGTCAAAATATTAAATGGAGAGATACCTGAAGCAATCCCACTGAAATTGGGGACAAGACAAGTACTCAAAGTTATAGATAGAACAATAAGACCACAAAAGAGATCAAGGGGATACAAATTGGCAAAAAAGAAATAAAGGTATCACTATCGGCATATGACATGATAGTATATACAAACTCCTAAAATTTCTACCAGAGAAATTCTCCTGCTGATAAACAACAACATCACAGTGGCTGGATATATAATTAACTAAAATAAATTAGTAGCCTTTCTTTATACAGATGATAAACAGTCTGAGAAAGAAATTAGAGAAACAACTCCCTTCATAATAGCCACAAATAATATAAAATATCTTATGGTAACTCTAACCAAACAAGTGAATGATCTGTGTGACAATAACTTCAAGTCTCTCAAGAAAGAAATAGAAGAAGATCTCAGAATATGAGAGATCTCCCAAGCTCATGGGTTGGCAGTATTAACAGTAAAAATAGCCATCCTACCATGGCAATCTACAGATTCAATGCAATCTCCATCAAAATTCCAACAAAATTCTTCAAAAACATAGAAAAGACAATTCTCAAATTCATCTGGAAAGGCAAAGAACTCAGAATAGTGAAAACAATTGTTAACAATAAAAGAAAGGCTGGGGAAATCATCCCTGACCTCAAGGTCTACTACAGAACAATAGTTATGAAAACTGCATAATATTTGAGACAGACAGGTTGATTAATTGAAGATCCAGAAATAAAACAATACACTTATGCACACTTGATCTTTGGCAAAGTAGCCAAAAATATACAACAGAAAAAAGAAACCATCTTCAATAAATGGTGCTGGTCTTACTGCCAGTCTGTATGTAGAAAAATGAAAATAGACCCATATTTGTCACCTTGCACAAAACTCAAGTCCAAGTCTATTAAGGACCCTCATAATAAAATCATATACACTCAATATAGTAGAAGAGAAAGTGAGAAAGAACCTTGGACTCTGGCACAGGGGGAAATTTCCTAAACAGAAGTCCAATGGCTCAAGCTCTAAGATCCAGAATTGATAAATGGGACCTCATAAAACTGGAAAGCTTCTGTAAGGCAAAGGACACAGTCAATAAGACAAATTCACAACCTACAGATTGGGAAAAAGTCTTCAATAACCCCACATCCAATAGAGGGCTTATATTCAAAATGTATAAAGAACTCAAAAACTTAACCACCAAAATTAAAAAAGAAAAAAAAATGGGGTATAGAACTAAATTCAGAATTCATAACAGAGGAATTTTAGAATGGCTGGGTAGCACCTAAAGAAATGTTCAAAGTCCTTAATGATCAGACAAATGGAAATCAAAAGGACCCTGAGATTTCAACTTATACCAATCAGAATGGCTAATATCAGAACCTCAGGTAACAGCACATGTTGGCAAGGATGTGGAGATAGAAGGACAATTCTCCATTGTTTGTGGGATCTCAAACTGGTACAACCACTCTGGAAATTAATTTTGAGCTTCCTCAGAAAACTGGAAATAAATCTACTTGAAGACTCAACAATGCCACTCTTGGAAATATACCCAAAAGAGTCCCCACTCTGCCACAGGGGCATGTGTTCCACTATGTCCATAGTGACCTTATTTGTGAATGCCAGAAGATAGAAACAACCCAGATGTTCCATCAGGACAGAAGAATGGCTATAAAAAATGTGGTTCATTTACCCAATGTAATACTACTCAGCTTTTAAGAATGAAAACATCCTGAGTTTTGCAGGTGAATAGATGGAACTAGAAAATATCATGCTGAGTGAGGTAACTCAGTCCCAAAAGGACATGCTGGTATGTACGCATTAATAAGTGGATTTAGCCAAAAAACAAAAAAGTACAGAATACCCAAGATATAGTAAACAGAACTCAAATAGGTCAATAGGCTGAAGCACCCAAGTGAGAACACCTCAGTCTCACTTGGGATGCACAAGAAAACAACCAAAAGGGGGAGGGAGAGAGGGATTTAGGAAGGAAAGTGGACTTGTATGTGTGTATGGGGGGGAGGAGGAGGGAAACATGATCTGGAATTGGATGGGAGAAAAGCACTGAAGCCCTGAGAGCCAGTAGAAAGAATGGAAACAGACAATCTCAGGAGATAGGACATTGAGGGGACAATTCTGAAAGCACCAGGGACTTGGGAGGTGATGAAATGCCCTTCAATGGTTATAGAGAACTTGTAGACCCTACCTCCAGGAGAAAGACAAGACACTGAGTGAAGGATGGGTTTGCCATCCCACTGTTAAACCTTTGACACATAATTGTTCCTGTCTGAAAGAACTGCAGGAATATAAATGGAGAGGATAAATGGAGAGGTGCCTGAGGGAAAGAAGGCTCAGAGACAGGCCCAAAGTTGGATCTAGCTCAAGAGGAGACCTCAAGGCCTGACACTATTACTGAGACTATGGAGTCATCACAAAAAGTGATCTATCATGACTGTACTCCAGAAGACCCAACAAGCAGCTGAGTCAGATGCAGAGATTTGCACCCAACCAAAGAACAGAAGTTGCTGACCCCTGGGGTTGAATTAAGGAAAGGTTGGAACAAGCTGAGGAGGGAAGTGACTCTGTAAAAGGGACAACAGTCTCAATTAACCTGGACTCCAGAGATCTCACAAACACTGGACCACCAACGAGGCAGAATACCCCAGCTGATACGAGGCCACCAACACATATACAGCAGAGGACTGCTGGGTCTGGAAACAGTCAGAGAAGATGCACCTTACCCTCAAGAGACTGTAGGCCCCGGGGAGTTTAGAGGTCTTGTGGGGTGAGGGTTAGGATTTGGGGACATACTTGTGGAGACACGGAGTCATGGTGGAGGTATGGGATATGGAACTGTCAGAGCATAGGCCAGGAGGTGAATAAAATCTAGAATGCAAAAGAAAAGATTAAAATTTAAAAATATCTTTCTGGAAATATTATAATGCAGATATTTTGAAAAAGGTGTTGAGAATTCAACACATTCCTTGTTTTAGTTGAAAGAATTTGAAAAATACAAATTTCATTTTGCATATTTTGGATTATCTTTTACTCATTTGACCTTTTTATTAGCATATTTTCATATAAAATATTTTATTTTTCAATCTACAATAAAATAAACTACATCATTAAAAATAATTGGCATTGTGTTACCTGTATTTGAAAGCTAAGAGCCAAGAAAAGTCTACCAAGTAAGCTCTGGCATTGTTGACAAATCTCTTTCTATAGTTTTCTTGAGTCTGAGTATTTGTTGGCATCAGTACCTTCCAGTAGTATAAAGTTATTCTGGTGTCTTGAATATAGCATGCTATTTTCACTTATCAAGTCTACTGTCCGTATAACTCTATGCATACAGAAAAGCTATCCTAAAGTGTACCAATGGCTCATGCCTGATATTCAAGCACTTCAAAAGCTTAAACAGGAGAATTGAGTTTGAGGGAAGGTTGAGGTGAAAATGTGTACAGAAAATGTGCTACAGTCAAAACAAACATAATGGTTTATTTTTCCATAATAATATACTTAGTATAAGTAAGGGAATCCTTTTGCTTTTGTACTCTGTAATTATTGCACATACTCTCACCTTTTGATAGTTTTAGGACATATTTTTTTTATAGTTTGCTATTTATGAACCTGATAATCTCCATGTAAAAATAATTTTAAAATAATAGTAAATAATTTAAATAATTTATGTGAAAGAGATAGCTACATGTAAGAAAACTTTGTAGGGATAATGAAAAAATTTCAAATCCCACATCTGCCTAAAGAAGTCTCTCTTGCATATCAAATCATATCTATTGTCATAGTTTATATTCTTAAAGTTCTAATTTCCTACCACATTTTAATTTAGAATTTGTGGAAAACACAATAATGGGGGTTTACTAAGAACAAATTATACTAGAATTATGCATTTTTTAAATGGCATTCAAAGATAATTGGAATAACTGGGTAAATTGAAAATGTACTTAGCCTAACATGATTATTTTGTGATATCACATTTAAGGAATTAGATGCTCTAACAATAATTTCCATGTTGTTACTGTTTTCTGAATACATCATTATTTCATACAGAACAGGTATTATTTATATACTTTGAATTTAGTAATTCCACCAGAATTGCCTATAACATCAGTCCCTAAATAATAGCCACATTATATGTTTAGATACCTGTGGCTTAATTAATTTTTTTGCTGAATTAAAGGTTCCGCTTAACAAATAGTTTATCCATTGCCAAAGTCTTTTATGTGTTAATTGCCTATCACTGCATAACATTAAAAATTTTAACATCTTATGTATTTATAAATATCCAAATTAATTGTAATGATAGATATGTTTACATATTAAAATAAACTTTAAGTATCATAGAAATATAAGAAAAAATTAAAATTAAACATTATTGCAAGATAGATTTATTTTAAGCATTCTTGAAATTTTAAATATTGAACAAGTAATTATATTTTATTTCATGATGTGAAATCTAAGTTATAAAACAAGAAACATTTATTCTCTCAAAATAAGGTGCAAGATAACAATTTTTGAATTATACTGATTTTTTGATACCCAGGAAAGTTAAAAATTAGAATACAAGCTGGTACTCTGGAAATCAGTTTAGCAGTTCCTTCTTGAGTTTTGTGGATTGTGTCCTGTGTATTCTGTATTTTTTTGGCTAATATCCACTTAGTGTATACATATCATGCCTGTCCTTTTGTATCTGAGTTAGTTTGCTTAGGATGACATTTTCTAGTTTTGAACCATTTGCCTGAAAAACTCATGATGCCCTCATTCTTAATAGTTGAATACTATTCCATTGTGTAAATGAGCCACATTCTTTGCATCTATTTTTCTGTTATAAACATCTGGATTTTTTCCAGCTTCTAGCTATCACAAATAAGGTCATTATAAACATAGTGGCATGGTGGGGCAACTTCTGGGTATATGCCCAAGAGTGGTATAGCTGGGTCTTCAGGTAGATATATTTCCAGTTTTCTGAGGAAACTCCAGATTGATTTCCAGAGTAGTTGTACCAAGTTGCATTCCCACCAGCAACGGAGGAGTGTTCATTTATCCACATTCTTGATAACATGTGCTGGCACATGTGCTTTTGATCTTAGTCATTCTGAGTGGTGTAAGGTGGATGTACTTAAATAAAATGTGGTTGAAAGGTAAGTGATGTAGACATTGGCATTATTTTAAAAATTTAATTAATTGTAAATGTTTGTATACAATTTTTAAGTTAATTAAATATATTTATTTCCAAAAATGTCTGGTAGTCTTTTTTTAAATTAGTTACTTGAGTGATTTATGTTTCACACAATGTTGTTTGATCTTATTTATCCATTTACTTTTCCAATTTTTCAAATATTCACCCCTCCTTCCATTCCTACCCAACATTTTTGTGTTTTGTTTTGTTTTCAACCCTTCAAAACTAGTTAGTAGTGAGAAAATATTATAAGATACTGTTCCTACACTACAACATGGTCAATACATAATCTTTGAGAGAACTATCTTTCCTTTCCTGGGATGTAATAATGTCTGTTCACTAAATGATTTAGGATGTGACTATGTGCCCAATTCTCTTCCATTCTGAGTTTCACTCTGACTTGAGGATGTATGAATTTTGTGAATCCCATCAGTTCATAGGTGAAGCTACCCTGCTGTGTCTAGAAGATATTTCCCTGTAGTCATAGGCAACTGCTGGCTCGAATACTGTTTTTGCCACTCTTCTGCAATAATTCTAGTCTTGAGAGGTGCTATAATATACATGTTCTTTTAAATGTTCAGTACTGTAAAGTGTTTTATGCCCTGTTCAATAACTAGTTGTATGCCATCATGCTAATCATTATCTACTGCAAATAGAAGCATCTGAGACAAGGGTTGAAAGAGGCACTGATTTCCTGTGTTTGTGAGAATAAGGAAAGACATTTGTTTAAGATGTCTATACTGTTAAGACAGACTTTTGATTTCTTTCCTGCCTTACATTCACCTGCTTTAGTTCTTCAGACAGTAATTACTTTTCTCCTTTATGAACTGTACTCTATTCTTTATGAACTATATTATGTTCATCATCATTTTTATATAAAATATGATCATTGAGCACAAGGTTAATATTTTCACTTTATGCATTATAGGAATATATTTAAATACACTGGGCATTCAGATTATGTTTACACACCTTGATCATGTTTCTCTTAAAATGCAGGCCAGGAATTAAGCAAACTTATACTTCTAATTTCAGCACTGAGAAGAAAGAGGTAGGTTGAGTAATATGAGTCAGAAATCATGGAAGTTGAAGCAGTGAGAGTTTGACCCAAAAAAGGAAACAAAAAAATCAAGTACAAACATGTATGGACTGTATTGTTATTAAAACTCTTCATTCAGTTTCACTTGGGTCTACTTTTAATGTGACCTTAATATAACACACATAATCTAATACTTATAGACTAACATCAGGTGGTTATCCTGGGCTATATTTGCAATAGCCTCAAATATGAACTCCTTGATGTATTGTAACACTGATTCCTCAATTTCAAATCAAACACCTTACCTGTCATTAATTTCCCTATCTGAATTTTAGGTTTTAGTGATTTACTAATCTCTCCTGATTTTTTTTCATAAAATTGAAATCATGAAGAACTAAATTTATATTGTTTATAAAAAAATGAGTGGATGCAAATAAAGCATTTGTAATAATACATGGCATGTAGTGAATTTTCACCAGCAATTAAAAGTTATTTTAATACCATTGTCCAGATGGTTCAATGACACTAACGTTAATTCTGAAAATAACATAAATGTATCACAATGACCCACAATGTGATTGACTTTAATATGATTATTCAGGGGAGCTTCTTAACATATGGGTAAGTGTCAACTGCATCAGAAATTGAATCAACTCACTTCAAAATAGAGGGCATGCTAATGTCCTGATTTTTAAATGATTTTCTTATTGTCTGTAACCATTGAATAGGTGCAAAGATTTCATACTGTATATAAACACTGGAGTATTTTATAAATGAGCAGAAGTTACTTAAAGGCCTATCCAGTCTAGAATGATCAAGATCATCCTCTTCAACTTGCTCATATCTTTAGAATAAAAGCAAAAAATAGTTGGGGTCATACTTCATGGGTAGAACTCTGTTCATAACCCCCTGGTTCTAGGCTATACTCCTGATACAGCAAAAAACATAAAACAAAACAAAACACAAAGTAAATTAATTAGTGGTGGTCATCTCTAATCCTGTGCCAAAAATAGTTTGAAAAGGCAATTTAATTGTTTAATGAAATGCTTATTTCAACACTTCAGTAGCATCTTCAGTGAACAACAGTTTGAGTGTTCCATGCTTGGGAATAGCCCAAACATATTATAGGCATGACCATTGTACAATTTTTTTTTGTTCTGAACAGGAAAACTGACATTATTTGTTAGACTTGCCATAACTGTGTCATTAGAAGTTGCCATATTCTCTGACTGTTGAAATTTTAAATTTGCTATGCAGTCATTTCTAATATATAGAGATGAAATAAAAAAAACTGATAATAATTAATTTAACATTTTCTGCTAAGTTCTTTATTGGCACATGGTAAGTGACAACACAATTTAATTTATAAAAGTTACATTTTTACATCCATATGTGCTTCGAGGCAGGCACATTGTCTGAGTTAAATAAACAAATAAAACTAGCAATATAGGCTGATTCTATGCCACAGTTCCTGGAGCAGATTTTGTGCTACAACTCCCCATACCCAAATACCAACAGGAGATCACTGGTCTCCCAGGAGTGCTGACAGACCTGTGAGCACAGATAAGACCATGACTTCTGACCAAATGGACCCACTTGGAGCCCATAGAACACAGTAACCAAGGAACAGACGGGGACAGGTTCTTCCTGGTCGCCGTCTGTGCCCCAGAGCTGACCCTTTGCCAGAGCTCTCCATACCTAATTTCTTCCAAGAGAGAACTGGTCTCCCAGGAGTACTGACACACAGGCTTGCAAGAGAGACAAGCCACAGTAAGAGACAGCAAAACCAGCTAACACCAGAGATAACAGGATGGCAAGAGGCAAGGGTAAGTACATTAGCAACAGAAACTGAGGCTACTTGACATCATCAAAACCCAGTTCTCCCACCACAGTGAGCCCTGGATACCTGAAAAGCAAGTCACTGATTTAAAACCACATAAGAAGGACATAAATAACTCCCTTAAAGAAATACAAAAGAACATATGTAAAGGTAGAAGTCCTTAAAGAGGAAACACAAAATTCTGTTAAAGTATTATAGGAAAACACAACCAGTGAAAGAATTGAATAGAACCAACCAGGATATAAAACTGGAAATATGAACAATAAAGAAATCACAAAGGGTGACAACTCTGGAGTTAGAAAACCTAACAAAGAGATCAGGAGTCATAGATGAAAGCATCACCAACAGAATACAAAGAGATAGAAGAGAGAATATCAGGTGTAGAAGATACCATAAAAAATATTGACACAATAATCAAAAAATGCAAAATGTAGAAAGATCCTAAACCAAAACGTCCAGTTAATCCAGGACACAATAAGAAGATCAAATCTAAGGATAGTAGGTATAGAAGAGAGAGAAGATCCCCAACTTAAAGGACCAGTAAATATCTTCAGCAAAATTATAGAAGAAAATTTCTCTAGCCTAAAGGAAAGGGTGCCCATAAACATACAAGAGGCATACAGAACTCCAAATATATTTGACCAGAAAAGAAATTTATTTTGTCACATAATAGTCAACACACCAAATGCACAAAACAAAGAAAGAATATTAGAAGCAGTAAGGGGAAAAGGTAGTAACCTATAAAGGCAGGCCTATCAGAATTACACCAGACTTCCCACCAAAGACTATGAAAGATAGAAGATCCTGGGCAGATGTGATACAGACCCTAAGAGAGCACAATTGCCAGCCCAGGCCACTATACCCAACACAACTCTCAATTACCATAGATGGAGAAACCAAGATATTCCATGATAAAACCAAATTTACACAATATCTTTCCACAAATTCAGCCCTACAAAGGATAATAGATGGAAAACGCCAACAAGAGGAGGGAAACTACACCCTAGAAAAAGCAAGAAAGTAATCTTCTTTCAACAAACCCGAAAGATGATAGTCACACAAACATAATTTCATCCATAAGAACAAAATTAACAGAAAGCAACAATCACTATTCTTTAATGTCTGTTAACATCAGTAGACTCAATTTCCCAATAAAATAAATATCCTAACAGACTGGATGCATAAATAGGATCAAGCATTTTGCTGCATACAGGAAATGTACCTCACCATCAAAGACAGACACTACATTAAAGTGCTAGAAAACAATTTTATAATTAAATGGTCCCAAGACACAAGGTAGAGTAGTCATTCAAATATCAAATAAAATCAACTTTAAACTAAAAGGTATCAAAAAAATAAGAAAGGAAATTTCATATTTATCAAGGGAAAAATATACCAAGAAGAACTCTCAATTCTGAACACCTGTACCCCAAATTCAAGGGCACCCGTATTCATAAAAGAAACTTTACTAAAGTTCAAAGCACACAAAGCACCTCAGAAAATAGTAGGAGATTTTATCACCCCACTCTTAGCAATGGACAGATCATGAAAACAGAAACTAAACAGAGACACAGTGAAACTCACTGAAGTTATGGACCAAATGGATTTAACAAACATCTATGGAACATTTCATCCTAAAACAAAAGAATATAACTCCATCTCAGCAACTCATGGTACCTTCTCCAAAATTGACAATATAATCAGTCACAAATCAGGCGTCAGCAGATACAAGAAGATTAAAATAATCCCATGCATCCTATCAGATCACCATGAACAACAAAAACCAACAAAAGCCCACATACACATGGAGGCTGAACAACTCTCTATTCATTGATAACTTGGTCAAGGAAAAAGTAAAGAAAGAAATTAAGGACTTTTTAGAATTTAATGAAAATGAAGACTCAATACACCAAAACTTTTGTGACACAGAAAAAGAAGTACTAAAAGGAAAAGTCATAGTTCTAAGTGCCTCCAACTTTTGAACTGATCATGGGGTCCCCAACTGAGGAATTAGAGAAAGGCCTGAATGAGCTGAAGGGATTTGCAATCACATAGGAAGAGCAACAATATCAACCAGTCAGACATTTCAGTGTCTAAACTACCAACCAAAGAGTATGTATGGAGAGACCCATGACTCCAGCCATGCCATACATGTCGCAGAGGATGGACTTGTTGGGCATCAGAGGGAGAAGAGGCCTTTGGTCCTGTGAAAACTTGATGTTCCAGTATAGGTAAATGCTAGGACTGAATGGTATGAATGGGTAGGTGGTTGGGGTCATACCCTCATAGAAGCAGGAGCAGGGGGCATGGGGTAGGGGTTTTCTTCTAGGGAAATTGGGAAAGGGGATAACATTTGAAGTGTAAATAAATAATATATCTAGTAAAAAATGATTGACCATGAAAATAAAAAGAAAGAAAGAAGCCAGTGGGAGCATACACTAGAAGCTTGACAGCATGCCTGAAAGAGCTAGAACAAAAAGAAGCAAATACACCCAAGATGGTAAAATATAATCAAACTCAGGGCTTATATCAACCAAGTGTAAACAAAAAGAACTATATAAAAATCAACAAGACCAGAAGCAAGTTCTTTGAGAAAATGAACAAGATAGATAAACCCTTAGCCAGACTAACCAGAGGGTACAGAGAAAGTATTAAAATTAACCAAATCAGAAATGAAATTGAAGATGTAACAACAGAAACTGAGAAAATTCAAAAATTTTCAGATCCTACCATGAGAAACTATATTCAACCAAACTGGAAAATCTGGTTAAAATGGACAAATTTCTAGACAAATATCATATACCACATTAAAATTCATATCAGTTAAACCATCTAAAGAGTTCCACAATCCCTAAAAAGTAGCAGCACTCATTAAAAGTCTCCTAACCAATAAAAGCCCAGGATCAGATGGGGTTAGTGCAGAATTCTATCCGACCTTCAATGAAGACCTAATACAAATACTCTTCAAACTATTCCATTAAGTAGAAACAGAAGAAACACTATCCATTTCATTCTGAGAAGCCACAGTTATGCAGATACAAAAATCACACAAAAAGACAACAAAGAATGAGGACTTGGAAACAACATTACTTATTAATATAGATGCAAAAATCCTCAATAAAATTCTCACAAACAGAATCCAAGAACACATCAAAACATTCATTCACCACAATCAGGGATGCAGGTATGTGTCATTACACAGAAGTCCATCAGTGTAATCCACTACACAAACAAACTCAAAGGAAAAAAAATGATCATTTCATTAGATGCTGAAAGAGCATTTGACAAAATTCAACATCAGTGCATGTTAAAAATCTTGGAAAGATCAGGAATTCAAGGTCTGTACCTTGAATATGTTAATAAACATAGTAAAAGCAACATACAGTAAACCAGTAGCCAACATCACACTAAATGGAGAGAAACGTGAAGCAATCCCACAAAAATCAGGGACTATCCAAGGCTGCCCACTCTCTCACTATCTATTCACTATAGTACTTGAACTTTTAGGTAGAACAATTAGACAACAAAAAGAGTTCAAAGATATATGAATAGGAAAACAAGAATTCAAAACATGAGTATTTGCAGATGATATGATAGTATACAAAAGTGACCCCAAAAAAATCCACCAGAGAACTCCTAAACCTGATAACCAACTTCAGCAAAGTTGGGAGAAATACAATTAACTCCAACAAATCAGTAGTCTTCCTCTACTGAAAGGATAAATGGGTTGAGAAAGAAATTAAGGAAATGACACCCTTCACAACAGTCACAAACAATATAAAATATCTTGGTGGGATTCTAACCAAACAAGTGAAAAATCTGTATTTCAAGAACTACAAGTCTCTGAAGAACAAAATCAAAGAAGACCTCAGAAGTTGGAATGATCTCCAATGCTTATGGTTTGGCAAGATTAGTATTGTAAAAATTACCATTTTGCCGATTGCAGTCTAAAGATTCAGTGCAATCGCCATCAAATTTCGAACTTAATTCTTCATTTAATTAGAAACAGCAATTCTCAAATTCATTTGGAATAAAAAAAAAACCTGGGATTAAAAAAAAACTATTCTCAATAATAGAATATCTCCTGTGGGAATCACCATCTCTGACCTCAAACAGTATTACAAAGCAATAGTGATAAAAACTGCATGGTATTGATAAAGTGATAGGCAGGTAGATCAATGTAATAAAGAGAATTGAATATCCAGAAATGAACCCACACATGTATGGTCACTTGATATTTGACAAAGGAGCTAAAAACATACAGTTGAAAAAGACAGCATTTTTAACAAAGGAGAACTGGTTCAACTGGCAGTCAACATTTAGAAAAATGCAAATTCATCCATTCTTACCTCCCTGTACAAAGTTTGAGTGCAAGTGGATCAAGAACTTCCACAAAAATCCAGATATACTGAATAAAAAAGAAGAGAAAGTAGGGAAAAATCTTGAACACATGGGCACAGGGGGAAAATTTAATAAAAAAAAAATGGCTAATGTTTGAAGATCAAGAATTGACATATGGGACATAATAAAATTGCAAAACTCTATAAAGGCAAAGTACACAGTCAATAGGACAAAATGGCACCTAAAGGATTGGGAAAAGAACTTTACCAAGACTTCAGAGAACCAAATAACTCTACTGAAAAATGTGGAACAGATCTAAACAGAGTATTCTCAACTAAGGAATATCAAATGGCCAAGAAGCACCTAAAGAAATGTACAACATCCTTAGTCATCAGGGAAAAGCAAATCAAAATGACCCTTAAATTCCACCTCACAACATTCCCAATGGCTAAGATGAAAAACTCAGCTATCTCTGGCTTGGGACCATCTTCGGGCACAGCATGCCATATCCCAGTGGTACAGGGAGGTAGCTCAATCACACAGGAGTGCAGAGAGATCTGACTGAACTGGCTGATACTCTGGCTGAAACCCTCCTGTTTCTGTCTCTGGCTTGGGACCATCTGCTGCCACCACATGCCATTTCCAAGTAGCACATGGGGGTAGATAGCCACTCAGGAGTGTAGAGAGGCCAGAGAGCACAGATAGGACCACCCCTGCTGCTCAGAGGAAACAGCCAGAAGCCCTGAGGACACAAGAACCTAGGAGCAGCCTGGGATAGGAATCTTCCAATTTCTGATTGCACCCAGAGTTGATTGGGACCACAGAGCTAAATACCCAAATAAAACCACAAGAGAGCTGTTCTCCCAGGAGTACCTACATATCTATGTACATAGAGAGAATGGGTCTTCTAGGAGCACATATATAGAGGCTTGCAGGACAGATAAGCTATAGTCAGATACAGCAACACCAGCTACCACCAGAGATAACCAGATGACAAAAGGTAAATGAAAGAATATTACCAACAGAAACCAAGGCAACATGGCACCATCCAAACCAAATTCTTCTACAATAGCAAGTCCTGGATACCCCCCAACACACCAGAAAAGCAAGATCTGAATATAAAATCACATCTCATGATGCTGATAGAGGATTTCAAGGGCATAAGTAACTCCCTCAATGAAGTACAGGAGATCAAGAGTCAAGTAGAAGCCCTGAAAAAGGAAAAAAAAATCCCTTAAAGAAATACAAGAGAACGTGTGCCAACAGGTAGAAGCCCACAAAGAGGAGAACCAAAAACCACTTAAAGAAATAGAAGAGAATATGGGACATTAGGAAGAAGCCCTGAAAGAGGAAACACAAAAATCCCTTAAAGAATTACAGGAAAACACAAACAAATAAGTGAAGGAACTGAACAAAACCATACAGGATCTAAAAATGGAAGTAGAAAAAACTAAGAAATCACAAAGAGAGACAACTCTGGAGATAGAAAACCTTGGAAAAAAATCAGGAGACATAGATGCAAACATCAACAGCAGAATACAAGAGATAGAAGAAAGAATCTCAGATGCTGAAGATACCACAGAAAGCATGGTCTCAACAGTCAAAGAAAATGCAAAATGCAAAAAGTGTGTAACCAAAAAAATTCAGTAAATCCAGGACACATTGAGAAGACCAAAACTAAGGAATATATGTATAGAAGAGAGAGAAGATTTACAACATACAGGGCCAGTAAATCTCTTCAACAAAATTATAGAAGAAAATTTCCCTAACCAAAAAAGAGAGATGTCCATAAAACTACAAGAAGCCCAGAGAACTCCCAACTGACTGAATGAGACAGAAATTCCTCTAGTAGCATAATAAACAAAATGCCAAATGTACTAAACAAAGAAAGAATATTAAAAGCAGTAAGAGGAAAAGGTCAAGTAACATATAAAAGAAGAGCTATCAGAATTAAATCAGATTTTGCACCAGACACCATGAAATCAAGAAGATCTTGGGCAGATCTCATACAGACCCTAAGAGAATACAAATGCCAGTCCCGACTATTATACCCAACAAACACTCAATCACTATAGATGGAGAAACCAATATATTCTATGATAAAACCAAATTTACATGATATCTTTGCACAAATCCAGCCCTTCAAAGGATAATAGAAGGAAAACACCAATATAAGGAGAGCAACCACAACATAGAAAAAGCAAGACAATAATCTTCTTTCAAAAAACCCAAAAGAAGATAAACACACAAACATAAAAAGAACATCAAAAATAATAGGAAGCAACAATCACTATTCCTAAATATCCCTTAACATCAATGGACTCAATTCCAAAATAAAAAGACAGACTAACTGATTGGATATGTAAACAGGACCCAGCATTTTGCTGCATACAGGAAATGCACCTCAGTATCAAAGACAAACAGTACCTAAGAGTAAAAGACTGGAAAACAATTTTCCAAGCAAATGATTCCAGGAAATAAACTGGAGTAGCCATTCTAATATTGGATAAAATTGACTTTCAACCAAAAGTGATCAAAAAAGACATGGAAGGACACTACGTACACATCAAAGGACAAATCTACTAAGAAGAACTCTCAATTCTGAACATCTATGCTCTAAATGCAAGGGCAACCTCATTGTAAAACAAACTTTACTAAATCTCAAAGCACACATTGCACCTCACACAATAATTGTGGGTGACTTCACCATCCCACTCTCGTCAATGGAAAATCAGGGAAACACAAACTAAACAGAGACACAGTGAAACTTACAGAAGTTTTGGACCAAATAGATTTAGTAGATACCTATAGAACATTTCATCCTAAATCAAAAGAATATAACTTCTTCTCAGGACCTCATGGTGCCTTCTCCAAAATTGACCAAATAATTTTTCACAAAACAGACCTCAGCAGTTATAAGAAGATCGAACTAATCCCATGCCTCCTATAAAATCACTATGGATTAAGGGTGATCTTCAATAGCAACAAAAACAACAAAAATCCCACATACACACAGAAGCTGTACAATGCTTTATTCAATGATAAATTGAGCAAGGAAGAAATAAGGAATGAAATCAAGACTTTTTATAATTTAATAAATAAAAGGCACAACATACCAAAATCTATGGGACACAAAGAAAGCAGTGCTATGAGGAAAACTCATAGCTCTGAGTGCCTCCAAAAAGAAGCTGGAGAGAACATACACTAGAAGCTTAACAGCACACCTGAAAGTTCTAGAAGAGAAAGATGCTAGTACATCCAACAGGAGTAGAAGGCAAGAAATCATCAAACTCAGAGCTGAAATCAACCAGTGGAAACAAAAAGAACTATATAGATTCAACAAAACCAGGAGCTTGTTCTTTGAGAAAATAAGCAAGATAGATAAACCCTTAGCCAAACTAACTAGAGGGCACAGAGACAGTATCCAAATTAACAAAATCAGAAATGAAAAGGGAGACATAACAACAGACACTGAGGAAATTCAAAAAATCATCTGATCCTACTACAAAAGTCTGTACTCAAAACAACTAGAAAATCTGGATGAAATGGACAATTTTCTAGACATATAACAACTACCAAAGTTAAGCCAAGATCAGATAGACCATTTAAACAGTTCCATAACCCCTAAAGAAATAGAAATAGTCATTGAAAGTCTCCCAATCAAGCAAAGCACAGGACCAGACTGTTTTAGTGCAGAATTCTATCAGACTTCCAAAGAATACCAAACACCAATACTCTTCAAACTATTCCACAAAATCGAAACAGAGGGAATACTACCCAGCTTATTCTATGAAGCACCAAATACGCTGATACCAAACCCACACAAAGACCTAACAAAGAAAGATAACTCCAGACCAATTTCCCTAATGAATATCGATGCAAAAATACTCAATAAAATTCTTGCCAATGAAATACAAGAACACATGAAAATGACCATTCACCATGGTCAAGAAGGCTTCAGTCCAGGGATGTAGAGATGGCTCAATATACAGAAATTCATCAATGTTATGCACTACAAAAACAAACTCAAAGAAAAAAAAAATCACATGGTCATTTCATTAGATGGTAGAAAAGCATTTAATAAAATTCAGCATTCATTCATGTTAAAAGTCTTGGAATGATAAGGAATTCAAGGCCCATATCTAAACATAGTAAAAGCAATATAGAGCAAACCAGTAGCCAACATCAAACTAAATGGAAAGAAACTTGAAGCAATCCCACTAAAATCAGGGACTAGAAAATCCTGCCCTCTTTCTCCATATCTATTCAATATAGTACTTGAAGTTCTAGTTAGAGTAATTAGATGACATAAGGAGGGCTAAGGGATACAAATTGGAAAGGAAGAAGTCAAATTATCACTATTTTCAGATGATATGATATTATACTTAAGTAATCCAAGAAACTTCTCTAAAGAATTCCTAGAGCTAATAAACAACTTCAGCATAGTGGCCAGATACAAAACTAACTCAAACAAGTCAGTAGCCTTCCTATACTCAAAGGATAAACAGGCTGAGAAAGAAATTAGGGAAATGATAGTCTTTACTATAGTCTCAAAAAATATTGAGTATCTTGGTGGAACTCTAACCAAACTAGTGAAATGTCTGTATGACAAGAACTTCAAGTCTCAGAAGAAAGAAATCCAAGAAGACCTCAGAAGTTGGAAAGATCTCCTATGCTTGAGGATTGGCATAATTAATATAGTCAAAATGGCCACCTTGCCAAAAGCAATCTACAGATTCAATGCAATCCCCATCAAAATTTGGAATTTGATTCCAAATCAAAATTCTGCATAGAACTAGAAAGGAAAATCTGCAAATTCATTTGGAATAACAAAAAAACCAGAATAGCAAAAGCTGTTCTCCAAAACAAAAGAACTTCTGGGAAAAATCACCATCCCTGACTTTAAGCTCTGCTACAGAGAAATAATGATAAAAATGGTATGGTATTGGTACAGAGACAGGCAGGAAGATGACATGCACAGTCATAACTAGACATATGAAAAAAAGCAAATAGAAATTGTAGTGGTGCTTGACCCAGCGTATCTTCATAAATTATTATTCTGATAAGAATATTAAATAGCAACAATTATCAGTGTCTACTTAGGAGGTTCATTTATGTACTAGTGGAAGTAGTGAAGAAATATGAAAAATAGTTGTACCCTAGATATCTCCATACTGTCATGGAAGAATTTCACAAACAATAATTTTAAAGTTGTAAAATATATCGCAATATTAATTTTCAAATATTGTCATGAAAATTATTTTTGTTCTTGTACCTCTCTCTCTCTCTCTCTCTCCCCATCTCATGCATGTGTTGTTTGTGTGTGTGTTTGCATGTGGGTGCATGTTCGTGTGTGGGAAGAGTACCTGTGCATATATGTACACATCCATGTGGAAAAAAACAAGTACTACCTTCATTTTTAAGTTTTGTCTGACATTTATTCTTTGGAAACAGAGCTTCCCACAGTCCTGGTTGATACTATGTGATATACAAGCTGATCATCTAAAATCAATGATTCGCTTGTTTTTGCATCCCTAGTACTGGGGTAAAACATACATACCACCATACTCAATCTTTTTTCTGTGAATACTAGGGAATATATTTAGGTCTATATAACTGAAAGTCAATCATTATATAAGAAGCCCATTTAAAATATATTTTAAAAAAGTTATTATTATGTTTATTTGTAAGTACATATATGTATATATGCATACAGACTATATATATGCAGATACACACATATATATGATATATAGAAGATGTGGATATATGGATATAAAATTGTGCAGACTGTTATATGTTAGTCAACTACTCCTGAATTTGAGGATGTCCAGTAGTGGTTGATATACAGTGTCAGTCCACTGGAGAAAATTGAAGTTCCTCTTCCAGTAAGTACGTTACAATTCAGTTGTTAATCTTTACCCTAGTGTTTTGTTTTAATTAATTAATTCATTCATTTACTAATATTATTAAAACTATATTGAAATAAAATATGAAAAATAAAGCTATCACATTAAATTCTGACAGGAAAAACCAACAGAAAGGTAAGAGATCAAGAGAAGGCACATGAAATAGAGATCCTCTCATCCACTTTGCACATTCATGACTCCCATAAAATACTAAACTCTAAGCCATAATGTATAAGAAGAGGAACTTTTCTGGACCTGTGAAGACCCTGTGCTGTTCAGCCTCTCTGTGTTTATATGGGGTTTGCTTATGCTGATTTAAAGAGCCTTGTTTTCTCAGTTACTCTCCATCTTTCTTTTTAAGTTTCTTCTTCTGCAGGGTTCATTGATCAAAAAAGGGAGGGAGTTGATGGAGAAATTTCATTTAGGGCTGAGAGTTACAGGGTCTGTTATTCTTTATGAAATGTCTGACTATTGTTCATTGTATCTGTTCCAATATACTATAGATGGGAAATTTCTTTCATGATGGCAAAACAAGGCAATGAACGTCTCTGGGAGTCATTTTATGATTACATGTTTTTCTTTCCCTAGAACACTTTTTTTAATATTACCTTAGTCCCTGGACTACCTAGTTTCAGGTTCTTGATCATTAAAAGAATGCCAAATATATATTCCATCTCATGGATAGGGCCTTATATCAAATAACTTATTGGTTGGTTACTCGTGAAAACTTTCTGCCACCTATTCTCTAGCATATCTTGCAGGTGGTATACCATTCTAGATAAATACATTTTAGCTGGATAAGCATTTATGTTTCTCTTCGTGGGTGTGCACAGTATCATTTTGGACCAAGTGTTCTGAAAAATAGGTTAAAAGGTATCAGATCGAAATTTCTATGTTCAATTTGTTGATTTAAAGTTGTCTTCAGCAAAGGGGCTATGCTGTCAGTGTCTGGAGAGTAAAATTCTACTTGATATTAATATTAATCGTGCTGAGAGAGAGAGAGAGAGACATAAAGAGATAAAGGAGAGAAACTGAGAGTCAGTTATTTCTTTCTACAAGTGTGAGTTCTGGAGAAGGCAGATATTAAGGCTTGTTCAATATGTACTTTAACAAGCACTTTACCATCTCTCTGGTACCTTTTATTTATTTATTTATAGCTCAATATAACTTTTATCTTTAAGAATTATCAAATTAGTGATGAATTTCAAAGAGATATTTCTATATAAGTATGTCATATATCTTTACCCTTAGAAGAATTCTAGAAAATTTTTATTTTTCAAACAATTTGTTAATAATCATTTATGGGTTATTACAAAACAACTACTTATTAAAATAATATTTTTTCTCATAAGGTTTGAATTGTTTTTCCTATGGTTGTCATAATCATTATTGAGGGTTCATGATTGTTAAAACTAAATAACTTCATAAGTAGTGGACAGTATCTGATGTAACTCAAGTAACTAAAAATGACTTACTTTAAGTCTGAGAGCTAAAGATTATGAGGCAGGAACACCAGATGTGGAAGATACCTACTTTATAGTAAAATGTTATGAACAAATAAGGCTTGTTAAATATCATTTTCTTTTTAAGCAGTACTACCATATCATGAATACACAAGTTCTTCTTGGGTTTTTGATGTATATTTCAGTTGGTATTTACACAGTAGTAGAATAACTCAATCTTACATAAGGAGAGTTCTTTAACATTTTCTCTCTGTAATACTTAAAAATTGGCTTCATCTGGCTGGTTGTTTAAATATTTTAATTGAAAATAATTTTATATATAGTCTATTCTAGTCACTGTTTTCCCTTTCCAGATCCTTATGTCTTACACTGTTCAACCACATGTCGTCTATCTCTCTCTTTAGAAAACCATCAAGAAACCAAACAAACAAATAAAACAAAACCAGAATAAAACAAAAAAGCAAGGAAACACACACACACACACACACACCTCAAAATCATGAGAAACTCACACAAATTCAGACCCCATCCCAAACACACAGTAAATCACATAATATGAAATTATTACATATAGTACAACATTTGATAGGGCAAAAATGTCTGTGAAACCATAATGAGCCAAAGAATATCAAACAATGTCATCGAGTTTAGACAGCTTTTTTAGTTCTTGCCAGAGCCTACATTTTTGGTCAAACCAAAGAAGTTTGGGTGTTGTATTTGTATTTATCCTAATGTTAGAATCCAGAGTGATTAAGGCAGAACTCCTACAGCTGACAAACAACTTCAGCATAGTTGCCAGATACAAAACTATATCAAAGAAGTCAGTAGCCTTCCTATACTCGAAGGATAAGCAGGCTGAGAAAGAAATTAGGGAAATAACATCCTTCACTATAGTCACAAGCAATATAAAGTATCTTGGTGAGACTCTAAACAAGTGAAAGATCTTTATGACAAGAACTTCTAGTCTCTGAAGAAAACAAAGAAAACCTCAGAAGATGGAAAGGTCTCCCATGCTCATGGATTGGCAGGATTAATATCTTAAAAATAGCCATCTTGACCTCCAGCTGAGCCAGCACCATTTGTTGAAAAGGCTATCTTTTTTCCACTGGATGGTTTTAGCTCCTTTGTCAAAGATCAAGTGACCATAGGAGTGTGGATTCATTTCTGGGTCTTCAATTCTGTTCCATTGATCTACATGTCTGTTACTGTACCAATACCATGCAGTTTTTAACACTATTGCTCTGTAGTACAGCTTGAGGTCCGGGATACTGATTCCCCCAGAGGTTCTTTTACTCTTGAGAATAGTTTTAGCTATTCTGGGTTTTCTGTTATTCCAGATGAATTTTTGAATTGCTCTTTCTAACTCTATGAAGAATTGAGTTGGGATTTTGATGGGGATTGCATTGAATCTGTGTATTACTTTTGGTAAGATGCTCATTTTTACTATATTAATCCTGCCAATCCATGAGCATGGCAGATTTTTCCATCTTCCGAGGTCTTCTTCAATTTCTTTCTTCAGAGACTTGAAGTTCTTGTCATACAGATCTTTCACTTGTTTGGTTAGCGTCACGCCAAGATACTTAATATGGTTTGTGGCTATCGTAAAGGGTATTATTTCTCTTACTTCTTTCTCAGCCTGCTTATCCTTTGAGTAGGCAAATGGTCAGAACTTGAAAATATCATCCTTAGTGAGGTAACCCAATCACAAAAGATCACACATGGTATGAAGTCACTGATAAGGGGATATTGACCCAGAATCTCAGAATACCCTAGACACAATCAGCATATCAATAGATTTCTAAAAAGATGGAAGGAGAGACCCCTGGTCCTGGAAAGACTGGATGTAGGGGAACGCCAGGACAGAGTAATGAGAGGGGGTTGAACGGAGAAAAGAGGGAGGGAAGGGGGCTTATGGGACTTTCGGGGAGGGAGGAAACGGGAAAGGGGAAGTGATTTGGAATGTAAATTAAAAAAATAAAATTAAATTAAATTAAAAAAAATAAGATTGTTAGAACAAAAAAAAAAAAAAAAGGAGGTCAACATGCAGAAGAATGCAAATTGACCCATCCTTATCTCCTTGCACTAAGCTCAATTCTAAGTGGATCAAAGATCTCCACATAAAACCAGACACACTGAAACTAATAGAAGGGAAACTAGGGAAGAACCTTGAACATATGGGCACAGGGGAGAATTTCCTGAACAGAACTCCAATAGCTTATACTCTAAGATCAAGAATAGACAAATGGGACCTCATTAAATTACAAAGTTTTTGCAAGGCAAAAGACACCGTCAAAAAGACAAAGCGGCAACCAACTAACTGGGAAATGATCTTTACCAACCTTACATCCGACAGAGGGCTAATATCCAAGATATACAAAGAACTCAAGAAGTTAAACTCCAGAGAGGCAAGTAACCCTATTAAAAAATGGGGTACAGAGCTCCACAAAGAGTTCTCACCTGAAGAATATCTAATGGCTGAGAAGCACCTAAAGAGATGTTCATCATCCTTAGTCATTAGGGAAATGCAAATCAAAACAACCCTGAGATTCCATCTCACACCAGTCAGGATGGCTAAGATCAAAAACACAGGAGACAGCAGTTGTTGGCGAGGATGTGGAGAAAGAGGAACACTCCTCCACTGCTGGTGGAATTGCAGGCTGGTACAACCACTCTGGAAAGCAGTCTGGCGGCTCCTCAGAAAACTGGGCATGACACTTCCGGAGGATCCGGCTATACCACTCCTGGGCATATACCCAGAGACTTTACTTGCATGCAATAAGGACACATGCTCCACTATATTCATAGCAGCCTTATTTATAATAGCCAGAAGCTGGAAAGAACCCAGATGTCCCTCAACGGAGGAATGGATTCAGAAGATGTGGTATATTTACACAATGGAATACTACTCTGCAATTAAAAACAATGAATTCACGAAATTCCTAGGCAAATGGTCAGAACTTGAAAATATCATCCTTAGTGAGGTAACCCAATCACAAAAGATCACACATGGTATGAAGTCACTGATAAGGGGATATTGACCCAGAATCTCAGAATACCCTAGACACAATCAGCATATCAATAGATTTCTAAAAAGATGGAAGGAGAGACCCCTGGTCCTGGAAAGACTGGATGTAGGGGAACGCCAGGACAGAGTAATGAGAGGGAGTTGAACGGAGAAAAGAGGGAGGGAAGGGGGCTTATGGGACTTTCGGGGAGGGAGGAAACGGGAAAGGGGAAGTGATTTGGAATGTAAATTAAAAAAATAAAATAAAATTAAATTAAAAAAAAACTGTTCAACTGCTTCCAATGTCAAAAAAAAAAAATAGCCATCTTGCCAAAATCAATCTACAGATTCAATGCAATCCCCATCAAAATTCCAACTCAATTCTTCATAGAGTTAGAAAGAGCAATTCTCAAATTCATCAGAAATAACAAAAAACTCAGTAGAGCTAAAACTATTCTCAACAGTAAAAGAACTTTTGGAGGAATCAGTATCCTGGACCTCAAGCAGTACTACAGAGCAATAGTGTTAAAAGCTGCATGTTATTGGTACAGTGACAGGCAAGTAGATCAATGGAATAGAACTGAAGATCCAGAAATGAACCCACATCTATGGTCACTTGATATTTCACAAAGGAGCTAAAACCATCCAGTGGAAAAAAGATAGACTTTTCAACAAACGGAGTGGTTCAACTGGCAGCTAGCATGCAGAACACAAATTGATCCATTCTTGTCTTCTTATACAAATCTCAAGTCTAAGTGAATAAAGGACCTCCATATAAAACCAGACACACTGAAACTAATAGAAAAGAAACTGAGAAAGAGCCTTGAGCACATGGGCACAGGGGAAATTTCCTGACCAGGACACCAAGAGCTTATGCTCTAAGATCAAGAATTCACAAATGGGACCTCATAAAATTACAATGTTTCTGTGAGGCAAAGGACACTGTCCATAGGCCCAAACAGCAATCAACCAATTAGGAAAAGATCTTTAGCAACCCTACATCTGACAGAGAGCTAATATCAGATATATGCAAAGAATTCAAGAAGTTAGACTCCAGAGAACCAAATAACCCTATCAAAAAATGAGATACAGAACTAAACAAAGAATTTTCATCTGAGAAATATTGAATGGCTAAGAAGCACCTAAAGAAATGCTCAACATCCTTAGTCATCAAGGAATTGGAAATCAAAACAACCCTGAGATTTCACCTCACACCAATCAGAATGGCTAAGATCAAAAACTCAGGAGACATCAGGTGTTGGTGAGGATGTGGAGAAAGAGGAACACTCCTCCACTCCTAGTGGGATTGCAAGCTGGTACAACCACTCTGGAAAGCAGTCTGGCGGTTGCTTAGATAATTAGGCATAGTACTACATGAGGACCCAGCTATACCACCCCTAGGCATATACCCAGAAGATCTCCCAAAATGTAATAAGGACATATGTTCCACTATATCCAGAGCAGACATATTTATAATATCCAGAAGCTGGAAAGAAACCAAATACTCCTCAACAGAATAATGGATACAGAAAATATGGTACATTTACACAGTGGAATACTACTCTGCTATTAAAAACAGTGACTTCATGAAATTTACAGGCAAATGGAACAAACTACAAAATATCATCTTGAGTGAAGTAGCCAAGTCAGAATAAGAACACACATGATATGCACTGACTTATAAGTTGATATTTGCCGAACAGTTTGGAATACCTATATACACAGACAATATGAAGCTCAAGAAGAAGGAAGACCTAAATGTGGATGTTTCAGTTCTTCTTAGAAGGGGGAATAAAATATTCTCAGGAGGAAATATGGAGACCAAGCGTGGAACAGAGACTGAAGGAAAAAATATCCAGAGACTGCCCCACCTGGGGGATCTATTCCATATACAGTTGCTGAACCAGGAAGCTATTGGGGATGCTATGAAATACTTGCTGAGGGAAGCCTGATATGGCTGTCTCCTTAGAGGCTTTTCCAGAGCACAGGGTCCCCAATAGAGGAGTTGGAGAAGGGACTGAAGGAGCTCATGGGTTTTACAGCCCCATAGGAATAACAACAATATGAATCAACCAACCAAGCAATATACATAGGCAACCCATGACTCTGGAAGCATGTATGGCAGAGAATGGTCTTTTTGGACATCAGAGGGAGAAACGACCCTTTGGCCTGAGTGGGTTTGATGCCCTGAGTAGGCGAATGCCAGGCCTGGAAGGTGGAATGGGTAGGAGTGTGGGGAAGCACCCTCATAGAGGCAGGTGGAGGGAGATGGGATTGTGTGTTTCCAGGTGGGAGTCCAGGAAAGGGGAAAACATTTGAAATGTATATAAAGAAAATATCCAATAAAAGGAAAAAAAAACTTAAGAATATGTTTAAAAACTTTATGCATACATAGTCATATATTCATATAAATTTATATTTAAAATAAGTTCATACATGATGGCCTACTATAAAACATTTTAGGAAATCTTATTTGGATGCTTTTTAAAATATATTCTTAAAGAGGATGTATTTTATCAGACATATACATCTTGGCATCTATATACATAAAATTATCCCCCTATACAGAAATGAATAAATAAAATTGCCCAAAAGGTACCAAATATCACTTCATATACATTCATGGAAACATATTCAGCAACAAAGACTCATAGAAAGTCATTAAGCTGTGTCTTGGTGTTTTATAGTACTTAGAAGAAGCTATAACCAAATCCTTGAATGGGAGTCAATTTAACTGACCATTGAAGCAGCAAAAAGTAAAGAATGACGAAACTGTTTGTGTTGGAATTTTAGAGACTTAGCTCAAAACTAATTAGGAAAACAACAACAATAAAGGCTTTAATATGGTTAATCGAAGCTCAAAGGGTGATGCTGATTTTTTTCATATATAAAATTAGATATTCTCTGCAGAATTATTTATGTAAAATGTAATGCAACATTTCTTTATTAAAAGTAATATGTATAAAGTCACAATAACATTTATGCATATTCCTAAATACAAATAAAATATTAATCCCATGAGTTTATAACACTACACTCATTGCATCTGAGAGTATCTCCACTTCCTTCTCCCAGGTTTAGTTTGTTGATTCTTCCTGATCCTCTGCATCCACACTTTCTACCTATTCAACAAGATCTAGCTTAGCTCCCAAATCCAGTGTTCCATCTTTGTCTTGTCATTCCTGCTTTCACTGCAAGCAACCTCAGGGCTTCTAGCAGAAACACCCCAAATTACCACGATCCACACATCCCTTCCACACTGTACACAATCTTATCACCAAGCTAAATTACCCATGTATGTATAAAAGGTCCAGCCTGGTAAATGTTCATTACACTCACTATCAATGTACATACCACAATCCACCAAATCTAGCCAGAGTCCCACACGCAGTGGCCTACCCTTGTACTTGTCCAATTAGCTATGCCAAACCAATCTCTTGGATTTTGGACCTTCCTTAATAATCCCTAAAGAAAGAGGTGAATCCCGTGTAATTATCATTCTATCACCCAAAATATAATCACATACTACAGGCTTGGTCTAGAAGGCATATCCTCTATTCTTAAATAGTACTCTTTGTTCACTTGACTTCAATCTAGCTTCTAGGCCTAACCTCGTGGACATCCAATCTTATGCAACAAACTGTTCTGGCCATATCAGAATTGCAGTTAACCAAAGAAGGCCATATGATCAGAAACCATTGCAAAACTATCAATAATATGAGAGATCAAGCCAGAACCTTTTACCAAAATATATGAGCCCTGTTGAAATATTTGTCAATGAGAATTACAGAAGGAACCTCTACATACAGCACTTAAAAGAACAATTTTAAACTTCATCAAAGAATACAAAGAGTTTACAGGAGATACAAAGCAAGAGCTTAATAGAATTTAGGAGAAAGAGCTTAAAGATACATTAAAAAAAATCAAAGGGTGTGAAAAGCCCAAGAACACACAAACATCAGGCTAGTTATGATGAAGGCAATTCAGGATTTGATAACAGAATTCAATAAACAAATAGAAACATTACAGAGAGCTTATACTCAAATTAAGATGAAACTGAAAAATCAATAAATCAAATAGAAAATCAAAGGAAAGACTTCCACGTTGGATGAATCAAGCAGGTGATAAAATATTAGAACTCACAAAAAGGAAAATGTAAATTTAGAAAAATAAAAAAGAAATACGAATGAAAACACACACATAGCACTCGGGGCCTCCAGGTGCAGAGATAACCGAGCATAACATCGCTTGGGACACAGTCAGCTAGGGTGCCGCCTGTGCCCAAGAGCTGGACAGCTCTGTGGTCCAGCAAAGCAAGCCAGCTCTGCTGTGGGACATCTGCCAGGCAGAGTGGCCCGCGCCTGGAGGGAGCACAGCAGCCTCCCCTCAGCCACCTTTGCTCAGGTGATAGAGTACACTGAGACTCCAGGTACACAGGGATTTCCCAAGAGTAACATCGCTTGGGACACAGCCAGCTAGGGTGCCGCCTGCACCCAAGAGCAGGGCAGCTCTGTGGTCGTCTGGGTGCCAGCTCTGCTGTGGGACATCTGCCCTGCAGAGTGACCCACACCTGGAGGAAACGCAGTACCCTCTGCCAACTTTGATCTGGCGACAGAGTAGTCAGGGCCTCCAGGTGCAGAGATAACCTAACATAACATCGCCTGGGACACAGTCAGCTAGGATGACGCCTGTGCCCAAGAGCTGGGCTGCTCTGTGGTCACCTACATGCCAGCTCTGCTATGGGACATCTGCCCGGCAGAGTGACTCGCGCCTGGAGGGAGCGCAGCCTCCCCTCAGCCACCTTTGCTCCAGTGATAGACTACACTGAGACTACAGGTACACAGGGATTTCCCAAGAATAATATCGCTTGGGACACAGCCTGCTAGGGTTCCATCTGCGCCCAAGAGCAGGGCAGCTCTGTGGTTGTCTGGGTGCCAGCTCTGCTGTGGGACATCTGCCCTGCAGAGTGACAAGCACCTGGAAGGAGCGCAGTACCCTCGACATCTTTGATCTGGCAAAAGAGCAGGCAGGGTCTCCAGGTGCCGAGATAACCAAGCATAAAATTGCTTGGGACACAGCAAGCTAGAGTGTTGCCTGTGCCCAAGAGCTGGGCATCTCTGTGGTCATCTGCTAACCATCTCTGCTGTGGGACATCTGCCCAGCAGAGTGACCCGGGCCTGGAGGGAGCACAGCAGCCTCCACCACCTTTGCTCAGGTGATAGACCAGTCAGAGACTCCAGATACACAGAGATATTTCAAGTATAACATCACTTGGGGCAAGGCACATCAGGGCTCCAAAGACACTCAGGAGCAGGGCAGCCCCTCAGCAATCAGTGCCAGGGGAAAACCGGTCATCTAGGAGTGCAGAAATAGCCTTGCAGGCTCACAGTAAGTTCAAGCACCAGCCAGTGAAAGTAGGACCAACCAACACCAGAGATAACCAAATGGCAAAAGGCAAACATAGGAATGCTACTAACAGAAATAAAGGCAATATGGCAACATCCGAACCCAACTCTCCGACAGCAGCAAGTCCTGGATACCCCGTCACATGCGAAAGGCAAGATCTGGATTTAAAATCACTTCTCATGATGCTATTAGAGGTTTTCAAGAAGGACATAAATAAATCTCTTAAAGAAACACAGGAGAACATGAATCAACAGGTAGAAGCCCTTACAAAAGAAACATAAAAATCGCTTAAAGAAATGCAAGAGAACATGAATCAACAGGTAGAAGCCCTTACAAAGAAAACACAAAAATCGCTTAAAGAAATGCAGGAGAATATGGGCTAACAGATGGAAACCCATAGAGGAAACACAAAAGTCGCTTAAAGAAATACAGGAGAACTGGGGTCAACAGGCAGAAGTCCTGAAAGAGGAAACATAAAAATATCTTAAAGAAATACAGGAAAACACAAACAAACAAGTGAAGGAATTGAGCAAATCCACCCAGGATCTGAAAAAGGAAGTAGAAACAACTAAGAAATCACAAAGGGAGACAACTTTGGACATAGAAACCTTGGGAAGAAATCAGGGGTCTTAGATGCAAAAATCAACAATAGAATACAATAGTTGTAAGAAAGAATCTCAGTTGCTGAAGATGCCATAGAAAACATTGGCTCAACAATCAAAGAAAATGCAAAATGCAAAATATGTGTAAACCAAAAATCCAGGAAATCAGGATACAATGAGAGGACTAAACCTAAAGATTATAGGCATAGATGAGAGTGAAGATTTGCAACTTAAAGGGCCAGTAAATATCTTCAACAAAATTATAGAAGAAAACTTCCCTAACCTAAAGAGAGAGAGATGCCCATGAACGTACAAGAAGCTTACAGAACTCCAAACAGACTGACCAGAACAGAAATACCTCCCGTCACATAATAATCAAAACACCAAATGTACTAAACAAAAAAGAATATTAAAAGCAGTAAGAGAAAAAGACCAAGTAACAAGTAAAGGAAGACCTATCAGAATTACATCAGACTTCTCACCAGAGACTATGAAAGCTAGAAGAACCTGGGCAGATATCATACAGACTCTCAGAGAATACAAGTGCCAGTCCAGTCTACTATACCCAGTGAAACTCTCAATCACCATAGATGGAGAGACCAAGATATTCCATGATAATACCAAATTTACATAATATCTTTCCACAAACCCAGCCCTGCAAAGAATAATAGGTGGAAATTGCCAATACAAGGAGAGAAACTACACCCTGGAAAAAACGAGATAGCAATCTTCTTTCATCAAACCCAAAAGTAGATAACCACTCAAACATAATGAGAGTGTCAAAAATAGCAGGAAGCAATAATCACTATTCCTTAATATGTCTTAACATCAATGGTCTCAATTCCCCTGTAAAAAAACATAGACTAACAGACTGGATATGTAAACAGGATCCAGCATTTTGCTGCATGCATGAAACACACCTCAGTGTCAAAGACAAATACTACCTCAGAATAAAAGACTAGAAAACAATCTTACAAGCAAATGGTCCCAGAAAATGAGCTAGATTAACCATCCTAATATCGGATAAAATTGACTTTCAACCTAAAGTCATCAAAAAAGACATGGAAGGACACTACATAATGGTCAAAGTTAAAACCCACCAAGGCGTACTCTCAATTCTGAACACCTATGCTCTAAATGCAAGGGCATCCTCATTCGTAAAATAAACTTTCATAAAGCTCAAAGCACACATTGCACCTTGAACAATAATAGTGGATGACTTCAACACCCCACTCTCTGCAGTAGACTGATCAGAAAAGCAGAAACTGAACAGGGATACAGTAAAATAATTGAAGTCTTGGACCAAATTGATCTAATATATATATATATATATATATATATATATATATATATATATATATATATGTATGTATGTATGTATGTATAAACATTTCATCCTAGAGCAAAAGACTATACCTACTTCTCAGCACCTCATGATACCTTCTCCAAAATCGAGCATATAATAAGTCACAAAACAGACCTCAACAGATATAAGAAGATCGAACTAACCCCATGCCTACTATCAGATCACTATGGAATAATGGTGGTCTTCAATAGCAACAAAAAACAACAGAAAATCCTCATACACATAGAAGCTGAAAAATGCTCTACTCAATGATACCTTGGTCAAGGAAGAAATAAAGAAAGAAATCAAAGACTTTTTAAAATTTAATGCAAATGAAGGCACAACATACCCTAAATTATGGGACACAATGAAAGTGTTGCTAAGAGGAAAATTCATAGCCTTGAATGCCTCCAAAAAGAAATGGGAGAGAGAATACACAAGCAGCTTAATGGTACACCTGAAAGCCCTGGAACAAAAAGAAGCAAATACACCCAAGAGGACTAGAAGGCAGGAAATCATCAAACTCAGGGCTGAAATCAATCAAGTAGAAACAAATAAACCATACAAAGAATCAACAAAACTAGGAGTTGGTTCTTTGAGAAAATCAACAAGATAGATAAGCCCTTAGCCAGACTAACCAGAGGGCACAGAGACAGTATCCAAATTAATAAAATCAGAAACGAAAAGGGAGAGATAACAACAGAAACTGAGGAAATTCAAAAAATCATCAGATCCTACTACAAAAGCCTATGTTCAACACAACTAAAAAATCTGGAGGAAATGGACAATTTCCTAGACAGATACCAAATACAAAATTAAATCAGGATCAAATAGACCATCTAAACAGTCCCATAACCTCTAACAAAATAGGAGTAGTCATTGGAAGTTTTCCAAACAAACAAAAAAAAAAAGGACCTGATGGTTTTAGTGCAGAATTCTATCAGACCTTCAAAGAGGGTTTAACACCAAACTCTTCAAACTATTCCACCAAATAGAAACAGAAGGAACACTTCGCAGCTCATTCTATGAAGCCACAATTATGCTGATACCGAAGTCACAAAAGATCTGAAAAAAAGAGAATTTCAGACCAAATTCTCTTATGAATATAGATGCAAAAATGCTCAATAAAATTCTTGCCACCCGAATCCAAGAACACATCAAAACGATCATTCACCATGATCAAGTAGGCTTTATCCCAGGGATGCAGAGATGGTTCAATATAAGGAAGTCCATCAATGTAATCCACTACATAAACAATCTCAAAGGAAAAAAAAAAAACAACACATGGTCATTTCATTAGATGCTGAAAAAAGCATTTGACAAAATTCATTATCCTTTCATGCTAAAAGACTTGGAAAGATCAGGAATTCAATGCCCATATCTAAACATAGTAAAAGCAATTAACAGCAAACCGGTAGCCAACATCAAACTAAATGGAGAGAAACTTGAAGGAATTCCACTAAAATCAGGGATAGAGAAGGCTGCCGTCTCTCTCCTTATCTTTTAAATATAGTACTTGAAGTTCTAGCTAGAGCAATTAGACAACAAAAGGAGGTCAAAGGGATACAAATTGAAAAGGAAGAATTCAAACTATCACTATTTGCAGACTATATCATAGTATAATTAAGTGAGCCAAAGAACTGCACCAGAGAATTCCTACAGCTGATAAACAACTTCAGCAAAGTGGCCAGATATAAAATTAAGTCAAGCAAATCAGTAGCCTTCCTATACTCAAAGGATAAGCAGGCTGAGAAAGAAATAAGGGAAATGATACCCTTCATGATAGTCACAAGCAATATAAAGTATCCTGTTATGACTCTAACCAAACAAGTGAAAGATCAGTATGACAAGAACTTCAAGTCTTTGAAGAAAGAAATTGATGAAGACCTCAGAAGATGGAAAAATCTGCCATGCTCATGGATTGGTAGGATTAATATAGTAAAAATGCCCATCTTACCAAAAACAATATACAGATTCAATGCAATCCCCATCAAAATCCCAATTCAATTCTCCATAGAGTTAGAAAGAGCAATTCTCAAATTCATCTGGAATAACAGAAAACCCAGGATAGCTCAAACTATTCTCAACAGTAAAAGAACTTCTGGGGGAATTAGTATCCTGGACCTCAAGCTGTACTATAAAGCAATAGTGTTAAAAAACTGCATGGTATTGGTACAGTGACATACATGTAGATCAATGAAACAGAATTGAAGACCCAGAAATGGATCCACACTCTTATAGTCACTTGATCTTTGACAAAGTTGCTAAAACCATGCAGTGGAAAAAAGATAGCCTTTTCAACAAATGGTGCTGGTTCAACTGGTGGTCAGCATGCAGAAGAATGCAAATTGATACATTCTTAACTCCTTGTACTAAGCTCGACTCCAAGTAGATCAAGGACCTCCACATAAAAACAGACACACTGAAACTGATAAGAAAGAAACACATCAAGAACCTTGAACACATGGGCACAGGGGAAATTTTCCTGAACAGAACACCAATAGCTTTTGCACTAAGATCAAAAATTGACAAATGGGACCTCATAAAATTAAAAAGTTTCTGTAAGGCAAAGGACACTCTCAAAAAGACAAAGCGGCAGCTAGCAAACTGGGAAAAGATCTTTAACAACCCTACATCTGACGAAGGGCTAATATCCAAGATATACAAAAAATTAAAGAAGTTAGACTCCAGAGAGGCAAATAACCCTATTAAAAAGTGGGATACAGAGCTAAACCTGAAGAATATCAAATGACTGAGATGCACCTAAAGAAATGTTCAACATCCGTAGTCATTAGGGAAATACAAATCAAAACAACCCTGAGATTCTACCTCACACCAGTCAGAATGGCTAAGATCAAAAACACAGGAGACAGCAGGTGTTGCTGAGGATATGGAGAAAGAGGAACACTCCTCCACTGCTAGTGAGATTGCAAGCTGGTAAAACCACTCTGGAAATCAGTCTGGCATTTCCTCAGAAAACTGGGCATAATACTCCCGGAGGATCCTCTTATACCACTCCTGGGCATATACCCAGATGCCTCTCTGGCATACAATAAGGATACATGTTCCATTATGTTCATAGCAACCTTATTTATAATAGTGAGGGGCTGGAAAGAACCCAGATGACCCTCAATGGAGGAATGGATACAGAAGATATGGTATATTTACACAATGGAATACTACTCTGCGATTAAAACAATTAATTCATGAAATTCTTAGGCAAATGGTCAGAACTGGAAAATATCATCCTTAGCAAGGTAACCTAATGGCAAAAGAACACCCATAGTATGCAGTCACTGATAAGCGGATATTAACCCAGAAGCTCAGAATACCCATGACACAATTCACATATTAATTGATTTCCAAGAAGAAGGAAGGAGAGACCCCTGTTCCTGGAAAACTGGATGTAGCAGTGTAGGGGAATATCAGAACAGAGAAGTGGGAGGGGGATGAATGGGGTACAGGGGGAGGGAAGAGGGCTTGTGGGACTTTCAGGGAGGGGGGAACCGTGAAAGGGGAAATCATTAGGAATGTAAATAAAAAATATAGAAAATAAAACACACACACACACACAAACACATAGGAAATGAACACAGAAAATATAGCAGAGCATAAGAAACAATTTTTTTTCGATAATAAGCATACATGAAGGAGTAGAATCCCAAATCTTGTCGTAGATAAATGTTCAAAAATACTAAAGAAGAAAATTCCCCCAAACCAGGGGAATGCAAACCCATATTAAAAGAAGCACACAGAACACCAAATAGATAAAAAAGAAAACGTTCATAGCTTATCATAGAGAAAAGACTAAGTATAAAAAAACAACAAAAATTGTATTGAGAGGAAAAAAATATCATAATTCACATATAAAGGAAAACTATCAGAATAAGTGCTGATCTCTCTCTCTCTCTCTCTCTCTCTCTCTCTCTCTCTCTCTTAATTTTAAAACTAATTAAACTTATTTGTAAAACTAATTTAAAAATACACTTCTAGGCTTAAATATAAGATTAATATCAATCCATTTGCCTAAACATCAAGGTTGTATATCTACTCAGCAACACCCAGAAGCTTTTCTAAACAAAACAGTGTGTTACACACACACACACACACACACACACACACACACACACACACACACACACACACACAGCTTTGCAAATTTTAAAAGATGTAATAGCTCCCTGTATCATATCTAAACACTATGCATTAAAATTCAAGGTTGACACCAATCAAAAATACTAAATAGCAAATACTTTAAAAAAAAGTCCATGGTGATTAAAAACTTGTTGAATAATGAATGATTTAAAGAAGAAATCAAGAACTAACTGAACAAAATAAAATTTCTGGAAGTAAATGAGAACATGATAGTATTATTGAGAGCTTTTTAAAGATAAGAGATAGCCATAAGCAGATTAACATCATTGTACATGTATGACTGACAGCTACATTTCTCTGCACCTCCCCATTTGTCCTCCCTCTCATTGTTCTCTGTATACAAAGAATTGAAAAATGAATTTCCCAACATGTCTCTGCTAATGTAATGTTCTCTTCTCACTCATATGACTAAAGATGTATGGAATGAAACAAATAGCTAAAATAAATCCTTCTATACTTGTTTAACCATGTAATATTATTTTTGTTGAGACAGAAATAACCAATATATCATCAATAATCATTACCTAAAAAAGACACCTGCAACAGTGGGTATATAGTTTCCCCCCAAAAGGAAGACAGCTACAACAGTGAAAATGTGGTTTCAATGGTTGTAGTGCACACATCAGACAGTACTGCACTGGGGCAAGTTTAAAAGTAAGAGGAATTTCTTTCTTTAGGTTTGGTAAGGTTTTTCCTAGATTTTGTTGAAAATATTTTTTGGGACCTTGGAGCTAAAACTTCTCATCCTATTATTGTTAGGTTAGATATTTTCATACTGTCCCAGATTGCTTTGAAGTTTTTTGTCAGGAAGTTTTTATATTTAACATTTTCTTTGACTGATGTGTCAATTTCTTTTATTTAATCTTCTACACCTGAGATTTTTCTCTTCCACCTCCTGTATTCTGTTGGTGATTCTTTCATCTGTTGTTCCTATTTCCTTTCCTATGTTTCCCATCTCGAGGATTCCCTCAGTGTATGTTTCTTTCTTGCTTCTATTTCATCTTTGATTTCTTGTATAGTTTTATTTATGTATTTCTTTACCAGTTTATTGTATTTTCTTGCATATCTTTAAAAGTTTATTTGTTTCATCTTTACAGAATTCTAACTGTTTGATTGCATTTTCCTGTATTTCTTTAAGGGTCTTATTCATTTTTCTTTAAAGGGCTCTTTCATCTTTATAAGTGCTTGCTATAGTACGGTAGCTGTTCTCTGAACATATCATATTGCTCTGACTTTTTGTTGATTGTGTTCTTTCAAGTGCCTTGAACAATCAGGGTGGCTTTAGTCCCTGGATGTACATTTTATAGTAGGTATTGGGATGGTGGTTAACCTCAATGGTCTTGGTATAGAGGTCTCTGATGGGTATCCTTGGCCTGCATAGTTCTGGATCTGCACATCTCTATGGTTCAGGAGCAACAGGTCCAATGAAGGTGAACAGAGGCTGGTGCTACAATGGGCTATCAGACTTCTCAGGACATCTTGGGGTGTCCCAGAGGACTCAATGTGTAGTGAAGATGGATGGGGAAGGGAAACAAACCTTTATCTTTCAGGATCTGCAGGTCTGTTGAAGAGGGGACAAAAGGTGTCCAGAGGGATATAAGGATACTTACAGCAGTTTGTCACCCACAAAATGTTTGCTCCAATATTTATCCTGTCTGCAAGAAATGTAGGAACTAGGGATGTAACAGAGACTAAGGGAACAGGAAACCAGTAACTGTCCTAACGTGAGACCCATCTCTTGGGCAAGCACCATTCCTTTACACTATTAACGATATTCTGTTGAGCTTTCAGACAGGAGTCTAGCACGACTGTCCTCTGTATCTATTTCTGCACCTTTGCAGGATAATGTGCTTGTTTGTTTGTGTGTGTTTGTGTGTGTGTGTGTATGTGTGTGTGCGTGCGTGTATGTGTTTCATCCCTTTGAAGAAAGTATCTGTTTTAACTGACATGACCAGAATGTTTTCAGTTATTTAGAAGACATATTTTTAATGTCCAAGAGAAAATCTACTATTTCCTGTTTAAAATGTATATAAGAAATTATATCGTTAGATGAATATAAAAGCCTGAGCTTATTAAACTAGTAAATAATTTGGAAGCAATACATAAAATGATTTAATAACAACGACAGCACATGTGAAACAGGTATTTGATTTGACAAAACACTAAAATTTCATCAAAATAGCTTATACCTTCATAGAATTTGGTTCATGTAAAAGGAAAATGTAAGAATGAAAGTTCTGCAGAGATACTAAAATAAAAACATGTTTTCTGATGTTTGTCTGTATTTGCTGCACAAATACAGATGGAAAAATAAATGCCACCACAGCTCCTTCCAGAAGAGAAATGAGTTTTTCTTAGTAAATGCATTTATATCTGTCTTGTGAAGCAAGTTGAGAACCTAGGGTTAGTCACCTGATAGCGAGTCTATAAAAGAACTGGATTGTTTTTCTACATGAGAAATGAGCATGGGTATGTGGAGTAAAAGAAAGATTATCAGAAGGAAATGGAAATAATATATGAAGGCAGCAGGAGGAAAGTACTGAAAAGAGGTAAAAAGATCCATTGCAAGCTATTACAAGAAATAAAAGATCATCGGAACTATTTTTAATAATTAAAACCAAATTTCTATTTGAATGTATTTGGATTTGATTGTAGACCCTAGCAAAAGGGAAATGGGTTACAACTTGAAATCTGGCTCTAATCCAATGCTAGTAACATCCACGGAAATGTTTTGTAATTCACACTAGATTGTCCTAGAAATAGTAAAACTGGATTAATAAAGCAGTATGGGAGAGAGAATATTTTCAGGGTTAAGATTGAAATTGGAGACATATGTTTTGTTGGTGAGACATTTTCAAGGCTTAAATTCCATCTTGGTGCCAAATGTAATATAAGTTCTGGAATAAATTAGTCAAGATGTGAGGATAAAGTAGGAAATTAAAGATGAAGGCTAAAAGAATGACATTAAAGCAAGCATTTATAAAGAGAGATAGACCCTACTACAGAGATGCTATGGTGAAGCCTTCCATCTGAACTATACTACTTTATTCATTCTACCAAATTGTGGCCTTATTTATATATTTTCAATATGTGTATATAAAGCTTATATTCATTTTTGTTTGCTTTAGTACAATTCAATAGATAGCATCATTGTGTGACATAAAAGCAGAGCTTCAGAATATAGCCAGTTTCAGGAATGTACAAATAGTTGCTGTGCTTACTGGAGGAAGAGCTCTGAGAAGAAAGCTTCTGTGAAATAATGTCAAATAGCACATGACAAATTAAATTAAAATTCACAGAACATAATCAAAACTACATGAACCAAATTTCCTCAGATTTTAATACAAATAGACTTATTTAAGTTTATAATTTATGGAAAACCTGTGAGATGTTTTATTCATATGTGAATATGTCTTTTAGTTTCCAGAGTAAAATGTACAGTTCTCTATTAATTCTACCACCTCCCTGTGCATCAATAATCCTTTCCTTGTTGTCAAATATTTAGATTAAATTGATAATATGAGCTTACAAACATGAATAATTCTTTGCTTTCAATTTGAATATTTTGTCTTTTACCAAAAAGAGATGTTTTTCATACAGTATATTCTGATTATGAATTCCACTCTTCCAGCTCCTTGCCACTGAACCTCCCATCTACATCCTTACCATTTCTGTGTCTTGTTAGAAAACAAACAGGTATCTAAGGAATAATAAAATAAAAACAATAAATAAAATATATCACAAACAAATTGAAATACAAGAAAACAAGCAAATAAGGAAAGAGCCAAAGAAAAAAGTTACAGAAACTTATATATCCATACTCAGGGAGGAACACATGTTCACATGTTCACATATCCAGAGAGGAACTCCATAGAAATCCTAACTGGAGTAATATTACATATGCAAAGTACCTACAAAGTATAAGTACAAAAACAAAACAATACCCTGAGTTAATATTATGGGTCAAAGAACCTATAAATATGGCATTGAGTTTCTTTTTTGTTGGCCTTTTCTCTTGGCTGGGCATGCAACCTACTCTTGAGAATTGTTTGCCTCTCCAATGAAACTACCTTGGAAGAAAAGAGTTACTTTTTTCCTTTTCATCTGGGTAAAGAATAGAGGCATATATCTATTTCTTTCAGATCTGGGAACCTGTCATACGCTGACCTGTACAGGCCCACAATCTCTGAGAATTCACTGTGCACTAGCCCTATTGTGTCTAGAAGGACTAGATTCCCTGGTGTCTTGCTCAATGGAGACACACATTTTAAGGTTTAGTATTCTGAACTCTTTCATTCCATGCATATTATTTGACCGCAGGTCTTGGCTTTATGTCCCCATTTACTACAGGAGGAAGCTTCTATGATGATGGCTGAAGAAAGCACACATTTAAAATAATGGATAATCTTAGCCTGTCTATACCTGGATGTTCAACACTGAATGTATTTAAAGGACGTAAGTGGACAAAATGACAAACAGAATTAAAAAATGTTTTGTTAATCATTGTATAATATTACTTTTTCTTTCATGTGAAAATAACGGCTAACTATGTAACTTATGCTGAACTACGAAGCATTTTATTGTAGCAGTAAATAATCTGCTCTGGGCTCCTCACGATGATCACACCTCTTATGACCTGCCAGAGTAGTCTGGATTCATGAATGAAAGACAGACAGACAGACAGACAGACAGACAGACAGACACACACACACACACACACACACACACACACAGCGTTATTTTTAATAAGTCTTACTAGCTCTATGACTAGGCTTCTCCCTAACTCCACATGGCTAACTACTCATCCCTTCTGGTACTCCTAAATTAACACCTTTTAATACCTATATTTAATCTCTGCTACCTCATTCATTTAGGATCATGTCTGCTGGGGCCATTTTCCCAGATTTGTATATTCCAGTGGCCTCTTAAGTCTGACCTTTCTGCTTCCCTGTCATTCTCCTTTTTTCTCCTCCCCTGCATTTCTTGCCCAGTAATCCTAAAATTCTGACCTCTTTCATCATGACTAGCCATTGGCTATAGACTCTTTATTGATAAATCAGAGCTAAGTAGGGGCAGACTTCCCATAGCCTATGTGCAGTACATGCAAACAGGTTTTTTGAGTAACACAATTAGCTTGAGGACACAAGATGATATGTTTTATAATGTACAAAGATGGTAATTAATTTCACACATTCACTTTTAATTTAATTTTTAAATAATGTAATATTAAATAGGATGATTATGATTATTTTGACATTACTTAAATGAGTAATCATTACTAAAGCAGAAATAGAAACAAATGACAAAACTGTTTAGTGGAAATATAAGTCCTTATAGTTAATCAGATTTGTACTCATAATATTAAGTCACAAGTTACCTCAGATTTTATGAATCTTTAAGCGAATAAAAAAATCAAGGAGAATTAAATATAAAGACAAAGATGGACTAAGAACCAATGGCAAATTGACATTGCTGATAGAGTTTTACCCATGAAGAAGAGAGAAATGAAAACGTCTGATAATCAAAAGTCAGACTAGAATAGTTATTTGTTTAGAGAAGATAGGTATGCAGTATGCTGACTAGCTCTATATCACTTTAAGTCACTTGACAGGTATTAATTGCAGTGTGGCTCACTTACATGTAAATATTGGGATGAATTCAGTTTGGGAAGGCCAATTTCAAGTTACTTATGACACACCAAAGTGGACACATCCAAGAAGAAAACACTATGAATAGATGCGGTATATTTACACAATGGAATACTACACTGCAATTAAAAACAATGAATTCACGAAATTCTTAGGCAAATGGTCAGAACTGGAAAATATCATCCTTAGTGAGGTAGCCCAATCACAAAAGAACACACATGGTATGCAATCACTGATAAGGGGATATTAACCCAGAATATCGGAATACCCAAGACGCAATTCACATATCAATAGATTTCCAAGAAGATGGAAGGAGAGACCCCTGGTCCTGGAAAGACTGGATGTAGGGAAATACCAGGACAGAGAAGTGAGAGGGGGCTGAATGGGGAACAGAGGGAGGGAAGGGGGCTTATGGGACTTTCGGGGAAGGAGGAAACAGGAAAGGGGAATTCATTTGGAATGTAAATAAAAAATATAGAAAACAATAAAAAAAGAAAAAATAAATATTACATTGCAGACAAAATTGTGATAAACAATATGTTTAGAGGAAAATATTATTTTAGGATTATGAAAATAATATATTTTTTGTATAAGCCATGAGAGTATTGTGCTTACCAGGAATGTAAAAATTCAGCTAGCCTAAGACAGAGAACTTATTAATACATTTTGACAATTCTTTAAAAAATTACAAATTGTTGCAAAACATTTCACTGCCTCACATATGCTTGTGAGGTAATGAATAAGTCACAAGATCAAACAAGCTAGCTGCTAAGTTCTACTTTTGTATGAAATGCTTGCTTACTTGAATGGCTGAGGTACATGGTGGATGTCTGTGACAAAATCAGACTTCGTCTGTACCCAGAAAGACAGGCTGTGACTTAATTTGGCTCTTCAAAGCTATCACTGTGGTTTTTCCTTTCAAATTCTTGGACTAGCAGTAGCTGAGACCTCACCTACAAAAATTTCCCTGTATTCATCCTGGCCAGTTTTAATTAGAAACTTCTAATTTACAAAAATTTAACTTGATTCAGACTGGTAAATCTGAATGATGTCAGATCCAAAACAGAGGTAAAGATGTTAGTTACTAACTTCAGCTGATATTTTGTACTTAAAGTGTATATATAAACTAATTTCTAGTTTTACATATATAGTCCTTAAAAATTACTATATCACCCAAAACATTAAACACTGAAAAATTAACGACTCAGTTTTGATCTATAAGAAAGATGAAGTTGAAAGTTTTGATATATAAAATCTCCAATAGTAACTATTGGGAAATCTTTATAAAACTATGAATTTTATTTTTTAGAACATTAGAAAATCTGTTTTATAAGACTTTTCCTTGGGATATGTGAAAAATAGAGAAGCAACTGCCATCCTATGTGGCAATTCATCTGAGTTTCAACTGGGTGAACCAATAATTATGTTACAGTTATTTATAGAAGGGGTTTATGAACAAACCAGGGAAAACTAAAAGATACCATCTCAACATGAATGAATACTTAGGAAATTTGCAAATCTAAACTGCTCTGTATGACTTTTAGTCAGACTCTCCTCCAGGAAATTTGGCTGGTCATATCTCTAACCCAGCTGTTTCTCTGGTAGGGTAGAAAGGTGGCCTGCAAATGTTGGTGATATGTGGCCACCAGAGGTCTCTTATTGAAATACAATAGTAGAACTTAATGAAATTTTATTCATGACCATTCCCCAAAGTGCCAAGAGATGAAATTAGGATAAAACAGTGTTGATATAAAGGATATAGGTTGTCACAGTGGTGCAAAAATCTTTCCTACTCCACTTCCTCTCCATTAGTAAAATGTGTACACTTTTCCACTACAAAAGAACATTCCTTTGAGTAGACATATTGTTGGTGCACATTCTGTTTACCTAGGAGTATAAACAATGAAATCAGTAATGTTATGAGAAATATCAAACAATCTACAAATTTACTTATCTTCCAGTAAGGCAGTAGCTATCAAACAGAAGAGGGTTATGAAGAAATTAGAGAAATTAACAAAGAGTTTGAAAAGGTAGAGATTATTCACTGATGCCCATTTAATTCCTTAATATGACCTGGAAAGAATCCTGTCAATAGGGATAAATATACCATCACCTATGTGGGCTCTTCCTCAGACATCTTATATGAATACATGCAAACAAGAAACAGAATAATCCCAGCAAGAAACAGAAGAAGCCACCATCAAAGGTATCTTCCAATTTGGTGTTATTTATGGGTATTGTAAATTCATGAGTTTACTGGAGTTGCTTACTGTAATATAGGCCAACATTTACTTACAAGAGCAGAAATTACTCAAAGAGAGTTATATCACTGAAGTCCACCACAGCAGATGCAGCAAATCTCAAATAATTGGTAACCTAGAACAGGCAACTCAATATGATTTGAGAGTGTCCTTTCCGTGTGCCTCAGTTGATCTTAACTTCTTCCAGATACTTTGGATCATTGCTGGTTTCTGTTCCTTCCAGGGAGTTGGTATGGTCTCAAAATCTTAACAGCTGTATATGTCTGAGAATGATTCTCAGCAATCATTACTGTTTACTATTGAGAACGAAGAGTCTAGTGAATCTGGCCCATTCTAGGGACTTCCTGAAGCTATATTGAACTGTTTACCTTCTGATGTAAGAAGCTTTACTACAGGATGGAAAATTTCAATCAATAAGGAATGTGCTACAAAATATTACCCCTTTCTCTCCTCTTACATTCATTCCTTCCCGCTTTCCCATCCATAATGAGCTTCTGAAGAAGTAACAATAGAGGTCAACCTATGAATAAGAATTATGGAAACATACCACAGCAATAGTCCCTTGTGGAGTACTTCCCCATTCATTATGAATTGGGGCTGACAATAATAGTAACTTATGGACATAAACACAAATGACTAGAAGATGGTTTCATAGGCATGCCACATGCATCTAGGAAGCAATAGAATTTGCTTCTTCGCTGAGACTTATGATCTCCTGAGTCACAGGTTTCACTCTAGCCTACAGTATCAGACACTCTCTCCCTCCCTCCCTCCCTCCTTCCCTTTCTCTCTCCCTCCTTCCCTTTTTCCCTCCCTTCTCTCTTTCTCTCTCTCTCTCTCTCTCTCTCTCTCTCTCTCTCTCTCTCTCTCTCTCTCTCTCTCTCTCTCTCTCTCTCTCTGATTGTATGGTAAATCCAATTGGAGGGCCTTTGATTTAAAATTGGAAATTTTACATGCAGGGTCCATAGTCAAGCAGAAATTTTACTGACAGTTCTCCACCAGAAGCCCATCTTTCTCCCCTCTGGTACTATTAAAGATAATTATCATGGTGTAGGTTTCCAGGTCAGTTTCTGTTTAATTTCTTGATTTCTTCCAGTCAAGCATGAAGATATGATATCTTCAGTTCTTCAGGCTTGAAAGTAGTGGTTTTCAACTTCCTAATGCTATGACCCTTAAATATAATTCTTCATGTGTTATTGAACTCCAAACATAAAATTATTTCATTTTTCACTTGAAAATGGATGGAAAAAGAAAATATGGTCCTGAGTAGGTAACTTAGTAACAAAAGAACACATAGAGTATATACTCACTGATCAGTGGATATTAGGCAAAAAGCTCGGAATACCCACGATACAACTCACAGACCATATGAAGCTCAAGGAGAAGGAAGACAACAATGTGTATCTTTCAGTCCTTCTTAGAAGAGGGAATAAAATGCTTATAGGTAGCATTAGGTGGAAGGGACTTTGGAGGAAGAGAGTAGTAGGAGGGATTAAAGGGGGCAGGATCAGGTATGGGAGGAGAAGGGGATGATATACAGAGAGTCAGGAAATTGAACTGATGTGTGCAGCAATGGAGGATGGGTAACTGGTGGTAGCTACCAGAAAGACCCAGATGCCAGGAAAGCAAGAGTCTCCTAGGACCCAACTGGTATCACATGATATGAAATACCCAACAAAGGGGAGGGAGAACTTGAAGAGATCATATCCAGAGCTTAGGCAAGGCCATGGGTTGGGGTATGGGACTACCCACTCATCTCCAAATTTTTAACCCAGAAGGGCTCCTGTCTAAAGGAAATGCAGGGACAAAGTGTGGAGACTGAAGTAGAGGCCATCCAAAGATTCCCCCACCTGGGGATCCATCCCATATACAGACACCAAAGCCAGACACTATTGTGGACACTAAGAAGTGTTTGCTGACAGGAGCCTGATATAGCTGTCTTCTAAAAGGTTCTGACAAATACAGATGTGAATGATAGCAGTCAACCATTGTACTGAGCACTGGGACCCCAACAGAGGAGTTAGGGAAAGGACTGAAGGAGCTGAAGGGGTTTGCAACCCCATAGGAAGAACAGTAATATCAACCATCAAGACCCCCCAGAACTCCCAGGGACTAAAACATCAACCAAAGAATCCACATGGAGGGACCCATGTTCCCAGCTGCATCTGTAACAGAGGATGGCTTTATGTGGCATCTATCAGAGGAGAGGCCCTTGGTTCTGTTAAGGTTTGATGCCCCAGTGTATGGGAATGCAGGGCAATGGGATGGGAGTGGGTGGGGGAGGGAACATCCTCATAGAAGCAGGGCAAGGGGGCATAGGATAGGGGGTTTGCAGAGGGGAAACTGGGATAGATGATAACATTTGAAATGTAAATAAATAAAATATCCAATAAAAATAATCTTTTAAAAATGTAAAAGAAAGTGTGTATAACTACAAAAATAAAATATTTGATAAATTGGAAAAAAATTCATTGTTGTAATATAACTATATTTGGATACTGTTATAAGCTCTAGTATAAATATGTGATATGCCATTTATCTGATATGTCATCCCTGAATAGTTCTTAACCCATAGGTTGAGAACAAATTTTAAGTTTAAAGCATTTCATAAGCTCCCCATAGTTTGATTTTCTTCCAGTTTTTGCTTAAAAATCCAAGCTCAACACAAATCTTACCACATCTTTTAGTAAACCAGGCCTCAGTCTTTACATGTTGTCCTTTCTTATTTATTCCAGGCTGTTCATTAATTTTACTGACTCTTTACATTGAAGTCTAAGTCACTTATATTTGAAAAAAAAGCCTTCCGTTCCTTATAAAAATCTCCTGCCACGAACAGGCTCAGCATACCTGCTAAAGCTACACATATCCTAGAGTTTCCTTTTGAATAAACCTATTCTTTAACTCTTCTAGAATATCTGTCCCATTTTGTCCAGAATCTGGAGTTTCAATGGAATTCTTCTATTCATAAATTTCTCATTTACACTTGTTTCTTCTCTATGGTCCTCATGTTCCAGATATTTGTAGAGACTTTAAATGAACTTAACTGAGTGTTCCTAATGGATGTACTTAACTCATACTGTCTGAGATTATGAATCTTTTTTTCTGCCTCCACTGAATTCAGACAGACCCAATCTGCTCTCATGTCCAACAAGCAGGAATGTTGGTGACAGTTCTCCACAAGCAGTCTATATAACCCCCTCTTGAAGAGTTGTGATGGACTTTTTCATTGCTTATTTAATGTCTTGTAGGCCCCAGCAGTTCAAATGCTGAATATTTTCTGTGCATCCTAGTTTCTTTTCCCCCACATTGGACTATAGTCAATACCCGATCTTCATGATAGGTAACAGATGCTTTATTCATTGAAGATTGTACCTTAAGGGAGCCAGACACTTGCTGGTTCTTGAATGCTACTTATGGTCTAGCCAAGTTACAGATTTTTTCTATTTCTTAGTTTCTATTCCTTCCACATTCCAACTATAAAACCTTTTATGAAGAACTGCTATTGTTTCCTTTTGTGTAATCATAACTCACCTGCTTTTTGGTTTTGATCTTATGATACTATCTTCCACACAATGCTTTTGGTTTTCCAGCTCAAACCTGATCACCCGGAAGAGTCAGGTTCACAGTATGTGAGTCTACTTTGTGTCCCTGGCTAGATAGATTGTTATTCAATTACACAAATATGAACCTGCTGCCTGGCATGTTGGAAGTTTTGCATGCAGGGTCCATAGTCAAGCAGAAGTATTGGTTACAGTTCTCCATAGAAGCCTACTTATCCCCTTCTGGTACTATTAAAGATAGTCATGATGTTGAAAGATTACATTTCTGTTTCTACTTCATTTCATGATGTCCACAAGTCAAAGCATGCATATATGGTATCTTCAGCTCTTCAGGCTTGAAAATAGTCTTCCTCAACCTTTCTAATTCTGTGGCCCATTAATCGAGTTGTTCGTGTGCCCCTGAGGGTCAGCGTGTGGTAATCTAGGGCAAAGACAAGAGATCTCATTATAAGAAACATGCAAACACTCTCATAGAACAAAGACACATTAACTCACATCATACAGAAAAGGAAGACTATATTAGAATTTCCTCCACAGATACACACCATCAGACTGATCATTCTCAGATGCATGCCTTGCTACCCACAATCAGGACCTCATATTCACTTTTCTCCAATTCATCTTTGGTCCTACCATGCCCCCATTTAGTCCATAATTATCATGCATGACAAGATTTTTTCCTAGGGAACACACAAAAGACACAATATAAATATCACCAATATCTAGTTTAGTAAGCAAATGAGTTTTATTGGTATTGCTTGTAGGAATAATGATGGGGTATTAATTAAAGGAGAAGAAATGACTCAAGGAATCAACAAAGTCCACCTTAGCACAAGTGACAGTTCATAAAAGCTGAAATATGGAGCATAGTGCACAGCCTGCTGGAAGTCCCACAGGTTGAATAACGCACTTCCCATGCAACTGAGTTGGCCCAAACATCTTCCATTAAGCTTAGCTGATTTCTGCTTCTATAAGACAGCTAATGACAAGAATTTTCTTTGCAATTGGCTTATCTGAGAGTCTTTCTGGAAGTTTGACTTGCCTGAAAGTAAATCTCATCTGTCTTTATTGTTTACTCTTGGGAGGTAGGAGTCTAGTGAATCTACACATTTTCAGAGAACTTTTTATGCTGTTTCTAGTGTTTTTGCTTGTTTTTATTTGTTTTTGTTTTGTTTTGTTTTAAATGGCTCCCTTGTAGGATGGAATATTTCAGTCTTTGAGTAAAGAGCTATACAACAATGATCTCTTGCTGAGAATCAGCAGTGATGAATTAGTCTTCTCATAAACATAGTGAAGACTGAGTTGAAAAATAACCAGGTAAAGTAATACTCCTACCTGTTTTATAACCCTACTGAGGTTGTATTAATTGAAAGCAAAACTGTCTTTCTAAAGTAGCAACCACAAAGACTGAGTACAGGAAGCACCTGTACAGAAAAATAAGGCTACAATTTGTGTCCGTAAGATTGTTAAATGAAAACTTCATTGCCAGAGGTAGGCTGCCTTCTTCCATGTTGTCAAGTGAGGTACCTGAAGCTCCACTAGTCAAAAAGCATTTTTCATTTTTACTGTTCTCATGAGAAAAGTATGGGTTAGGACCCAATACAGCATATTTCAGTTGTAGGACATAAAGGAAAAAGGCTGAGAATGAATTGTAAGCTCTTGCTTTACTGGCTTCATTCCATACTACTAGACATGTTTGCAAACCATTACCTAGACCTGAGTAACTGTCACCAAAATTCCTACTTGGCAATAGACACTGTATCCTACAGTAACAAAACACTAGAAACATTTTATCTCATAGTACATTCATATCATGACTATTATGGACCACAAAGTTTCCAATTGGAAAAGCATTTCAGTATGATAACTTTAAGCTAGGACAAGCAAAATATCAGATAGGAAGTCATAGATTCCAGTACGGTAAAGCATTGCTATTGTTTTATTAAATGGATATGATGTGTCAAATTGCCTTCTTGAAATTTGTGATTATATACATAAATCTGTTTCAGTCAGCTTCAATCAATCAAGAAGGAATTTTTCTTGGTAAGTGTTCTTCCACAGGGAAACATAAACACGGATGAATCTCCTGAGAACATGTAACTATTGCTAGGCAATGATGTTCCAGTGCTTTCAAATAAATATATATCAGCCTTTCCATGTCTCAAGGAATATTGCAGAAAAGATGGTAAAATAATACAATAGGCAGAATAGCAACTCTATGACTTGTGAAGCTTACCTGAAGTTGTGCAAAAAGCTAAATGTGCGCTGATTTCATGAATTACTGTCCATGGTCTGGGCTTTTTACACATGTCTTTTAATGGGCTTTTCCTTTCTCTCAGTGATCCAAAGATATGTCAGATTATAGAAGATTAAAAAGTTTAGTAGGCATTGCTCTAGGGTGGATTCAGCAGACCCAAAAATGGGTAAAAGAAGTCACTCAGGGTAAGGTAGGAAGACCTTATTATAGACCTCAGGTGAAAAGAGATGATGTATCTGCTAGGGACTGGGACTGTGATCATATATGATCAGATGCTGAACCACTAGGTTGTCATTCTTAGGCGGGTTGCTGGAAACATTAAGGCAAGGGGAGATGACTTGTCAATCATGAGTTTTTGCCATGCTAGTGGGATTGAGGGAAGAAGAGATGAGGTTTCCCAGCTTGTGTGGGGGCAAGCATGAATTCCAGTTAAACACAATAATTTTTTAGACATCAATCATTCCGTACGTAAACTCTCAACCACATTACTTTAAACAATCCCAGTAAACATAATATCTTGCATGTCTTGATAGAATCATCGGGGAAATGCAAATCAAAACAGCATTGCAATTCCAACTCACACCATTCAGAATGACTAAGATCAAAAACTCAGATGACAGCAGATACTGTTAAGGATGTGGAGAGAGAGGAACAATCCTCCTTTGTTGGTTGAATTGCATGCTGGTATGGCCACTCTGGAAATCAGTCCAGTGGTTCCTCAGAATATTGTACATAGTATTATCTGAGGACCCATCTATACCACTCCTGAGCATATACCCAAAAGATACTCCAGCATATAACAAGGAGACATGCTCCACTATACTCATAGCAGCCATATTTATAATAGCCAAAAGCTGTAAAGAACCCAGATGTCCTTCGACAGAGGAATGAATACAGAAAATGTGGTACATATACACAGTGGAGTACTACTCAATTATTAAAAGCATTGACTTTATGAAATTCTTAGGCAAATGGATGGAACAAGAAAATATCATCCTGAGTGAGGCAACCCAGTCACAAAAGAACACATATTGTATGCACTTACTGGTAAGTGGATATTAGCCCAGAAGTTTGGAATACCCAAGATACAATTCACATATCAAATGATGCCCAAGAAGAAGAAAGAGCAATGTATGGATACTCTGGTCCTTCTTAGAAGGAGTAACAAAATACCCACAGAAGGAGATACAGAGACAAAGTATGGAGCAGAGTCTGACGGAAAGACCATCCAGAGACTACCCCACTTAGTGATCCATTCCATATATGATTACAAAACTCAGACACTATTAACGATGTCTACAAGTACTTACTGATGGAGCATGACATAGCTGGCATCTGGGAGGCTTTGCTAGTGCATGACAAATACAGAGGGGAACACTCTCAGCCAGCCATTGAAATGAGCACAGGGTTCCCAAAGGGGCAGCTAGAGAAAGGACCCAATGAGCTGAGGGTGTTTGTAGCACCATAGGAGGAACAGTGATATAAGCCACCCAGTACTCCCAGAGCTCCCAGGGACAAATCCATCAACCAGATAGTACACATTGTGTTACCCATGGTTCCAGATGGACAGGCAGCAGAGGATGACCTTGTTGGACATCAAAGAGAGGAGAGGCCTTGGTCTGGAAAGGCTTGATGCTGCAGTGTAGTGGAATACCAGAATAGGGAAGCAGGAGGGGGTTGATTGGGGAACAGGGGGAGGGGAGATAGCGTATGGGACTTTTTGGGGGAAGGGGTGACCAGGAAAGGGTAAATCATTTGAAATGAAAATAAAGAATATATCTAATAAATAAAAGGAGAAAAAACATCTTGTAGTTTAAAGATATCAATAAATATAAATATACAAATATAAAATATAAAAATTTAGTGATAAAGAATGATGTTATATACAGGAATCAATTTAAATTAAAGTCTAATATTACACTGAGATAGGCTTTTGAATCCTATTATGGTAAATTTCATCTAACATAATTTTAAATACATAGTCAAAATTTGAGTAGCGATTGACCAAAAGTTTAGTTCTGCATACGCAATAGTCTTAGGATCAAAACCTGAGATTAGTAAAGCCAATTTCATACTCTTTTTATATAGAGAACTTATTTTACAGTTATAAATGTACATTAATGAAAAAGATAGTTATCTTCATAAATCTTAATTGTTCCTTGTTTATGCTTGCCATCTGAGTGCCCTAGGTAATTTCTCTTGTAGCATGTAGTCTTCAAATAGCAATAATTTTGCGTCTCACTTACCTCTTTTATCTCTGGTTTCTTAAAATTTAACCTGTTTCTTCCCATTGCAGTAATGCTTCCAATGTTTCCAGTAATATGTTTACACCAAAACAATATAAATATTTTTGTATTTGGATTGCATTGAAGACTCAGATTCTTTTCAACATTTAAATAATGACTCTCATATACATTATGTTAAAATTAGAGGAACCTGCCTTTAACATTTTATTAAACAACAAACTATATTAGTTTACCCACATGATTTTCTGACTTTTGAACAGTTTTATTACCAGCACTATAGTGATGTCATCAATTTCAAATATTTAGAAAGAAATATGAACCATTTGATAATATATACTCTGAATATTGGATACTCTGAAATATTTGGTCATCATAGATTAAACCATGCTTTCCCCTTTACCATAGCATAGGTCCTATATTTCCTTACTTATTTGGAGCAGATAGCTTTGTGGTTCCTCTCAGGTCTTCACATACTCTTACATAGCACAGATTTTATACTTATTACCTTTAACAACTGTCTTATGACAGTCAATAGCACTCTTAAGGATTGCCTAATAGTTTCCAATTTTTAAGAGTTTGATATAGTTACTATCTATTCATACTTGTGTGTGAATAACAACTGTAGATATGAGAAGAAGGGGAAGGCATACTTGTTTACTATAGGGTAATGCAGTTTTATGTTTAAGAGAACATAGACTGGCCCTTGTGCAATCCCTCCATAACTGTATTTGGTACCCAGATATCAAATGTTCTCCTTGAAGGGTTAGTCTTTTGAGGATCTATGATTTTTCTACCCACACACTTTTTGCAACCTGTCAAATCTAGCCCAGTTCATACAACCAGTTATCTGGACTGGACTGGCTGTTCCCACCTGTACAACACCCAACATAGAGGCTTCTTCCAAGGCCTGTATGATCTTATATCATTCAAATATCTCTTATGTACTACTTCTTACACCCTAGACAGTACCCAGACCTCTCATATTATTTTTCACAAAGTCTAGTCTGGTGAGTTTCCCTGTCCTCTCCAACTACTGCATTTCTGGAAACTGTCTGAGGTAATCTGGATCTAACAATTAGTGTATCTGTTTAATCTTGCCTCTTATGCCTTCATTGAAAAGGAGCTCCAAACAAATTTTATAAGCCATAGGATTATCCCATGCCACATACATCTATTCCATTCTACCAGTTGTACCCCAACTTCAGAATTGGAACAGGAAGTACATCTTTTATACCAGCCCAGTTCTCTTGATTTAGTGAACTTTATTTTATTTAAGGAATTTTCAACCACTGGTTTCTAAATACTCACATTTCTCTCTTCTGTCTCAAACTATTTTTCCATTACAAACTCAGAACTAATGAAGTTCATATATGCAGATCTTATTGCTAAAATTTCAATAATGTGAAAGTCCATTCCAGTATTTTTCTCTACAACCTACCAACACCACAGAATTACCAATGAACTCTAGATAACAAAATATAAAGAAATAATCTTAAAATTTATCAGACAGTTAAAAGAATTTAAGCGACACACACACACACACACACACACACACACACACACACACATGCTCAGTGAACCCAAGGAGAAAAATGAGACTAAACATATAAGTGATGACCAAGAGAACACAAATATAAGAATTGTGTAATGGCTGTTCTTGATTGTTCACTTGACTACATCTCGAATTAACTAAAATCTAAAAATGGAAGGCATACAAGTAAGAGATTTTAGCTTAATTTTAAGTTGAGAGATCTATTTTTAACCCTGGTATATAAGGTATAAAGACGCATTGTTAATCTAGGAGTTTTGAGCTAGAAAAACCAACCTAAACTCTATACCATGCCTTCTGTGGAAGCCTATATTAGCACAGGGAAGAAACAAGCTTTACTCTTAGCATGCTTGAGTAACCTTACTAGGTTACTAGTATTCCTTACCTTACTAGGACATCCCTTTCTTTATTGACATTGGAGCCCATTTCTTCAAAATTCCAGTGTGTACTGAAGACCAGACAAGAAATTCAGGCTCAAGGACTGATCCATTACTAAATAATTGGATTTCCTTTCATAGTCAGTCATTGTTGAATTACCTGGACTGTAGCCTATAAGTCATTCTAATAAAGCATGTATACGTATTTCTAATAATATATATTTCTAAGATACATTCTAATAAATCACATATATATTATACTAATATATATTCTAATAAATCATATATATTAATATTTGTATATTTACAGTTATATATATGTATATGCATATTTACTGTTAATCTTGAGAACTCTAACTACTACAAAGCTCATGGAAATGATGGCAATTAGAGTATAGAATTCAAAAATGAGAGCAGCATTAAAGAGGACATAAATTGAAATAAAGATGAAATTGAGAAACTCATTATCTCCACAATATCACAAAAATACTCAAAGAAAAGCCTCCACTAGAATGAATTAAGGAGAAGGGAAAAACAATAATCAACACTAAAATAGAAGTTCTAGAATAATAAGCAAGGTATCTTAAATTTTAAAACACATAAAAGGAAGACACAGGGCATGTGGGACACCATGAGTAAACTAAAATCTTCAAATTATAAGCACAGATGATACATTTGGATGAATCTAAAAGTAAAGCCAAATAGCAAGATCACAGAACAAACTCTCCCAAACTAAAGAAAGATACACCCATACAGAATACCAACTAAACATCAGAAACGACAATGTCCAAAACATACTTAAAATACTAATAAAACTGTATTGAATCTTCAAGAAAACACATAAACAAAACCCACATGTTACATGATAAGGAAGCCCATCAAAATAAGAGCTAATACCTCAATGGGAACTTAAAACCATAATAATATTTTGGAACAATATATTCTATAGGATTACAAAGATAAAACTAGAACTATACACTCATAAAAGCTGTGTACCATGATTGAAGAAGAAATCTTTCCACAATAAAAACAGTCTAGGTCCAAGCATAGTATCACATACTGCTAATCCTAGTATTGGTAGGATGAGGAATCTGGATCTCTATGGTATAAGGCAACCCTGACTTACATAATGAGTTCCAGAAAAACAAAGGCTGCTTAGAGAAACCTTGTGCAAAAAATAATGAATAAACATAACCTAAAATGTTATATCTAAAAAAACCACACCTAATGAGCAAAATGCAAATAAACCAAAACAAAATGAAAGAAGGTAAAAAACATTAATGAGCATAGCAGAGACATTGGGAATAAATATGAAGTTTTTATTCACACAAAAGTCTACTAAGACACAAAAGACTACTAAACACAAAAGACTACTGAGACAACAAACAATAACATCAAAAATCATTAGTAGTATGACCAAAATCAACACATATTCAATATTAAATTTCAGTATTAAGAGTCATAGTTCTCCAAAGAAAAGGCCCAGAATGACTAAATGGATCCTGAGAAAAAATATATCTATATTTTGAATATATGAAATGCATACTATCACTGCCTTACAATCATAGGATGTCAACTACATTCTAATTAAATGGAACCAAGAAGAAATCAAGTGTTGCTAACCTAATATTTGAAAAAATAAAATTGACTTCAAATTAAATGTAACCAGAAGAGATAAAGAGAGATTCTTCGATTCCCTGGGAATCTGCTGGCCACTCTGAAAAAGGTAACAGATGGGTTAACTGTCTTTATTTCTCTTTCCTTGCCTCTAAATATATTTCCCTGTCTCTTACCCAGCTTTGTAGCAGACACAAACTGCAACCTTTTCTCTATCCACCTGCTGTTATTTCCAATAGATCATATAGATATTTATTACAATTTCCCCTTACCATCTAGTTTTTTACCACAGCCAACAACTTTAACAGGTATTTCTAGGAAAAGAACAGGTCACCTCAGTCAGAGAAACAGGTAGATTAACTGCAGATCTTCACTCCTCTTTTAAAGCCAATCCCCCATCCTCACCCCCAACTCTGTAGCAAACCAGTTTCTGCAGTCTCACCTCTTCTCTGACTTTATCTTCAGTAGATCTTAGAAATCTACTCTAACATTCTTCTCCACTCACACTTTTATCACAGTCCTGGTTGAAAGAGGTATTTCCTGGAAAGCAATCAATTAAACTTGGCAAAGAAGCAGGTAGACAAGAGTCAGATCTGTACTCTCTCTCGTCTCATGTATATCCAATCACAAAGTCTCATCTGTAGCTCTATAGCATACTATAAGTTTTGATCTTTCCTCGCTATTAGCCTTCATTCTCAGAGGACTAAGCTGATATTGGTGGAATAGTCTTTCCTTTATCTCTAGCCATCCTCATGCCTAAGCTTATACCTCCAATATGAAGTGTCTTAGTTAATGTTATATTGCTGTGAAGAGACACTCTGACCATTGTAACTTTTAAAAAGGAAAGAATTTAATTGGGGTTGGCCTACAATTTCAAATGTTTAGTTTATTATTATCATGTTGATACACATGCATACAGGTGCTAGAGAAGGAGCTGAGAGTTCTATATCCAAATCCCCAGGCAATTAGAAGAGAGAGCAATTATAATTGACTTGGGTTTTTGAAACTGTCAAGACCACCTCCTATGATACACTTCTTTCAACATGACCACACCTCTTATTTTTTTTTTCAAATACTGCCACTCAATGACAGTCAAATATATAAACAAAAGTAAAGAATGGAAAGAAATGAATACACGAGCTCAAAACCTGAAAGTGGTAATAGAATTATATTTTATTAAATAAGAGAAAAGTGGAAATGAAAACTGTAGGAACTTGAACAGGAAACTCAGAAGCAAGCCTCAAAAACAAAATACAAGAAATGCGAGAATCTCATCAAAGACATGCTAGAAGAAATTAATACTTTTGTCAAAACAATTGTTAAATCTAACTAAGAAGAAAAAATTCCAAACAAAACAATGAATAAGTAGCCAGGGAATCTGTTCATTATCAAAAGACCAAATCTAAGAAAGGTAGGAATGCAGGGAGGAAAAGGAACATAAGTCAAAGGCACAGAAAATATTTTCAAAAAAATACTAGAAGAAAATTTCCTAACCTAAAGAAGAAGATAGAAATAATCCCATGCCTCCTGTCAGATCACTATGGAATAAGGGTGGTCTTCAATGGCAACAAAAACAAAAGAAAACCCACGTACACATGGAGGCTGAACAATGCTCTACTCAATGATAACTTGGTCAAGGTGGAAATAAAGAAAGAAATCAAAGACATTTTGAAAGTTAATGAAAATGAAGGCACAACATACCTTAATTTATGGGACACAATGAAAGCAGTGCTAAGAGGAAAATTCATAGCCCTGAGTGCCGCCAAAAAGATACGGGAGACAGCATACACTAACAGCTTAATGGCACACCTGAAAGCCCTGGAACAAAAAGAAGCAAATACACCAAAGAGGAGTAGAAGGCAGGAAATCATCAAACTCAGGACTGAAATCAATCAAGTAGAAACAAATAAAACCATACAAAGAATCAACAAAACGAGGAGTTGGCTCTTTGAAAAGGGAGAGATAACAAGAGAAACTGAGGAAATTCAAAAAATCATCAGATCCTACTACAAAAACCTGTATTCAACACAACTAGAAAATCTTGAGGAAATGGACAATTTCCTTGACAGATACCAAGTACCAAAATTAAATCAGGATCAAATAGACCATCTAAACCATCCTATAACCCCTGAAGAAATAGAAGTTGTCATTGGAAGTCTTCCAACCAAAAAAAGCACAGGCCCAGATGGTTTTAGTGCAGAATTCTATCAGACCTTCAAAGAAGACCTAACACCAATACTCTTCAAACTGTTCCACAAAATAGAAACAGAAGGAACAGTACCCAACTCGTTCTATGAAGCCACAATTACACTAATACCAAAAGCACACAAAGATCCGACAAAGAAAGAGAATCTCAAGCCAATCTCTCTTATGAATATCGATGCAAAAATACTCAATAAAATTCTTGCCAACCGAATCCAAGAACACATCAAAACGATCATCCACCACGATCAAGTAGGCTTCATCCCAGGGATGCAGGGATGGTTCAATATAAGGAAATCCATCAATGTAATCCACTACATAAACAATCTCAAAGAAAAAAACCACATGGTCATCTCATTAGATGCTGAGAAAGCATTTAACAAAATTCAGCATCCTTTCATGCTAAAGGTCTTGGAAAGATCAGGAATTCAAGGCCCATATCTAAACATAGTAAAAGCAATTTACATCAAACCAGTAGCCAGCATCAATCTAAATGGAGAGAAACTTGATGCAATCCCACTAAAATCAGGGACTAGACAAGGCTGCCCTCTCTCTCCATATCTTTTCAATATAGTACTTGAAGTTCTAGCTAGAGCAATTAGACAACAAAAAGAGATCAAAGGGATACAAATTGGAAAGGAAGAAGTCAAACTATCACTATTTGCAGACGATATGATAGTATACTTAAGCGACCCAAAGAACTCCACCAGAGAACTCCTACAGCTGATAAACGACTTCAGCAAAGTGGCCGGATATAAAATCAACTCAAGCAAGTCAGAAGCTTTCCTATACTCAAAGGATAAGCAGGCTGAGAAAGAAGTAAGAGAAATAATACCCTTCACGATAGCCACAAACATATTAAGTATCTTGGCGTGACTCTAACCAAACAAGTGAAAGATCTGTATGACAAGAACTTCAAGTCTCTGAAGAGAGAAATTGAAGAAGACCTCAGAAGATGGAAAAATCTGCCATGCTCATGGATTGGCAGGATTAATATAGTAAAAATGAGCATCTTACCAAAAGTAATACACAGATTCAATGCAATCCCCATCAAAATCCCAACTCAATTCTTCATAGAGTTAGAAAGAGCAATTCCAAAATTCATCTGGAATAACAGAAAACCCAGAATAGCTAAAACTATTCTCAAGAGTAAAAGAACCTCTGGGGGAATCAGTATCCCGGACCTCAAGCTGTACTACAGAGCAATAGTGTTAAAAACTGCATGGTATTGGTACAGTAACAGACATGTAGATCAATGGAACAGAATTGAAGACCCAGAAATGAATCCACACTCCTATGGTCACTTGATCTTTGACAAAGGAGCTAAAACCATCCAGTGGAAAAAAGATAGCCTTTTCAACAAATGGTGCTGGCTCAGCTGGAGGTCAACATGCAGAAGAATGCAAATTGACCCATCCTTATCTCCTTGCACTAAGCTCAATTCTAAGTGGATCAAAGATCTCCACATAAAACCAGACACACTGAAACTAATAGAAGGGAAACTAGGGAAGAACCTTGAACATATGGGCACAGGGGAGAATTTCCTGAACAGAACTCCAATAGCTTATGCTCTAAGATCAAGAATAGACAAATGGGACCTCATTAAATTACAAAGTTTTTGCAAGGCAAAAGACACTGTCAAAAAGACAAAGCGGCAACCAACTAACTGGGAAATGATCTTTACCAACCTTACATCCGACAGAGGGCTAATATCCAATATATACGAAGAACTCAAGAAGTTAAACTCCAGAGAGGCAAGTAACCCTATTAAAAAATGGGGTACAGAGCTACACAAATAGTTCTCACCTGAAGAATATCTAATGGCTGAGAAGCACCTAAAGAGATGTTCATCATCTTTAGTCATTAGGGAAATGCAAATCTAAACAACCCTGAGATTCCATCTCATATCAGTCAGGATGGCTAAGATCAAAAACACAGGAGACAGCAGTTGTTGGCGAGGATGTGGAGAAAGAGGAACACTCCTCCACTGCTGGTGGAATTGCAAGGTGGTACAACCAATCTGGAAAGCAGTCTGGCGGTTCCTCAGAAAACTGGGCATGACACTCCCGGAGGATCCGGCTATAACACTCATGTGCATATACCCAGAGACTTTACCTGCATGCAATAAGGACACATGCTCCACTATGGTCATAGCAGCCTTATTTATAATAGCCAGAAGCTTGAAAGAACCCAGATGTCCCTCAATGTAGGAATGGATTCAGAAGATGTGGTATATCTACACAATGGAATACTACTCTGCAATTAAAAACAATGAATTCACGAAATTCCTAGGCAAATGGGCAGATCTTGAAAATATCATCCTTAGTGAGGTAACCCAATCACAAAAGAACACACATGGTATGCAGTCACTGATAAGGGGATATTGACCCAGAATCTCGGAATACCCTAGACACAATCCGCATATCAATAGATTTCTAAAAAGATGGAAGGAGAGACCCCTGGTCCTGGAAAGACTGGATGTAGGGGAACGCCAGGACAGAGTAACGAGAGGGGGTTGAATGGAGAAAAGAGGGAGGGAAGGGGGCTTATGGGACTTTCGGGGAGTGAGGAAACGGGAAAGGGGAAGTGATTTGGAATGTAAGTTAATAAAATAAAATAAAATAAAAAAAAAAAACGAATGACATGCCCATTAATGTACAGAAGTATACAGACCATCAATAGAGTAGACCCAAAAATTTTCTTTCAGTATATAAAAATCAAAACACTAAAGTATAGAACAAAGAAGAAATATTAAAAAAAAAATTAAGGAAAAGTAACCAAGTAACATATAAAGGCAACCTATTAGAATAATTTCTGACTTCTCAATGAAGTCTCTAGCAGAAAGAAGGGCCTGGACAGATGTTCTGCAGACTCTAATATGACAGATAGTAACCTAGACTTCTATTCCCAGGAAACATTCAATCATATTATAGAAAAAAAAACTTATGATAAAACCAAATTTAAGAATTATCTACCAATTTAGCTCTATAGATGGTGCTAGAAGGAAAATCCCAACCTGAAGAGGTCAATCACACACTTGAAACCAAAAAAAAAAAAAAATGAATAATAGCAGAACAAGGTATTAAAAGAGGAGAAGCACACACACAAACACACACGCATATTACATTAGAGAAATAAGAATTAAAATACTACGAATTGATATAATCAATGCTATCAATTAGTTAAAAAGCTTCGAACCTACTACAACCAAGAAACACACCATATCATCAAGGATAGATGTTGCCTTGGGTTTAAAGAAGATATTTCAAGCATATAAATCTAAGAATCAAAGTACTGTAACCATTTTAATATCTGATAAGATAAACTTCACATCAAAACTTATCAGAAAAAGATAGAGACAGGCATTGTGTATGTATCAAAGCAAAAATCATCAAGAGAACCTTGTGATTTTTATATGTGCATCAAATATAAAGAAACTGAGTTAATAAAGGAAATAAAACTAGAGATTAAATCACATTTAACTCCACATACTGATAGTGAAGTCTTCTGTATCCCACTCTGGGCAAAAGACAAGTCATTTAGAGAAAAATAAAACAGAGAAATACAGGACCTAACAGATAGAAACTGAAAGGATGAAAAAATATTTACAGATCATTTTACATAAATGAAAAAGAGTATACAAGGAGCATTCACAAAAAGGGATATCAACAGAGGAGCTAAAGAAAGGACCTAAGGAGTTAAAGAGGTTTACAGCCCCATAGGAGGAACAACAATATAAGCCAACCAGTATCTCTACAGCCCAGGGACTTAACCACCAACCAAAGAGTACACATGAAGGGACCCATGGCTCCAGCTGCATATGCAGCAAAGGATGGCCTTGTTGGACCAAAAGGAGGAGAGGCCCTTGGACCCATGAAGGTCATTGCCCGAGAGTAGGGGAATGCCAGGACAGGGAAATGGGAGTAGGTAGATTAATGAGCAGGGGAAGGAGGGGTGGGATAGGCAGTTTTTGGAGGGAAAAGGAGGAAAGAGGATAGCACTTGAAATGTAAATAAAGAAAATATCTAATATAAAAAAAAAAGGACCTATCTTGGCTGCCCTCTGAAAGACCCAACAAGCAGCTGAAAGAGTCAGATACAGATATTTCCACTGAACCAATGGACAGAAGATGCTGACCCCTGTGGATGAATTAGAGGAAAGCTGGGTGAAGATGAGGAAGAGGGTGATCCATTAGTAGACCCAGCAGTCTCAACCTGGACTCCCGAGATCTCTAAGACACTGAAACACCAACCAGGCATCATATCATCTGATATGAGGCCCCCAACACATATACATTAGAGGACTACTAGGTCTAGGTTTAGTCAGAGAGGATGAACCTAACCCTGATGAGATTGGGGGCCTCATGGAATTTAGAGGTCTTGTGCGGTGGTGGTGGATGGTGGTGGTGGTTGGGGACATCCTGTTGGAAACAGGGAGTGAGGAGAATGTATATGGAATGTGGAACAGTCGGAGGGTGGATCAGGAGAGGAATAAAATCTATAGCTCAAAATAAATTAATTAATAAAAAAATAAATAAAAATAAAAAAAAAGATTTCCTCAAACAGAAAAAAAAATACAAAATATAGCAAATCCTTGGGAAGCTATGAATGCACTTCTGAAAGACAAGTTCATAGATAAGTACCTACATTATTATTATTATTATTATTATTATTATTATTGTTATTAATAATAATAATAATAGTGAACTCATTCTAGCAGCTTATTAGTACATCTAAAAGCTCTAGAATTAAAAACAGGATCTCACACAACATGAATAGATGGAAAGGCATTATAAAACCCATGTATAAAAATCAATGAAATAGACATAAACATAGTACAAAAAAATTCAATGAAACAATGTATTGATTCTATGTGGAAATCAGTAACCTTGACAAACTCTGATCCAAATTAATTGAAAAGCAGAGAGAAAATATCCAAATTAATAAAATCAGAGATGAAGTGAGGAATATGAAAACAGATATTAAGGAAAGTCAGAGAATCTTACAGACATACTTTAAAACCTGTACACTTCCAAGTCCGAAAACTTTAAAGAACTAGATAAATTTCTTGACACATAACTGCTTATGAAAATTAAATCAAGATCACATAAGTAAATTAAACAGACACAGAGCCCCTTCTGAATAAAATGCTATTAACATCTCAAATCAATTAATCAATCAATACACACAGATGGTTTTAGCACATAATTTTACTAGACTTTCAAAGAATAGTTAATCCCAATACTCCTAAAATTATTATATAAAATTGAAGCATAAGAAACATTTTCCCATAGCTATGATTATACATACACCATATAACTCAGCAAAGAAAAGTGATTACAGATCAATTTCCTTTATGAAGACACATGTAATTGTTCTTACACTGATTATATACAAATAGCATTCTACTCCATGGCTGCTAATAATTAAGTGAAAATTCAAAATTAATCATTTTATTTAGACTGTTAATTTTACATGGATTGAATTTAATGAAAATACATTATTGACACAGTTCTCCCAATTTACATAGAAATTTACATAGAAATGTTTTATTCTAAACAGAATTATCAGCAGCTTATATTTCAAGGAATCATCATCACTGGAGCTTATAAGTGTTCTTCTTTATTCTAAGAAGGTAGAAAAAGAACTTGTTTGCAGTTATTTTTCTAATACTCAAAGTCAAAGAAATTAGAGCTGTAATAATATTTATTGATTGTAATAAAGAAACACATTTTCAATATTTTAGTAAGAAAGTCATCCAAAATTATATTCCAAGTTGAATGGCATTGACTGCTGTTTGTGTAAATTATTTGGGAACATGGGATCTATATTGTCCTATATACTGCCAATAATTTTACCCCTGAAATTATAATTGTGCATACCAACTCAAATACTACTCTCTTGAGGTCCTTATACACTTCATTAGGACACTGTAATCAAACACAGGAAATTTAGAAGAAAAAAAAAAAACTTCTTCATTTACATATCCATAGAAGCCCCAAAACATTTCACATTTATTTCAGAGTTGCTGAAGTGATAGATTTCCTTGGAAGTTAGCTTGGAAGAAAAGTAGAAACACATGATATACTAATTTTCAATGTTTGAAGATCATAGTATATATTTTAATACCCAATGATGCTTTTGTAGATTTGTTTCTGTTAGGATTCTGTCTAAGCTCCACCCCACAGTTTTCTGGCAACAGCTAGGTATGCACCCTCCCCATAGTTACCTGGCAACAGCCAGGTAGGCCTGGTCCACTCTTAAGGGGGCTGCTTGCCCCCTCCTCTCTCATGTCTCTTGCCTTTCTCTCTTGCCTCTTGCCCTCTGGCTCCTGTCTCTTCTCCTTCCTTTCCCCCTTCTCACCACATGGTCATGGCCAGCCTCTACTTCTTTACTATCTCCTTTTCTCTTCCTTTTTCTGCCTCTACTACTCTCTTAATCTTCTTCCCCATGCCCTGAATAAACTTTCTTCTATACTATACTGTCCTGTGGCTGGTCCCTCAGGGGTAAGGAATGCCTTGTCATGGGCCTGCTGAGGCAACACCTTCCCCTACACCTCACCACAGCCCCATAGAACACATCTTATCTCCCTTTATCTTCTTATAATCACAATAGTTTCCACTGTTATGTTGGGGAAAAAAAACCTCCCAGTTCTGAACATGGTTTTCAGAAAACCATATTTGCTTTAGAGTCAATTTGATTGCTGCAGCAAGTTGAACCATATATGTTAGCTTACTTCTGTAGTGTATAATATGAACTTGTATTATATATTAACCAGGGATAATATATTAAACTCAGATATTATAAACAAATATGCTATTGTATTATATCTTACTTTAAAATAATCATTTTGCATTTTACTTGCAAACAGTGTATAGTATATCAAATAAATGAGGAGCATCACATTTAAGCTAATATCTTACTCCATATTATTTTATTCCTACTTTATTATGATACTTATTCCTATTATTACTATGCTTATGATCATCTGAGGACAGCTTTCCCTTCCTCAATATACTTTATATTTTGAATCATAAAAATTAAAATACATATTTGTCAGCATCATTTAACATATATTTGTTAATTTATCATTTATTAACATCAAATAACATTTTTGAAATTAGGTATAATTTATTAAATTTAAACATTTTTTTTACATATTTATAGAAAAGTACCATGTTTATATATACACTTATATATAATGTAAACTATTACATAACTATACAAGTTGACTGATGAGGGTTTTTAATAAGATGGATCCCACTTAATGCACAAATTGAAATTTTTCAAAGAATATCAAATATGGATAATTATTGCACAAAACATTTTCACTCAAATAAGTATCCTAAATTTCTATACACCAAAAAAGAAAAAAACATTTCACAATAAGCGTTATCTTAATTAAGCTACAGGAAGTTTTTGTATTTATCAATATGCCATCAAACACACTACTTTAAATTACAAAAAGTCATTAAAATTCATTATTTTTATAATTAATATATGGTACCATTTAACTCCAGAGTTTTTCTTTTTAGAATTTTCTATATATACCATATCAGAGTGGTGTTGTGACATGAAAAATATATATGGGTATTTCAGTTATTTTTAGCTTTGCCAGTTGTACTTTGATGATTTTTATTCATTATGAATGAAGAGTTTTCAATTAATATTGCTGAGGTAGTAATATAAATTAAAGGGAAAAACTAGAAATTACTAAACTAGTAATTGGGAAAGCCAGTTATGCAAGCCATGTCTCATCACAAATCCTGAATTTCTTTATGGGGGAATTTATAAACAACTAACTGATCAAATGTAATCTGAGAGCCTTATTAGTTATGCTGATATCAGTTGCCCCATTATTAAAAATAGTTCAATAATTAAATAAAAATATTTGAAAATATCTAAGATGACTGGATATTATACCAATACTAACAGAGAGGGAATGCCAGAATGAGTACATAGTTATAACTTTACATCTTGATTAGACATATATCCTTATTGGTCACCCATTTTTACGCTTGATTTATTATCATTTATTATATTCAATCTTATCTCAATTCTTCTTAATTTCTAAGGAAGTACCAGTGATATATAACCATGTGTCTCTTGGATGGACATTGAAGAGCATTTTTCTGTCCAAAATGAACAGGTATCTCTGCAAATAAACATGTGGCAGACAAAACAGTGAGCTAAAGTGTAGAACTTGATGTACAGTGATAGAGATAGAGAACATGCACTGTTAGGGATAATTATAGGATCATGCAGAATGTTGCTATATTTAGCTACTTTAGCCAAGTTTCCTAAAAAAAAGATGTGAACTCAAAGTTCTGAAAGCAATCTAAAGCAGAGAGGGGAGAAAATGCTTTGTGAAGAGACATTCTCTCCACATGTAGTCTGCAATCTAAGTGATTTAGAATCTCATAATTTGTGGACCTGCTGGGTTTGAAAAGACAATGTATGGACCCCAAATTGCAGCTAGCCCAAGAAGCAGGAAAATAGCTGCACAGCAGGAGATAAGATTGATAAAATTAGGCAGAGGGTGTCAAAGGGAGGATTCAGGATGGGCCTCATCACCCAAGGCTATCATTTCAAACAGCCTCCAGACAACAGCAATCACTGGAAGGGGAAGAGGAATAGCCTGAATAAAGAAAACAATAAGGTGAAAGCAAGAAACTTTAGGGACTACATTTAAGCTGAGTTTTCTTTAAAGTTCCTTATATAGAAACTGACTGGAAGAAAATATCCGCAAAGCATAATTGATTTGAAAGGAAACATTTTACAGAAATAACACCAGTCTTGGATTACAGAAGTCTATTACTTTCTGTCTCCATCCTACTAGCAAAGCTTAGAATATGCCAAGAAGGACATTGTTCTCAAGTTTTATAACAATTACCATGGGCAACAAATAGTATCTAACTTCTTCCTGATGTCACAAGGAAAAGAAAGTTATTATGAAGAGTAAGAGGATTCTAAAATAGTAAAATTGGATATGAAAGGGAAAAGTAGAGCGAGTGGTCATAAAGTGCAAAAGAACATCAAGTTAATTGTATGTGGTGAAAATATGTTAAGGCACATATGTTGAATAATTAATTAATGTTAATAAAAATATTAGAAATAATTAGGTCAGAAGTTTAAGGATTTAGAGAACTATGATTAGGGGAAGTATCATTTGAGCTTACCATCATATGACAATCTCATCTGTCCTGTTCTTACATCCATCATTCTTCAACTGCCTTTGTGGATTGCTTGACTTTTGTTCTTGTGCCTTCACACACTTCCCCTTTCCTTAGAAACTAAACAAAAATTTTATGAGATTGTGTCAAAGAAATTTTAAATATATTAATATTTTCAGGACCTAAGTAAATATTAGCCATTTTAAAATACTAAGAAGAATCATTATGCAAAATAATTTTTAAAATCATTGAAATTGTGCTGTTCGGTACCTTATGTTCTCCTAACTGTGGAAAACTGGCTTATTCATAGTCTGTCTAATTCTGACAGATTCCATATGGCAACATGCTTTAAAATCCATTGTTAAGATGTTGGATCATGTGCCCCTGAGTAAATATAAGAAAACTACCCATGCAAGTCAGACTAACAAGTGACATATTTCTTGGAGTAGAAAGGGTACAAAAATAGATGTTTATGAGGGTAAAAAGAAACTGTAAAGGCATGATGACTATAAAATATGAATAAAAAAACATGGACGAAGAAGGTATTATATGATGTCCCTAATCAAATTGTCATCTGACGATACAATATGTTCATTAAGGAACCATGGGCAGACAACTCCTGAGGGACCATAGGGTTTCAAGTCTTCTTGTACCCTGCTATAATCTTTTTTCCAGAGTCATGATCTTGGTTTGTCTTGTGTCCCATGTTTTTTACCCATAGTTTTCTATTGAAACCTTCTGTTGGAACTATCCACTGGAACTTGGTAGTGTCCAAAGAGAAATATCTGTAAAATTTTTAAAAACTGAGAGTTTCAGTTTATATATGTGTGGTAATTCATATACATTCTTTTTCTTCTATGAGGTTTACAGTGTTCAGCAGGAAATTGGAATCTCTGATGGCCTTTTATGTTCAGAAATTTTATGCGTAAAATAAACTTTAAGAATGAAAGTACAAAATCCAGATCTTATATAAAGGCCTTAGGATATGCTATTAATAAAAATTGAGTGGGTCATTGTATTTGCTAGCAATATTTTTTTCTGATCTTAAGAAAGTCAACAGACAGTAAGTTTTTGTCTGGCTGAGATAAAGAGGGGTTAATTGTTTACTGCCTTATATACCATACCTTTCTCTATTGTTCATTAGTATTTGCTACTAAAATGGGACAACTGATTTTATCCAGGATGATGTTCATATCTTACCTCTGTTTCCCTTAGCTAGATTATAGTCACTCAGTCTAATATTTATGGCTTATTTAATAACAGCTCACATGGAAAAATCATGAACTATTTTATATGTATTGTGAGCACAGGTTTTCAGGTGAGAAGCACTATAAAAGCTTATTGCATTGTAATGCTGACTCTCAGATCAGGCAGAAGAGTTTGCATTACCAAACTAGAGTAAGCATGACAATTTCTGCAGTGTTTTTAAAAGAACTAAGCAGCATGTCATAAATCTTTCAGTTCTGCCAAACATAGAATTTCCCTGTGACTACTCTGAAGAAATATGGCAAGGCCAGGTACATTACAGTACTTGGAAACAATACTGAGTATTGAAGTAATGAAAAGTCAACCCCATATCATGGTTATTGAGTAAACATGAACAGTCATTATAATTAGATGAATTACTCATTCAATGTCCTATGTCCTTCTAATTTCTTTAAAAAGATATTTAGTATAAAGAAGTCAGCTAATATCGCACATCCTTTTGAAGGTATTTCACATGTTTTAACTGATGTCTCAAAAGAAATTAAAATGATACTATGTCATGAATCTATATTTACAGAACATAACAAGTAAAAAAGCAGATTTGAAAAACTAAATACAAACTGTGTAATTGACTAAAATTACATCAATTTGATAAATGCAGGAGCATAATTCTTTGCACCACTCAATAATAGTCCCCTGTATACTGTAAATGTAACAGTTAAGAAAGACATTCATTGCTGGATTGTTAGCATACATTGGAGACATTTTTTTGATCTATTTAAAGGAAAGTTCTCTTCAGTAAAACAGTTTCACTAAAATAATCATATATCATGGTACTTCTGCAAAGTGTCATGCATAATTTGAGATCAATATCTCTTGATTTGTTCCCAGATACACCTAGCTGGAAACATTTATTAGTGACATTTCAGTCTTGTAAAATGAAAATGTTAATTGCCTTACCTGGAATCCATAAGATCTTCTTGGCAGCAACATATTTTTCTTTTCAGTTTTTTCTCCTCAATAAAAAATATCCTCTCTGACAATATTCTTTTTCCCAACCACAATATTTAAAAGTACACATCCAAGTCATACTATTTTATAAGTAAAATATTATTTTTGTTTATTCTTTCACCTAATCATGGCCTAATATTTAAGATCTTAAAATCTTCTCAACAAGTCTCCTTAGCAGACGCTATATGCCATGTCAAACAAAAATACTAATAAAAATGTTAAAGAAAAAGGTAATTTTTTATTAAATACATTATATAAGGAATGAATTAGTATATTTATGTGAAAAGAAGAATAATTTTCTGTGCCCAATTGCAACAGTATACTCAATTATTTCAAGGGACATCAAAACATTATCACTGACAAAATAAAATTTACTTTATTTAAATTATCATCTTGTTTTGTAGAAGTATATATTAATAAAAAATCTTGTTGTAGATTAAACCATAGAAATTTAGATATAATTTACTGCACTATTTTTTTTGTCAACCTGTATTAAGAAAACATTTTAAGCAAATTGCCCTTTGATAAAAGAATGACTCGTTGATAAAAGAGTTTGCAACTCTTACTCCATTTGCATCTCAGTAGGACATGATGGTGTTGACAAGTTACTACTACCTTTTGAATATGTTTTATATTATTCATAGCTATTGTAAAGGGTGTTTTTTCCTAGTTGCTTTCTTGGTCCTTTTATCATTTGTATAAAGTAGGGCTGCTGATTTATTTGAGATAGAAGATGGATTGCAGGCGGTGAAAGGGAAGATCAACTGTGTCAACTATCCCAGACCTCTGGGAGGTCCAAGAGACTAAGCCAGCAACCAAAGAAAATGCATGGACAGGTTCATGGCCCCAGGCACATTTGTAGAAGAGGACTGCATTGTTTTCTGGCCTCAGTGGTATTGCATGTGCCTAATCCTGTAGAGACTTGATACACTAGAGAAGAATGAATCGAGGTTTGGGAGGGTGGGATTGTTAGTGGTAGTGTATAAAGGGTTGCTGGGTGGCTCGGTTGGGTGTAGGATAGAGCAGCCAGCCCGAAGCAAAATGGAGGGAGGATGGGGTAAAGAATCTTGGAGGGGGGTACCAGGAGGGGACTATATTTGGAATGTAAATAAATAAAATAATTAGTAAAATCAAATTTAATTAAAATGAAATAGTGTTTAACAATTTTTTTTCAAGGAAATTTTAATAAGTTAACCCTGAATTCTTCTATATGACTCAGATTCTCCTAAGATTAAGTTGATTCCAGGAATTTATTATTGTGATGATGATGATGATTAATTTAAAAGCTTCTCTCTCTTCTTTCCTCTCTCTCTCTCTCTCTCTCTCTCTCTCTCTCTCTCTCTCTCTCTTGATTTTGACTAAGTAAGACAGTAAGACAGTAGCATTTTCTAAGGTTTTATAACACACACCTATATTATCCTGCTAAAGTGAACATTTGGGGGACTATGATTTTTTTTCCCATATTGTGCTGGTTGTGTTTCATAGGTCACCATTAGCTTATATTCATAAACAATTACTGAGTTCTCAGTACAAATCTCTAGCATTCTTTTCAGTAATGGAAGGAACAAAAGCAATAATATAGCTCTATTAATATTAGGGAGAACACAAAATAAAGAATTCTATAAAAAACTATTCATGGCTATAATGAAAATTATAGCATAGGTATTAAGAATTATTAGGAATAGTGGTTATGAGGAGGACTTGGACTTAAAGTATTAGCATTTAAGGAAGGTCATGTTTGAGATGATAGCAGTATATCCAAAAACTTGCAGGAATGGTGTCAGACATTCAAGAGTGAAAAATAATGAAGAGGACTTAACCCTACAGAATTTTCAAAAGATCATTTAGACAGCACTGTGAAGATATGCTGTAGCGTCTAAAATAGATAACTGGAGTAAAGATTTGAGGAGTATTATTAATTTTAAACTTACAAGAAGAAATACTAAACTGATCTTAGCCAAGGACCAAGAAGCAATTATGTATTAACTTTAGTGATATTAGCAAAAGTAGTTAGTGATAAAAATTAAAGATAAGAACAAATGTATTATATTCTTCCTCATGATTTGTTCCCTGCTTGGATCATCTACTCTAAAAAATAATATTATCTTTAAACCATAAGGCAGATATGTACCAGTTTCAAATTATGTGTATAGATATGTGTGCTTATATTTATGGTGAAAAAATATATGTCACAAATATAGTAATGAAGTCCATGAAGTCAATGAAAATTTCAGAAAATGTTCATGTGTTATCAAAGGGATGATCCTACTATCCTACTAAGTTTCATCCAAGAAACTTCAGTAGAAAAATGTATATTTTTACCACATTAACATTGTCTTATAAATTGGTGTTTCCCACTTTTTAATTCTTTATGCAATATATTTTGACTATATTTTGTCCTCTTTTCATATCCTCTCACTTCACTACTTACTGAATTTCACATTTTCTTTCCTAAAGTAAAAAAGAAAACTGAAAACAACAATAAGAATGGTATCCAATTAGTGTTGGTTAACTACTTCTGAGCATGAAATCTACCCTAGAATGTAGTTTACATACCTCTGTTACTCCATTGAAATAAAATGTTTTAATGTCCTTTAAATTTTCATTTAAAATGTCAATAGTAAATAGCTTCCCATAGCTTAACAAATAAAACCTCAGTACCAAGAATGGGTTATAATTTTGAACCATCAATGTAAGATATCTAGTAGAGCCCTTAAAAATATTGTACACCATTTGCAGTGCTATTAATCATCCTCCTAAACATGATAGTTTAAACCCTATTGATGAAGAAACCACATACTTATGTCATAGAACATGAAGAAATGGAACTAGTGCTCAATAAAATCTATGTCTACTGACTAGAAATGTATTATTTATGCTATTGGAGAATGAAGGTGATAATTTCGCTCAACTATGAACTATTAGAATCAACTTAACAACATACCTATAAGTTATACTCCCTCTTGCAATAGTGGAATGAATATGGTGGGAGTAACCAGCAAACCACTTTAAAACAACAAAAACAAAACCAGTTGGATTGAAAACAATATCTGACACTATTAATGGGCCTAGGAACATTTGAGTTTAGTTAGTATTGGGGTGTATTGTTAAAAAGGCGAGTCTAGCCTGGCTGTGGTGGAGTATGCCTTTAATCCCAGCACTTGGGAGGCAGAGGCAGGCGAATTTCTTAGTTCCAGGCCAGCCTGGTCCACAGAGTGAGTTCCAGGACAGCCAGGGCTACACAGATAAACCTTGTCTTGAAAATCAAAAGCAAAAACAAAAACAAAAAAAAAAAAAAGAAAGAAAGAAAAGAAAAGAAAAAAAAGGCGAGTCTAAGATAATCATTAGGACTCTAGACATAGAAGTTTCTCGAGGGTTAGGTACCATTTCTCTTACTGAGGCCAGACAAGGCAGTCCTCTACTATATATGTGCTGGGGCCTTGTACCAGCTAGTATATGCTGCCTGATTAGTGGCTCAGTGTCTGAGAGATCATGGGGGTCCAGGGTAGATGAGCCTGCTGGTCTTCCTATGGGGTTGCCCTCCTCTATAGCTTCTTCCAGCCTTTCCCTAATTCAACCACAGTTGTCGCTGACTTCAGTCCACTGCTTAGGTCTAAGTATTTGCTTCTGTCATAGTCAGCTGCATGTTGTGCTTCTTAGAGGACAGCTATTCTAGGCTCCTGTCTATAAACATAGCATTGTATCAGTAAGAGTGTCAGGCCTTGGAGCCTTCCCTTGAGCTGGATCCCAAGTTGGGCCAGTCACTGGACAATCTTTCCCTTGGTCTCTACTACAGTTTTGTCCCTACAGTTTTTTTTTGTTTTTTTTTTTTTAGACGGGGACTATTCTGTTTGACTGTGGGAAGGCAACTCCATACCACCACTTGTTGCCCTGTCTTTCTATGGTGGTGAACTCTTCAAGTTCTCTCTCCCTACTGTTGAGAATTTCATCTAAGGTCCCTCTCTTTGAGTCCTGAGAGTCTCTTATCTCCCAAGTCTCTGGTACATTCTAGAGGGCCCCCCTACCTCCTGAGGTTGCCAATTTCCATTCATTGTGTTGGCCCTCAGAACTTTATGCCTGTCCCCCACTCAATACCCCACAATGTCCTCCTTTTTTCCTCCTCCTCCTCCTCCCCTCTCCCACCCTAATATCAAAAACTCAGGCAATAGCACATGTTGGCAAGAATGCAGAGAAAGAAGAACATTCCTCCATTGCTGGTCATATTGCAAACTGGTACAACCACTCTGGAAATCAATCTGGAAGTTTATCAGAAAATTGGAAATAGAGCTATCTGAAGACCCAGCTATACCACTCCTGGGCATATACCCAAGAGATACCCCACCATACCACAGGGGCATGTGCTTCACTATGTTCGTTGTAACCTTATTTGTGATAGCCAGAAGCTATAAACATCCTAGATATTCCACAAATGAACAATGGAAATTGAAAGTGTAGTTCATTTACACAATGGAATACTATTTAGCTATTAAGAATGAGGACATCTTGAGTTCCATAGGTAAATAGTTGGAAAATATCATCCTGAGTGACGCAACTCAGACCCAAAAGGACATGCATAATATGCACTCACTAATAAGTGGATATCAACCAAAATGTTCAGAATACCAAGGATACAATCCACAGAACTCAAAAAGGTAAATATGCCAAAGGGCCCAAGTGAGGATGCTTCAATCCAATTTGGAAGGGAGGAAAAAATGTTACTGGTTTCTTGTTCTAATTTAATTTTAGGTACTATAAAGGTTGAGGATTCTATTCATCCATTCAAAGTAGAGTAAGTCTGGCAGTACTAGTTCAATATGTTGAATTTAAGGACATCTTTTGTTTACCTATTTTTTTTAATTTAAGCGCTTATTTTGTTTTGTTTAACTAATTTTTTAAATTTGTATTCCATTTAAGAAATGGAATTTAATTTATTTAATTTATTTAATTTTATTTAATTCTTGTCTGGCTTGCTTTTTTGTCAAGTTGACCCAAGATAATGTCATTTGAGAGTTTGGAACCTCAATTAGCCTCAAAGTGCTTCTTTAAGATTATTTAAATATTTCAAATGTTGTTGCCTTTCCCTTCCTGGTTTCCCCTCTAGAAACCCCTATCCAATCAGGGGGAGGGGGGATGAGATAGGAGGTTTCTGGAGGGGAAACTGGGAAAGGGAATAATATTTGAAATGTAAATAAATGAAATATCCAATAAAAAACAATAATCGTAAACTAAAGATATCAGGCAATAAAGATATTTTATGCATATGTATATATATATACAGTCCTTCAAAGCCTCCAGGTTTCTGCCCTGTTTGAGTTCCTACTTTGACTTCCTTAACTAATAGACCATAATAAGGAAAGATTAGTTAAATAATCTCTTCACCCTGCCCCAACCCAAGTTGCTTTTAACCATTTTATTTGATCACAACAATAGAAAGCTTCATTAAGAGAAATGGTTAATTTCTCTTCATTAAGAGAGGGGGTTGAACGGAGAAAAGAGGGAGGGAAGGGGGCTTATGGGACTTTCGGGGAGGGAGGAAACGGGAAAGGGGAAGTGATTTGGAATGTAAATTAAAAAATAAAATTAAATTAAATTAAAAAAAAAAGAGAAATGGTTAAATTTTTTCTGTAAACATAATAAAATAATGAGATATTAAGTTTAACTGCTACAAAATATGCTGTATCTCATTCCAATCCAATGTAACCAATCCAAATGCTGGTATTGTCACCATGACTTAATATTGCCACATACTCAGAAAGTGCAGCATCTACTACTAAGCACAGAAGCATGTTTGTTTCTGATAATTGTCATTCTCTATGACCAATTGCAATGCCAGTATTGATCCAATCTGGTCCTATCCAATTTGAAGCAAATCCTAGAAAATGCAGTGTCTTAGTTTGGGTTTCATTGCTGTGAAGAGAAATCATGACCAAGTCAACTATTATAAAGGAAAACAATTAATTGGGCTGGCTTACAGTGTCAGAGGATTAGTCTATTATCATCATGGCAGGAAGCATAGCAGTGTCCAGGCAGACACAGTGCTGGAGAGGAGCTGAGAGTTTTACATCTTGTTCTGAAAGCAGCCAGATGGAGATTGTCTTCCACAGGCACCAAAAAGAAGTGTCTGGATAACACTATCAAGGCTTGAACATAAATATGAGACCTCCACAGTGAAAAACTTCTGCTAACAAGGTTACACCTCTTCTAATAAAGTCATATCTTAATAGGTTCACTTCCTGTGGGCCAAGCATATCAAATCACCACATACAGTTAATAATTTATATTCCTCTTGGATCTAGTATTCTTATTTCCATTAATTATCAGGGAGTTCTATCATTTGTAAATTAAATCCCTACAATATGGCATCCTACAAATCAATGGCAATGATTCTGAGTAGTTTCAATCTAGATTCTAGAATCACAGGATTTGAAATGAATATGAATTAATGGTAGCATGCATTAATAGATTGCAGGTAATAAACAGTAAAGTACATGTAAAAATCCAATGTGCTTCAAATTCCACTGCAGTTGTAATGCTTCATTAGAATATATTCTCAAACCCTAATTCAATGTTTACTTGAAATGTTAAGTCATGCAGTATGTGTTTTTATACCCAGCATGATGATGTGGACAGAGGTGGCTATGCAGCACATGTATGCATGCCCTAATCAATTTGTTAGCTAGCCTGATTCACTGTCATTTGGAAAGTTGAAAGGCAAATTCACATTTAGTTTGGTACATTTCCTGAACTCAGTTTCTTACATTTCAGAATGCATTTTCTGTCTAGTACCATATTTCCATCAATCCATAGTTCCTCTAAATGAACATTTGTCCAACTAAAATCTGACTTCGAAATATCAATCAATGTACAATCATTTGAAAACATTTTTGAAAGCAAGTATGTTATAAATTGCAAAGATTTCAATGAATGTAACAAAAATTGGAATACGAGCCAGTGGTTACTGTTAACCGAACAAATGGTAAATTAAACTATGTAGATTCCAAATTCCTTCCTCAAACATGATTCATAGACTTCATTAAGAAGCAGAGCACTTTTCCTCTTAAGGAATGTGTATTACTAGTGAAGTGAAGTAATGCTTTTATGTACTGTAGACATTATTTAATCATGGGAACTTTCATAAATAATGGAGAAATGAATAATTCAGCTGCAGAAACAAACAATAATCCGTGTTTCTTTTCTATTGAAATTGCTTGGGTAAAATATATCTTCAAGAAAACCTAGACAATAATAGATATGATAAATTTATTATTAGATAAGTATATTCAGTTAATTGGATAAAACAAAATTTGCAAATTTTCAAAACTATTTTGATAAATTTATTTTTTAATTCACTAGTTATATGTTGGTAGCAATTTACATTTAAAGATAGTACTTGTTTAATTTTGGCCAATATAATCCTACAAGTCTCCTTAAATTTTTAATGGTGGTAGGATTTGATGATATATAAAAATCGGAAATTGATGTTTCTTTCCTTAAACTCCAACTTGCTTCTCTATGAGCTTAAAGAGCCTGACTGTACTGTAATAAGGGTAACCCAAAACAGGAATATTCTTTAGAACAAAAAGGCCTGCTGCATTTTGTAAGCATGGAACTAGAAAATATCATCTTGAGTTGGGTACCACAGACCTAAAACGACAAGTATGATATGTACTCACTAATAAGTGAATACTAGCAAAAAATGTACAGAATGCCCAGGATACAATCCCCAGAACTCAGGAAAGTTATCAAACAGAAGGACCCCAAATAAGGATGATTCATTTCCACTTGGGAGGGAAAAGAAAGCAAAAGGCCAAAGGATGTAGTGAACTGGGTTAGAGAAGGAGAGGGAGGGGAAAACGGAACATGATGAGGTATTTCAGGTGGAGGAGTTGGAGTGAAGCTCTGAGGGCCAGCAGAATGAATGGGAATATTCATCCTCAGGAGGTGGGAGGTGGTTGGACCCTCTAGAATGTACCAGAGACTAGGGAGGTGAGAGAAGATCAGGACTCAAAGGGAGGGTCCTTAAATGAAATGTCCAACAGTGGGGAGGGAATTTGCAGAGACAGGGCATCAAGTGCAAGAATGATGTTGCTATCTGTATTAGGCAGGGTTCTCTAGAGTCACAGAATATATGGGTAGCCTCTTTATAGTAAGGAAATTTGTTGATTGAGAACTTACAGTCTATAGTTCAACTCCCCAACAATGATCAGCAGCAGCTGTGGATGGAAGTCCAAGGATCTCGCAGTTTCTCAGTACCAAGAGGCAAGCAGGGAAAGAAGAGAGAGTGAGTCTTCCTTCTTCCAATGGCCTTATGTAGGTGTCAAGCAGAGTATGTGACCTGTAGGGAAACAGGCAGGCAGGCTTACCTGTATAGGGATGGCGGGCACCCATGTATCTATGGAGGAAAGCTGCCTGGTTAGCGGGGAGGTCCTTTTTCAGAAGGCAGTTCCATTCTGCCGCAGGTCCCATGTACCTGTAGAGGAAGCCTGGCTGGGCAGGAAAGTCCTGGGTCATTTATGGCAGCTGGTGACACTAAGTCTTATTCCATTACTCCTACAAGGTGGGTTTTGATAAGAGGCAGCTCATAGTTTCAAAGTTTTATTATAGAGAAATAGGAAAAGAAGAGATAAAGAAGTAAAGAGAGAAAGAAAAGATAGAGGGGTGAGAGCTGGCCATGCCCTCCTGGAAAGAGGGGAAAAATGCGGAGAGAGGGGGAAAAGGGGAACAAGAGCGTAAAGACAAAATAGAAAAAACAAAGAGCTAGGAGGGTCCTGGAAGCCCCTTTTATAGTGTGGGCTAGGTTACCTGGCTGTTGCCAGGTAACTGTGGTGGTGGAATCCAACCAGAACACTAGGGGCCTGGCCCTACATGTGACTAATGGCCACATAATTATGTCCAACAGTGGCCCAGATTAAAGGTGTGTGCCAACACGCCTTTAATCCCAGATGACCTTGAACTCAGAGATCTCTCTGTCTGAATCTTCTGGAATTCCATAGCTACTATGCGTCAAGATCTCCATGCCAAGATCCAGGTCAGAAACTTGTATTTCTCAGTCTCCAGATTAGGATCATAGGTGAGCCTTTCAATTCTAGATTGTAGTTCATTCCAGATATAGTCAAGTTGACAACCATGAATAGCTACGACACTATCCCACAGTCAAAAACTGACCCAGAACTGTTCCTGTCGGGCAGTGGTGGCGCACGCCTTTAATCCTACCACTTGGGAAGCACAGGCAGGCGGATTTCTGAGTTCGAGGCCAGCCTGGTCTACAGAGTGAGTTCCAGGACAGCCAGGGCTACACAGAATTGTTCCTGTCTAAAAGAACTGCAGGGACAAGACTGTAGAGAGGACTGTAGCAAAGGAGGTCCAGTGACTGGACTAACTTGGGAAGCAGCTCGAGAAAAGATTCTAGGCCTGACATTATTACTGATGCTATCTGTGGTATGATTATAAACAGGAGCATAGCCTGGCTGCCCTCTGAGAAGCACAATAAGCAGCTGACAGAGAGAAGCAAATACTTACACCCAACCAGTGGACAGAAGTCAGAGACCCCTGTGGTTGAATGAGAGAAAGGCTGGATAAAGTTGTGGAAGAAAGTGACTTCATAGGAAGACCAACAGACTCAATTAACCTGGACCCCCAAGATTTCTGACACTGAGCTACTAACCAGATAGCATATACTAGCTGGTACAAAGCCCCAGCACATATACAGCAGAGGGCTGCTTGTTCTATTCTCAGTGAGAGAAGTAGCACCTAACCTTGAGAGACTTGAGTCCAGAGGGAATGGAGTAGAATGGCATGTTTTGGGAGTGTGTAGGGGGTGGGGATATTCTCTAGGTTAGTGGGGGAGGATGAATGGGATGAGGAAATCTCTGAAAGCAGAACAGGAGGGGGATAATGACTGAAATGTAAAAAATAGATTAAATTTAATTTTAAAAATTCCCTAAAAGAAAGAAAAGAAAAGAAAAGAAAAGAAAAGAAAAGAAAAGAAAAGAAAAGAAAGGGGCACCTATAGGCTCATATATTTCCATACTTTGTCCACAGATGCTTAAAATTTTGAGAAAGATAAAGAGATATAGCCTTTTGGGAACAGGTTTGTAATCTGAATTCTAGCTTATTACTTCACAAAGTCTGTACTAAACCTTTGTCATGCTTCTTGCTCTCTGCCTGCTCACTGTGGATCCAGATAGAAAGCTTCCAGCTATTTCTTCATTACCAAGCCTTCTTCACTGTGGCCATATATAACATGATAACGATAATGGACTAACCATCTGAAACTGAAGTCAAGCCTTCAGTTAAATTCTTTATTTTGTAAGAGTTGCCTTGGTCGTGGTAACTTTTCTTAGGAATGGATGAGCAATTAAGACAGAAGAACACAAATTTTATGAAATCACATTTTGTAAGTATGTTAAATTTACAATGATTAATAAACTTATATTTTATATAAATGTTAATACTCTAAGTTAATAAAGTAAATATTTAAGTATTTTTGGTGGCCTACATTCCTGTAATACAATAAGAACAATAGAATGATACCAGATTTATGTAAAATATAGCAAATATACCATATTACACTTCACCAAACCTTAGCTGGCAATTCTGTCAGATATCAAGCTAAGAAAGCAGTGGTAGGTAGGTGACAATGTTTTCAAATTGGTGTTACATCTGGCTCTTCCAGCAATAATCATTCCCTGAATAGCATAATTTCGATTATTTTCTAGGGATCTTAGTGTTAACCTTTAGGAAACTTAATGGTTGTTTCTGTAGCATAGTTGGGGTTTATTGATATTGGCATGTCGTACCTTTTCATTAATATGGTAAGAAGATGATAGTTTTAATCAAAATTTTTGCTAGTGCTACATGTATTTAACATTGGTGAAAATTCACAATAGCATATCATAAAATGTTCAGCTTATGCCAACAAGATTCATTCTACATTATTATAACCTATCTTTTTTTTTTTTACTTCTCTCCTTATATATTATAGTACTCTCTTATATACTTGGAAAATAATTCAATATGTTGTATATGTTGAACTATGACTCAGAGGCTTTAGTATTCAAATAACTTTCATTAATGAACTCAGAATATAAGATACAGTCAAATCTCTACAGAAGTACCTTGGAAAATGGATTTGTGAAAAGAAATTTCTGGTTAAGAGGCCGCACATGACGCTAAGGTTTAACTACAATGATCTTGAAATATATAAATAAATATACATTGCTTATTACTCATGTTATCAAGTATTAAATGTTATAATTAAGCTAGGAATGAAATTATCATAGTTCGTGATACTAACCATTATATGCTACTTTATATAGTATGGCCTAAAGTGAAAGATCATTTTGCTATTTAAGGATTAAGACATAGAATCATTAATAATCTTATTTTGTAACTATTAATTAACACCAAAAGCATTTCTGCTAACCATTTATATGGATTTGTTCCATCCCAAGTTTAATTAGGTCAATTTTCTATGAATAGAATATTATATTTCACAACCTTTAAAAGGTCACTTTTATCTACTGTGTTAAATGTTATTCACAGAAGTGGTGATACTTTTAAATCAATTTACATTTTTAAAATTATAAGGACTGGCAAGATGACTCAGAATGTATAGGTGCTTGCTATCACTCCTGAACACAAAAATATAATCGTTTATCTCACTTGGGAAACTGAACCATAAAATGCTGCTTTGTGCCTTTCATGTTGTGCACATGTGTGCATTCCCCACCCCCTATACATAATATCACTGAATTAATTTAAAACAAAACATTAAACACTATTTTGACTTATCATTTAGGTCAGTCAAAGAGACTACTAAACACAATATAACATGCTGCTGTTGCACTTGGGTGCCTCATAGAGACTAAAGATAGGTCATGAACTTTGGAAATAAGGCCCAGGGTAAATGAACTGGACATGAAGTTGCTACTCAAGATTTCGAGGGAAGGAAGAAATGAATCAACTTACATAGCTGTAACATCTATGAACATTAAGTGTGACTATCATATGACAATAATCTTAAGTGTGCAACAATGACACTCATATTTTGATGGTAATCAACAGCTCATGATTGATCAGGGAGGAAATTATTTTGGTCCTGGAATGTAGCAGAGGACTTAGTTGTGGCACAATTCTGCAACTAAGTCTCAGGGAATATTTCAGAAGAGGGGCTGAAAGATTCAAATTAGGATTAGATTAGAAACAGGATCAGCTGTGTGACTGTGTATTATACAAATGAGAAGGAAGCTTTACACATGATTATACATCAATAAAACTGCCTGAATAAGACCTGAAAAAGTAAAGCACTATTACATGTCTGAAAAAGGAAGGGAGAATGCTCAGATGATTAGTTCCGTAGATGAAGAAATAAAGGCAGCAAAAAAAGTTCTGACAGTGGAAGAAATAGACATCTCCAAGAATATGGCCTCTAATTGATTAACCAATACCAATTGGTCAATCAACTCTGAAGTCATACATACAATTAACACTAATCAGATCAACAATGTTGCATTTCCACGTGTGTGCATACCTACATAATACATACATATATACATTATACATGTATGTATAAATGCATGTATGTAACAATAACGGATGCATTGATCAATAAACTGAAGACTAAAATATGTCTACATATCTTTGAACACCAACTCATTGACAAAAAATGCCAGAAATACACAAGAAAAAATCAAAGCAGCTTTTTCAAAAAAAGACGCTGGTCAAGTTAGAAATTTGCATGTACAAAAATGCAAATAGATCATAATTATCACAAAACTCAAATTCAAATGAACAAAAAACTAAATCTGATTGAAGAGAAAGTATGGAATAGGCTTGCACTCATTGAGATGAGAAATTTTCTGACTTCTGATATTGCAGGCAATAAGAAAAGCAATTAATGAATTAAAAGATAATTAATAAATAAACAAAAAATAATAAATAAGACCCTAAGAAACTAGGAAGCTTCTATATAGGGAAAGATAACAACATTCAAATAAAGTGACAGCTTACAGAATGGGAAAATAATTTTACCAATTACATGTGCAATAGAGAATTAGTACCTAACATATATAAAGAACTACAAGAAAATTGGATCTCAAAAAAGTAAATACAATCCTGAAAAGTGAGGTAAAGAACTTACAAACAATTCTTTAATATCATTATTACATTATTTTATTTATTTATATTCCAAATATTGCACCTACTCCCAGTCCCTACTCCCTGAGCTCTTAATGCCATCCCCTCTCCTTTGCTTCACTTCAGAGAGAGTGCTTCCCCAGCCATGCCTCAGCCCTGCCAGCAACTCCTTTCCCTGTAGCATCAAGTTTCTACAGGATTAGGCATATTCTTTCCCACTGAGGTCACACAAGGCAATCTTCTACTACATATTGCTGAGGACCAGCCCATGTATGCTTTTTGGCAGGTGGCTTAGACTCTTGGAGCTCTGAGAGGTCCTGGTTAGTGATACTGCGATTCTGCCCATTGTGTTTCAATCCCTCTCAGCTCTTTTGATCCTTCCTCTAATAGTTCCATAGGGGTCCACAACCTCAGTCCAATGGTTGACTGTAAGTATCTGCATCTGTCTCAGTTGGTTGCTGTTAGAGCATCTCAGGGGACAGCTAGGCTAGGTTCCTGCCAGCAAGTACAACATGTCATCAATAACAGTGTTAGGGTTTTGTGTCTTTGCTTGGGATGGATCCTAAGTTGGAACGGTCACTGCTATGGACTATAGTCTCTACTCCATTTTTGTACCTGCATTTTCTTTAGACAAGAACACCTTGGGGTCAAAAAAATGTACAGCAAAGTCACAAAATATTTGCATAGTTATTAGACAATCCCTCAGTGTGTAAGTATGGGGCAAAAATCCCAAGTAAATGGTCCCAAGAAGCAAGCTGGTGTAGCTATTCTAATATCCAACAAAATAGATATTATATATTCATCAAATGAAAAACCCTCCAGGATGAACTCTCATGCCCCAATGCAAGGGTAAAACAATTGTAAAGAAATGTTTCTAAATCTCAAAGCACACATTGAAACTCACACAATAACAGTAGGATATTTCAACACCCCACTCTCACCAATGAACAGATCACAGAAACAGAAACTACACAGATACAATGAAACTAAAAGAAGTTAGGAACCAAGTGGATTTAATAGATATCTTCAGAACATTTGACCCTAAAGCAAAAGAATGTGCCTTCTTCTCAGCTCCTCGTAGTACCTTCTCAAAAATCAACATATACTAGGATAAAAAACAAACCTCAATGGAAAAAAGAACATTGACTTAACTGCATGTATTTTATTGAAATAAGACTGACTAAGGCTGGTCTTCAATAGCAACAAAAAAACCAGAAATCCCACATACACATGGAAGCTGAAAAGCTATCTACTTGGTAATAATTTGGTCAGGGAAGAAATAAAGAAATTAAAGACTTATTAGAATTCAATGTAAATGAAGGCAAAGCATATACAAATTTATGGGACACAATGAAAGCTATGTTAAGAGGAAAACTCCTCTCTTGTTTCTCTCTCTTGTCCTTGCTTTTGACCCCCCAGTTTCCCCTCTTTCTCCTCTTTCCATGTGGTTATAGACAGCTCTCACCTCTCTATCTTTTCTTTTACTTTTTACTTCTCTATCTCATTTCTCTTCCTACTGTTCTAAAATAAAGCTTTGGAACTATGGGGAAAAAAAGAGCAAAACTCATAGCTCTGAGTGCCTCCATAAGCAACTGAAGAGATAATACATTAGAAGTTAAACAGCTCATCTGAAAGATCAAAAAAGGAACAAATATATCCAATAGGAGAAAACGGTAGGAAATTATCACACTCAGGGCTGAAATCACCCAAGTAGGGAAAAAAAAAAAGAACTATACAAAGAATCAATAAAACTAGGAGTTGGTTCTTTGGGGAAATCAACAAGATAGATAAATCCTTAGCCAGACTAACTAGAGGGCACAGAGACAATATCCAAATTAACAAAATCAGAATTGAAAAGGGAGAAATAACAACAGAAATAGAGGGGACTAAATAATGGTCATATCCAACTACAAAAGTCTATACTCAACACAACTGGAAAACATGGATAAAATAGATGATTTTCTAGACAGATACCAGGTACGAAAGTTAAATCAGGATCCGGTAAACAATTTAAACAGCCCCATAAACACTGAGGAAACAGAAGCAATTATTACACATCTCCCAACAGGAACAACAAAAACAGTTCAATGCCAGATGGTTTTAGTGCAGAATTCTATCAGACCTTCAAAAACACTCTATTACAAATACTCCTCAAACAATTCTATAAAATTGAGACAGAAGGAACAATGCCTAATTCTTTCTATAAATTCACAATTACACTGATACCTAAACCACAAAAAGACCTAACAAAGAAAGAACTAAAGAAAAATATCTCTTATGAATATCAATGCAAATGTGCTCAATAAAATTCTTGCAAACCTAATCTATGAACACATCAAAACAAGCATTCACCATCATAAAGTAGCCTTTATCCCAGGAATGCAGGGATGGTTCAATATACGGAAAGCCATCAATGTAATACACTATATAAACAAACTCAAAAGAAAAAAAAAACACATGATCATCTAATTAAATACTGAAAAACCTTTGACAAAATACAATTCCCCTTCATGTTAAAAGCATTGAAGAGATCAAGAATTCAAGGTGCGTACCTAAATACAATAAAACAATATACGGCAAAGGAATAGCCATAATTAAACTTAATGGAAAGAAACTAAAAGCAATCCCATTAAAATCTGGGACAAGACAAGGTTGTCCACTCCCTGTCTATCTATTCAATACAGTACTCAAAGTTCTAGCCAGAGCAATTAGACATCCAAAAGAGATCAAATGGACACAAAATTCAAAAGGAAGAAGTCAAGACATCACTATTTGAAGATGATATCATAGTATACATAAGCAACCACAAAAATTCTACCAGAGAGCTCCTACAGCTGATAAACAACTTCAACAATGTGGCTAGATATGAGATTATTTCAAATAAATCAATAGCCTTTCTTTTCTTAAAGGATAAAATGACTGAGAAAGAAATTAGGAAAACAACAACCTTCACAATCGTCACAAATTATGTAAAATATCTGGGTGTGAATTTAAGACAGCAAGTGAAAGATCTATGTGACAAGAATTCCAAGTCTCTGAAGAAAGAAATCGAAGAAGACTTCAGAAGTCTGAAAGATCTCCCATGCCCGTGGATTGGCAAAATTAATATAGTAATATTGTAAAAATGTCCATATTGCTGAAAGCAATCTACAGTTTCAATGCAATCTCCATCAAAATTACCACTCAAATCTTCATAGAGTTAGAAAGAGCATTTCTCAAATTCACTTGGAATAAGAAAAAAAATTAGGATAGCGAAAACTATTCTTAACAATAAAGGAACTTCTGGGGGAATCACCATTCCTGACCTCAAGCTATAGTATATATCAATAGTGATTAAAAACTGCAAGGTATTGGTACAGAGACATGCAGATAGATCAATGGAATATAATTAAAGAGCCAGAAATGAAACCACATATATATGATCACTTGACCTTTGACAAAGAAGGTAAAACCATCTAGTGGAAAAGAAAAAAATAGACAGCATTTTCAACAAATAGTGCTGGTTCAACTGGAAGTCAGCATGTAGAAGAACGAAAATTGATCCATATTTTTCTCCTTGTATACAGCTCAAGGCCAAGTGGATGAAAGACCCCCACATAAAACCAGATACACTGAATCTAATAGAAGAGAAATTGGAGAAAAGACTCGAGTAGTTGAACATAGGAGAAAACTTCCTGAACAGAACACATATGGTTTATGTTTTAAGAGCAACAATCAATAAATAGGACCTCGTAAAATTGAAAAACTTCTGTAAAGCTAAGGACACTTTCTATAGGACAAAATGGAAACCCACAGATTGGGAAAAGATCTTAACCAACCCAACATTCGATAGAGGGCTAATATTCAATATATACAAAGTATTCAACAAGGTAGACTCTAGAGAACCAAATAACCCTATTAAAAAGTGGAGTACATTCTTTTGAGTTTGTTGGGAAAAGACTACTTTCTTGCTTTTTCTAGGGTGTAGTTTCCCTCCCCATGTTAGCGTTTTCCATCTATTATCCTTTGTAGGGCTGGATTTGTGGAAAGATATTGTGTAAAGTTGGTTTTATCATGGAATATCTTGATTCCCCCATCTATGGTAATTGAGAGTTTCATTGGGTATAGTAGTTTGGGCTGGCATTTGTGTTCTCAAACCCAAAAGAAAGTAACCACACGAACATAAAAATAACATCAAAAATAACAGGAAGCAACAATCACTATTCCTTAATATCTTACAATGTAAATAGACTCAATTCTCCAACAAAAATCATAGTCTAACAGAGATGTTTTTTCAGGTGGATCTTCGATTTTATCAGAAAATGTTTGTGACTCCTCTTTCAATTCAGTAATGCTTTTTGTGTCTACCATTTTGACTGTATTATTTTCCATGGTAATCTTTAATTTTAACATTTTTTTCTGTGTATTTCTTTGATTTTTTTCGGAGTTGTTCTTCAGGTAGATCTTTGGTTTCGTCGGTGGGGTGTTTGTAGTTCCACTTTCAATCAATTTAGGAATGTTTTCATGCCTACCATTTTGTCGGTATAATTGTCCATGATAATCTTCAATTTTAATGTTTCTCTGTATTTTTCTTCAATTTTGTCAGAAGTATTTTCCATGTGGATCTTCAGTTTTATCAGACAATGTCTATAATTTTACTTTCAATCAACTTAGGAACATTTTTATACCTTCCATTTTATCTGTATAATTTTCCATGTAATAGTCAGTTTTAACATGTTTTTCTATATATTTCTTGAAATTTTTTCAGGAATATTTTCCTTGTAGATATTCAATTTTTATCAGAAAGTGTTTATAATTCCACTTTCAATAAACATAGGAATATTTTTATGCGTATAATTTTATCTATATAATTTTTCCATGAAATACTCAATCTTAATGCATTTTTATATATTTCTTCAATTATAACAGAGATATTGTCCATGTAATCTTCAATTTTATCAGAAAATGTTTATAATTTCACTTTCAATCAACTTAGAAATATTTTTATGCCTACCATTTTATCTGTATAATTTTCCATAAAATAGTCAGTTTTAATGTGTTTTTCTACATATTTCTCGAGTTTTATCAGAAATATTTTCCTTGTCAATTTTCAATTTTATCAGAAAATGTTTATAATTCCACTTTTAATCAACTTAAGAATATTTTTATGTCTACCATTTTATCTGTATAATTTTCCATGAAGCAATCAATCTTAACGTGTTTTTCTATATATTTCTTCAATTTTATCAGAGATATTTTCCATGTATATTCACAAAATGGAATACTACTCAGCAATTAAAAACAATGAATTCATGAAATTCTTAGACAAATGGGGAGCAGTGGGAGGGAAGAGGGCTTATGGGAAATTCGGGGAGGGGAGAACTGGGAAAGGGGAAATCATTTGGAATGTAAATAAAGAATATAGAAAATAAAATAATAATAATAATAAAAAAACAACAACAGAAAGAAAAAGTGGAGTACAAAGTTAAATAGAAAATTTTCAATGGAGGAATCTCAAATGGCTGAGAAGCACTTAAGCCACTTAATGTTCAACATCCTTAGTCATCAGGAAAATGCAAATCAAAACAAGTCTGAGATTCCACCTCATACAAATCAGAATGACTAAGATCAAAAACTCAGGTAACAGCAGATGCTGGTGAGGATTTGGAGGAAAAGGAACACTCCTCCATTGCTGGTGGAATTGCAAGGTAGTTACAACTACTCTGGAAATTAATCTGGTGTTTCCTCAATAAATTGTAGATAGTACTACCTGAGGACCCAGCTATACCACTTGTGGGCATATACCCCAAATATGCTCCAACATATAAAAAAAACAAATATTCCACTATGTTAACAGCAACCTTATTTATAATAGCCAGAAGCTGGATAGAGTGCAGATGTTCCTTAACAGAGGAATGGATACAGAAAATATGGTATGTATACACAGTGGAGTACTACTCAACTATTAAAATAAATGACTTCATTGAATTCACAAGCAATTAGATTGAACTAGAAAATATTACCCTGTGTGAGATTAGCCAGAAACAAGACGGTCCCTGGCATCAGGGAAACATGAGACTCCTAGGACCCAACCAGGTTGACTTTAGTGGAAATATGCAGAGAAGTTGGAGATAGAACCTTTTGAGGACACCTCCAGAAGATTGGCATGGCCCCTTGTCAAGGGATGGGGGAACCGCCCATCTCAAAATTTTTAACCCAGAAATGTTCCTCTCCAAAGGAAGAACAGGGACAAAAAAATGGATCAGAGACTGAACGAAGGGCCAACCAGGGACCGTCCTACCTGGGACGTATCTGCAGACAAAAAATCCAACATTGTTGCAGTGGTTAAGAGGTGCTTGCTGACAGGAAACTAGTGTGTTGGTTCCTTGGGAGTCCAAGCCAGCAACTATCCAATGCAGATATTGATGTTTGGGACCAACCATCAGACTGAGCTCAGGGAACCTGGTGGGGGAGTTGTTGGAGGAGTTTTCCTGTCTAATTACATTACTTCAGAGGAGGCCTTTTATTGGACAGGGAAAAGGGAGGTGCAGCTAAGAGATGCAGAGACAGCCTCTCAGAGGAGAAAGGAGAAGAAAATGGAGGCAGATGTGAACCACCGTGGGATGAACCAGCCACCGGTAGTTATATCATAAGGTTAGAATAATTGGGATAAAGCTTTTGTCATTATCAATTGGCTCTGAAATTATTGTATTGACATCTTGTAAGTTGTGATTTTATTGATACATAATTCTAATTGGTTAATTATAAGCTTTAAGAGTTTTGATTCTACCGGGGCAAATAGGTGTGATGGCTGACCGTGGGGTGAGTAGAGCATTGCATGGTAGGGAGAGGAACTTGGAAGTTCCAGCCCCACTGCTAGAGAGTTGGTACACAGATAGACCGCTGAGTTGAGATCACCTGGCTGGAGCCCTGTACCCCGCTGGTGCCATCACTTGAGCAGGGACGTGGTCTGGGTTGGCGAGTTGAGAGAAGCAGGAGCACAGAGAATTGGCAGTTTCATTTCTTAATACTTCCTGCAACAGGGAGCTGGTGAAAGGACTGGAGGAGCAGAAGGGAATTGCGACCCCATTGGAAAAATTAAATAGTCTGGCATGACCTTCCAATTCTCCCAGAGTCTAGACCAGAAACCAAGCAGTATATCTGGAAGGATTGATGGCTTCAGATATATATGTAGCAGAGGATGGCCTTGCCTGACAACAATGAGAGGGGAGGCCCTTGGTCTTGGGAAGGTTTAATGCCCCAGAGTAGGGAGTTTCTGGAGCTTGGGCGGGAGAGTGTGGATGGGTAGGGGAGCACTCTCATACAGGCAACGGGGAGCGGGGAGGACAGATTCGGGATGGAGGGTTGCAGAGGGGATAACCTGGGGAATGGAATGATTAATTAATTAAATTTCTCTTAAGGTTAAAAAGAAAAAAGACATGGGTATATCACACATATATGGAATGAGTTGAAATTTATGAAGTTCCCTGAAAGTTAAAAAGCAAGATAAATCTGTTAAGGAAAACTTAAATATATATAATTGATGTACATATTTGCACATTCAACTTTCAATGGCAATTTTTAAAATAATAAAATATATTTTCTGAAACTTATTTGTATATTATTCAAATATATTCCATTAAATTTGAAGCTTCTATTTTTCTGTTTTAATGTTTTTAGTGATCATTCATTCTCCTTTTCATCAATATTATTCTCTAAGATAAACATTCTCCCTATTTCTAACCCACAGACCATATACATGCTTCAAGTATTAGTTGCCTCCTTGAATTTATAAACTATGGACATTCACACACAACCATGTGAACTAGGACTTGGTTTTGTTTGTTCCTCTTCCATAGTATATTTGATTTACATTCACCATTTATTTGAATCTTGTCTTACTTCCTTTGTTGCATTAATTCTTGTAGCTCATGGAATTTTATTTATTCTTGAGATAAATCATGTAATAATAAGAGAATCCTTACAAGAATAAGAATTAATTCCTCACAACCCTGTTTTCACTTCATCTAATCAATTGTATTCAGCCTTCTTTCAATGTTTTTCATAGTTGTTGTTTTAATGTAGTAAATATAAAAAGTATTAGTTGACTTCAGGAGGCTCTAGAGCTATTTTTAATTTAAAATTCAAATTTAAATCCTTGTTTTCTATCATTCATCTCTATAAGGTTATGGCAATAACTGCCTTGCTAAACACCAAACAAGACAAAAACAAATTTCAGAACCTTTTATCAGCCAGCAAAAATTAAGTGCTGAGCCCCAGAGGAGAATTAATTGGCTATATTAAGTGAATTCTTTTTATAGAATCATTACCCTTATATAAAGATTTCCTCTGTTTTTTTTTTTTTTGTTTTTGTTTTTTTTTTTTGGTTTTTCAAGACAGGGTTTCTCTGTGTAGTCCTGGCTGTCCTTACTGTCCTGGAACTCACTATGTAGACCAGGATGGCCTCAAACTCAGAAATTCACCTGCCATTGCCTCCCAAGTGCTAGAATTAAAGGCATGTGCCAATACTGCCCAGCAAAGTACAGACCATCCCTGGATGGGCAAGCATCCTCTGTTCTTAATATAGTAATAACTTAAACTTTTTAAAAATCACAATACAAAGTTCACATTGTTATATCATTGTTTAAAATTAATTATTTATATAAAATTTTGCTATAATATAGATTTTTCTCTCATCTTTTTTAATCTTTAATATACCCATTTAAATCCTTTTTGTCAAGAATGAGATGATAGCAAGCCATCTGGTGATTATTCATGTTTTGCTTTCCTAGAATAGCTTTATTCTGGAACTCTTAATTGTCATTATGTAATGAGGTTTCTATGTCTTGGAAAAAGAGCAAATTTGTTTTCTTGATATAAGAAGTTCTTTATTGTCATTGTAGGTCAGCAAGAATAACAATTTCTTTTTTATTCAATAATTCAGTGGCATTATGTAAAATCATTTTTAGTTTTGTTTTTGCACCACTGTACATGGAAGGTTACAACCCATCATATGTGAAAAAAGAAATCTTTGCTATTTAGTCAATTGGTTCAGTATTGTATTTCTCGAAATAAAGACAACCAATTGTTCTTTTGTTTAAAAACCCTGTGTTTCAAATTGTTCTTTTCCTATGGAGTAGCTCCCTTCTTCTCCATTAATTCATTATTTTCCTGTTTCTCTCTGACTTCATTCATCTCTTCATCAGTTCTAGCATTTCTTCTTTCCATCCTCCTCCCTCCCTCCCTCCCTCCCTTCCTCCCTCCCTCCCTTCCTTCCTTCTTTCTTTCTCCTGCTCTACCATCTTTTGTTATCATTGTGTTCTATCCCTTGACTCCACAATGCTTTTTGGTTTGCTTATGAAATTCTACTGCAGTAAAGGACTGCAGTGATAAAATTTGATAATGTTTATAATGGATTTCTCAGTGAAGACACTATGAGTCATAACTTTGTGGAATTATTCTATCTTCTATTTCAAATTAATAATAGCATTCACTGTGTTTTAAAAAAAAGTCTTCTGAAATACCAAGAAAGAAAGAAAGAATGAATGAAAGAATGAATGAAAGAAAGGAAGAAAGAAAGAAAGAAAGAAAGAAAGAAGAAAGAAAAAGAAAGAAAGAAGAAAAAACTTTTCTAAGTGTTGAGCTGACAGCAAGTAGAGAATTCATAGGTTCACAAGAATTTGTTATAGGATATCATTGTCCTTAGAGAAATTATCCAACTGTTCTGATATAGTAACATGATATTATATTCTTGATATTCTTAAAATTAGTGATATTTATTTAACTCTTATCAGGAAGAAAATACAGTGTAATTTAAAGAATAAGAGGACTAAATGGCATTTTATTGATGAGAGGACTTTGTAGGAATGTTGATGATATTAAAGAATTGTAAATGTCTACTAGTTTAGACACATTAAACAGAAACATTTGGTTGCTATGCCTCTATAACTTAGCAATGATATCTACACACATTTATAAGTTAATTATTTCTTAATAACCTAAATGTGTAATGTTTTAAAAAAATTATTTTGGTATTATTTTGTAATACTAGTATTTACTTTTTAAAAAATTATTCTCTTTACCATTAATATAGCTTTCTAAACCCTCATATTGTTGCTATTGTTTCACTGTATATATTCCTTAACCTTTTAATATTAAAAGATTTGTATCTTTAAAACTGAAGTGTTTCTTTTTTAATTCAATATGAAGCTTAGTATCACTTAAGAATGTTACTTTAAGTATGTGTTTATGTTTATACAGTAATAAAATGAAAATGAGACATTCATGCTCTGTGTGTGTTTGAGGAGGCAATGAAGTGGGAAGCAAACCAAAAAGTAAGTAGATATGATAAGTAATTCTAATATCTGAGAACATTATCCTAAAAACAAACAAACAAAACCCTAAACTTATAGTAAAAATAGATTGTTTACATTATTACTCCATGTTCATATTAAACTCACTTTAATTTTATCATTTCCAGAATTTAGTTCTACAAGACTTGGTCCTACAATGTGTTATACAGCAGTTAAGTTATATTACCTTTCTTAACTTTGCATTGGTCAATTGTTAACTGGATCAAAAGCCATGAGTTATACTCAATAAGCATAAGACATTTTAATTAGTGGTAAATATTTTATTTAATTCTGTAAGGATTTTATCTGTATCTATCCCATCAAGAGTTAAAGGGTTGTAATCTGGAGATGAAGCAGATTTTTAAACTTCTTCATTAGCACCTTTTAATTTTCACTCAGAAGAATAATACATGAACTCTTCAAAGGGAAATATGTGATTTATTCCAAATTATTAAATCTACCCTTGAATTATATAGGTCAGAATATTTGACATCAAAATCAGGGTAACAAATTGCAATTTCCATTTTATAATTTTAAATGTTACTCTTTCAGGTCAAAGAAACGACTCACCAGATAAAAGCAATTGGTTGCTGGGTGAGTCTGGTACCTGAGTTCTATCTCTAGAATCCACAGTAAAAAAACAACTGATTTAGGAAAGTTTGTTTCTGACATCTAAACACATGATGTGACAAGCTAGTTAATATTCTTATTCATACACACACATGCATGCACACATACACACACACACACACAAAGAAAACATAATAATGATGATGATGATGATATTTAAGAAAGGATTTCTATAAAAAAATGAAAATTTAGGTAGATTATCTAATATATAGTGCTAATTAGCCTGAAATTCATGATCCTTCTGAATATATCTCTATAGATATTGAAGGTATGCAGCTACACTCAGGGTACAAAATGAGTTTTAAATAAATTGTTTCAAAATCAAAACTACACTTGTATGTCTCCCTAAATAGTATATTAAAAGTCATATTTTAATTACTCACATGTATTTATTTTAATTTTTGACATTATAATACAATTAAAGATATGCTTTTTCATAATCTGTATTGAAACCTGCCTGTATTTGGCTCAGGACCCTTGCTTTGTTTCTGCTTGCCAACATTACATGCTTGCAGATGACATCCTAGATCTCATCTGAGATGTCATAGAAACTTTTGGGACTGAAGAAGAGAAGTAGATACCCTAAGCACTTTACTTACCAAACTTGTCACCATGCTTAAAACTTTTAATCGGCCATTTGGGAGATAGGTGGCTCCACAGCGTTCTGTGAGCAGGCAGCAGGGAGAGAGAGATCTCCCACATTCTGAGCACGGAGGTGAGAGCTCCACTTTGTCTCAAATACCTCTCTCAAGGGGAGCAGCTAGGAGTACACAGAACAGATGATCAGTGGATCAGTGGGATAGGAGCCTTTGGTCTGTCACCATTTGCATCAGAGAGTCAAGTGCTCCACAGCCTTCAGTGCACAGGCCACAGGGAGAGAATGATCTCCCAGCAGTGCCTCCACTCCTGAGAACAGAGGTGAGAGTTCCACTTTCTCTGTAATATCTCTCTGGAGGGAACAGCTAGGAGCACACAGGATGATCAGGGGAAAAGCGGGAACAAGAGCCAGGCATCAGAGAGCCAGGCAGGTCCACAGCCTCATAGTACAGACTGGTTGCTCACTCAAATAGGATTTGGAGGAATTATAGATAACCATTATCCTCAAGGCAAGTTGTAAAGTTTTTAAATGTGCATAAGGTTGTATTTCCTAATATGACATCTTTACAGCCGTTGCATAATTCTCTTTTGATTTTCATGATGGCTCCTCCAAAGGAAGAGCTGGCTATCTTATGAATAATCAACAAGTGGTCATAGAGACACCTGGGCTCTCAGCTCAGTTAGCAGAGTTGACAGCAGTATTAAATGTTTTTCAATCTTTAAATTGTACTTTTAATCTTTTTACTGACAGTTTGTACATTGCTGAATCTATTCCTTTATTAGAAAGGTGTGGCACATTTAATTTTAATACGCCAGCAGGATCTTTGTTTTTACAATTGCAAAACATCGCTCTTGCTATGAAAATTCCCTTTTATATTGGCCATATACGAGCTCACTCTGGTCTTCCTGGACCTTTAGTTGCAGGAAATGATTGCATTAATAGAGCTCTTATAGGAGAGGCTTTAATTTCAGATCCTGTTGGACTGGCTAGAAGAGACCATAATAAATTTCATCTTTCTAGCTACACCTTAAGGCTCAGTAAGATCACTAAGAAGCAAGCAAGAATGATTGTAAAACAATGCCCTAACTGCCTTACCCTATCTCCAGTTCCTCATTTATGAGTTAATCCACGTGGCCTAATGCCCAATCATATTTGACAAGTGGATGAAACTCACAATGTAGAATTTGGAAAATTTAAGTATATACATATTTGTATTGATACTTGTTCAAGATCCCTTTTTGCTTCTCTGCATATGGGAGAGGCCTCAAGAAATGTAATTGATCATTGTTTACAACCTTTTAATACTATGGGATTACCTAAAGTCATTAAGACAGATAATAGGCCAGCTTATACTGGCAACAACTTTATATCATTTTGTACAGAATTTGGTATTGAACATAAAACTGGAATTTCTTATAACCCAATGGGCCAAGGAATTGTTGAGCATGCACATTGCACTCTTAAAAATTGGCTTTTAAAGATAAAAAAAAAAGGGGAATTATACCCTTCAAGATCACCGAAAGCACATCTTGCTTTTTCCTTGTTTTGAATTTTTTGTAAACTGATGTTAAAGGTCAGTCTGCAGTGGATCGTCACTGACACCCAGTCACTTATGCTATGGTCAAGTGGCAAGACCCTTTAACTAATAAATGGAAAGGTCCAGACCCTGTTTTAATTTGGGGAAGAGATTCTGTTTGTGTTTTTTTTTCACAAATAGAAGATGGAGCCCAATGGCTACCCAAAAGATTGGTTTGTCAGTTGGACACAGATCCTGTATCTTCCTTGTAAGTATGACTATTCACTAACAGATGGCTAAACCTTTATCACCCAGCTTATTCGGTGTTTACCTGGGAAAAAATAGTCTCCTGTTGATTCTCAAAGCCACTTCCCCCACACTGGGAAGCCAGGCTTTGTGTCTTAGAGCTATTTTACAACTGAATCGGATATATCTGCAGACAAGTTAATTCTGTTCCACTTATAACTTCTAACCTTTTATGTTGAGCAGACTGGTTGTCTCCACCCAGGCTCACCTGAATTGAAAACTGGCGTGTATGTTAAAGACACTTGCATGGTGTTTGGCAACCAATTGACTCTCTATACAAGTGGATCTCCTTCATGTAGCCACATAGAACTCAGTTCTATGTGTGTCTGCTTACGAACTGACATGGGCACCAGTGGTAGTTTGCAAGGCAAAGCACTGCAAAAGGATGACCATGTTTTCTGGCTCTGAGTCCCTGGGAAGCACACCTGATTTGCATAGGGGTTGGTGTCAGTCCTCGTATCACTCTACACTCTGTGGGGTTCTCCCACCAAGTAAAGGCTCTGCCCCCTCCTCTCCAAAAGACACCAAGAGCCATCAAAGATGTGGGAACAAGCCTCTGTTCTCCATGAGAGGAATCAGGTCAATCTTCCACTCCCTGGTTAAAGCCCACAGTCAAGGATGGATGATTATCAACTTGTTTAATACCTCCTCATCTTAAAACTAACAAAGAGGGAAGAGATGTAGAGAGCCATATTGGGATGTCATGTCACCTGGCAGGAACTTGACATTGACCAAGGTGAAGTTCCTCTCCCAGTCACAATCCTGTTCCACCTAGGGTGGAGTGAAAGTGAAGAGATAGAAGAAAGAATCTCAGGTGTGGAAGATAACATAGAAAACATTGACTCAACAGTCAAAGAAAATGCAAATTGCAATAAGCTTGTAACCCAAAACATTCAGGAAATCCACGACACAATGAGAAGGTCAAACCTAAGGAATATAGGTATAGAAGAAAGCAAAGATTTACAACTTAAAGAGTCAGCAAATATCTTCAACAAAATTATTGAAGAAAATTTCCCTACCATAAAGAAAGAGATGCCCATGATCGCAAAAGAAGACTAGACCAGAACAGAAATCCTCCAGTCACATAATAATCAAAGCACCAAATATACTAAACAAAGAACGAATATTAACAGCAGTAAGAGGAAAAGGCTAAGTAACATATAAAGGAAGAGCAATCAGAATTATTTCAGACTTCTCACCAGAGATTTTGAAAGCAAGAAGATCCAGGGCATATCTCATCCAGACCCTAAGAGAACACAAATGCCAGCCCAGACCACTATACCCAGAAAAACTCTCAATCACAATAGATGAAGAAACCAAGATATTCCATGATAAAACCAAATTTACAAAACATTTTTCCACAAATCCACCCCTACAAAGGGTAATATATGGAAAACGCCAACACAGGGAGTGAAAGTACACCCTAGAAAAAGCAAGAAAGAAACCTTTCAACAAACCCAATAAAAGATGACCACACAACATAAAATTAATATTAAACGTAACTGGAGGCAACAATCACTATTCCTTAATATCTCTTAACATCAATGGATTCAAGTCCCCAATAAAAATACATAGACTAATAGATTGGATAGGTAAAAAGGACCTAGCATTTTGCTGCATATAAGGAACCCGCCTCAGTGTCAAAGGAAAACACTACCTCAGAGTGAAAGGCTGGAAAATTTTCCAAGCACATGGTCCCAGGAAACAAGCTGGAGTAGCCTTTTTAATAACAGATAAAATTGACTTTCAAAAAAAGTCATCAAAAAAGACATTGAAGAACACTTCATATTCATCTTAGGAAAAATTTATCAAGAACTCTCAATTCTGAACATCTATGCTTCAAATGGAAGGACATCCACATTTGTAAAAGATGCTTTACTAAAGCACAAAGTGTACATTGCTCCTCAAACAATAATTGTGGGTGACTTCAAAACCACACTCTCATCAATGGACAGATCAGGAAAACACAAATCAAACAGAGACATAGTGAAACTAACAGAAGTCATAGACCAAATGGATTTAACAGATAATTATAGAACATTTCATCCTAAATCAAAAGAATATACCTTCTTTTCAGCATCACAAGGTACCTTCTCCAAAACTGACCACATAATTAGTCACAAAACACAGCTCAACAGATATGAGAAGATTGAAATAACCCCATGCCTCCTATCAAATCACTCCGGAGTAAGGGTGGTCTTCAATAGCAACAAAGATAACAGAAAGCCCACATACAAATGGAGACTGAAAAATGCTCTACTCAATGATACATTGATCAAGGAAGAAATAAGGAAAGAAATCAAAGACTTTTTTAGAATTTAATGAAAATGAAGCCACAACAAACCCTAACTTATGGGACATAATGAAAGCAGTGCTAAGATGAAAACTCATAGATCTAAGTGCCTCCCAAAAGAAACTGGAGAGAGAATACACTAGCAGCTTAACATCACACCTGAAAGCTCTAGAACAGAAAGAAGCTAATACACCCAAGAGGAGTAGATGGCAGGAAATCATCAAGTTCGGGGCTGAAATCAACCAAGAAGAAACAAAAAGAACTATACAAAGAATCAACAAAACCACGGGCTGGTGCTTTGAGATCATCAACAAGATAGATAAACCCTTAGACAGACTAACCAGAGGACACAGAGACAGTATCCAAATTAACAGAATTAGAAATGAAAAGGTAGATATAACAACAGAAATTGAGGAAATTCAAAAAATCATCAGATCCTACTACAAAGGCCTATACACAATCCAACAGAAAAATGTAGATGAAATTGACAACTTTCTAGGCAGATAACAAGTACCAAAATTATATCAGAATCAGATAGATAATCTAAACTGTCCCATAACCCCTAAAAAAAATAAAAGCAGCAGTTGACAGTCTCACAACCAAAAAAAGCAGAGTACCAGATTGTTTTAGTGCAGAATTCTATCAGACCTTCAAAGAAGACTTAACACCAAAACATTTCAAACTATTCCACAAAATAGAAAATGAAGGAACACTACCCAACTTGTTCTATGAAGCCACAATTACACTGATAACAAAATCACGCAAAAATCCAGCAAGGAAAGAGAACTTCAGACCAATTTCCCTTATGGATATTGATGGAAAAATACTCAATTAAATTCTTGCCAACCAAATCCAAGAACACATCAAAACAATCATTCACCATGACCAAGTAGGTTTCAACCGAGGGATACAGAGAAGGTTAAATATATGGAAATCCATAAATATAATCCACGACATAAAGAAAGTTAAAGAAAAAAAACACATGAACATTTCATTAGATGCTGAGAAAGCATTTGACAAAATTCATCATTCTTTCATGTTAAAAGTCTTGGAAAGTTCAGAAGTTCAAGACCTATACCTAGACATAGTAAAAGCAATATACAGCAAACCAGTAGCCCACATCAAGAAATGGAGACAAACTTAAAGCAATCCCACTAAAATCAGGGATGAGAAAATGCTGCCCTTTCTATCCCTATCCATTCAATATAGTTCTTCTTTAAATTCTAGCTAGAGCAGTTAGGCAACAAAAGGAGGTCAAAGGGATACAATTTGGAAAGGAAAAAGTCAAAATATCACTACTTGCAGATGATATGATAATATACTGAAGTGACCCCAAGAACTCCACCAGAGAACTCCTACAGCTGATAAACAACTTCAGGAAATTGACCAGATATAAAATTAACTCAAATTAATCAGTAGCCTTCCTATAATCAAAGGACAAACAGGCTAAGAAAGAAATTATGGAAAAGACACCCTTCACAATAGTCACAAACAATATAAAATATCTTGGTGTGACTCTAACCAAACGAGTGAAAGATCTGTATGACAAAAACTTCAAGTCTCTAAAGAAAGAAATTGAAGAAGATCTCAGAAGATAGAAAGATCTCCCATGCTCATGTATTGGCCGGATTAACATAGTAAAAATGGTCATTTTGCCAAAAGCATTCTACAGATTCAATGCAATCCCCATCAAAACTCTAACTCAATTCTTCATAGAGTTTGAAAGAGCAATTCTCAAATTCATCTGGAATAACAAAAAACTCAGAATAGCTAAAACTATTCTCAACCATAAAAGAAATTCTGGGGGAATCAGTATCCTTGACCTTAAACAGTACTACAGAGCAATAGTTTTAAAAACTGCATGTTATTGATACATTGATAGGCAGTTAGATCAATGGAATAGAATTGAAGAGCCAGAAATGAACCCACACACTTATGGCCACTTGATCTTTGATAAAGGAGCAGAAACCATCCAGTGGAAAAAAGATATCCTCTTCAGCAAATGGTGCTGGTTCAACTTGCGGAGAGCCTGCAGAAGAATGCAAATTGATCCATTCTTATCTCCTTGTATGAAGTTCAAGTCCAAATGGATCAAGGACCTCCACATAAAACCAGATACACTGAAACTAGTAGAAAAGAAAGAGGCGAAGAGCCTCAAGCACATGGACACAGTGAAAAATTTCCTGACCAGAACACCAATAGCTCATGCTCGAAGATGAAGAATTGACAAATGGAATCTCATAAAATTACAAAGTTTCTGTAAGGCAAAGGACACTGTCAATAGGACAAAACAGCAACCAAAAAATTGCAAAAAGATCTTTACCAACCCTACATCTGACAGAAGACTAATATCCAGTATATACAAAGAACTCAAGACATTAAACTCTAGTGAGTCAAACAACCCTATTAAAAAATGAGGTACTGTGCTAAACAAAGAATTTTCACCTGAGGAATATTGAATGGTTGAGAAGCACCTAAAGAAATGTTCAACATCCTTAGTCATCAGGGAAATGTAAATCCAAATGACCCTGAGATTTCACCTAACACTGGTCAGAATGACTAAGATCAAAAACTCAGGAGACAGCAGGTGGTGGCAAGAATGAGAAGAAAGAGGAACACTCCTCCACTGCTGGTGGAATTGCAAGCTGGTACAACCACTCTGTAAATCAATTTGGTAGTTCCTCAGAAAACTGGGCACAATACTACTGGAGGACCTTGTTATACCACTCCTGGGCATATACCCAGAGGATTCTCCAGCATATAGTAAGGACACATGCCCCACTATATTCATAGTAGCCTTATTTATAATATCCAGAAGCTGGAAAGAACCCAGATGTCCCTCAATGGAGGAATGGATACAGAAAATGTGGTATATTTACACAATGGAATATTACTCAACTATTAAAAACAATGAATTTATGAAATTCTTAAGCAAATGGATGGAACTAGAAAACATCATCCTTAGTGAGGTAACCCATTCACAGAAGAACATGCATGGTATGCACTCATGGTTAAATGAATATTAGCCCAGAAACCTGGAATACCCATGATACAATTCACAAATGAACTGAAGCTCTAGAAGAAGGAAGAACAAAGTATGTATGTTCTGGTCCTTCTTAGAAGGGAGTACAAAATACTCACAGGAGGAGATACAGTGACAAAATGTGGAACAGAGACCCCAGGAAAGACCAGACAGAGTGTCCCCAACCCCCAGGGATCCATCCTATGTGCAGTTACAAAGCCCAGACACTATTGTAGATGCCAACAGAGCTTGCTGATAAGAGCCTGATATATTTGTCACTTGGGAGGCTTTGCCAGTACATGACAAATACTGAGGGAGACACTCTCAGTAAACCATTGAACTGAGCCCAATGGAGGAGCTAGAGAAAGGACCCAAGGAGCTGAAGAGGTTTGCAGCCCTTCCGGAGGAACAACAATATGAACCACACAGTACCCCCAGAGCTCCCAGGAATTAAACCAAGAACCAAAGCATACACATGGCTCCAGTTACATATGCATCAGAGGATGGCCTTGTTTGACATCAAAGGGAGGAGAGGCCCTTGGACCTGAGAAGGCTAAGTGCCTCAGTATAGGGGAATGCCAGGACATGGAAGCGGGAGTGGGTGAATTGGTGAGCAGAGGCAGCGGGGATGGGTTAGGGGATTTTTGGGTGGGGGGAACCAGGAAAGGGGACAATGTTTGAATTGTAAATAAAAAAATTATCTAATAAAAAAAAAGAAAAAACTAAAAAATAAAAAAAATAAAGAAAAAAGATTATGTACTTGAATTAGAGCTCTTTGGAAAACAAAAAATTTTAACTTAGTTGTCTCAAGAAATATGAATATTTCAGCCATCATTATATGGAGAATCTGTACCCTAACCTTTAAACCAAATTTTGAATCTTTTGTGGTTAGGAAAGCACTCAGCTATCTAATTCCTGTATTCTATTTTCTACTACTATTATATACATTTAATTGCATGGCACAACTTAGTATTTGCAAAAATTAAGGTTTCCATTTATATGTCAAAGCAATATGTATGTGTAAAGCCAGAAATGTATAGTGTTTATGAATCTGTAATCAGAATGAAAGTTAGTCACTGTAGATGAAATGAATATGTATTGCAATAGATTAATACAGTCAATATTTTTTGCTTCCTAAACATATGAGTTGTTTATGTGAAGATGGATTAGAATAGTACCTCCAGCAAAATACTATCTGTCAAAAAATGCACAGGGCAAAAAAAGTGTGCTTTAAAATAAGAAGTTTGTGCACAAAATGACCTCAGGTGCCATTTGTTCTGAGAAGAAATGTGTTTGTGGCATAGGTAAGAATGGTCATGCATCTGCAAACTCATTTGCACAGCAAGAAACCTCCAGGTGCAAAGGTTATATTGAAGTGCTCTCTGTGAACTTAGTTTCTAAAGCTTTTCCAAGACATAAACGTAAAAAATAATAATGTATGTATCAAACCAAAACCCCTTCTTAAAGTGAAAGAAAACATTTCTTCTAAAGAAAACAAATATAAAGTTTAAAATCATTTGCTTACAAAAATCTCTTTTAAAAAATTGTTATTTATTCATTGTTTCACTTGATACACGTCAGACCTCCTCATCTCCCTATTCTTTCATACTCACCTTTTGCCTTTGCAATCTACCGTGCAAAACATAGAAAACATCTCATTTGCAATGTATCACAATGTGTCCCATGGAATATCCCTCTATCCACACTTTTACTTGAAAATGTTCATTGTAAGGAGACATTCTTCTGGTTCATGAGCTCTTCCTTTTGTAACCCAATTTTGTATCCTCATTAGTTTTCCTCATAGTTATCACATTGTTGCCCTTGTGTCATGGGAATCCTGAAGCTTTGGATGAGGAGGACTGTCTTTTTCATGTGGTTTAACAGTTCACAGATATTATATATTTTGTGTGGGCCAGTTCAGAGCCCTGCATCTGGACCTGGGTGTTAGTTGACCTTGACAGTGTACCAGTTCTTCTTTAGCTGCACCACCAGAGTAGCTTTCCAGCACTACTCTGAGAGGTCAACCAATGCTACCATTAGCAGGAACCAGGGTCAGATCTCCTGCCACATGTTCTCACACCCAGACATCCAGACCCAGTTCCACCGTGCTGTCCAGTTAAGGTGCTGGGACATTCTCTCAAGTGCTGCAGACTGTGATAGACAGGGCCAGCTCACCAGTTTTCATGACCCCCTGCCAGCTCACTCCACTGCATTAAGAAATTAGGGGTGAAGGGACAGAGGAATGGAAGGACTAGCTCTCTGTTGCTCACACTTGGGACAGATCACCTTCACCCCATAATGAGGGCCAGAATTCCTGTGCATCCCAGATAAGGTGCACAACCCACTGTCCCTAGTGTTGTTTGTGGTGAGGGACAGAACTAGCTCACCTGAGCTCATGACCCTGTCACAGCATTCCATATTATAAGAGATATGGAGGGGCAGTGACATCATTTCTGCATCTATGCTACCCACTTCTGGTTAATGGTGGGATCATCCCTCCCACACTCATGCCCTTGGGGGCAGCTAACTCACACCACAGCATCTAGGCCCATATCTACTCTGCTGCCTGGACTAGGCAGGGGGCCTGCTCCACTAAATAGTATTTCTGGTAAGAGGTATGGTCAACTCTCCAGAGCTCAGTAAGTAGGGCCAGTTCACTATGTCTCTGTCAGGAGTCATTTTGCCTGCTTCTGTGAAAGCCTGCCTGTCAGGCAGAGTCAAGGCAAGTTGGCATCTGTTGCCAGATTTTCTGGCCTGCTGGCACATATAATGATAAGAGGAGCTACTCTTGAAGATCAAGACTAGGGACTGGATGTTCTATTAATCTTGGTGGAAGAAACAGGGAGGCCTCTGGATGGGAATAGATATCCTATGTATGTCAGCAATTGTCTCTAATAGCCTGATACTTTATTTCACAGGTCACTATAAAGTATATAAACACTATGTGGAATACATTCAGGGCTGGCATGTTTTAGACCTACAGCCCTCTTGATTTCTAACTTTTGTCTCTGAGTTTTCTTTTCTGTATTTCCTATATGAAACAGAAATTAAAAGGGAATCTTACAGTTCTTATAAAAATTGAAACTTGAACTTCACAAACTATGTATCAGAACAGAAGTCAGCAGTTATTTTTTTGGCACGATTTCCATTTTTTTATTGTCAATACTTAAAATTCACATGACTATAGATTCACGTCTTTACGCACAACCCCTGCTTCTGAGGCTTTTGGGTTTATAACTAGGAAATCTTACACCTAACGAGACTTATGCAACATACATGTTAACCCACCTCTAGTTTGTTTTAAATTTCTTTTATTATCTTACAGTTGCTCCTCTTCTGATTCCCACTCCCACAGTTCTTCCTCCCCTTCCTTCCCACCCCCCAGTCTTCAAGAGGACGCCCCTCCTCTTACAGCCTTCCCCAGTCCCTTGAGCCTCAAGTCTCTCCAGGTTTAGGCGCCTCTTCTCCCACTAAGAACAGACCAGGTAGTCCTCCTCTGGCATGTTGTTGTTGTTGGTTATGTTATTTCTTTACATTTCAAATGTTATCACCCGTCCCATTTTCCCCTCCATAAGCCATCCATCCACTCCTCCCTCCCCCTTCCTCTATGAAGGTCCTCCCCCACCTGCCTACCCACTCCTGCTCAGCAACTAGCATTCTCCTATCCTGTGTCATCAAGCCTCCACAGGACCAAATCAGGCAATCCTCAACTGCATATCCAGCTGGAGCCATGGTTACCCCCTCTGTGCTCTTTGGTTGCTGGTTTAGTTTCTGGGAACTTTGGGGGTCTGGTTGGTTGATATTGTTCTTCCTACAAGGTTGCAAACCCCTTCAGTTCCTACAGTCCTTGCGCAAACTTCCTGCTTAGTGTGACCCTGCATATTCCAATGATTGGCTGTAAGCATCTACATCTGTATTGATCTAGCTCTGGCAGTGCCTCTCAGGAGACAGCTATGCTGGGATACTGTCAGTAAGCACTTCTTGGAATCAGCAATAGTGTCTGGGTTTGCTGCTATCCAATGGGATGGATTCCAAGGTGAGACAGTCTCTTTATGGCCTTCCCTTCAGTTTCTGTTCCATCCTTTGTCCCTGCATTTCATTTTAACAGGAGGAAATCTTGATTAAAATTTTTGAGGTGGGTGGTTGGGCCCATCCCTCAACTGGGGTCAGCGGCTATCCACAGGATATAGTCTCTTACTGCAAGATTTTCCTTGTCCAATCATATTAGGGCAGTGGAAGGCCTGTGATTGGACAAGAAAGGGGAGGTGGAGCTAGGTCAGAGGGGGAGAGACGGGAAGGAGATGGCTTCGGATATGGACCTGTAAGACATATATTAGCCAAAATAGCTAAGTTTTTGTAAGGTTCAAAATATTGGGTAAAAACTTTATTATTTTTAATTAGCTCTGGAATTACTAAATTGGCATCTTGTAAATTGTAATAAGATTTATATATAAATCTGATTGACTAATTAAGTTTTTTCTTATTTTTCTTTTTTTTTTTTTTTTTTTTTTTTTTTTTGCTGAGCCATCTCTCCAGCTTAAAGGGGTTTATCTTTTTTTTTTCCTAAGTTTTTTATTTACATTCCAAATCATTTCTGCTTTCCAGTTTCCTCCCTCCCCAAAAGTCCCATAAGCCCCCTTCCCTCCCTCTTTTCCCCATTCAACCCCCTCTCGCTTCTCTGTCCTGCAATTTCCCTACATCCAGTCTTTCCAGGACCAGAGGTCTCTCCTTCCATCTTCTTGGAAATCTATAGATATGCAAATTGTGTCTAAGGTATTCCAAGATTCTGGGTTAATATCCCCTTATCTGTGACTGCATACCATGTGTGTTCTTTTGTGATTGGGTTACCTCACTAAGAATGATATTTTCCAGTTCTGACCATTTGCCTAGGAATTTCGTGGATTCATTGTTTTTAATTGCAGATACTATTCCATTGTGTAAATATACCACATCTTCTGAATCCATTCCTCCGTTGAGGGACATCTGGGTTCTTTCCAGCTTCTGGCTATTATAAATAAGGCTGCTATTAATATAGTGGAGCATGTGTGCTTAATGCATGCAGGGGAAGCCTCTGGGTATATGCCCAGGAGTGGTAGAGCAGGATCCTCTGGGAATGTCATGCCCAGTTTTCTGATGAGCTGCCAGACAGCTTTCCAGAGTGGTTGTACCAGCTTACAATCCCACCAGCAGTGGAGGAGTTTTCCTCTTTCTCCATATTCTCGCCAACAACTGCTGTCTCCTGTGTTTTTGATCTTAGCCATTCTGACTGGTGTGAGATGGAATCTCAGGGTTGTTTTGATTTGCATTTCCCTAATGACTAAGGATGATGAACATCTCTTTAGGTGCTTCTCAGCCATTAGATATTCTTCAGGTGAGAACTCTTTGTTTAGCTCTGTACCCCATTTTTTAATAGGGTTACTTGTCTCTCTGGAGTCTAACTTCTTGAGTTCTTTGTATATATTGGATATTAGCCCTCCATCGGATGTAGGGTTGGTAAAGATCATTTCCCAGTTAGTTGGTTGCTGCTTTGTCCTTTTCACAGTGTCTTAAAGATCTGTATGACAAGAACTTCAAGTCTCTGAAGAAATTGAAGAAGATCTCAGAAGATGGAAAAATCTGTCATGCTCATGGATTGACAGGATTAATATAGTAAAAACGACCATCTTGTCAAAAGCAATATACAGATTCAATGCAATCCCCATCAAAATCCCAATTCAATTCTTCATAGAGATAGAAAGAGCAATTCAAAAATTCATTTGAAATAACAGAAAACCCAGGATAGCTAAAACTATTCTCAAGAGTAAAAGAACTTCTGGTGGAATCAGTATCCCGGACCTCAAGCTGTACTACAGAGCAATAGTGTTAAAAAACTGCATGGTATTTGTACAGTGACAGGCACGTAGATCAATGGAACAGAATTGAAGACCCAGAAATTAATCCACACTCCTATGGTCACTTGATCTTTGACAAAGGAGCTAAAACCATCCAGTGGAAAAAAGATAGCCTTTTCAACAAATGGTGATGGTTCTACTGGAGGTCAACATGCAGAAGAATGCAAATTGACCCATTCTTATCTCCTTGCACTAAGCTCAATTTCAAGGGGATCAAGGACCTCCACATAAAACCAGACAATAGAAAAGAGACTAAACTTTAAGAGTCTTGCTTGTACTGGGTAATTTGGAAATATGGATGTTGTGTGGAATCCAGATGAGCTCACTGGACCCTAGTCAGAGAGCTGGCCAGGTGGGGGCTGGAAAGTAGGCATGCCAGTAGATCACTGGAATGTGGGCCTAACCTTCAGAGAGTTTTCAGGTCCTTTGGCAGGATAGTGGGAGTCTGCAATTAACTATTGCCTTGATAGCAGTAGAACGGGAACATGCCAGTGTTCTTTTTTAGTATTTCCCTCCAACAATCTCTACAGGTTCTCTCTCCTGTTTGTTGGGTATTTTGGCTAATGTCCTTCTTTTGTGTCCTGGGAAACTTTTGGGTCCCTAGCATCTGGGACTTTCTAGTGGCCACCTCCAGTTCCCCCTCCCCCACCTTTCCACACCTACTTTCCAATTCCTGACCATCTTAACTTCTCCCCCATCTCCTCCCATATCTGAACTGACCCCTCTTTTCCCTCCTCCCTCCTTTCTCCTTCCCACATCCCTTTCTCCTCTACTTCCCAAAGATTATTCTCTGTTCCTTACTGAGAAGGACTGTAGCATCCACACATTGGTGGGATCTTTCTTCTTGGGTCTCATAAGGTCTGTGAATTGAATCTTGGGTATTCTAAACTTCATTTTGAGTAATATCCACTTATCAGTGAGTACATAGCATTTGAGTTCTTTTGTGACTAGGTTACCTCACTCAGGTTGATATTTTCAAGTTCCATACATTTGCCTATGAATTTCATGAAATCATTGTTTTTAATAGCTGAGTAGTACTCCATAGTGTAAATGTACCATTTTTTTTGTATCCATTTCTCTGTTGAGGGACATCTGAGTTTTTCCCACTTCTGGCTATTATAAATAAGGCTGCTATGAACATAGTGAATTATGTGTCCTAATAAATAACACGTCTTGCTTTTTAAGAACAATTAGGTTTAAATATTCTCATATAACTGTCATAGTCAAAACTCAATGAATCTCAACTAATTGGGAATACACAAAAGAGGAATTTCACTCAAAAAGCTAGCTCTGTCATGCAAATATGAACACTGTATTAATGACATGACCTTTACAGTCAAACTTTCTTTTAACTACAAGAAGAGAAAGCAAAAGACCAGAGCATCCATGGGACTAACCTAAAGAAATCAGTAGTCCTCTTCCTTGATTAATATAGTTATCTGCAACTTTTATTCTTTCATGTTTTCCACACATCTCCATGGAGTTTAAAATTTGGTTTTTGGGTTTTGTTTTTTAGTTTTGGTTTTATTTTTGTTTTTGTTTTTTTGGTTTTTTGAGGAGTTTTTTTTTGTTGTTGTTTTCTTGTTTAATCACTTCTAATTGTTATCTTTCGATTTCAGCTACACTAGATGAATTGGAATTTATAATAATCTCTCAGCTTTCTTCCTGAATTCAGTTGGCTGTATATGTAAACTTTCCCATCATTTTTAATGTCTAATTATTATTTTATTTCAGGCAATGTTTGTTGATTCTCCTTCACATTGCCAGTTTCCAACTTTTCACATGCTTATGCTCAAATGTTGTGATCAAACTGAGAATATTTTCACTTTCTATTGTGAAATTTTAAACATTTTCACTGTCGAGCCAAAGTGTATTCTTTTTATATTTTATTTTCTAAGCTCAGAATATTACTATATTTGATATTATTCAAAGGCTAATGTATTTAGTGCAAAGATGACATATATTTTCCATTTTTCTGTTTCTTGTACTTTAACACATATTTTTCATGATGAAGCTATATATTTGGGTGATGAGTATTTATAGTGAGGAAAACAAAAACAGAATTATTACTCAGCAAATAAGCTAGTTTGCATAAATTATATTTTCATTGCTTAGCTCTACACATCTAAACTAAGAGACTCAATAAAGTCTGGTTATTTTCTAGTTCTAAAATTAGGTGACTTTGAATCAAGTCAGATTGTTAAGTAGAATTTTACATTATTCTAATTGGTCTTCTAGCTAATTTACTAAATTAAGTATTCAATCATCTGTAAGTAAAACGCATCCAGAAAGTCAGGGATATGCTGGATATTTTTCACTTTATTTTTTTCCTATTGGTCTATATATTTCTTCTGATAAAACGGATATGCAGTTTGGGAATGTTTGATCATATTAACCTTTTAATTGCTTCTCCTCATTTACTATACCACCAATACAGGGTCATGTAAAAATCAGTGCTACGAATAACCTGCCTTATAATGTCTCCTATATTTTTAAAAATAATAAGTAGCTACCTATTTTACTATCAAAAATTCTAAGTCAGAAAATATACACACAAAAACCCAAATATTTCAGCCAATGCACAATCATTTCTTCTCCTGTTTATAAGTTCTTCATGCCTTCTCTGTAAAGGGAATTAATACTTGTCCAGTTTATTACATGAGTAGTTTGCTTCTCCAACTATGCAAACACCTTTAACAGTGTCATTTTAGAAGTAGAAAACAGATTTACATCATACCAATCTGTTTCTAATTTGGTCACCGATGTTTAGAATTCTCTGATTATTGTTTCTGGAAAATGCCTACAGTCTTTTAAAGGAAAGGTCAGATACTATATTCATTCTAGCAGTTATGAAAATTCTGAAACAGCATCCTACTTGTGATAAAGGGTGTAATACCAAACTCTCTTACTTTTAATTATAATAATTATCTTAATTTTAATTATAATCATTAGTAAATGCATTGCCTTCTATGCTTAGTAGCAAGATCAATATTCAGTTGTAGAATTATTCGTGTTAAAATTATGCAGAGTACTCATATATCCTTTTAAGCCTTTACTTTAGTGATCATCAAATAAACAATTTGTTTAAAAATTCTTTGTTCTGTGTGTGACTGAACAATATTACAGTAGAAATCGTGCAGTACTTAGACATGATTCTAATAATTAAATAATAATTATACTGATCATGTTAGAAAAGTCCAAGAGAAGATACCAAGGACCTAGGTGTAGTCTAAGAACTTAGATATTGAATATGAGATTCTGTTAATGCTCAGTCACTGAAAAGAAGGCAATACTTTTTAACTATTGAGGTCCTTAAAATTTGTTTCTCCAAAAATCATTTATTGATATATTCAAACTCCAAATGATCCACATAGGACCGGGGACCTTCTAGAGACAATCATATGGCAGAGCCCACATGAGTGATCTTAGATCCTATTAGTTATGATCTCAATCCACTCCCCAAATCAAATTTTGAAATATTTAAAATATAAAATGGAAAAATTTTGTGTCCTTGGTATCTTCTAAAAATGTAAGACTTATTCTTCCCATTTAAAAAGTATAGAGTTTTTAAAAGACCTAAACAGAAGAATATAAATTATACTTAAAGGGGAAGACAATTCACCAGATTTCAGGGCACAGCATTCAAACACAGTAAATAAATGATTTTCATCATGCATATTATTCAAATTTATTTGTTACATTTCTAGTTTTCCAGATGGTGTAATATGAGTGGAATGGAAACAAAATACATAGTGTTTCATTATAATTTAATTTTCTCAGACACTGATAAAGTAGTATATATTTCACTGTCATACCTAGTAATTGCTAAAGCATGCCTTGATGAAGTAAAAACATATATTATGAATTAATCAAGATGTTAACCTAGAAAACATAAGTAGAAAATACACCATATATATGTGATAAGTTCTTCCTCCTAGGCAGTAGATTCAGAACCGTCAGGTTTTTAGTCAATTGCTGGATATATTCTTCTAATTACAATGTATTATCTAATTTACAGTGATTTCTCATTTATTTACTTGTACTTGGCTATTTTGCTAATCTCAAATCTGCAGCTTTGCTGTCATAGATTTGTTGTCTATGATCAATTGATAGATGAAAACTATGTGAGTGCTATCTTTATATATGAATCCAACCAACATTTTTATGGCAGCTGCAAAGCAAGAACATTCTTAAAATGAATGTGACTAATAAATTCCTACCAGTGTATGAACACTTAAAATCATTAATGGCTTTAAGTCTTATGTGGAAAGAGAGAAGATTTGCATAGCAGTATATGTAGATTCATGAGATACATTGATTATGATTGGAACATTAGATAAAATGAGGTCTAAGTGTCAACATATAGATTGGCTCATCATAAGGAGAACAAATTGTGTCTTGATTCTAACACAAAGTCTCAAGTGATGGCATCATTTATCCTATAGACAGTAAGTAAAGCAACCCTGCAAAAGAAAAGCACAGGAGGTCAATGAAGCTCTGTTTCCTGTGCTAAAAGTTGTATCATTTAAGAATTCATAATTTCCCTCTCCATCTGGTCCTTTCTGCTGTGGCAGACTGCTAGCCAGTCTGCTTCCCTTAACACACTATATGCTGAGCCATCCCAACAGATCAGCTGTACTCAGAACAGTTGGTAAGGATCTCCTCACCCCTACCCCTAGCCCCCATCTAAGTTCCAGAACTGCCCCTAAGGGCCCAGTGCCACTCCCCAATAGCCCTGCCCAACAAATACCACTTCCCTATCCCCAGTCCTTTCTGTGGAAGCAGACTGCTAGCCAGTCTGCTCCTGTGAAGATACCATATCCTGATCCATCCCAAAAGATCTGCTGTACTTAGAGCAGTCAAGCAACTGAAGCCACAGCCTGTGGCATCCCAGGAGATCTGCTACACATAGGGCATCTGAGCAGTTGATCACCAGCATGTCTGCTTCCCTGAAGATACCATAGCTTGAAGGCATCCCAGTTGCTCCTCTATATACATGGCAACGGGAAACAGACACCATAGTCTGAAGACCTCACAGGGGATCTGTGGTTGGAAGGCAACTGAACCAACAGACTGAAAGTCTCCCTGGTGTTCTGCTGTACATAAGGAAACAAAAAACACAGTTTATAGGCCCCCATGGAGAACAGCTTCACACAGGAAGGCAGCTTGACTGCTACTCAGAAGACCAACAGTCTGAAGGCCTTCCAGGAGATCAACTGTAGCCAGGGTAACAAATCAGCAGCTTCTCTGCCCCTCTAAGGAGACCTCATTTGGAAGGCCCCATAGGTGGTCTGCTACAAAAAAGGCTGCAGGCCTACCAGAAGACTTGATGCAACCCAGGACAAAAGAGACAGACTCCAGACAAAGTCACCCAGACCAGAAAACACCAGGGATAACCAGATGGGATGAAGCAAAAGCAAGACGATAAGCAGCAGCAGCAAATATACATATACATATACATATATATCAGAACCCAGTTCTTTCACCACAGCAAGCCCTGAAAGCACCAAGACACTTGAAAATAAAGATTCTGACTTAAAATCCTATCTTTTGAAGATAATAGACTCCTTTAAGGAGGATATACATAACTTGCAGGAAAAAAAGTACAGAAAAACACACGTAAACAGGTAGAAGCCTTTAAAGAGGAAAAAATAATAATTCCCTTAAAAAAATACATGAAAACACAATCAAACAGGTGAAGGAATTGAGTAAATTGGTCCAAGACTTAAAAGTGGAAGTAAAAACAATAAAGAAAACACAAATGGAAGCAAACCTGGAAATGGAAAACCTAGGAAAGAAGTTAGAAATTACAGATATAAGTATTGCCAACAGAATACAAAAGACAGAAGAGAGAATCTCAGGTGTAGAAGATACAATAGAGGAGATTGATACAACTGACAAAGAAATTTCAAAATGTAAAAAACTCCACCCCCCAAAGCATTCAGGAAATTCAGGACACAATGAAAAGAACAAATCTAAGAATAATTGGAATAGAGGAGAATGAAGATTCCCAGTTCATAGTACTTGAAAATGCCTTCAACAAAATCATAGAAGAAAACTTCCCCAACCTAAAGAAGAGATGGCATAAAGGTACAAGAAGCCTATAGAACACCAAATAAATGGGACCAGAAAAGAAAATCTTCTCGTCACATGATAATCAAAACACTAGAATCACAGAACAAAGAAAGAATATTAAAAGATGCAAAGGAAAATGGTCAAGTAACATACAAAGGTAGACCTCTCAGAATTTTGACACATCATACCCAATCTTATGGGATACAATGAAAGCAGTGCTAAGAGGAAAATTCATAGCACTAAGTGCCCTGGTAAAGAAACTGGAGAGAACTTACCCTAGCAACTTAACAGCACACCTGAGAGCTCTAGAACAAAAAGAAGCAATACAAATAGAACAACTAGAACAATACAAAGAATCAACAAGACAGAAAGCAAGTTATTTGAGAAAATCACCAAGATAGATAAACCTGTATTCAGACTAACCAGATGGCACAGAATCAATATCCAAATTAACAAAATCAGAAATGAAAAGGAGATACAGCAACAGAAACTGAGGAAATTAAAAGAATTATCATATCCTACTATAAAAGCCTATGCTCAACGAAACTGGAAAATTTAAATGAAATAAGTGGTTTTCTAGACAGATACCACATACCAAAGTTAAATCAAGAGCAAATAAACTATCTAAACATGCCCATATCCCATAAGGAAATAGAAAATTCATTTAAAAACTTCCCAACGGAAAAAAAAAAATAGTCCAGGATCAAATGGATTTAGTGCAGAGTTCTACCAACTTTTCAAAGAAGACCTGATTCCAGTACTCCTCAAACTAGTCCATGAAATAAAAACAGAAGGAACACTACCCAATACATTCTATGAAGCTACAATTACTCTAATACCTAAAAAACACAAGGACTCAAACATAAAAAGAGAACTTCAGACCAATCTTACTTATGAATGTCTTGCAAAAATACTCAGTAAAATTCATGCAAACTGAATCCAAGAACACATCAAATCCATCATTCACCAAGATCAGGTAGGTTTCATCCCAGGGATGCAAAATTGGTTCAATATATGAAAATCCATTAATATAATCCACTACATAATCTCACTCAAAGAAAAAAATCACATGATTATCTTCTTAGATGCAGAAAAAGCATATGACAAAATATAACACCCCTTCAGAATAAAAGAATAGGAGAGATCAGGGATTCAAGGCCCATACTTAAACATAATAAAAGCAGTTTACGGCAAACCGACAGCCAATATAAAATTAAATGGAGAGATATTTGAAGCAATCCCATGAAAATCAGGGACAGGACAAGGATTCCCACTCTCCTCACACCCATTCAATATAGTACTCAAGATGGTAAGCTAGAAAAAGAAGAAAACAAAAAGAGATCAAGGAATATGAACAGGCAAAGAAGAAATAAAGGTATCATTATTTGCAGAAGATTTAATAGTATACATATGCAACCAAAAAAAAAAATTCTACCAGAGAACCTCTCCAACTGATACACAACTTTAGCAAAGTGTCCAGATATAAAATTAACTCAAACAAATCAGCAGCCTTCATTTATATAAATGAAAAAAAAAAGGATAAAAGGCTGAGAAAGAAATTAGGGAAACAGTTCCTTTCACAATAGCCACAGATAATATAAAATATCTTGGAGTAACTCTAACCAAACAAGTTAAAGATCTATATGACAATAACTTAAAGTTGCTCAAGAAAGAAATGGAAGGAGATCTCAGAAAATGGAGAGATCTCCCATGCTCATGAATTGGCAGAATCTACATAGTATAAATGGCCATCCTACCAAAGGCAATCTACAGATTCTATGCAATCCCCATCAATATCCCTACATAATTCTTCAAATTCATGGAAAGAGAAATTCTCAAAATCATCTGGTATGGCAAGAAAACCAAAATAGTGAAAACAATTCTTAACAATAAAATAACAGATGGGTTAATCATCCCTCACCTCAACCACTACTAAAGAGCAATAGTGATAAAAACAGCACAGTATTGGTACAGAAACAGAAGGTTTTATCAATGGAATAGAATTGAAGACCCAGAAATAAAACAACACACTTATGCACGCATTTTCTTTGACAAAGAAGTCAAGTGCATACAATGGAAAAAAGAGAACTTCTTCAATAAATGGTGCTGGTCTAACTGACTATCTATATGTAGAAAAATGAAAATAGACCCACGTTTTTCAACTTGCAAAAAGCTCAAGTCCAAGTAGACCAAGGACCTCAACATAATACCAGATACACTGACTCTAATAGAAGAGAAAGTGGAAAAGAGCCTTGAACTGATTGACACAGGAGAAATTTCCTAAACAGAACTCCAAAGGCTCATGCTCTAAGATCAAGAATTGATAAATGGGACCTCATGAAACTGTAAAGCTTCTGTAAGTCAATAAGACAAATTGAAAACCCACCAATTGGGAAAATATCTTTACTAAGCCCACATCTGATAGAGAGCTAATATCCAAAATAAATAAAAGAACTCAAGAAGCTAAACACCAAAAATTCAAACAACCCAATTAAAAAATGTGGTATAGTACTAAACCAAGAATTTACAACAGAAGAATCTCAAATGGTTGAGAAAAACCTAAAAAAAAGTTCAAATCTTTAGTGATCAGAGAAATGCAAATCAAAATGACCCAGTTATTTCACTGTACAGCAATCAGAATGCCTAATGAGATCCCTAACTGGTATAACAACCCTGGAGGTAAATCAATCTGGAGGTTCCTCAGATAATTAGAAATAGATCTAATTGATGACCCAGTAATTCCGCTCTTGGGAATATACCCAAAAGATGCTCCAACTTTCTTGAGGGGCATGTGTTTCACTACGTTCATAGTGCCCTTGATTGTGATTGCCAGAAGCTGAAAACATCTGAGAAGTCCCAAGACAGAAGAATAGTTAACAGAAAATGTGGTTCCTTTACACAATGGAATACTACTCAGCTATTAAGAATGAGAACATCCTAAGATTTGCAGGCAAATGCATGGAACTAGAAAACATCATCCTAAGTGAATTAACCCAGACTCAAAAGGACATACATGGTATGTACTCACCAATAAGTGAATATTAGCACCCCACCCCCAAAAAAAAGTACTAATACCCAAGATAAAATTCACAGAACTCAAAAAGTTCAACAAGCTTATGGGCCCAAGTGAGGTTCCCTCAGTCCTCCCAAGCCTGAGGAAAAGGTGATCCAGCGACAGGCCCAAAGAAGGATCCAGCTCAAGGGGAGCTCCCAAGGCCTGACAATATTAGTAAGACTATGGAACATTCACAAAAAGCAACCTATCATGACTTCCTTCTCAAAGACTCAACAAGCAGCAGAAAGAGTCAGATGCTGATATTTGCACCCAACCAATGGACAGAAGAGTCTGACACTTGTGAAATTGGGGAAAGCTGGAAGAAGCTGAAGAGGAGGGCAACCCTGTAGGAGGACCAGCAGTCTCAATTAACCTGGACCCCCAAGATCTCTCAAACACTGAACCACCAACCAGGCAGCGTACACCAGATGATATCAGGCTCCCAACACATATACAGCAGAAGACTGCTGGGTCTGGGTTCAATCAGGGAAGATGCACTAACCAACCAGAGCCTGGAGGCCCAAGGGAGTTTAGAGGTCTGATTGGGTAGGGGGTGGGTGATTGGGATATCCTCATGGACACAGGGGGATGAGGAGGAAGTATTTGATGTGGAACAGTCGGAGGGTAGATGGGGGGGGTTGAATCTGGAGTTTAAATAAATAAATAAGTAAATAAATAAATAAACGATTAAATAAAGACATTTTCCTTTTAAAAATTATAAATGTGACTCTTTAGAAAGTTAACAGCAGTAAAACATAAATGAAAGTGGATGTTAATTATGCAAAGTAGATCCTGATGACACCATACTGTCCACATGCATCTGACATTTCTCTTCCCTTCTGACCACTGTTTCTATAGTGTGAGCTTAAGAAGATCTTTACACGCTTTCTTCTCCCTGATAAAATTTGTTCATAGGGTAGGAAATACAAATTGATTTGCAGTTGGAATTAATTCATTCAGCCTTAGAGAAGTTTTAGCATTGAGACTTTGATAAATGCTTCAGTTTTCTAGAGTGGGGAAATTCTTGAGGCATATTCAAACAATTTTCCAGCTGGATTAAAATGCAGCACTGGATATCAGTAAGCTAAATTATCACTTGTTGGAATTCTTCTGTTTCCTTTTCCACATCCTTTTCTGATCTTTTCCCAAACAAATTCATTATAGTTAAGAATTCCTGTGTAATTGTCTATTTCTAGAAAAAACAAGTAATTATGGAAGGTTTCCTGCATTTAACTAACATTAATATAAGTCCAATTACGTTTCTATACTCCCCTTGGTACCATTTTCTTCCCATGAATCTTGCTTTAATATCTTAGGCCTGCAGTTATACTGTTACCCCCAGAACTGTGGTATTATGGCACGTAACTTGGCCTCTTCTCCATAAATATCACATTATTCATTTTTAAAAGCATGGTTAAAGTTCCACTCCTTTCCTACAATGATTTTATTCTCTTATTATATTATGTACATGTTAATGATAAAAACATACAGAACTTCATCAACCCCTGCATCTTTAGTAAAATCATTAGATTATATGGATCTGTACACTGCGTCAAAATCATCTTGTATGCCTAATATATTTTACTGTACTTCTGCATCATTGATGAATTTCAAAGTTAATGATTTCAGACAAGATCACAGCCAGTGTTTTATATCTGCCTTCTCTCACATTATATATTTGAAGACATGTTCTTTTGGAGAAACTCTACTCAATATTGACACAAGTATCTTGAATCCAGGTAATTGATTTCCTTGCTTACATGATGATGATTACTATATGATCTGTCTGCTTGAAGCTATTTTTTTTTGTTTTTTAATAGATATTTGCTTTATTTACATTTCAAATTTTATCCCCTTTCCTCATTACCTCTCTGAAAACCCCCTATTTCATCCTCCTCCTGCTCTTTTCCAAACCCCCTCCCACTTTCCTGATCTGGCATTCCCCTACACTGGGGCACCGAGTCTTCACAGGACCAATGGCATCTCCTCTCATTGATGTCTGAAAAGACCATCCTCTGCTACATATGTAGCTGGAACCGTGGGTCCCTCCATGTATACTCTTTGGTTGGTGGTTTAGTCCTTGGGAGCTGTGGGGTTACTGGTTGGTACATATTATTGTTACTCCTATGAGACTGCAAAATTCTTCAGTTCCTTCGGCCCTTTCTCTAGCTCCTCCCACTGGGTACCCTATGCTCAGTCCATTGGTTGGCTGTGAGTCAAGGGTATTTTGATCCCCCTTCTAAGAAGGACCAAAGTATTCACACTTTGGTCTTCTTTGATCTTGAGCTTCATGTGGTCTGTGAGTTGTGTCTTGGGTATTCCATACTTTAGGGCTAATATCCACTTATCAGAGATTTATAATTATGCTTCTCATTTGGATTCTCGCATATTATAGCAATAGAAAATACTCTAATGTTGCTATAATCAATTGCTTTAAACAATGTTTTTAAGCAAATAAAAATATTTGATTTCCACTTCTGATTTCAAACCTTTGTTTTACTTTTTTGTTTTTTGTTTGGTTTTTGTTTTTGTTTGTTTGTTTTTTGGTTTTCTGGGGTTTTTTTGTTGTTGTTATTTTTTGGCTTTAATTGACTCCTATCTGGTTTGTTGTAACCCTATCACTTGCTCCAAAACTTTCTCTCCCCCTCTCTCTTCCTCCCTTTTTCTCTCATGGTAATTCATGATATTGCATTAGGCAGTGTTGAATGTAAGAAATATTATCATTGGTCTAAAGTAAATGTACTTGTATTATTTCCAATTTAAGGATTCTTGGGCTTGAATACCAGAATCATGGGAAATGTGTGCTTCATAGCTCTGTGATTTTCATGGTTGTATTTTCAGTGAAAGATAAAGAATATGCTGAACAGTTATTTTAAACCATTATGCAATTGCCTAAGAGTTTGTGATTTTGTAGGCTGTATTCAAGCACTTGTAGGACATTTTTCTATTGACTGATGATTGATATATTCTCTTTTGAGATATTTTGAGATATGAAATTTAAAAAATCTAATTTGTGTTACAGGAATGTCCAAAAATGTATGTGTGTATTTTACCTATAAGAAGCACTCAGAACTATTTTTTATAGAGCAAAGCATGGAACTTACTAAATGAATAAAACTGACAACAAAAGTACAGTGTTTAATACCATGGATGACCATGCATCAAAAGTCTCAAAGCTCTAGGAAGGCAAAATTGTGGTAATTAAATTTATATATGAAATTAATTAACTCAGACATTAAAATGTTGTACATAATTTAAGTTAAACTTTAAATAATATTTGTTTGCACTTAGAATCTGTACAATACTTTTCCAATATAAGTGTATTTTTTTTACTGTTCTATTGCACTGAGGAAACACCATGACCAAAACCACTCTTACAAAACAAATTATTTAATTGGGAGTTTGCTTATAGTCTCAGTCTCAGTTGATTAGTTAATTATGGGTGAGTACACAATCATTATTGCAGAAGGCAGAAAGCAGAAAACTATGGCACTGAACCAGTAGCTGAGAGCTTTACGTGCTGATTCATAGGCAATAGTCAGAGAGAGAGAGAGAGAGAGAGAGAGAGAGAGAGATGGAGACATGCAGATAGACAGAGACAGAAGGACAGAGACAGAGAGACACACAGAGAAAGACAGAAAGAGGGGTGAGAGAAAGAAACAGGGGGACAGTAAGACAGAAATAGAGCAATGGAGAGAGCCTGGTGTGGGCTTTTGTATCCTGAAAATCAAACGTAATGACATACCTTTACTGACAAGGCCACGCATACTAAAATGAGGGCCTACTTCCTAATCTTTCCCTATTAGTTTCACTGGCTGAAGATCAAACATTCAAACATATGAGTCTAAGGGGAGCATTCTCATCCAAACACCTACTGCAAGAAAATTATTTTTTTTTCTCTTCTTTATTTCTTAATTTCTCTTTCTGTCTCTACTACACTCCTACATTCTTTGTTCATTCTTCCTATCCTATTTTTTATATTTCTTTGTTCTTTGATCTTTATTAATTTCTTTTCCCACATCTCTATGCCATTATTATTCTTTTACTCCTTTTTCTCTTGAGTTGCATGAATAGCACTTGTAAGTTGGAGGTTACCATTTTTTTCAATTGATTCAAGCACCAAGATTAAAAGTTCAGTTACAATCAGAATAGAATGAAGTGCTATTGGAATTAATAATTTAACATCACTATGATAATCATTGACCTGCATTAGTGATTTGCATCTGATAAACCAATAATCACATATATAAAAGTGAGAAATATTACTAGTTCATTTTATATTTTGGGTTGTCAGAATTTTATACAGTTCTCAGAACACTCCAAAAGGCATCTTTTCTCTTGCTATTTGCATATTAGCACAATTTAATTTTCTTGTGAGTCTTGGGTTTCTAATTGCTCTAGTTAAAGAGTGAAGAAGCTGCTTAAAACTTCCTGTTTACTTCACATCTCTATTGTATTCTTTCATTTTTGCTACAGTGTTATGCTATTATTTTAGGAATCCCATGAAATTCATAGTCACTATACATCGAAATTCTTAACCTCAAATTCTATTTTCCTATTTGAGGTAATCATGATAGTGAATGTTGATAGATAACAGGATGTAGAATACTTTAAAAGACAAATTTCTGTGAATGTCAGTTAAATGTTACCTAGATCAAGTTAACATGTGGGTATAACTATCTTGATTAGGTTAATTAACGTAGAAAAACACATTTTACTGGATTTAACTGGGAATAGTACAATTCCATGTCTTTCAGAAGCTGAATAAAAAGAAAATATGATGAGTAACAGCATTTTTTTTCTTTGTTTCTTAATTGTAGATGCAAATCACCCCACTGTTCCCAAGATTTCCTCAGTGTGATGGGTTATTCACAACACGCATGTATCAAAATAAACCCTTGTGTCATACTTCTGTCAGTCATTTTTCCAGAGATGAGTAAAGTAACAAATACTTTGATCACAATACAAATATTCACACAACATTTGAAGTATCATTAGTATGTTGAAGTAACTAAGTTTTATAACATCAAATATTTTTATAACATCACCATTATCTAAAACATATATAAATCAAGTGTGCTAATTTAAAATTTTAGATGTAGTACTTTAAAAAGAAATAACCGTTACTATAAATTAGGTTAGAGTTTGAGAATAGCATATACATACCCAATGAACTTATCACATACATGTGCTATTCCCTTCCATACTCTGCTGCTTGGGTGGCTGCTTCTTCTTCTTCTTCTTCTTCTTCTTCTTCTTCTTCTTCTTCTTCTTCTTCTTCTTCTTCTTCTTCTTCTTCTTCTTCTTCTTCTTCTTCCTCTTCCTCTTCTTCCTCCTCCTCCTCCTTCTCCTCCTCTTCCTTTTCCTCTACCTCTTCTTTCTGATTCTCCTCCTCCTCTTCTTCTTCACCCATAAAGTACAATCTGTCCTGCCATTCTGTACATAGGTGTGGGCCAGCCAATGAAGCCTACCAGTGATCCAACTCTCTAGAACAATATACCATGCTTCAGCAGCTATCAATTGCCAGTCTCACTTTAATAAGGGATGGAGCCTACAGAGCTATTCTCCCTACATGATTTATTTTAAACTTGTCTATTTCTGATATTTTGCAGGTATCTTCAAATCAGATGTACTGTGTTCCTGAGTTCAATAGCCATTGCCTGTCCAGACGATAACATTTCACTGAACTAACAATTCTTTGGCATATGTATTATTTTTTTAGTTAATTTAGTTTCATATAATATTTTAAATATATATTTTTCTTCTCCAACTCCTGCAAGATCTTTCCAATCTCCTTACACACTCAACTTTATTTTCTCTTTTTACCCTCCTCAATTTTTCCAGTTCCTTTCAACCTTTGTATCAACTCAACTTCATGTTCTTTTTCTCTTTCCAAAACAAAATGAAAAAAATGAAAATGAAAACAACAAAAATTAATTTGATAAGAATTTCCAAAACAAAAGGCACACACATAAATATAGACAAATTCAATTTTGTGTTGACTAACTTCTGCTGGTTGCATAGGGCCTGCCCTTAAGTTTTCTGATATATTTAAGAGGAAACTGAGTTTTGGGTTTTATTTGTTTATTTGTTTGTTTGATTGATTTTGTTTTTGAGCCACCATGTGGTTGCTGGGAATTGAACTCAGAACCTTTGGAAGAGCAATCGGTGCTCTTAACCATTGAGTCATCTCTCCAGCCCTTGATTTTGTTTTTGTTGTTGTTGTTGTTTTGTTTTGTTTTGTTTTTCTTCCAAGCAGGTATGATTTCCAAGTATCTTTTTGTTTAGTGTTTGAAGTTTGTGCTCACTACTCATTAACACTGTTGAGATTTGGTCTGGTTTGAACATAGATCCCTGAGCCTTGTTGGAGGGATTTGATGAAAACATCTCATTTAGAATTGACACATGATTCCATGTGAATAATAATATCATTCTTTTTTTCTTTGTTGACTGAGTATGAAAATTGACAATCTCTCACTCTTAGTACATTATAAAGTTGTGGGTCTCTGTTTAATTACCACCTACTGAAAGAAGCTTCTAAAATGATGGCTTAGTGATGTACTGACTTATGAGTATAGCAATGTAACCTAAGGATTTGAATCACCCCTATGTTCCTTTTTGCCTCTTTCAGTTTTGTCTACCTCTGATGTTCCCTGACCCTGGGGTGGAGAAGTAATAAATATGTACCATTTAGGAATAAATACTCACAGTCAATGATTAGCAGCACTATGGCTAGTTATGAATTATTACATTGACTAATGTCTACTCGAAAAAAAAAAAGCTTGTCTGACATATGTTGATTGCAGTTCAGTTGTATGCCCAGGTCGATTGTTATAACCATAAGAATTTAGAAAACAAATTGATGGTATAACTGTTTAGTAAAATAACAAGGGCAATTTAATACTATATGATCAAGCAATTTAACACTTTCGACACAAACTCAATAACAGACATGAAATTATCTTCTGAGATTGGCTAGAAATGCCCAACAAAGGGGAGAGAGAACCTGTAGAGACAATATCCATAGGTTAGAGGGATGGGGTCACCCACTCATCTCTAAATTTTTAACTCAGAATTGCTCCTTTCTAAGGGAAATATGGGGACAAAGTGTGGATCAGAAACTGAAGGAAAGGCCATCCAGAGACTTCCCCACCTGGAGATCCATCCCATATACAGAATACAGGGTAAGAACAATGGTTTCTTTCCTAGGTGGGGTTCTCCATTATACCTTCAGGTATGGGGAATACTAACAATCACCAAGGAAGTTTCATGACTAAATTGAGATACATTTCTGTGCATTCTGAATCGAAAATGAGTGTAATGTTTAGAAACAATGCTTTACCACATAGCTCTATGGGAAACAAGGACAATGGGAAGAGTCTGTGACCTTCTTGACCTAAAATTCCTGATGCTGTTATCTCTTGCTAGCCAAAGATTGTCATTTAATAACCTAGGTCTTTCAGGTGTGGCATTATATACCTATTGCTATTTAAATCACCTTAGAAAGTTTACACAGAATACAATGGATTCGTATATTCTGGTAGCAATTTTAAATGGCTTGACTATGACAAGTCTTTACATTTTTATTGTTTACTTCAGTATCTTTATTTGGTTTGTTAAATATTTAATTGTAGACATCTTTTATTTCCTTCTTTAAGCTTATTCCCAGGTACTTTAGCTCTTTGTGGCCATTGTAAATATAAATATTTACCCAATATTTATAGTAAGTTTACCACTGATACATAAGAAGTTTGATGAATTTTGCCTGTTAATTTTGAATCCTATTACTTTTGGAAGAATATAGCTATAACTTTCCAGACTAGTCTCCTAATATGTATATTTTTAAGATTATTTTTATTGGATATTGTCTTTATTTACAATTCAAATGTTTTCTACTTTCAAAGTCTCCCCTTCAGAAACCCCTATCCCATCTGCCCACCCCATGCCTCTAAGAGGATGCTCCTCCCCACACCCACCAAGTCCTGTTTTTCTGCCCAGGCATTCCCCTACACTGAGGCATAAAACATTCTCAGGCCCAAGGACCTCTCCTCCAACAGATGTCACAAAGGCTGTCCTCTGTCACAAATGTGGCCAGAGCCATGAGTCCTTCCATGTATACTCTTTAGTTGGTGATTGAGTCCCCAGAAGTTCCAGAGAGTTTGGCTTGTTCACATTGTTGCTCCCGCTATGGGGCTGCAAAGCCCCCATCTTTTTCAGTCTCTTCTCCAAACTCCTCCATCAGGGACCCCTCGCTCAGCCCACTGATTGGCTTCAAGCATCCAGTTCTGTATTTGTCAGACTCTGGCAGATCCTCTTAGGAGACAGACATATCAGGCTCCTGTCAGCTAGCACTTCCCAGCATCCACAATAGAGTCCTGGTTAGGTGACTGTATATGGGATGGTTAATATCCACTTCTCAGTAAGTGCATACTGTGTGTGTTCTTTTGTGACTGAGTTACCTCACTCAAGATGATATTTTCAAGTTCCATCCATTTGCTTGTAAATTTCATGAAGTCATTGCTTTTAATAACTTTGTAGTATTCCATTGTGTAAATGTACCACATTTACTGTATCCATTACTCTGTAAAAGGACATCTGGGTTGTTTACAGCTTCTGGCCATTATAAATGGGGCTGCTATGAACATAGAGGAGCATGTTTCTTAGGTACATATTAGAGCATGTTCTCAGTGTATGCCCAGGAGTGGTATAGATGGGTCCTCAAGTAGCACTATGTTCAATTTTCTGATGAATCACCAGACTGATTTCTAGAGATGTTGTACCAGCTTGCAATCCCACCAACAATGGAGGAGTGTTCTTATTTATCCACATTCTCGTCAATATCTGCTGTCAACTGAGTTTTTGATCATAGCAATTCTGACTTGTTTGAGGTGGAATCTCAGAGTTGTTTTTATATACATTTCCATAATGAATAAAGGTGTAAAACATTTCCTTAGGTGCTTCTCAGCCATTCGGTATTCCTCAGCTGAGAATTTTCTGTTTAGCTATGGTCCCCATTTTTAATAGAGTTATTTGGTTCTCTGGAGTCAAACTTATTGAGTTCTTTGTATATGTTGGATATTAGCCCTCTATTGGATGTGTAATTGGTAAAGATCTTTACCCAATCTGTTGGTTGCAATTTTGTCCTATTGACAGTTTCCTTGGCCTTATAGAAGCTTTGCAGTTATATGAGGTCCCATTTAATGGATTCGTGATCTTGGAGCACAAGCCATTGGTGTTCTGTTCAGGTACATGTCCCCTGTGCCCATGAGTTTGAGGTTTTCCCCCCATGTTTTCTTCTATTAGACTCCATGTATCTGGCTTTATGTGGAGGTCCTTAGTCCAATTGGACTTGAGCTTCATACAGTAGATAAGAAAGGATCGATTTGCATTCTTCTATATGATGAACACCGTTTGTTGAACAGGCTATCTTTTTTCCACTGGATGGTTTTAGCACTTTTGTCAAAGATCAAGAGATCATAGGGGTGTGGGTTCATTTCTGGGTCTTTAATTCTATTCTATTGATCTACCTGCCTGCCCCTGTGCCAATACCTTGCAATTTTTATCACTATTGCTCTGCAGAATAGCTTGAGGTCAGTGATTGTGAATCCCCCAGAAGTTGTTTTATTGTTGCAAAGAGTTTTTGCTGGTTTTTTTGTCATTCCACATGAATTTGAGAATTGATCTTTCTGACTCTATGTAGAATTGAGTTGGGATTTTGATGGGGATTGTTTTAAGTTTGTTAATTTTTTTGGGCAATATGCCATTTTTACTATATAAATCCTGCCAATCCACGAGCATGGAAAATATTTCCATCTTCTGAAGTCTTCTTCGATTTCTTTCTTCAGAGACTTGAAGATCTTGTCATACAGATCTTTCACTTGTTTGGTTAGAGTCACACCAAGATACTTTATATTGTTTGTGACTATTATGAAGGTCGTCATTTCCCTAATTTCTTTCTCAGCCTGAGTATTCTTTGAGTATAGTAAGTCTACTGATTTGTTAGATTTATTTGTATATCTGGCCACATTGCTGAAGTTTTTGTCCAGCTGTAGGAGTTCTCTGGTGGAGTTTTGTGGGTCACTTAATTATACTATCATATCATCTGAAAATAGGGATAGTTTGACTTCTTCCTTTCCAATTTGTATCCCTTTGACTTTCTTTTCTTGTCTAATTGCTCTAACTAGAACTTGAAGCACTATGTTGCACACATAGGGATAGGGTGGGTAGCCATGTCTACTCTTTGATTTTAGTGGGATTGCTTCAAGTTTATCTCCATTTATTTGGATGATGGCTACTGGTTTGCTGTATATTGCTTTTACTATATTTATGGATAGGCCTTGAAATTCTTATCTTTCCAAATCTTTTAACATGAAGCGATGCTGACTTTTGTCAAATACCCTCCCCCTCAATTGGAGAACTGGAAGAAGAAGAAGAAGAAGAAGAAGAAGAAGAAGAAGAAGAAGAAGAAGAAGAAGAAGAAGAAGAAGAAGAGGAGGAGGAGGAGGAGGAGGAGGAGGAGGAGGAGGAGGAGGAGGAGGAGGAGGAGGAGGAGGAGGAGGCCAGCCCCTTAAGGAAAACTGAGTTATCTCATATCAACCTCATCCATCTAGAAACCATCAAAAGAGCTACACTTATGCATCATCATCACAGTTTTTAAAAGTTCTGATCAATGTTTTTCTGTTGAGGATTTTCTTCTTTTCTGGTTGTGGAAAGAGATTATCACAGAAATATTTTATATTTCATTCTCAACTGTGAGTCTGCAGTAACCAATACAACTGGAAAAGAAGTTTCTTTGATATTTATAGTAGGCAGGAACACAGATCACAAATATTTACATGGTTTCTAGGTGTAATAATGATCTCAAACATTCACATGGCTTCTGGTGCCAACATGTGGCATGAATCTTTTCCAGTGGCAATACAGACCAAGGATATCAATAGGGCACTCTGCTATAGCATGGGATAGGGAGCAGAATATGCCAAAAATATCAACATGGTCTCAGTGGAAAAATGAGCCATGGATGCCCATATGATCCTTGGTGGCAACTAGGTCCATGAACATGTGCCATTGTTCAGCCGCAAATTGCAGAGGAGTTCTTAAAGAAGGGATGTTTGCAAGTAGTGAAAAGAATGGCTATAAGTCAATTACAGGTAATCTGTAGTCTATAAAAGACAGCTCTCTACTAGAAAAAGCTCTCTGCTTAAGACTGATCTCTTGTTAGAAAAAAATCTATAGGCTCTCTGGATAACTATTTCATTTCCAACCAAAGTAAAAAAAAATTAAAAAAAAAAGACTGCTAGAAAAAAATCTTGGATTTTCTGACCAAGATCAGAAATCTAATAGAAAATTTCTGAAAGACCTGACCAAAGCAGTCTTTAATTTGCATATCAATTCAGTCATCTATTCCCCATACCCTTTACTCAGGAATCAGTATTTTATGAACTTATCTTCTTGGTTCTTAGAAGAAGACAGCAAGTATAACCTTGAAAGAATAACGTTTCACAAAGGAGGAACATAAAATATACTATGTACATTATTATACAAACAAACCCCATACCCATATCAACCATCAAGTTTTTCACATGAAAAATTAATTCAGAGATCTGTCTGCCTTTGTAAGCAAAAAAGTAAAAGTAGCCTAGTGATATCCCATACTGAAATTACCATTCCCACCATTCTTGGAGCTAATTTCAATCTGTCCTAGGTTAACCTTAATTTCAGGAATCTGTCCGCCTTTGTAAGCACAAACAATAAACTTAGCTAGGTGGGAATTTGTCCCATGATCCTTACTCCCAAAATCCATTTACCTTATTCCTTAATATCTTTCTGACAAGCTGACTCATAGTACAACCAACTTTATTGTTTTAGACCTATGAAGCTCTTTATATAATTCATATTGCTTCCTTATATTTTGTATAGTTGAAGCATTATACATTGGTGAATGTATATCTACAGAGTTGTTCCTCACAGCCTTAAGGACTGGCCTGAAAATCAGTGTTTATGTCACCATTTTTGCTGAGGAACACTAGACATAGCTTTGCCTTCCAGACTTGTGCTGTATCTAATTACCATGGAATCATTAACTTTGGCATGGCATTTACCAAAGGAAGAACATAAAATATGCTCTCTACATTATTATATGAACAAATTCCATGTCCATGTCAACCATCAATACTTGTGGATACCATGGCTTCTTGGCTCTGCTCCAATGGTGAGAACTTTGTCACACCATCCCTTCTGCAGCACAACGTGGCAAACATGGCTTTAAGCAACAGCACCGACACATACTTTTATCCTGCCATAGAACAGACCACCAATCTCAACATGGCCTCTGGTGGCATTTTTATATACCTCAATGAGTGAATTCATATTTGAAGATATAAACCCTTAAGTATAAATATGTATAAATACATGGAGACAAAAATTATATACTAATATATATTTATGAATATATATAAGTATATATACATAAAGAATAGTTCACATATCATTTGATGACCTATAATTTATGCTTTAAGCCAAAATAAAAGATAATTTTTACGAAGCTAAAATTACTCACTCATATATGATACAGAGTAGCAGACATGAGTACATCATCATTTTTGGATAATTATTCTGTTGCTTTTTCAGAAAACAACTCCTTTGAGTTATACCATAAAAACATTCTGACTTATGAAAAATTCTGTTTCTGATCTTAACTGATATGTTGACTACATTTTGAATTTTAGTCTTTAAGAGAAAACTTGTTATATGATTCTCAGTTTTTAAGTGATTTTCTTTGTATTCTGTTGACAGCTTTGTATTACTACAAAATGAGTACATTAGAGTTTCTAAGAATTTAGATACACAACTCCTTTCTTTTTTCTATCATAGAGTTGCTCTTTAAAAATTAACATGCTTTACTTAAATTAAGCCTTCAAAATAAAATTAATGGTAGTATATGGAACATAAAACTATGAATATAGGGATATGATCTATCAAACGGATTATTAGTCAAGGTTGAGAGAAAAAGGACTTCATTGCAAACATAAAATTTATTTTCAAGTGTGTCTACTTATAAGATGAATATTTATAGATACATCATTTAGTTTAAAAGCAAATGTAAATAAAGTGTCAAAATGATTATGAGAGTTAATGATTTCTCTGTTTAATGAAAAAATTATTATAAACTATATTAATGTAAGCATATGTTTAGTATGCCTTTCTGCTTCACTTAATTTTAAAACTCAATGTATATAAGTCTACCTTGTTATCAAAAGTGTATATATGTATGTACATATATATTTATTTATGGAACCTTCCAATAGTATTTCCTCCACTGTGTATAAGATTTTATGGTGTGAGCTGACCCTAGGAAAGACACCTATGTAAGAGAGACACCTACACAAATAAAAGAAACTATTTTTTTAATTAGATATATTCTTTATTTACATTTCAATTTATTTCCCCTTTCCTGGATCCCTCCTCCCCAAAAGTCTTATAAGCCCTCTTCTCTCCCCCCTGTTCCCCAATCAACCCCGCTTCCCTGTCCTGGTATTCCCCCTACACTGCTGCACTGAGCCTTTCCAGGACCAGGGGTCTCTCCTTCCTTCCTCTTGAGCATCATTTGCTATGGGAATTTTTTCTTGGATATTCCAAGTTTCTTGGCTTATATCTGCTTATCAGTGAGTGCATACCATGTTTGTTCCTTTGTGATTGGGTCACCTCACATAAGATGACATTCTCCAGTTCCACCCACTTGCCTAAGAATTTCATTAATTCATTGTTTTTAATAGCTGAGTAGTATTCCATAGTGCAAATATACCACATTTCTGTATCCATTCCTTCATTGAGGGACATCTGGGTTATTTCCAGCATATGGCTATTATAAATAGGGCTGTTATGAACATAGTGGAGCACGTGTCCTTAATACATGCTGGAGAATCCTCTGGACATATGCCCAGGAGTGGTATAGCAGGGTCCTCCGATAGTATTATGCTTAGTAGAGCCTTCCATTTTGAGTAATGGTTGAGTAAAGTTTAAGTTCCCAAGACCTTCCTGGGAATGTACATCCAAATTGGCAGAAAGAAACATGTACACTGGTAACTGGTATCCTTGTTGGCAAGTTAAGACATGAATATTAGATATGTATCATCCTGGTAGACAAGTTTGGACTGGAATATTGGACAAGGCAACTACCCTGCCACACTTGAATACTCCAAGAAATCGGAGTGGGATAAATGTGCAACAAAGACACGTTACTAAAGAAATTCCCTTTCCCTAAATCCTGACTGGTGAAATGACTTGGCACAAACATTTTTGAATTGTGGGTTTCAAAACCCTGTAGGATCCTAAGTCAGTGTCATTGTTTAGTTCCTGAACCTCAGCCATGGCCCTGGACAACCAGTCCTGGGGCATATGCTCAATAAACTATCCATGTCTGACAGAGATCTGCATGTGCATATTTTGTGAGGCAATTCCTGGACTCAAACAAAACCAATATATTTTACTACTCTTCAAAATATATACTGAAATTTATTTCTTTTACAATTTTCTTGCAGCAGAAAGTTAACAAAAAATGATAAGCTTTCTGCTATTTAATGTGTAAAGCCCTAATCTATGTTACCAATCACTCATATTCATTGTTATAAAAGGGTCATCAATATCATTTATTTATTTATATGCAGTTCATGAACAGTTTCTACTTGAATACAACAACTTTAATAGTCCTATCATGTAATTTCAATACATATATTCTGTAAATGTTACATTGTTATGTTTGCACACTCTTATTTTAAATAACATTCAGTGTTCATCATTTATACCTATATTTTCAATAAAGATAATATTCATTTACTAATTAAATTATATCATATTGATATAGAATCTAGTTATATTGAAATAGAATCAAGAGATGAACTAGTTAAAAGACAGGTTATATTCTCAGACAAAAAAAAATGTGTACATTTCCCCTTATGCTTTCAGCTCATTACACTCCTTTTCATTTAAGATCTCCTGGAGAACTGTCAGAATATAGATAATACAGATTGTGTTCTTCATTTTGGATATGTTTTCCTGTTTTAATCAGGGATTGGAGGATTGGCTCCAGTCAATGCTAAATTATATTTACTGCTTATTGTCTTTGATTTTTGAAAATAAAAGATTTCAAGTAAACCTATTTACCAACTACACCATAAGTCTTGGTCTCTGATAATTCTAATGTGTCTGAATTTTACAAGGAGTCTCATATAGTTTGAAACAATAAGGTTGAGGGCTATGGAGAAGAGCTGGATACATTCTGACATCACAGAACAAGGAAGGTTGAATGGGGGAAGGGAAAAATAAACAGGAATATAACCTAGAGAAATGAAAAATAAATTTACTATCTTTACAGAGAGAAAACTATCAGAAAAATCATGTTCTTTTAAGTCAGACTCACAGCTTAGAAGAATAATGTGACCAAAGAGGGCAACATTTAATTTCTTCCACATGATTGTTTCTGGTAATTTTCCTACGTGAAATTATTTGTGTTCTTGTTTTGACTGAGTAATCTATAATTTTCCAACGTATTTATGGTAGTTTAGGGTTTTAGTTAAATTTGAAAAAATTTATCTTCATTTCATGCAAAATATAATTCTTAACTTTTCCATTGTTTACATTTCAATTTATTGAAGTTCATTTCCACTTTAAAACATAATTGTAATTCCTAATTATTTTTAAATATCACTTGACTATTGATTTTCTGGTGTTCCAAGAATTATCTAGAGAAAGTAATTTATATTTTTCAAGTACATAATAATATTCCTTATTTGATTGTGTTTAATTCTGCCTGTGTTAAGATCACATTGAATTTATTTATTTATTTATTTTTATTTTCTAAGTTTTTTATTTACATTCCAAATCATTTCCCCTTTCCCGTTTCCTCCCTCACTGAAAGTCCCATAAGCCCCCTTCCCTCCCTCTGTTCCACAGTCAACCCCCACTCACTTCTCTGTCATGGCATTCTCCTACATCCAGTCTTTCCAGGACCAGGGGTCTCAACTTCCATCTTCTTGGAAATCTATTGATATGCGAATTGTGTCTAGGGTATTCCGAGATTCTGGGTTAATATTCCCTTATCACTGCTTGCATACCATGTGTGTTCTTTTGTGATTGGGTTACCTCACTAAGGACTATATTTTCAAGTTCTGACCATTTGCCTAGGAATTTCGTGAGTTCATTGTTTTTGATTGCAGAGTACTATTCCATTGTGTAAATACACCACATCTTCTGAATCCATTCCTCCATTGAGGGACATCTGAGTTCTTTCCAGCTTCTGGCTATTATAAATAAGGCTGCTATGAATATAGTGGAGCATGTGTCCATATTGCATGCAGGTAAACCCTCTGGGTATATGCCCAGGAGTGGTATAGCTGGATCCTACAGGAGTGTCATGCCCAGTTTTCTGAGGAACCGCCAGACTGCTTTCCAGAGTGGTTCTACAAGCTTGCAATCCCAACAGCAGTGGAGGAGTGTTCCTCTTTCTCCACATCCTCGCCAACAACTGCTGTCTCCTGTGTTTTTGATCTTAGCCATTCTGACTGGTGTGAGATGGAATCTCAGAGTTGTTTTGATTTGCATTTCCCTAATGACTAAGGATGATGAACATCTCTTTAGGTGCTTCTCATCCATTAGATATTCTTCAGGTGAGAACTCTTTGTTTAGCTCTGTACCCCATTTTTAATAGGGTTACTTGGCTCTCTGGAGTTTAACTTCTTAAGTTTTTTGTATATATTGGATATTAGCCCTCTGTCGGATGTAGGGTTGGTAAAGATCATTTCCCAGTTAGTGGGTTGCCACTTTGTCTTTTTCACAGCGTCTTTTGCCTTACAGAAACTTTGTAATTTATTGAGGTCCCATTTGTCAATTTTGATCTTAGAGCATAAGCTACTGGAGTTCTATTCAGGAAATTCTCCCCTGTGCCCATATAGTCAAGGTTCTTCCCTAGTTTCCTTTCTATTAGTTTCAGTGTGTCTGGTTTTATGTGGAGATCTTTGATCCAGTTGGAATTGAGCTTAGTGCAAGGAGATGAGAATTGGCCACTTTGCATTCTTCTGCATGTTGATCTCCAGTTGAGCCAGCACCATATTTTGAAAAGGCTATCTTTTTTCAACTGGATGGTTTTATCTCCTTTGTCAAAGATCAAGTGACCATAGGAGTGTGGATTCATTTCTGGGTCTTCAATTCTGTTCCATTGATCTACATGCCTGTCACTGTACCAATACCATGCAGTTTTTAACACTATTGCTCTGTAGTACAGCTTGAGGTCCAGAATATTGATTCCCTCAGAAGTTATTTTACTCTTAAGAATAGTTTTGGCTATCCTGGGTTTTCTGTTATTCCAGATGAATTTTTGAATTGCTCTTTCTAACTCTATGAAGAATTGAGTTGGATTTTGATCGAGATTGCATTGAATCTGTATACTGCTTTTGGCAAGATGGTCATTTTTACTATATTAAACCTGCCAATCCATGAGCATGGCAGATTTTTCCATCTTCTGAGGTCTTCTTCGATTTCCTTCTTCAGAGACTTGAAGTTCTTGTCATACAGATCTTTCAATTGTTCGCTTAGAGTCACACCAAGATACTTTATATTGTTTCTGGCTATCATGAAGTGTATCATTTTTCTTACTTCTTTCTCAGCCTGCTTATCCTTTGAGTATAGGAAGGCTACTGACTTTCTTGAGTTAATTTTATACCTGGCCACTTTGCTGAAGTTGTTTTTCAGCTGTAGGAGTTCTCTGGTGGAGTTCTTTGGGTCGCTTAAATATTGTCTGCAAATAGTTATAGTTTGAATTCTTCCTTTCCAATTTGTATCCCTTTGAACTCCTTTTGTTGTCTAATTACTCTAGCTAGAACTTCAAGTACTATATTGAAAAGATATGGAGAGAGAGGGCAGCCTTGTCTAATCCTTGATTTTAGTGGGATTGCTTCAAGTTTCTCTCCATTTTGATTGATGTTGGCTACCGGTTTGCTGTAAATTGCTTTTACTATGTTTAGATATGGGCCTCGAATTCCTGATCTTTCCAAGACCTTTAACATGAAAGGATGCTGAATTTTGTCAAATGCTTTCTCAGCATCTATTGAAATGACCATGTGGTTTTTTTCTTTGAGATTGTTTATGTAGTGGATTACATTGATTGATTTCCTTATATTGAACCATCCCTGCATTCCTGGGATGAAGCCTACTTGATTGTGGTGAATGATCGTTTTGATGTGTTCTTGGATTCAGTTGGCAAGAATTTTATTGAGTATTTTTGCATCAATATTCATAAGAGAGATTGGCCTGAGATTCTCTTTCTTTGTCAGATCTTTGTGTAATTTTGGTATTAGTGTAATTGTGGCTTCATAGAACGAGTTGGGTAGTGTTCCTTCATTTTGTGGAATAGTTTGAAGCTTATTGGTGTTAGGTCTTCGTTGAAGGTCTGATAGAATTCTGCACTAAAACCATCTGGACCTGTGCTTTTTTTTTGGTTGTAAGACTTCCAATGACCACTTCTATTTACTTAGGGGTTATAGGACAGTTTAGATGATCTATTTGATCCTGATTTAATTTTGGTATTTGGTATCTGTCTAGGAAATTGCCCATTTCCTCCAGATTTTGTAGTTGTGTTGAATACAGGCTTTTGTAGTAGGATCTGATGATTTTTTTAATTTCCTCAGTTTCTGTTGTTATCTCTCCTTTTCATTTCTGATTTTGTTAATTTGGATACTGTCTCTGTGCCCTCTGGATAGTCTGGCTAAAGGCTTATCTATCTTGTTAATTTTCTCAAAGAAACAACTCCTAGTTTGTTGATTCTTTGTATGGTTTTATTTGTTTCTACTTGATTGATTTCAGCCTTGAATTTGATGATTTCCTGCCTTCTACTCCTCTTGGGTGTGTTTGCTTCTTTTTGTTTCAGGTCTTTCATGTGTGCCATTAAGCTGCTAGTGTATGCTGTCTCCAGGTTCTTTTTGGTGGCACTCAGGGCTATGAATTTTCCTCTTACCCCCACTTTCATTGTGTCCCATAAATTGTGCCTTCATTTTCATTAAATTTCAAGAAGTCTTTGATTTCTTTCTTTATTTCCACCTTGACCAAGTTATCATTGAGTAGAGCATTGTTCAGCCTCCCTGTGTATGTGGGTTTTCTGTTGTTTTTGTTGCCATTGAAGACCACCCTTATTCCATAGCGATCTGATAGGAGGCATGGAATTAGTTCAATCTTCTTATATCTGTTGAGGTCTGATTTGTGACCAATTATATGGTTGATTTTGGAGAAGGTACCATGATGTTCTGAGAAGAAGGTGTATTCTTTAGCTCTAGGATAAAATGTTCTATATATATCTATTAGTTCCATTTGGTCAAAGGCTTCAATTAGATACACTGTGTCCCTGTTTAATTTCTGATTTCCTGAACGATCCATTTCAGAGAGCGGGGTGTTGAAGTCACCCACTATTATTGTGTGCAGTGCGATGTGTGCTTTGAGCTTTAGTAAAGTTTCTTTTACGAATGAGGGTGCCCTTGCATTTGGAGCATAGATATTCAGAATTGAGATTTCTTGATGGTGGATTTTTCCTTTGATCAGTACGTAGTGTCCTTCTGTGTCTTTTTTGATGACTTTAGGTTGAAAGTCAATTTTATCTGATATTAGGATGGCTACTCCGGCTCATTTCCTGGGACCATTTGCTTGTAAAATTGGTTTCCAGCCTTTTACTCTGAGGTAGTGTTTGTTTTTGACACTGAGGTGCGTTTCCTGCACGCAGCAAAATGCTGGGTCCTGTTTATGTATCCAGTCTGTTAGTCTATGTCTTTTTATTGGGGAATTGAGACCATTGATATTAAGAGAGATTAAGGAATTGTGATTATTGCCACCTGCTATTCTTGAGGCTATCTTTATGTTTGAGTGGTTATCTACTTTTGGGTTTGATGCAAGAAGGTTACTATCTTGTTTTTTCCAGGGTGTTGTTTCTCTCCTTTCCACCTATTATCCTTTTCAGGGCTGGATTTGTGGAAAGATATTGTGAAAATTTGGTTTTATCATGGAATATCTTGGTCTCTCCATCTATGGTGATTGAGAGTTTTGCTGGGTACAGTAGTCTAGGCTGGCATTTGTGTTCTCTTAGAGTCTGCATGAGATCTGCCCAGGACCTTCTGGCTTTCATAATCTCTGGTGAGAAATCTGATGTGATTTGGATAGGACTTCCTTTATATGTTACTTGGCCTTTTTCTTTTACTGTTTTTAATATTCTTTCTTTGTTTAGTACATTTGGTGTTTTGATTATTATGTGACAGGAGGTGTTTCTGTTCTGGTCCAGTCTGTTTGGAGTTCTGTAGGCTTCTTGTCCTTTCATTGGCATCTCTCTCTTTAGGTTAGGGAAGTTTTCCTCCATAATTTTGTTGAAGATATTTACTGGCCCTTTATGTTGTAAATTTTTACTCTCATCTATACCTATAATCCTTAGGTTTGGTCTTCTCATTGTGTCCTGGATTTCCTGGATGTTTTGGGTTACACGTTTTTTGCATTTTGCATTTTCTTTGACTGTTCAGTCGATGCTTTCTATGGTATCTTCAGCACCTGTGATTCTTTCTTCCATCTCTTGTATTCTATTGTTGATGTTTACATCTATGACTCCTGATTTCTTCCCAAAGTTTTTTATCTCCAATGTTGTCTCCCTTTGTAATTTCTTATTTGTTTCTCCTTCCTTTTTTAGATCCTGGATGGATTTGCTGAGATCCTTCACTTGTTTGTTTGTATTTTCCTGTATTTCTTTAAGATATTTTTGCATTTCTCCTTTCAGGATTTCTGCCTGTTGACCCAAGTTCTCCTGTATTTCTCTAAGCAATTTTTGTGTTTCCTCCTCATGGACTTCCATCTGTTGATCCATAGTCTCCCGCGTTTCTTTAAGCAATTCTCGTGTTTCCTTTGTAAGGGCATGTATCTGTTGATTCATTTCATTAAGCGATTTTTGAGTTGCCTCCCTATGGGCCTCCATCTCTTGACCCATGATCTCCTGCATTTCTCTAAATGATTTTTGTTTTTCCTTTATAAGGGTTTCTAACCATTGAGTCATGTTCTCCTGTAATTCTGTATGAGATTTATTTGTGTCCTTCTTGAAATCCTCTAATAGCGTCATGAGAAGTGATTTTAAATCCAGATCTTGTCTTTCAGGTGTGATGGGGTATCTAGGACTTGCTGCTGTTGGAGAGTTTGATTCAGATGGTGCCATATTACTTTGATTTCTGTTAGTAACATTCCTACATTTGCCTTTTGACATCTGGTTACCTCTGGTGTTAGTTTGTCCTGCTGTCACTGGTTGTTGTTTGGCACTTCTGTGAGCCTGTAAGGCTATTTCTGACCCCCCTGGATTACCGGGATTCCCCTGGCACCGATTTCTGGGGCCTGCCCTGCTCCTCCGTGACTTTGGAGCCCTGATGTGCCTTGCCCCAAGTGATGTTATATTGGGGAATCCCTACACATCCAAAGGCTCAGAGTAGTGGATTCCCGGAGCAGAGGTCGCCAAGGGGAGGCTGGTAAGCTCCTGCTCTGTGTGGGTGCGCTCTCTCCCGGGGGGGGGGGTGTCCCTCTGCAGGGCAGATGTCCCACAGCAGAGTTGGCAAGTAGGTTACTGCAGATCTGCCCAAGTCTTGGGAGCAGGGTGTACACCAAGCTGGCTGAGACCCAAGCGATATTATGCTTGATTGTCTCTGTGTCTGGAGGTTCGAGTTGCCCTGTTGCAGGAGAAAGATGGAGGAGTGCACTCCGCACTCTCTAGGCACAGATCACTCTGCAGGGCAGATGGCCCACAGCAGAGCTGGCGCCCAGATGTCCGCAAAGCTGCTCTGCTCTTGGGCTCAGATGGAAGACCAACAGGCTGTGTCCCAAGCGATGTTATATTGGGGGGACCATGGGTACCTGTATCCTCAGTGCAGTCGATCCCTGGAACAAAGGTCGCCAAAAGGAGGCTTGATCACATTGAATTTGCTGCATAGATTTTTTTTCTTCATTTTTGCTTTAATGAGAGAAAACCCAACAGCAATGGTTTAAACAAGGCAATTAAATGATATCAAATCCATTATATAATTTGTATTTTCTATTCATATAATTGTATATTAGAATGTCATTTTAATAGTAATTGTACATAAACAATCTTATTTTTTTTTTGTGAAAATTTTTTGTCATAGTTTTTTTTGTTATTTGAGCTCTTGAAAAAACAAAATTTAAATAGCAAATAAGTATCCAGAAAATAAAATTTCCCTAGTGATATCAACATCTTCTTTTTAAAATTCAGTTATTAACATTTTTACCAGTAGTCAAGGAATAGTATTTTTACTTTAGTGGATAATGTACAAGTTGTAGAAATAAATGTGTTTATTCTGGGAACTTAGCACAGCATGCAATATAAAAACATGTTAATGCTTAATCTGAACCAGCTTCTAAGTCTTAATGTTATACGTGTACATTATTTACTTTTGTATTTCTGTGATAAAACACACTGAAGGAAAATTAAGAAAGAAACTTTATTTTACCTTACAATGTAGAGGAATATGAGTCTATCCTGGGGCAGTGTAAGGGCATGGCAACAGGCAGCCAGAATAGGAGTCTGAGAACTGACATAGTTAACTCAATGCAGAAACCACACAGAGCAAACAGTAAGCAAGGTGAAGATATATAAGAACCTCAAAACTTTCTCCCAATGACACTTTCAATAGCAATACTTCCCTAGCTAAACCTCTACAAATAATAAAACCAGCTGGGGACCAAGTCTTCAAATAGGCAAGCCTATAAGAGTATATCTGTTTGAACCACTGTAAAGAGTGACACAATATATTGGAATAGAAATGAAAGGCAGCATGAATTAAAAGACAGAATATTCTATATAATTTCTTAATAAGGTTTAAAAAATATCATTATAGTAGCAAAAATTGGTTTTATATCAGTTTATTTTATCCATTTTTATTTGAAAAGCCATGATTCATTAAAAGAAATATATACTCAAACCAACAAGAATGGTATTTGATATTAAAGTAAAGTATGATTTTTCAAATAGTATCAGGATTATAAAGAAAAATAATGTAATAAACCTATAGTTTTAAAAGATTTATGTAATAAAACAGCTTTAGAGTTGGGACCGCCAGGCTCAGAGACAGACAGGCATAATATCGCTTCGGTTTCAGGCAGCTTGTGTGTAACCTGCTCCCAGGTGCTGGGCTGATCTGCAGTAACCAGCGCGCCAGTTCTGCGGTGGGACTTCTGCCTGGTGGAGGGACCCCGCGCAGGGAGGGAGCCTGCCAGCTTCCCTTCCGCGACCTCTGTTCCCGCGGACTGCGCTGGAGAGACCGGTACCCAGGCTCTCCCCCCAATATAACATCACTTGGGACACGGCCTGTTGGGGCTTCCATCTGTGCCCGAGGGCGGGTTGGCGCTGTGGTCGTCTGGGTGCCAGATCGGCGGGCCATCGTGACCACAGGGTGAGCGGCGCCACGGAGAGTGCCCTCCGCCATCTTTGCTCCAGTGACCAGGTAGTTGGGACCGCCAGGCTCAGAGACAGACAGGCATAATATCACTTCGGTTTCAGGCAGCTTGTGTGTAACCTGCTCCCAGGTGCTGGGCTGATCTGCAGTAACCAGCGTGCCAGCTCTGCGGTGGGACCTTCTGCCTGGTGGAGGGACCCCGCGCTGGGAGGGAGCCTGCCAGCTTTCCTTACGCGACCTCTGTTCCAACAGACTGCGCTGGAGAGACCGGTACCCAGGCTCTCCCCCCAATGTAACATCACTTGGGACACTGCCTGTTGGGGCTTCCATCTGTGCCCGAGGGCGGGTTGGCGCTGTGGTCGTCTGGGTGCCAGATCGGCGGGCCATCGTGACCACAGGGTGAGCGGCGCCACGGAGAGTGCCCTCCGCCATCTTTGCTCCAGTGACCAGGTAGTTGGGACCGCCAGGCTCAGAGACAGACAGGCATAATATCGCTTCGGGTTCAGGCAGCTTGTGTGTAACCTGCTCCCAGGTGCTGGGCTGATCTGCAGTGACCAGCGCGCCAGATCTGCTGTGGGACTTCTGCCTGGCAGAGGGACGCCCCCTTCCCCCCCCCAGGAGAGATCACACACCCCTGCACAGGGCAGGAGCCTGCCAGCCTCCCTTTGGCGACCTCTGCTCCAGGAATCCACTAGGCTGAGCCTTTAGATGTGCAAGGCCTCCCCAATATAAGATCACTTGGGGCAAAGCACATTAGGGCTCCAAAGTCACTCAGGAGCAGGGAGGCCCCAGAAATCGGTGCCAGGGGAATCCTGGTAATCCAGGGGGGGCAGAAATAGCTTTGCAGGCTCACAGGAGGTCCAACCAACAGCCAGTGGCAGCAGGACCAACTAACACCAGAGGTATCCAGATGGCAAAAGGCAAACGTAGGAATGTTACTAACAGAAATCAAAGTAATGTGGGACCATCCGAACCCAACTCTCCAACAGCAGCAAACCCTGGATACCCCACCACACCCGAAAGACAAGATCTGGATTTAAAATCACTTCTCATGATGCTATTAGAGGATCACAAGAAGGACACAAATAAATCTCATAAAGAGTTACAGGAGACCATGAATCAACGGTTAGAAGCCCTTACAAAGGAAACACAAAAATCGCTTAGAGAAATGCGGGAGAACATGGATCAAAAGATGGAGGCGCACAAGGTGACAACACAAAAATCGCTTAACGAGATGAATCAACGGGTAGATGCACTCACAAAGGAATCACGAAATTTGCATAAAGAAATGCAGAAGAATATGGGTCAACAGACGGATGCCCATAAGGAGGCAACACAAAAATTGCTTAAAGAAATGAATCAACGGTTAGATGCCCTTACAAAGGAAACACGAGAACTGCTTAAAGAAATGCAGGAGACGATGGATCAACAGATGGAATCCCATGAGGAGGAAACACAAAAATCGCTCAGAGAAATGCAGGAGAACGTGGGTCATCAGGAAGAAATCCTGAAAGAGGTAATGCAAAAATACCTTAAAGAAATACAGGAAAATACAAACAAACAAGTGAAGGATCTCAGCAAATCCATCCAGGAACTAAAAAAGGAAGTAGAAACAACTAAGAAATCACAAAGGGAGACAACTTTGGAGATAGAAAACCTTGGGAAGAAATCAGGAGTCATAGATGCAAACATCAACAATAGAATACAAGAGATGGAAGAAAGAATCTCAGGTGCTGAAGATTCCATAGAAAGCATCGACTCAACAGTCAAAGAAAATGCAAAATGCAAAAAACGCGTAACCCAAAACATCCAGGAAATCCAGGACACAATGAGAAGACCAAACCTAAGGATTATAGGTATAGATGAGAGTGAAGATTTGCAACTTAAAGGGCCAGTAAACATCTTCAACAAAATTATGGAGGAAAACTTCCTTAACTTAAAGAGAGAGATGCCGATGAACATACAAGAAGCCTACAGAACTCCAAACAGACTGGACCAGAACAGAAATACCTCCCGTCACATAATAATCAAAACACCGAATGTTCTAAACAAAGAAAGAATACTAAATGCAGTAAGAGAAAAGGGCCAAGTAACCTACAAAGGAAGACCTATCCGAATCACATCAGACTTCTCACCAGAGACTATGAAAGCCAGAAGATCCTGGGCAGATCTCATGCAGACACTAAGACAGCACAAATGCCAGCCTAGACTACTCTACCCAGCAAAACTCTCAATCACCATAGATGGAGAGACCAAGATATTCCATGATAAAACCAAATTTTCACAATATCTTTCCACAAATCCAGCCCTGCAACGGATAATAGGTGGAAACCTCCAATACAGGGAGAGAAACAACACCCTGGAAAAAATCAGATAATAACCTTCTTGAATCAAACCCAAAAGTAGAGAACCACTCAAACATAAAGATAGCGTCAAGAATGGCAGATGGCAATAATCACTATGCCTTAATCTCTCTTAATATCAATGGTCTCAATTCCCCAATTAAAAGACATAGACTAGTAGACTGGATACGTAAACAGGACCCAGCATTTTGCTGCATGCAGGAAACGCACCTCAGTGTCAAAGACAAACACTACCTCAGAGTAAAAGGCTGGAAAACAATTTTACAAGCAAATGGCCCCAAGAAACGAGGTGGAGTAGCCATCCTAATATCGGATAAAATTGATTTTCAACCTAAAGTCATGCAAAAAGACACAGAAGGACACTACATACTGATCAAGGGAAAAATCCACCATCAAGAACTCTCAATCCTGAATATCTATGCTCCAAATGCAAGGGCACCCTCATTCGTAAAAGAAACTTTACTAAAACTCAAAGCACACATCGCACCGCACACAATAATAGTGGGTGACTTCAACACCCCGCTCTCTGAAATGGATCGTTCAGGAAAGCAGAAACTAAACAGGGACACAGTGAATCTAATTGAAGCCTTGGACCAAATGGAACTAACTGATATATATAGAACATTTCATCCTAGAGCTAAAGAATACACCTTCTTCTCAGCTCCTCATGGTACCTTCTCCAAAATTGACCATATAATTGGTCACAAATCAGACCTCAACAGATACAAGAAGATAGAAATAATCCCATGCCTCCTATCAGATCACTATGGAATAAGGGTGGTCTTCAATGGCAACAAAAACAAAAGAAAACCCACGTACACATGGAGGCTGAACAATGCTCTACTCAATGATAACTTGGTCAAGGTGGAAATAAAGAAAGAAATCAAAGACTTTTTGAAAGTTAATGAAAATGAAGGCACAACATACCCTAACTTATGGGACACAATGAAAGCAGTGCTAAGAGGAAAATTCATAGCCCTGAGTGCCGCCAAAAAGAAACGGGAGACAGCATACACTAACAGCTTAATGGCACACCTGAAAGCCCTGGAACATAAAGAAGCAAATACACCAAAGAGGAGTAGAAGGCAGGAAATCATCAAACTCAGGGCTGAAATCAATCAAGTAGAAACAAATAAAACCATACAAAGAATCAACAAAACGAGGAGTTGGTTCTTTGAGAAAATCAACAAGATAGATAAGCCCTTAGCCAGACTAACCAGAGGGCACAGAGATAGTATCCAAATTAATAAAATCAGAAACGAAAAGGGAGAGATAACAACAGAAACTGAGGAAATTCAAAAAATCATCAGATCCTACTACAAAAACCTGTATTCAACACAACTAGATAATCTTGAGGAAATGGACAATTTCCTTGACAGATACCAAGTACCAAAATTAAATCAGGATCAAATAGACCATCTAAACCGTCCTATAACCCCTGAAGAAATAGAAGTTGTCATTGGAAGTCTTCCAACCAAAAAAAGCACAGGTCCAGATGGTTTTAGTGCAGAATTCTATCAGACCTTCAAAGAAGACCTAACACCAATACTCTTCAAACTGTTCCACAAAATAGAAACAGAAGGAACACTACCCAACTCGTTCTATGAAGCCACAATTACACTAATACCAAAAGCACACAAAGATCCGACAAAGAAAGAGAATCTCAGGCCAATCTCCCTTATGAATATCGATGCAAAAATACTCAATAAAATTCTTGCCAACCGAATCCAAGAACACATCAAAACGATCATTCACCACGATCAAGTAGGCTTCATCCCAGGGATGCAGGGATGATTCAATATAAGGAAATCCATCAATGTAATCCACTACATAAACAATCTCAAAGAAAAAAACCACATGGTCATCTCATTAGATGCTGAGAAAGCATTTGACAAAATTCAGCATCCTTTCATGCTAAAGGTCTTGGAAAGATCAGGAATTCAAGGCCCATATCTAAACATAGTAAAAGCAATTTACAGCAAACCAGTAGCCAGCATCAATCTAAACGGAGAGAAACTTGAAGCAATCCCACTAAAATCAGGGACTAGACAAGGCTACCCTCTCTCTCCATATCTTTTCAATATAGTACTTGAAGTTCTAGCTAGAGCAATTAGACAACAAAAAGAGGTCAAAGGGATACAAATTGGAAAGGAAGAAGTCAAACTATCACTATTTGCAGACGATATGATAGTATACATAAGCGACCCAAAGAACTCCACCAGAGAACTCCTACAGCTGATAAACGACTTCAGCAAAGTGGCCGGATATAAAATCAACTCAAGCAAGTCAGAAGCCTTCCTATACTCAAAGGATAAGCAGGCTGAGAAAGAAGTAAGAGAAATAATACCCTTTACGATAGCCACAAACCATATTAAGTATCTTGGCGTGACGCTAACCAAACAAGTGAAAGATCTGTATGACAAGAACTTCAAGTCTCTGAAGAAAGAAATTGAAGAAGACCTCAGAAGATGGAAAAATCTGCCATGCTCATGGATTGGCAGGATTAATATAGTAAAAATGAGCATCTTACCAAAAGTAATACACAGATTCAATGCAATCCCCATCAAAATCCCAACTCAATTCTTCATAGAGTTAGAAAGAGCAATTCAAAAATTCATCTGGAATAACAGAAAACCCAGAATAGCTAAAACTATTCTCAAGAGTAAAAGAACCTCTGGGGGAATCAGTATCCCAGACCTCAAGCTGTACTACAGAGCAATAGTGTTAAAAACTGCATGGTATTGGTACAGTAACAGACATGTAGATCAATGGAACAGAATTGAAGACCCAGAAATGAATCCACACTCCTATGGTCACTTGATCTTTGACAAAGGAGCTAAAACCATCCAGTGGAAAAAAGATAGCCTTTTCAACAAATGGTGCTGGCTCAGCTGGAGGTCAACATGCAGAAGAATGCAAATTGACCCATCCTTATCTCCTTGCACTAAGCTCAATTCTAAGTGGATCAAAGATCTCCACATAAAACCAGACACACTGAAACTAATAGAAGGGAAACTAGGGAAGAACCTTGAACATATGGGCACAGGGGAGAATTTCCTGAACAGAACTCCAATAGCTTATACTCTAAGATCAAGAATAGACAAATGGGACCTCATTAAATTACAAAGTTTTTGCAAAGCAAAAGACACCGTCAAAAAGACAAAGCGGCAACCAACTAACTGGGAAATGATCTTTACCAACCTTACATCCGACAGAGGGCTAATATCCAAGATATACAAAGAACTCAAGAAGTTAAACTCCAGAGAGGCAAGTAACCCTATTAAAAAATGGGGTACAGAGCTCCACAAAGAGTTCTCACCTGAAGAATATCTAATGGCTGAGAAGCACCTAAAGAGATGTTCATCATCCTTAGTCATTAGGGAAATGCAAATCAAAACAACCCTGAGATTCCATCTCACACCAGTCAGGATGGCTAAGATCAAAAACACAGGAGACAGCAGTTGTTGGCGAGGATGTGGAGAAAGAGGAACATTCCTCCACTGCTGGTGGAATTGCAGGCTGGTACAACCACTCTGGAAAGCAGTCTGGCGGCTCCTCAGAAAACTGGGCATGACACTTCCGGAGGATCCGGCTATACCACTCCTGGGCATATACCCAGAGACTTTACCTGCATGCAATAAGGACACATGCTCCACTATATTCATAGCAGCCTTATTTATAATAGCCAGAAGCTGGAAAGAACCCAGATGTCCCTCAACGGAGGAATGGATTCAGAAGATGTGGTATATTTACACAATGGAATACTACTCTGCAATTAAAAACAATGAATTCACGAAATTCCTAGGCAAATGGTCAGAACTTGAAAATATCATCCTTAGTGAGGTAACCCAATCACAAAAAATATCACACATGGTATGCAGTCACTGATAAGGGGATATTGACCCAGAATCTCAGAATACCCTAGACACAATCAGCATATCAATAGATTTCTAAAAAGATGGAAGGAGAGACCCCTGGTCCTGGAAAGACTGGATGTAGGGGAACGCCAGGACAGAGTAATGAGAGGGGGTTGAACGGAGAAAAGAGGGCGGGAAGGGGGCTTATGGGACTTTCGGGGAGGGAGGAAACGGGAAAGGGTAAGTGATCTGGAATGTAAATTAAAAAAATAAAATAAAATAAAAAAAAACAGCTTTAAACACATTGTACTATTTTAAAATCTAGATTTAATTATCATATTTGTGACATTATTAATAGTATTAAACATTTTTGAAGCCTAGTTTACTGATTGGAGGAGTAGAGTACTATCTCCCCTTTTCATATACAAAACTTCTTAACAGTTAGCATTGTTTTCATTATCCTCATTGATGATGTACATATCTAGGACAGAGAAGTTATGTAGGGTTTGATTTAGAATTAATATCTGGACTTCAAAGATTTCAGAAACTTTTATTTATTTTACAAGTTCTTATAAGATATTTAAATATGTAATATCCATATATCCTTGTTACTTTGAGATTTCAGAAACAGGGTTTATATTTACTCATGCCAAATAAATGCTAACCCATAAAACAAAATGGTGTAAAAACACATTGGTAGACAATATAGTTACTAAACACAGAGCACTCACTACAGAAGTCATAATTTTAAAAAGGATTTAAAAATTACTTGTATATATTTGAGTAGGAAAGTATCTCAGAAATTAAGTTCAAAAATGTTGTAAAAATAATTATGTGACTGTCAAATAGTGTGAACTGAACCTGAATAAACTAGAATAACAAAATTTAGCTCAATAAATTCAAATACACAGATATCAATCAAAATAAGTTCAGTGTTATAAATACTTCATTTTTGGAACAGGAACTCAAGTACATGACAGTGTCATTAATTTTATTCTGCAGTTTAGGATGATCTTGGTCTTCTGATTCTCATACTTTTACCTCTCAATCTGACTTTACAAGCCTATATGCTACCTCACTGCATTTATACAGTGCTAAAGGCAGAAACCAGAGTTGTGTGCACTCTACACAAGCAACACTTTGAGATATATTGACAGCCTCTGTCTTAAAGTGATTTGAATTCTTAAAAGATCCTATTTGTACTTTTATTACATATTATTGAGAAAATACATAGTGTTGAAATCAATTACAGTTAAGGGTAATTGTATTTTACCAGAAAAAAAAAAGCCACATATGTATTTGGGATAATAATACATATACACTGAACCTTGCTCAGATTTCATTGAGTAAAATGTTATCTATGACTCAGAATCAATAATTCTGTGGGAGAATAATAGTTTTTCTCTCTCTATGAATTTTCATACATGCTGTGAGAATTTTGGAAGGGAAATTGGAATCATCTATTTTAATTACATTTGAGTTTCAGTTGGCTCTGTTTTTGAAAGTTGATTTCTCATCATCTTTTTATGTCTGCAAAGCAGATAGAACAGTTCCATATATTGTAAAAAATTCTGTATTCATATGTGAAAATATAATTTCATTCGGCTTAAATTCTGTATAGCTACAACTATCAGCATAGTGGGCCACTAATATAAAGTCAGACATTATAATGAGCAGAATTGACAAAATACTGAAATGTTATCTTCATTGGCTAGTAAGACATTATTTCACACAGAACATAAAAATTAAAGAAATGAAAATAAATTGTATTTATTAGTTCTTGTATAACTAGTATATGTATCATAAATAAGTATTCTGAAGCTGTCAGGTGCTGCCTTATAACTAACAAGCAAAAATATGCAAGTAATTCTTTAAATTTACTAATAAATTAGATAAAATTATAAACCAATAAATAAATTGCATGCATGTAATTATTTAACATATTGATGAAATATATATAAATTTAGATAAGAAAATTATTATACTAATTAAAAAGTTACTCTTATATTATTTATAAACTTCCAATTAGTACCAAACTATTTCAGATTCCTTATTACTCCACATATCCTTTAGATATGAATATTTAGCATACTTGACAACATAGTTGACAAAGTAAAAATTTACAATATTTTTAGCCAAATATCAGTGCAGAAATTCAATCAAAGTTAAAATATGTGCATATGTACACACACCATTTTTGACAGCTTGAAGAAGATTTTTCTAGTACTTTGATATATTAATACTTAAAAGGACTAGAAAATATATCTTTATGAAATACAAATTATCCAGAATTACATTCATAACCATTATGTGTTTTAAAAACTAAATAGTAAAACCAAAATTAAATCCAGTGCACTCTAGATCAGTAGTATCTATTTAATCCATCAGGAATGTGTCTCTGTGAAAAAACTAAAATTGATTTTTTTAAGCAGACTTTTAATTAAAGTTTTTAATTAAATATTTTACATTTTTGGTTATAAGACACATGATAGTAAGTATAAGAAAGTTATTAATGTGTCAGACTGTTTTTGAACAAAAAAAAATGTTGCTAAGGAAACATTACTTTCCTTAATAAAACAGATTCTCACCGTGATTTTTGTGTGAAGGAATTTTAAATATAAGTCAAATTATTTAGGAATTTCAAAACCATTCCACATGTGGATTTTATATATAACTTAATCTCAAATATATGCTAAATGAATTCATAAATTTACAAATATAGATTTTTTTAAAAAATCTACATGTCACTGTTGAGTTTTATGGTTTAGAGTAATTTATATTATTTATTATTTTCTTTACACTGATCACATAAAATCTACTCAATCTGTTGAAATTCTCACTTCTCTTTTTAGTATTTTTGAGATTAAAATATAATAGAAAATGATTATAAAATAATTTAATAATATACATTCCCTTTACTCCCTCAAACCCTCCCTAATGATGGTTAATCTTTACTTTGCCACAAATGTATAGACTTTCATTATGTACATGAAAGACGATAACAATTTAAAGATTTCTAAATTCTTTTCAATATTCTGAATATTATTTTTAATTATTTAAAAATATTCATAAATTTGAAGATTTCATATGTTGCATTTTGTTAATATTCAACTCTCCTTCATATCCTCCCAGATCCACTCCTCATCTCATACCCACTCAACATTGTTTCCTTATTAATATTCTTAAACTTCTTAATTATAATTAGTGCTTCCTGTATGTGATAGGGAAAATAGCAATTCCATGAGATATCATAGACCACATAGTAGAGATCACAACTTTAAAGAAAGCTAATTCTGCCTTTCTCACCTTTTACCAATAACGGCCTTTTCTTTAGGGTGAAGGCTTGTATGACCACAGGACCTTTGACCCCATAAATGTGCCAGATATGGATTTCATCTAATTGATCTTGTATTATATCCAATCATAATTTGAATATTTATTTCAATTTTTATTGTTTTGCTATTAATTCTGAGTTTAGAAGGTGAAAAAAACAGTTTCATCATTTTGAACCAAATTTGAAGCAAACTTTACTCAAATACCAAGCAGGATGGGGTTTGGTTACAACCGCTCCATGGAATTCCCACCTGAGTAGCCACAAGACAGGTTTTGTAGGGGCTATTTAAGGACAAACCAATATGGACACTATTTTCCAATGTTACTTTGTTATTTCCCAAAAACTACAACCAACATCATTCCAGAAAGTTACCTGGTCCTTAGACAGGTGGGGCTTACAGACTAACTTGGGTTTTAGAGTACCAGTGGTTAACCTTGAGTACAATATTGACAACCCCACGTTATTGATGATTCTTTTTGTCCCCTGTGGAAACATGCAAACAAACTTCCAGAACTTTGAAAATGATCAAGTAGAGAAGATGCTTCCACATCAATACTAGCTTGATTTCTCCATATTCTATAACTGAAGAATGTGATGTCTTACTATCAAGTTCTGGAGAGTGACAAGAACAATTGCAACTATCTAAAATATTTGGGAGCCAAGAAGACAGTATCAGCCAACAACTCCAAACAGAAAACCTATTTCTGATATTGGAACTTTTATATACTGGTCTGTAGTATCCAGTAGAGACAATGCTTCCTTTCTATAAGATATTTGCATTTAAGCACTGTAAATATGTATATGTTTGTAATGTAGGAAGTTTTTACAATAGTAGTTTCATATTACTTTATCAGAAGGGTTTTAGTATTAGGTATCCATGCCAGTAATCTCTCATCTACTCTGCTCTGTCATCTGCACCCATTTAACAATTTCAGCTGTATTGTTAGCTTACTGCTCCTTTACATTAATGTAATCTATCTTTTGGTCCCAAGCCTTCACCTTGCCCCTTATTAGTATTCAGACATCCATGGCTATTCCAAATGATTCATACATACATGAAGATTCACAACGAACATGCAGAAATGAAGCAAAATATGCAATATTTCCCGTTTGAGTCCTGGGTTACCTCACTCAAAATGATTGCTTCCAGTTATGTTCACTTACCTGAGGATTTCATAATTTCATTCTTTTATTAACATCTGAATAATATCATCATAGACAAATACACCACATTTTCAGTACTTATTATAATACGTACACTATTTTCAGTTTTGCCATTGTGAGTAAAGCATCAGTGAACATGCATAAACATGTATCTGTAAGTATAATAAGAATGTTTTTAGTATATGCCCAATAATGATATAGCTGAATCATGTGGTAAATTTATTATGAGCATTTTGAGGACTGTCTATATTGATAAGCATAGTAACTCAAACATGCACACCCATATCAAAATCTGTCATCATGTTTATCATTTCTTTTTATTTTTGAGATTATAACCTAATTACATCATTTCCCATTCCCTTTCAACCCTCTAAGTCCTCCCATATTCTCTTTTTCTTTCTAATTCATGCCCTCAGTTTTGCTGAATATTGATACATGAAATGCATATGTGTGTAAATATATGTAAATGTATGTATATATAATACATAAATAAATAAACCCTGCTTAGTGTATATAGTATAACTTGTATGAATATTTTCAGGGCTAAGTATTAGTCATTGGTGTAGCGTATGATGAAATTTGAGAATAGGTTTTTTGGGTGGTTTTTTTTTTTTTTTTTTTTGAGAATAGTTTTAATTTGCGTTTTCATGATGATTTACAATGTTGACCAATTTTTTTTTTAAAGTTTCTCTGGGTATATGCCCAGGAGTGGTATAGCCGGATCCTCCGGGAGTGTCATGCCCAGTTTTCTGAGGAACCGCCAGAATGCTTTCCAGAGTGGTTGTACCAGCTTGCAATTCCACCAGCAGTGGAGGAATGTTCCTCTTTCTCCACATCCTCGCCAACAACTGCTGTCTCCTGTGTTTTTGATCTTAGCCATCCTGACTGGTGTGAGATGGAATCTCAGGGTTGTTTTGATTTGCATTTCCCTAATGACTAAGGATGATGAACATCTCTTTAGGTGCTTCTCAGCCATTAGATATTCTTCAGGTGAGAACTCTTTGTTTAGCTCTGTATCCCATTTTTTAATAGGGTTACTTGCCTCTCTGGAGTTTAACTTCTTGAGTTCTTTGTATATATTGGATATTAGCCCTCTGTCGGATGTAAGGTTGGTAAAGATCATTTCCCAGTTAGTTGGTTGCCGCTTTGTCTTTTTTTTTGTTTGTTTGTTTGTTTTTATATTTTGTTTTATTTTTTTAATTTTTTTGGGGGGGTTTAGGGGAGGTTGGAAGGACAGAAGGGGTGAAGAGAAGAGTGGGATTGAGGTACTTGATATGAAACTCACAAAGAATCAGTAAAAAGTCAAAAACATTGCTTTGTACAATTAATAAACATTAAAAAACCCAGTATATGAATCTTTTTTTATTTTATTATTTATTTATTTATTTTATTTTATTTTTTTAATTTACATTCCAAATCACTTCCCCTTTCCCGTTTCCTCCCTCCCCGAAAGTCCCATAAGCCCCCTTCCCTCCCTCTTTTCTCCATTCAACCCCCTCTCGTTACTCTGTCCTGGCTTTCCCCTACATCCAGTCTTTCCAGGACCAGGGGTCTCTCCTTCCATCTTTTTAGAAATCTATTGATATGCGGATTGTGTCTAGGGTATTCCGAGATTCTGGGTCAATATCCCCTTATCAGTGACTGCATACCATGTGTGTTCTTTTGTGATTGGGTTACCTCACTAAGGATGATATTTTCAAGTTCTGACCATTTGCCTAGGAATTTCGTGAATTCATTGTTTTTAATTGCAGAGTAGTATTCGATTGTGTAGATAGATATACCACATCTTCTGAATCCATTCCTCCGTTGAGGGACATCTGGGTTCTTTCCAGCTTCTGGCTATTATAAATAAGGCTGCTATGAATATAGTGGAGCATGTGTCCTTATTGCATGCAGCTAAAGTCTCTGGGTATATGCCCAGGAGAGGTATAGCCGGATCCTCCGGGAGTGTCATGCCCAGTTTTCTGAGAAACCGCAAGACTGCTTTCCAGAGTGGTTGTACCAGCCTGCAATTCCAACAGCAGTGGAGGAGTGTTCCTCTTTCTCCACATCCTCGCCAACAACTGCTGTCTCCTGTGTTTTTGATCTTAGCCATCCTGACTGGTGTGAGATGGAATCTCAGGGTTGTTTTGATTTGTATTTCCCTAATGACTAAGGATGATGAGCATCTCTTTAGGTGCTTCTCAGCCATTAGATATTCTTCAGGTGAGAACTCTTTGTGTAGCTCTGTACCCCATTTTTTAATAGGGTTACTTGCCTCTCTGGAGTTTAACTTCTTGAGTTCTTTGTATATATTGGATATTAGCCCTCTGTCGGATGTAAGGTTGGTAAAGATCATTTCCCAGTTAGTTGGTTGCTGCTTTGTCTTTTTGACAGTGTCTTTTGCCTTGCAAAAACTTTGTAATTTAATGAGGTCCCATTTGTCTATTCTTGATCTTAGAGCATAAGCTATTGGAGTTCTGTTCAGGAAATTCTCCCCTGTGCCCATATGTTCAAGGTTCTTCCCTAGTTTCCCTTCTATTAGTTTCAGTGTGTCTGGTTTTATGTGGAGATCTTTGATCCACTTAGAATTGAGCTTAGTGCAAGGAGATAAGAATGGGTCAATTTGCATTCTTCTGCATGTTGACCTCCAGCTGAGCCAGCATCATTTGTTGAAAAGGCTATCTTTTTTCCACTGGATGGTTTTAGCTCCTTTGTCAAAGATCAAGTGACCATAGGAGTGTGGATTCATTTCTGGGTCTTCAATTCTGTTCCATTGATCTACATGTATGTTACTGTACCAATACCATGCAGTTTTTAACACTATTGCTCTGTAGTACAGCTTGAGGTCCGGGATACTGATTCCCCCATAGGTTCTTTTACTCTTGAGAATAGTTTTAGCTATTCTGGGTTTTCTGTTATTCCAGATGAATTTTTGAATTGCTCTTTCTAACTCTATGAAGAATTGAGTTGGGATTTTGATGGGGATTGCATTGAATCTGTGTATTACTTTTGGTAAGATGCTCATTTTTACTATATTAATCCTGCCAATCCATGAGCATGGCAGATTTTTCCATCTTCTGAGGTCTTCTTCAATTTCTTTCTTCAGAGACTTGAAGTTCTTGTCATACAGATCTTTCACTTGTTTGGTTAGAGTCACGCCAAGATACTTTATATGGTTTGTGGCTATCGTGAAGGGTATTATTTCTCTTACTTCTTTCTCAGCCTGCTTATCCTTTGATTATAGGAAGGCTTCTGACTTGCTTGAGTTGATTTTATATCCGGCCACTTTGCTGAAGTCGTTTATCAGCTGTAGGAGTTCTCTGGTTGAGTTCTTTGGGTCACTTATGTATACTATCATATCGTCTGCAAATAGTGATAGTTTGACTTCTTCCTTTCCAATTTGTATCCCTTTGACCTCTTTTTGTTGTCTAATTGCTCTAGCTAGAACTTCAAGTACTATATTGAAAAGATATGGAGAGAGAGGGTAGCCTTGTCTAGTCCCTGATTTTAGTGGGATTGCTTCAAGTTTCTCTCCGTTTAGATTGATGCTGGCTACTGGTTTGCTGTAAATTGCTTTTACTATGTTTAGATATGGGCCTTGAATTCCTGATCTTTCCAAGACCTTTAGCATGAAAGGATGCTGAATTTTGTCAAATGCTTTCTCAGCATCTAATGAGATGACCATGTGGTTTTTTTTCTTTGAGATTGTTTATGTAGTGTCTTTTTGACAGTGTGTTTTGCCTTGCAAAAACTTTGTAATTTAATGAGGTCCCATTTGTCTATTCTTGATCTTAGAGCATAAGCTATTGGAGTTCTGTTCAGGAAATTCTCCCCTGTGCCCATATGTTCTACCTGCATGCAATAAGGACACATGCTCCACTATGTTCATAGCAGCCTTATTTATAATAGCCAGAAGCTGGAAAGAACCCAGATGTCCCTCAACGGAGGAATGGATTCAGAAGATGTGGTATATCTACACAATCGAATACTACTCTGCAATTAAAAACAATGAATTCACGAAATTCCTAGGCAAATGGGCAGATCTTGAAAATATCATCCTTAGTGAGGTAACCCAATCACAAAAGAACACACATGGTATGCAGTCACTGATAAGGGGATATTGACCCAGAATCTCGGAATACCCTAGACACAATCCGCATATCAATTGATTTCTAAGAAGATGGAAGGAGAGACCCCTGGTCCTGGAAAGACTGGATGTAGGGGAAAGCCAGGACAGAGTAACGAGAGGGGGTTAAATGGAGAAAAGAGGGAGGGAAGGGGGCTTATGGGATTTTCGGGGAGGGAGGAAACGGGAAAGGGGAAATGATTTGGAATGTAAATTAAAAAAATAAAATAAAATAAATAATAATAAAAAAAAGTTTTTCTTAGCTATCTATAGTAATTCACCTTTTGAGAATTCTCTGTTTAGTCACATGTTCCTTTTATTATTTGACTTATTTTATAGACATCTGTAATTACATAGTTTGTAGGTTATTTTGATTTGTAAAACTTGTGTCTTTTTTATTGAAAATAAATTGTTTATACAGTATATTCTAATTACAAAGATTCCTCTACCTATGTCCTCCTAGAACCTTCCCAATGTTAGGTCTTAAGTCCAGAACAAAGGTTGAGTTGCCTGTTAACATATCAAAGGAGACTCTGTACATCAGGTTGTTTTGTTTCTTTTGCTTTATTTTTTTGTTTTTGTTTTTGTTTCATTTTGGGTTTTTTTGCAAGACTAGTACCTGGCATATCCCTACCCACTACCATGAACTCTCCAGCACAGGGACTTTGTTGGGCTTTCCCTTCCCAAGGCCTCTCTGATTATCTGGTTATGTATAATCCAGACATTTTGGCTATGCCAGGTTTTACTCTCTTGTTATCCTGATTAGATCCTGGCTTCTTGGGTTCCTTCTGACTTCAGGCTCTATCCTCACATGCAAGGCTGAGTTTACCAGTCATCTTCATTCAGAACTCCCCAGATCCCTCTGCTTCTACCTGTGCTCTCATTATCTGTAATAAAAACCTCAATCTCTTAGGAGCAGTCATGCCCTCCTTTTATTTCCTTTATCCATTCACCCACAATCCCAATCTCAACAATCTAATTCTAGGGTTTTTTTCTTCTGTTTTGTTTAATTTCTCTCTCTCTCTCTGTCTCTGTCTCTCTCTCTGTCTCTGTCTATCTCTCTCTCTCTCTCTCTCTCTCTCTCTCTTTCTCTCTCTCTCTCTCTCTCTCTCTCTTAGAAACTTACCTAGGCAAAGAAAGGAAACAACGTAAAACAAAGTCAACAGACAGAAAGAAAACCAAAACAAGAAAAGGCATGAGAAGTACATATAAAAGCTGGACAAGATGGCACCCATTTATACATGCGTGCGCGCACACATACACACACACACACACACACACACACACACACACACACACCACCAGCACCACCACCACCAACAACAACAACTTCTACCTTTACATAAAATTAGAAACCAAAACAAAAGACAAGTAAGGTTTTTTTTTAAAGACCCAAACAAAAGTTTATAAAAATATTTCCAAAACACCATTGTGCTTGTTTTGTGTTAGTGATCTATTTTGGGAATGTGTCTTCATTTGGCATGTTTTGTCTGCCCAATGAATGTTCTTTTATTTTTTATATTTCATTATTTTATGAGTACATATTTTAATCGATTTTTCCCCATCGCATAACTTGTCAGATTTTAGACCATTTCACTGAAGACTGAAGGTGCAGTTGTGGGATAATAAAATGTTGATGTTTGAATAGGGTATCAGAAGTAGTTTGGGCTTAGCATAGCTAGTTAATGAATCTAAGACCAGAATCAGACCAACTGTAGAAGGAAAAGATTCTTTTAAAGCCTTTATTCAGACTTTGGAATGGGTAATATGGCAGAACTCCCAGGGTTCTTTCTGGAAAAGAAGGTTCCATCCAACAGGCAAGTGACTAGCTTCCTGAGGCAGGCTTTTTGAAATGGAATAGATAATAATATATAAAAGTGGGATCTCTGGTACAGAAACTGCCCCCATGGTTCAATATCTCAGCTTACAGGGAAGAATAAGTGGATTAGATTATGCACTGCTTAGTTTTTATTGTCAACTCATCACAATCCCAGAATAGATTCTCTCTTGAGAATTGACTGGAATAAAATGGTTGATGACATATCTTGATTTCCCATTTTTATTTGCCTCAGCAATAAACTGTAGTGTGGAATTGAAGCTAAATAAACCCTAATCTCCATTAAAAAAGAAAATGTCATGGTTTTATTATTGTTTTTTAACTTATTTACTTCTATTTAATGTGTATGAGTATTTTCCCTACAGAAATATAATGTATTATTTGTGAAGCTAGTACCCAGAGAAGACATAAAAGTACATCAGATGCCCTGGAAACAAAGTTACATGTAAGTGCTGGGACTTAAACCTAGTTCTCTGTAACAGCAGCAAGTGTTCTTTATTTCTGAGCTATTTCTCAAGTCACTTCAAAATGGGAGGTTTTAAGCAATAAATGTTATTTGTTTAATAGTAACAAGAAGTAAAGCCCAGAAAACTCTATAACATCTTTTCCAATATTTATCAGTTTATGTGGTATATACAGTTGGTAAAATACCAAATTTGCAATATTTGTTGCATAAATAATGTATGAATACATTCATGTATTTAAATATTTATGTATGTGGTATGACAGATTTCAGAGAACCTATTTGACATTTTTAGCATTAACTGTCTTTGTGTATTGTTCAGTTTAATATTTTTTAATATTTATTCAAGGATTTTAATTGCTTCATATCTGAAGAAGAAATCTATAGGAAGAATATGGAGTAAAGTCATATTAAAGCTGTAATTAGTCTGAGCAACCACTGAGAGATAATTATTGAAAGGGCGCTTAATTATTGATGCAATTGTGGCAAAACAGTTGTTTTTAGTTGGTTCTATAGAATTATAATAAAAAATGCCTGCCTTGTTGACTTGAAAATAGGTTAACTATGTCACTTATTGTTCATCACAGAGCTTCCTGCCAGGCTGCCTTAAGGTAGCAAACCTGGGACATTTTTGTGGGCACATATTAGGTTGACCACATCCTCCACTTTCCTGTTTCTTTTCTTTCTTTTTTATTTTCTATATTTTTTTAATTTACATTCCAAATGATTTCCCCTTTCCCGTTTCCTCTCTCCCCGAAAGTCCCATAAGCCCTCTTCCCTCTCCTTGTTCCCCATTCAGCCCCCTCTCGTTTCTCTGTCCTGGTATTCTCCTACATCCAGTCTTTCCAGGACCAGGGGTCTCTCCTTCCACCTTCTTGGAAATCTATTGATATGTGAATTGTGTCTTGGGTATTCTGAGATTCTGGGTTAATATCCCCTTATCAGTGACTGCATACCATGTGTGTTCTTTTGTGATTGGGTTACCTCACTAAGGATGATATTTTCCAGTTCTGACCACTTGCCTAGGAATTTCGTGAATTCATTGTTTTTAATAGCAGTCCTATTTCTATATCTCTTTATATCAATACTCTCATTTTTAGTAATTCTATGTCTCAGAAAATTCTGATAAAATCTGTTGTTGCAAATTAGGAAAATATGAAATTTTGAGTACTTTTGTGTTGCAAATATATTGTAAATGATAACAACTTTAAAATGAACATTATAAAATGAAGAGACATAAAAATGCTCCCAAGTTCTATATGTATCTACACAACAACTGATTTTACAGATCTAAAATGATAGCTACTGAATATATTATTATTTATTTAGAGAACTCATGTCACTCTACTAGTCAAGTATTTTGGAATTTTTCTTCTTATTATTAAGTTATTCTTCATTACTATATTTCATTATTCCTACAATGTTGTAAAACCAATTCTAAAGTTAGACATGTTTGTCAACTGTTAGAAACCCTGGCTTCCTTAACTGTGATCAAATCACTGAATATAGGATCTCAAAATATTTGGCAACCATAAAATGTTTCTGAATGTTGAGCAACCAAAATTTAATTCAAACCAAACAGGACTTGGGCGTGTTTCTGGCTGTACTAGCTCTTTTAGCTGTTTGAACTTCACCGAAAATGTAATTCTGCACAAAATGATTACTTTCTGCTCTTGTGTTCACATGACAAAATGCCATTAAAAGCTGCCTCAGACACATAGAATGTGTATTTGAAACTGTTATAAGATATGAACTGCAGTAATTTCAATATTACTGAAGAGTTTTTGTTCTCTTCTAGAACATTACATTTAAATACAGAGAGCAAAGACAAAATGTACTTCTCATTGCTATCATCATTGCTCAGCAATATCAATTTATTTTTAGGAAATTAGAGATCAAATTTGTTTTGCACTGTGATAAAATGCTTGATTAAGAAAATTGTTTGGATTATTGTTGTTTCATAAAACTATTGCTATCTATATTATTTTACTTCTGTTTTCATATATGTATCTAGTGTATACATATGCACACATACACACACTTAAACTGAGAAACCAATGAAATCATGACATAATTGTTTGTGAAAGTCAATCAGAATAATCAATCTCTAGCCAGATTGAATAGAAGAGAAAAAGTAGACACTATGGTATGCACTCACTGATAAGTGGATATTAGCCCAAAAGTTTGGAATACCCACGATACAATTCACAGACCTCATGAAGCTCAAAAGGAAGGAAAGCCAAAGTGTGAATACTCAGGTCCTTCTTAGCAGGGGTAACATAATACCCATGGGAGGAAGTACAGAGACAAAGTGTGAAGTAGAGAATTAAGCAAAGGCCATTCTGAGACTGCTTCATCTGGGGATCCATCCCATATACAGACACCAAACTCAGACACTATCGAGGATGCCAAGAAGTACTTACTGACAGGAGCCTGATATTGCTGTGTCCTGAGAGACTCTGCCAGAGCCTGACAAGTACAAAAGCAGAGGCTTGCAGCCAACGATTGGACTGAGCACTGGGTGTCAAGTAGAGGAATTAGAGAAAGGACTGAAGGAGCTGAAGGGGATTGCAGCCCCATAGGAGGAGCAGCAATATCAGCTAACTAGATCCCAACCCCCAGACCCCCCAGGGATAAACCACCAACCAGAGTATACATGAAGGGACCCATGACTCCATCCACATAAATATCAGAGGATGATCTTGTTGAACATCAATGGGAGGAGAGGCCCTTGTTCCTGTGGTGGCTCAATGCCCCAGTGTAGGAGAATGCCTGGCCAGGGAAGTAGGAGTGGGTGGGAGGGTGGGTGGGGGAATACTCTCATAGAAACAGGGAGGGTGGATAGGATAGGGAGCTTTCAGAGGGGAAACCAGTAAGGGGGATAATTGAAATGTAAATAAAGAAAATATCTAATTTAATAAAAAACAGAAGTATAAGCAACTCTAAAGTACTGTGAAGATGTTGTGTGCCCCATAGTATCAAATATCTAGCAATGAATGATGTGTGTAAGATAAGCATGTGACAAGGAACTTACAAATATGATGCTGCACAACTTTTCACTTAGTCATTTTCTTAGTTAGGGTTTTGTTGCTGTGAAGGCAGCTCTTGTAAAAGCAAACATTTAAATGGTGCTGGCTTACTGTTTCAGAGGTTTAGTCCATTATCATCATGGTGGGAAACATGGCATCTTGCAGACAGAACTGGTGCTGGAGGAGCCAAGCATTCTACATTTATATTTGAAGGCAGCCAGGAGGAGGCTCTAATTTCACACTGACTGACGCTCAAGCACCTGAAGACCTAATGCTCTCCTACACAGTAACATAGTTCCTCCAACAAGGCCTAAACCTCCATCAATAAGTCCACATCTCCTATTATGCCACTCCCAATGGTCAAGAATTGAAACTTGAATCTATGGGGCCCAAACATATTCAAATCACCAGAGTTATCTACTGCTGGACACAAAGCCTGCCCTTAGGAGTATTTCACATCTCTGGCAATCTGCAAGGAGTCACCTTTGTTGTTGGTGGTCTTTTTATAACAGTCATGGGCAGAGCACATGGCAGTTTTTGGTTCATCCTAGCTTGATGGCCAAATCTCTCTATGCCTTGAACTCATAAAAATTAAATCAAATCAAATCCAGGCTACAGAGCACAGGAGTAGGAAAATAGCTGGCAGTATGTGGACTGACCTAGCACACACTGACCTGCTCTCCTATGCATGAAACAGACAGGCCATAGACATCTGCTAGGCCCTATGTGAAATACTACATGGATGTAGGATATTGGCAAAGGGCGTGCAAGACATATTGCCAGCCTGTGGTGGGAGCCACCACAATGTGTGAGTATGTGGTCAGATGGAAGAGAAAGAGAAGTATCTTGAACATTACAAAGAAAGATGGAACAGGAGATTTGATAATGAAGAAAAGTAGTCTGGTTTGAGTAAACAACCACACCACCTGGGGCCAAGGTGATGTCCCAGGCAGAGCTGCTACCGAGAGTTATGTCTGAGTCTGTGGCTATGCAGTAGTGGTCTGGATCAATGTCAGTGATTTATATTAGCAATTGGGAACATGGTGATGTCCCTGGCCATGGCAGTTCCTTGGGAATGCATGTATGTGCAGGGCTGTGCATATCTTTCCCTGTCCCTCACTGGATGAGGCATTCTAGACAGCTGGTCCTATCTTTCATTGTCAGCATCACTCAAGAGAATGGCTCCTGCTCCTCACCCAGGCAGCCCATTGGAGCTTCTCCTGACTGTTGGGGTATGAGTGAGCCAGCTCTGTGGGAATGAATATGAGAGAGCCTGCCCTGCCACTTGTCTGCCAGAGTATGGCAGGGTTACAAATGTTTCCCCCATCCACACCACTCACCACTTCTGTTCAAGAAAGCTTCCCACAGGATCATGTGCTTGGGAGATACAGCTCTGCCCTTTTCCAGTTGCAACACTTAGGAGAGCAGGCCCTGTACCTAGCCTGGCCAGCACAGCAGAGAGCTGACTTTGGTGGGAGGTTGGGGGGATTCAGGTGAGGCAGTTCCAAGGGCACCATCTCTAGAGATCTGGCCCTGTCATTGGTCGGCCATGAGGTAGTGAGTGCCATGGGTATGGAGGTGATACCGTGGCTCCATATGTCCTTTACCACCTTCGACAGTAGGGAGAACTGGCCCTGGTTCTGAGAGCAGGTAGTCAAGTCCTGCCACATTCTGGCTGGACACGTTGAATAGTTGGCCATGAACCTTACTTGAGAAGCTCAGTAGAGCTGGCCCTGGTGTACGGGGGACAGGTAAGCCAGCCCAGAGGACAAGAGTGCTCAAGAGCTAGCCTTACCTCTTCTCTGCCATGAGGTAGCTTGTTGTGGGAAATATTGCAAAATTGACATGCCAGCTCTCCTGCCTGCTCTGGGCCATCTCTCCAGTGAGGGTTCCCTAATACCTCTCGCTTCCATGCAGTGCCTCACACACCCCACGATCTGCCACCTCAACATGTAATTCCCTGGTAGAATCAAGACTCTTAAGGCTTAAGTAACCAATCATATTTATGTATAAATATATCAAAATTCATAAGATGTCAATACAATAATTTTAGAGCTAATTGATAATGATAAAAGCTCTATCCCAACGTTTCTGACCTTGAGAATACTTAGTTACTTGTGCCTGGTAATTGCCATGTGGGTTCAAGTCTGCAGCCATGGTTCTTCTATACCTTCCAGTGTTCCCTTCCTCTGGCTTTGAGCAAGCTAAATAGACCTTAAGTGTTTGTTTGCCACAGTTGTAGTTGCCTTTTCTGCAGACACAGGCTGATTGGCTGAGTGATATCAGGTGAGAGACATGCAGGTGTTGAGGCAAGACATGTGGAGGACATGTGATGTATGGAGAAAATATAAATGGACTAGTTAGTGACAAAAGCAGAGCTAGACTTGCTTAGCATGCAATGCTTGTGAGTCTCTAACCTTCACTGATTTTCTCTTCCCTGAGAGAAGCATAGTTGAGAACTTCTGCTGGTGTTCCTCCTAGTCCCTCCTGCTGACGCCAGTCAAAACTGAGCCCTGGAAGTTTCTTCTAGCTTCTACCACCACTGCTTATTTGTGCATGGAATCCTGACTCTACTGAACTAGACTACTGGTATACCCATGAAATGTTTGCTAGTGGATTTAGCTGACACTGCTAACCTGTGAAATGAACTGCAATTTCCAGACAACACAGATGAGAGTTGCCCCAAAGAACCTTTCTAAACAGGTCCATTTCCCCAGTACTCTTTCTTTTCCATGATCTCTGGTGGGTGGTAGACTACAAGGGAAGTTAAAGTTTTTAAGAATCATCATTAAAAATAAGGATTGAAAAATTATAATATACAGTGACTCTAATACCTAGTTTAGATTTCTCTAGCTGCTTAATGAACAGTTAACAGGAAATGCCTGGCTCCTGTTATTTGTTGGGATACTAGTTAATCCCTGTAGAGAGTTTTCAGTATTTAAAGAATTATCTAATAGGGAGTTTTTCATTGGGACCTGATTGGATTATTTCCTTTATCCATATCTGACTTGCATTTCATTAGAATAAAGCCTGCCTTTACAACACCTATAAATCCTGGAAGGCTGAATTCTTCTAGAGAAGTCTCTAGGAACACTTGATTACAATTCATTTTCAAATGACCAGATAAAACCACAATCATTTTGGTATCTATGGTATTTAGCCATTGCTTGTCAAAATACACAGTCATTGGGTTCGATATTAGCAGTGGTTCTAATCCATTCATTCATAAGTGCTGATTGAGCTTTTAAAGGGCTAAGAGCTTTTTTAAAGTCTATATTAGCAATTTCTAAACTGAAAGCTTCAATTAATACACATATTACACCTGTATCTGATTGCCCTTTCATAGCAGACATAATCTATGTAAACCACTTCCTCTCTTCTCCCTCCCCCCACCTCTCTCTCTGAGCTGATTTTTTAATTTTCTTCTCCTTTTCCTTTTAGTCTCCTGAGAGTTGTGTATATCCTACCTCTGACTCATTCTGTCAGATCTTTCTTCGGTTACTTTGTCTCTCAATTAGAAGTCAGTTTCAAAAGTGGCTGCTTCTTTCTACAAACAATCACTTGGTAACTGTTTCTGAGTTAGGAATAAAAACATGTTCTATTTCTCCTTTCCTATCAGGACTCCCAGAGTTGTAGATCTATACATGCTACTTCAGAATCTGCAAGTTCATAAATATGTTGATCATGTTAATTTAGAAGTGCTTGTTTTCTTGGTGTCCTCCCTCTCCTCTGGCTCTTGTGTTCTTTCTGCATCTCTTCCAACAAATTCCTTGAGTTCCAACGGGGGAGATTTCATAGAGACATACCATTTAGTCCTGAGTATTCCACATTTTCCCATTTTATACATGGCTGTGGGTCTCTGTGTTTGTTCCCATTTGCTTCAGGAGGAAGCTTCTTTGATGATAGTTATGCTATCACATCTCCCTCCCCTCCTTTTAAAAATATTGTATCATTTTTAAATTTTTATTTTAATATAAACTTCTCACACTTATGTGTATGTGTGCATGTATGTGTGATCTCTTTTAACCCTATATATTCTTTGTAAATTTACTGTGACTTCCATTGTACTGTGAGTTCCAATATACTGTTTTTATGGGATTATGGCTGATATAAAGGAAAAGGTCTCTGTATCTACATCTGCTTATTGTGCCTTCTCTTCTCCTTTTGTTTGTTGTTTTAGCCAATTCTCTTTTCATATTTTTTTGTTTTATCCTATTATATTGTATTATTATCCTATAGGAGCCTGTTTGTTTTCCTTTATTTATTTGTTTTTCTATTTTAAATTTAGTTTTTTCCTTTTAAAAAAATCTATTTATTCATTTTACATCCTGATTGCTGCCTCCTGTTTTGGTCTCCTGTCCAACAGTCTCTTCCCCCTTGCCAACTCTCATTCTCCTCTAAGAGTAGAGGCTACCCCTGGGTATCCCCCAAATCTGGCACATCAAGTCTTTGCAGGAATAGGTGAATTTTCTCCCACTGAGTTAAGATGAGGAACCCCAGCTAGAAGAGCATATTCCACAGACATTCAGCAGCTTTAGGGATAGCCCTCCATGCCAGTTATTCAGGACTCACATGAAGACCAAGCTACACATCTGCTACATATTTGTGGAGGTCCTAGGAATAGCCAGTACATGCTCATTGGTTGGTGGTTCGGTAGTTGAGAGCCCCCAAGGGTTCAGGTTAGAGCAATTTGCTGGTGTTTCTGTGGAGTTCCTATGCCCTGTGGGGACTGCAGTCCTTAACCCAACTCTCCCATATGAGTCTCCAAGCTCCATCCAATGTTTGACTGTAGGTCCTGCATCAGTCCAAGTCAGCTACTGGGTGGGTAGAGACTCTCTGGGAACAGACATGCTAAATTCCTGTCTACAAGCAAAACATAGTATAATTAATAGTGTCAAGGGCTGTTGATAGGATAGGCATCTAGTTGGACGAGTTATAGCTTGGCCATTACTGTAGCCTCTGCTCCATCCCCCATCTCTGAAGTTCTTGTAGACAAGATAAATTTTGGATTGAAAGTTTTGTTGTTGAGGTTGGTGTCCCTATTGCTCCACTGATGGGTTTCTGCATTGTTACAGGAGGTGACCTCTTCATGTTCCATATTCCCACTGCTTTGACTCTCATCTAAGGCCATCCCCATTGATTTTGGGGAGTTTCTGGTCTCTGGCACCTCCTTGAGATGCTCCCCTCTTCTATCAGTGGCAGATATCCTTTCATTCACATTACCATCTGGAAATCTCTCCTGTATCTTTCCCCTATTCCCCTTTCCAACCCATCTGCCATCCAGTTCTACCTCCTATAACTATTTTCTAAACTGTTCTCAATGAAATTCAAGATCTTTGCCTGGTCCTTCCTTCTTGTTTAGCTTCTTTAGGCCCTAGAGTGTAGCATGGTTTTCCAGTATTTTATGGCTAATATCTACTTATAAGTGACTAATACAATGTATGTCATTTTGGGTATGGGTTACCTAACTCTAGATGATATTCTCAAGTTCCATACATTTGTCTGCAAAAATCATGTCTTTGCTTTTAATAGCTGAATTATATTCTATTGTGTAGATGCATCAGATTTTCTTTATCCATTCTTCAGGTAATAAGCATCTATGTTGTTTCCAATTTCAGGCTATGACAAATTAAGCTATTAAGAACATAATTGAGCAAGTGTCCCTGTGGTATAGTGAGACATGTATCGGGTATATGTTCAGGAGTGGTAAAGCTGGGTCTTTAGGCAGACTTATTTCCAGTTTTCTAAGAAACTGTCAAATTGACTATCTTTGCTCTCATGACTGATCAGACAGGTACAGCCAGGTACACAGAGATAACCTGAGTATAACATCTCTAGGGACACAGCCAGTGCCAGGGTTCCACCTGCACCCAGGAGCTGGGCAGAGTTGTGATCATCTGTGCATCAGCCCTGCCTGGGGACATTTGCCCTGCAGGGAGTACAGCAGTTGGAGGGGAACCTACAGCCACCACCATCTTTGCTCTGGTGACTGATCAGACAGCTACACAGAGATAACCTGAGTAAAACATCGCCTGGGACACAGCCCACCAGGGTTCTGCATGCACCCAGGAGCTGAGGAGCCCTCAGCAATCTGTGGCAGGGAAAACCCGGTCACCCAGGGGTGCGGAAATAGCCTTGAAAGATCACAGGAGGTTCAATCACTGGCCAGTGATAGCAGGACAACTAACACCAGAGATAACCAGATGGCAAAAGGAAAACATAGGAATACTACTAACAGAAATCAAGGAAATATGGGACCATCCACACCTAATTCTCCCACAACAGCAACTCCTAGATACCGCAACACACCAGAAAGGTAAGATTTGGATTTAAAATCACATCTCATGATGCTAATATAGGATTTCAAGAAGGACATAAATAAATCTTTTAAAGAAGTACAGGAAAACATGAGTCTACAGATAGAAGCCCTTTAAAAAAGATACACAAAAATCGCTTAAAGAAATTTAGGAGAATATGGGTCAACAGATAGAAGCCCATAAAGAAGAAACACAGAGATCACTTAAAGAAATACAAGAGAACTTGGGTCAACTGGCAGAAGTACTGAAAGAAAAAACACAAAAATATCTTAAAGAATTACAGGAAAACACAAGCAAACAAGTGAAGGAACTGAGTCAAGCCATCCAGGATCTAAAAACAGAAGTGGGAACAAGTAAGAAATCACAAAGGGAGACAGCTATGGAGATGGAAAACCATTGGAAGAAATCAGGAGTCATAGATGCAAGCATCAACAACAGAATACAAGAGATAGAAGAAAGAATCTCAGGTGGCAAAGATATCATAGAAAGCATTGACTCAACAGTCAAAGAAAATGCAAACTGCAACAAGCTCCTGAGCCAAAACATCCAGGAAATCCAGGGCACAACGAGAAGACCAAACCAAAGAATTATAGGTATAGATGAGAGTGAAGATTTACAACTTAAAGGGCCAGTAAATATCTTCAACAAAATTATAGAAGAAAACTTCCCTAACATAAAGAGAGAGATGCCCATGAACATGCAAGATGCCTACAGAACTCCAAACAGACTGGACCAGAACAGAAATACCTCCTGTAATAATAATAATCAAAACACCAAATGCACTAAAGAAAGAAAGAATATTAAAAGCAGTAAGAGAAAAATGGCAAGTAACGTATAAAGGAAGATCTATCAGAATTACACCAGACTTCTCACCAGAGACTATGAAAGCAAGAAGATCCTGAGCAGATCTCATACAGACTCTAAGAGAACACAAATGCCAGCCCAGACTACTATACCCAGCAAAACTCTCAATCACCATAGATGGAGAAATCAAGATATTCCATGATAAACCAAATTTACACAATATCCACAAATCCAGCTGTACAAAAGATAATAAGTGGAAAACACCAATACAAGGAGGGCAACTATGCTCTAGAAAAAGCAAGATAGTAATCTTTTTTCATCAAATCCAAAAGAAGATAACCACTCAAACATAAAATAACATCAAAAATAACAGGAAGCAACAATCACTATTTCTTAATATCTCTTAACATCAGTGGACTCAATGCCCCAATAAAAGGACATAGACCAACATACTGGCTACGTAAACAGGACCTAGCATTTTGCTGCATACAGAAACGGACCTCAGTGACAAAGACAAACATGACCTCAGAGTAAAAGGCTGGAAAACAATTTTACAAGCAAGTGGTCCCAGGATACAAGAAGGAGTAGCCATTCTTTTTTATTATTATTATTTTCTATATTATTTTATTTACATTCCAAATGATTTCCCCTTTCCCGTTTCTTCCCTCCCCGAAAGTCCCATAAGCCCCCTTCCCTCCCTCTGTTACCCATTCAACCCCCTCTTGCTTCTCTGTCCTGGTATTCTCCTACATCCAGTCTTTCCAGGACCAGGGATCTCCCCTTAGCCATTCTAATATCGGATAAAATTGACTTTCAACCTAAAGTCATCAAAAAGATAGAGAAGGACACCTCATACTGGTCAAAGGAAAAATTCACCAAGAAAAACTCTTAATTCTGAACATCTATGCTCCAAATGCATAGGCACCCTCATTCGTGAAAGAAACTTTAGTAAAGCTCAAAGTACACATTACATCTCACACGATAATTGTCGGTGACTTCAACATTCCAGTATCCTCAATGGACCGATCAGGGAAACAGAAACTGAATAGGAACACAGTGAAACTAATTGAAGCTTTGGACCAAATGGATTTAACAGATAGATAGATAGATAGATAGATAGACAGACAGACAGACAGACAGACAGACAGACAGACAGACAGATAGATAGACAGACAGATAAAACATTTCATTCTAAAGCAAAAGAATATACCTTCTTCTCAGCACCTTATGGTACCTTCTCCAAATTCGACCATATAATTGGTGACAAAACAGATCTCAACAGATATAAGAAGATTGAAATTATCCCTTGCCTCCTATCAGATCACTATGGAGCAAGGGTGGTCTTCAATGGCAACAAAAACAACAGAAATCCTACATACACATGGAAGATGAACAATGCTTTACTCAAGGATACCTTGGTCAAGGAAGAAATAAGGAAAGAAATCAAAGACTTTTTTAGAATTTAATGAAAATGAAGGCACAACATATCCAAATTTATGGGACACAATGAAAGCTGTGCTAAGAGAAAAACTCATAGGCTTGAGTGCCTCCAAAAGAAATTGGAAAGAGAATACATTAGCAACTTAATGGCACACCTGAAAGCTCTGGAACAAAAAGAAACTAATACACCCAAGAGGAATAGAAGGCAGGAAATCATCAAACTCAGGGCTGAAATCAATCAAGTAGAAACAAAAAGAACCATACAAAGAATAAAAAAAAAAGAGAGAGAGAGCTGGTTCTTTGATAAAATCAACAAGACAGATAAACCCTTAGCCAGACTAACCAGAGAGCATAGAGACAGTATCCAAACTAACAAAATCAGAAATGAAAAGGGAGATATAACAACAGAAATTGAGGAAATTCAAAAAATCATCAGAGCCTACTACAAAAGCCTATACTCAACACACCCGGAAATTCTGGAGGAAATGGATAATTTCCTTGACAGATACCAAATACTGAAATTAAATCAGGATCAAATAGACCATCTAAACAGTCCTATAACCCCCAAAGAAACAGAAGTGGCCATTGAAAGTCTTCCAACCAAACAAAGCACAGGACCAGATGGGTTTAGTGCAGAATTCTATCAGACCTTCAAAGAAGACCTAATACCAATAATCTCCAAACTATTCCACAAAATAGAAACAGAAGGAACACTACCCAAGTCGTTCTATGAAGTCACAATTACACTGATAACAAAACCACACAAAGATCCAACACAGAAAGAGAACTTCAGAACAATTTCCCTTATGAATATCAATGCAAAAATACTCAATAAAATTCTTGCCAACCCAATCCAAGACACATCAAAAACAATCATTCACCATGAAGAAGTAGGCTTCATTCCAGGGATGCAGGGATGGTTCAATATATGGAATCCATCAATGTAATCCACTACATAAACCAACTGAAAGAACAAAACACATGATCATATAATGAGATGCTAAAAAAGCATTTGACAAAATTCAGCATCCTAAATTTAGCATTCTAAAAGACTTGGAAAGATCAGGAATTCAAGTCCCATAATCTAAACATAGTAAAAGCAATATAGAGCAAACCAGTAGCCAAGATCAAACTAAATGGAGAAAAACATGAAGCAATCCCAATAAAATCAGGGACTAGACAAGGCTGCCCTCTCTCTCCATATCTTTTCAGCATACTACCTGAATTTCTAGCTAGAGCAATTACACAACATAAGGAGGTCAAAGGGATACAAATTGGAAATGAAGAAGTCAAACTATCACTATTTGCAGATGATATGATAGTATATTTAAGCAACCGAAAAAACTCCACCAGAGAAATCGTACAGCTAATAAACAACTTCAGCAACATGGCTGGATATAAAGTTAACTCAAGCAAATCAGTAGCCTTCCTTTACTCAAAGAATAAACAGGCTGAGAACAAAATAGGGAAATGACACCCTTCACAATGGCCACAAACAATATAAAGTGTCTTGGTGTGACTAACCAAATGAGTGAAAGATCTGTATGAGAAGAATTTCAAGTCTCTGAAGAAACTGAAGACAACCTCTGAAGGTGGAATAATCATCCATGCTCATGGATTGTCAGGATTAATATAGTAAAAATGGCCATCTTGCCAAAAGCAATATACAGATTCAATTCAATCCCCATCAAAATCCCAACACAATTCTTCATAGGGTTAGAAAGAGCAATTCAAAACATCATCTGGAGTAACAAAAAACCCAGGATAGCTAAAACTATTCTCAACAGTAAAAGAACTTCTCAGGGAATCAGTATCCCAGATCTCAAGCAGTACTACAGAGAAATAGAGTTAAAAAATGTGTGGTATTGGTACAGTGACAGGCAGGTAAATCAATGGGATAGAATTGAAGACCCAGAAATGAACCCACACACCTATGGTCACTTGATCTTTGACAAAGGATCAAAAACCATCCAGTGGAAAAAAGATAGCCTTTTCAACAAATGGTGCTGGTTCAACTGGAGGTCAGCATGCAGAAGAATGTACATTGATCCAATCTTATCTTCTTGTACTAAGCTCAACTCCAAGTGGATCAAGGACTTCCACAGAAAACCAGACACACTGAAACTAATAGAAAAGAAACTGGGGAAGAGCCTTGAGCACATGGGCACAAAGGAAAATATCCTGAACAGATGACCAATAGCTTATGCTCTAAAATCAAGAACTGACAAATGGGACCTCATAAAATTACAAAGTTTCTGTAAGGCAAAGGACACTGTCTATAGGACAAACAGCAACCAAAAAATTGTGAAAAGATCTTTACCAACCCTACATTTGACAGAGGGCTAATATCCAATGTATACAAAGAACTCAAGAAGTTATACTCCAGAAAGCCAAATAACTCTATTAAAATTGGGTACAGAGCTAAGTAAAGAATTTTCTCATGAGGAATATTGAATGGTTGAGAATCACTTAAAGAAATGTTCAACATCCTGAGTCATTAGGGAAATGCAAATCAAAACAATCCTGAGATTTCACCTTACACTAATCAGAATGACTAAGATAAAATCTCAGGAGACAGCAGGTGTTGGAGAGGATGTGGATAAAGAGGAACACGCCTCCACTGCTGGTGGGATTGCAAGCTGGTACAACCACTCTGGAAATCAGTCTGGAGGTTCCTCAGAAAACTGGCCATGACAGTTCCGGAGGACCCCGTTATTCCACTCTTTGGCATATGCCCAGAGGATTCCCCAGCATGCAGTAAGGACACATACTCCCCTCTGTTCATAGCAGCCCTATTTACAATATCCAGAAGCTGGAAAGAACCCAGTTGTCCCTCAACGGAGGAATGGATTCAGAAGATGTGGTATATTTACACGATGGAATACTACTCAGCAATTAAAAACAATGAATTAATGAAATTTTTAGGCAAATGGTTGGAACTGGAAAATATCATCCTAAGTGAGGCAACCTAGTCACGAAAGAACACACATGGTATGGAGTCACTGATAAGTGGATATTAGCTCAGAAGCTTGGAATATCCAAGACAAAATTCACATATCAAATGATGCCCCCCCCAAAAAAAACGGAAGGAAAACCGCCTGGTCTTGTAAAGTCTTGATGCAGCAGTGTAGGGGAATACCAGGATAGTGAAGCAGAAGGGGGTTGATTAGGGAACAGTGGGAGGGAAGAGGGCTTATGGGACTTTTGGGGAGGGGGGAACTAGGAAAAGGGAAATTATTTAGAATGTAATTAAAAAATTATCTAATAAAAAAAAAAGAATTTGTCAAATTGACTTCCAAAGTTGTACATATTTCCTTCTCACCATTCATGGAGGATTGTTCTCCTTGCTCCCATCCTTGATAACATTGGATGTCATTGAGTTTTTGATCTTAGCCATTCTGAAGGTTATAAGATGGAATATCGGAGTCATTTTGATTTTCATTTCCTTGATGAATAAGGATTTTGAAGTTTTCATTAAGTGCTTCTAGGCCATTCAGGATTCCTCTATTGAGAAATCTCTGTTGAATTTTATACTCTATTTTATTTTTAGACTTATAAACAATTTATTGGAACATTTCTTTCCCCATCATTTTGTGGGATAATAGAGCATTTTTGGGTATATACCAAGGACTGGTAAAACTGGGTCTCTGCATATGTCTGAGTCAGCTGTGGGGTAGAGACTCTCAGTGTTATATCATAGGACACAAATAGAGGGAAGGTGTGCTTCATTTAAATCTGTTATAGCTCTTACACATGGACACATATATAAATACACAAAACCTTACTACCTAAATTTAGCATTGTTCATGTGTACATAATTGTAGGGCTTAACACTTGAAGCATGTAAACTATCAGAGAGCTCTGATTTTCTCCTCTGTAGTCACTGATTGCCAGTGGCTTTTTATCTGTATGTGAGACCCTGTGAAATTTTCAAACACAACTATGTCAATGTATGTTTTCATTATTCATGTCTTCTTTCAGTAACAAAATTGATTACCTTTCATTTGGGCAGTTTTCCTTTTAAATCTTGAAGATATTATCTCACAGCAGGTATTCTGGTACCCTGGATCTTACAATTTTTCTGTCTTAGGTTGAGTAGTTGCATTGTAGATGTAACAATTAGGGTTGCTCACTGCAAGGACACTTATGACCAGACATGAATCTCTATATTGATCTCCACATGCTGAAAAAAATTGACAGATAAGAGCTCTACTTATCTTATCTGTGTGTAATTATAAGTGCTTATTTAGATATTTACAAATTATATTGGTTTAGGAAAAGGGAAGTAATTGTTTCTCCTTTAAATTCAATGTCTTCTCTAGCCATAGGTAGCAAATTAGGTTTACAATACAAGGATTGAGTTCCCTTCTTTTGAGCAGCCCATATGTCCAATTATACAGCTGTTAATTACACTCAAGATATGTGATAATATATTTAATCATTAGGGATACCTACACTGCTGACAGTTGTTGTAGCTCATAGGCTTTACACCAGATAAGACTTTGCTTTTCTCCTTAGGCAGATTTCACTGCACCTTCAAGTGCATTGAAGGCAGTCATTCTCTAGATTTTGGGTAATGAAATTTTTCCCTAGAGGCAGAATGAAAAGTAAAAAATTCATAAATAGGTTAGAATTTTGTTTGACCTATCAAAGCTACACTCAACTTCATGTTTATTCTGGATCAAAAGTTTATGCCATATGTATTAACCTCTGTAAGCTTGGAAAGGAGTCAATCTTCTATTTTATACATTCTTTTAGAATGTTTAAACTTTCCCTGTTTAAGACTTTGTTCAAGTTGGGGCATATTAGATTACAGTTTATAGATATAGATACAATTTTTCTTTGCAGCACCATATTTTAGTTAATCTTGTTTGACACATGATTGAGTAATCCTGACGGTTATAGCTGCTGTTCAGACATTCCCCTTAGGAATAATTAAATAATTAAAGTAGTGAATCAATTAAAATATTAAATGGTGTATGATGAAAAACTGCAAAAAAAAATTTTATCTTCAGAAAAAAGAAGGGTAATTACAAAGAATCTACTGTATACTATAGGGATTACTGTTAATGTTATTTTAAATTTCTGATAATTGTAAAAAGTTAATTAAAATTTCTAAAATGCCAACTGAAGGGATGTGTATATAAATGTTTGAATATCATATGTACTTTATAAATACATGTTATATATACTTATCAATAAATATACATATTAAAAAGAAGAGATACAGTTTAGAGGTCTTTAAACCTCTAGGATTTTCGAAAGAAGACTAAGAGAACTGAGAACAATATTTAATTGTCTATATATACTTGACAAGTGGTGGATTGTATTATAACTGCCTTCCAAATAACTTTCAGAATCTCCTTTATACATATCCTATCAATCTCTTTGACTTCTATAATTTGACTAATATTTAACCATAAAAAAATTTATAATATTTCTCTGATCAGCAATTGTATTGAATAGTCTTAACTCTAAGAATGGCCAATCAGTGACAGATTTATACTTTGGAACCCAGGTATTCAGTTTTATAGTTATTAAAGTGAACTATGTTAATACTGATGTCAATTCATTCTTATTTCTCTAACCAGCAACCTTCTTAGGCTATCCTATTCCTGTTTCATCTTTGAAATTAATTGTCCCACAATAGGCTCCTACTTAAAATGTAACAGTGGATGGGTCTTTTCCTTTAAACAAAGAGTCACCTCCTTTCCCTCCATACTCATTTTTTTCTTAAACACTAAGTTCAAAATCATATTTTATCAAAGTACGATTGCTAAAGAATTTCAGAAAATGTTCAAAACATTTCATTTTTTATTTTTTTCAGTATGAAAATTATTATTTTTAATTTTAAGGATTATGAATATTATAGTTTGCAAAACAACTATTATCTATTATTTCAGTGCCAGGTTATGGCATATAACATAAAATATCCTTAGAGTAATGATAAAAATGTAAATGATTATTTGTCAGGATGTTCTCTTGCATTAGTCTTACTGAAGACATGTTTTCTAATTTGTTAGATATTTTACTTAAAATGATTTATGTACAAATACAAGTGTTAAAGATATTCAATGAAATGTATAAGTTTATACAATACTAAAACTATGTTAAATGAGTATCAAAATCACTGCAAATAAAAACATTGAAAATGAAAGCCAGAGTCTTAAATTATTGACTAAAATTTCTCAGACAAAAATAAATAGTTTTTTGGAATTAAATTATTTGCATTTACATATACTTAAACTTAGTATATTTTTATTCAACACAGGATATATATGTACACATCCTAACAATGTCTTATGATGGAATAATGAATGAAAAGTTAGGAATCTTGTGTCTAGATCATTGCAATGTTAATGAGATAACGTCAATTTCTACTTTTTGTGAAGTTTAAGGAGTATATAAGAAGGTTATAGCATGATGCCTTATTTGATAAAATAAAAACATTTTAAAATCATAAAACTATAAGCTAGTCAATTATACATTGATCAATATCAGCAGATAGCATGTTATAATTATCATCATGTATCAAAATGTATAAGAAAGGTTCTAAGACTGTTAGGACTTGTGATGGTTTGTATATGCTTGTCCCAGGGAGTGGCACTATTAGAAGGTGTGGCCTTGTTGGAGGAAGTATGTCACTGTAGGGTTGGGATTAGAGATCTTCCTCTTAGATGCCTGAAGATGCATAGTCTGTTCCTGGTTTCCTTTGTATAAAGGTGGAGAACCCTCAGCTCCTCCTGCACCATGCTTGCCTGTATGTTGCCAGCTTCTGCCTTGAAGACAATGGACTACACCTCTGAACCTGTAAGCCAGCCCTAAGTAAATGTCTTTTATAAAACTTGCATTGGTCATTGGTGTCTGTTCATAGCAGTAAAACCCAAACTAATTCAGAAGTTGGTACCAGAAGTGGGGTATTGCTGTGATAGGCCTGACCATGCTTTTGTTTGGAAGAATGTGGGTTTTGGAACTTTGGATTTGGAAAGTCATGGAATGCTTTAAGTGGGGCTTAGTGGGGCAGCCTAGTAGGAATATGGAAGACAGTTGTATTGAGTGTCATTTTAACTGTATAGACCTGGTGAACCAAAAGGTTTCAGTGGAGAAGAACTTTCATATGTGGTTGCGAGACTGTTTTTGTGATGTTTTGGTGAAGAACATGGCTGATTTTTGCCATTTTCTGAAGAGACTGCCTAAGGCTAAGGAAAAGAGATGTATATTAATTGTATTGAAAAAGGAAGTCTCAAAAAAGTCCAACAGAAACTTTGTTCTCTGGTTAGGTCTGATGAAGAGCATTTTGAACAAACATAGCAAACTGAGAAAGGAAACATACAAAATATATAGTTTGAGCATTAAAGGGACACCAGGAAGTGAAATGGAGCTGAATTCAAGGATATTAAACTGAATTAAGAAAGTAGTGACTTTGAGGCAAGATTCCTCCCAGCTAAATTTAGGTTCAGGTGTGGTAGTACAAGCCTTTAATCCCAGGAGACAAAGATAAGCAGATCTCTGAGTTCAAGGCCAGCCTAGAACAGAGCAAATTCTAGGTGAAGAAAAACTTAAATCCAGGTTTGGTGGATCACACCTTTAATCCCAGTGCTTAGGAGACAGGCATTCAGATCTCTGAATTCAAAGTCAGTCTATGGAGCAAGATCCAGGATAGCCAAGCTTAGGCAGTGAAGGAGTTGGAATAAAGGAAGCTAGTGATAAGGTAATAGAACAAGGGGGCCAATGTTGCAGCTCGTGCAAACAGCAGAACTCAGCAACTTAGGCCATGTGTCTCTGGCTTTATATTCAAGAGGAAAAGGAGACTACTGGGACAATTGATGCTGGTTAGATGGAGCTAAGAAATTAGTGGTGATTAAGAAAAGGCAAGCATCACTTAGGTGATATTTTCTGGGAAGTGTTTCCTGAGAGGACAAAGAAGCTGTGTTCCAGAGATAGCCAAGGTTGTACCTCATGCTGCAGCTGTACTTGGTAATGTGTAAGAATAATCCAGGTGGTACTGGTTTTGAACGCATGAAGGCATCATGAAGAACAGCTGAGGTTTGGCACTGTGAGAGGCCATGGAAGGCCACTGGTGAAAGTACAGCCTCAGTTGTAGTTGACAGCGAAGGAATGAAGGGATCATGCAAAGGAGTTAGGCTTGATACCATGAAGACAGCCTATGAGTGGCTCTGGTGAAGCATAGTTGCAGTAGAACACCCTAGCATATTGGAGATGCCAGTACCATGGGATGACCACCAAGAACAGCAGTAGCAGCGGAATGGATCAACTTGAACTTAGAGTGCTACAGAGGGCAGAGCTGGAGAAGTGACACCAGCCCTTTGGAGATGCACAGATCATGTGTGGAACTCAGACATTGGAACAAGAAGCTGTGAAGCTGAAGTTGACTTGGGGACCCCAAGATGTTAAAGATGCCAGAGACACAGGATGCCTTCCAGGAAAGCTGCTAACAGGGAGTGGAACCAGCCTAGGAGAAAGAACAGTCAACAAAGATGAAAAGCAAGTTGAAGATCTGAAGACTTCTTTGCCATCAGATGTGGAGAAGCAGAGTTTGGAGACTGCCCAGCTGGTTTCCTGTCTTGCTTTTGGGATTACAGTTAAGTGATTGGATGAATCTCAGAAGAGACTTTGAACTTTGGACTTTTAACACTGTGGAGAACTGTAGACTGTGGGGACTTTTAAAATTGGACTAAATGTATTTTGCATTATGCTATGTTTAGATATGGCCCCCATAGACTCATGTTTGAACAAGCCTATGGGGACCAGGGAGTGGAATGTGATGTTTTGTATATGCTTGTCACAGGGAGTGGCACTATTAGAAAGTGTGGCTTTGTTGGTGGAAGTGTGTCACTGTAGGGTTGGGCTTAGAGATCTTCCTCTTAGATGCCTGAAGATGTGCAGTCTGTTCCTGGTTTCCTTTGGATAAAGGTGGAGAACCCTCAGCTCCTCCTGCACCATGCTTGCCTGTATGTTGCCAGCTTCTGCCTTGAAGACAATGGACTACACCTCTGAACCTGTAAGCCAGCCCTAAGTAAATGTCTTTTATAAAACTTGCATTGGTCATTGGTGTCTGTTCACAGCAGTAAAACCCAAACTAATACAGGACTTTTCTTAAAATATAGTTGATCCTAAGGTGGTACAAATGGGATTTTGTAGAATTAACATCCACAAATCTTGAGATGGCATGCTAGACACTAGTTTTCTAGGCTGACAAAGAGGAAAGACCTTTGAAGAGTTGAGTTGCAAGTTTCTGTGGCTTACATCCAGGTGAGCAGAATCTGAGCAGTAATTTGCACTTAGACATGCTTTATTTACTGAGCTTAAACTCAAAGGGTTCTTCCATATTACCATTATTTTATCATTCAAAAAATGAAGTCATCTTTATTTTTGTATTTTGAAACAATGTTAATCTTGCTGGACTGTAATTCTTTTTTTTTCTTTTTTTTAATTAGGTATTTTCAATTCAAAAACAGAAATTATTAATTTCTACTGAAAAAAATTAAACTGACATGGTAGTACAACTAGTCTTCTAAATAAATATTATGAATACTTATGAAGTATTAGTTATTTTTATCATTGTTAAAGTAACTGCCCTCAGTTACATCAAACGGATTACCTGGAAAGGGAGCTGGGGATGGATGGGAAGGCAAAGCATACAGCAAAGAATGAGACCAAGACAACAGTTGCTGATCAAGGCCCCAAACTTTAATGCCTGACTCAGAATTTAGAGGAGGCAAAACCCTTCCCCCAGGGTTCAAGGGTTTGCTCAGGAGAACTGGTTTGGCTGCTCAGTGGGTGTTGACTACACTGCTTGGCAGGTCCCCTGCTTAATTCAGGAAGTTGTGGATCTGGAAGAACAATGGTCTTCACCTTGTTCTGAGAGCTCCACCCTAGGTGGGGGAGGATGTGACTAGAACTGAGGTTGGAATTCAAAGGCTGTAGTGTGGCAGCACAGTTAAGACAAAAATAAAGAGAACTAACCAAGACTACTTGGATGTATTTACTTTGGCTTATGATTTGAGACAAAGTCTAAGGTAGCATGATGGCAGAAAGGTAAGGCTATTGTCATATTTCATAACCTCTGGAAAGAAAAGTCAGAGAAAGAAGATACTTAGGAAAAAATGCCCAGGGAATGGCTCTGGCAAAAACTAAGTTGGATCTCCCCATTTCACATAACATGGTGTAGAGAATTCTATATGTATATGCCCAGAAGTTTGATACTGTAAAGTATTTGTACTCCCTGCACCTCACAAATGAATCAATGCATATTTATATCTAAATGTCTACAATAATTATAATTCATTTGGTGAAACTACATAAAGAGTAAAACTTTTTAATTTTTCATGATAATATAATATTGCTAATGATACTTTTTGCCTTATGTATATTGTTAATTCAATTATTTGATTAATTCATAGGGATTATATTCTTGCAGAAAGCATCATGATCAAGAAGCAAGTTAGAGAGGAAAGGTTTATTTAGCTTATACTTCCATATTGGTGTTCATCACCAAAGGAAGTTACTACTGGAACTCAAGCAGTTCACGAAGCAGGAGCTGATGCAGAGGCCATGGAGGGATGCTACTTACTGGCTTGCTTCCCCTGGCTTGCTCAGTCTGCTTTCTTACAGAACTCAGAACTACCAGTCCAAGAATGTAAACTCATAATGGACCCTCCCACCCTTGATCACTGATTGAGAAAATGTCTTCCAACTTGATCTCATGGAGGCATTTCCTCAAGGCAGTCTCCTTTATCTGTGATAACTCTAGTTTGTGGCAAGTTGACACACAAAACCAGCCAGTACAATTAATATAATATTTTTGAATCCTGTAGTTGAAATAAACATTAGAACTGGATAGCAGCATGGAGAAATTTCTTGAGACTGTGAATATTACTACCTAAATATTGAGTGTTATGATGCTTAAGTCTTCTTTTGTTTCATCCTTCATTCCCCCACACAACAAAAAGAAAATAATTTATTGATTATTTTTATTTAATGTATATGTTTGTGTACTTATATGAGTACATGTACCATGTGCATGACTAGTGATCAGATAGACTAAAAGAGGCCATTGATTTCCTAAAACTGGAGTTATTACTTGTTATGAGCTTATATGTGGGGCCAGGTGCCTCTGAGTTTTCTTGAAAGGCAGCAAATTCTCTTAACCATTGAACCATATATCTAGCCCTCACTTTTTTCTTAAAAAATTTTCACTTTAATATTTTATTTGTTTTTTGTATATCTGCATGTGTGTGTACATGTGTGATATTTACAAGTGTGCATGCATTTACAAGTGTGTTGTGTGCCTGTGTTTATATGTGAATGGGTGTATGTATATGTAAATGGGTGTATGCATATATACAGAAATACATACATATCTATATATGATTGCATGCATGAATGTGTGTGTATGTGTGTTTGTGTGTGTGTGATTTTGTGTGTGTGTGTATGTATCTGTTTGTGTGCTACAGGACACATGTTAAGTTCAGATGACAACTTCTTGGAGAACACTTTACTATTCCACAATTTGAGGTCCGGCAATTAGACTCAGTTCTTCATTGTTGGCAGCAAGTATTTTTATCCACTGAGACATATTTTTGGACCACTGTTATACTTGAGGGTTCAGCAAGAAAAAGATTTTTGTGCTCATTTTTTTCATATAAACTAATCATTAACATTATATTGCAGGCTCTGAAGAAGTTTATTCATGGATGTCTTCAACATAAAACAGATACAGTAACCTTTTTAATGACATGAATGTATTCCAAGATGTGCAATGGAAGCCTGAAACTACATGTGGTGTCAAACCTATGTATGCTATATTCTTTTCAAATGAGTACTTACTACAAAGTTTAATTTAGAAAATAGGCTGCATAATAAAAATCCAACAAAATAAAATTTTAAAATAATAATATGCTGTGTACTGGCTGGTTTTGTATATCAGTTTGACACCAGCTGGAGTTATCACAGAGAAAAGAGCCTGGCTTGAGGAAATGTCTCCATAAGATCCAGCTGTTAGGCATTTTCTCAATCAGTGATCAAGGCAGAAGGGCCCTTTGATCCCTGGGCTGGTAGTCCTGGATTCTATAAGAAGGCAAGCTGAGCAATCCGGGGAAAGCAAGCCAGTAAGCAGCACCACTCCATAGCCTTTGAAATAGCCCCTGCCTCCAAGTTCCTGCCCTCTGTAAGTTCTTGCTTGACTTCCTTTTGTGATGAACAACCATGTGGGAGTATAAGATGAATAAATCCTTTCCTCCCCAACTTGCTTCTTGGTCATGATGTTTTGTGCAGGAATACAATACCTGACTAAGTCATACTGCAACAAAAGTTATATGTATGTGATCTCTCTCAAAATATCTTAATCTACTTTACATTTTTCACCCTCACAATTTAATATATATTTTATTTTGATTATTTTATAGTTTTGTTCTCAGGGCTCATTGAATCGTTTGTATCAACTCCTACCATCCCCCATATCCCAGGGATCACTATGGAAAAAGTAATGGAAAACATATAATGTCCTGAGGATGGAAATGTGTGGTATGAAATGCTGTGTTATTTCAAATTTACTCTTAACATTTAACTTCGACTAATAACCTATGGCTTTGTTTTTATCTGAATTTAAAACACCACTAATTTTGTGTTTTATATCTATTGTTCAGTTTAAAGAAGAGTTGCTTGAATTCCTGCATCGCCACCACTTTTGATCAGATAATTTTGATGGCTACACAAAATTTATTGAAATATTAATATAATTCACAAATACATATTTCAAATCCAAAATGGTGAGAAGGGTAGCATGAGTGTTGTCTTATAAATTAAAGCAGGAAATATTAAATGGATGGATAGTGTGTGATAGGAATTTAATATTTAATATTTGCAAATAAAAGGCCATTGTGGGTGATGGAAACTGTGGAATGTGACCCTGTACATAAGTGGTAGCCATGATATTATATTTATAGGTTGAAATTAACTATAATCAAGATAGACCAACAGTAACTTTTATACTGATACATTAGAAAGTTTCTATTCCTATCAGATATTAACCAAAAGGAAACACTTTGTCTAAAGTATGTTTATCTTTTTTATTAGAGACAATCCCACCATTCCTTTTTCATGTGTCTCAGGCTGATAAGAATGCTTTATAAATAAGAACCTTCCATATTTTTCATGGATCCATCTTTACTACTAAATACATGGACTCATTAAATGTTGAATAGAATATAAATTTTGTTAAACTACATATGTAATCATAAAAATATTAAAATTACTAGTTAGAAAAGAAAAAGTAATTTAAAAATTATGTTTGCTCTCATGTATGGAACTCAGATTTAATTATGTAGAAGCAAAACAGTGAATATAAACTAAGAAGAAAAGGATGACTAAGAATGTGGGAGTTAAGTGAGAGTGAACTGCAATTGTATGCACCTAGGAAATGTTAGAAGACAACACAAGTCTGTGTGTTTACACACAAGTTTATATTCACATACTACATTGATCAATCTGTGCCTATTCTCTTTTGTCATATAGCTTAGTTTAGTTTTTGTTATGAATATATTGTACTAGTGAGTTATTGTGTGTTTTATTAAGATCAACTTTACCTAAACATACAGCCATTTCAAATTAAATAGTCTCAAAACATTTACTACAGATTATTATTCAATATTTTGCAATTGTGTAGGAAGTCCTGATGCTCCTTAAGCAGAACCATTGGGCTCCCACTCTAGTGCTTCAGAATCACTATATCTGCCTCTAAAACTACCTGTTCTGGCTGTTTCATATAAACAAAGTAGCACTATATTTTTCATTCTGTTTTTGTCTCCTTGGCATCATGTTTTCAAATGTTTTCATGAATATATGCCCCTTTGATCCTTTGGGTATCTGTGTGTGCATGTGAATGTGCATCTCAGTATACCTTAGTCATTTATCTACTTTTTAAAACTGCTTATACTAGATTAGAAAATCTAACCTATCAGAAAATTTTCCATAAACATAATGTGTAGCGTAATAAAAATATAATCATGTGATTTTTCTCATATAAGTTCATACTTTATTTCTTATACCATTTTTCTTTACTTTGGTTATGGTGCTATAAACAAAAATTCATTACTATAAACATTGATGCACGATTAACAGTTGAATCTGTTTTATTTGCTATGCTCTATGTTGGTGGGATTGTGGGGGAAGGTTTTAGAATCTTTTGCATGTGGTGCCTTGCAGGAGTGAGTACTTCACTGGAAGTGGCCTCTGAGAGTTTATAACATCATCTCATTTCTAGAATGTTCTATTTCCTGGAGTGCAGTTGAAATGGGATATTCCAGATTCCTGGTCAGGGTTCCTGCTGTCAGGCCTTTTATGCTATTACAGACTCTCCCTCTGGATACATTAGTGAAGATAACCTTACTTCTATAATTTGCTTTTTGTCATGATATTATATCATAGCAATAAATTAGTAACTACTGCAGTACATAATAAATTGTTGGCTCATAACATAATGTTACCTTCAGCTTTTAAAGGAATTATGTCCCATATCTATTAAGTATGTACATAGCCAGCTGCAATACTTGATGGTTTCATATTCTCCACATTGTTTCTAATATTTTTACCCCACATCCGTTTTTTAAAATTTACTTTTCTAGTAAAAATATAAAATGGTATTCTATTGTATTTTTATTTGTATTTTTATAATTTATAATATTAAGTACCTTTTCATGTGTTTGTTTTTACACATACAAACACACATACACATAGCCTTTCTTTGAAGGAAGATCTATGGTTTTGATTTTCAATTTCTTGAATGCTCGACAGACCATAAAGATAATTACTTCATTTTGAACTGTTAATTTGCGAACATATGGTGTCTATTTTACATATTACAGATGTTATTCTATGCATTTTCTTATATTTATTATAGACATATTATTAATGTTCAAACTCATGATTTTATTGTATAATTGACACCATTAAAATTAAATTATATTCAATTTTCCTAACTAAGGATAAAATGTGTTTGATTATGCATATCTTAAAAAAGCAAACAAATTAAAGGCTATTTATGGAATAGCATTTGCAACTATATATTTTTCTCAATGAATAATACATATGTACATGTAGCTAAATACTGACTGTGAAAGGAATGCATAGAAGATTGGTAGGGTAAATTTAATATGTTAATCTGTCAAATGCCTAATATATATTTTGAAGAAATTTAACAAACAAATATCTATAGAATTTCTTTCCTTTTTTTATTGGATATTTTATGTATTTACATTTCAAATGTAATTCCCATTCCCAAATTCCCCTTTGCAAGTCCCCTCTCCCATCCCCCCCATCCCCTGCTTCTATAAGGATACTCCTCCTCCCACCCACCACTCCTACCTCAAGGCCCAGGCATTCCTCTACACTGGGAAATCCAGCCTTCACAGGACCAAAGGTTTCTCCTCCAATTGGTAACAGACAATGCCATCCTTTGATACATATGCAACTGAAGCCATGAGTTCCCTCATGTGTACTCTTTGGTTAATTGTTTAGTCTCTGATAGATCAGGGGAGTCTGGCTAATTGATATTCTTGTTCTTCCTCTGGGTTTGCAAGCTCCTTCAGTTCCTTAAGTCCTTTCTCTAACTACACAATTGGGGACTCTGTGCAAATTCCAATGGTTGCCTGCAAGCATCTGCCTCTGTATTTGTCAGACTCTGGCAGAGTCTTTCAGGAAACAGCTATAGCAGGCTCCTGTCAACAAGCATTTCATGGCATCTGCAATAGTGTCTGGGTTTGATGTCTGTATGTGGGGTGGATCGCCAGGTGGGACAATATCTGGATGGCCTTTCCTTCAGTCTCTGTTCCACACTTTGTTTCTGAATTTCCTTTAGACAGAAGGCATTCTGGGTTAAGAATTTGGAGATGAGTGGATGGTCCCATTTCCCAACCAAGAGCATTGCTTAGCCTCTGGTTATGGTCTCTGCAGGATCTCCCTCCACTTTGTTGGGATTTTAGCTAATCTCATCCCCGTTGGGAGCCTCTTGCTTTCCTAGCATCTAGGATATGCTGTTTGCTACCTCCAGTTCCCTATCCTTCATTGCTACACAATTCTGTTCAAATTCCTGACCCTCAGTATATCACCTTCTCCTCCCATAGTGATCCTTCTACCGGTTTCTCCCTCCTCTGTTCCTCCAAAGTCCCTCCCAATCTCCACCTCCGGAGAGTATTTTGTTCTCCCTTCTAAGAACGACTGAAACATCCACATTTTGGTCTTCATTCATCTTGAGCTTCATATGATCTGTGAGTTGTATCTTGGGTATTCTTAGCTTTAGGGCTAATATCCTCTTAACAGTGAGTGTATAAACATGTGTGTTCTTTTGTGAATGGGTTGCCTCACTAATGATGGTATTTTCTAGTTCCATCCATTTGCCTAAGAATTTCATGAAGTCATTGTTTTTAAAAGCTGAGTAGTACTCCATTGTGTAAATGTACCACATTTTCTGAATTCATTCCAGTGTTGAAGGACATCTGGTTTCTTTCCAGCTTCTGGCTATTAAAAATAAAGCTGCTATAAACATAATGGTGCATATGTCCTTGTTATATGTTAGAGCATCTTTTGGATATATGCCAAGGATTGGTGTAGCTGGGTCCTCAGGTAGTACTATGTCCAATTTATTGTGTAACCACCAGACTAATTTCCACAGTGGTTGAACTAGCTTGAAAACTCACCAGCAATGAGGACTCATCCTCTTTCTCCACATTCTTGCCAGCATCTGCTGTCACCTGAGTTTTTGATCTTAGCCATTCTGACTGCTGTGAGGTGGAATCTCAGGGTTGTTTTGATTTGCATTTCCCTGATGACTAAGGATGTTGAACATTTCTTTATGTGCTTCTCTGCCATTTAAGATTCCTCAGTTGAGAATTCCCTGTTTAGCTCTGTACCCCATTTTTTTAAATAGGGCATTTGTTTCTCTGGAATCTAACTTCTTGAGTTCTTTGTATGTATTGGATATTAGCCCTCTATTGGGTGTAAGATTGGTAAGATCTTTTCCCAACTGGTTGGCTGCTGTTTTGACTTATTGACAGTGTCCTTTGCCTTACAGAAGCTTTACAATTTTATGAGGTCCCATTTGTTGATTCTTAATCTTAGAGCATAAGCCATTGGTGTTCTGTTGAGGAAATTTTCCCCAGTGCCCATTTGTTCAAAGTTTTTTTTTTTTTTCCCACTTTCCCTTCTATTAAATTCAGTGTATCTGTTTTTTTCTTATTTTTTTAATTTTATTTTCTATATTCTTTATTTACTTTCCAAAAGATTTACCCTTTCCTGGTTTGCCCCCACTGAAACTCCAATAAGCACTCTCCCTCCCCCTGTTCCCTATTCAACCCCCTCCTGCTTCTCTGTTCTGGTATTCCCGTACACTGCTGCAACTAGTCTTTCCAGAACCAGGGACCTCTCCTTCCTTCTTCTTGGGAATCAATTGAGATGTGAATTGTGTTTTGGGTATTATGAGCTTCTCTAATATCCACTTATCAGTTACTGCATACCATGTATGATCTTTTGTGATTTGTTTACCTAGCTTAGGATGATATTTTCCAGTTCCAACCATTTGCCTAAGAATTTCATGAATTCATTGTTTTTAATAGCTGAGTAGTATTCCATTGTGTAAATATACCACACTTTTTGTATCCATTCCTCTGTTGAGGGACATCTGGGTTCTTTCCAGCTTCTGGCTATTTTAAATAAGGTTGCTATGAACATAGTGGAGCATATGTCCTTATTGTATGCCTGGGAGTCCTCTGGGTATATGCCCAGGAGTTGCATAACAGGGTCCTCTGGAAGTGTCATGCTCAGTTTTCTGAGCAACCACCAGACTGATTTCCAGAGTGGTTATACCAGCTTGCAGTCCCATCAGCAGTGGAGGAGTGTTCCTCTTCCTCCACATCCTCGCCAAAACCTGCTATCTCCTGAGTTTTTGATCTTAGCCATTCTGACTGGTGTGAGGTGAAATCTCAGTGTTGTTTTGATTTGCATTTCCCTTATGACTAAGGATGTTGAACATTTCTTTAGGTGCTTCTCAGCCATTTGATATTCCTCAGGTGAAAATTCTTTGTTTAGCTCTGTACACAATGGTAATAGGGTTATTTGGCTCTCTGAAGTGTAACTTCTTGAGTTCTTTGTATATATTGGATATTAGCCCTCTGTCAGATGTAGGGTTGGTAAAGATCTTTTCACAATTTGTTGGTTGCTGTTATGTCTTATTGAGAGTGTCCTTTACCTTAAAGGAAATTTGTAATTTTATGAGGTCCATTGGTTAAATCTTGATCTTAGAGCGTAAGCTATTGGTGTTCTGTTCAGAAAATTTTCCCCTGTGCCCATGTGCTCAAGGCTCTTCTGCAGTTTCTTTCCTATTAGTTTCAGTGTTTCTGTTTTTATGTGGAGGTACTTGGCCCACTTGGAATTGAGCTTAGTACAAGGAGATAAGAATGGATCGATTTGCATTCTTCTGCATGCTGACCTCCAGTTTAACCAGCACCATTTTGAGAAGGCTATCTTTTTTCCACTGGATGGTTTTAGATCCTTTGTCAAAGATCAAGTGACAATAGGTGTGTGGGTTCTTTTCTGGCTCTTCAATTCTTTTCCATTGATCTACCCGCCTATCACTGTCCAAAACCATGAAGTTTTTAAAACTATTGCTCTGTAGTACAGCTTGAGGTCTGGAATACTGATTCCCCCCAGAAGTTCTTTTACTGTTGAGAATAGTTTTAGCTATCCTGGGTTTTTTGTTATTCCAGATGAATTTTTGAATTGCTCTTTCTAACTCTATGAAGAATTGAGTTGGGATTTTGATGGGTATTAAATTGAATCTATATATTGCTTTTGGCAAGATGGCCATTTTTACTATATTAATCCTTCCAATCCATGAGCATGGAAGATTTTTCCATCTTCTGAGGTCTTCTTCGATTTCCTTCTTCAGAGACTTGAAGTTCTTGTCATACAGATCTTTCAGTTGTTTGAACTGAAAACAAGTCGATAGCCACAAACAATATAAAGTATCTTTGCTGATGTTGATTATCAGCTGTAGGAGTTCGCTGGTGGAGTTTTTGGGATTGCTTAATTATACTATGGAATCATCTGCAAATAGTGATAGTTTGACTTCTTCATTTCCAATTTGTATCCCTTTGACCTCCTTATGTAGTGTAATTGCTCTAGCTAGAACTACAAGTACTATACTGAAAAGATATGGCAAGAGAGGGCAGCCTTGTCTAGTACCTAATTTTAGTGGGATTGCTTCAACTTTCTCTCCTTTTAGTTTGATGTTGGCTACCGGTTTGCTGTAAATTGCTTTTACTATGTTTTGATATGGGCCTTGAATTCCTGATCTTTCTAAAACTTTTAGCATGAAAGGATGCTGAATTTTGTCAAATGCTTTTTCAGCATCTAATGAAATGAACATGTGGTTTTTGTCTTTGAGACTGTTTATGTAGTCTATTACACTGATGGATTTCCATTTATTGAACCATCCCTGCATCCCTGAGATGAAGCCTACTTGATTGTGGTGAATGATTGTCTTGATGTGTTCTTGGATTGGGTTGGCAAGTTTTATATTGAGTATTTTTGTATCGATATTCATAAAGGAAATTGGTCTGAAATTCTCTTTGTGTTGGATCTTTGTGTGGTTTTGCTATCAGAGTAATTGTGGCTTCATAGAACGTGTTGGGTAGTGTTCCTTCTGTTTTTATTTTGTGGAATAGTTTGAAGAGTACTCATGTTAGGTCTTCTTTGAAGGTCTTAGAATTCTGCACTAAACCCATCTGGTCCTGTGCTTATTTTGTTTGGAAGATTTTCAATGACCACTTATATTTCTTTAGGGATTATGGGGCTGTTTAGATTGTCTATTAGATCCTGATTAATTTTGGTGTTTGGTATCTGTCTAAGAATTTGTCCATTTCCTCCAGATTTTCCAGGTGTGTTGAGTTTAGGCTTTTGTAGTAAGATCTGATGATTTTTTGAATTTCCTCAGATTCTCTTGTTATATTTCACTTTACATTTCTGATTTTTTTAATTTGGATACTGTCTCTGTGCCCCCTAGTTAGACTGGCTAAGGGTTTATCTGTCTTGTTGATTTTCTCAAAGAACAAGCTCCTAGTTTTGTTGATTCTTTATATGGTTCTGTTTGTTTCTCCTTGATTGATTTCAGCCCTGAGTTTGATGATTTCCAGCCTTCTACTCCTCTTGGGTGTATTACCTTATTTCTGTTCTAAAGCTTTCAGCTGTGCTGTTAAGCTGCTAGTTTATACTTTCTCCAGTTTCTTTTTGGAGGCACCTAGGGCTATGAGTTTTCCTCTTTGCACTGCTTTCATTGTGTCCCATAAGTTAGGGTATGTTGTGCCTTCATTTTCAATAAATTCTAAAATGTCTTTGATTTCTTTCCTTATTTCTTTCTTGACCAAGGTATCATTGAGTAGAGCATTGTTCAGCTTCCATGTATATGTAGGCTTTCTGTTGTTTTTGTTGCTATTGAAGACCACCCTTACTCCATAGTGATCTGATAGGAGGCATGATATTAGTTTGATCTCCTTATATCTGTTGAGGTATGTTTTGTGACCAATTATATGGTCAGTTTTGGAGAAGGTACCATGAGGTGCTGAGAAGGTGTATTCTTTTGCTTTAGGATGAAATGTTATGTTTTATATATATATATATATATATATATATATATATATATATATATGTTAAATCCATTTGGTCCAAAGCTTCAATTAGTTTTATTGTGTCCCTGTTTAGTTTTCCTGATTGATCCATTGCAGAGAGTGGGGTGTTGAAGTAACCCACAATTATTGTGTGAGGTGTAATGTATGCTTGGTGCTTTAGTAATGTTTCTTTTATGAATGAAGGTACCCTTGCATTTGGAGTATAGATGTTCAGAATTGAGAGTTCTTCTTGGTGGATTTTTCCTTTGACCAGTATGAAGTGTCCTTCCATGTCTTTTTTGATGATTTTAGGTTGAAAGGGAATTTTATCCAATATTAGAATGGCTACTCCAGCTTGTTTCCTGGGACCATTTGTTTGTAAAATTGTTTTCCAGCCTTTTACTCTGAGGTCGTGTTTTTCTTTAACACTGAGGTGGGTTTCTTGTTCACAGCAAAATGCTAGGTCCTTTTTACTTATCCAGTCTATTAATCTATGTATTTTATTGGGGAACTGAATCCATTGATGTTAAGAGATATTAAGGAATAGTGTTTGTTGCTTCCTGTTACAGTTGATGTTATTTTTATGTTTGTGTGGTCATCTTTTTTTGGGTTTGATGAAAGAAGGCTACTATCTCGTTTTTTCCAGGGTGTATCGGCGATTTCCACCTATTATCCTTTGTAGGGCTGTGTTTGTGGAAAGATATTGGGTAAATTAGGTTTTTTCATGGAATATCTTGGTTTCTCAGCTATGGTGATTGAGAGTTTTGCTGGGTATAGTAGTCTGGGCTGCCATTTGTTTTCTCTTAGAGTCTGTACAAGATCTGCCCAGCAGATCTTGCTTTCATTGTCTCTGGTGAGAAGTCTCGTGTAATTCTGATAGATCTTCCTTTATATGCTACTTGGCCTTTTTCTCTTACTGCTTTTAATATTCTTTCTTTGTTTAGTACATTTGGTATTTTGATTATTATGTGACAGGAGGTATTTCTGTTCTGGTCCAGATTGTTTGGAGTTTGTAGGCTTCTTGTATGTTCATTGTTATCTCTCTTTTTAGGTTAGGGAAGTTTTCTTCTATAATTTTGTTGAACATATTTACTGGCCCTTTAAGTTGTAAATCTTCACTCTCATCTAGACCTATAATCCTTAGGTTTAGTCTTCTCATGGTGTCCTGGATTTCCTGGATGTTTTGGGTTACAAGCTTTTTGTATTTTGCATTTTCTTTGACTGTTGAGTCAATGCTTTCTATTGTATCTTCGGCATCTGAGATTCTTTTTTCTATCTCTTGTATTTTGTTGTTGATGTTTGCATCTATGACCCCTGATTTCTTCCCAAGACTTTCTATCTCTAATATTGTCTCCCTTTTTGATTTCTTAGCTGTTTGTTTTTCCTTTTTTAGATCCTGGATGGTTTAGCTCAGTTCCTTCACTTGTTTGTTTGTGTTTTCCTGTAATTCTTTAAAATATTTTTGTGTTTCCTCTTTCAGTACTTCTACCTGTTGATCCATGTTCTCCTGTATTTCTTTAAGTGATTTTTTGTGTTTCCTCTTTATGGGCTTCTATCTGTTGACCCATATTCTCCTGAATTTCTTTATGTGATTTTTGTGTTTCCTTTGTAAGTGCTTCTCCCTGTTGATTCATGTTCTCCTGTACTTTTTTTTAAGAGATTTATTTATTTATGTCTTTCTTGAAATCCTCTAATAGCATCATGAGATGTGATTTTAAATCCAAATCTTGCCTTTCTGGTATGTTGGGGTATCCAGGTCTTGCTGTTGTTGGTTTGGATGGTGCTATAACTTGAATTTCTGATAGTAACATTCCTACATTTGCCTTTTGCCATCTGGTTACCTCTGGCATAGTTGGTCCTGTTGTCACTGGATGGTACTTGAGCCTCCTGTGAACCTGCAAGGATATTTCTGCACCCCTGCATGACCAGGTTTCCCCTGGCAAACATTGCTGAGTTACTGTCCTACTCATGGGTGTCTTTGGAGACCTGATATGCCTTGCCCCAATCAGTGTTATACTTGGGATATCTCTGTGTACTTGTTTTTCTCTGTCTAGTCAGTCACCGGAGCAAAGATCTTGGTGGCTACAGGATTCCCTCCAGGTGTAGGTCACCCTGCAGGGCAAATGTCCCATTGCAGGGCTGGCACACAGACAACCACAGAACTGCCCATCTCTTGGGTGCAGACAGAACCCTAGCAGGCTGTGTCTCAAGAGGTGTTATACTTGGGATATCTCTGTGTACCTGGTTTTCCCTGTCTGGTCTGTTACCTGGAGCAAAGATGGTGGAGGCTTCAGGGGTCCCTTGCAAACGCGGGTTATCCTTCAGGGCAAATGTCCCACGGCAAGGCTAGCACACAGATAACTACAGAGCTGCCCTGCTCTTGGGTACAGGTGGAACCTTAGCGGGGTGTGTCCCAAGCGATATTATACTTAGGATATCTCTGTGTACCTGGTTTTCCCTGTCTGGTCTATCACCTGGAGCAAAGATCAGTGTATTTGGTTTTATGTTGAGGTCCTTGACCCACTTAGACTTGAACTTTGTAAATGGAGATAGGAATGGATCAATTTGTATTCTTCTACATGTTGATCACTAGTTGAACCAGCACCATTTGTTGAAAATGCTGTCTTTTTTCCACTGGATGGTTTTAGATCTTTGTCAAAAATCAAGTGACCTGACCCCGCGCAGGGAGGGAGCCTGCCAGCTTCCCTTCCTCGACCTCTGTTCCCGCGGACTGCGCTGGAGAGACCGGTACCCAGGCTCTCCCCCCAATATAACATCACTTGGGACACGGCCTGTTGGGGCTTCCGTCTGTGCCCGAGGGCGGGTTGGCGCTGTGGTCGTCTGGGTGCCAGATCGGCGGGCCATCATGACCACAGGGTGAGCGGCGCCACGGAGAGTGCCCTCCACCATCTTTGCTACAGTGACCAGGTAGTTGGGACCGCCAGGCTCAGAGACAGACAGGCATAATATCGCTTCGGTTTCAGGCAGCTTGTGTGTAACCTGCTCCCAGGTGCTGGGCTGATCTGCAGTAACCAGCGCGCCAGCTCTGCGGTGGGACCTTCTGCCTGGTGGAGGGACCCCGCGCTGGGAGGGAGCCTGCCAGCTTTCCTTACGCGACTCTGTTCCAACGGACTGCGCGCTGGAGAGACCGGTACCCAGGCTCTCCCCCCAATATAACATCACTTGGGACACGGCCTGTTGGGGCTTCCGTCTGTGCCCGAGGGTGGGTTGGCGCTGTGGTCGTCTGGGTGCCAGATCGGCGGGCCATCGTGACCACAGGGTGAGCAGCACCACGGAGAGTGCCCTCCGCCATCTTTGCTCCAGTGACCAGGTAGTTGGGACCAGCAGGCTCAGAGACAGACAGGCATAATATCGCTTCGGGTTCAGGCAGCTTGTGTGTAACCTGCTCCCAGGTGCTGGGCTGATCTGCAGTGACCAGCGCGCCAGATCTGCTGTGGGACTTCTGCCTGGCAGAGGGACGCCCCCTCCCCCCCCCCCGGAGAGATCACACACCCCTGCACAGGGCAGGAGCCTGCCAGCCTCCCTTTGGCGACCTCTGCTCCAGGAATCCACTAGGCTGAGCCTTTAGATGTGCAAGGCCTCCCCAATATAAGATCACTTGGGGCAAAGCACATTAGGGCTCCAAAGTCACTCAGGAGCAGGCAGGCCCCAGAAATCGGTGCCAGGGGAATCCTGTTAATCCAGGGGGGGCAGAAATAGCTTTGCAGGCTCACAGGAGGTCCAACCAACAGCCAGTGGCAGCAGGACCAACTAACACCAGAGGTATCCAGATGGCAAAAGGCAAACGTAGGAATGTTACTAACAGTAATCAAAGTAATGTGGGACCATCCGAACCCAACTCTCCAACAGCAGCAAGTCCTGGATACCCCACCACACCCGAAAGACAAGATCTGGATTTAAAATCACTTCTCATGATGCTATTAGAGGATCACAAGAAGGACACAAATAAATCTCATAAAGAGTTACAGGAGACCATGAATCAACGGTTAGAAGCCCTTACAAAGGAAACACAAAAATCGCTTAGAGAAATGCGGGAGAACATGGATCAAAAGATGGAGGCGCACAAGGAGACAACACAAAAATCGCTTAACGAGATGAATCAACGGGTAGATGCACTCACAAAGGAATCACGAAATTTGCATAAAGAAATGCAGAAGAATATGGGTCAACAGACGGATGCCCATAAGGAGGCAACACAAAAATTGCTTAAAGAAATGAATCAACGGTTAGATGCCCTTACAAAGGAAACACGAGAACTGCTTAAAGAAATGCAGGAGACAATGGATCAACAGATGGAATCCCATGAGGAGGAAACACAAAAATCGCTCAGAGAAATGCAGGAGAACGTGGGTCATCAGGAAGAAATCCTGAAAGAGGTAATGCAAAAATACCTTAAAGAAATACAGGAAAATACAAACAAACAAGTGAAGGATCTCAGCAAATCCATCCAGGAACTAAAAAAGGAAGTAGAAACAACTAAGAAATCACAAAGGGAGACAACTTTGGAGATAGAAAACCTTGGGAAGAAATCAGGAGTCATAGATGCAAACATCAACAATAGAATACAAGAGATGGAAGAAAGAATCTCAGGTGCTGAAGATTCCATAGAAAGCATCGACTCAACAGTCAAAGAAAATGCAAAATGCAAAAAACGCGTAACCCAAAACATCCAGGAAATCCAGGACACAATGAGAAGACCAAACCTAAGGATTATAGGTATAGATGAGAGTGAAGATTTGCAACTTAAAGGGCCAGTAAACATCTTCAACAAAATTATGGAGGAAAACTTCCCTAACTTAAAGAGAGAGATGCCGATGAACGTACAAGAAGCCTACAGAACTCCAAACAGACTGGACCAGAACAGAAATACCTCCCGTCACATAATAATCAAAACACCGAATGTTCTAAACAAAGAAAGAATACTAAATGCAGTAAGAGAAAAGGGCCAAGTAACATACAAAGGAAGACCTATCCGAATCACATCAGACTTCTCACCAGAGACTATGAAAGCCAGAAGATCCTGGGCAGATCTCATGCAGACACTAAGACAGCACAAATGCCAGCCTAGACTACTATACCCAGCAAAACTCTCAATCACCATAGATGGAGAGACCAAGATATTCCATGATAAAACCAAATTTTCACAATATCTTTCCACAAATCCAGCCCTGCAACGGATAATAGGTGGAAACCTCCAATACAGGGAGAGAAACAACACCCTGGAAAAAATGAGATAATAACCTTCTTGAATCAAACCCAAAAGTAGTTAACCACTCAAACATAAAGATAGCATAAAGAATGGCAGATGGCAATAATCACTATGCCTTAATCTCTCTTAATATCAATGGTCTCAATTCCCCAATTAAAAGACATAGACTAGCAGACTGGATACGTAAACAGGACCCAGCATTTTGCTGCATGCAGGAAACGCACCTCAGTGTCAAAGACAAACACTACCTCAGAGTAAAAGGCTGGAAAACAATTTTACAAGCAAATGGCCCCAAGAAACGAGGTGGAGTAGCCATCCTAATATCGGATAAAATTGATTTTCAACCTAAAGTCATCAAAAAAGACACAGAAGGACACTACATACTGATCAAGGGAAAAATCCACCATCAAGAACTCTCAATCCTGAATATCTATGCTCCAAATGCAAGGGCACCCTCATTCGTAAAAGAAACTTTACTAAAACTCAAAGCACACATCGCACCGCACACAATAATAGTGGGTGACTTCAACACCCCGCTCTCTGAAATGGATCGTTCAGGAAAGCAGAAACTAAACAGGGACACAGTGAATCTAATTGAAGCCTTGGACCAAATGGAACTAACTGATATATATAGAACATTTCATCCTAGAGCTAAAGAATACACCTTCTTTTCAGCTCCTCATGGTACCTTCTCCAAAATTGACCATATAATTGGTCACAAATCAGACCTCAACAGATACAAGAAGATAGAAATAATCCCATGCCTCCTATCAGATCACTATGGAATAAGGGTGGTCTTCAATGGCAACAAAAACAAAAGAAAACCCACGTACACATGGAGGCTGAACAATGCTCTATTCAATGATAACTTGCTCAAGGTGGAAATAAAGAAAGAAATCAAAGACTTTTTGAAAGTTAATGAAAATGAAGGCACAACATACCCTAATTTATGGGACACAATGAAAGCATTGCTAAGAGGAAAATTCATAGCCCTGAGTGCCGCCAAAAAGAAACGGGAGACAGCATACACTAACAGCTTAATGGCACACCTGAAAGCCCTGGAACAAAAAGAAGCAAATACACCAAAGAGGAGTAGAAGGCAGAAAATCATCAAACTCAGGGCTGAAATCAATCAAGTAGAAACAAATAAAACCATACAAAGAATCAACAAAACGAGGAGTTGGTTCTTTGAGAAAATCAACAAGATAGATAAGCCCTTAGCCAGACTAACCAGAGGGCACAGAGATAGTATCCAAATTAATAAAATCAGAAACGAAAAGGGAGAGATAACAACAGAAACTGAGGAAATTCAAAAAATCATCAGATCCTACTACAAAAACCTGTATTCAACACAACTAGAAAATCTTGAGGAAATGGACAATTTCCTTGACAGATACCAAGTACCAAAATTAAATCAGGATCAAATAGACCATCTAAACCGTCCTATAACCCCTGAAGAAATAGAAGTTGTCATTGGAAGTCTTCCAACCAAAAAAAGCACAGGTCCAGATGGTTTTAGTGCAGAATTCTATCAGACCTTCAAAGAAGACCTAACACCAATACTCTTCAAACTGTTCCACAAAATAGAAACAGAAGGAACACTACCCAACTCGTTCTATGAAGCCACAATTACACTAATACCAAAAGCACACAAAGATCCGACAAAGAAAGAGAATCTCAGGCCAATCTCTCTTATGAATATCGATGCAAAAATACTCAATAAAATTCTTGCCAACCGAATCCAAGAACACATCAAAACGATCATTCACCACGATCAAGTAGGCTTCATCCCAGGGATGCAGGGATTGGTTCAATATAAGGAAATTCATCAATGTAATCCACTACATAAACAATCTCAAAGAAAAAAACCACATGGTCATCTCATTAGATGCTGAGAAAGCATTTGACAAAATTCAGCATCCTTTCATGCTAAAGGTCTTGGAAAGATCAGGAATTCAAGGCCCATATCTAAACATAGTAAAAGCAATTTACAGCAAACCAGTAGCCAGCATCAATCTAAACGGAGAGAAACTTGAAGCAATCCCACTAAAATCAGGGACTAGACAAGGCTGCCCTCTCTCTCCATATCTTTTCAATATAGTACTTGAAGTTCTAGCTAGAGCAATTAGACAACAAAAAGAGGTCAAAGGGATACAAATTGGAAAGGAAGAAGTCAAACTATCACTATTTGCAGACGATATGATAGTATACATAAGCGACCCAAAGAACTCCACCAGAGAACTCCTACAGCTGATAAACGACTTCAGCAAAGTGGCCGGATATAAAATCAACTCAAGCAAGTCAGAAGCCTTCCTATACTCAAAGGATAAGCAGGCTGAGAAAGAAGTAAGAGAAATAATACCCTTTACGATAGCCACAAACCATATTAAGTATCTTGGCGTGACGCTAACCAAACAAGTGAAAGATCTGTATGACAAGAACTTCAAGTCTCTGAAGAAAGAAATTGAAGAAGACCTCAGAAGATGGAAAAATCTGCCATGCTCATGGATTGGCAGGATTAATATAGTAAAAATGAGCATCTTACCAAAAGTAATACACAGATTCAATGCAATCCCCATCAAAATCCCAACTCAATTCTTCATAGAGTTAGAAAGAGCAATTCAAAAATTCATCTGGAATAACAGAAAACCCAGAATAGCTAAAACTATTCTCAAGAGTAAAAGAACCTCTGGGGGAATCAGTATCCCGGACCTCAAGCTGTACTACAGAGCAATAGTGTTAAAAACTGCATGGTATTGGTACAGTAACAGACATGTAGATCAATGGAACAGAATTGAAGACCCAGAAATGAATCCACACTCCTATGGTCACTTGATCTTTGACAAAGGAGCTAAAACCATCCAGTGGAAAAAAGATAGCCTTTTCAACAAATGGTGCTGGCTCAGCTGGAGGTCAACATGCAGAAGAATGCAAATTGACCCATCCTTATCTCCTTGCACTAAGCTCAATTCTAAGTGGATCAAAGATCTCCACATAAAACCAGACACACTGAAACTAATAGAAGGGAAACTAGGGAAGAACCTTGAACATATGGGCACAGGGGAGAATTTCCTGAACAGAACTCCAATAGCTTATACTCTAAGATCAAGAATAGACAAATGGGACCTCATTAAATTACAAAGTTTTTGCAAGGCAAAAGACACCGTCAAAAAGACAAAGCGGCAACCAACTAACTGGGAAATGATCTTTACCAACCTTACATCCGACAGAGGGCTAATATCCAAGATATACAAAGAACTCAAGAAGTTAAACTCCAGAGAGGCAAGTAACCCTATTAAAAAATGGGGTACAGAGCTACACAAAGAGTTCTCACCTGAAGAATATCTAATGGCTGAGAAGCACCTAAAGAGATGTTCATCATCCTTAGTCATTAGGGAAATGCAAATCAAAACAACCCTGAGATTCCATCTCACACCAGTCAGGATGGCTAAGATCAAAAACACAGGAGACAGCAGTTGTTGGCGAGGATGTGGAGAAAGAGGAACACTCCTCCACTGCTGGTGGAATTGCAGGCTGGTACAACCACTCTGGAAAGCAGTCTGGCGGCTCCTCAGAAAACTGGGCATGACACTTCCGGAGGATCCGGCTATACCACTCCTGGGCATATACCCAGAGACTTTACCTGCATGCAATAAGGACACATGCTCCACTATATTCATAGCAGCCTTATTTATAATAGCCAGAAGCTGGAAAGAACCCAGATGTCCCTCAACGGAGGAATGGATTCAGAAGATGTGGTATATTTACACAATGGAATACTACTCTGCAATTAAAAACAATGAATTCACGAAATTCCTAGGCAAATGGTCAGAACTTGAAAATATCATCCTTAGTGAGGTAACCCAATCACAAAAGATCACACATGGTATGAAGTCACTGATAAGGGGATATTGACCCAGAATCTCAGAATACCCTAGACACAATCAGCATATCAATAGATTTCTAAAAAGATGGAAGGAGAGACCCCTGGTCCTGGAAAGACTGGATGTAGGGGAACGCCAGGACAGAGTAATGAGAGGGGGTTGAACGGAGAAAAGAGGGAGGGAAGGGGGCTTATGGGACTTTCGGGGAGGGAGGAAACGGGAAAGGGGAAGTGATTTGGAATGTAAATTAAAAAAATAAAATTAAATTAAATTAAAAAAAAAAATCAAGTGACCTCTTAGCGACGGGGAGATCGTTAAGGTCTGCCCTGTGCAGGACATCAGACAGCTTGGACTTCTACAGCCTTTCCCCAAGCCTCTGAATAAAGTGTTTCAACAAAAAAAAAAAAAATCAAGTGACCATAGGGGTATGGACTCATTTCTGGGTCTTCAATTCTATTCCATTGATCTACCTGCCTGTCACTTTACCATTACCATGCAGCTTTTTGTTGTTGTTTCTGATGTTGTTTTTAAGATATGATCTTCATTTTATTAATTTTATTCTGGACAGTTAAAGAAAAGAAAAAAAATTTTCTTTGGGGACAGAGAAATGGTTCAGCATTAAAGTGTCAGTTGTCCAAGCTGGTCTCTGAGTTTGATGTCCCATTCATTAGTACAGTGTTAGAGGACCTTGGATAGTCATAGCAGTCTTGAAAAGTCAGAACACTGTATGTCCCAATTTGAAAATTAATTATGAAGATGTAATAATCACAGTATGGTTCTGACATAAGGGTTATGCATATAAATAAATAGACTAGAACTGGGAATACAGAAGGAACCATTCTGAGTTTTGCCAATTATTTTTGAAAAGACTGTTAAGATCATTCAGTAGTGAAAGCATACTGTTTTCAATAAATGGTGTAGAGGCAAATCAGTATCGTCAAGTAAAAACAGTGTAGTTATACCCAAAATTCATGCTATGTGCTAAAGTCAAAAGGAATCAAAGACCCAGTTATGAGTGCAAATCTATGATACCTAAGTAAACATAAAGGCAAACCTCTGGTCCTCCTACAGAGTTGCCCTTCTCCTCAGCTTCTTTCAGCCTTCCCTAATTTAACAACAAGTGTCAGCCTCTTCTGTTCATTGGTTGGGCGCAAATATCAACATCTGACTCTTTGAGCAGCTTGTTGGGTCTTCCAGAGTGTAGTCATGCTAGGTCCCTTTTTGTGAGTACTCCATAGCCTCAGTAATAGTGTTAGGCCTTCGGAAATCCCCTTGAGCTGGATCCCACTTTGGGCCTGTCTCTAGACCTTCTTTTCCTCAGGTTCCTCTTCATTTCCACCCCTGTAATTCTTTCAAACAGGAACACTTATGTGTCAGACTTGTGACTGTGGGATAGCCCGCCTCTCCCTCAGTTGATGCTCTGTATTCCTGCTGGAGGTGGGCTCTATATGTTCCATCTTCCTACTGTGGGGCATTTCATCTAAGGTCCCTCCCTTAGATGAAATCCTGAGAGTCTCTCACTTCCCAGGTCTCTGGTACAATCTGTGGGGTCCTTCCAACCTCCTATCTCCCTAGGTTGCCTGTTTCTATTCTTTCTGCTGGCCCTCAGGGCTTCAGTCTTTTCCCTTCACCCAACACCAGATCAGGTTTCCCTCTCCCTCCTACTCTCTCCCCTGTCCAATTTCCCTCTCAGGTCATTCCTTCCCTCCCCACTTAAAATTGTTTTCTTCTCCCTCCCATGGGGGACTGAGGCATCTTCACTTGGGCACTTCAGCTTGTTGGTCTTTTTGAATTCTGTGGACTCTATCTTGTGTATTCTGTAATTTTTTTTTTTTTTGGCTAATAGACACTTATGTTTGAGTACATGTCATGCATGTCCTTTTGGGTCTGAATTACCTTACTCAACATGGTATTTTCTACTTCATTCATTTGCCTGCAAAACTCAGAATGTCCTCATTGTAATAGCGAGTAGTATTCCATTGTGTAACTAAACTACATTTTCTTTATCCCTTCTTCTGCCATGGGACATCTGGGTTGTTTCCAGCTTCTTGTTATCCCAAATAAAACTGCTATGAACATGGTGAACACATGCCACTATGGCAGGGTGGGGCATGATTTTGGGTATATTCACAAGAGTGGTATAGCTGGGTTTTCAGGTAGATCTATTTCCAATTTTCTGAGGAACCTACAGATTGATTTCCAGAGTGATTGTTCCAGTTTGCAATCCCAACAGTAATGGAGGAGTGTTCTTCTTTCTCCACATCCTCTCCAACATATGTTGTCACCTGTGATTTTGATCTTAGCCATTCTGATTGGTATAAGGTGGAATCTCAGGGTTGTTTTGATTTGTATTTCTCTGATCTCTTAGGACTTTGAACTTTTCTTTAGGTGTTTGTCAGCCATTTGTGATACCTCAGTTGTGAAATCTTGGTTTAATTCTATACCCTATTTTTTGATTAGGTTGTTTGGTTTTTTGGTGATTAGCTTCTTGAGATCTTCATATATTTTGGATATATGAAGAACCCTCTGTGGGATGTGGGGTTAGATTAGGGATGTTGATTTCCTCCAGAAGTTCTTTTATTGTCGAGAATAGTTTTCACTATCCTGGGCTTTTTGGCTATTCCAAATCTATTTGAAAATCACTCTTTCTATCTCTATGAAGAATTGATTTGAAATTTTGATGGGTATTACATTGAATCTTTAGGTAGCTTTTTGGCAGCATAGTTATTTTTACTATATTAGTTTTGCCAATCCATGTGCATGGGAGATGTTTCCATCTTCTGAGATCTTCGATTTCTTTCTTCAGGGACTTGAAGTTCTTGTCATACACATCTTTCACTTGCTTGGTTAGTGACACACCAACATATTTTAGATTATTTGTGACTATCATGAAGGTAATCATTTCCCTAATGTCTTTCTCAGCCTGTTGTTTTCTTTAAGTAGACGAAGGCTACTGATTTGTTTGAGTTAATTTTGTATCTAGCCACTTTGCTGAAGTTGATTATCAGGTTTAGGAGTTCTCTGGTAAAATTTTTGGAGTCACTTAAGTATACTATTATATGATCTGCTAATAGTGGTATTTTGATTTCTTCCTTCCTAATTTGTGTCTTTTAATCTCCTTTTGTTGTATAATTGCTATGACTAGGACTTTGAGTACTATATTGAATAGATAGGGTGTGAGTGGGCAGCCTTGTCTAGTCCCTGATTTTAGTGGGAATTCCTTCTTGTTTCTCTCCATTTAGTTTGATGTTGGCTACTAGCTTGCTATATATTGCTTTTACTATGTTCATGTATGGGCCTTGAATTCCTGATCTTTCCAAGACTTTTACCATGAAGGCATATTGAATTTTGCATAGGATTTATTTTCAAATTACTCTTTAAGCCTTTTAAAATATTAAAACTAATATGATCATTCTTCTTTGTTATATTTGTTATTTCTTAAGTGTAAAAATATTTTTTCAAAAGCATTTAAGCTACAATAAAAATAGGAAGATTATTTCTCTGCTTTTGAGTAGTTCAAGTTTGGATATGGCACTATGTTATTCAGGATCTTCTAAAGAAAAATACCATTAAATGTCATATGTAATAAAAGAGTTTTATTGGGTTTGTTTATGGAAACTATTTTTGGTAATAGGCTAAGACAGAGAACCTGATAAGTGCTCTTGCTGAGAAGGTGAAATCTTCAGCATTTATAATCCCACACTGGAACTATGTATGCTCTCTGCAGAGTTTCTGGTCTTGTATTCACACAATCAAACTTTAAAACTTGGCATAATCTGCAGGCAGTACAAACTACCTTTGATGTACCCACTCAGGGGAGATGTGCCTGCTCGGACTTTCTATTTTCCATGCTTTCATCCTTTTGCCAGGCAATTGAATATTGCATCCACGATTCCAGAGGCACTTCTACTCTCATGTGTCTTTCAGGGAGGTTTCACGAGCATGTGTATTGTCAAAGAAATAAGAAAAGCAACAGATGTCAGAAGATGGTTAAAAGAGTATAGAACTGCTGTTTAAGGAAGGCACAATGTGCTGTAAGCAGAGCATAACATAGTAGGCTGTTTTGGTAAGAGATAAAAGGGCAATGATGGAGATAGAAATGAGAGAGTGTATACCATCCTCACATGTTTACAAAGGAATGACAATTATATCTAATATTGAGTTAGAGACCACTTCTTCTTTTATTATATTTTTGTTAAAATTTTTCACACTTTTGTCTATGGCATTAAATTGTGTGAGGCTGAATTAAATGGTAATAAATTTAGTTGTAGGTTGAAGAAGTCCCAAGACAGTAATACTAAGGTATACCAATTGATTACTGAGTTTATTGAAATTTATAATAAAAATACACAACAAGAAGATGTGAAAACTTTACTCTCTTATTAGGAAAACAGTGGAGACACAATGTTTTAGAGAGAATAAACATAATTCTCAACAATGTGAGCAAGATATTAAAGAAATTCAAGCTTCTAAGAATCCATGTACTTTGCACTGAAACAGTAGGAAAGGTGTTCTGATAGCAGAACCCTGCAAGAAGAATGCAAAATTATTTTAAATGCAAAAAAACACAAAACTATCACCCTATTCCACAAAGGCTAGTAGTCAAAATATTTTCTTTGTAAAATCAGTAAAAAAGAAAATAGAAATAAAAAAACCCGAAACAGAACAATGATGTTCTCTGAGGTTAGTGAAGCTTTGTTCCAAAGGGACTGATCTACATCTGAAGAAGGTGTCAGAACTTGAACTTGTTCATCTAGTACTTACTGCCTTTGCAAGCATGTAAAATACAAGTGTAGCTGTGAAATTGTGGGTTACAATGTTGTGGAAAACTACTGAGAAATAACAAGGTACAGGAAAATCAGATAAACTCATATAGTACACTTGTGTGTGATGTTATAAATATGAAGCACAAATTTCAGGAGATGCACACTTTGACTTTGCCTTGCTGGACTTTTAGTTTTGTTTTTGTTCCCTCACTCTCCATTATTATGTTTTAGAATGGGGATGCTTAATGTCTTTGTCTTTGGATCTTGTAAGTGTGTAAATTTTTACATTTAATTTTATTTATTTTAGAAGAGCACAAAGCTATCAGATGGATTAGAAATGATGTTGAATTTTGACATGGCTTCAGTCTATTACATCTATTAAAGATGTTCAAAGTAAATTTGGCATTATAAAATTACTATGAGCCTATAAAGACAGGAAGTAGAATGCTATATCTCAAAGTAATATGTTTGGTTGTCATGTTATGAATAGACTATTGATGTGTGTCTTAGTTAAGGTTTGTTTCTAAAAGCACTAAAACACCCAAAGCAACTTGGGAAGTCATGGAATTGCTGTAATTTACAAATCTCATGTCACAGACCAATCACTGTGGAAAGTCAGCAAAGGAACTTAAGGCAGGAACCTGTTGGCAGGAACTGAGGCAGAAGTCATAGATGTGGAATATTTACTTGTTTACTCCTCATTACAACCTCAGCATATTTTTTCATAATATCCAGGCCTACCAGCCCTGGTGTGGCAATGCCCACAGGCTGTTTCACATCAATTATCAATAAAGGAAATGCTCCCACAGACTGGTCCACGGTACATTTGATTGTAGAATTTTTCTTAACTGAGTTTCTCTCTTACAAATGCTCCTAGGTGAGTCAAGTTGATTGCTGAGGTCCAGCCACAGCTTGAGGGAGTCCTGAGAAATGCAGGAATAGGAACAGCTCTGATTCAATAATGACTTGGTAGTAAGTACAAGCTGCCAGTTCAGGTACTCTCTCTGTTCCCTGAGGAACAGAGGTTCTCAGTATTTTTTATTCTTCAGCTAAGTTATTCTTCAGCTAAACTGCTCTTCAGCTTAATGAACAGAGAGAGCCTAAACACAGTCTTTTATTTACTAAAGCTACATCATCAAGGCTTTGATCATTGTTAATAATTATCAAAAATTCTTAAATTTACATTGAGTCTATGAGTCCCAGATCAATAGTACCAACACCTGTTTCCTTAGAGAAAAACTAAACACAAATCAAAAACACATTTGCTTAAAAGTCTACACAGCCTGTTCTTCACAGGTAGCTGAGTACAGCTCTTGCAATTTCCTGGTACAGCAGACAGCAGTCTCCATTAGCTATTTGCATGTAAAAACAGAAAGGTGACAGACTACTAAAATTAAAATAATTTCTTACAAAGTTTTGAATTTATGTAAGTAAAACAGTTACCTCTCTCTTTCTAGGCATTATTATCTCCAATTTTTCAAATGACTAAAAAAACAGAGTACTAACTTTTTATATGCTTATACATTACCTTTTAGTTCTCTAATCTACATTTTCTCATCGTAACAATTTCATAGCCTCATGTACTATCCTTCAAATATTTATTCCTAAATAATATATGTCTATCTATCCATACCCTTTCTTCCTGAGACTACTTTAACTCTCTATCCTTGATGTCTCCAAGTTCACCCTGGCTAATTAATGCAGCAGTCATTGGACCAGAGGGTGCATGCATCTCCTCATCATTTCACATTAAAGGCAATATCTGGCAACAAACTATTTCTACAAAGGATCATGTAGGTTTTTTTATGGCCCTGGTTTTTGTTGTCTAGATCCTTTCCCATGGCCCAAAAAGTCAAGCTGAGAGCCTGTTCCTCATTCTCAACAGCCTCATGACCATTTCCATTCCTCTTTCCTGGAAACAGCTTCTCTTTCAATTACTATGGCATGATTAGCTCTAAGCAATTTGAGTGTGGGGGGAATATTCTCAAGAAAGAAAAATTGAAAATACAGTAGTAAAAACCACAGGTTAGCTTCCAGACAACAGCAACCATCCAAACGTGTGAGGATTGTGGGGATCAATGACCTGGTAATGTACCAGGGACACACACCTCCCCTTACACAGGCATGCCAGACCCAGAAGTTAATGTAACACTAGCCAGGACAATGGCTTAATCTTCTTTGTTAATGTATCTCTATTTAAATAATTTAGAAAATGTATCAAACTTTAGGACATATCAGATAGGGTTAGCTAAAGTGACAATCTACCCATATTGTGTTTGTCAACTACCCATAAATTAAAAATTGAATAGAATGTTATAAACAAAGAAGCCAGATTAGGAATGATACTTCATCTCTCTCTGCTTCCTTACTGTGGAGACAGTATAGCCTACCTCAAGGCCTTCTGCAATGATGGATTAAATCTCCACTTAAGACATGTACCAAAATAAATACCCTTTTATATCATTTTTGCCAGATGTTTTATCAAAGTATTTAGGAAATTAGCCTTTAAACCATCTAGCCAAATAGGTAACTTTATTTTAATGCAGAAAGATTGAATACACAGGTAAAATATGTGTATGTGACACAAATGAGTATATTAAAACTGTGTACTTAAATTCTAGATTTAGGTCATAATGAATATTCAGAAAATCTGAACAATCAAGAGTATAAGTGGTAATAAGAAAAGTTTCAAAGAAAAGAGATTGACACAAATGAAAGGATCACCTGCTACTGAAACATTTAACAGGTGCTATCACCCTGTATATTACTATGATGCCATGGTCATTCATTTCTCCATATAAGTATTTTTAAAATCATAGTTTTAGTAGAACTATTTTTAATTATAATAAAGTCCAGACATGTGCTCATTGGATATGTCTCTGGATAAATAAAAAAAAAGAGATTTTATAATTTACTGCTAAGAAAGCTAAAAGTATTTACCTCCAATGTTTTTCTCTTAAAAGCTATCCTCAGTTTTCAGATTGTTCTTGCATTTTGCTTTTTCAGTTGTGATCTCATATTAACTATGTTCCCTTCTTTGCAGGCACATTGCTGACTTTGCAATCTTTGTGTGTGTGTGTGTGTGTGTGTGTGTGTGTGTGTGTGTGTGTGTGTGAAGGGTTGGCAATGGTAGCTGCAGATTAATACCAGCTCAGATTTCATTGCTTTTGATTAAGGTGCTGAGGTTAGAAAAACGTAATTTGTACTGGAAAGGGTAGTATAGGAAGAACATGACAGCAATTAATTCTTTCCTTGCTGATGACAATGACAAAATACTCTTTAATATCTTCAGCATCTTTGCAATATCATGAAAGGCAATTTTACTTTACCTCTTCTTTACTTGTAGATAGTTTTTTTTTTATAACTTTAACGGGCTTAATGCTAAATTTTGTTAACCGTTTAAAAGTCAGGATACATGCTAACATGTTTGCAAGTTAATTTATAATCATAAATTAATAAATATTTTATAATAACCGCATTTCACAACATGATCTAATTCTAATGACTTCCTAAAGACTTATCTCTAAGTTTTTCAGGACCAAATCCCATTCACAGTATTATTTTTTGACTTATGAATAACAAATACAATGAAGGAGGAAGAGAGGAAAGACAAATGCGTATATATGTAGACAAAATAAAGATAGAAGGAGGATGTGACAGAAACACATGAGAGTGAGAGAAAGTAAGGGAGAGAAAAAGAAAGAAGGACGAAGGGAGGAACAGAATGAGAGAGAGATATTTCCTTATCATGTAAAACTACCTAGGAAAGGCAGCCATGTTTGAAACAGAGTGATTCTTCACCAGCAAACAAACTGCCATTCACCTTGATAATGGACCCTGAGTCTACAGACTTAAGGGATTTAAGTATCTGTTGTTCAGGAAACAGCATTTGTTATACAAACCAAGTAATCTAATGTGTTAAAATGAAATAATGCTAAATACATTTCTAGATGTCATTTTTAAAGCACAATTACATTATTATACAAAAAGTGTCCTTTCCCTTCCATTTAAAACTGTGAAGATTATTTTTATTTGAATCATTTCTGAAGTAGATGAAGGTAGAATGATAAAAAGTTAGTAATAACTGATCAAAATTAATAAGGAGCAAATAACGCAACCTTGCATATGACACACAGAAATTAAGTTGATTACAAGATGAAAGAGTACTGATGTTTGTAATTAAATATTTCTTGGTAAATTGAAATGCTCTCTTTGATCATTCCTCACATCATTTTTTAACATTTTGATTATAATTTTCTCAAAATGACCTTGATTTACTGTTTTATCACAAGTGAATTTTTTCACTGAATATGTTTTATGCTCTTGAAAGTCTGGCAGGCTTCAACTGCTATCTTCTTTGATTGAGCATGTTACACTATTTCTGTCCTGCTGTACTTAGGTATAAGCTAGGTGTAGAAACCAGAACAGCTTATGAAATAATGTTGCCAGTAACCAATTTTACTAAGAACTAGGAAGTCAATACTTTGTTAGATTCTTGAGTTCAATGTGAACACTTTCTGCCTTTCACATTACGTCATAAAAGACATAAAATTATGAATAAGCAAATATTTTATTATGGCAGCCCATTTAATTGCTGTATACATTTTAGGACAAAATTTTGAGAGAAATATGTAATTAATCAGGTTTTGAAGGCTCATTTCAAGAGCAGAATAGTATTATTTCTCTGATATTATTTTGAATGTCCTTCTCACCTAGAATTCCTCACTTTGCCCTACCTGATGATCACAGATGAGATTTTCTGGGAGTCAGCTGGATCCTACTCCTATAATGTATGTACCTGGAAATACACATATGATCAATTTGCATCTCATTCCTTACAACATTTTTGAAAATCATTTGTATTATTAAAGGTATCACCATCATCATCATCATCATCATCATCCTCATCATCATCATCATCAATATAGGGTCATGTTATGTTGTCCAAACTGGACTTCAAATTGTAACCTGCCTGTATCAGTTTGCATAAATGATAATTGTGTTCTCTGTGTGGTAATAAAACTATCTTTTTGGATGTATCATATTTGAGTGATTATGTAAAAATGGCTTGTCTTTGTCCATGTTTTTATACTTATTTACAAACAAAAGAGCAATGTTCCCATTCTGACAAAATCTATTTTCTTCTAGTTCTTCTCTTTATGTTTTTTTTCTTCTTTGTACTTTCTATAAAGTATACACTCTGATTATTCTTCAGATTGTTTAATATTCCTGTTTTGTAACTGATGAAGTGATGAAGTAATATAATATTTTTTGGTTATACTGTGATAAATACTACACATAGTAAATCAAAGTAATAAATACTTCCATTATATTACATAAATTTTATTGTTGGATTGAGAAAAATTCAAATTTCTGTATTTTAACTATTTTAATACAAGATGAATGATTGAAAACTATAGTAGTCCTTCAGTGCCTACTCAATTTGTGAAATAAAGCAAACAACCAAATAAATGACAAAACTAAAAGGACATTACCATTGTTACCTTCACTCTCATTAAAGTATCTATCAAGTGGAGCCTGACTTAGCACATATTGTATTACAATGAAGCAGAACCTTTTCATGTTTTTCCAAACTTTCTATTGAAAAACACCATAATCTCTGCTTCTGTATCTCATTTTGATTAACAGAACATGCTATATCTTCTAGAAATCTTCTCTGATTTTGGTTTCTGTTACATTCCAAGAGATATCTTCTGCTCAGTTATTTGTTCTGAGTTTTGAGCTATCATCACAAGCTACATTTTATATTCAAGAATGCTATTAGCTCTTTTTCTCCTGTTTATTGATCCTGCCTATATAATGCCTATATATATATGGTTAACTAGTATAGACATAGTCTGCCACTTAGTACCTACTTCCAGCTCTGTGTTTTCCCTTAAATTTCAAGAATCTTATCATTAAAGATCTACATTGCCTGTATGTTTAACTGAAATTATATATATATATATATATATATATATATATATATATATATATACTGAGAAGGTGCTATAACATGTACTAAGGACACATGCTTCAATCTGTTCTTAACAGCCATATTTAAAATAGCCAGAAGCTGGAAACAACCCAGATGTCCCTTAACAAAGGAATGGTATATTCTTTTGCTTTAGAATGAAATGTTCTACAAATATCTTTTAGATCCATTTCATTTATTACTTCTGTTAGTTTCACTGTTTCTCGGTTTAGTTTCTGTTTCCATGATTTGTTCATTGCTGAAAGTGTGGTGTTGAAATCTCCCACAATTATTTTTTGGGCTGCGATGTGTGCTTTGTGCTTTAGCAAAGTTTCTTTTATGAATGTAGGTGCCCTTACATTTAGAACATAGATGTTCAGAATGGAGAGATCATCTTAGTAGATTTTTCCTTTTACCAGTATGAAGAGTCCTTTGTCTTTTTTGACAACTTTTGGTTGAAAGTAGACTTTATTCGATATTAGAATGGCTACTCAGGCTTGTTTCTTGGGACCATTTGCTTGGAAAATTGTTTTCCAACCTTTTTCTCTAAGGTAGTGTCTGTCTTTGTCACTGAGGTATATGCAGGAAAATGTCTTTTTATTGGGGAACTCAGTCCATTGATATTAAGAGTTATTAAGGAAAAGTGATTGCTATTTCCTGTTATTTCCCATTGTAAAGGTGTAATTCTGGATGCCTATCTTCTTTTGGGTTTGTTGAATTTTCTAGGGTGCAGTTTCCCTCCTTGGGTTTGTATTTCCATCTATTATCCTATATAGAGCCTGGTTTGTAGAAAGATATTGTGTAAATTTGGTTTTGTCGTGGAATATCTTATTTTCTCCATCTTTGGTAATTGAGAGTTTTGCTGGGTATAGTAGCCTCAGCCGGCATTTATGTTCTCATAGGGTCTGTATGACTTCTCTCTAGGATTTTCTAGGTTTCATATTTTCTGATGAGAAGTGTGGTTTAATTCTGATAGTTCTGCCTTTATATGTTACTTGACCTTTTTCCCTTACTGCTTTTAATATTCTTTCTTTGTTTAGTGCATTTGGTGTTTTGATTATGTGATAGAAAGAATTTCTGTTCTGGTTCATCCTATTTGGAGTTCTGTAGGCTTCCTGTATGGACATCTCTTTCTAAAGGTTAGAGAAGTTTTCTTCTATAATTCTGTTGGAAATATTAACTGGCCCTTTAAGCTGGGAATCTTCACTTTCTTCTATACCTATTATGCTTAGATTTGGTCTTCTCATTGTGTCCTGGATTTCCTGGATGTTTTTGGTTTCTCTCATTTTGCATTTTCTTTAACTGTTATGTCAATGTTTTCTATGGTATCTCTGCACCTGAGATTCTCTCTTCTATCTCTTGTATTCTGTTGGTGATGCTTGTATCTATGGCTCCTGATCTCTTTCCTAGGTTTCGTAACTCCAGGTTAGTCTCCCTTTGTGATTTCTTTATTGTTTCTATTTCCATTTTTAGATCTTGAACGGTTATGTTCATATCCTTTGCCTGTTTGATTTTGTTTTCCTGTATTTCTTCAAGGAATTTTCATGTTTCTTCTTTAAGGCCTTCTACCTGTTTACCTGTGTTTTTCTGTATTTCTTTAAAGGAGTTATTATTGTCCTTTTAAAGTCCTCTATCATCATCATAAGAAGTGATTTTAGGTTCGAATCTTGCTTTTCCAGTTTTATGGTTTGTCCAGGATTTGTTATGGTGGGAGAACTAGATTCTGATGATGCCATATTACCTTGGTTTATATTGCTTATTTTCTTATAATTGCCTCCCATCATCTAATTAACTCTAATGATACCTGCCCTCACTATATGTGATTGTAGCCTGTCCTTCCTGTGATCCTGGTTGTGTCAGAACTTCTCAGAGTCCAGCTATCTCTGTGTTCCTGTGATTCTGTATCGTGTGATCCTGAGATCCTGGGTGTGTCAGAGTTCCTAGGTGTCAAGCTGCCTCTGGGGCCCTGGGATCTTGGTGTGACCAAGCTCCTGTGATCCTGTGATCCTGTGATTCTGTGATCCTGGACAAGTTAGAGTGCCTGTGAGTGGAAATTCCTCTGGGTGTTGTGGGACTGGTTGTGGAGTTTGTGCCCAAGGTAAACCAGCCCAGACTGGAAGGGACCTGTGCCACTGGTAGTGCTGGGTTACTATGTCCCCGTGTCCTTCTGGTTCCAGTTACTCCCAGTGGTGTTGGGACAGATGTTAATTCTGCCTCACCTTTGCTCCTGTGATCCTGGGCATGTTAGAGTGCCTGGGAGAGGAGGATCCTCTTAGTGTTGCGGGGCTGGCTGGGGAGTTCTCTCCAATGTAAACCAGCCAAGACAGGAAGCAAATTCAAACATTTAATTATATATTCTTTGATGATATTATTCAGTTGCAATTAGAAAAGACACCCAGAGAAAAAAATCTTCATTTTCTACCTTGTACTTTAAATTGTGTTTTATAACATACTGTAATATACAGTAAAAAACTAGTACATAAATTACATGTCCTTAGAACAATTCAAATTATTTTGTTCTTTACAGTTCATAAGATGTAATACAAAACTAAGCAAATATTCATCAGCAAAATATGTCAGTAAGAATAGAATACTCCAAACATCCATATTATTGTCCTTGAAATAAATCAATAGGTTCTATTCAAGTTTTGCTATATGCTATAAATTCTGAAAACAAATTACAGAGTACTGAACTTTGTAAATTAAATGAGCAACTCTGCCTATCTTGTTGTTAATCTTTCCTTTGCTATTTATCTAAACTATAAATATATATATTTATTCATATATATTTCTCTATCCATCTATCTATCTGCCTATCCATATGCTATAACAGCCTAAAAATGATTTTGTAGAATATTCATACTTAATTTTAATCTGTTAGAATATTTGTATTTTAGAAAAGATCTTAAAATATTTATCTTTAATGATTTCTAAAATATAAACTATTTGTAAACAATTATGAGCTGTAAGAAAAAATACATGATGATGTATTTTATTTGCTTGGTGTAATGGAAGTTCCACTCTAATTTACACTGACTATGAAGACAGATTTCTAGGTAAATTAATGAAGTATTTTAATTTAAATGTTAATACCTATTTTTCTACTTTATTGTTTTAAGATAAGATCACTATTATATTTATTCCATATGTGTATCATTTTTCACTTCCTAGAATAGCATGATTGTCCATTTAAATAAACAACAGTATTTGGGTTGTTTCCAGTTATTATTAAGTCTATATTTAATCAATATATTATCCATCTGTTACTTCATGTTGCACTTATGGATTTCATCTTTCCAATAATTTATATTTTCAGATTTTTAAAAAATGTGGCCTAGTGCCTTGAGTTTCATAATTGATGTTGTAGAAGTTAGACATTTTTGTCAGTAAAATTAATGGAGTGTAAATAACTGTAATAAAATAGGACGACATGCTAGTATGGTCTGCCTTAGAGTGTTACCAATTAGCAAATAATGACCACATAACCTTTATACTTAAGAAGTTCTCTGGAGGTGTGAATCAATTAAAAATTGAATTAAGGAGAACATTTTAGAGAAGAACTCCATGTTGAAAATTGTGATTACACCATTTTCAGCTTTGAAGCCTCTACACTATTTTAGTTAGCAAAATATTGAAATGAGAAATAAAGAATCAACTGTAATTAACTTACTAATTGTTAATAATAATAATGAGCTCTACCTGTTTAATGACAACTACTTGATTAAATTAGTATAAGTAAACAACTAATCTTTTCAGAAAAACGAATAGGATTGTATCAGTAAGTAGACTCTTAATGTGAAAAATGAATTTGGAACAGTGAAGGTATTGATTCAATCAGTCTGGTATCTTTGTGATACATTCTAAATAGGGGATGCATTTTTAAAGACTTAGGACTATGTTTATTTTACTTAAGGAAGTATTAATTTCACATTGCTTTATAACACAAAGTTTTATAGTTCTGTATTTTGGCTTAACCCTCTCCTGTGTGACTGTTCAAACATTTGTTTATATGAGAAATAAGTAACACTTGAAATTTCCAACTAGTAAATATTGCTCAGGAAATATATTCATTATAATTGTAAGCGTGTGAACTATTTCTTTTTCTCGCTCAAAGACACTGAAGTCATCCTAGTCTCCTTCACTAATGGAGTGCATGCCATAGTGTAGGGCAGTTTCAGGATATTTAATTAAAGGAAGTCTGCCTTTTCTCTCACAATAGAAACATTAGCAGTTTAGCTGTTTACTGACCTTATATTAAACTATAGTTATATACCAGTATTTTGCTTTTTCTATATTAAAAATTCATATATATATATATATCCAATATTTGAATGAATGGTTTTGGGTCATTCAGCATGAAATAATGTTTTCAGTATTTCTTAATGTCATTACATGCTGTAGGTCTCTGTTCCTTTACAGCTACAAATTATTTCATAGCATCCATTCATATCTTCATGGACATGTAGGATAATGTCACACAACATAAATATTTTTATAAGGAAGGCTGCAATGATATAGTACGATTTAAAGAGTTTTGAATTTGGCTTAACTTATTTTATATATTGAGGAACTAAAACAAAAAATATCACAATTGTATTTTTTATATTTTAGGTGTTTCATATGCTTTTCTACAAACATGCAGGATTTATACTCCTACCAGTTGTTCAATGGTAATAAAATTTTCAATTTAAATTTTATTCATTTTTTTCTGTGTCCACTAAATTAACTTGGATAATTGTTTTGTTTTGTTTGTTTTTTTAAAGAAAGAATTAAGCTAATGAGTTTAAAAAAAATGCTTACCACCTCATCAAGTTCACTTGTGGTTAGTTTTTCAAGTTTGATGTGAATTATTCTCAGAAAGTAAAAGAAAAACAGTACTAATGTGGAAAAGCAGTAGCTGGCACAGCAGCATTTGTAACATTTTCTTTTTTTTTATTTTCTAAGTTTTTTTTTTTAATTTACATTACAAATCATTTCTCCTTTCCTGTTTCCTCCCTCCTTGAAACTCCCATGAGCCCCCTTCCCTCCCTCTTTTCCTCATTCAACCCCCTCTCACTTCTCTGTCCTGGCATTCCCCTACATCCATTCTTTCCAGGACCAGGGGTCTCTCCTTCCATCTTCTTGTAAATCTATTGATATGTGAATTGTGTCTAGGGTATTCCTAGATTCTGGGTTAATATCCCCTTTTCTGTGTTTTCAACAAAAATACGACCAATTAGTAAAAATTCACTACCAAATACTTTGTTTTGATGCCTGAAATGTATGTGTTTTGCCAATCTATTCTGAAATATGTCTGTATAAGACATTAAAGTATGGACCCTATATGTCCTTTATGATAATGACTTGACTTCTTTTAAAGTTAATATCCCCATGCTTGAAGAGATAGTTTAGTTGTTGAAAACTACCTGCAATTCTTCCAGAATACGTGAGTTCACTTTCCAGCATCCACTTCTAGTGCCTCATAACCACGTGTAGCTACAGTTCCCAAACACACACACACACACACACACACACACACAGAGAGAGAGAGAGAGAGAGAGACAGAGAGAGACAGAGAGACAGACAGTGAGAGAGAGAGAGAGAGAGAGAGAGAGAGAGAGAGAGAGAGAGAGAGAGAGAGAGAGAGAGAATGAGAGAGATTCATATAAACATTATCAAAAATAAGGGTAAATTCTTAAAAATAATTTATTTTCCCCAAAACAGATATTAGGTATGATTGTACTTTATCAGATTCTGCTTAAGGATTGCATTAGCCTTTTTAGTATCAGAGATAGCAAAGTTTCTCCATACTTTCAAAGGAGAATAAAAAATTCAGCTGAATATGAGTCCTCAGGTAATATCTTTTGAAGTACCCTATGCCAGATCACAACTATTCTCCTAATTGTTTTGAACTGACCTGAAGTGGAAATTTCTGCTGTGTTTAAAAACTCAGTTATGTCATGTGATGTCTTATGAGAGGACATGTGATGCCTTGTAGGAAACAGATACTTGAGAGGGTTCTTGATGTTTAGAAAGAATATAAATGAAACACTACAAACAGTGAGAGGATGCTCTTGCAGAGCTACCCTAAGCAATGCTTTGCTGCTCTTAGCTGGACTTCATTGGTTTTCACTTTGTAGAGAGAAATGCACCAAAGAACTTCTTGTGGTATTCTGGATGATTCTGGCAATTTCTGCTGATTCATGCCAATTTTTGCTGTTTTCTGCTGGATCTTATTGCCTCTTTGTTTCATGCTTAGTGTTTACTATTGAGTTGTATTAAAGGTATCCTGATAAGGAAGAGAGGAATGGCCCCAAGGAACTTCTTCTAAATAGGTCCAAATGACATTTTTCTATTAGCCTTCTTTTCTCTCTACTTCCAGTCATTGGATTAGAAGTGAGGTTGAAGTATTTAAGAACACTAAATAAAGTATGTTTAAAAAATATCCTATGCCTATACTGACCTAAGATGTCTTACGTTATTAGAGTACACTGAAATCCAGAAACTTCCCCCTTACTTTTCTTGATTTTATTCTTTACCTTAAATGCCATTTATAAGAGTCTTCAAGTTTTAATGTGGATAATAAACATATACTTGAGACAATTGGAATTGAGGGACGTGTGGAAATCTTGTGCAGTGGAAACATCTTGGAATGTATGAGAGTGACCTTATCAAAGACACCTATTAGTGGAAAATTCTGAGCCTGAACTTGTCATCCTCTGCAAACCAACAAAGCATCCAATGGTGAGACTGGTACATTAACTCAGGCTCAAACGAACAAGATGTACTGGAGTAATGGTAAAGCAGAACTTGTGGAAGTGGTTGCTTAAATTTGAAGTCTCTATCACAAGAGGGAGCCCATATCTGACACTGCCTAGATAGCCAGTAACCAGAGACTAGATAGCACAGAGGCTTAAGATAGAACCAATCACAACTGGAAAAAATTCAGTGAAATGACTTTTAATGATATTCTGCTATACCTATAAATTGATACCTAGTCCAATCAGTATCTGAAAGACTTCATTCTACAACTGATAGAAGGTGTAGGTGCAAAGAACCACAAGTAAACATTAGGTGGCACTCTGAAAACCCCATGGAAGAGGAGAAGGAAGAATTTTAGGAGCCAGAGGGTTCATTTGGTAGATAATCTTTGATAGGAACATAATCATCCAAATGTTATAACTTCATTTTAAATTTCATTTGAAACACATGAAAATATAGAATTTTTGCATCTTTGATGAATCATTCTGAAAATGCAAGGAGTTCACCAGAGAATAATGTATTTACAACTAGGTACATTAGTTGCTCACAAAGTAACTTCAAATGGATCAAAGGCCTCCATGTAGAAAATTAAGCAAAGGAGCACATAGGAGAGAACACACATTAACCAACAAGATGTGCAAGTAGAAAAGAAAGTCCTGGAATAGATTGAATTTTCCCATATTTTAAAGCGAATTCTTGAAACCTGGAACCCAACAACAACAGCAACAACAACAACAAGCAGTAATTCTAATATGCATGTTGTCATTTTCAATGTTAGAAACAGGCAAAGTCTATGAGTGTGTGTGTGTGTGTATGTATGTGTATATATATGTATCTATTATATATAATATATACAATATATATATATATATATATATATATATATATATATATATATATATATATGAAAGCACAAGGTACCAGCACAGATGATATTTATAGCTATTTATATAACTGGCCAAGTACCTCCTATGAATATAGATATATGGATAAATAATATAATCTCCAACCCTGAGGGGATGAAGGAAAGAAAAGTAAAAGAAAGGAGATGTTGAAAATGTGTTTAGGCACTATTTTTTTTTCTATTTTCAAAGTATAAGTCTGTTTGCAGTTAGAGTTAAGAATGTATTAAATACATTTTCACTCATCTCGGCTTTCTCCCACTCTGAAAGTTTCAAAACAAGTGTTGTAGTTTTACTATTTTTAATAATGACCAGTATAGGGTTACTTCCTGCCTCAATAATTTATGTTCCTGAATAAAATCACACACACACACACACACACACACACACACACACACACACACACACACACACACACATACACACACACACACACAGGCACACACAGCTGTTATATTTTATTATGCCTTAAATAGCACAATAACTGAGCAACAGCCTAACCCTCATGCTGGTAGAATATAACTCCCACCAAAAATTATGAATTACTACTTACTAGTTTCTGTGTTCCATCTTGGCTGCTCTTAACTCCAATTAGCCCTTGGAGCTACATTTTCTAGGCCCAGAGCACAGGGTGCTCTCCTTGCTTCTCTGTTCCAGGGTGACCCTTCTCTACTCGTATGTCATGGCATCTTTCCCCCCCTGTTTCCTAATGGTCTCAAAGCCAGAAAACTAAAACCCTACCTCTTTCTCTTTCCCCAGATATTCCCTGCTGGCATCTGTATATATCAATCAGAATTAACTGGGGGTAGGTTCCCTGAAGCTACATGCAGACCTTCTCATGCAAAGTTTTGGGTGTCCCAATTAGCATTGGAATAGAGTAACTGCATTTGTACAACAAAGAAGTTTATCTATAAGCTTTTAACCCTATCAACAGGCTTTAAGAATAAAGGCAAGATGTGCCCTCCTTTTACTCATAAACACCACGTTTGAATATTCAGTTCTATCTTAAGGCCTATTTTTAATTTAGAATACAATTGTCCTCCATATTTTGTGCTATAAATTCATGTTTGTACAATGTCTAGAGTTTGTGTTTGAAATGCCTGAAGCACTTTAAATAGATAATTTCTTTATCTGTCAGTCATGTTCCGTTATTACATTGTTTCTGAACAAAAAGACAACTGTTTTTAATGCATACCCTATTGTAAACTGGGTACATATTAATACCTTCATTTTAATTAAAATTTGTATATATGAAATGGGTATGTAGAATATAAATCAAATCCATCAAGGTAGTAATTTGCAGTACAATATGAATTGGGATGTTTGTTGTTTAACATCAGATTGACTCAAAGCTTATTTTTGTTAACAAATTTGAAGTTATAAAGTATATAGGAAAGAGAAATGTTTTAGTGGTATTTAGAGAATACACATTTATAATAATAATATTAGCGTTTTTTCAAGGTGAAAGAAGTATGAATATTATAAACTTACTTCAATGTAAAATCTCTATATTGAATAGCCTTGCGGTTGACTGAATTCTCCTCAATAATTTTGCTATGTTATATACATTTTGAAAAAATATGTTTTCATCTGGTAGACAAAATTAAGGGTCAATTAAGTATATTAAAAAGACCTTATATTATGTTATCATATTGTAATCATAATGTTACTATAAGACTCATCAAAACATGTCTCTGTGTTATGTCAATTAGGAATGGGAATGACAATCCCTCAGCCCTATAAACTATAACTCAGTTATATTTGCAAATATTTGTGCAATTAAGTTACTGTATTAAAATAGTTTATAAATAAAAACTGACAAAGCAACATGTTAATATAATAGAGAATTAATGGCCCAAATGCAATGAATAAACATAATGTGTGATATTAATGCTCTGCAACTGAACAACAAATTTTAATTTCTTATGCTAGTTAAAAGAAAGCCCAGGGAATTCTTCAAATACTAGTCTCACGTAAAAAAAAGAATTTTATTTAACACTGTGTTTGTCTTTTTTAAATTTTTATTAGATATTTTCTTTATTTACATTTCAAATGTTATCCCCTTTCTTGATTTCCCCCTCCTCCAGGAAACCCCCATCCCATCCTCCCTCCCCCTGCTTCTATGAGAGTGTTTTTCCACCCACCCCACTCCCACCTCCCCGTCCTCAATTCCCCTACTCTGAGGCATCTATCAAGCCTTCATAGGATCAAGGACCACTCCTCCCATTGATTCCTGACAAGGCGATCCTCCACTACATATGCAGCTATAGCCCTGTGAAATCTTTGGTTCACTGCTTAGTCCCTGGGAGCTCTGGGGGGTATGGTTGGTTGGTATTGTTGTTCTTCCTATGAGAAACCCCTTCAACTCCTTTAGTCCTTTCTCTGACTCCTCCATTGGGAACTCCACTCTCAGTCCAATGGGTGGCTGCTAGCATTTGCCTCTGTATTTGCAAGACTCTGGCAGGGCCTTTCAGGAGACAGCTATATCAGGCTCCTTTCACCAAGCATTTCTTGGCATCCACATTAGAGTAGGAGTTAGGGTTTGGTGACTGTATATGGGATGAATCCCCAGGTGGGCCAATCTCTGGGTGATCTTTCCTTCAGTCTCTGCTATACACTTTATTTCCATATTTACTCCTGTGAGTATTTTCTTCCCCTTCTCAGAAGAACAATGGAAGGACCCACACTTTGGTCTTCCTTCTTCTTGAGCTTCAGGTAATCTGTGAATAGTATCTTGGGTATTCAGAGCTTTTGAGCTAATATCCACTTCTCAGTAATAATGTACCATGTGTGTTATTTTGATATTGGGTTGCCTCACTCAGGATAATATTTCTAGTTCCATCCATTTGCCTAAGAATTTGATGAATTCGTCGTTTTCAATAGCTGAGTAATACTCCATTGCATAAATATACCACATTTTCTGTATCCATTCCTCTGCTGAAGGGCATCTGGGTTCTTTCCAGCTTCTGCCTTTTATAAATAAGGCTACTATGAACATAATGGAACATGTGTCCTTATTACAAGTTGGAACATCTTATATTCCCAGGAGTAGTATAGCTGGGTCCTCAGGTACTACTATGTATAACTTTCTGAGGAGCCTCTAAACTGATTTCCAGAGTGTTTGTATCTGCTTGCAATCCCACCAGCAATGGAGGAGAGTTCCTCTTTCTCCACATCCTAACCAGCATCTGCTGTCACCTGAGTTTTGATTTTAGTCATTTTGACTGGGGTGAGGTAGAATCTCAGGCTTGTTTTGATTTGCATTTCCCTGTTAACTAAGATGCTGAATATTATGTTAGATGCTTCTGGACCATCCGATATTCATCAGTTGAAAATTCATTGTTTAGCTCTGTACCCCCCCCTTTTTAATAGGGTTATTTGATTCTCCGTAGTCCAACTTCTTGAGTTCTTTATATACTGTATATTAGCCCTCTAACAGATGTCTTTCCCCAATCTGTTGATTGCCATTTTGTCCTATTGAAAGTGTCCTTTGCCTTACAGAAGTTTGGCAATTTTATGAGGTCCCATTTGTCAATTTATGATCTTAGACCATAATCCATTGCTGCTCTGTTCAGGAAATTTTCTCTTATGTCCATGTGTTCAAGGCTATTCCCAACTTTCAGCTCTATAAGTTTCAGTCTATCAGGTTTTATGTGGAGGTCCTTGACCCACTTGGACTTGAGTTTTGTACAGGATGATAGGAACTGGTCCATGTGCACTTTCCACATGCTGACTGCCAGCTGAAACAGCACCATTTGTGAAAAACGTCGTCTATCTTTCCAATGGATGTTATTAGCACCTTTGTCAAATATCAAGTGACCATAGACATGTGGGTTCATGTCTGGGTCTTCAATTCTATTCCATTGATCAACACGCCTCTCTCTGTACCAATACTATGCAGTTTTTAACGCTATTTATCTGTAACACAACTTGAAATCAAGGATGGTGATTCCCCCAGAAGTTCTTTTATTATTGAGAAAAGTTTTTACTATCTTGGGTTTTTTGTTATTTCAAATGAATTTGCAAATTGCTCTTTTAACTCTATGAAGAATGGATTTGGAACTTTGATGGATATTGTATTGAATCTGTAGATTGCTTCTAGCAAGATGGCCATATTTACTATATTCATCCTGACAATCCCATGAGCATGGGAGATGTTTCCATCTTCTGAGATCTTTGACTTCTTTCTCCAAAATTTGAAGTGCTTTTCATAAGATTTTCACTTACTTGATTAGAGTTACACCTAGGTATGTAATATTATTAGTTACTCTTGTGAAGGGTATTGTTTCCTTGATTTCTTTCTCAGCCTGTTTGTCCTTTGAGTAGAGGAAGGATTTGTTTGAGTTAATTTTATATTCAGCCACCTTGCTGAAGTTGTTTATCAGATTTAGAAGTTCTCTGGTGGAATTTTTGGGGTGACTTAATTAGATGATCATGTCATCTGCCAATAGTGATATTTTGACTTCTTCCTTTCCTATTTGTATCCCTTTGACTTCCTTTTGTTGTCTAATTGCTCTAGCTAGAACTTAAAGTACTATATTGAATAGATAGGGAGAGAGTGGACATCCTCATCTAGCCCCTGATTTTAGTGGGATGGCTTCAAGTTTCTCTCCATTTTGTTTGATGTTGGCTACTTATTTGCTGTATATTGATTTTATTGTGTTTAGGTATAGGCCTTGAACTCCTGATCTTTCCAAGACTCCTAAAATGAAGGCACACTGAATTTTGCCAAATGCTTTTTCAGCATCTAATGAATTGATATGTTTTTTTCCTTTGAGTTTGTTTATGTAGTGCATTACATTGATAGATTTATGTATATTGAACCATCCCTGCATCACTGGTATGAAGCCTACTTGATCATGGTGAATAATTTTGATGTGTCAAGAATTTTTTGAGTATTTTTGCATCAATGTTCATAAGAGAAGTTGGTCTGAAGTTCTCTTTCTTTGTTTGGTGTTTTATGTCTTTTTAACCTAACCACTCACCCAAAGTTTAAAATAAAAATCCAGAAATTTTACAAAGTATGATTCATCTTTTATATGGATTTATTAACTCAGAACCACAACACAATTATACTTTTTGTACATATACTTTGATTATTACATTATACATAATTGTTAAACTAGATCATTCTGGACAAGGTATTTAAAAGTCCTGGACAACCTTCTAATGATATATAGTGCTCAATAATTTGTTTTTTGGTTGCTTCATATTATGATGCAAAATATACATATCTTTTTTTCTTTGCAATAATCTTTTTTTTCTTTTTTTCTGGAATATTTTCTTCATTTTATTCCAAATGTTATACCCTTTACTGATTTCCCCACTCCCCAAAAACCCCAAACTCATCCTCCCATGCCCTGCCTCCAAGAATATGCCCCTCCACTCAACCCACTCCAATCTATAGCCCCCCTCGATTTCCCCATGCTGGGGCATCTATTGAGCCTTCATAAGACCAAGGAACTCTCCTCACACTGATGCTGACAAGGCATTCAACTGCCATAGTTTTGACTGGAACCATGTGTACCCCTTGTTCGATGGCTTAGTCCCTGGGAGGCCTGGGGCATCTGGTTGACCAACATCTTATTTCTTACCATGGGGCTGCAAACCCCTTCAGCTCCTCCAGTCTGCCCTTCAACTCCTCGATTCCAGACCCCACAATCAGTCCAATGGTTGGCTGCTAGCATCTGACTCTGTATCTGATATGCTCTGGAAGGGCCCCTATGGAAACATAAATAACAGGCTCCTTTCGGTACGCACTTCTTTTTTTATTTTTCCTTTTTTTTTAGATATATTCTTTATTTACATTTCAAATGTTGTCACTTTTCCTGGTCCCCCGCCCCCCCCGAAAATCCCATAAACCATCTTTCTTTCTCCTCTTCCCCAATCAACCCTCTCCCTTTCCCTCTCCTGCTTCCCTGACCTGGTATTCTTCTACACTGAAGCATCAAGCCTTTCCAGGACCAAGGGCCTCTCCTCCCTTTGGTGTCTAACAAGGCCATCCTCTGCATCTGGAGCCATGGGTAACTCCATGTGTACTCTTTGGTTGATGCACTTCTTGTCATCCATAATAGTTTCAGGGTTTGGTGACTGTTTATAGGACGAATCCCCAGGTAGAACAGTCTCTGGGTGGTCTTTCCTTCAGTCTCTGCCCCACACTTTGTCTCCATAAATGTTCCTGTGAGTATTTTCTTCCCTTTCTCAGAAAAACCAAAGCACCCCCACTTTGATCTTCCTTCTACCTGAGCTTCCTGTGGTCTATGAATTTTAACTTGTTTATTTTGAGCTTATGTGAGTGCATACCTTATGTGTTCTTTCATGATTGGGTTACCTCACTAAAGATGATATTTTCTAGTTCCATCCATTTTCTTAAGAATTTCATGAATTTATTGTTTTTAATAGTTGAATAGTACTACATTGTGTAGATATACACAATTTCTGTATTCATTACTCTGTTGAAGGACATCTGGATTCTTTCCAGCTTCTGGCTATTATAAATGAGGCTGCTATGAACATAGTGGAGCATGAGTCCTTATTCCATGTTGGAGCATCTTCTGAGTATGTGCCCAGGAGTGGTATACTTGGCTCCACAGGTAGTACCCTAATTTTCTGAAGAACTGCCGAACTGATTTCCAGAGTGGTTATACCAGCTTGTAATCCTACCAGAAATGGAGAAGTGTTCTTTCTCCACATCCTCTCCAGAATCTGCTGTTCCCTTAGTTTTTCATCTTAGCCATTCTGACTGATAACTAAGGATGCTAAACATTTATTTAGGTGCTTTAGAGCCATTCAAGTTTCCGTAGTTGAGAATTTCCTGCTTAGATCTGTACTCCATTTTTTAATGGTGTTAAATAACTCTCTAGTGTCTAACTTCTTGAGTTCTTTGTATATATTGGATATAAGCCCTCTATCGGATGTAGTATAGGTAAAGACCTTTTTCCCATGTGTTGGTTGCCATTTTGTCCTATTGACAGTGCCTTTTGCCTTATAGAAGTTTTGCAGGTTTATGAGGTCCCATTTGTCAATTCTTGTTCTTCAACCATAAGCCACTCTTGTTCTGTTCAGGAAAATTTCCCCTGTGCCCATGTGTTCAAGGTTCTTTCCCACCTTCTCCTCTATAAGCTTCAGTGTATCTGGTTGTATGTGGAGGTCCTTGATCCACTTGGACTTGAACTTTGAATAAGGAGATAAGAATGGGTCTATTACCGTTTTTCTGCATGCTGACTTCCACTTGATTCAGCACCATTTGTTAAAAATGCTGTCTTTTTTCCACTTGATGTTTTAACTCCTTTTTCAAAAATCAAGGACCATAGGTGTGTGGTTTCATTTCTGAGTATTCAATTCTATTCCATTGATCTTCCTACCTGTCTCCATAACCAATACCTACAGTTTTTATCACTATTGCTCTGTAGTAGAGCTTGAGGTCAGGGATGGTGATTCCATGTAGATCTTTTGTTGTGGAGAATAGTTTTCAATATCTTGGGATTTTTGTTATTCCAAATGAATTTGCAGATTGCTCTTTCTAGCTCTATGAGGAATTGATTTGAAATTTTGATGGGGATTGCATTGAATATGTAGATTGTTTTTTGGCAAGATGGCCATTTTTACTATATTAATCCTTCTAATCCACGAATATAGAAGATCTTTCTATTTTCTGAGATCTTCAATTTCTTTCTTCAGAGGCTTGAAGATCTTTTCATACAGATCTTTCACTTTCTTAGTTAGAGTCACACCAAGGTATGTAATATTATTTGTGATTCTTGTAAAGGGTATCTTTACAATTTCTTCCTCAGCTTGTTTATCTTTTGAGTAGAGGAGGGCTACTGATTTGTTTGAGTTAATTTTGTATCCAGCCACTTTCCTGAAGTTGTTTATCAGCTTTAGGAGTTCTCTGGTAGAATTTTTGAGGTCTCTTAAGTATAAGAACATATCATCTGCAAAAAGTGATATTTTGACTTCTTCCTTTCTGATTTTTATCCCTTTGACTTCCTTTTCCTGTCTGATTGCTCTGGCTAAGACTTCACTTACTACATTGAATAGATAGGGAGAGTGGGTAGCCTTGTCTGGTCACTGATTTTAGTGGGATTGCTTCAAGTTTCTCTCCATTTAGTTTAATGTTGGCTACTGATTTGCATATTATACAAGGTGCAGGCCTTGAATTCCTGACCTCTCCAAGACTTTTATCATGAAGAGATGCTGAATTTTGTCAACTCTTTTGCAGAGTCTAATGAAATGACCATGTGGTTTTTTTTTCTTTGAATTTGTTTATATAGGGGATTACATTGATGAATTTCCCTATATTGAATCATCCCTGCACTCCTGGGATGAAGCCTATCTGATCGTGGTGAACTATAGTTTTGATGCATTCTTGAATTCGTTTGGCCAGAATTTTGTTGAGTATTTTTGCATCGATGTTCATGAGGGAGATTGGACTGAAGTTCTCTTTCCTTGTTGGTTCTTTGTTTGGTTTTGGTATAAGCATTATTGTGGATTCATAGAATGAATTGAGTAGTTTTCCTTTAGTTTCTATTTTGTGGAATAGTATGAAGAGTATTAGTATTAACTCTTTGAAGAGCTGACAGAAATCCCCACTAATCCCATCTGGTCCTGGGCTTCTTTTTGTTGGGAGACTATTAACAACTGCTTCTCTTTCCTCAGGACTTATGGGACTATTTAGATGTTTTATCTGATCCCGTTTTAACATTGGACCATGGGATGCATTTAGAAAATTGTCCATTTTGTCCAGATTTTTAAATTTTATTGAGTATAAGCTCTTATAGTAGGATCTGAAGATTTTTTTAATATCCATTGTTTGTATTGTTGTCTCCCTTTTCATTTCTGATTTTATTAACTTGGGTAGTGCCTCTGTGCCCTCTGGTTAGTCTGGCTAAGGGTTTATCTATCTTGCTGATTTTCTCAAAGAAACAGCTCCTGGTTTTGTTGATTCTTTGTATAGTTCTTTTTGTTTCTATTTTATTTTGGCCTGTTTGATTATTTCCTGCCATCTGCTAATCTTGGGGGTATTTGCTTCTTTTTGTTCTAGAGCTTTCAGATGGACTGTCAAACTGCTAGTGTAAGCCCTCTCCATTTTCTTTTTGTAGGCACTTAGAGCTATGAGTTTTCCTCTTAGCACTGCTTTCATTTTATCCATAAATTTTGGTGTGATATGTCCTCATTAAATTTTCATTAAATTCAAAAAGTCTTTAATTTCTTTCTCTATTTCTTCCTTGACCAAGCTATTATTGAGTAGAGCATTGTACAACGTCTATGTGTATGTGTGTTTTCAGTTGTTTTTGTATGAATTTAAGACTAGTGTTAGGCTGTGGTAATTGGATTGGGTGCATGGGATTATTTTAATATTCTTGTATCTGATGAGGCCTGTTTTCTGACCAATTACATGGTCAATTTTGGAGTAGGTGCTGAGTAGAATGTATATTCTTTTGCTTAAGGGTGGAATGTTTTATAAATATCTGTTAGATCCATTTGGTCCATAACTTCAGCTAGTTTCACTGTGTCTCTGTTTGGTTTTTGTTTCCATGATATGTACATTGTTGAGAGTGGGGTTTTGAAGTCTTCCACTATTATTGTGTGGGGTAGTATGTGTACTTTGAACTTTAATAATGTTTCTTTTATGAATGTGGGTGCCTTTACATTTGGAGCATGGATGTTCAGAATTGAGAGTTCATCCTGGTAGATTTTTCCTTTGACCAGTATGAAGTGTCCCTCCTAATCTTTTTTGACAACTTTTGTTTGAAATATCAGATATAAGAATGGCCACTCAGGCTTGTTTCTTAGGACCACTTGCTTGGAAAATTGTTTTCCAACCTTTGACTCTGACGAAGTGACTGTCTTTGTCACTGAGGTATGTTTCTTGTATGCAACAAAACGTTGGGTCATGTTTACATAGCCAGTCTGTTAGTCTATGTCTTTTTATTGGGGATTAAGACCATTGATGTTAAGAAATATTAAGGAAAAGTGATTGTTGCTTCCTGTTATTTTCATTGTTAAAGGTGGATTTCTGTTTGTATGACTATCTTCTTTTGGGTTTGTTGAAAGAAAATTACTTTATTGCTTTTTCTAGGGTGTAGTTTCCTGCCTAGTGTTGGTATATTCCACTCATTATCCTTTGTAGAGCTGGGTTTGTGGAAAGATATTGTGTAAATTTGCTTTTGTCATGGAATGTCTTGCTTTCTCCATCTATAGTAATTGAGTGTTTTGCTTGGTAGCCTGGGCTGACATTTATATTCTCTTAGTGTCTGTATGACATCTGCCCAGGATCTTCTAGCTTTTATAGGTATGGTGAGAAGTCTGATGTAATTCTGATAGGTCTGCCTTTATATATTACTTGAACTTTTCCCCTTACTGCTTTTAATATTTTTTCATTGTTTAGTATATTTGGCATTTTGAATATTATGTGTTGGGAAGAGTTTCTGTTCTGGTTCAATCTGCTTGGAGTTCTGTAGGCTTCTTGTTTGTTCATGGGCATCTCTTTTTTAGGTTAGGGAAGTTTTCTTCTATAATTCTGTTGAAGATATTTACTGGCCCTTTAAGTTATAAATGCTCACTCTCTTCTATACCTATAATCCTTAGGTTTGGTCTTCTCATTGTGTTCTGGATTTCCTGAATGTTTTGGGTTACAGCTTTTTGAATTTTGCATTTTCTTTCACTGTTGAGTCAATGTTTTCTATGGTATTGTTAGTACCTGAGATTCTTTCTTCTATCTCTTATACTCTGTTGTTGATGCTTGCATCTGTGATTCCTGAATTCTTTCCATGGTTTTCTATCTCCAGAGATGTATCACTGTGTAATTTCTTTATTGTTTCTACTTCCATTTTTAGATCCTGGATAGTTTTGTTCAGTTCCTTTCCTTAAGTGTTTGTGTTTTTCTGAAATTGTTTAAGGGATTTTTGTGTTTCCTCTTTAAGGGCTTCTACCTATTGGCCCATGTTCTCTTATGTTTCTTTAAGGAATTTTTTTGTTTCATCTTTAAGGGCTCTACTTGTTGACCCATGTTCTCCTGTATTTGTTTGAGGGAGTTATTTATGTCCTTCTTGAAGTCCTCTATCAGCATCATGAGATGCTTGATTTTAAATCCAGCTCTTGCTTTTCCAGTGTGTTGGGTCATTCAGGATTTGCTGTTGTTGGAGAACTGGGTTCTGATGATGCCATGTTGCCTTGGTTTCTGTTGGTAATGATCTTGCATTTGCCCTTTGCCATATATTTATCTCTGGTGTTACCTGGTGTTGCTGTCTCTGACTGTGGCTATCTCAACTGCAATCCTGTGTATCTGTACTCCTTGGATTCCCATTCTCTCTGTGCATACAGGTATGTAGGCATTCCTGTGAGACTGGCTTTCCTGTGCTCCCGGGTCTCTGCACTCCAGATGCCCTGAGTATGGCTGGTTCTCTAGGAATTATCAGGAGATGATTTCTTCACTGTGGCAGATCTGATAAGATTCTGTCACAGCAGAAAGGGCAGTTGGTGGCAGAAGGGAGAGAAGGAACATAAGGGCTACATATCTTAATATTATGAATGCTATATCAATTAAACTAATAGATAACATAAAACATAAAAGTGCACTAGAAAATACTATAATTTAATAGATTCCAGCAGCATACTAAGAGATTTTATTATGATTAAATTAAAAAACCAACTGTAAGAAAAAGCAAGCAATATAGTAACAAACAAAAACATCACAACATCAAAAGTGTGACATTGAATCTGTCCTCAGGAAAAGCTTAATTCTAAAAAGACTATCTTGCTTCAGTGTGGCCTTTTGTTTACTCTAATGCTGCAATTTTATTTTGTAACACCCAGAGAGGTAATTACCGACCAGTTTAGTATTATAAGATATTTATAATCCCTCAGTAATGTTTCCTAATCTCTTGCCTTTTCTTTTCTCAGATAACTGCATCACAGCTCAGCAGAATTTTTAATCACTTCCCCACAGTAAGGAAACTACCTTCAGTAAAGAACTTAGTGGTTTGGATGAGAGAACATAATAGGTAACTATTAATGACCATGCTTTGGCCATCTTTCTAAAGGGCTTTTTGTTACATCCTGTTTTAAATTTCAATTTTTATTCTTTGTAGGTGGAAACTCAAAGATAAGGATGATTACATAATGGGTCATTTATTTCCTTTGTAATTTAAAACTAAAATTCCATTTTGAGCTTAAAACTAAATGTTTAAAAAATATAAACTTACTAAAGAATTTAAACAACAAGAAAAAAATCAGCTGAATCATAAACTAAGCTACAGTACTAAAGGAAGTTCATGAAGAAATACAAATGACTACAAAGCACTCTAAAATGTCTTCAATACAGTCAGTGGTCTGGAAAACGTAGATTAATACTAGTTCTCAATTTATAAGATTAGTTTTTTCTACATACCTTTTGAATTTCCTTTACATATATAATAAAATATGATCTTTCCTTATGCCCATTTTCTGCTCAAATTCACTGCAAGGACAGTTTCCTCCTAACTTCTTGTCATCTTTTTTTGCTTGAATTTGTTTTTGATAATACACTAAATCCAGTTCATATTTTACATTTAGGATATATATGTATATATAAGACCATACACTGATTATGGAGAATCTATTGGTAGAAAAATATTCATCCTCAACCTGCATCTATTTACTGGCAAAATTTGCCTCAGTGTGGCATGGAGCCTCTCCATATATGCTAGGATTTAATCTACTTAAATTTTAAGGCTTTTGCAGGTTACAATACTAGAATGATTGCCTGACTGTAGTAGCTGTGTCAAGTCCAGAAGTTTGCATTTCAAAACACTTCTTTGCAATCTTCTATTATCTGCCTATTACAATCTTTTTGCTTCATTCTCCATGATGTTCTTTGATCCTTGCTGAACAGGTATGTTGAAGAAATATTTCATATAGGGTTGATAATTCTGTCTGCTATTCTTGGCTTTGAATGCAGGTATGCATCTTTTCATGGAATATGACCAGGATTATAGCAAAGCATATGGAAAGAAATTTTTCCTATGGTTAAAACCTCAAATCCAACTATGATGCAGTCATTTACCACATTAAATCAGTGTCATTATTGTACTAGTGCACATAACCTGCCTGTAAAGACTGTGTTGAGCTGAAGGGGTTTGCAACCCCATAGGAAGAATAACAATAACAACCAACTAGACAAACCCCGGGGCTCCGAGGGACTAAACCACCAATCAGTGAGTATACATGGAGCGACCCATAGCTCCAGCCCCATATGTAGTAGAGGATGACCTTATTGAGCATCAATGGGATGAGAGGCCCTTTGGCCTATGAAGGCTCAATGTCCCAGTGTAGGGTGATGCCAAGGCAGGGAGGCAAGAATGAGTGGGTAGGTGGAGGAGCACCCTCATAGAAGTGGGGAGGAATTGGATAGGGAGCTTCTGGAGGGGAAACCTGGAAATGGGATAACATTTGAAATGCAATAAATACAATAACCACTTAAAAGGTGGGGGATTGTGTTGAAGCATACATAATAGAATGACAGGAAAATCATTAGTTATTTTCCCAGCAGCCTTCACGAACCTTTTGGCCTTATAAAAGCTGGTTAGTAAGAAGGACAAATTCTGGTCAGTTTGAGATATATTTCTCCACATTCTGCATTCTACAGCTAGCATATCATCTTCAGAAGTGTGGTCTTAGTATGTAGTTATGGAGAACACATCAAAATAATGGCAACATCCTGTGCTGATTTGGAGATCTTTGTAGCCTCCTTAAGCAGTAACTCCTAGAAAGGTATCCAATGTCATTAACTGAAAATTTCAATCACCTCAGTCTTCTAGTATTCAGATTGTCCACCCATGGAGGGTACTTCAGTTCAGACCTCACATTAAATTTATATTTATTTAGAAATTAGCTTCCTAAATAGTGGATTTCCAAAGTTATTTCAAACATTCTTAGTTTTGGTTAATCCATTTGCTATCCACATCTCTCCCTCATTTTTTACTCCCATGCCACTTAAGCCAAAAAATTGCAGCAATTTCCCCTCTTCTATCACAGTAAACATTCTTGGATCTCCTGCCAATTGCATATTTAATTGGCTTGTAGGATAGTTTCTCTTTTGTTTTCACTGTACACTTCCTTAGGATGATCAGTGCCCAATTCTCTTCCAATAGCCATGCCACTCACTGCTTAATCCTCTGTGCCCACAGCATTTCATCTTTCCCTATGGTCTACCCCCTATTTATTGTACCCCTTGCAGTATTTGCTTTCTAAAGACTCTATTCTAGAGCTCAGATTCAGGTACATTTTCTGGTCTTATCAAATTTTCTGCAAGTTTTAAGTGTTTATATACAACACATTTTTTTGCTAAGCCATTCAACTTTAGATGAAAATCTAGGTGGATTTCATTTCTCATCTTCTATGAATACAGCATCTGTGTAAATGGATAACCAAGTATCTCCATATGTGCCTTCGTATATTTTTGTTTTGCCTTTTCTATGTTCATAAAGAATGACACTAGAATATTATTATACATAGAATGTAGATTCCTTTTCATAAGATAAATATTTTCATAAGTTTGATCTCCTTTTCCAATGAGCATTAGAAATATGCCCATTTCTAAACTTTTCTCAGTTTTGTTCTTTAGTGTGTTTAATTTTTCATTGTGAAGCTATTTCATTTCCTTATTTATCTAAATTATGTTACTTCTATTTTCCATATTATGAATTGGATGGATTTTTCCAATCATTACTGATGTCATTTTCAGTAAATGTGTTATTTGTAAAAGAAAAGCTACTGATTTTTTATTAAATTTATATCCTGTCACTTTGCTGAATATGTTTATTTATGGAGTTTTACAGATCATTTATATAAAGAATTATTTTATGTTTACCCATCCTTTATATCAATTTGATTTCATTCTCTTGTGATACTGATCTTAATAATTCTAAGCAATACTTGAAAATAAACAGTGGGATTATAGCTGATCTTCAATGTAATTCTTTTTTACTAATTTATTATGTTGTTAGCTATAGTATTTTTTTCACATAGCCTTTATTATATTAGAAGAATGTTTCCTGTGTTCCTATACTCTATATAACTTTTATCATGAAGGAACATTGAATTTCTCCCCACAGAGATGCAAGAAATGCTGATACAGAGGAGCAGAAAAGAGAATACACAAATTGTTGGTGGGAGTATAGTATGGTAAAGCCACTTACAAATCATACCAGAAGTTTCTCAAAACACTAGGAATAAAACTACCATGTGACCTAGGTACAAAATTTCCAGACATATACCCAAAAGACTCTATCTCATAGTACAACTATACTTTTCCATTCATGATTATTTTTGCCCTATTCAGAGCATATGGGAAATAAAACATATAGTTTTCTACTCACTAAAAGACTGATCATGAAAATGCAGGTACTCTCAGATAGTAGAATTTTATTCGGTCATAAAGACAATTGTAATTTTTAGAGAACTATCTAAAATTGAAAATAAAATAAAAAACATACATACAAAAAATAGAACATAGTGAAGGAAATAACGCAAGTATTGAAGTATAAATGTTGCATATGTTCCCCATATTTAATGTTTCAGTTACTGTAGTTTATCTTGGATAATCTGTTGAAAGGAACATAGGAGAAAAGGTTTCCCTTTATGTTTACTCCATCTTGATGGGCAAAAAGCAGAGTATAGTCGAAAGAAAAGTAGAATGGGGTAAAACATGTGAAGAAAATGGATGCTTAATTAAGGAGAGGTTTGGCTATATTAGAAAGAAGTGGGTGTGGGAGAGAGATATTGGAAAAAGCCACACAGAAATCTATTACTGTGTAACACAAAAGAAAAATACAAAGAAAGTTGTACAGTTACCCTTAATGCTTAGACAATGCTATTCCTAGATGCAGTATATAACTCCTTAAATTCCCTACTCTAGGTAGTGCATACCTCCTCATGAGATTTTCATAGAGACCCCAGAGGACCCGAATGTGATACAATCTCTTGTCAATAATCTTCCATTCCAAACAGATGTAGAAAAGTGACTATAATATTCAAGGAACCACATACATCACTGATAAATTATAGAAAATTGGAATTAAACTTCTTCCATGTTGGATATTTTTCCAAGTATTAGAAATTTCTGTTCAACCTGATAGAGACAAAGTAATCATGATCTTAGTTGGCTATAAAACCAAAGAAGCAAACAATTTATTGTACAAGAGAGGTCAATTTGTGCAAGAATGATATGGTTGCTTAGGATTAACCAAGCAGTACTCCACAGGAGTTAACCAATGCCTGGATAAGAACTTATATTTGGAGAGGGTATAGGAGCAATGGAAAACCACTAACATTTAACTAGACTAACATAGCATTAGCTGCCTTTTAAATATATATATATATATATATATATATATATATATATATATATATATATATATTCCTCTAGACAAAGAGTTACTCACATGCTTACTCACACAAATATCAGTAAGTGAAAGATGATGAATGCAGAGATTTGTGTTTCTCCAAGATGCTTAGAGTTACTGATTTCATCTGTAGGTCTCTTACATACGCATCTTTCATTCTTCAGAGCCAGATGAAGGAAAGAAGGACCAAGGAAAACAATCCTTTAAACTGTGTATAGCCATTGGGCTCATAATTTTTTGCAATGAGAATTTGCCTGTATTTCTGAATTTATTTGCACTGGACCCACACAAAACTGGCAATATAAAATCTCAGTCAGATGAGTAAGGGATTCATCAGGCACCATGGTTTACTGCTAAGCAACTGGCTATTAATAAGTTCTGCTAGAAGACAGAAACTGACTTTGGAAGAGTGCCCACTGATGAACCTACCAGGATCCACTGACTCTAAATCCATGATCACATAGTCAGTCCCAAATTAAATTCAATGGGGAAATAGACAAATTAAGTATACATGAATCAGAGAGAATAATGTATATATATGTGAATAATGAGACAGAAGAAAAATTCATTTATTTTATTCAGTAAATGAGATGCATAGTGATAAAACTAGCTTTTCAAAGCAAAACAAATAAAAAACACTATCATCTTAAATATCCAATATTTAAATGTAAATTAAATATTTGAGATTTAATCTTACCTCATTAGAATAAAAACAAATTATTGTATGGATATGGAAAATAGGACAAATTCACTGTTAGCAGGAGTGAAAACTGATAAAGAACACTGTGGAAAGCAATGTGGAGATCCCTTAGAAATGTAGAAATAGGCCACTTAATCCAGCCATAAACCTTTGGGCACATAGCCAAAGGATACATGTATGAGCAGAGATGCTTGCACATACAAGTTTATAGATATTTTATTTCTACTACCCCCAAAATGGAAAGAGCTTAGATGTCTACTAAACAAGGACTTGATAGTACAAATGGAGAACACATAAACAATGGACTATTATTCATATATAAATGAAAATTCTACTATGAAATTCAGTGTAAGTAGATGGAGCTTCAAATAGTCATTGTAAGTGTGAAAACTAAGGCCATTAAAGACAAATCCTGAATGCTTCTTCCATATGTAGATGATAGATTTGAAATTTTAAATGTGTGTCTTTAAACTGCATTAACCATCAATGTCAATAAACAAATTTTTGGCCAAGGAGGTAGGTCAAGCATTTTTCAAGGGGGAATATTACAGGTGGTATGAATGGGAAAAGGAGAATAATGGAACAGTAAATATTAAATGGGTAGTACATAGGAGAGAAATGTCAAGTAAGGAAGAGGGAGAGGGAACTAACTCTGTGGAACTTTGAAAATGCCATACAGAAGACTACTACTGCAGAAGCCTCACACACACATTCAAGAACACACACACACACACACACACACACACACACACATACAGCTTAAGTGGAGTCACTCTCTAATGGAGTAAAACAACTACTAAACATTAAAGGCGATCAAACATAAGCCAAGGACAAAATATGGTTTACCAATGATTGAGTTCTTAGTTAATATGATCCCACGGACTCCCAAAGTTTACAGGCCCATTGCTTTAATTTCGGTTGCTCTATATAATTTGATGATAATATCCTATTGTTGAAAATACTACATAACTAAATCAAAAGACATGGAAAATCAAGATGTTACTAAGCCAGAGGTTTCATTGTTGATATGTAGTTTTCATACTACCAGGCTATTCTATTTGCTTTGCAGTGGAAGAAACATGAACAATAACCTTACTCTGTTGTGAAAGCCTGTGTGTTGAAGTAACGACTGCTCTAACAAGATGTTTCGATGAGTACAACAGTAGGAAAAGTATTATGGCAGTAACCAACCACTTTCTGATTGGCTATAAAGCCTGATCTTAAGTCAGAACTCATGACTGGTATTTTCACCTGGTCCAAAAACTCATGGAATATTAGGTCATTGGCCCTAGATTAAACCCAAATACTATTAATTTGTTAAATGGTCATAGACTGTCCCATAACTCCTTACCTTTGTACCCATAGGTTAATGCATACTTCATACTTTATCAGAGAAGCTTCTTTCTTTTTTCTATTATTATTATTATTGTTGTTGTTGTTGTTGTTATCATTCTTTAATTTTGTTTTTAGAGTCCAGTCATTATTCCCCTCCTAGTCTGCCCTCCATGTTCCTCATCACATTCTTTCTCCATTGTCTCCATGAGGATGCCCCTGTCCCTCATCCCCACCCCACCAGACCGGCCCACTCCCTGGGGCCTAACATCTTTTGAGGTTTAAGGGTATCTTCTCTCATTGAGGCCAGACCAGGCAGTCCTCTGTTCTATATGTGACAGGGACTTTGTACCATCTATTTTATGCTGACTGTTTGGTCGCTCAGTGTCTGAGAGATCTCAGGGGTCTAGGTTAGTTAAGACTACTGGTCTTCCTATGGGGTCACCCTCCTCCTCAGCTCTTCCAGCCTTACCCTAATTCAACCACAGAATCCTGAGCTTCTGTTCCTTGGTTGGGTGTAAATATCTGTACATGGCTCTTTTAGCTGCTTGTTGGGCCTCTCAGAGGGAAGCTCTGCTAGGCTCCTGTCTGTAAGCACACCTTAGCATCAGTAATAATATCAGGAGAAAGCTTTTTTTCTTTAGTATATGGCAACATAGAGATGCACAACTGTCTGTTTCAGAGACTAAGAGACTGTTAAGTATATACCCTTTTAAGAGACTGTTTTATATAAACCCTCCCATGATTTTTCTCAGGGATCATCATGGAAGAGGGCATAGAAAGATTGTCAGAGACAGAAGGAATATACTTCTGCTGTAAAGCAATCTGTCAAAATGTCATGAACACAAAATTTCCCTCAATAAATAGGGAAAGGTCTAAGAAGTCTTACTGCTAGCTGAGAATTTATTAGTAATAGATGATTGCTTGGGTGGAATGATTTTCTTAAGGGTTGTAGCTTCTGAAAATTATCTGTGCTCCAGTAGGCAGTTCTAGACACATGTACATATTGTCTGCAAGTTGGCTCATTAGACTTTGTTTTGTGTTGTTTCTAAGTTAGAACATATAAAACTGAGGGGAATTGCAGAATTGTGGTAGTACAATGGAGGAGGAATTGGAAGGAGAGGGATGGCGATGTATTTAGTTAAAATGTGTGCATATATAAAATTCTCATAACTAAATTTATAGAAAGAATTTTGAGAGCAGTTATACTTTCCTTATTCAACAATACAAGTTTAAAATAAACATTTAATTAATTGGTACATGTAGTGATAGAATTATTATATTTGGGGGAAAATGAAGAATATCTAGTTACTTATCTCTGTCATTTTATTGAATTTATGAAAATGGTGCTTCTGTTTTGTACATGTACTGTAAGATATAATTTATTTTATATGTAACATTACTCTGTTGGCACAAGGCACACTTGTCTTCAAAATTACCACAAAGAAAAGACTGCAGGTATGCAACAGAAGAATCAATTTGAGTCACAGTGAATTTGCATAGAATCTATAATAATAAAATTAAGCTCCCGGAACCAAGTGGCCTCAGGTTATACAATCTGCTGAACACATTGGATGGATGCAGTTGTTTCAACGCATGGTATTTTAATAGAGACAGGAAACATGGCTATTTATTGTGCATTTTAAACAACTCTTGACATTTAAAAGGCTAATTATACAAGTTTTTTCAAATAGTATCTTGAATTAAAATTATGTAGCAGAAGTGCTTTCAATCAATCCATCACACTTCAGAGCATAATATCATCCTTTCAGCACTGAAAGTCTAATGCACATACCGATTCCTTTATGTTCCCTAGCCTTTAGCCAATGAGGACACTGAGAAGTAAATTCTATTTAAAATAAGAAAAAAATAGCAACAAGAGCTTCAAAAACAACAGCAGCAGCAACATCATAAACCCTGAAGTGTCTGGAAGCCATTTTCTTTCTAATTCTGGTATTTTAATGAAGAGTTTTCACTGAATTTTCATTGAAAGTAGACAGAATATCAAGCAGTATCAAAGGAAAAATAGATAGGTAACAGCAACTTGTAATACAAAATACAGGGTATAGGGACAAGACACTTAATAGAGTAAGACTAAACTTACCTTTCTACAAAATGAGAGAAGGATGGTATAGGTGATTTGTAGCTACACAATAAAACATTGACAAGAATTGGAATGCACACAACAGTAAGTCTGATCCCGGAACAGCAGAGAAGAAAGGAAGAAGCAAGGAGAAAATGGGGGGAAATGCACAGAAGGAAGAAGAGCTGCGTTCAGTGCTGCATTCCCTTAGTATAGCTTTATGTAATTTTTCCATTCACTCATTTCTCATGAGGATATTTTGTAGCAGAGAGATTTCATTTTGAAGGGAAAAAAAATTCCCCTCCTCCTCCTCCTCCAAGGAAGTGATTCTGTTGTAATGTAGTAAATTCAGTATTTGTTTCTTGCTAATCTAAGCAGAATAAGAGGATGAGGAGAGATGGGTCAATTCAATGGACTACAAAATCTCTTGGTGAGTAGAACCTAGCTACTTAAGAAAAGAAAAAAATGTAATGAATAAAATGATAAACCCAGCAGTCTTCCTAAGAAGAGGATTTTACAAATTCTCATAACTTATCCATATACTTATCTAGAAATGAAAGAAAAAAAATGTTTTCCTGATTTTATTATTTTTGAACATATTGTTACCCCTACAGTTGGTCACATAGTAGACTAAAAGGATAATTGAAGACTTTGAACCTAATTTTAGTCTTAGGCCAGAAAAGAATGAGTTTTTTGGACATCAAAATACTATCTCCTTGACTCCAAAAGTCAAAGAAGTGTATGGACAACTTACATATTTCATAATTTAATGACAATAAGGAAATTATGTGGGGACTATCAGATAACAGAATACTTTCAGCAAGTAGCATAATATAAATGTTCTACATGATGCAATGTGATCCTGTATTACTCTTCTAGACAAGAACAGTAAAGATGTCATAAAAGATTAACCTAGTGAGTAAGTTCCTTATTTGTTTAGTGATAACAAATGTGTGCATTTTGAAAGACCTATCATATGCCTTTACATAGAAGAATATGTCTTGGCAATAGACAGGAGGCTAAGAAGATTCTCTGAACTTATCCTACTATGTTGAAGTGATATTAAATTAAATTAAATTAAATTAATTAAATTTAAAATTTTGTTTCAAATACAATTTAAATTCTGATTTAAAAGTAAATTGAATTTATAAATCAGCATGGTTTAATAATCATGTTTTATTATATGTATAAGTAGAAGTAACAGTCTAAGGTATCCAACCAAAGGAAACTAGCACATCCCCAAACTCTATTTTAATACTTGTAAAATATACTGAGAGATAATAAAGCTTGGACACTTATTAAGAGATGCTTCAATGATTAAGAGCGCTATTATAATCTGAATTCAGTTTCGACTACACATACTGGATGATTCTCAGTTGCCTGTAACTTCAACTCCAAGGGATCCTTAACCATCTTCTGCCCTCTGCAAGAGATTTCATACACAGAGGCATACACATGTGGACACATGTATACATATAAACAGATTTTTAAAAGAACTCTAAAGTAATTAAAAGATTGGTGCCTAAGTATATAAAATAGTAGTCAGTGTGAGAATTGGGCAGATTTGGGACAGGTCATAGGGTTGAAAGATACTCTTCATCTTCTGGAAAATTTCCATCAAATTATTTCCAAGTAAAAAGCATCACAATGTAGAATCAATATTAAAAGTCAAAATGCAGCAGCACAATGCAGTTAGAAAAAAAAAATCTACCATGTTACATGCAACCAGTCAATTGTGGACAAGAAAGAGAAAGCAGAAAGTGATAACCAACAAACTGTTTCCAGATCTCTCCATTCTCACTGCTTACCTTTTCTCCCTCTGAAATAAATGATCCCTAAAAGAATAAGATAGCTTTGCAGATCTACCTCTGTGTCATCAATGTATGAAAATAACTACATTTGAACAAAGAATTTAGCTCTGAGTGAGAATTCAGAGACCCGTGGTTTCGGGATATGTAAAATCTCCACATTTTGTGAAGCAAATGAGTTTTTTATTCCAAGATGCATATAAGATTTTTTATGGTACCCACACTTCTGCTCAATATGCATAGCAGATTTTCTGTAATTTCTACAACGCATAGCATGCATTGTACATACACATAATAGATGTCACAGTCTAAGGTATCATTATACATACGTTATTTACTGTATTTATCCAAAGAAAATATAATTTAATACCTAATTTAATTTTGAATTTGTGAATATCTTATTTATAATAATATAAAATTGGTAAGACCTGGTAAAATATAGGAGAATGAGTGTATATCACAAAGAATGTATCTTCCTCCATAAATTTTATTTTAAAAATGAAATTCATTGTTTTGATCTATATTTAAAGATATTTGTATATGGTAAAAGTGTGTACTTATCTTAATATATTTACAAAATCAGTTTTTCAGTTTAGCACCAAAATGACTTTAGAGATGAGTTTTTTAAGTTTTGGACAGAATGTAAATCAAGAGAATTTCTAGTTGGCCCATATGGGAACAACTAACAAGGCCACTTTTAAGAAATCTAAATAAAGATGAAGCTTAATAACCACGAGAGGTTTGAACAGGGTTGGACTGCTAATGTAAGATGCAGAATTAGACTATAAGGAAGTATTTTGATATATAGTTACAAAGTGATGAAAAGTAATGAGCAAGTGCTTATAGTTAGCTATGACCTGAGGTATCATTAGTTTCACCATTAAAGCTGTCCCTTCAGAATCATCTTTTCTAGTGAGTAATAGTAACTATCTTAAGTATCTCCTTATCTGTCACAACTGCAAGAGCACTTGATGGTACCGAACAGAACTGCTTTTTTCCTTAGTCATCATCTGGGTAAAATAGAACAAAACATTAAATATAGAGGCCTTTCTGGTGTCAGAACAGTAGAAAACTCAGGAAAAAACATATACTCTGAAGTCATAGCTATTGATATATATCAATTTCTGAGAATCATGGTCATGTGACCAATTTTGGGAACTTCTTTGGTATATAGCTCAATATTTTAAATATCTCAGATGATAACAGTGATGATTCTTTTTAACATTCATCATTTGACACCTATACAACACCTATATGATCTTAAGAGCAACATGTAACTTCAGTAAACAATGGGCTACACTCAAAACTGCATCCCTTATTCTTTTCCAATAACACATTTTAGACACATCTTGGTGTTGTGCAGCTTGTTTAATAAATTTCTAAATGACTTGTCAAGTCAAGGAGTTCTTCCATAAAGCACTATATGAAGCTATTTCTTTAAAATTGAACCATTTGTTTTTCTAAGAAACAGATGGTAGACTCACAGAAATGAGGAAGTAACCAAAACTTTCAAGGTTCAGGAAACTACTTTAAGGATTTACTAAGCTCCACCTCAGCAATATATCAGAATTGATAATTACTGGGGGAAGAAATTCATCATTAGCTTTGTTTCCTTTAAGAACACAGAGATGCAGCTTTCTTGAATCATCAGCAATATTGGGGTGGGCTTTTCACTAATATTCTGCCTTGTCTTAGTCATTCCTCCTTCTTTAAGTAACCCTAACTAACTCTGGTTCAGTAAGTTAGAGTTGAATGCAATTATTGATTAGTATTTAATACCCTAATTCATTACCCTGTCTGAGGTAAATAGGCATTTGTTCATTACACACCACCACCACCCCCATGTTCCACCAGGAAAATCCATACAGCATGAACAACCCATGTCTTAATATGTAGGTTCTTGGAAAACAATGAGGTACATATTAAGCCAGTTAATGAAAATTCACTTAAAAAAGTAACTTGAAAATAAACAATCTGTGTAAGACCAAAAATTAAGAATAAGTACCTACAAAAAAAATGAATGTAGTAGCTGAATACAAGATAAAATAAATTAAATATATATATATATATTTTAATATTTATCTTTATATGAAAGTATAAATTTAGAGGCTATAAAATTTGCAGGGTACATAAGTCTATTCCTTCTTATTGATTTGACACTAGATTATAAATCACAATAAAAGTATAGACTGAAATTTGAAAATGGTTTATTCATTCATGACATCACATAAATAAGAAATAGCTATTTCTTATGAGAAAAAAATGAAAACAAATTTACTGATAAGAAAGATGAATATCTCTTATCAGTAAATACAGCTTCTCTATGTACATATCTATCTTTGTTACAATGCACTGTCAAAAATAAATATCTTTAATGACAAGCTGAAATGCACAGGAAATCATTTCTCTCACAGAAATAAGATCCCTTTACTATAGCATTTACTATTAAGTGATATTGATTATAAATTAGATGAAATAGGAATACTTTATACAATAAAGATAATTCCACAAATAGAGCTTAATTTTTTTTAAGTGAAATCATAGGGGTTTTAACACTTTTATTTGTAGTGTAATTGTCTTTCCTGTGGACTGGATCTCTGTAATCCACTAGGCATCCTTGAGTGCTGGCCCTCTTCTTTCTTCCTTCCTTCCTTTCTTCTTTGCTTCTTTCTTTTTTTTGTTTATAACATGCTCTTAAATATACATGCAAATGATACCACAAATAATTATTCTTTGTAAATCATAATTCTTTGAGCCATTTTGTCTTTAGAATCAGATCTTAAATCCTTTATTATGACTTTGCTGATAATCTACTATAAACTAGGTTTTTTTTGTAAGTTTTGATTGAATTTATTTCACTATTTCACTATTATATCACAATTATATTTCACTATTTATTTCACTATTATATCACTACTGATATTTCTTTATTTTTTATTGAATATTTTCTTTTTTTAAATTTTATTTTATTTTCTAGGTTTTTTTATTTACATTCAAAATCATTTCCCCTTTCCCGTTTCCTCCCTCCCCGAAAGTTCCATAAGCCCCCTTCCATCCCTCTTTTCCCCATTCAACCCCCTCTTGCTTCTCTCTCCTTTCCTGATTTCCCCTTCGTAAAACCCCTATCCCATCTTCTCTCTCTCTGCTTCTAGGAGCGTGCTCTCTCACCCACCCACCCACTCCTGTCTCACCATCCTGTCTTTCCCCTATATTGGGGCATCAAGTCTTCACAGGACAAAGGGACTCTTCTACCATTGATGTGCATCAAAGCCATCCTCTACTGCATATGTTGATGAAGCAATAGGTCACTCCAAGAGTACTCTTTGGTTGGTGGTTTAGTCCTTGACAGGTCTGGTGTTCCAGTTGGTCAATATTGTTGTTCTTCCTACAGTGTTACAAGCCCCTTCACCTCCTTCACCATGCTCAGTCCATTGGTTGGCTGTGAGCATCTGCCTCTGTATTTTCCAGGTTCGGGCAGATCCTCTCAGGAGACAGTTATATTAGGCTCTTGTCAGCAAGCACTTCTAAGCGTCTGCAATACTGTCTGGGTTTGGTGCCTATAAATGGGATGGATCCCCAGGTGGGGCAGTCTCCAGATGGCCTTTCCTTAAGTCTCTGCTCCACATTTTCTCTCCATATTTCCTCGCTTGATTATTTTGTTCCCCCTTCTAAGAAGGACTGAAGCATCCGTACTGTGGTCTTCCTTCTTCTTGAGCTTCATGTGGTCTGTGAGTTGTATTTAGGGGATTCCAAGCTTTTGGACTAATATTCACTTGTCAGTGAGTACATACCATGTGTGTTCTTTTGTGACTGGGTTACCTCATTCAAGATGATATTTTCTAATTCCATCAATTTGCCTAAGAATTTAATTAGTTCATTGTTTTGAATAACTGAGTAGTACACCATTGTGGAAATGTACCATGTTTTCTGTATCCATTCGTCTGTTGAAGGACATCTGGGTTCTTTCTAGCTTCTGGCTATTATAAATAAAGATGCTATGAACATAGTGGAGAATGTATCATTGTTATTTGTTGGAGTAAATTTTGGGTATATGTCGAGGAGTAGTATAGATATAAACTACTTTTTGTAATCACCATAAAATTTTTCATAGTATATAATTTTGTGTACAATATATACTCAAATACAAATATTTAATTGTCTATATAATATTCTCAGGAAGTATTGGTAATCAAAAAGTTTGTATTTGAATTTAGAATCTTAAATAATATACCTAGTATTTGGAATAAATATTGTTTAATCCTTTCTTCTAAAATAAGAGAATAATTATTATCATTTTAGTGTTGTTTTAAGGAAAAATGTCATTGGACCCAATTAATTACCACCATGCTCACTCAGTTTGAATTCTAACAATTTAGCACTATTTCTGAAATATTTCTTACTTCTTTCTCAGCCTGCTTATCCTTTGAGTATAGGAAGGCTTCTGACTTGCTTGAGTTGATTTTATATCCGGCCACTTTGCTGAAGTTGTTTATCAGCTGTAGGAGTTCTCTGGTGGAGTTCTTTGGGTCGCTTATGTATACTATCATATCGTCTGCAAATAGTGATAGTTTGACTTCTTCCTTTCCAATTTGTATCCCTTTGACCTCTTTTTGTTGTCTAATTGCTCTAGCTAGAACTTCAAGTACTATATTGAAAAGATATGGAGAGAGAGGGCAGCCTTGTCTAGTCCCTGATTTTAGTGGGATTGCTTCAAGTTTCTCTCCATTTAGATTGATGCTGGCTACTGGTTTGCTGTAAATTGCTCTGAAATATGTCTTAAGCTCTGCAATTTACAAGAATAGCACAGAAATATTAGGATCTGAGTAATGATTTATTCTTAATCAGATCCAAAATTTACAACTTAAAACTCATTAATAACTAATATACTATCATATTATCTAGCTTATAGTTTAACATAATTTACATGGCTATTATTTTGTCTATAGAAATTAAAAAGCAGCATGTCATTTTTATATTAACCTATACTTTTTAACATGCTGATCTACCAAACCAGCATATTATAATTCTAAATAATTTGAAACAGTTAAATTTATCAAACACAGTGATACCTGCTTAATCATTAAATGATTGCATACCTACATAAATATATTATTTTCTAAGTGAACAAAAACCTTTTGGTCCTTGTCAGACCAGAAACTGTGGGACAATTATAAAATTTTTCCTTAATCCTAACTAATATTAAGCATACAGAGAGATATTTACATAATTATTTTAGGAATACCTGAAGACAGACTATAATTTTAGTAGGTAACCTACTATAGAAACTTTTTTGAGAGTAAATGACTATATCCATGCTACTCACTAAACAAAAAACAATGAAGTGAAGAAAAATATCTTGAGTAAAATTAACTAATTAGTCATCTACTCACTAAAAAGAACCATAATTTTGAAGAGTTATTCATAAAACATAATACCACAGTGAAAACTTTGATTTCACACCAATCAGAATGGCTAAGATCTAACACTTGGGTAAGTGCAGATACAGGCGAGATTTTGGAGAAAGAACACTCCACAATTGTTGGTTGGATTGCAAGCTGGTAAAACCACCCTGGAGATCAATCTAGCAATCCCTCAGAAAACTGGACAAAGTACTACTTGAGGACACAATATTTCCACTCCTGGGCCTATACCCAAAAGATGCTTAAATGTATAACAAGAAAATATCATACACTATGTTCATAGCAGTCTTATTCCTAATACCCAGAAGCTGGAAACCACCCAGATATTCCTCAACAAAGGAATGGATACAGAAAATGTTGTATATTTATACATTGGAGTACTAATCAGTTATTAAAATCAATGACTACATCTGACAGAAACTTTGCAATTAAATAAGGTCCCATTTGCCAATTCTTTTATTTTTATTTATTTATTTATTTTCAATATTATTTATTTACATTCCAAATGATTTCCTTTTTCCAGGTTCCCCCCCACCCGAAAGTCCCATAAGCCCTCTTCCTTCCCCGGTTCCCCAGTCAACTCCCTCCAGCTTCTCTGTCCTGGTATTCAGCTACACTGCTGCATCCAATCTTTCCAGGACCAGGGGCCCCTCCTTCCTTCTTCTTTGGAATCAACTGATATGTGAATTGTGTCTTGGGTATTCTGAGCTTCTGGGTTAATATCCATGTATCATTGACTGCATACCATGTTTGTTCTTTTGTGATTGGGTTACCTCACTTAGGATGATATTTTCCAGTTTTGACCATTTGCCTAAGAATTTCATGAATTCATTGTTTTTAATTGCTGAGTAGTATTCCATTGTGTAAATGTACCACATCTTCTCTATCCATTCCTCTGTTGAGGGACATTGGGGTTCTTTCTAGCTTCTAGATATTATAAATAAGGTGGCTATGAACATAGTGGAGCATGTGTCCTTATAATATGTTGGAGCATCTTCTGGGTATATGCCTAAGAGTGGTATAGTGGGGTCCTCAGGTTGTACTATGTCCAATTTTCTGAGGTACCACCAAACTGATTTCCAGAGTGGTTGTATCATCTTGCAATCCCACCAACAGCTGAGGAATGTTCCTCTTTCTCTACATCCTCGCCAGCATCTGCTGTCCCCTGAGTTTTTGATCTTAGCCATTCTGACTGGTGTGAGGTGGAATCTCAGGGTTGTTTTCATTTGCTTTTCTAAGGACTAAGGATTTTGAACATTTCTTTAGATGAATTTCATCCATTTGGTATTCCTCAGTTGAGAATTCTTTGTTTAGCTCTGTACACCATTTTTTTCATTGGGTTATTTAGTTCTCTGGAGTCAAACTTCTTGAGTTCTTTGCATATATTGGATATTAGCCCTCTATTGGATTGGATATAAGGGTAGTAAAAATCTTTTCCCAATCTCCTTGTTGCCATTTTGTCCTATTGACCATGCCCTTTGCCTTACGGAAGCTTTGCAATTTTATGAGGTCAAATTTGTCAATTCTTAATCTTAGAGTACAACTCACAGACCATATGAAGCTCAAGAAGAAGGGAGAACAAAGTGTGAATACTTTGGTCCTTCTTAGAAGGTAAAACAAATACCCATAGGAGGAGATACAGAGACAAAGTGTGGAGCAGAGACTGAAGGAAAGGACATCCAGAGACTTCCTTACCTTGGGGTCCATCCCATATTCAGTTACTGAACCCAGTCACTATTGTGGATGTTAAGAAGTACTTGCTGACAGGAGCCTGATATAGCTATCTTCTAGAAGATATGAAGTTCAAGATGAAGGAAAATCAAAGTATGGAAGCATCATTCCTACTTTGAAGGTGGAACAAAATAATCATGGGAGGAAGAGGGAGGGAGGGAACTGGTAGGCAGAGATGTGGGGAAGAGAAAAGGGGGGCAGTGTCAGGAGTGGGGGGAGAAGGGGACAAATACAGAGGGACAGAAAATTGAAAGGACATGTAACAATGTGGGATGGGGAACTCAGAGTAGCCACTAGAAAGTCTCAAATGCCAGGAAAGCAAGAAGCTTCCAGGACCCAAAGGGGATGACATGAGCTGAAATGTCCAACAAAGGGTAGATAAGAACCTGTAGGGACCATATCTAGAGGTTAGGCATGGCCCCAGTTTGAGGGAAGCAGATGCCCACCCATCTCAATAATTTTAACCCAGAATTGTTCCTGTCTAAAGGAAATGTAGGGACAAAGCGTGAAACAGAGACTGAAGGAAAGGCCATCCAGAGACTGCCCCACCTGGGGATCCAACCTATCTGCAGACACGAAACCCTGACACTATTGCTGATGCCAAGAAGTGCTTGCTGACAGTAGCCTGGTATGACTGTCCCCTGAGAGGCTCTGTCCTAGCCTGACTAATACAGATGTTTATGCTTGCAACCAACCATCAAACTGAGCACCGAGATTCCAATGGAGGAGTTAGGGGAAGGACTGAAGAAGTTGAAGGGGTTTCCAACCCCATAGGAATAACAATATCATCCAACCAGAGCTCCCAGGGACTAAACCACCAACCAAAGAGTACACATGGAAGGACCCAATGTTCCAGCTGTTTACATAGCAGTGGATTGCCTTATCTGTCATCAATGGGAGGGGAGGCCCTTAGTCTTGATGAGGCTTGATGTTCCAGTATAGAGGAATGCTAAGTCAGTGAGACAGGTATGTGTGGGTGGGTGGGTAAGCACGCTCATAAAAGTAGGGGGAGGAGGCAAGGGATAGTGGATTTGTAGAGGGGAAACCAGGAAGGGCACTAACATTTGAAATGTAAGTGAATAAATAAAAAACATTTAAAAAAGAAAATAATAAAAAATATACACAAGAATCAAACCAATACAGATTCTTTCCCTTTATTCCTTGTCTTTGAAACAAAACAAACAGCAGTGAAATCTAATTGTAAGTTTAGCTTTTTTGCCCTTTCAACAGGCCAGTGTACTCAGGCTTAGAATCTAGTTCCAGGTTGGTAACTCTCTAACACTGGTCCATACAAAGTAGAGGAAGAAACACAGTGAAAAGCAAAGAACTCTTCTTAATATGTATTATATTGCATTTCATTTTTCATTTTTTTCTATTTAAATCATTATTAAATTATTGTCTGATCAAAATATCCTATATTTTTTAGATCATCACATAAGCATAAAACAATGATGGTACATAAGGCAAATGTACCAAAACAATTCCCAAAAAATTAAAAGGAAGGAATCAAGGTTACTACTTACTCAATCTATATTTTATTTTTGCTGCCCTGGACCTTCTCGGCAGCCCTCCTGGAGCTGCTCTCCGCCTGTGCTTACATGTTGATTATCTCTACCTCTTGCACTTTTTAGCATAGTCCATCTTCTACGCCCACATCATGGTTGAATCCTCTCTTCCTCTTTCCTCAGATACTTTCAGGAATCCTAAACATCTTGCCTCTGTCTGTCTCCTTGCCCAGTCATTGGTGGTAAGTTCACTGACCACCCAAAAACCAACTGGCCACAAGCTTCCTTTAGTCCTAAGTGCAAACAGGTTTTGCGGTAACATCATTAGCATGAGAACACAAGCCACTACAGAAGTCACCCAAAATCCTGGAGTAATAGAATTTGCATTTTAGAATTTATTTTTAGTAAAACACTTGGAATAATAGTTAGAGCTTTCCAATGTGAGAAAAGATAGATGAAGTCAAATTGTGAATGTCTAAACAATACAGTCTTCATCGGAAACATTTAAACAAATGCCATCAAAAAATGTATAACAAAACAGTCAGCAAATATTCAATATGCAAAATAAACATCCAATAAGCATAGTTTCTTTGGATACTTCTAGTGAAACAACTAACATGGAAATAAAGAAATTAAAGACATTTACAATAATGACAAAAGCAATAACAAGTTTTTCCAAAAATACAAGACTATTTTTATTAATCATTTTATTCATTTACATTTAAAATGATATCCCCCATCCTAGTTACCATATCCACCAATTCTCCCCCATTCTATTTTCCCTCTCCCTACTCCTCTCTCCCCTTTATCTCTATAAGGGTGCTCCTCCACCTCTTCACCCACTCCTGCCTCACCCTTCTAGCATTTCCCAGCTGTGGGGCATCAAGTCTCCCTCCCCTCCCATTGATGTCATATAAGGCCATCCTCTGCTACATATGTATCTGGAGCACTGGCTCCCTCCATGTATACTCTTTGGATGGTGGTTTACTCCTTTGCAGCTCTGGTGGTCCAGTTAGTTGATATTGTTCTTCCTATGGGGTTATAATCCCTTCCAGACTGGAGAGATGGCTCAGTGGTTAAATGCACTGGCTTCTCTCTTTCAGAGGTCTTGAGTTCAATTCCCAGAAACTACATGATACCTCACAACCATCTATAACAGCATCTGATGCCCTCTTCTGGCACATAGGTATACAGCAGATAGAAATACTAGTCTTCTGAGAAGTAAGATAATGATGTAAGTGAGGGACAGGGATGGGATTGATTGTGAGGAGCCAAAACACCAGAAAGTATGCTGTGAAACAGTGAGAACTGTATAGAGCTACATAAGCAAGATCATATCAAAGCCAATACCAATGACCAAGGTAAACTGAAAAGGAAGAAAGATAATTCATGAGTCTTTCCTCTAAACAGGGAAGTATAGAGAACTAATAACTGCTGGGAAGAGATTAGTCTTTTTCCAAGAGATGAGAGAATACTCACCTCTGAAACAATATAAACACAATCAGCCAAAACAGATTCAGTGTGTTATATTTACCTACTTGTGAACAAGCACAAACATGTATGTGTTTGTATGATGTGCTGTGTATACTTCTTTTTTGTTTATTGTGTTTTACTATGTTCTAAGAGAGAGTACACATAAAATTGGGTGAGTTGGGGAAAGGAGCTGAGAGTTAGGGGAGAGGAATTATGATCAAAGTATTTCTGCAAAATTTTTCTCAGTCTTTCATGTTTTGAATAAAATGGTAATTAAAAATTACAATGTGAGCTAGGATCCACTTATCAGTTAGTGTATACTATGTGTGTACTTTTGTGACTAGGTTACCTCACTCAGGTATTTTCAATTCCTTCAATTTGTCTGTGAATTTCATGAAGTCACTGTTTTTAAAAGCTGAGTAGTATTCTGTAGTGTAAATGTACCACATTTTCCATATCCATTCCTCTGTTGAGGGACATCTGGGTTGTTTCCAGCTTCTGAGTATTATAAATATGGCAGCTATGAACAAAGTAGAGCATGTGTCCTTATTACATGTTGGAGCATCTTCTGCGTATATGCCTAGGAGCTGGGTCCTCAGATAGTACTATGCCCAATTTTCTGAGGAACTGCCAGACTGATTTCCACAGTGGGTGTACCAGTTTACAATTCCACCAGAAATGGAGGAGTGTTACTCTTTTTCCACATTCTAGCCAACATCTGCTGTCACAGGAGTTTTTGATCTTAGCCATTCTGAGGTGTGGTGAAATCTCAGGGTGGTTTTGACTTGCATTTCCCCAATGATTAAACATGTTGAATGTTTCTTTAGGTGCTTCTCATTCATTTGAGATTCCTCAGTTGGAAATTCTCTGGTTAGATTTGTAGCCCATTTTTAATAGGGTTATTCGATTCTCCGGAGTCTAACTTTTTGAATCCTTTGTCTATATTGGATATTAGCCCTCTATCGTATGAAGGATTGGTAAAGATCTTTCCCAATCAGTTGACTACTGTTTTGTCCTGTTGACAATGTCCTTTGCCTTACAGAAGCTTTTGCAATTTTACAAGGTCCCATTTGTCAATTCTTGATCTTAGAGCATAGGCCATTGGTGTTCTGTTCAGGAACTTTTCCCCTGTGCCCATGTGTTCAAGGCTTTTCTCCATTTTCTCTTCTATTAGATACAGTGTATCAGGTTTTATGTGGAGGTCCCAAAGTTTGGAATACCTAAAATACAATTCTCAGACCATCTGAATCTCATGAAGAAGGAAGACCAAAGTGTGGATGTTTCAGTGCTTCTTAGAAAGGGGAACAAAATACAGGAGGAAATGTGGAGACAAAGTGTGGAACAGAGACTAAATAAAGATTATCTAGAGACTACCTCACCTGGGGATCCATCCCATATACAGTAGCCAAACCCAATGCTAATGTGGATGCTAAGAAGTGCTTGCTGACTAGAGCCTGATCTGACTGTCTCCTGAGAAGCTCTGTTGTAGCCTGAAAAATACAGAGGAGGATGCATGCAGTCAACCATTGGAATGAGCATGCGGTCTCTGATGGAGGAGTTGGAGAAGGGACTGAAGGAGCTGAGGGGGTTTGCAGTCCTATGCAGGGGAGCAACAGTTTCAACAGGCCAGACCCCCTACCCAGAGCTTCAGGGGACAGGACCACCAACTAAAGAGTGCACATGGCTCAGGCTACATATGTGGCAGAGGAAGGTCTTGTTAGACATCAGTGGGAAGAGTGACCCTTGGGCCTGATGGTGCTCAATGCCCCAATGTAGGGGAGTCCTATGGTTGGAACAAGGCAGTAGGTGGGGGAATACCCTCATAGAGACAGGGGCAAGGGGAATGAGATAGGGGATTTCTGAAGGGGAGACCTAGAAAGGGGATAACATTTGAAATATATATAAAGAAAATATCCAATAAAAGAAAAAAAATGTAAACAAATTCACAATTGAAGAGACACATACTTTACTGAAGAAGAGAGGACAACTTTTTTCTCTTTTAGTGATCAATGCCATATAACTGATGGAATTCCTCTATACAACAAAGACAGAAACTATAATTTCTCTAGTAATATATCACTGATTTCTCCCTCAATTATTACAATATTAATTTAAGTAGATTGCTACTTCAAAATTTAAAAGAATCTCAGAATACCCTAGACACAATCAGCATATCAATAGATTTCTAAAAAGATGGAAGGAGAGACCCCTGGTCCTGGAAAGACTGGATGTAGGGGAACGCCAGGACAGAGTAATGAGAGGGGGTTGAACGGAGAAAAGAGGGAGGGAAGGGGGCTTATGGGACTTTCGGGGAGGGAGGAAACGGGAAAGGGGAAGTGATTTGGAATGTAAATTAAAAAAATAAAATAAAATTAAATTAAAAAAAAATAAAATAAAATAAATAAAAAAAAATTTACTTTGCCAGTGATCATACTCATGCAAAATATTCTGAAATAATTAAACGCATAAACACAACTTCTGTACAATAAAGTTTGAGACAATAGCTTTACCTATTTACATAGATCTCTAATACCAGTCTACCTGCAATACTGAGACAGAGGAGTCAGAATGTAAAGGCCTATTTGGACTATAAACGACAGACTGAGAGATTCAATGAAACCTTATCAAAAACACACAAGAAAAAAATGAGAACAATCATATGTGAAAAACAATTTCTTTTAAAGAAAGAAGATTCAAACTCACATAAGATAATAATTTAAAATTGACATTAAAACCAGGGTAATAAATTTGATCAGCCTCAGTATTTTCTCATCGATTATTTTAAAAGTAGAAGAAAACAGTCAACTTTGATATAATTGTTATTTTCTTTATAGAAATAGTCTTTACCTAACTGTCTTCAATAATAACACTTAAATTCATGGCAATATTCAATTTTAGGATTCTGTTTAAAATATTATAAATAATTAGAAGTACCTGCTATAATACATAAAAGAGTTCTCAAAGGCATGGTTTACTGACACCATTTTAATCACTTTGAATAGAGAAGAAATAATTTCTTTATTGAAAGTTAATTAAAACATAATATATTTACAGAGACTTGCATTTATTTATCAGAGAATACTAAATTTGCCTGGTAACTGAGATAACTTGTAATTAAAAGATAAATTAGCATTTATATTTAATTACAAAGAAATCTATACCTCATTTAGCATTTAATTAAAACTTGTTTAAAACAACCTAGCTGCTCCCTAAATTTTCAAATTTACATAAAATTACATAATAAATAGCATTTTAATGTTTATTAATTTATTAATTCTGACAATTTTATTATGAGTCTAAGTATCCTGGAGCAAGTTAGGTTTTCCTTTTTTATATATATTAAAATAATGTTAATATTTTCTTCTCCCCATGCCTTTTTCTCACATCTTAGAAAATATATTATTCACTGAAAATTCTTGTTTACTGAAATACATAGCTTTAGTTTGAAATTCTCTCACTCTAAAAGGGATATACAGTTTTTTTTTAAATATGATTTGAATGTGTGTATTCCCTATAGTCAGTCTCAGTTATTTGAACATGTGGTGCCAAGTGGGTCGCCTGGTTGGTGAGGTATTTCAAGTGTTGCCTTGCTGGAGAAAGTATGCCATTTGATATGGTCTTTAAGAGTTGAAGTCTTCCTAACACTTCCAGTTATCTCTCTTTTTATTTGAGAGTAGGAACTCTTAGTTTCTTCAGTTTCCTGAAGTGATTTTCATGCCTTTGTGATGTGATCCCACATTGCCATGACTGATACCAATTCCTCTGGGTCATCAGTCAATATATGCATGTCCTTTTATAAATTGCCTTGGTAATGATATTTTATCACAGCAACAGAAAAGTAACTATATGTCATATGTTGGAAGTATTTATTTTGTCTTTTGACTTTACAGGGAATTGCAGTTAAGATGTGGCTTTGAGTCTCAGAGGAAACTTTAAACTTTTAAACATTATTGAGACAAAAATAACTATGGGTCCTTGATATTAGATCAAAGGCATTTTTCATGATATTGTGGCCACAAGACTATGGGGGCCAAATTGGAATATGGTAGTTTAAATGAGAAATGTTTGGCTGGAGAGATGGCTCAGAGGTTAAGAGCACCGAATGCTCTTCCAGAGGTCCTGAGTTCCATTCCCAGCAACCACATGATGACTCACAACCATCTGTAATGGGATCTGATGTCCTCTTCTGGTGTGTCTGAAGAGAGCAGTAGTATACTCATATACATAAAATAAATAAGTAAATAAATAAATAAATAAATCTTTAAAAAAATAAATGAGAAATGTTTTTTTATGGTCACAGACTTTCAAAACCTTGGTAGGTAATATTCTTTGTGAATATTTAGGCGATATTGACTTGATGAGAGAAATCCTTCACCAAGGGCTGAGCTCTGGAAATAAAAGCTTTGTGTCACTTCCATTTTAATCTCTATGTCTTGTGCTAGCAGTTGTAGATAAGAGGTCTCAGCTTCTTACACTGGCTGCCCTAAAACTCTCTATGTAAACTAAGCTGGACTTAAACTCACAGAGATTTACCTCTCCTTATTGAGTGCTTGAATTAATGGTATACTTCATCACACCTGGCAGAGGTCAACTTATAAAAATATTTTTCTTCTTATTTTCCTTGAAAAACAATTTTTCTCAAAAGGAAACATTATCCTAGGCCACAGAGAAGCTAATAATAACAGAAGAATGGAACATAAACCATGAAGAGGAGGAAAGAGGTAAAATAATAATAATAATGAAAGGAGAAATGACCTTCAGGCTTAGCTGTATGAAATTGTTGCTATAGTATAAGATAGTTGTGACATGTTTTCAGGCTATATATTGAGTATCACAGTCAAATACATAACAGATTCATCAATCTGTGCACTGTGGACTCATTCCAAACTCAAGTACAACTCTAATTCATCAACATGGCTTTGAGTATTCATTCTGAGATTCAGGTCTGAATGTCACTTTTCAGATGGCATAATGAGTATTCACACCCCAGATTATGTCTGATCCTCTACTGTGCGTTTTGTAATATGACTCCACTTTATGCTGTGAGGAACATAACAAGATATTGAATATTGCTATGATTTTCTAGATCTAGCCAAAAATTAATTTTGAGTAATATTCTCAGCAATTTTTAACTAGTAACAAAACATGATAATTTCTTAGTATGCAATAGGTGAAATTTATAGAAATTTAGTTGTAGTTTATGAACCTACTTTAGCAGATTTTCAAAATTCTTGCACTTCATTCTAAAAAAAATCAATGAACGCAGAATGCAGAATTTTTAAAAAGTCTGAAAACAATGATATTTTAACAATAAAAATAATATTTTCTGCCGGGTGGTGGTGGCACACGCCTTTAATCCCAGCACTTGGGAGGCAGAGGCAGGAGGATTTCTGAGTTCTAGGCCAGCCTGGTCTACACAGTGAGTTCCAGGACAGCCAGGCCTACACAGAGAAACCCTGTCTCAAAAAACCAAATAATAATAATAATAATAATAATAATAATAATAATAATAATAATAATGTCTAACTATACATTGTTTGTAATTACAAGTTTCTGTCAAAAAACTAAATGATTTAGTGGAAATAAAAATAGATGACCATCACTACTATGGATATTAAAAGAGTAATTTTAAAAGACAAAATTATATCTAATCTAGAATATATCTTATTTTTGAAGTTCCATTTTTATTTTTAGCTTTGTGATTCTCTATCTCTATACGATAAATCTGCATGGGTGCCTATGAGCAGCACATAGAACAATGAACATGTAGAGATTAGAGATATATTTTGAGATTAGGACTGAACTCAAATTCACTTTATTAGGTTTGCCCTGTAAACTTTTTTTACTTTTTACTATGCCTTATATCAGAATATTAAACAAAGAAATGATAAAATGAGTTTTTGTTCCTAAAGGAAAATATAAATGCAATTACAAAGTTAATCTGCTTAATACGTTATATAGATCTTGAACCTTTAATCACTGTCAGATACTGTCTTGTGATTTGCTAAGTTCCTTTAGTTTTCAGAAGTACTGGGCAGGTACAGGGGCACTTTATCCTACTATATCAGTGTAGCACATTCTACTTAATGTAGAATCTCTGGTATCAAATCTGGATCTGAGTCTTGGGTTAGGCAAATTTTGCAAGAAAATGTTAGTCTCCAAAACACTGGGATAGAGTTTCTATCAACCTGATAGACACTTGATAAGTGACACATAATGTGCTCTGAAAAAATAGGACCTTGGCTAATATATTCAGCAGTTCTTATGAGTATATTATTTTATTAAAAACAAGGTTCCTATTTGAAGACAATGTATTTTTTAACTTCTTGACTGACACTCATAAGAGCTTGATACATTTTTCTATAGAAGACTAAATATAGCTGTGCGTGTGTAGATAGATAGATAGATAGATAGATAGATAGATAGATAGATAGATAGATAGATAGATAGAGATAGATAGATAGATAGATAGATAGATAGATAGATAGATAGATAGATAGATAGATAGATAGATAAATGATAGATAGATAGATAGATAGATAGATAGATAGATAGATAGATAGATAGAGAGAGAGATAGATAGACATGAGAGAGAGTAATATTAGCTTGTTAGTAACTGGGATTGTTTTATCTCCTGGCTAAGAAAGACTTCTGTTATTTTAGCTCCATATTCAAGCTATTTATCATTTGCACTTACTGGAATCTTAGGGAAATTGTTCATTGGTAGAGGGACACACAGAGTTCTGTGATTATATGATCCAGAAACAAATAATACAGGGATATAGCCTCTAAGAGGACATCAATGCGAGGCTCCTTTCTGCAAGCATAACTAAGTATTACAAATAGTGTCAGAGACTGATGTTTGCCCATGGGATGGTTCTCAATTTGGGTTGGTTATTGGTTGGCTATTCTCAGTCTCTTCTCCATTCCCAATCCCTGCAATTATTTTAGGCAGGATAAGTTTTGAGTTAAAGTTTTGTGCATAGGTTGGTGACCCTATTGCTTCCCTGGGGTTCCTGCCTGGCCACAGGAGGCAGCTTCCTCAGGTACCATATCTGCAGTCACAGCTAAGGATAGCCCCACTGATTCTTTGTCCCCTCCCCTACTTCAGGTCGTTGTGTTTTCCTGGAGATGCCCCCTAAATCCCCTGCCCCCATCATTCACAAATGACCATGTGGCCATTCCCCTGCCTCTCCCCCGACTACACACTGCATTGTCCCACTCTTCTCCATATTCCCTCTCCCACCCACTTCCCTCCTTCCATCTGTCCTCCAGGGCCACTCTAGCCACCCTTCCATGTGAGACTCAAGCATCCTTGCTTGTACATTCCTTCCTGTTCAGCATCCTTGGATCTGTGGTGTATAGATGAACATCCTGTATTTTATGGTTAATATTCACTGATATTTTACAGGCAAATGCATGAATTTTGAGAATACTGTCCTCAATAAGGTAATCCAGTTCCAAAGTACATGAAGGGTACATATTAATTTTAATGGAATAACATTATAAAGACGTGAATCAAACTATTTATAAGGAGCTGAATTATTAAAACATATCATGTTTAAAAAATTCAAAGAAATATGTGGATTTCTCTAATAATACTAAAATCAGAGTTTAAATACTTTGCTTAGCCAAGAATTCATTTTTAAAAAGTAGATGCTATGAACATAGTGGAGCATGTGTCCTATTGCATGCAGGGGAAGACTCTGGGTATATGCCCAGGAGTGGTATAGCCGGATCCTCCGGGAGGGTCAAGCCCAGTTTTCTGAGGAACCGCCAGACAGATTTCCAGAGTGGTTGTACCAGCTTGCAATTCCACCAACAGTGGAGGAGTGTTCCTCTTTCTCCATATCCTCGCCAACAACTGCTGTCTCCTGTATTTTTTATCTTAGCCATTCTGACTGGTATTAGATGGAATCTCAGGGTTGTTTTGATTTGCATTTCCCTAATGACTAAGGATGATGAACATCTCTTTAGGTGCTACTCAGCCATTAGATATTCTTCAGGTGAGAACTCTTTGTTTCGCTCTGTACCCCATTTTTTAATAGGGTTACTTGCCTCTCTGGAGTTTAACTTCTTGAGTTCTTTGTATATATTGGATATTAGCCCTCTGTCGGATGTAGGGTTGGTAAAGATCATTTCCCAGTTAGTTGGTTGCCACTTTGTCCTTTTGACAGTGTCTTTTGCCTTACAGAAACTTTGTAATTTTATGAGGTCCCGTTTGTCAATTCTTGATCTTAGAGCATAAGCTATTGGAGTTCTGTTCAGGAATTTCTCCCCTGTGCCCATATGTTCAAGGTTCTTCCCTAGTTTCCTTTCTATTAGTTTCAGTGTGTCTGATTTTATGTGGAGGTTTTTAATCCACTTGGAATTGAGCTTAGTATAAGGAGATAAGAATGGATCAATTTGCATTCTTCTGCATGTTGACCTCCAGTTGAACCAGCACCATTTGTTGAAAAGGCTATCTTTTTTTCACTGGATGGTTTAATAGCCAGAAGCTGGAAAAAACCAAGATGTCCCTCAACAGAGGAATGGATTCAGAAGATGTGGTATATTTACACAATGGAATACTACTCTGCAATTAAAAACAATGAATTCACGAAATTCCTAGGCAAATGGTCAGAACTGGAAAATATCATCCTTAGTGAGGTAACCCAATCACAAAAGAACACACATGGTATGCAGTCACTGATAAGGGATATTAACCCTGAATCTCAGAATACCCTAGACACAATTCGCATATCAATAGATTTCCAAGAAAATGGAAGGGGAGACCCCTGGTCTTGGAAAGATTGGATGTAGGGGAAAGCCAGGACAGAGAAGCGAGAGGGGATTGAATGGAGAAAAGACGGAGGGAATGGGGCTTATGGGACTTTTGGGGAGGGAGGAAACGGGAAACAGGATATGATTTGGAATGTAAATAAAAATCTTAGAAAATAAATTTAAAAAAAGTAGATGCATATTTGAAATTTAGTGTTGCTCAAATATCAAACTTGACTTGTTCTCACCTCTCTACTATCTTCTGTATGTTAGAGATTGAAATGTCAGAATATTCTAATTAAATGGAAACATGTATGATAATTATAAGTTCACAGCAGTGACACAGAAATCAACTGTCTCTGTTTATTTAAAAAAGCAAAATGACATTTTAAAATTTAAATTAATTTTAAATCACAGTAATAAGACTTCAAGTGCTATGCAACTTCAGGACAAGACGGGAAAAAGGATGTGAGATAACAAGAATTTACTTCCTTTAAAATGTAATAATCCTTTCTCTCAATAACCAGCAACCATTGCCTAATTTTAAATTCAGGTATTAGGAAAGTTCATGCATATGTATGCCGTTATATAAAGATTAATTTGCTTCACATCCATTAATTTTGTCACAATGAACCTGAATTATACCATGAAAGTGAAGATTAATAAAGTGTAAGAATGATTTGTTTCGGGATTTCTTTGGACCCCTTTGGTCAACAACTGGACTTGATATAACTCATTCCTAAAACCTTGCATTCCTGGAGCCTTCATTTGGTGATAAAAGATGCCTAACTGGTCCTCCTTCTCTTCTATTATTTGGTGATTTCATTTAAATCTTGTATATATATATATATATATATATATATATATATATATATATATGAACATATATATATATACATATATATATATATATAGTAAGAAACTTTTACTATATTATATTTTCATACAACGAATAACATGGCCCTTAATTTTCACTGTCACTCCTAGTATTCCTTCACTACCCTTTGCACCTCCCTCCCATTTAGATAATCTGGTTCCAGTCAATTACTCTTCAGCATCCATTACTATGTATTGTATTTTTCCTTGGTAGGAAAATCCACCTACCCACCTCAATCCATGCTATTCTTAAGGTTATTGTTTACTATCAATAAAATGACACTAATATTTGATCACTGAAGACAACACCTATATAACTCATTGAGCATGGGGAGGTAGAGCTGGTATTCTCTAAAAAAGCCTTTACCCGTACTGACTGGAAGTAGTAAAAGGTACTCCGCATGCTGCAAGAGGAGAAAGGTAAATACTAATACAACTACAAACCCTTTCATCTACAATGTTGATCAGACTGCAAGATGCCATAGTGCAATACTGGCACAAAACTTGTGGAAACATTCAACTATTCTCTGATTGGACTTAAGGTCCATTCCATCAGATTGAACTCATTGTTGACACTGCTCAGAAAGCTAAGAACCTGAGAGTAGATAGGCCAGAGTTCTAGGGGAAAACCAAATATATTTTTCAGCTAAAGGAATACTATAATGAAATGACTCCTAATAACATACTGTAATACTCATAGATAATTCTCTTGCACAGCCATCATCAGAAAAGCTTCTTCTTTCAGTACATGTGAACAAATACTGAGATCTATAGCCAGAAAACACGGAGACAGACAAACAGGCAGATACATACATACACAAACACACACACACACACACACACACACACACACACACACACAGAGAGAGAGAGAGTGAGAGAGAGAGAGAGAGAGAGAGAGAGAGAGAGAGAGAGAGAGAGAGAGAGAGAGCTTTGAACACAGAACCCTAAATAGAATATCCCCACCAAATCTTTCTTGGAATTTAGATAACCGTGCTGAAGAGGTGGCAGAAAGATTGTAAGAGACAGAGGAATGAAAGAAACCTTGCTTTTAAACAGAGCAGGACAAATGCACATATAAATGCTCAGAGACAGTGGTAGTTTACACTTGCCTACAAAAGTCTCATTCAGATGGCATTTCAGAGATGAGAAAAGAAGTAGGCACCAGCCCATACCTCAACACAATGGCAATTAATTGACAATAACACATTTAGTTTTATTCAATTGTGTCTTATTGGGTATAGAAACTAACTGGGTATACAAACTCTTAAGTGTGGGTCCCCTGCCCAGCTATAGATGGACAATACACAGGGAAATTGATGGCATTTTTGGAACTACTTACTCTAATAATGCTGCCTTGTCCTGACTTTTTTTCATTTTAATTTTTTACCTTACAAGTCTTTTTTCTAAGCTGTGTGTCATGTATTTTTGTTTGACTCTTTTTTTCTGTTTACATAATAATAATATGTAACATAATAATCAAAACACCAACTGTACTAAACAAAGAAGAATATTAAAAGCAGTAAGAGAAAAAGGCCAAGTAACATATAAAGGAAGACCTATCCAAATTACATCAGACTTCTCACCAGAGACTATGAAAGTTAGAAGATCCTGGGAAGATCTCATACAGATTCTAAGAGAACACAGATGCCAGCCCAGACTACTATATCCAGTGAAACTATCAATACCATAGGTGGAGAGACCAAGATATTCCATGATAAAAATCAAATTTACACAATATCTTTCCACAAACCCAGCCCTGCAAAGGATAATAGGTGGAAACTGCCAAGACGAGGAGAGAAACTACATCCTGGATAAAACGAGATAGTAATCTTCTTTCGTCAAACCCAAAACTAGACAGCCACTCAAACATAAAGATAGTATCAAGAATAGCAGGTGTCAATAATCACAATTCTTTAATCTCTCTTAATATCAATGGTCTCAATTTCCCCCAAAAAAGACATAGACTAAGAGACTGGATACGTAAACAGGACCCAGCAATTTGCTGCATACAGGAAACGCTCCTCAGTGTCAAACAAAAACACTACCTCAGAGTAAAAGGCTGGAAAACAATTGTACAAGCAAATGGTCCCAGGAAACGAGCTGGAGTAGCCATCCTAATTTCAGATAAAATTGACTTTCAACTAAAGTCATCAAAAAAGACACAGAAGAACACTACATACTGGTCAAAGGAAAAATCCACCAAGAAGAACTCTCAATCCTAAACATCTATGCTCCAAATATAAGGGCACCCTCATTCGTAAAAGAACCTTTATTAAATTCAAGCACACATCGCACCTCACACAATAATAGTGGGTGACATCAACATCTCACACTCTGAAATGGATCATTCAGGAAAGCAGAAACTAAACAGGGACACAGTGAAACTAATTGAAGACTTAGACCAAATGGAACTAATATATATATGTATATATATATACATACATACATATATAGAGAACATTTCATCCTAAAGAAAAAGAATATACCTTCTTCTCAGCACCTCATGGTACCTTCTCCAAAATGGACCATATAATGGGTCACAAAACAGACCTTAACAGATATAAGAAGATCAAACTAATCTCATGCAACTTATCAGATCACCCTGGAAAAAATGAGATAGTAACCTTCTTTCATCAAACCCAAAAGTAGATAGCCAAACATAAAAATAGCATCAAGAATAGCTATCAGCTATACCACTCCTGGGCATATACCCAGAGGTTTCCCCAGCATGCAGTAAGGACACATGCTCCACTATGTTCATAGCAGCCTTATTTATAATAGCCAGAATCTGCAAAGAACCCAGATGTCCCTCAACCGAGGAATGGATCCAGAAGATGTGGCATATTTACACAATGGAATACTACTCTGCAATTAAAAACAATGAATTCACGAAATTCCTAGGCAAATGGTAACAACTTGAAAATATCATCGTTAGTGAGGTAACCCAATCACAAAAGAACACACATGGTATGCAGTCACTGATAAGGGAATGTTAACCCAGAATCTCGGAATACACTAGACACAATTCACATATCAATAGATTTCCAAGAAGATGGAAGGAGAGACCCCTGGTCCTGGAAAGACAGGATGTAGGGGAATACCAGGACAGAGAAGCGAGAGGGGGTTGAATAGCAGCAAAAACAACAGAAGGCCCACATACACGTGGAAGGTGAACAATGCTCTACTCAATGATACTATGTTCAAGGAAGAAATAAAGAAAGAAATCAAAGACTTTTTAAAATATATTGAAAATGAAAGTACAATATAACCTAATTTATGGGACACAATGAAAGCAGTGCTAAGAGGAAAATTCATAGCCCTGAGTGCCTCCAAAAATGAAACAGGAGAGTGCATACACTAGCAGATTAATGGCACACCTGAAAACCCTGGAACAAAAAGTAGCAAATACACCCAAGAGGAGTAGAAGGCAGGAAATCATCAAACTCAGGGCTGAAATCAATCAAGTAGAAACAAAACCATACAAAGAATCAACAAAACTAGGAGTTGATTCTTTGAGAAAATCAACAAGATAGATGAGCCCTTAGCCAGACTAGCCAGAGGGCATAGAGACAGTATCCAAATTAACAAAATCAGAAATGAAAAGGGAGATATAACAACAGAAACTGAAGAAATTCAAAAAATCATCAGATCCTACTACGAAAGCCTGTATTCAAAACAACTAGAAAATATGGAGGAAATGGACAATTTCCTAGACAGATACCAAATACCAAAATTAAATCAGGATCACATAGACCATTTAAACCATCCTATAACCCCTGAAGAAATAGAAGTGGTCATTGGAAGTCTTCCAATCAAAAAAAGCACAGATCCAGATGGTTTTAGTGCAGAATTCTATCAGACCTTCAGAGAAGACATAACACCAATACTCTTCAATCAGTTCCACAAAATAGAAACAGAAGGAATACTACCCAACTCATTCTATGAAGCCACAATTACGCTGATACCAAAATCACACAAAGATCCGACAAAGAAAGAGAATCTCAGACCAATTTCTCTTATGAATATCGATGCAAAATTCCCCAATAAGTTTCTTGCCTACCGAATCCAAGAACACATCAAAACGATCATTCACCACAATCAAGAAGGCTTCATTCCAGGGATGCAGGGATGGTTCAATATGAGGAAGTCCATCAATGTAATCCACTACATAAACAAACTCAAAGAAAAAAAAAACACATGGTCATTGCATTAGATGCTGTAAAAGCATTTGACAAAAATCAGGATCCTTTCATGTTAAAGGTCTTGGAAAGATCAGGAATTCAAGGCCCATATCTAAACATAGTAAAAGCAATTTACAGCAAACTGGTAGCCAACATCAATCTAAATGGAGAGAAACTTGAAGCAATCCCACTAAAATCAGGGACTAGACAAGGCTGCACTCTCTCTCCATATCTTTTCAATATAGTACTTGATTTTCTAGCTAGAGCAATTAGACAACAAAAGGAGGCCAAAGGGATACAAATCGTAAAGGAAGAAGTTAAACTCTCACTATTTGCAGACGATATGATAGTATAATTAGGTGGCCCAAAGAACTCCACCAGAGAACTTCTACAGCTGACAAACAACTTCAGCCAAGTGGCCGGATATAAGTCCAACTCACACAAATCCGTAGCCTTCCTATACTCAAAGGATAAGCAGGCTGGGAAAGAAATAAGGGAAATGATACCCTTCATGATAGCCACAAACAATATAAAGTCTTGGTGTGACTCTAACCAAACAAGTGAAAGATCTGTATGACAAAAACTTCAAGTCTCTGAAGAAAGAAATTGAAGAAGACCTCAGAAGATGGAAAAATCTTCCATGCTCATGGATTGGCAGGATTAATAAAGTAAAAATGACCATCTTGCCAAAAGCAATATACAGATTCAATGCAATCTCCATCAAAATCCAAACTCAATCCTTCATAAAGTTAGAAAGAGGAATTCTAAAATTCCTCTGGAATAACAGAAAACCCAGAATAGCTAAAACTATTCTCAACAGTAAAAGAACTTCTGGGGGAATCAGTATCCCGGACCTCAAGCTGTACTACAGAGCAATAGTGTTAAAAACTGCATGGTATTTGTACAGTGACCGACATGTAGATCAATGGAACAGAATTGAAGACCTAGAAATGAATCCACACTCCTATGGTCACTTGCTCTTTAACAAAGGAGCTAAAACCATCCAGTGGAAAAAAGATAGCCTTTTCAACAAATGGTGGTGGTTCAACTGGAAGTCAGCATGCAGAAGAATGTACATTGATCCATTCTTATCTCCTTGTACTAAGCTCAACTCCAAGTAGATCAAGGACCTCCACATAAAACCAGACACACTGAAACTAATAGAAAAGAAACTTGGGAAGATGCTTGAACATATGGGCACAGGGGAAATTTTCTTGAACAGAATACCGATAGCTTATGCTTTAAGATCAAGTATTGACAAATGGGACCTCATAAAATTATAAAGTTTCTTTAAGGCAAAGGACAGTCAAAAGTATAAAGCGGCAGCCAACAAACTGGGAAAAGTTCTTTACCAACCCTACATCCGACAGAGGGCTGATATCCAATATATACAAAGAACTCAAAAAGCTAGACTCCAGAGAGCCAAATAACCCTATTAAAAAATGGGGTACAGAACTTAACAAAGAGTTCTCCCCTGAAGAATATCAAATGGCTGAGAAGCACCTAAAGAAATTTTCAACATCCTTAGTCATTAGGGAAATGCGAATCAAAACAACCCTGAGATTCCACCTCACACCAGTGTGAATGGCTAAGATCAAAACCACAGGAGACAGCAGATGTTGGTGAAGATGTGGAGAAAAAGGAACACTCCTCCACTGCTGGTGGGAATGCAATCTATTACATCCACTCTGGAAAGCAGTCTGGCTGTTCTTCAGAAAACTGGGCATGACACTACCATGGATCCTATTATACTACTCCTGGGCATTACCCAGAGGCTTCCCCAGCATGCAATAAGGACACATGATCCACTATGTTCATAGCATCCTTATTTATAATAGCCAGAATTTGGAAACAACCCAGATGTCCCTCAACAGAAGAATGGATACAGAAGTTGTGGTATATTTACACAATGGAATACTACTCTGCAATTAAAAACAACGAATTCACGATATTCTTAGACAAATTGTTAGAACTTGAAAATATCATCCTTAATGAGGTAACCCAATCACAAAAGAACACACATGGTATGCAGTCACTGATAAGGGAATATTAACCAAGAAACTCGGAATGCCCAAGACACAATTCAAATATCAATTGATTTCCAAGAAGATTGAAGGAGAGACCCCTGGTCCTGGAAAGACTGGATGTAGGGGAATACCAGGTCAGAGAAGTGAGAGGGGGATGAATTGGGAACAGGGGGAGGGAAGAGGGCTTATGGGGCTTTTGGGGAGGGAGGAACTAGGAAAGGGGAAATTATTGGGAATGGAAATAAAAAAAATACAGAAAATAAAAAAAAAAATTGTGTGAAGTTTTTGTCATGCTTAGTTGCTGATACATAGTTTTACATTTGTACCAGCATCTATCATTTAAAAAGAAGCTCTTCTTTATAGATTGTATTAGTTTATCTTACTTGTCATTGGCGAGCTAAAGATATCCTCTCAGATTCCAATCTTCTTGTTCTGGTCAGAAGATTATGGGTGGGACAATTTATTTTATTGTTTATTCACAGCTTTGTATTAAACATAAGAATACAAGAATGCCACACTTCAAAACATTGGTATCTCAGTTTTTCTTGTGGGGAAATTGTGAATAATTTCATTTTTAAATTTACATGAAGACCATGTGATATTGGCACATGTCTTTAGTCACAGCACTTGAGACTCAGAATTAGGTAGATCTATGAGTTATAGGATAATCTAGTCTACAGAATGAGTTTCAGACAGCCAGGACTACACAGAGAAATCCTGTCTGAACCGAAACAAAACAAAAGGAAACAAAGCAACATACAGTGCAATAGGCCACAATGGACAAAACAGCATGTCTTTGCCAAATAGAACTAGCCCTCTTTGACTGTCTGGGAACCAGATGCCATCAGGTGCCTTAACTTTTGACCACCTGATAAAGTAGTTCTGCTGTTCAGCCCACCACTGCATCCACTGGTTGAGAGCAGAGGGTTCTGAGTAGAAGTTTGGACCTTAGAGGAATGAGACACAATTGAGATTGGATACCCTTTATGGATTTCTCAAATAATTAATAAAAACACTGTTAGAAAAAATTAACATACGGTCATCTTTTCGATGTCCTGAAATGACCTGGTGGTATCTTATTGGCAGACAATTGAATGTAGATCATGTTGGGGAGAACTGACTTCTTAAAGTATAAGTATACACATGGTAGATTACAGAGATTTACATGTTTTCATGTTTCCACGAAATATCACCTATTACATTTAGATCATCTCTGTTTCTTTCCTGGAAAAGAAAATAACCTTAGGTTTTTTATGTAAAACTTATATTTTGTTAATATTTTGTGTAACTATTTCTTCCTTTGTTCAAAATAGAAAATGACATTGTTCCTTAATTCCTAACTACAATTAAATATATATAAATTATTTTTACATATTGAGTTTCTACTCTACAATCTTGCTTTACATTGTAAGTTGAAGGAAGGATTTCATTTTCTGTAGATTCACTTTGACTTCCTATATACATGTTTATGTCATCTGTAATGTTTATGTTATGTTTCTTCCTTTTAACTCTATTCAATACTTTTGTTTTCTTCTCTTAAGTTGTAATTTATGCTCTCTAATTGCAACTTTATTGCTTCCATTGAGCTCATGATTTTTTTTTTGTTGTTGTTGTTGTTGTTTTTCAAGACAGGGTTTCTCTGTAGTCCTGACTGTCCTGGGACTCACCCTGTAGACCAGGCTGGCCTCGAACTCAGAGATCCACCTGCCTCTGCCTCCCAAGTGCTAGGATTAAAGGCGTGCGCCACCACTGCCCGGCTGAGCTCATGATTTTTAGTGACCATTTTAATGAAGTGATTTTTCTAATTGTACTGAAATACTTCATGAGCAGGATTATTATATAGCAAGGGCATATCTCCCATTCATGCCTCTTGTCCTTTAAAATATCAATACTTAATTCACTTACCAAACATTTTTATTCATTGTATATATTTTTGCTATTATGATTTTGGATTAGTTCTTAACATTTCATATGTTTAAGAATGCTATACATAAAACACTTTCTTTTACATTTATATTTTTTTTCCCTTTGATGCTGGTATTTTTCCAGGATTGCTGATTTTATGTTTTATAAATTCTTTACTTCTCTTCTGAAAAACATCTGGATACAGAAACCAGGATGATGTTTTTTTCTAGTCTTTTCAATATTTAATAAACTTTCTTCTGTTTGATACTATCCTAGAGAGTTATCCAGCAGGACCCTCACATCCATGCCCTATTATGAAGCTATCAGCAGTCCTCTCTTTTCTGTAAAATATTTCTACTTTTTGGATATGAAATGTAAACTTTCTGAAATTTATACTGCATTTGTCTGTAGTCTTATATCTCTAATTATTTTTGGAGCATTCTTAATGTTTATTGTTTCAAATTTTTTGTATGTTTCTATTTTTTTCCTTGTATTGTTATTCTGGGACTTATTGGATAATAGTTTATATTTTGATTGCACATTTCTGGTTTTCAGAGAGATTTTTACCTTTGAGCTTCATTTCCCACAATTTAGGACTCTATTCTCTTCCTTTCTATATCTCCACATTATGTACTACCATTTTTCTGTTTCACTGTGAATTTAATGCTTCTGATTAGAATGGGGTGATTTTTGGTTTTCTGAACTTTTTCTTGATATGTGTATATCGGTGTTGACTTCCCTGATCCTGAATTAAAAGAAACAGGAAAAACTTTAACTGTGGGTCATTGATTTAAATTTGTACTTTCTGCCACATATTCTTGTCTAAAAATCGTGAAATTATCTTTTTTTATCTTACTCAGTACATATTTCCCAGTACACAGGCAAAGCATAGTAAATCATTGCTAAGTAAATAAAATATTTTAATCATTTCAGATTGTTCATTCATATTATTAGTATCCATTTGTCATATGGGTGAAATTCAGCAGCAGCTTTATCATCACACTGACTTTATTTGAAAAATCTTTGAAGTTGTAACTGAAATAGGGATTTTGTTTATTATGTTTTCTCCATTAATTATAAATTTATGGAATAATTTTCTTGGGAATTTATTGGTTTTGAAGAACAGGCTTTCAAGGTTTTATGATGATTCTTTTTGTATTAAAATTGGTAATTATGAAACTGTAGATGTGATTTAGAAGGTGACTCCTCACTCTGTACAGACTAGGTTGAAATAAATAGACATGTTGTGGCATAGCATTTTGCTGATCGTAGCAATGAGCATTTCAAATGCTTTTTCACAGTCTCAGAGCATAATCCTTGGTGAGCTGAATGGGAGCCAGTAAGCAGAGAGCCACCCTAATCAATTCCATATAAAATCTGTGCTCATGAGAGTTTCTGAAAGACCTCATCAGTGTTTTCCTTACAATACAGTCCTGCTTCAGTAATTGCAACCTTCTGTTTGATGCTGTAACTCCTGCCAGTCTCCAGGGAATAACTGAAATGACAAGCTTCCCCAGTCAGCGTATCAGAATACTAAAACTGCTTTTCAGGGAAATGGAAATCCAGGAATGAACCAGTCAACAGGAAGCATATTGTTTTCTATTTTTTAGTTGTCTTTTCAGTTGTATACAGACAACAATCTGCACTGTGATGCTCCAAAATTGTGACTTGTAAATAAGTTCCTTTCTCTAAAACTATGTGCTTTAACCACATGAACAGTGGAATAACTGTAGCTATATAAATGTAATAAAATAAGTATAAAATATGCAGCAATGTTTTGATATAGACCCAATCAATTAAATTAGAATTATTTACAAAACTTCTGACTGTATTAGGAATTTGGTTTTGTAAATATTATTTGGGTTGTGTCTTTTAAATTCAATCTAAAGTCTTTGCAGGAATGACAAAGACTGTGAAATAAATGTTCACATATTATGCATATGAATTCATAGTCCTATTGAAATGGCAACTTAAAAGTTTATAAATATTATAGGAAAATACTAATTAATTATAGCCTTTAACTAATCATTCCAAAAAGATTAATTTAGTTTTTAAAGATACAATGAATGTTCTTCTTCCTTATTTATTAAGCAGGATTCTTTTTAAGACTGATACTACTAAGTGAGATTTTAATCTGAAATACAAGATTACACTTAAAACGGTCTTAGTATTAACATCTTCCCACAAAGCAGTACAATATCTAAAATATTTGTTTTTTTATGTTTTAATTATATATATGTAAAAGGATCAATTTTATTACAAAACTCTCAACAAATGGATGACATGGTTAAAATTAACAACTCTTATGTTTAGAAATTTAAATTTTTCATAAAGATTTAATTTTATAACCACATTTATGTTATAAAATTAATTAATATAGTCCATGTATTTCGTCCTTTGAAATAAGAAATAAAAACTATTTTAAGGCATCTGAGAGTCAACTGATTTTGAAAGAAATGTACTATACTGCGATTAAAAATATTTAAAATATATATCCTTATTATAACAACAATAAGATCTCTTCTAGGCTCATATTTTATCTTTTTTTAAAATATGAAAATATATTAGATCTTATTCAGGGAGAGCCCAAAATAGCCATTGTGGTTTTTTAAGAACAATAAATACTAGTTTGTGATTTTCTTTCTTTTTTTCCCCTTTTTTTATTATAGTTTGTGATTTTCTTTCTTTTTTTCCCCTTTTTTTATTATATATTTTCTTTATTTACACTTCAAATGTTATCCCCTTTCCTGGTTTCCCATCTGAAAACACTCTTATTTCATCACACCCTCCCCCTGCTCACCAACCCATCCACTCCCACTTTCCTGTCCTGGCATTCTCTTATAATGGGGCATCAAGCCTTCCCAGGACCAAGGGCCTCTCCTCCCTTTGATGTCCAACAAGGCCATCCTCTGTTACATATGCAACTGGAGCCATGGGTCCTACCATGTGTACTCTTTGGTTAGTGGTTTAGTCCCTGGGATCTCTGGGGGGTACTGACTGGTTGGTTCATATTGTTGTTCCTTCTATGGAGCTACAAGCTCCTTCAGCTCTTTTGGTCCTTTTTCTCTAGGTAAATCTCTAACACAAATATGCCCCAGCAAAGAAAACACAACTCAATTAATATGAATACAAACTGTGTGCCTATATTGGGCAGATCTACCACTACACTACCATTTTCCCCATCTATGTGACCCCTTATAACTTGCTATTTATCCAGACCACAGGCTTCTGCTCAGCTTTCCTTCAACTTCCTCTTCAGTAGTTCTCTCTCTCTCACCCTTTGCTCTCCCCCAACTTCCAGGTCCACCTTCCCATCATCTGCCCAATCACCAGCTCTAGACTTTATTTTACAAATTAATTTGGAAAGAAGTTTTATAGGAAATGACCTGAGTGCTGACTCATTCCTTGTTAAAAGCCCCTCCCAAGGGAAAAGAATTAGCCTCAAATCACAAATTGCCCCAGGACTATATGTAACAATATAGTTTTAGCAATTTACTTTTAATGAAGAAAAAGTACTAAATAAAATTTAAATAATTACTTCAATAGGATAGTGTTACATTTTTAACCATAATAATTAAACAACAATTTCTTTTATAAAAAGTGTTTATTTAGTCACTTTTTATTCCAATATGAGCTCCCCATTTACTCCCATACCCCCTCATGCAGAATCTCCCCCTTTCTTTCCTCCCCTTCTGCTTTGAGAAGAGGAAGCCCCATTCTAGGTATCATCTGCCCTGGTTACATAGCCTACCCCTCAGGACATCAGGTTGCTGCAGGATTAGGCACCTCCTTTTCCAGTGAGGCAAGAAAAGGCAGTCCATTTAGGGAAATGGGATCCACAAGCATGCAGGCACCAGCCTGAAGGAGAGCACAAACTACTGTTTCAAGAGACTAAGCTGCTTATTTGCTACATATGCACAGGGTGACTCGGTCCAGCTAAGCCATGTTTACTCTTTGGCTGGTGATTAAGTCTCTGTGAAGCCTCAAGTATGCAGGTTAGTTGATTCTGGTGGTCATCCTGCAGAGTCCCTTTTCTCTTAGGTTCCTCAATCATTCCCCCTACTCTTTCATAGGATTTTCAGAGTTCTATCTAATATTTTGCTGTGGGCCTCTGCATCTTTTTTTATTGGTTGCTGACTGGAGCCCCTCAGAGCCGTTACACTAGGTTTCTGTCTCCGAGCACAACAGAGTGTGATTCATAGTGTCAGGGATTGGTTCTTGCCCATGGGGTGAGTGTCAGTTTGGGGCAGTCATTGGTTGCCCATTTCCTCTGTCTCTCTGCTCTATGTTTGTCCTACACAACTTGTAGGCAGAAGATATTTTGAGTCAATGGATTTGTGGATTAGTTGCTGCCCTTATCTCCCCATGTGGAATCCTGCCTGGCTACAGGAAGTGACCACTTCTGGGTCCATGTCCCCTATTGCCAGGAGTGTTAGCTAAAGTTGGCCCATAGACACCCTGGGACTTCCCTTCTCACTGATGTACAACAAAGCCATTCGCTGTTACATAGGGGTCCTTCCGTGTATATTCTTTGGTTGATGGTTTAGTTCCTGGGAGCCCTGGAGGTACTTGCTGGTTCATATTTTTGTTCCTCCTATGAGGCTGCAAACTCTTTCAGCTCCATGGGTCCTTTCTCTAGCTCCTCTATTGAGGACCCCTTTTTTAGGAGTTACTTGACAATTCAAGATTCCTTAGTTGGGAAAGCTCTGGTTAGCTCTTTACCCCATTTTTTAATTGGGATATTTGACTTGTTTGTACTAAAATAAAAACAACACAAAGACAGTATCTACACACAAGAAATTAATCATCTCACAATAAATGCAAAAGGAGAAAATAACACAAACATAATACTACCTTCAATGACAAAAATAGCAGGAATAAGAAAAACTTTAATATCTCTCAACATCAATGGTCTCAATTCCTCAATAAAAAGACATAGACTAACAGACTGGATAGGCCAACAAGATCCAGCATTTTGCTTTTATAAGAAAAACTTCTCAGTGATAAAGACAGCAATTACCTCAGAGTGAAAGGCTGAAAAAAGTTTTTCCAAGCATAATGGCACCAAAAACCAAGCTGGAGTAGACATTTTGATATCCATTAAAATAGAATTGTAACCATAAGTTATCAAAGGATATGAGAAAGGAGACTTCATACTCATTAAAGGAAAAAAATCCACCAATATGAAGTCTCAATTCTGAATGTCTATGTGACAAATGCAAAAGCACCCACATTTATTCATTCATAAAAGAAACTTCACTAAAGCTCAAAATACACATTAGATTCCATCAATAATAGTGAGAGACTTCATGACCCCAGTCTCATCAATGGACATGCCATGGAAAAAGAAACTAAATAGAGAAACAATGAAACTAACAGAAGTTATGAACCCAATAATTTTAACAGATATGTACAGAAAATTTCAGCCAAAAAAAGTATATACCTTCTTCTCAGCATCTCATGGTACCTTCTTGAAAACTGACCATACAATCAGACAAAAAAGGAGCCTCAACAGACACAAGAAGACTGAAATAATTCCATTCATCCTATCAGGTCAATAGAAAACCCACATACTCATGGGAATTGAACAGCTCTCTACTCAATGATAACTTTGTCAGAGAAGAAATGATGAAAGATATTAAAGAATTGCTAGAATTCCATGAAAATGATGACACAGCATACCCTAACCTATGGAACAAAATGAAACCAGAGATAAAAGGAAAAGTCATAGCACTAACAACCTTCATAAAGAAATTGGAGAGGTTCTACACTAGCACCTTAGCAGTACACCTGAAAACTCTAGAACAAAAAGAAACCTCGGACAAGAGGAGTAGAGAATAGTAAATAATAATCAAACTCAGGGTGGAAATCAAACAAATAGAAACAAAAGGAATCAACAATACCAAAAGCTATTTTTTGAGAAAGTCAACAAGATGGATAAACCCTTAGCCAATCTAAAAACAGGGCACAGAAACAATATCTAAACAAAATGAGAAATGAAAATGTAGACATAATAACAGAAACAGAAGGAATTCACAAAATCGTCTGAAAATCAAAAACTTGTACTCAACAAAATGGGAAAATCTAGATGAAATTGGTGATTTTGTAGACACATACAAGTACCAAAGTTAAATCAAGATCAGGCAAACTATCTGTTCAGTTCTATAAGCAGAAGCAGACATTAAAAACCTTCTAACCAGTTTCTGGCTATTAAAATTAAGCCTGCTATGAGCATACTGGAGCATGTGTCCTTGTTATAGATAGGAGCAACTTTTGGGTATGTGCCCACAAATGATATAGCTGGGTCCTCAGGTAGAATGATTTACAATTTTCTGAGGAACCGCCAGACTGATTTTCAGAGTAGTTGTACCAGCTTGAAATCCCACCAGCAATGGAGGAGTGTTCCTCTTTCTTCGTATTCTCACAGGCATCTGCTCTTACCAGAGATTTTAAATTACCCATTCTGACTCCTGTGAGGTGAAATTTCAGGGACATTTTTATTTGCATTTTTTTTTGATGACTAAGGATGTTGAACATTTCTTTAGGTGCTTCTTGTCCATTAAACATTCTTCAACTGAGAATTTTATGTTTAGCTCTGTACCCTATTTTTAATAGGATTATTTAGTTCTCTGGAGTCTAGTTTCTTGAGTTCTTATATTGGATATCAGTCCTCTATAGGATGTAGGGTTGTTAAAGATCTTTTCCCAATATGTAGGTTGCTGTTTTGTCTTATTGACATTGTCCTTTGCCTCACAGAAGCTTTTTAATTTAATGAGATACCATTTATCAGTAGTTCATCTTACAGACCGGGTTATTTTTGCATAGCAGCCTTATTTATAATAGCCTGTAGTTGGAAACAACCCAGATGTCCCTCATAGAGGAATGGATACAGAAAATGTGGTACTTTTATGCAGTAATTTACTGCTCAACTGCTAAAAACAATGACTTCATGAAATTTGCAGGCAAGTGGATGGAACTAGAAAATTTTATCCTGAGTGTGGTAACCCACTCACAAGAGTATGCATCGTATGTACTCACTGGTAAGTGGATATTAGCCCAAAAGTCAGGAATACCCATTATACAACTCACAGACCATATGAAGCTCAAGAAGGAGGAATATCATTATTGATGCTTCAGTCCTAATTATAAGGGGAAACATAACAATGATAGGAGGTAGAGGGAGGGGGAAACTGGGAGGGAGAGCAGAGGAGGGATAAAAGGGTGGCAGGATCAGGTGTGGGAGGAGATGAGGGACAAGTACAGAGGGTCAAAAAAATGAACAGAGGTATGTATCCCTGGGGAATGTGGAACTACGGGTAGCTAGTAGAAAGTTCCAGATGCCAGGAAAGCAAAGAGTTTCCTAGGACCCAACAGGGATGGCATTAGCCTAAATACATAATAAAGGGGGATAGAAACTACAGAGACCATATCCAGAGAAATAAAAATATTGAGGCATTCAATCTAAAAAAAAGAATAGATTGAAGCCAGGGTTCCTAGCCTGTCAGTAGAAATTTAGGCCTTTAGAACTTAGGCCAGAGAGAGCCTAGAAATAGGCTCACACTGTAAGTACACAGAGATATTAAATAAATAATTTAGGCCTTGATCTCATGAAGGTCAGGCAGGGAACCACTTTCTCACTGTTTAGATTGCTTTATTTGCTTTGAATTTTTTAATCATCAAAATAATTATAACTTTGAGTTTGGTAGCTATATTAAAATTCCCCTGGGAAAGAATCCAAGCCAAACCTTTAATGATTTCCAGTGATTAGACTAAGGACATATTATTTTGGGAGAAAGGCTCTGCATTTGTGTTGATAAGAAGGGAGAATAGGCTCTGGACCTCTTCCAGACTGATATGGATCTGATATGACAGGGGAGACCCTCTAAAGAACTATAAATGTCCAAGAAAATCAAACAGGACAGGGAAAGATTCATTGTGCCATCTTTCAAATGGCATGAATGAAGACTTATTATAATTGGTTATTAATAAAACTGACTCATACAAAGACAGTTGTCTTTCACCTGCTCAATCAAGGAGCAAAATTCTAGCCTTGATTGATCTGTGCACTTCACACAATATCTTCATGGTACTAAAATTTTGGTTGTGAGGCTTATAATTACAGAATATACAGCTTTGGTGAGATTCTTCCTCAGAGATGTTGAACTGACCTGTTTGGGCCCCTGCTTGGGTGATTGCCATGGATTCCATGTCATCTTGCCTCATTCAACCTTTCTGATGGATCTTGTCAGAACTTTACTCAAGCCCTGAACTTTGTAAACATACAAAGACTGAATAATAGATACTAAAGGTAATTTTCTTAACTCTAAACCAATTTGCTAATTTTACTGCCCGTTCCAACCTCTTTAATGCATTTTTCATGGCCCTCATTCAGCAGGAAGAAGTTATGGAGAGGTATCAACCCAATTCCCCAGGTTTGATGGTCTGGTAGTGGTTATTTTACAAATTGTAGAAAAGTTGTCATTTAAAGGAAAATTTGGGAATAGTCAAAATTTCAACAGGGAGGAAATAGATGGGATGGATTACTGAATTTTATCCATTAACAATGCATTGTGTAGCCATAATCTTAATTGTTAGAAACCTTTATAACCAAAGCAACATTGAAGATATAATTTCTTATATTGGTACAGAATTTATATTGATACTGATGTAAGGTTTTAGTACTATGAATTAAATTGATACAAAATTTGAGATTAGTATTGTTACTCTTAGGTAGGCATTGTGCCTATCCACCTCATTTAAGAATGAAAAGCTTAGACTCAGTCATTCTAATAAATGCTATTAAAAACTGTTTTTCAGATGGTTAAGCAATACCAGTTAAAGGCCAGGTAGTAAACTCATGGTTATGTTAGAATCTTATTTAATTATAAAAATAGAGCAATCAAGGTTTAACAGACCAAATTAATATATATATATATATATATATATATGTGTGTGTGTGTGTGTGTGTGTGTGTGTGTGTGTGTGTGTGTGTAGTCTTCAAAAACATCAGAAACCCACAGAATGTGACATTTAATGGTACTTACTCATTTGAAAATGAGATACGGGAGACTGCCCTCCGCCATCTTTGCTCCAGTGACCAGGTAGTTGGGACCGCCAGGCTCAGAGACAGACAGGCATAATATCGCTTCGGTTTCAGGCAGCTTGTGTGTAACCTGCTCCCAGGTGCTGGGCTGATCTGCAGTAACCAGCGCGCCAGTTCCGCGGTGGGACCTTCTGCCTGGTGGAGGGACCCCGCGCAGGATGGGAGCCTGCCAGCTTCCCTTCCACGACCTCTGTCCCCGCGGACTGCACTGGAGAGACCGGTACCCAGGCTCTCCCCCCAATATAACATCACTTGGGACACGGCCTGTTGGGGCTTCCTTCTGTGCCCGAGGGCGGGTTGGCGCTGTGGTCGTCTGGGTGCCAGATCAGCGGGCCATCGTGACCACAGGGTGAGCAGCGCCACGGAGAGTGCCCTCCGCCATCTTTGCTCCAGTGACCAGGTAGTTGGGACCACCAGGCTCAGAGACAGACAGGCATAATATCGCTTCGGGTTCAGGCAGCTTGTGTGTAACCTGCTCCCAGGTGCTGGGCTGATCTGCAGTGACCAGCGCGCCAGATCTGCTGTGGGACTTCTGCCTGGCAGAGGGACGCCCCCTCCCCCCCCCAGGAGAGATCACACACCCCTGCACAGGGCAGGAGCCTGCCAGCCTCCCTTTGGCGACCTCTGCTCCAGGAATCCACTAGGCTGAGCCTTTAGATGTGCAAGGCCTCCCCAATATAAGATCACTTGGGGCAAAGCACATTAGGGCTCCAAAGTCACTCAGGAGCAGGCAGGCCCCAGAAATCGGTGCCAGGGGAATCCTGGTAATCCAGGGGGGGCAGAAATAGCTTTGCAGGCTCACAGGAGGTCCAACCAACAGCCAGTGGCAGCAGGACCAACTAACACCAGAGGTATCCAGATGGCAAAAGGCAAACGTAGGAATGTTACTAACAGTAATCAAAGTAATGTGGGACCATCCGAACCCAACTCTCCAACAGCAGCAAGTCCTGGATACCCCACCACACCCGAAAGACAAGATCTGGATTTAAAATCACTTCTCATGATGCTATTAGAGGATCACAAGAAGGACACAAATAAATCTCATAAAGAGTTACAGGAGACCATGAATCAACGGTTAGAAGCCCTTACAAAGGAAACACAAAAATCGCTTAGAGAAATGCGGGAGAACATGGATCAAAAGATGGAGGCGCACAAGGAGACAACACAAAAATCGCTTAACGAGATGAATCAACGGGTAGATGCACTCACAAAGGAATCACAAAATTTGAATAAAGAAATGCAGAAGAATATGGGTCAACAGACGGATGCCCATAAGGAGGCAACACAAAAATTGCTTAAAGAAATGAATCAACGGTTAGATGCCCTTACAAAGGAAACACGAGAACTGCTTAAAGAAATGCAGGAGACGATGGATCAACAGATGGAATCCCATGAGGAGGAAACACAAAAATCGCTCAGAGAAATGCAGGAGAACGTGGGTCATCAGGAAGAAATCCTGAAAGAGGTAATGCAAAAATACCTTAAAGAAATACAGGAAAATACAAACAAGCAAGTGAAGGATCTCAGCAAATCCATCCAGGAACTAAAAAAGGAAGTAGAAACAACTAGGAAATCACAAAGGAAGACAACTTTGGAGATAGAAAACCTTGGGAAGAAATCAGGAGTCATAGATGCAAACATCAACAATAGAATACAAGAGATGGAAGAAAGAATCTCAGGTGCTGAAGATTCCATAGAAAGCATCGACTCAACAGTCAAAGAAAATGCAAAATGCAAAAAAACGCGTAACCCAAAACATCCAGGAAATCCAGGACACAATGAGAAGACCAAACCTAAGGATTATAGGTATAGATGAGAGTGAAGATTTGCAACTTAAAGGGCCAGTAAACATCTTCAACAAAATTATGGAGGAAAACTTCCTTAACTTAAAGAGAGAGATGCCGATGAACATACAAGAAGCCTACAGAACTCCAAACAGACTGGACCAGAACAGAAATACCTCCCGTCACATAATAATCAAAACACCGAATGTTCTAAACAAAGAAAGAATACTAAATGCAGTAAGAGAAAAGGGCCAAGTAACATACAAAGGAAGACCTATCCGAATCACATCAGACTTCTCACCAGAGACTATGAAAGCCAGAAGATCCTGGGCAGATCTCATGCAGACACTAAGACAGCACAAATGCCAGCCTAGACTACTATACCCAGCAAAACTCTCAATCACCATAGATGGAGAGACCAAGATATTCCATGATAAAACCAAATTTTCACAATATCTTTCCACAAATCCAGCCCTGCAACGGATAATAGGTGGAAACCTCCAATACAGGGAGAGAAACAACACCCTGGAAAAAATGAGATAATAACCTTCTTGAATCAAACCCAAAAGTAGATAACCACTCAAACATAAAGATAGCGTCAAGAATGGCAGATGGCAATAATCACTATGCCTTAATCTCTCTTAATATCAATGGTCTCAATTCCCCAATTAAAAGACATAGACTAGCAGACTGGATACGTAAACAGGACCCAGCATTTTGCTGCATGCAGGAAACGCACCTCAGTGTCAAAGACAAACACTACCTCAGAGTAAAAGGCTGGAAAACAATTTTACAAGCAAATGGCCCCAAGAAACGAGGTGGAGTAGCCATCCTAATATCGGATAAAATTGATTTTCAACCCAAAGTCATCAAAAAAGACACAGAAGGACACTACATACTGATCAAGGGAAAAATCCACCATCAAGAACTCTCAATCCTGAATATCTATGCTCCAAATGCAAGGGCACCCTCATTCGTAAAAGAAACTTTACTAAAACTCAAAGCACACATCGCACCGCACACAATAATAGTGGGTGACTTCAACACCCCGCTCTCTGAAATGGATCGTTCAGGAAAGCAGAAACTAAACAGGGACACAGTGAATCTAATTGAAGCCTTGGACCAAATGGAACTAACTGATATATATAGAACATTTCATCCTAGAGCTAAAGAATACACCTTCTTCTCAGCTCCTCATGGTACCTTCTCCAAAATTGACCATATAATTGGTCACAAATCAGACCTCAACAGATACAAGAAGATAGAAATAATCCCATGCCTCCTGTCAGATCACTATGGAATAAGGGTGGTCTTCAATGGCAACAAAAACAAAAGAAAACCCACGTACACATGGAGGCTGAACAATGCTCTACTCAATGATAACTTGGTCAAGGTGGAAATAAAGAAAGAAATCAAAGACTTTTTGAAAGTTAATGAAAATGAAGGCACAACATACCCTAACTTATGGGACACAATGAAAGCAGTGCTAAGAGGAAAATTCATAGCCCTGAGTGCCGCCAAAAAGAAACGGGAGACAGCATACACTAACAGCTTAATGGCACACCTGAAAGCCCTGGAACAAAAAGAAGCAAATACACCAAAGAGGAGTAGAAGGCAGGAAATCATCAAACTCAGGGCTGAAATCAATCAAGTAGAAACAAATAAAACCATACAAAGAATCAACAAAACGAGGAGTTGGTTCTTTGAGAAAATCAACAAGATAGATAAGCCCTTAGCCAGACTAACCAGAGGGCACAGAGATAGTATCCAAATTAATAAAATCAGAAACGAAAAGGGAGAGATAACAACAGAAACTGAGGAAATTCAAAAAATCATCAGATCCTACTACAAAAACCTGTATTCAACACAACTAGAAAATCTTGAGGAAATGGACAATTTCCTTGACAGATACCAAGTACCAAAATTAAATCAGGATCAAATAGACCATCTAAACCGTCCTATAACCCCTGAAGAAATAGAAGTTTTCATTGGAAGTCTTCCAACCAAAAAAAGCACAGGTCCAGATGGTTTTAGTGCAGAATTCTATCAGACCTTCAAAGAAGACCTAACACCAATACTCTTCAAACTGTTCCACAAAATAGAAACAGAAGGAACACTACCCAACTCGTTCTATGAAGCCACAATTACACTAATACCAAAAGCACACAAAGATCCGACAAAGAAAGAGAATCTCAGGCCAATCTCTCTTATGAATATCGATGCAAAAATACTCAATAAAATTCTTGCCAACCGAATCCAAGAACACATCAAAACGATCATTCACCACGATCAAGTAGGCTTCATCCCAGGGATGCAGGGATGGTTCAATATAAGGAAATCCATCAATGTAATCCACTACATAAACAATCTCAAAGAAAAAAACCACATGGTCATCTCATTAGATGCTGAGAAAGCATTTGACAAAATTCAGCATCCTTTCATGCTAAAGGTCTTGGAAAGATCAGGAATTCAAGGCCCATATCTAAACATAGTAAAAGCAATTTACAGCAAACCAGTAGCCAGCATCAATCTAAACGGAGAGAAACTTGAAGCAATCCCACTAAAATCAGGGACTAGACAAGGCTGCCCTCTCTCTCCATATCTTTTCAATATAGTACTTGAAGTTCTAGCTAGAGCAATTAGACAAGAAAAAGAGGTCAAAGGGATACAAATTGGAAAGGAAGAAGTCAAACTATCACTATTTGCAGACGATATGATAGTATACATAAGCGACCCAAAGAACTCCACCAGAGAACTCCTACAGCTGATAAACGACTTCAGCAAAGTGGCCGGATATAAAATCAACTCAAGCAAGTCAGAAGCCTTCCTATACTCAAAGGATAAGCAGGCTGAGAAAGAAGTAAGAGAAATAATACCCTTTACGATAGCCACAAACCATATTAAGTATCTTGGCGTGACGCTAACCAAACAAGTGAAAGATCTGTATGACAAGAACTTCAAGTCTCTGAAGAAAGAAATTGAAGAAGACCTCGGAAGATGGAAAAATCTGCCATGCTCATGGATTGGCAGGATTAATATAGTAAAAATGAGCATCTTACCAAAAGTAATACACAGATTCAATGCAATCCCCATCAAAATCCCAACTCAATTCTTCATAGAGTTAGAAAGAGCAATTCAAAAATTCATCTGGAATAACAGAAAACCCAGAATAGCTAAAACTATTCTCAAGAGTAAAAGAACCTCTGGGGGAATCAGTATCCCGGACCTCAAGCTGTACTACAGAGCAATAGTGTTAAAAACTGCATGGTATTGGTACAGTAACAGACATGTAGATCAATGGAACAGAATTGAAGACCCAGAAATGAATCCACACTCCTATGGTCACTTGATCTTTGACAAAGGAGCTAAAACCATCCAGTGGAAAAAAGATAGCCTTTTCAACAAATGGTGCTGGCTCAGCTGGAGGTCAACATGCAGAAGAATGCAAATTGACCCATCCTTATCTCCTTGCACTAAGCTCAATTCTAAGTGGATCAAAGATCTCCACATAAAACCAGACACACTGAAACTAATAGAAGGGAAACTAGGGAAGAACCTTGAACATATGGGCACAGGGGAGAATTTCCTGAACAGAACTCCAATAGCTTATACTCTAAGATCAAGAATAGACAAATGGGACCTCATTAAATTACAAAGTTTTTGCAAGGCAAAAGACACCGTCAAAAAGACAAAGCGGCAACCAACTAACTGGGAAATGATCTTTACCAACCTTACATCCGACAGAGGGCTAATATCCAAGATATACAAAGAACTCAAGAAGTTAAACTCCAGAGAGGCAAGTAACCCTATTAAAAAATAGGGTACAGAGCTACACAAAGAGTTCTCACCTGAAGAATATCTAATGGCTGAGAAGCACCTAAAGAGATGTTCATCATCCTTAGTCATTAGGGAAATGCAAATCAAAACAACCCTGAGATTCCATCTCACACCAGTCAGGATGGCTAAGATCAAAAACACAGGAGACAGCAGTTGTTGGCGAGGATGTGGAGAAAGAGGAACACTCCTCCACTGCTGGTGGAATTGCAGGCTGGTACAACCACTCTGGAAAGCAGTCTGGCGGCTCCTCAGAAAACTGGGCATGACACTTCCGGAGGATCTGGCTATACCACTCCTGGGCATATACCCAGAGACTTTACCTGCATGCAATAAGGACACATGCTCCACTATATTCATAGCAGCCTTATTTATAATAGCCAGAAGCTGGAAAGAACCCAGATGTCCCTCAACGGAGGAATGGATTCAGAAGATGTGGTATATTTACACAATGGAATACTACTCTGCAATTAAAAACAATGAATTCACGAAATTCCTAGGCAAATGGTCAGAACTTGAAAATATCATCCTTAGTGAGGTAACCCAATCACAAAAGATCACACATGGTATGAAGTCACTGATAAGGGGATATTGACCCAGAATCTCAGAATACCCTAGACACAATCAGCATATCAATAGATTTCTAAAAAGATGGAAGGAGAGACCCCTGGTCCTGGAAAGACTGGATGTAGGGGAATGCCAGGACAGAGTAATGAGAGGGGGTTGAACGGAGAAAAGAGGGAGGGAAGGGGGCTTATGGGACTTTCGGGGAGGGAGGAAACGGGAAAGGGGAAGTGATTTGGAATGTAAATTAAAAAAATAAAATTAAATTAAATTAAAAAAAAAAAGAAAGAAAATGAGATACATCTGCTTCTGACAGCATACCCTTTTAGGTTCAAAAATGAAATTGAGCATCTTTACCTCCAGGAGAGGTTGTTTATCATAGCAATTTAGCCACTGGGCAGATATTGCTTATTTCAGATATTGTAGACAAAATACTTTCCAGGAAAAGGACACATTAAGCAGAATATATTGACTATGCAAAGACAGGGTAAACAGCCCTCATAATCCTGCATTGTAAAGGTCTATCAGATGATCCTGGGCCAGAAGGCTGAAGATTTATGTTCCAAAGTTTTGAGGAATTAGGGGGCTGTCCAGGTAGTCAGCTGTCTCTACAATTGTTTAGGCTTGAGAAGCTATGTTTAGTGCTTCTTATATACCCAGGAAATGTTTAAGCCATTCTCAGATTTCTGACAAGATTGAAGACTCATTATAGTCTCATAATCAAATTCATATTGTTTAACATTGAGAGAGAAGCTATAGAGTAGAAGACATGGTTTTGAGATGGTAATATAGGCTAAAATCTAAACATAATCTAGGGATAGAATCATAATTTTTTTAAGTTAGGAGTGATGGTAGAATACTTTATCTAATTGACAAATATGATGGACTGGATGCCATTTGTATATCATACTTTGTAATTGACATGATTTCTATGGTATTATTTAATTTATATCAGGGAGAAGAGAATTTATGTCTGATGCTAAGGTCCTGTTCCCCAACTGGTTCTTAATCTGTTAGAAAAAAATAGCCATTGGCCAATTGCTGGCAGAAGAAATAGTTGAGATTTCCAGGTCCTGGGGTCCATGGTGACTAAAACAGTTTGCCAGACTTCAAAGGTAGACAATCCAAGCACCCATGTGAGATCTCAGGAGTGATGGCCTGTGGTCAATCCCATAGCAGAAGGTTGGAAATGTTTAGCTGGGACTGGATGTATCTGAGCAAATCAAGTTTAGGGCAAGTGTAGAGGTATAGAGAGAACAATATTGATAAGGTAAGCTTTTCCAGGTGGTAGATAATAGTGCTCAGCAATTGTGACAGAAGGCAAGTTGAAATGGAGTAACCTGTGTGTGTGTGTGTGTGTGTGTGTGTGTGTGTGTGTGTGTGTGTGTGTGTGTGTGTTATCTATGGATTCAAGGGAAGATAGTGGGTTGGGGGCTGGTAGCACAGACCATTCTTGGAGCTTCAGCAGGGTAGCAATAGCTACACTCAACACACAGGGTCTGGAAACTGTTGCTGGGTCGGTATTGCTGACCCATTACCCTTGCTTCAGGCTAGGTGACTGGGCAACTTCTGATGGCAGGGCAGTTTCTGACTAGCTGCCTGAAATATGGGGTTTTTCTAGTAGCTGATTTGCCTAGGCTTTCCTGGATTTCCCAGTTCTTAGGCCTAGTCTCCTAGACTGCCAATGTGAAGTCTGTCTTTAAGTGAGGCTATCTCAGCAGTAAGTATGAACAGAAAGCACATTTGACTGTACTTAAGTGAGTAGAAAAAAATTATGCTAAATTTAGTTTTATTTCAAAGTTTTATTGTTTCTAATATTTTAATAAATTGTAATTTTATTGGTCAGCATTCTTTACAAAACTACCACTAAATACTTACAAAATTCGAATCACTGTCTCTGAAGTATAGTGATATGCTTTTAAAAGTCATCTTAACATCTAAAATTTGTAGGCTATAATTCATCTCTGTATATTTGTTTTTATAAGCAAACAAAACAAATTTCTAAGGAGACACCAAATTCTATTATTCTTTTGTTAAATAGTATGTTATTTATTTTCATTACACTTATTTATTTTCATTACACTTAATGATTGCCATAGGGGAACAATCAAACTCTTTTGTCCACTTTCCAAGGAGAGTTGCTATTTCTCTTTGTTTTCCTAGTGAGGTAAATTTATCGCTGTGGATCTGACTTTGAGCCATATAAACCCTGTTGGGATTTGAAAATCGTTTCATAATAGACAAAGGTTTTTATGTATAGACTGAGAAAACTAACAGTGTAGGGAAAAAAATACTAGGCTTGTAAAAGAAGAAATTGAAATGTATATGTATTAGAATGTCCTTTGGTTCAGTCTGTTAATTCAATTATAGCAACATATTTGCTTATTACTAAATGCATAAGAAGTTTATAGTAGCACTTACTACAATTAAATCCATTTAAGAAAAAATGCAAGTGAAAAACATTTTAATGTTTTCACTTGAAAATTAAATTCTACAGGCTATGTTAATCATAGAATTGCTGCGTCGAGTGTTCATTTTAATGCCTGATTTTGTTTCAAGCCTGCTCACAATTCTATCAGTTTTATTCTACTTCTCTAGTTTATAAAATCAGGTTTATAGGAGTTAAGGAAAACCTGAAAACTCTATCTATGATTGTCTTTTATTATCATTTACCCCAAGTACCCATTTTCCATTAGAATGCTCATTTGTCATACAATAAGGATGGTATTTCTTTATGTAGTGTATCTACCATTTTATCCTTAACAAATCTACTATACTTAAATACATTTCCAACTCAGAATAGTAAATAGTCATTCTAATACTGGTGCTTTTTAGTTGCTTTTCCTGTTATTTCTAAGCATATTTCCATAGTTATCATTTTAACATGAATTTTCTTATATCTAATCATATCATTGACCTTCCTGATATCTTCATTTTGAATTATAGTAAAAAATCCCTATAATAATCTTAGTGAATTTTATATACATAAAAATCAGAAGTAGGTCAGGAAATACAAGGCCATGATTTCAGTCTCTATCATGTCTTTACCACCTCCTACTGTCTCCAAATAAAAATATATTATTCCTGGATCTATTTGCACAACAAAAATAGGGATACTCTATTCCTGTCAAGATAAAAAAAATATGGATAGGTATAGATAAAAATACAAATCACTGCCTTTATAAAAATATGTGATAAAAATTAGTCAATTCTTCTATGCTCAAAAGAATACATCTACAGCATAGGAAAAGATGAAACGCCTCTCTGCATATTTACGTGCATTTGTCTTGTCTAAATACCAGTCACAAGCTGATAACAAAGCAAGGACAGGTGCGAAAAATAAAAAAAGTCCCTGAAAGGACACAGTTGCAACAGTGCAAGTCAAGGCTGGTGAAAGCATGCATATAACAATTACTCTTCATTGGACACTAAAGCTTCTTGTCAGTAGGAACAAATACATCAGCAATATTGTTGACATTTATTTTAATATTAAAAATATTATTTTTATCAGAAAATCTATACATTAATACCTTCCTTCTAAATGTAGTTTAACGAAATTATTTTATATGATAGGGAGAACAACACTTGTTCCATAAAAGATATAAATACCAACTGCTTTCTAGGAATTCAAAGGTTGACAACAATTGTTATTTAATCCTACCCCCACCCCTGCCACTCCCTGCTCTGTGGTTTAATCTTGAATCTGATGCCAATAATGAAAGAATTAAATGAATTTTTCCCAAAACAATGACTTTCAAAGACAATTATATAACTAGTAAATACAAATGGAAGTTGCTATTGATAATATTAGAGTTATAATGGAAATTGCTCTCTATAATATTAGAGTTATAGCAGCTTAAACTTTTAATTATGTGGTTTGTCTTAAGTGGGTAAACAGGATCAAAGATTTTTTTTTTGGCATTATGTATGAAATAGGTCTTTGAAATGAAAATAATCATTAAGTAATAATGTGTGTGTATGTAAATGTTCTAAGAGAATTAAGAAGGTGCAAAGAAGGAAAAGTGAAATTATTTCATTAGAAATCATAATCACTCAACCCAAGTGATTAGTAGTTTGTTGTATCATGCCTTTTGCCATCTGAAACAATTGTATTAAAATAAGTTGAAAAACAAATTTGAGGCCTACCCTTAGGGTAACTCAGAGGAAATAATAATTGCTTTGACATATTTTTTGATCTTTGGTGCACAATACTTAAGATAGAATCAAATGCTCAGTAAGAAGTTGCAACCTTGAGACACAGATTTAAGTTCTTAATTTAAAATAAAGTTTCAGTGATGAGAAACTTACTACTTTTATTGTTTTTATTTTGATAAAGTGAGAAAGGATGGAAAAATTATGTGATCATAGAATAAAAGAAGAAATATTAATCTTGTCTTCACTTATTCAAAAGACTTCTATAAAAATGAATATTTTCTATGCCTTCTGAAATTTAATATTAAAGATACTTAATTGAAAAGATGGAGAACAGTATTTGGATTCCTCTATATTTTTCTCTTAAAGAGATAATAGTGAAATTAAGTAGTTTACTTTCAATTGTTCTCAGCTATGTTTCTAACAATGTATAAGAAAATGAATATATCATGGTAATAAAGAATATGAATCCATGAAAGGAGCAAGATTTAGATTTTAGGTTTCACATTTTTCTTAGGTTTAGCATTTTTCTTGCTATTAATTAATCATACTTTGTATAAAATTCAATGTGGAATATGAATTTGATGTTTTGAAGAAACGATGAGAAAGTTCATAATTGAAATCAAAAGTCATTTTGATTAAGGCAGTTTTCAATCGTGCAGAGTTAAATATGCACAATATATGAGATTTTTCCTACAGAAAATAAATGATCAGTATAAAACTATATATGCTTTATTTCTTATTGTTTTATTTTAAGGTATAAAAATAAACCATATTGCAAAAAATATGGCAATATATAAACACAAATTTTAATTACTTACCATTTCAAAAACTAAATATTGAGAAATTTAAAACTCTGGAATAGTCAAATTAGAACTACAAAATTGATTGAGCTTTTTAATTCTAATTGGTGGTATTTTAACCATCATTCATTATTTGAATACAGTACCTTCCAGTAAAACATATTTTTAGCCGGGCAGTGGTGGTGCACGCCTTTAATCCTAGCACTTGGGAGGCAGAGGCAGGGGGATCTTAGTTCGAGGCCAGACTGGTCTACAGAGCGAGTTCCAGGACAGCCAGGGCTATACAGAGAAACCCTGTCTTGAAAAACCAAAAAAAAAAAAAAACAAAAAACAAAAAAAAAACAAAAACAAAAACAAAAAAAACCCCATATTTTTAATGATACTAGAAAGGACATACTAACTCATTTGAAGAAGACTACTCTAAAACAACAAATAAGTTGACAAAAATGTATTTATTATAAATTGACAAAATTGATTAATATAAAAGCAAGGAAAATCAATTTCAAAACCGTATTATTGTTGTTATTATTATTACTAAGTTGCAATCATTTAGCTAGCCTCATATAATTAACATTTGGACAAAAAATATGCTATGGATCATGGAAAGTAGTGATTTTCACTCAAATTCAAATTTAATTAAAGTGCAAAGTAGAATTAAGAACAATACTATTTCCCAGTCATTTCTTGATTTTTCTTCTTTATAAATTTCGGTGCTAGAAGGTTTGTTAAGTTTATTCTGAAAAAAAAAAAGGTATTTTCCTTCAAAGCAGTTTCTTCTTTTTTCTGTTTTCCAATGTACCTAGATATCTTTGTCTTAATTACCGAATTCTTCCACGATAAATACTCCTTCAAACAATGAAATGGTAAAAGGTTAATATAGAAAGCAATTAATATGCTGGACTTTTAACCTGGAAAATCATCCCTTCCCAAATATTAATGAAACACTTATAGTACAGAAACACATATAATGTATTAAAAACTCAGTGCAATTGTTCAAATATTCCTTTGTTTGTTTTTGTTTTCCTTTTCAATTTTTAATTGGAAAAAAATACAATATATTCTGATCATGCTTTTCCCTATTCCCTACTTCTGTCAGATCGGCCCTACCTTCCTACCTACTCAATAATATGCCTTTTACTCTTTCATTAAGTATAAACAACAAAACAAACCAAGAAACACATACAAAGAAGCACCACAAAAAAGCAAATAAAAAGGAAACAATATTCAAGTAAATACCTGTAAGACAAAAAAAAAAATAAGAAAGACACAAAGGAAGAAAGAAAGAAAGAAAGAAAGAAAGAAAGAAAGAAAGAAAGAAAGAGAGACAGAAAGAAAGAAAGAGAGAGAAAGGAAGAAGGAAGGAAGGAAGGAAGGAAGGAAGGAAGGAAGGAAGAAAGAAAGAAAGAAAGAAAGAAAGAAAGAAAGAAAGAAAGAAAGAAAGAAAGAAAGACAAAAAGAGAGAAAAGAAAAGTCCAAACAAAATGAGGCCAAATGTCTCCACAAGCCATTACGTTAATTTTGTTTATTGGACAAATGAATCCCAGGAAAGTGGCCTACCCAGTTATGTACTTATTACACTCAGTGAGATACTACTTGAGAAAAATATTTAACCTGTGTAAAAATATATTAGTTGCAGATAGCTACTTGGTTATGTGTTAGGGGCTGTGTCACTCGCACATCTCAGCACTGTGATCCCAACTGCCTTGGCTCTATCACTTATATTATGTAAGTAAACATCATAGTCTCCTTCTCTACTTCTTTAACTTCACCAAGAATACAAAGTTTGGTTTTCAGGAAGATCAGTTTTCAATTTTTTGTTGGTATCAACAGTAATGTCTGGGTTTGGTAATTGTATATGGGATGGATCCCCAGGTGGGGTAGTCTCTGGATGCTCTTTCCTTCAGTCTCTGTAAGCTTCTATAAAGCAAAAGATACTGTCAATATGACAAAACAGCGAACAACAAATTGGGAAAAGATCTTTAACAACCCTACATCTGATAGGGGCCTAATACATGATATATACAAAGAACTCAAGAAGTTAGATTACAGAGAACCAAATAACCCTATTAAGAATGGGTTAAGAGCTAAGCAAAGAATTCTTAACTGAGGAATGCTGAATGGCCGAGAAGCACCAAAAGAAATGTTTAACATCCTTAGTTATCAAGGAAATGCAAATCAAAACATCCCTAATTTTCCATCTCATACCAGTCAGAATGGCTTATATCAAAAACTCAGGTGACAGCAAATGCTGGTGAGAATATGGAGAAATAGTAACACTCCTCCGCTGCTGGTGGAATTGCAGCTGGTATAACCACTTTGGAAATCAGTTTGGTGGTTACTCAGAAAATTGGACCCAGCTATACCACTCCTGGGCATATACCCAGAAGATTCTCCAAAATGTGATAAGGACACATGCTCCACTATGTTCATAGCAGCCTTATTTTTAATAGCCAGAAGCTGAAAAGAACCAAGATGTCACTCAACAGGAATGAATACAGAAAATGTGGTACATTTAAAAAAGGGAATACTACTTAGCTATTAAAAGCAATGAGTTCATGAAATTCTTAGGCAAATGGAGCAAATGGATGGACCTAGAAAATATCCTGAGTAATGTAACCCAATCACAAAAGAACATATATGGTATGCATTCACTGATAAGTGGCTATTAGCCGAGAAGCTGGAAATATCCAAGACACAATTCACAGACCAAATGAAGCTTAATAATAAGGAAGACCAAAGTATGGATTCTTTGATCCTTCTCAGAAAGGGGAACAAAATACCAATGGAAGGAGTTACAGGGATTTAGGAATTTATCTCAGCATGAAGAGTAGAAGGTTTGTGGCTTGATGCTAGGGAAAGGAGTTAAGAGATAGGGGCTATGAGGAAAAAATTAATGTGATTATTCAGTTCTTAGTTCAACTTATAAAGGAACAAGAATTTCACACTAGCAGGATGATAATACCTAAAAATAACAGGCTATTTCAGACGAGTAGAAGGAAAGATTTTCAATGTTCACTCCATAAGAAAATGTTTGACCATCATGTTCAGATAGGAAGTCCCTGATTGGAGCAGGCCTCTAGGGTTGGCAACAGACTTGTTTGCCAAAGAGGGCCTAAGGAAGGAGGCTTGAATTTTACTCAGAATGAAATAAAATAGTCATAGTAGGTAGAAGGATAGAGGAAACTGTATATGAGTTGGGGTGGGGAGGAAAAGGGAGGGGTTAGTTGAAAGTAGAATCAAGGAGAGATGACCTAGAGAGTGAGTGGAAATACTTAAACGCAGGTAGAGTAGGGCATGGAAGTTATATTTAGAATTTTCCAGAGACATGAGATGGAAGAGTATCCTGGCAGTCTATGAGGGTGACTCTAGCTGAGATTTCTAGCAGTTGGAAATATGAAGCCTGAAGTGGCCACCTCATGAAGTCAGGCAGGACTCCCAGTGGAGGGATAAGAACCCCAACACACCCATAAAAGCTTCAACCCAAAATGTGTTCTGCCTACAAGAGGTGCAGGGACAAATATGGAGCAGAGACTGAAAGAATGACCAACTAATGACTGGCCGAATTTGAGACCCATTGCATGGGCATGAACCAATCTCTGACACTGTTAATGATATACTGTTATCCTTGTAGACAAGAGGCTAACATAACTGTCCTCTGAGACATTCTACCCAACAGGTGAACTAAAACAGATGCATAGATCCACAGACCTTAGATAGAACTCAAACATTAGATGTAGCTTGTGGAGTCTTGTGAAAGAGTTGGAGAACAAATTGATCAGGAGAGCATAAAGTCTCCACAAGAAGACCAACAGAGCCAACTAACCTGGACCCTTTGTGGCTCACAGAGAATGACCCACCAACAAAAGAGCATACATGGGCTGGACCTAGGTCCCCCAAATATATGTAGCAGAGATTTGCAGCAAGGTATTCCTGGGTGTCTTCTTAGCATCAGGGGCTTTTTCTGACACTGTGGCTTGCCTGTGAATCCTGTTGCTCTAATTGTGCTACCTTGTCTGGCCTCAGTGGAAAAGGAGACACCTAGTTCTACAGCTTTGTTCGCACTTGATATACCAAGGTGAACTGGTGTCTGTGTTGCGGGGTGGGACTCCTACTTAGCAGAAAAGAAGGGGAAAGGGCATAGGAAAGGGACTATGTAGGAGGGTGTCAGGAATTATAAATAATAGGAATAATAATTATAAGTAATAGGAATAATCAAACTTTAACAAGAAAAATATGTTTGAAGAGGCATGTATATTTATAATTCAGACTGCATTTAAATAAACATCATAAAATATCCCATTGATATATATATATATCTATATATATGCATATATATAATATATATAATATATAATATATATAATATATAATATATATAATATATATAATATATATAATATATAATATATAATATATATAATATATAATATATATGCATATATATAATATATTATATATATTATATATATATATATAATTTTGAGCTTTTAATATCAAATTATTTAATATCAAGTAAGTTTAATCTTAGAATTACTCTGACTACTTAACTACTATAACTATATTTTATCCAAAATTTCAGAAATGTAGCTTTTGTATAGAGAAAGGATCTTTTTATTTAAACAGAAACTACTACTGCTTTTCAAGAAAGCAGCTCTGTGGAATAGCATTTACACCTAAAATGAGTACATGTGTGATCTACTATATATGATGTCACTTACTGCATGTGAGGTTTGTAACAAAGGCTGGCGGTACAGTCAAGAACTGTCACTTGGTTTATCCTTTCATAGAATGACATTTATATCCATGTGATTGGGACTTGTTTTTCATGACATATATATAAAATGTAATTAAAGGTTATAGGGTATTAGTGGATTCTGGCTGTGTATTCTGCTTTTTGATTCTAGGTACTGAACTTGAGACTTCACTCATTTTAAGCATACTCTATTACTGGATTTCAACCCTGTTTGAATCTTTTTTTTTAAACAGGGAAGTTGGTCTGTTTCTTTTCTGATGGGAAAAAGAAAGGGTATAGATTTGGAAGGGTGACCTTTGGAAGAGGATCTGGGAGGAGTGTTTGTAAGAGGAGAAATCATAATCAGTATATACTGTGTATAAAAATATATTTTCAACAATAGTAGAAAAAATATTTTACATGCCTGTCACTGTACCAATACCATGCAGTTTTTAACACTATTGCTCTGTAGTACAGCCAGAGGTCTGGGACAATGATTCCCCCAAAAGTGCTTTTACTCTTGAGAATAGTTTTAGTTATCTTGAATTTTGTGTTATTCCAGATGAATTTTTGAATTGCTTTTCTAACTGTATAAAGAATTGAGTTGGTATTTTATGGGGATTGCATTGAATCTGTATATTGCTTTGGAACAGAATTGATGACCCAGAAATGAATCCACACTACGATGATCACTTGATCTTTGACAAAGGAGCTAAAACCATCCAGTGGAAAAAAGATAGCCTTTTCAAAAAATGGTGCTGGTTCAACTGGAGGTCAACATGCAGAAGAATGCAAATTGATCGATTCTTATCTCCTTGCACTAAGCTCAATTCCAAGTGGATCAAGGATCTCCACATGAAACCAGACACACTGAAAGTAATAGTAAGGAAACTAGAGAAGAACCTTGAACATATAGGCACAGGGGAAAATTTCCTGAATAGAACTCCAATAGCTTATGCTCTAAGATCAAGAATTGACAAATGGGACCTCATAAAATTACAAAGTTTCTATAAGGCAAAGGACACTGTCAACTGGACAAAGCAGCAACCAACTAACTGGGAAGTGATCTTTACCAACCCTACATCTGACAGAGGGCTAATATCCAATATATTCAAAGAACTCAAGAAGTTAGACTCCAGAGAGCCACGTAATCCTATTAAAAAATGGGGTACAGAGCTAAACAAAGAGTTCTCACCTGAAGGATATCTAATGGCTGAGAAGCACCTAAAGAGATGTTCATCATCCTTAGTCATTAGGGAAATGAAAATCAAAACAATCCTGAGATTCCATCTCACACCAGTCAGAATGGCTAAGATCAAAAACACAGGAGACAGCATTTGTTGGCGAGGGTGTGGAGAAAGAGAACACTCCTCCACTGCTGGTGGGATTGCAAGCTGGTACAACCATTCTGGACAGCTGTCTGGCAGTTCCTCAGAAAACTGGGCATGATACTCCCGGAGGAGGATTCTGCTCTACCACTCCTGGGCATATACCCAGAGGCTTTACCTGCATGCAATAAGGACACATGCTCCACTATGTTCATAGCAGCCTTATTTATAATAGCCAGAAGCTAGAAAGAACCCAGATGTCCCTCAACGGAGGAATGGATTCAGAAGATGTGGTATATATACACAATGGAATACTACTCTGCAATTAAAAACAATGAATTCACAAAATTCCTAGGCAAATGGTCAGATCTTGAAAATATCATCCTTAGTGAGGTAACCCAATCACAAAAGAACACACATGGTATGCAGTCACTGATAAGGGGATATTAACCCAGAATCTCGCAATACCCTAGACACAATTCACATATCAATAGTTTTCCAAGAAGATGGAAGGAGAAAACCCTGGTCCTGGGAAGACTGAATGTAGGGGAATGCCAGGACAGATAAGTGAGAGGGGGTTGAATGGGGAAAAGAGGGAAGGAAGGGTCTTATGGGACTTTTGGGGAGGGAGGAAACGGGAAAGGGGAAATGATTTGGAATGAAAATAAAAAAACTTAGAAAATAAAAAAAAAGAAAAAATATTTTAAAAATCTGCTTTCAATAAAAAATTACCCAAAAGAAGGAAATCAATGTTACATATATGGTTAGGTAAAAATTTAACAATGCTTAAGGAAATATAAACACAGAAAAATAGCAATTTTATAAAAAATATAAAATATTGCAAAGAATATTTTTAAAGTACATGTACTCTATTTTAAAAGGTTTTTTATTACTCTTATCTTACTTATTATATCCTTGTCTGAAGAAAAAGGCAAGCATCTCATGGGTACAAACCAACAAGGCATACCTCTGCAATAGGTACTTAATTGTAAATAATAAAATAAAACTTGAGATTCATATCACTATAGTCAAAAAGAGCAAGATAAAACAAAATAAAACCCAACCAACCAACCAAACAAACAACAATAAAAATCCCAACAGCAAAACCCTGCCACCCCCGACCCCCTGAATCAAACAAACCTAAAAATCATCCAAAAACTAATGCTGGCTATGTTGTGGAGGAAGAAGAATCATTATTTATTGTGGATGGGATTACAAATTTATGCTATCAATATGGAAATTAGGATGGAAACTCCTCTAAAGTTCAAAGCAACTCTACTGTATGACCAAGCTATACAACTTCTGGACTTATGCCAAAATAAACAAAACAAAGAAACAAAACCCTTCAACATCCTCTTCCATAGAAATTACTTATCAATGTAAATATTAGTAGTTGCCCTTTTCATAATAGGAACAGAAACAATCTTAATATCCATCAATAGAAGAATTTATGATGAATGAGGTGGTACCTATACTCAGTGCACTAGCATCCAACTATTTATAAAAAACAGTTGAGATCATCAATTTTTCAGGTAAATGAATGGATCTAGAAAAGATTATATTGAATGAGGTAACTCATCCTCAGAATGATGATTAACACCTTATGTCACATAACATCTATGCTGGTGACACTAGTAAGAACTCCTAGTAGAGGAGGCTATGAATCCCAATCAGTCATCCTCTGTAACCAGGCAAGATTTCTCACTGTAGAATGGAGAAACCAACCCAGACACAAAACCTTTGCCCTATGACCCTTATGCCAGCAAGATGTGCTGGGCCAAAGATTGCCCACAGTTTGTGAGAGTGGAAAAACAATGATTGCTCTAACTTGAGGCACATACCAAAAGAGGTTGCCCATGTCTAACACTCTACATGATCAGAAACTGGAAGTTGGATTGCCCAGAAATCTAGGGTAGAACCAAACAAGACTGTTAGCACAAATCAAAAAACAAGAAAAAAGTCAATGAAATAATTCCTTTTTTTTTTAAATTTACATTCCAAGTCATTTCCCCTTTCCCGTTTCCTCCCTCCCCGAAAGTCCCATAACCCCCCTTCTCTCCCTCTTTTCTACATTCAACCCCCTCTCGTTTCTCTGTCCTGGCATTCCCCTACATCCAGTCTTTCCAGGACCAGAGGTCTCTCCTTCCATCTTCTTAGAAATCTATTGATATGCAAATTGTGTCTAGGGTATTCCGAGATTCTGGGTTAATATCCCCTTATCAGTGACTGCATACCATGTGTGTTCTTTTGTGATTGGGTTACCTCACTAAGAATGATATTTTCAAGTTCTGACCATTTGCCTAGGAATTTCGTGAATTCATTGTTTTTGATTGCAGAGTAGTATTCCATTGTGTAGATATACCACATCTTCTGAATCCATTCCTCCGTTGAGGGACATCTGGGTTCTTTCCAGCTTCTGGCTATTATAAATAAGGCTGCTATGAACATAGTGGAGCATGTGTCCTTATTGCATGCAGGTAAAGCCTCTGGGTATATGCCCAGGAGTGGTATAGCAGGATCCTCCGGGAGTGTCATGCCCAGTTTTCTGAGGAACCACCAGACTGCTTTCCAGAGTGGTTGTACCAGCTTGCAATTCCACCAGCAGTGGAGGAGTGTTCCTCTTTCTCCACATCCTCGCCAACAACTGCTGTCTTCTGTGTTTTTGATCTTAGCCATTCTGACTGGTGTGAGATGGAATCTCAGGGTTGTTTTGATTTGCATTTCCCTAATGACTAAGGGTGATGAACATCTCTTTAGGTGCTTCTCAGCCATTAGATATTCTTCAGGTGAGAATTCTTTGTTTAGCTCTGTACCCCATTTTTTAATAGGGTTACTTGCCTCTCTGGAGTTTAACTTCTTGAGTTCTTTGTAAATTCTGCTGTACTCATAGGTAAGAGGAAGATTCCTTTGCACTGTGCTTCCATGTTGCCCACCAAATGCCCCTAATCAAGTAATCTCTCCCTATACACTCTACCCATTCCTTCCCTCCCCTGTCTAACACTGTCCATTCAGAGCCCTAGCCACTTTCAGTCTACCTGCAAGATCTGTTTTATTTCTTTTACACAGGGAGATCAGTACATTCCCCCTAGAAGCCTCCTTGACATTTAACTTCTCTGTATTTGTAAATTATATTATGATTATCATTTACTTAAGAACTAATATCTACTAATAAGTGAGTACATATTATGTTTGTCTTTCTGGGTCATGATTACCACATTCAAAATGATTTTTTCCTAGTTCCACTCATTTTTATGCAAATTACATGATGTCATTTTTTTTTATTGCACAGTATTATTACTCCATTGTGTAAATGTGCTGCATGTCTTTTTTTTTTTTTATCCATTCTTCAGTTGAGGGGCATCTAGGTTGATTCCAGTTTATGGCTAATATAAATAAAGCCAGTAGGGACATAATTGAGCAAATGCCCTTGTGGTAAGATGGAGCTTCTTCGGGGCATATGTCCAAGAGATGTGTGGCTAGATCTTTAGGTAGATTGATTTACTATTATGTAAGGAACTACTATATTGATTTCCATAACATCTGTACAAGTTTACATTCTCATAAGAAATAGTGGAGTGTACCCCTTGCTCTACGTCCTCTGCAGCATAAGTTGTCACCTGTTTTATTGATTTTAGCCATTTTGACAGATATATTATCTCAAAATAGTTTTGATTTTCTTTTTCCTAATAGCTAAGAATATTGAACATTTCTTTAAGTGTTTCTCAGCTATTTGAGATTCCTCAACTGAGAATTCTGTTTAGATATGTACCCCACTGTCATGTAGCCTATTTGGTATATTGGCGCCTAGCTTCTTGAGCTGTTTTTATCTTTAACACTTTATGGAATATTGAATTAGTCAAAATCTTTCCTATCTTTTTAGGTTGCATTTTATCCTACTGAAAGTATCTATTGCCTTACAGAAGCTTTTCAGTTTTATGCAGTTGCATTCAGTAATTTCCAATTTTAGTGCCTGTTCTTTTCCTGTTCTGTTTAGAAAGTTGTCTCATATGCCAATATGATCAAGGTTACTCTCATTTTTTTCTTCTATCAGATTCAGCATGTCTGGTTTTATATTGAGGTCTTTGAGTCATGTGGACTTGAGTTTTGTTCAGGATGATAGATAAGGATAAACTTTCATTCTTCAACATGCTGACATATAATCAGACCATCAGAATTTGTTGAAAATGATTTTTCTTCCCAGTGTGTAGTTTTGGTTTCTGTATCCAAAAAACATGCATCCACAGGTGATTGGATTTATGTGTGGGTCTTCCAGTCAATGCCCTTGATGAAGTGTCTGTTTTTATGATAATACCATGTGCTTTTTATTACTATAGTTCTGTAGTACAGCTTGAAATCAGGGATACTGAGAGGTCCAGAATTTCTTAGTTATTCAGGATTACTTTTGTTGTCATGTTTTTCTGTTTGTTTGGTTTTTGTTTTAATATAAGTTTGAGTGTCGTCTTCTCAATGTCTGCAATGAATTGGGTGGAAATTTTTATGGGGGAATGTACCAAATCTATAAATATCTTTTTATAGGATGATCATTTTTTACTATAATAATTCTACACATCCAAAAGTATGGGAGATCTTTCCATCTTCACTGTGGGTTAGGCCTTTAAAACACTTGTCCTAGATGCCTGGAAGCCAGTCTTTTCCAAGTAGCATTCAGATGAAGATGTAGAACTCTCAGCTCCACCTGCACCTTGCCTGCCTGGATGCTATTATGACTACTCCCTGGTGATAATGGACTTAACCTCTGAACCTGTAGCCAGCCCCAATTAAATGGTGTCCTTGTAAGAGTTGCCTTGGTCATGGTGTGTGTTCTCAGCAGTAAAACCCTGACTAAGTCTATTCAGCTATTCAAACCAAAAACCTCCTGAATTTTGCAGCCGAATAGATGGAATTTGAGAATATCATCCTGATGAGGTAACCCAGTCCCCAAAGGACATTCATGGTGCACACTCACTTTTATGTAGATATTAGCCATAAAATACAGATACCATGTTACACTTCACAGAACCAAAGAAGTAAACAAGAAAGAAGGCCCAAGTGAGAAAACTTGAATCTCAGTTAGAAGGCAGAATAAAATAGTCATAAGAAGCAGATGGATGCTGGGAATTGGGAGGGAATGTGAATGTGACAGGGAATTGGGGATTCAGAATCTGGTGTGGGGAAGGACAGGAGAGATGGATACATGGATATAAAAATGAGTGGAAATCTTCGTCTGATGGGGGTGAAAAGGTAGAGGGCCTCTCCAGGACAAGACAGAGTCCTAGGATATGGGAAGTGACCAAGAATTCGTGAGGGTGACATTGGATCTGACTCAATACATTGGGGTTATGGAACTTGAAAAGGCCCTCTCATGCAGCCACGTAAGAACACCAGTGGAGTAATAGAGATATCATCTTACTCACAAAAATTTCAACCTAATTTTTTTCCCTCTGTATAGTCCTGGCTGTCCTGGAACTCACTCTATAGACCATTCTGGTCTTGAACTTAGAAATCCTCCTGCCTCTGCCTCTCAAGTACTAGGATTAAAGTCATGTGCCACCACTGTCTGGCTCAAACTAAAATTTATCCTGTCTGCAAGAAATGCAGGCTTCAGGCTACTAAACACAGCAAAACTCTCAATTACCATAGACAGAGAAAACAAGACATTCCATGACAAAACCAAATTTGCACAATATCTTTCCACAAACAGCTCTACAAAGGATAATGGGTGGAAAATACCAACACAAGGAGGGAAACTACACTCTAGAAAAAGTAATAAAGTAATCTTTCAACAAACCCACACAAACATAATTCCACTTCTAACAATGAAAATAACAAGAAGTAACAGTTGCTTTTCCTTAATATCTCTTGAAATGCACTTTTATAATCTTTTATTTTACTACAGAAGTTCATAAACAACTAGTTTTTTCATGTCTTCTCCAAGGACACTTAAGCAGGAGGAAAGAGGCTCATCCTCTGAGAGAAATGGAGATCAAGAAAAACATCTTAAGATACTTAGAACATAATTAGAATTATCATTTGATTCAAATAAAGACAATAAATGAAGTAACAGCTAAGCCTTAATGATAGAACACTGTACATTTAATTGCCTTTGAAAGGCCAGAATTTATACTGATATTAAAACCAGTATAAACACACATATACATGCATTGTCTAGATTTTGAAACTCCAGTCTAAGAACACATTATTTCTGTCATCTACAGTCCTCTATATTTTAAGATATGATTCTCCTTTTAAATTATTATTAAATATTGGTTAACTTTTTTATGTTACAAATTAGATAATGTTTATACAAGATGAGAATTTAGTTTTTAAATCTCTTTTTGTCTTATGATGATAAAAATGATGATATTTTAGTAGTATCCCCCTTTTTAAGTTCTATATGAAAGCCAGCTTGTCTTCTCTTTTTAGCAACTAATGTAATGTTTAGAGTATAGTCTTTGGATTTACCTTGGAAGTCATTTAAAGAGTTATTTCCTTTGTTAGACTTCAGCTTTTTTGGAAGGTTAGTGTAGTTTTGAAGGTTTATATGGAAACATAAAATGTACCACAATGTCAGTGTCATTAATCCCTCTAACTACTTTTAGATTACTCATTTCTATTTTGAGTTAAGGCCATCTGTACACATTTCTTGCCATCATTCAACTCTTTTCAGAACTGTAGGAAACATTGAGGAAAAAAAGAAGAATATTTGGGTGAAAAAGAGAGTGCATGCAGACTTAAACAACCAATAGGAGCTCAAGAGTAGAGAATGAAATCAAATGAATCTTCAATCAACCTTCAGACAGCAAATAGCATTTGAATTTCTTCTTGAAGTGCAGTACAAGAAGACTTTATGCAACAGACCAGGAGGTGACTAAGTTCTCTTTCATCTAAGAGATATTGTGAACACAGGTGAAATACATAATACTTTTGTGGCTATAAATACTGACAATACATTTTATCATTTTTTTCAACATCCTGTGTTCAAATTCAGAAATCAAAGGTTAGTACACACTTTTAATCCCTAACAAAGATTAGGGTTAACATGAAGATTAGGTTAGTTTGAAGGAGAAAGCAGCCATGTTTGTACATCTAATTGAGGAGTAGACAGAGTGAGAACTCAAAAATAAGACTTGACAGAATGAGTCAGAGACAGGCAGAACTCTCAGGAGAAAGGAACAGGAAAGGGAGACTACTTAATAGCTGTGCTGGATTAGAAGAGAAATTGTGTATGTGTGGCAGTTTTACATGAACAGTTTGACAGAGACAAGTCATAGAACAATCTAGACACAGATGAATACTGAATGAGCCAGGAAATGAAAAGAAGTCAGAAGATTAGAACATGTTGCCTATGTTAGTTATCAGGCAAAGCAGAACAATTCAATGAGAAGACTAGAGAAGCCAGTTTGAATCAAACAGCTTTAGGAGTTATTTGTGCCAGAAGGGTTGAGTTAAATCAGCCAGGGAGAGTTCAGAAAGAAAAAGGGTAAGTTTATTAAAGTAGTAAGTCTCAGAGAGTAAAGCATTCTAGTCCTAGGTTAGCAGACAGAGACTGGAAACTGAAGCCTTCATATTCAGGTTAGCAGAAGATTAGATTGTATAAAGGGTAAAAAATTCTAGAACTAGTTCTAGGTCTAGATAGAACTGAGAAAAAAATGCTCTGGGCTCAGTCCACGCCATGTATTCACAGCTCTCATTTCATCCCTAATCTGAGTAAATAAAAGCTACATTTGCATAAATATTATTATATTAAACATTTGAAGAAACAAACTATTGTTTTATAAGTTTGTTTCTTCACAGGAATAGTTAATAGAAAAACATTTATTTTTCCTAGAAGAATGATGTTGAGAAATTAGCTCTGACCAAAATAATATGGTAGCAGTTTTACATTGAATGAATTCTAATCATCTCCAAAATGAATTTTGAATGGATATATTGTAACAAAGTATCCTGGTATCTAAGAAAATTCTTGTAATGCTTTTATACCAGCAAAGACCTTTACAACCAACAAGTGAGTCCATGTTCCAACCCAGCACTGAACAACTTTACTATCAAGTTGAGTCAATCGCACAGAAGATGGAGACATTTGACTAAATCTGATTGACTGTATAGATAGATAAAAACTTACAAATATTTGCCAGTTAACTCGTTTCAACAAAATAATCTATATGAACTAATTTGTGTTTTGTGTGTGTGTTGGCTTGCATGTTTTCCTGTCTTTGATATACAGTGCATAATTAATTTTAAAAATTGTTTTGGCTTTTACTTTAGGTTTTTAGTTTTATGTTCATAAATGTAATTTGAGAGACTATGCACATGCATGGATATGCATGTGAGTGGCATAGAATAACCTGAAGGAATCTGCTCTCCTACTATTTGAGTCCTGGCATCAAATTCAGGTCATCAGGTTGTAACAGACCTTTTGGCTTCAAACTCCATTTTAGGGAACCTGACAGAAGTTTAAACTCAAGGAAGCTAACAGAACAGTACCTAGCTCCAGTCTCTAGGTTACCACCCAACAAGACATGGATCTATCACCAGTCCAGTCTGCAGGTTATACCCCAACAAATATGCACCCCCAGAATGCATGGCCACCCCTGCCTAACAACCACCAGTCAGGAGGAAAGCAGAATTTAAGCTTATGATTTGGCTCCCAGTACCAGCCAACTATGCTAAAGACCACAGTAGCCTACCTGCCCCCAATTAGATTCTTGCCAGGCAAGAAACTCTCATCATTTTTTATAAAACCTTGTCCTGATCTGTTTGGGGCTTTTCTCCACCACATCCATCCTGTGGATTGGCAGTAAGTTAAGTCCCAAGCTCAAGCTTGTGAACAATGACCCTGATGTGATTGCACTGGATCATCTCCCTATAGGTCTTTTGAGGTACACCAAAGTTTCCTAGTACTACTGATAGCCAAAGACTCCTCTAACCATGGAGCCATCTTGAAGGCCCTGAAAGAAGTATGTTATTCATATTCCCATTTCAGCTCTGCCAAAAGAACTAAACCTCGTAGAATGTTTTATTTTCATTCAGTGAGCGCACAAATGGAACTTATTTTACACTTAATGAAGTGTAGTAAATGCTACCCTAGTGTTTCTTATTATATTACCTAATTCTCAGATGAGTGTGTTTTGACCACCTAACTTCTTTATGAAGTAACTATTATTTTTGGTGTTTTTCCACAATCTTTTAACAAACTTTTAAATTATTTTGCACTTCAATTTGTAACTACCTATGTGTGAAATTCAGCAGCTATTGCTGCAGTTGTAGCAGTGGTCCCTGGCTAAATACATCTACATTTACTAAGTGTTTTAGTTTCTTTTGAGACCCAATTTACAACTGAGGGAATATAGCACATAGGAAATGTGGCTATAGATTAGCTATGGAGAAATATTATACACTAGTGTGGTATTAAATTGTTACTATTGTTCTTTCTATTTCACTTTGCACTAATATTTGTATTCAATCTTAAAACTTGACTCTCTTCCTCCATTCCAGATGACGAACCCTTAAGCAGTTAAAAGTATTAGATGGCATATGAATACATTTTGTATATCATTTGTTTCTATAGTCCCTTTCCATTTGTGGAAACAGTTATATATGGTGAAATAAGGTATAAACATACTTAGCTGGTGAATACTTGGCCAGGTAATGCTACATATTGGCTCATATTGTATGATCTACATGAATGTAATCCAAGCATTCCTAAATTTCATTTAGGAGATTCACAGAAGATCATCTCTGTCTAAGGTAATGAGAATGGGTTTTGAATTGCTTCACTAATTATTTTAGTTCAGATAATATATATTTATGTGATCCAGACCTTGCTGACACACTTTTAAATCTACTTAGAAAAAATAAATAAATTATAGTCAGTATGAAAGGAAATAGCACAGTGACAAATGTTTAGTGTTGTTTTTAAAATTAGAGGCTATTGAATAATCAGTTACAGATGAAATCAGATGTGTACACATGTCTTCCTTATATTTTCTATATTGCCACAAGCTGAACATAATAAAAATGGTGAAAATTAAAACAATATTTTCATATATTCATATAATCTTTCAATGTACTCTGCTTAAAATTATGATAGTATCATCTTTGTCAGTAGTTCTGAATAATGAGTTACTATTCCTAATATTTACAATTTCTATAAATATTTTCATAATATGTATCCTTTTACACTCATAACTTTCTGTGAGATTGTAGAAAAGAAAGTCTTTTCTCTACATTAATCTATTATTAATGCTCAATTATATAAAATGTATAGCTATAACCTGTCTAGACCTGTTATTGAAAAATGTTATTGATATTTACTAAAAATGGGTACAAATATTCTAAACTTTCTTAAAGAAATTATTTAATTGAGATTAAAACTACTAAAGTAAATGTAGCCTTATTACAAATTGCATTTGCAATTTCATGTTTAGTGTGGCAGAAACAGATCCAAGTTCTATATTACATAGTGCTTGAAATGTTTCTATTCTTATATTCACTTTAATAAATGGTAGAAATAACAGGCAATAATGGATATAACATTTTTATTGTATTAACTAGTTTATTTGAAAATTGGATTAAATCTTAAAAAATTAAAATGTATAATCCACTCAGTCCAATTTGTGCTGCTATTGACTTCAGAGAAGGAATTGTAAGGAGAGAGTGCAGGTTAGATTGATAGAGGTCCTTTGTATATGTCAATGAAATTTGCAAAGGAAATCATAAAGATGAAAAAATTGGAAGAGTGATTGCAGAAGATAACTGAAGTTAATATGTGGCCTACACATGTACTCACCTGAGACGATGAAAGCCAGAAGATCTTGGGCAGATCTCATATAGACCCTAAGAGAACACAAATGCCATCCCAAACTACTATACCCAGCAAAATCCTCAAATACCATAGATGGAGAAACCAAGATATTCCATGATAAAACCAAATTTACACAATATCTTTCCACAAATTCAGCCTTACAAAGGATAATAGATGGAAAACGCCAACATGAGGAGGGAAACTACATCTTAGAAAAAGCAAGAAAGTAATCTTTTTCCAACAAACCCAAAAGAAAGTAACCACACAAACATAAAAAGAACATTAAAAATAACAGGAAGCAACAATCACTATTCCTTAATATCTTATAACGTCAATAGACTCACTTCCCCAACAGCAACAACAACAAAAAAAAAGTATAACAGATGTTTTTCATGTGGATCTTCAATTTTATCAGAAAATGTTTGTGACTCCTCTTTCAATTTAGTAATGCCTTTTGTGTCTACCATTTGACTGTATTATTTTCCATGATAATCTTTAATTTTAACATTTTTTTCTGTGTATTTCTTCAATTTTGTCAGAGGTATTTTTCATATAGATCTTCGTTTTCATGTGGGGGGGTATTTGTACTTCCACTTTCAATCAATTTAGGAATGTTTTTGTACCTACCATTTTGTCGGTATAATTGTCCATGATAATCTTTAATTTTAACGTTTTTCTGCATTTTTCTTCAACTTTGTCAGAAGTATTTTCCATGTGGATCTTCAGTTTTATCCGATAATGCCTATATTTACTTTCAATCAACTTAGGAACATTTTTATACCTTCCATTTTATCTGTATAATTTTCCATGTAATAGTCAGTTTTAACAAGTTTTTCTATATATTTCTTGAATTTTTTCAGGAATATTTTCCTTGTAGATATTCAATTTTATCAGAAATTGTTTATAATTTCACTTTCAAAAAACTTAGGAATATTTTTATGCCAACCATTTTGTCTCTATAATTTTTCCATGAAAAACTCAATCTTAACACGTTTTTTATATATTTCTTCAATTTTATCAGTGATATTTTCCATGTAAATCTCCAATTTTATCAGAAAATGTTTATAATTTCACTTTCAATCAACTTAGAAATATTTTTAGGCCTACCATTTTATCTGTATAATTTTCCATGATAATTTTCAATTTTAATGTTTTTCCATATATTTTTTTCAATTTTATCAGAAATATTTTCTATGTAAATCTTCAATTTTATCAGAGAATGATTACAATTCTACTTTAAATCAACTTAGGAATATTTTAATTCCTACCAATTTATCTGTATAAATTTCTTCAATTTATCAGAGATATTTTCCAGGTAAATCTTCAATTTTATCAGAAAATGTTCTTACTTCTACTTTCAATCAATTTAGGAATATTTTTATGCCTACCCTCTTATCTGTATAATTTTTCATGAAATAGTCAGTTTTAACGTGTTTTTTTCTATATATTTCTTGAGTTTTATCAAAAATATTTTCCTTGTAGATTTTCAATTTTATCAGAAAATGTTTATAATTCCACTTTCAATAAACTTAGGAATATTTTTATGCCTACCAGTTTATCTGTATAATTTTTCCATGAAATAGTCAACCTTAACATGTTTTTCTATATATTTCTTCAATTTTATCAGAGATAGTTTCCATATATATTTGCACAATGGAATACTACTCAGCAATTAAAAACAATGAATTCGTGAATTTATTGTTTTTAATTGCAGAGTAGTATTCCATTGTGTAGATATAACACATCTTCTGAATCCATTCTTCCGTTGAGGGACATCTGGGTTCTTTCCAGCTTCTGGCTATTATAAATAAGGCTGCTATGAACATAGTGGAGCATGTGTCCTTATTGCATGCAGGTAAAGCCTCTGGGTATATGCCCAGGAGTGGTATAGCCGGATCCTCCGGGAGTGTCATGCCCAGTTTTCGGAGGAACAGCCAGACTGCTTTCCAGAGTGGTTGTACCAGCTTGCAATTCCACCAGCCGTGGAGGAGTGTTCCTCTTTCTCCACATCCTCGCCAACAACTGCTGTCTCCTGTGTTTTTGATCTTAGCCATTCTGACTGGTGTGAGATTTAATCTCAGGGTTGTTTTGATTTGTATTTCCCTAATGACTAAGGATGATGAACATCTCTTTAGGTGCTTCTCAGCCATTAGATATTCTTCAGGTGAGAACTCTGTTTAGCTCTGTACCCCATTTTTTAATAGGGTTACTTGCCTCTCTGGAATTTCACTTCTTAGGCAAATGGTCAGATCTTGAAAATATCATCCTTAGTGAGGTAACCCAATCACAAAAGAACACACATGGTATGCAGTCACTGATAAGGGGATATTGACCCAGAATCTCGGAATACCCTAGACACAATCCGCATATCAATAGATTTCTAAGAAGATGGAAGGAGAGACCCCTGGTCCTGGAAAGACTGGATGTAGGGGAACGCCAGGACAGAGAAACGAGAGGGGGTTGAATGGAGAAAAGAGGGAGGGAAGGGGGCTTATGGGACTTTCGGAGAGGGAGGAAATGGGAAAGGGGAAATGATTTGGAATGTAAATTAAATAAAATAAAATAAAATAAATAATAATAAAATAAAAGAAATGGGAACTTAGTTATAGGTCAAGCTAACAATAACCGTAGTCTATGCTTAGGAATATTGCTTCTTGACAAAAGCCCTTTACTACTCAATAACGCAGCATGGGTCTTTTAACTTGTATGCAAGTCTATATACCACATTATAGGACATCAAATCATTTTTTTCTAATGAAGTGGTTTTATGTATTACCTATCTATCAAGTTGTATAATTGATTTGGTTCTTGACACTAGTGTTCATTATTCTTAAATCATGTTTGTTGTATTGACTGTGTGACATGATTGTGTGTATATGAATAAAATATATGACCTTTATTAAAAAAAACAAAAAAACAATGAATTCATGAAATTCTTAGGCAAATGGGGAACAGGGTGAGGGAAGAAGGCTTATGGGACTTTCGGGGAGGGGGGAACCGGGAAAGGGGAAATCATTTGGAATGTAAATAAAGAATATAGAAAATAAAAATAATAATAATAAAAAAAGTGGATACATGAGGGATCATCCGAGTGGAGTATCACCAGGGCTCTGCCTACACCCAGGGGCTCAGTAGCAACGCAACCATCAGTGTACCTACTCTGCCAGGGGACATCTGCCCTGCAGGGAGTCCAGCGATTGGAAGGAGTCCTGCATTTAGAGGTGAGGCTCTGCCATCTTTGCCATTGTAACTGGGTAGACAGGTGCAGACAGGGGCTCAGGGATCACGCAAATGGAGAATCGCTTGGGATGCACCCTGCCAGGGTTCTGCCTATACCCAGGAGCTCAGCAGCATGTCAGTCATCTGTGTATCTACCCTGTCCGGGACATCTGCACTGCGGGGAGTCCAGCAATTGAAGGAAGTCCTGACTTCAGAGGTGAGGCGCCACCATCTTTGCCACTGAGACTGAGTAGACAAGTGCAGACATGGGCACAGGGATGTACTTAGTGGAGGATAGCTTGGGATGCACCCTGCCAGGGCTCTGCCTATACCCAGGGGCTTTGCAGCACAGAAGTCTTCTGAGCACCTAGTCTGCTAGGGGATATCTGCTCTGCATTGAGTCCTGAAAAAGAGGTGAGGCCAACATCTTCTCTCCTGCCACTGAGCAGTCGGCTGCAGCCAGGAACGCAGAAAACACCTGAGTGTAAGATCACTTGGGACTTGGTCTACCAGGGCCCAACCTACACATAGGAGCTGAGCAGTCCCACAGCAATATGTGCCAGAGGAAATCCAGTCACCCAGGGGTGCTGAGTTAGGCCTGCAAGCACACAGGAGGGACAAGCACCAGCTAGTGACAGCAGAACCAATTAACTCCAGAGATAACTAGATGTTAAATGGCAAACATAGGAACTTTACTAACAGAAATCAAGGCACTCTGACTCCATCCAAACCCAATTCTCCCACAACAGCAAGTTCTGGATACCCCAACACACCAGAAAAGCAAGATTTGGATTTAAAATCACAGCTCATGATGCTGATGGAGGACATCAAGAAGGACATAAATAACTCCCTTAAAGTGGTACAGGGGAACACTAGTAAATAGGGAGAAGCCCTTGAAGAACTAAGGGAAAACACAAAAAAACAGGTGAAGGAATTGAAAAAATAATCCAGGATCTAAAGATGGAGATAGAAGCAATAAAGAAATCACAAAGGGAAACAACTCAGGACATAGAAAACCTAGAAAATAAGTCAGGAGTCATGGATCCAAGCATCAACAACAGAATACAAGAGATAGAAGAGAGAATCTCAGATGCTGAAGATACCATAGAAAGCATTGATACAAAAGTAAAAGAAAATGAAAAATGCAAAAAGCTCCTAACCCAAAACATCCAGAAAATCCAGGAAAATGAGAAGACCAAATCTAAGGATTATAGGTATATAAGAGAGTGAATATTTTCAACTTAAAAGGCCAGTAAATGTCTTCAACAAAATCATAGAAGAAAACTTCCCTAACCTAAAGAAAGAGATGCCCATGAACATACAAGAAGCCTGCAGAACTCCCAATAGATTTGACCACAAAAGAAATTCCCCCCATCACATAATAATTAAAACACCAAATGTACTAAACAAAGAAAGAATATTAAAAACAGTAAGGGAAAAATGTCAGGTAACATATGAAAGTAGACCTATCAGAATTACACTGGGCTTCTCACCAGAAACTATGAAAGCCAGAAGAGCCTGGGCAGATGTCAGACAGACTCTAAGAGAACAAAAATGCCAGGCCAGACTGCTATATCCAGCAAATCTCTCAATTACCATAGATGGAGAAACCAAGGTATTTCATGACAAAAACAAATTTACAGAGTATCTTTCCAAAAACCCAGCCCTGAAAAGGATAATGAATGGAAAACACCAACAAAAGCAGGGAAACTACACACTAGAAAAAACAAGAAATTAATCTTCTTTCAACAAAACCAAAAAAAGATAACCACACAAACAGAAAAATTACATCAAAAATAGCAGGAGGAAACAATCACTTTTCCTTAATATCTCTTAACATCAATGGACCCAATTCTCCAATAAAAAGACATAGACTAAGAGACCGGATATGTAAACAGGATCCAACATTTTGCTGCATACAGGAAACGCATCTCAGTGTCAAAAACAAACACTACCTCAGAGTAAAATGCTGGAAAACAGTTTTCCAAGCAAATGATCCCAGGAAACAGCTGGAGTAGCCTTTCTAATATCCAATAAAACAGACTTTCAACCAAAAGTCATCCAAAAAGACACAGAAGGACAGTTTATAATCATTAAAGAAAAAAATCTACCAAGATATACTCTCAATTCTGAACATCTATGCTCCAAATGCAAGGATACCCACATTCTTAAAAGAAACTTTACTAAAGCTTAAAGCATTCATCACACCCCACACAATAGTTGTGGGTGACTTCAACATCCCACTCTCTTCAGTGGACAGATTAGGGAAACACAAACTAAACAGAGACACAGTGAAGCTAACAGAAGTTTTGGACCAAATGGATTTAATAGATATCTATAGAACATGTCATCTTAAATCAAAAGAATATACCTTCTTCTCAGCACCTTGTGGTACCTTCTCCAAAACTGACCATAAAATTGGTCACAAAACAAATCTCAAGAGATATAAGAAGATCGAACTAATCACATGCCTCCTATCAGATCACTATGGAGTAAGGGTGGTCTTCAATGGAAAAAAGAAAAAAACAACAGAAAGCCCACATACAAATGGAAGCTGAACAATGATCTACTCAATGATATTTTGGTCAAGGAAAAAATAAGGAAAAAAATCAAAACCCCTTTAAAGTTTCATGAAAATGAAGGCACAACATACCCAAATTTATGGAACACAATGAAAACTGCTAAGAGGAAAACTCATAGCTCTGTGTGCTTCCAAAAAGAAGCTGGAGAGAGCATACACTAGCAGCTAAACAGCACACTGGAAAGCTTTAGAATAGAAAGAAGGTAAAACACTGAAAAGGAGTAGAAGGCAGAAAATCTTCAACTTCAGGGCTGAAATCAACCAAGTAGAAACAAAAAGAACTATACAAAGAATCAACAAAACCAAGAGCTAGTTCTTGGAGAAAATCAACAAGATAGATAAATCTTTAGCCAGACTAACGAGAGGACACAGAGACAGTATCCAAAGTAACAAAATCAAAAATGAAAAGAGAGAAATAACAAAAGAAACTGAAGAAATTAAAAAAAAATCATCAGATAGTGCTACAAAAGCCTACACTCAACACAACGGGAAAAACTGGAGGAAATGGATTATTTCCTAGAAAGATATCAACTCCCAAAGTTTAATCAGGATCAGATAGACCATCTAAACAGTCCCATAATCCCTAAAGAAATAGAAGTGGTCATTGACAGTCTCCCAAAAAACAGCACAGGAACAGAAGATTTTAGTGCAGAATTCTATCAGACCCTCAAAAAAAGATCTAACATCAATATTCTTCAAACTATTACACAAAATAGAAACAGAAGGAACACTACCCAACTCATTCTATGAAGCCACAATTTTCCTGACACCAAAATCACACAAAGATCCAACACAGAAAGAGGACTTTAGACCAATATCCCTTATGAATATCAATGCAAAAATACTCAATAAAATCCTTGTCAACTGAATCTAAGAGCACATCAAAATGATTATTCTCCATGATCAAGTAGGCTTCTTCCCAGTGATGCAGGGATGGTTCAATATACGGAAATCCATCAATGTAATCCACTACATGAACAAACTCAAAGAAAAAAACCACATGGTCATTTCATTAGATGCTGAAAAAGCATTTGACAAATTTCATCATCCTTTCATGTTAAAGGTCTTGGAAAGGCCCATACCTTAACATAGTAAATGCAGTATACAGCAAACCAGTAGCCAACATCAAATTCAATGGAGAGAAACTTGAAGCAATCCCACTAAAAAAAGGGACTAGACATAGCTGCCCTCTCTCTCCATATTTATTCAACGGAGTACTTGGAGTTCTATCTAGAGCAATAATACAGCAAATGGAGATCAAAGGGATTCACATTTGAAAGGAAGAAGTCAAACTATCACTATTTGCAGATGATATGATAGTATGCTTAAGCAACCAAACAACTCCACCAAAGAACTTCTACTGGTGATAAACAACTTTAGCAAAGTGGCTGGATATAAAATTAGCTCAAGGAAATCAGTAGCCTTCCTATACTCAAATGATAAACAGGCTGAGAATGAAATTAGGGAAATGACACCCTTCAAAATAATCACAAGCAAAATAATTATCTTGGTGTGACTATATCAAAGCAAGTTAAAGATCTGTATGACAGGAATTTCAAGTCTCTGAAGAAAGAAACTGAAGAAGACCATAGAATATGGAAAGATCTTCCATGCTCATGGATTGGCAGGTTTAATATAGTGAAAATGGCCACCTTGCCAAAAGCAATCTACAGATTCAATGTAATCCCCATCAAAATCCCAACTCAATTCTTCATGGAGTTAGAAAGAGCAATTCTCAAATTCACCTGGAATAAGAAAAAACCCAGGATAGCTAAAACTGTTCTTAACAGTAAAAGAACTTCTGGGGGAATCAGTATTCTGGAACTCAAGCTGTACTACAGAGCAATAGTGTTAAAAACTGCATGTATCGGTACATTGACAGGCAAGTAGATCAATGGAATACAATAGAAGACCGAGAAATGAACCCAAACACCTATGGTCTCTTGATCTTTGATAAAGGAGCTACAGCCATCCTGTGGAAAAAAGATAGCCTTTCAACAAATTGTTCTAGTTCAACTGGAGGTCAACATGCAGAAGAATGTAATTCGATCCATTCTTGTCTCTTTGTACTAAATTCCATTCCAAGTGCATCAAGGACCTCTATATAAAACCAGACACACTGAAACTAACAGAAATACCTGGTGAAAAGCCTTGAGCACATGGGCACAGGGGAACATTTCCTGAACTGAACACCAAGAACTTCTGCTCTAAGATCTAGAATTGACAAATGGGACCTCATAAAATTACAATGTTTCTGTAAAGCAAAGGACACTGTCAATTGGACAAAATGGCAACCAACAAATTTGGAAACGATCTTTACCAACCCTACTTTTGACAGAGGACTAATATCCAAGATATACAAAGAACTCAAGAACTTAGACTCCAGAGAGCCAAATAACCCTATTAAAAATGGGGTACAGAGCTAAATAAAGAATTTTCACCTGAAGAATATCGAATGGCTGAGAAACACCTAAAGAAATGGTCAACACCCTTAGTCATTAGAGAAATGCAAATCAAAACATCCCTGAGATTTCACCTAACACCATTCAGAATGGCTAAGATCAAAAAACACAGGAGAGAGCAGGTTTCGGCGAGCATGTGGAGAAAGAGGAACACTCCTCCACTGCTGGGGGGATTGCAAGCTCATACACCCACTCTGGATATCAGTCTGGCTGTTCCTCAGAAAACTTGGCATAATACTACCAGAGGACACTGCTTTACCACTCCTGGGCATATATCCAGAGTATTTTCCAGCATGTAATAAGGACACATGCTCCATTATGTTCATAGCAGCCCTATTTATAATAGCCAGAAGTTGAAAAGAACCCAGATGTCCCTCAACGGGAGAATGGGTGTTTACACTATTGAATACTACTCAGCTATTAAAAACAATGAAGTTATGAAATTCTTAGTCAAGTGGGTGGAAATGGAGAATGTCATCCTGTGTGAGGTGACCCAATCACAAAAGAACACACATGGTATGCACTCACTGATAAGTGGATATTAGCCCAGAAGCTTGGAATACCCAAGACACAATTCACATATCAAATGATGCCCAAGAAGAAGGAAGGAAAGGCCCCTGGTCCTGTCAAGGCTCAATTCAGCAGTGTAGGGGAATACCAGGACAGGTAAGCAGGAAGGGGTTGATTGAGGAACAGGGATAGGGAATAGGGCTTATGGGACTTTTGGGGAGGGGGAATCCAGGAAAGGGGAAATCATTTGAAATGTAAATAAAGAACGTATCTAATAATAATAAAAAAGAAAAGTGGATACATGCATACTAACACACACACTCACACTCACACACAAAAACACATGTATGCACACATACACACACACACACAGGTTTGTTCTTTGATTTTAAATGATAGGGAGAAGATAGCAATGAGAAACATTTAGACTCTTTATATAGAAACATTTAGTCTCATTATATACAAACATTTAGTCTCATTACATATAAAAACATAAATTTAAACATAATTTATATCTAGAAGAAACAAAATGAACCAAAGTACAGTTCAGTGTGTGTCTGGGAATAAGCATTAATACATATGTCTCTCTGTCTCTTTCTCTCTATCTCTTTGTGTGTATGTTTGTGTTTGTGTGTATGTGTGTGTGTGTATGTGTATGTGTGTATATATAACTTAATATTCCTCAGTGCAAATCTATTAGGCCAAACTGGACACCTGAAAACGTGTTCCTACTTGTCTCCGTCAATAGAATTTCTCCTTACTTCTTTGTACTCAGACCAATCTTTTTGGAATCACTTTTTGTTCTTGATTCCTCATCATATACCCAATCCATCAACATTTTTTCACAATTTAATCTACTCAAGATATATTCTGAATATAAATCTATTCATTATTATTTTTCTCCACTATCTTGGTCCAAAGTTCTGTAACCTGACTTGGACCATTAAAAAATCTTTTAACTTGCATTCTATCTTGACAGCTCTTTCTGGACTCTCAACTGGACAACCAAAAATGCACATAGGGAGAATAATGAGGACAAATAAAGAAATAAAGGAATATTGTAGGATAGAGACAATGAGAACTAAATTAAATGCTATCTTTCAATACAAATGTCACAGTAAAATTGATTTTACTATATAGTAACCTATGTGTATCATCTATTCATAAGATAATATGTGTAATGACATACATCAAAATACAAAATTTTAATTTGTTTGTTACTTTATTGTTTTCCTATGCAAAGTTTTGTTTTTGATGGTTAGGCTTTACCATAACTGGCATGTTCGCATATTTCAAGTGTTTGTTTTGGAAAAATTCTTTCTATTTCTGTCTGTCTTTGTCTCTTCTCTTTCACTCACCTTAAGTGAATCTAACAGAGAAAGCAGTGTTGTAAATATTTGCCCCACTGAGGATACCTCAACCTCCTTCTGCTCCCTACTCCCTTAACTGCATTAAGACCTGATTCCATAAAATATTCCACTGCCCACGCTATAAGCACAAACTTCTTTTTACTGTTTTGCTTGTGTGCATATTCAGAAAAATCTCCTCTTAAGAGGAATTTCCATAGATTGTGATTCTTGCTTCCTTTAACTACCCTTTCCCTTCTATGTATTATGTATGTAGCTAAGGCATGCCTGACCTTGCTAATTTAATAAAATAAAATGTTTTGTTTTGCAGTTTATTTGTTTGTTGTTTGTTGTGCTTTAATTTTTCAACACCTCACAGCCAATGCTTGGCATTGAAGAGGAAGTTATAAGATATGTGTTGTAAAAGTCTACATATCAGGTTTTGGAGTAGGGGAAGAATAAACAGAAGAATTAGAGGTGTTTAGGGCAAGAAAAAAAAACCATTCTGATTGTTGCATTATATTTGTTTGTGCCATTTTATACCCTTCTTGCACACATAATATATACTAATCTAGAATGGAACTGTAAGCAATAATAATAAATCAATTTATCTTCATCAAATCCTACCACTTAGTTCTGAGGATTTTGTATTTGAGAAATCCTTATGAGTACAGAATTTATCTCTGAAATTAAAATTCTCCTGCAAATTAATCAATTAAGACCCTGTTTGTTTCAGTAAGCAGGCATTTTGTCAGCTGAATTTCAGTAAAGACATATAGATATTAGTAGAAAAGAATGTACAAACAAAATGTTAAAAGGCTAAACAGATATTCTTTTTATTAAATAGCAAATAATACTGGTAGTTTTCTTTTTGTCCTATGATCCTATTGCTTAGTTTGCTATATTTGTTTGCTCTCTCTATAACTCTTGTCCAGACTGCATGAAATATCAGTGCACTCTTCTAGTGTATAAGTAACTACGTTCAACCAAATGTTAAGATTATTCTGGTTTACATTCATATTTTTACCAAGGACACAGTAAGTGTGTTTCTGCATAGCACTGTGATGTTATAATTTCAGGCCAAATAGTTTGCTTGGAAAAATCCTTTAAAATGGAATGTTTACAAAATTTTACTTGATTAACAGTAAGTCAGCTTTATAGGAGTCATTCTTCATTTCTCTATCATATCTATTCACATCATCTTATCTTCATATTCTTTACGTAGGGCATACGTTTTTCCTGTGTTTATTAAATTTTATGCTTATAGATAGAGTGAACTATTTGTTTTCAGAATCATGAAACATATCAGATACATCATAGGCACCAAAGTGCTATTTTTTTAATGAAATTACACTTGAAGTATGGTGGCAATTTGATACTCTTCAGAAATTTTAGCTGTGTTTTGCATAAGTTATAAATTTAATGAATAAGGTGAAATTCAGGTTTAACTTCACTGCATTTTATTTCTAGTAATATCTATATATATTCTGACACTGTGATTTTATTTATATGTATTTGCTGCTTGAATTTTGTCATGACATGAAGTAATGTCAAACATTCATATACAATCAATTAGTCTTTATAACCACATCAAATCTTAACAAATACCGAAATGCCTTTGGAAAATAGCATATAAAACTGGTTTACTGTTTTTCATTCTCATTTTAATGTATGTGTATATTCATATTGGAGAAGAATCTATTCCTCATACTATATTTTGAAAAGGAGATGCATACTAAACCAACAAATGATGGCTTTTATTTCATTGGCTACAATAATAACAGTTTTGTAAACACACAGTTTTTTAATTGTTACAATGTAAAATAATCCAGGAAGTGATCCTTCAAATTTTAAAAACTAGCAAGTTGTTGAAATGATTATTATGGCATATTAATATGCCAGAAAGATGAGCACAGCTTTATTCAACAGTGCAGGCTATAAAGTTTAAAGAATGTTTTATTTCTTAAGAATACTATAGTTGAGTTCAATAAACCAAAACTTGCATTTGTGCTATTTATTTGCTATTTATTTGCTATTTATTTGCTATTTATTTGCTATTTATTTGCTATGAACCCAGTCCCATTTGTTTTCAGATAGAAAGCCACCATAGTTTTATATGTTCTACAGTTTTATATGTTCTACAGTTTTATATGTTCTACAGCTTTATTAAGATGTTTATAGCAACAGATGACATAAAATCTGATTTTTTTATACACAAAAATATGCAGGCATTGAGGAAATGTGTTTACCATTGCTATGGTGCAGTGAATTCTCTAATCCATTATAGAAATTTGGGCATTTCTGTCTACAAGATAAGCTGTGCACTTAACACTGTCTACATTTTTAATATAGGAAGCTGAAAGAATTTCTGGTTTGTTTAACAACTTGTTTGTGTCATGTGATGTTTATCTGGAAGGTGTCTTGTGAGAGAGCAGGTGATGTTTTGCTCAAAGAGGACACTTGAAAGAATCCATGAAGTTTAGAAAGAGTATAAATGAAATCCTGTAAACAGTGAGAGGACACTCTTGCATAACTATACTTTGCAACACTGAACTTCTCTATTGATCTTCTCTGTTCTCCCTTCTTCATTAGTATTCACTGGTCTTTGTTGGTTTTCACTGGTCTTCACTTTGTAAAGTGAAATGTGTCAAAGAACTTCTCATGGTACTCTGGCTGATTCTGGCTCTTTCCTCTGACTTGTACCAATTAAGAGCCTTGCTGTTGCTGCTGGATCATGCTTCTGCTATAAATTCATGTTTGGTGTTTGCTATTGAACTGGACTGCTGGTATCATGACAAGGAAGAGTGGGATTGCTGCAAAGAACTACTTGTAAATAGGTCCACAACACCATTTTTCTATTTTCTCTTCATTTTTATTTTTGTTTTTTGTTTTTTCAAGACAGGGTTTCTCTGTGTTGCTCAAACTGTCCTGGAATGTCGTCTGTAGACCAAGCTGGCCTCGAACTCAGAGATCTGTCTGCCTGTCTTGGGATTAAAGGTATGCACCACGACTGCCTGGCTATGTTTTATTTTATTTTATTTTATTTATTTATTTATTTTGGTTACCATTTTTCTATTAACCTTTCTTCCCTACCAAAGGCTTTTTTTTTCCTCTTTTCCAACAACTGAATGATGTAGGACTACTTTAAAAATATCACTTTAGCAGTCAAGAAAACAGTATATAAGTGCTATGATGCTCAATTGGTATAACCAGTTTAGGTAAACTAGCATTGCTTGTAATTGAATATTGATGTGAGCTACTAGGCAAAAAACCAAATGAAAGAGTGTGAACAACAAATCTTTGCTTAGAAACATTTTTTTATCACTTTATATCTGTGGGATTGTGTATCTAAACACCTCCATACTCATTTATCCACCACTTATTCACCATCTTTTTCTACATTCCTCTATATGTAACTTTCATCATTTCTTGCCCTGACTTCTCACATAACTCTAGTTTCAAATGATTTTCATTCTGTATTTACTATAACTAACTGGCCTTCATTTATGCTCATAAACTGTACTAAACTGACATTGCTATTTTAATAGGTCTAATTCTCATTTTCTGAAACCTTTGAAAAAGTTTAATATTATTGAGTGGATAGTATTTTGTGTGTACATGCTCAAATGTGTATGAGTGTGTATATGTGTTTGTACATGTGTGCTTGTATATGTGAGTTTGGGTTACAATACACACAACCATATCTGGTCTTGTTTAAAATTATTATTATTAATGTGAGTACAGAGTACAAACTCAACTTTGTTTGCAAAGAAAGAAAATACTTTACTGTCTAAGCTATCTCCTAAACCCCAAAATATCATTTTCTTTGTTTCTGCTACTTATTGCTTCAAATTTTACAGGATTTCTTCAGCTCTGAGGAGGAGGGGAGGTATTTTATAAAGACATCTATTAGATCTGCATATTCCAAAGTATCTCTCCCCATGTAATGTCTCGATTAAATATCTATAATTTTCCCATATTTTGCAGGAGGAAGTGGCCGTTTGCTTGATTTTCTCTTCCTTGTCTTAGAGTTACTATTGGTGTGATGAAACACCATGATCAAATAAATTTGGGAAGGAAATTTTTTTTTCTTTCTTGTGAAAAAAAAAACATTTCCTTCACGTAGGTACAAGCAGCACTTAGTCATTAAAGAATTTATGTCTAGGGGCTAGAGAGATGGCTCAGCAGTTAAGAACACCGACTGCTCTTCCAAAGGTCCTGAGTTCAAATCCCAGCAACCACATTGTGGCTCACAACCATCCATAATGAGATCTGATGCCCTCTTCTGGTGCTGTCTGAAGACAGCTACAGTGTACTTACATATGATAAATAATAAATAAAAAAAAAGAATTTATGTCTATAACTTAAACAGGATAAGGGTCTGGAGACAGAAGCTGATGTAGAATGCATGGTAAAGCATGAATTTCTGGCTTGCTCCTCATGACTTGAGCTCAGGACTAGCAGTCCAGGGTTTGCTTTACCGTAATAGGCTGTACTATCCCACATTAATCATGAACCAAGAACTTTTCTCAAATCATGCTCCCTCATCTCCAATGAGTATAGCTTATGTCAATTTGACACAAACCTAGCCATTACACTTGGGCATAAATTATTTTTTTCTCTTAGTTGTAGCTGCTTGTGTTATGAATGTTAATTATGTTCCTAAAAAAAATATAACTGTTTGCATGAGAGTGTCTCCATGTAGCTTCTGGGAACTTTTCTTCAGTTAGTTCTAATTGGTAAATAAAGATGCCAACAACCAAAAACTGAGCAGGGAAGACAGAAGAGGGACTTTAGGATTCCTGGGTTTGGGAATGCAAGGAGAGGAAGAGAAAGATCTACCATGCCAGGAGAGAATGGAAGAGAGGAGATACTCAGTGCTTGAGAAGAGTACAGGTCAGAGAGGTATGGCCATCATGTCAAGGAGCCAAGAAAGTGTGGCCCAGATACAGATAAGCCCTCTGGTCCCAGAACAGCCAAGAGAGAACATAGAATTAATCAGGAGTAACATGGGATTAACCACATGGAGGTTAGCCAGTGGCCCAGCTATTATGTTCTTTAAGGCTTGTGAAAATGTAAAAGCTGAGTGTGTGTCTTTCATTTGGGAACCTAGATGATTGAGGTAGTAGCAAAACTTGTCCTGGGGATTATAAAATATTTATTTAAACACTAAGTACATAAGAGTAAATCACAGTTTATGAAATTTATTTTTTCTCCTTAAACAGAAATAGATACTGCTCATGAAATTATACATATATATGTATATTATAAATTAATTTTCTGTCAGCTGACTTCTCATAGAAAAAAGTTCATAAAAAGGTTATAGAAAAGTTGTGATAGTGATCTTCAAACCCTCATTATTCTTGAGCTACCTTTACCAGCTGTATTTGTCAGGGTTCTCTGGAGTTACAGAACTTATGGAATATCTCTCTATACTGAAGGAATTTATTGTGATGACTTATAGTATGTAGTCCAACTAACCCAACAATGGGCAACTGTGGATTGAAAGTCCAATAATCTAGTAGTTTCTCAGTACCATTAAGCTCGTTGTCTGAGCTGGTCTTCTGTAGAAGTAGGTTCCAACAGATGTGCTGTCAAGTAAGTGCAAGAAGTCGAAGAAGAGTGAATCTTCCTTCATCCAATGTCCTTATGTAGACCTCCAGCAGAAGGTATAACCCAGATAAAGGTGTGTACCATGATACCTGGATCTGGGACATGTTTTGTTCCAGGCTGACCTTGAACCCAGAGATCACCTTGCCTCAGTTGCCTGGGATTAAAGCTTTTCATGGTCATCATACCTCAAGATATCCATGTCAAGATACAGGTCAGAAACTTGTATCTTCCAGTCTCAAGATCTGTATCACAGATGTGCTCTCTAATTCTGGATTGTAATTCATTCCAGATAAAGTCAAGCTAACAACCAGGAGTAGCTACCACACCAGCTAGTCCCTTCTCTTCTTCCTCAGCCCTTCCTCTAACCTGCTCTATCTGCAGACCTACAAGTGTGATTCTAGACCCACAGCCAAGGAATTCTCTCCATTTTTAATCCAGCATTTCTGGGCAAAGTCATTTTTTCCCATTCCCATCTCACCATCCTCTCTACCAGCTCCCCACATAAAACTCTCTCCATAGCCACAATGTTAGTTTCAGACCTACAACTTCCAAGACCTCTAGGTTTACAAGCATTGCTATGAGGATAAATTACTTATCATTTCCCATCATCTCCTACAGCCTGGGCCATCTCTGCACCACTAGCTTTGGTATTGGTCTCCATCTGTCTCCTTCAAAACTACTTTATTTAAGAGCCACCTTTGAATGTTGAGACATTCTTTGCCTTTTCCATCTTTCCCTGTGCCTGCTACCATCTCTTTCCTCAGAGACATGTGGGATGGGAACCGACTTTTCCTGAATAAATTAAATAGCTCACCCCTAAGCTTTAGCTGGTCTATCTCAGACCCTATAGTTCCTGAATTTGCCTGTAAAAAGAAAGTCATATTACAACACTAGTAACATATACAAACAAAAAATCCAAATGCTCAGGTCATATTGCAATAAACAAAAGCATCATTATTAGCTAAGACATCAGGTTTCTGACAAACTCACTAGTTCTATACAAATAATTTCTAACAAGAACTATGTACATGAATCACAGGACATGGAATTTGAAAGTAGAATCATAAGCTTTACAAAAATAATCAAAGGGATTTAAAATTTACAAACATTTAAGTATAGTCTGTATTATGTTAGGTGTATATTTGTTTTCATGTATGATATTTGGTATTGGATAACCAATGTTTTCATACATTCATATTTAGAGATAAGCAAACACACTCACATACACATACATATACATACTTAAGAGCAATTAATCATAAGATAAGAAAATAGAATTATTAGTTGCATTCTATCACATAAGAGGGAAAGAAAGTCATTAAAAAGATAGTTTCATGTTATTGTTATAGAGTTGACACAACACAGAGAAAAAAATCTACTCTATTTGGTATTATAATAACAAAATAGGTTTTCTGTATATATTAAAATCCACAGAAGTAGAAATCATTACAAGTGATCATTTATAAGTACTAAATTGAAAGCACTCTGTATTGGTAGTTTCTTGGAAGAAATGTAAAGTAGGGTAAATGTAACTGCATCTTCTCACTGAATAATAAATGTGAAAATAGTTGGAAAACTAGTAGTACTTTGACAGAGCATCCTTAATATGAATTAGCAAAGTGCTCCTACTGACATTTCACTTCTTTCTAGAAAACTTGTTTTGAAATTCTGAAAGGCTGACAAGGCATCTTATCACTTGAATACTTGCAGAACATGTATGGAAGGTCTCTAGTTAACTGCCCAACCCTGATAAAAAATAAAAGTATATGGATGGGGGACAAACTGAGAAACCACTTTCCACGTATGCTAGAATAGCAGTAGGCATTTAAATAGAAGTCAATGTAGACAATATTACTCATCCTCAAAGACCCTTTAATGCAAACAAACACATGGGATTAGTATAAGCTCTGCAGGGGGATTTACCTGTAATAGAGTAATATGAGCCAATGTTAAAATCTATTCTTAGTCATATAAACAGATATATCAAAAACCAATACATAAGTGCATATGAAGGTCAGTATCCTTAAACAGATATGAGCCATTATAAAGTTCACCTTCATGTACAATTCTAGTCCAATCTGAAAGATGAATAAGGACTATACATGAGTCATAATCAGACTCATAAAATAGATATCCTTCATTCTGCACTGATACAATGTTAGGAAAAACTAATAAATTGATGATAATAAAAATTAATTTTTGTAGAAAAAAAAAGCACCTTAATAAACATAAGGCTTGACACCGAGGGAGGGAGCTGGCTGAAGGACAAGCCCATAGGAAGAACAATGTCAGCTGGTCTGACCACCCAGTGCTCCCATTGTTCTTCTCAGCTGAGGTTTTTTGTTTTTGTTTTTGTTTTTCTCATGAAGGGGCTAGTGTAGACTTGGATGTCTTGGAACAAGTTCTGTTAACCAGGCTGGCCTCAAACACAAAGAGATCTACATATCTCTGCCTCTTCAGTGCTGGGATAAAAAAAAAATCTACCACTGCCCAACAAAAGACATATTTCTGGGTTTTTTATTGGATATTTTAATCCCTTTTCCTGATTTCCTCCCCAGAACCCACTATGCCATCCTCTTCCTTCTGCTTCTATAAGGGTGTGCACTTACCTACCCACTTCCAACTTCCTGACCTCATATTCCCCTACACTGGAGCATCTGGCCTTCACGTGACCAAGGGCCTCTTCTCCCATTGATGCTCCACAAGGCTATCCTCTGGTACGTATGCAGCTGGAGCCGTAGGACATTCCGTGTATACTCCTTCCTTGGTGGTTTAGACCCTGGGAGCTCTGGTTGGTTGATATTGCTGTTCTTCCTATGGGGGTGCAAACCCCCCTCAGCTCCTTCAGTCCTTTTCTTAACTTCTCCACTGAGGAGCCTGTGATCAGTTCAATGGTTGGCTGTGACCCAATTCTGTATACTTAAGGTCTGATTTCTAGCCACAGTTTTATTAGTTTAGTAGCATAAGATATATATTAATTGTGCCATGTAAAATATATTTATAATTTAGCACATATATAAATTTTCATGTATGATCCTGACTAAAACATCCTGAAACATATTTGTGGCTTGATTTTTAGAACATCTACATTAACTGCTATAAGATTTGCACAGATTTCAAAGCCCCTGTATCAATCTATTTGTGTAATCTATATGTGTAAGCCCAACATTTATTTTCATAATAATATTCATAGAATGCTTTCCTATTTTGATACCTGTAGCAACATTACTAGGCTGATTATTTAAAATCATTTAATTTATATAGATAAAATAGTAATTTGTTCACTTATTTTTTTCATATAGATCATACAAAGTGACATAATCACAAATATTAACTTTAAATTATAACCAGTTTTTCTACATCAAGCAGAGAAAACTGGAAAAACCTGAGAGAAAAGGATTTTATTTTGTTTTCTCTGTGTAGCCAAGTTGCAATCTAAATGCTAATCCCTCCTTAGCACAAAAATTTGAGATTACAAATGTAAATAACCAGTTCTCTAATATGATCAATAATGATTCTTGGAGTATCATTGGATTTTATACTTTTGTTTTCTTAAAATCCAATTTTAAATAATGTTGCTATGAACGGAGTGGAGATTGTGTACTTGTTGTATGTTGGAGCATCATTTGGATATATGCCCAGGAGTGGTATAGCTGGGTCCTCAGGTAGTACTATATACAAAATTCTGAGGAAGCACCAGATTGATTTCCAAAGAGGTTATACCAGCTTTCAATCGCACTGAGGAATAAAGAGGTAGGTATTCCTCTTTTTCCACATCCTTGCCAGCATCTGCTGCCACCTGAGTTTTTGATCTTAACCATTCTGATTGGTATTAGGTGGAATCTCAGGATCATTTTATTTTGCATTTCCCTGATGACTAAGGACGTTGAACATTTCCTTATTTTTTAACTTTTTATTTATTATTTTATTTATTTACATTTCAAATACTATCCCCCTTCGTTATTCCCCTTCAAAAACCCCTTATTTCATCACACCCCTGCTTGTTCTTTGAGATAATAAACAACATAGCTAGACCCCAGAGGCAGTATCCAAATTAACAAAATCAGAAATGAAAAAGGAGACATGACAACAGAAACAGAAGAAATTAAAAAAAAAATCGTCAGATCCTAGTATAAAGGCCTATACTGAACAAAACTGGAAAATCTAGAAGAAATGGATGGTTTTTTAGGCAGATACAACATACTAAAGTTAAATAAAGAGCATATAAACTATCTAAACAGGCCCATATTTCACAAGGAAATAGAAGACTCCCACCACCAAAAGTAAGGTCCAGGGCCAGATAGATTTAGTGCAGAATTCTACTAGACCTTTAAAGAAGACCTGATACCAATATTCCTCAAACTATTCCATAAAATAGAAACAGAAAGAACACTACCTAACTCCTTCTATGGATCTACAATTACTCTGATACCTTAACCACACAAGGACCCAGAGAACTTCTCCAGTTGATAAACAACTTCAGCAAAGTGACTGGATATAAAATAAACTCAAACACATCAGTAGCCTTCATTTATACAAATCTTTAATCCTTTTTTAAGTCCAGACTTCAGCCCCCTCTGAGTCTTCCCACTGACTACTCCCCATACCATACATCCTCACCCCTTCCCTGTCTCCAAAATAATGTCCCCACTCCCCCCCCCATCCCACAAAACCTCCCCACTCCCTAGGGCCTCAAGTCTCTTGAGTATTGGATGCATCTTCTCTCACTGAGGCTAGACCAGGCAGTCCTTTTCTATATATCTGTTGGGGGCCTCATGTAAGCTGCTGGATTCTGCCTCCTTGGTGGCTCAGTGTCTGAGAGATCTCAGGGGTCCAGGTCAGTTGAGACTGCTGGTCTTCCCATGGGGCTGCCCTCCTCCTCAGCTTCTTTCAGCCTTTTCCCTATTCAACCACAGGAGTCCCTGTCCATTGTTTGGATGCTAGTATCTGCATCTGACTCTTTCAGATTCTTGTTGGGTGTCTCAGATGGCAGCCATGGTAGGCTCCTTTCTGAAAGCACACTGCAGCATCAGTTACAGTGTCAGGGCTGTGGGCCTCCTCTTGAACTCAATTGGGCCTGTCACTGAACCTCCTCTCTCTCTCTCTCTCTCTCTCTCTCTCTCTCTCTCTCTCTCTCTCTCTCTCTCTCTCTCTCTCTCTCTCTTCGTACAGTTCCTTCAGACAAGAACACTTCTGGGTCAGAGTTTTTGACTGAGTGATGGCAACCCCATCCCTCCACTTGATATGCAAATCTTGAGTGGAGGTTATTGATTACTCTTGTACAGATTTTATGAAGTTCTCCAATCTTTAAATATAGTGTCTTTTGAGGATTTAAAAATTGGTTATTTTATTTACTTACATTTCAAATGTTATCCACAGGCCATCAAGGGGATCACTTTCAAAATGTAAATAAATTAAAAAACAATTTTAAAAATCCTATTTTAAATCCCCCAAAGACACTATATTTAAGCATTAGAGAAAATCATAAAATATCTACAAGAGAGATCATTAACAACCACATCACATTTGCACATATAACATAATGTCTCACTGTGAATATAAATACACTGATTATTATAGCATTCAGTGTCCGTTCCTTCTCCATTGAGACTCTCTTAAGGAAAGTCACAATAGCTTTGTACGACATAGTTGCACTAATTTATAAAGTAAGTTTATATAACCTAACATCTGAAAACCTCTTCTGTAAAAAATAAAATAAAATAAATTTTATTCTAAATATTTAACTTAATTTCTCTTTATTCCTCCACAACTGTCCAAATTCCATTTCTTTATAAAAAATCATACAAAATTTCAAAAAAACCCTATAGATATCATACATATTTTTGTGGTTTACAGTTGTAACAAAAGGAAAAGTTTATGTATTATGGCAGAATAGGAATATTGCATTTCTAAAATGAAATCCTAATTCTTGGTAAAGTAGAATGTAACATTATTTATAAATATGGAATTTTATAATACCTAAAATGAAGTGATTCACATGGGATTCAAACCAGTATAATAGGTGCCTCCATTAACAAGGGAGAATTTAGGCCTCAAGCCAATATTCATAGCAGAAATTATAGAGTTAAAGATTGAGTTGCTTAACTGTCAACCTACAAATTCCAAAGGTATTAAATAGTGATCACCAAGTTAAAACAATTATAGAGTGATTAAATCTAAATTATTATTACAAGTAATAACCTCATAAATTGGAAAACTAACTCCAGTCACGAAGGAGAATTTTGGATTGTTGCATTTTTTTTTCCATTTCAAAGAAATGAATTCCTGTCCTTTGGTAAAGATAAAACTAGAATTTAAAATTTCAAAGTGAAATTAAATGTATTCAAAAGGATATTCTATATATAAAGAAATAATTCACATGCTATTTGTGGTTTATGTGTTCATTTATTTTACTCAATAAAAACATTTCATGAATAGTGCTATCAGAATGTAGTTACAAATAGGTCACTAACGTTTAGTCCAGCTGAGTGAAACACTCAAAACAAGTTGATCAGTGTGATTAACATGTCTTTCATAAAAAATAATACTTAACTATAACTATAATTAATACTTTCAAAGATAAATTATTTTTTACTTATCCCCATTTAAAAATAATTACTGTGTGAATATTCATGACAATATTTTTCATTTCTTTGAAACCACTGTATAAACAAACATAAGTGAACCTAACAAATAAACACCTAAGGAATGTTAATTATAGATATCAAATTCATGTTAAGAAATAAGGATTCTCATGATAAAGATTAAGCATAAAACAAATAAAAATAGATTTGAAAAATATTCTTATAGTTGGACACACAGGAAAAAATTGCATGTTTAAGTTATGTATTATTTCATTTTAAAATAATCATTGGTGAGCTTTATCCATTTAGAAGGAATAAAGTATGACTCATTTTGCTCATATGAATGCATTTTTAGCTTATATGTATTATTATCTAGCTGTCACAAATGTACTTGAATTTGATGTGAAAGGAACACTGGATTTGACCAGTGGAAACATGTTTTCTATTTTTATTAGAGAAATATGATTCACCTGAAGAAAATGGTTGGGGGGCAAATTTATATTGTAAAAGAGTTCCTGGCACTTAGTGCACATATACATGAAAATTAAAGTTTTGCAATGAATTCTGGGAACTACATATGAACACTAATAAAAACTTTTGTATCAGGCAATCATTATTATAATATTCAGCTGAGAATATACATACAAAACTTATTTTGATATGAGAAAGGATATAAAAATTATAGAGACAAAGGAAAAGAATATTTTGGGTAGTTATTTAATATAATCTGAACTCTAAATGACCTAGTGTGTTCCTAGTTCTGTTATGTATATTTTGTGCAGTAGGAAATAAATGGATCAAAGTAAGGACCTGTTGTAGAAGATATTCACTTCCAGTATAAGCAATAGATACAGAACATGTGGTTAGATATAAAATTAGCTCAAATAAATCAGTGCACTTCCTTTATAAAAATGATAAAAAAGACTGAATAAGAAATTAGGAAAACAACACCCTTCACAATAGCCAGAAATAATAAAAATATATTGGGGTAACTCTAACCAAACAAGTGAAAGATCTGTGTGACAATAACTTCAAGTCTTTCAAGAAAGAAATCAAGGGAAGGGATGCGATTTTCATCTCAAAGTCAAAAACTCTCGCCCAGAATTTTTCCTGTCTGAAAGAACTTAGGGAACAAAAATGGTGAAGAGTCTGAGGAAAAAATGGTCCAGCAACATGCCCAAACTGGGATCCAGCTCAAGGAGAGGTCCCAAGGCCTGACACTATTCCTGAGGCTATGAAACACTCTTAAACAGGGGCCTATCACAATTGCTCTCCAAAAGACCAAACAAGCAACTGAAAGAAAACCCAGATGTCCTTCAACAGAGGAATGGATACAGAAAATGTGGTATATTTACACAATGGATTACTACTCAGCTATTCAAAGCAATGAATTCATGGAATTCTTAGGCAAATGGATGGAACTAGAAAATATTCTGAGTGAGGTAACCCAATCACAAAAGAACACACATGGTATTCACTCACTGATAAGTGGATATTAGCCCAAAACATGGAATACCTAAGATACAATTCACAGACCACATAAAGCTCAAAATAGAAGGAAGACAAATTTTGTATGCTTCGGTTCTTCTGAGAAGGGGAATAAAATACTCACAGGAGTAAATATGGAGATAAAGTGTAGAGCAGAGACTGAAGGAAAGTCCACATAGAGACTGTCCCACCTAGGGATTTTCCCATGTACATCCACCAAACCCTGGCACTATTGTGGATGCCAAGAAATGCTTGCTGAAAGGAGCCTGATATGGCTGTCTCCTGAAAGTCCCTGCCAGAGCCTTGCAAATACAGATTCGGATGCTCTCAGCCAACCATTGGACTAAATGTAGGGTTCCCAATGGAGAAGTTAGAGAAAGGACAGAAGGAGCTGAATGGCTTTGCAGTCTCATAGGAAGAACAACAGTATCGACCAACTAGATCTCCCAGAGCTCACAGGGACTAAACCATCAACCAAGGGGTACACATGGCTCAAGTTTCATATGTAGCACAGGATTGCCTTGTCAGGCATTAATAGGAGGAGAGGTGCTTGGTTCTATGAAGGCTTGATAGATACCCCAGAGTAGGGGAATTGAGGGCAGGGAGGTGGGAGTCGAGGGGTGGAGGAACACCCTCATAGAAGCAGGAGGAGGGAGGATAGGTTAGGGGGTTTCTCGAAGTGGGGAAGGAATCAGGAAAGCGGATAACATTTTAAATGTAAATAAAGAAAATATTCAATAAAAATAAAAAGGCTGATGCAGATACTTACATCCAACCCATGGACAGAAGCCAGGAACCACCGTGGTTGAATTAGGGAAAAATTTTAAGAAATTGAGGAGGAGAGTGAACTTATAAGAAGACCAACAGTCTCAACTAACTTCTACCTGCAAAATCTCTAAGACACTTGGACACCAAAGAGGCAGCATACACCAGCTGACATGAGGTCCGCAACACATATACACCAGAGGACTACTGGGTCTGGACCCAGAAAATGCACCTGGAGTCCCTAGGAAGCTTAGAGTAGGATGGGAAGTCATGGAGTGGGGACACTTCATGGAGATGGGGAGGAGGAAGGAGGGGTAGGATGTGGAACAGTCAGAGAGTAGACCAGGTGGGGGATAAAATTTGGAGTATAAAAAAATATAAATGAAAAAAAGAGTATGCACAAGTGACTATTGACACCTTTTCCGGCTTTCTAGTTGCAACTGCCTTAACAGGAAAAGCAATTAGAAATGTAATTGGTCATTGCCTAGGTTGCTTTTCCAAATCATATTAAAATAGATAACGGAACTGGCTATTGCAGACAAGTATTTGAGATGTTTTATTGACACTTTAATATTACCCACATTACTGGGATTCCTTATAATCATCAAGAACAAGGTATTGTGAAACAGCTATTGTGGAATTTTAGTAAAACAGTGTCTTCTTTAATTAAAAAGGGGAGTGGGAGTTATATCCTCATACACCACAAAATTATTTAAATGATATTATTTTATTTTAATTTTTTTAAAAAAATTGGATGGCAAGGGACTCTCTGAGTGTCTATGGCACCCTACAACTAGGCATACTTATGCCTAGGTGAAATGGAAGGATCTATATACTGGCATATGGCATGATCTGGATCAGGTATTTAATATGGGGAAGAGGGCATGTTTGTGCTTTTCCTACAAGATGCTGAAGGAGCATGCTAGCTGCTAGAGGGATTGGTGACACATGCTGGTGCTAGGACAAAGTATGATACTGATCTGTGCTCTTCCTGAGTGCCCTGACAATGGTGACTGGGAAGCTGTATTGGACCTTTGTTCCTGACACACCTTTTCTTATCTATAACCCAGATTTTACAAGCTGCCTTGCCTCAAGCTTTTAGATCTTGTGGGGTGAAGAACACGAAGAGTGTGGAAACTGACTTAGAAAAATTAATCAAATAGAGAAGTTGTTATAATGAATCTTCTCTGTCCTTTAATGTGACTAGTTATTCTGACTCAATCATGGACTGGTCTAGAAATCATTAGAATATTGGAAATAACAGTCTTCATTTGGAAGGCTGGTTCTGGACATTTTCAGAGACATATTTGGAAGTTAGCTGCAGTTCTTTATAAGATGTTAGAAATAGATAAAATTGGGAAAGGATCTAGATTTCAACCAAATATTAATGCATGTGCTAAGTCTCTCAATCTGTTTTATTAATTGGTCATGTTAAATTACTTTTGAGTCAGAAGCCATCTCGTGTCATACTAAATACCAATGAATTTGTGTTACTTCTAAATTTTACAATGATAGAGGGCAAAAGTTCAAAGACACTTCTGAGTGTTTGATATAATTTCAACACCTCTCTGGATATTTTAACATTGCATACTGAGATTATGAATTTAAAGAATGCTACTCCACTGAGTTTTGATACTGCTGATATTGCTGGTAAAATTATTCATAGCATGAAGTTAGTATTTCCATCCTGGTCAAGCTTCAAGAGTGACATATATGGCTTGAACATGCTAGCCCTTCTTGTCCTTGGAATACATTTATTCCTGTCCATAGTGTTAAAGCGTACCCTTAATAATAACATGTTGGTGGCCAAAGTACATGACTTGAAACTAAAAACAAGCCTCCAGACAGAGTCTTTAATTTAACAGTCTGGCAAGCCAAGAACAGGTAAGATTCTGCACAGAACCTCACCAACCTAAGACAAAGGCATGCGCCGAAAGGCCGTGTGTGTTTATAAATAAATGCTAATAAGGCTGTGTTTGTTTATTAATAAGCACCAGTAAGTCTGTGTTTGTTTAAATAACACAAACAACTTTGAAGATGGGTAAGGAAGGGATTCTGGTCAAAATGGCCTAAGACAGGCTCAGCCTTGTTTATGAAATAAACAGGGGGTTGGGGGAGATGTAGAGATCCTTATTGGTGTGCCTTGCCACCTGGGAGGAATCTGATATTGGCCAAGGAGCTTGACATTGGCCAAGAACAAGGAAACAGACTTCAGGCAAGAATCTAACTTTAGGTTATAATAGGGAAGTAGGTTAAGGCAGGAATTTTAATCTTAGGGTGGAACAAAGGAAGTAGGTTTCAGGCAAGATGTTGGGCTTGGACAAGGAAGTGGATTCAGGTATTGGTTATTCTGACACACCTTTGGAAACTGTCACTGTTTAGTAAACTCAGGATTTTGCTTATTATTTGCTTATTGTGTTTATTGTCTTGCTTATTCCTCATTGTACTACTATTGCCCTTAATACTTGCAAGTAATTAAAATGGTATAAAAACGGATTGGAAAAAATTAAACCTGTTTTCAGTCCAAGAATTGACTGAGGTCATGCTAAAATCAAATCAAAACAAAACAAAAAACAAACAAATAAACAAAATACTCTTTCAGTACAATAATACAAGCCCAAATATCATTGAAAAACTTTTTAATGAACTTAATTACATATTTTCCATGCAAACTGTGATGAATTAGAATTTGTAAAATTGCTGATATAATCAACAACTAACAGCCAAAAACAGACTCCTGAAAATATTCAGAATTCTATCTAAAGGCAAGAGGTGGTCCATAGACATATCCACAATTTTTAAGGAAATTCCTAGGTAACAAAATGACATAGTTAAATTTTAATCCTGACACAAAACAGTAAAAAATTGTATAAAGTATCATTCTGAAGGAGCATTCCATATTATAAGATGATGCCAATCTTTGTTAAGAGTTTTGTTGAAATAAGAGAAGAAATTCTGGTGTAGATAATGTGTAGAAATATACAGAACCAAAAAGTAGAGCAGGTCAAATAAAATAATTTTTACAGAACCCAGTAACAGCAAGCTAATGCAATTTCCCACATTCTTCACATTAATCAGAGCACCAGATGGTCTATTCTATTCTCTGGGGAAAAATTTTCCTTTACAGCTTCAAAGTAAAGGGTTTTCACAGATTCAGATTCATATACACTCTCATCTGTACATAATTCACATGCTAAAGTTCACTATTCTTCAAAATAAAACTGTTTCTCTCCTACCAAGTGTTAATATATGAGTGAATGCATGGATACATGTAACTTATTTGAAAGATGTATAAAAGCTAAGAGGCACACTATAAATAACTGTTTCATTGTCTTTTTTTTCTTCAATCTTCTCTAAATTGACTGCTATGGGCAGAGAGAACATCCTAGTAAGAGAATAATAGTCTCTTTATGCCAAAAAATAAGTGCACGCAGGACAATATTAATTACACCAAGTGGTAATTATACAAGTTATTTGTGTGAAACAATGAATTTTCAAGGAATAAGGTTCTTACTCATTGCTTTGTTTCCCACATTTATTTGTTTACTAAATAAAATTGTGTTGCAGTAAAATTTCTTTTATTAGCCTAAAGGAGGATTGAGAGTCTTAGCACATAGTTATGAAGTGATTCAGTTTCAAAACTGTAGCTCTTAATGCAATTGTGTAAAATTAGCTATAAAGTGAACCAAACATTCAAAAATAAATGTAAAAGAAAGATACTTATCAACAGAGAGACAGAGAGAGAGAGAGAGAGAGAGAGAGAGAGAGAGAGAGAGAGAGAGAGAGAGAGAGTTAGCTTTCACAATTAACCTCCACTGAAAACATAGTATAACACCAAAGAGGATGTGACAAAGAGGATGTGATTACTTCTCTTGAATATTAATGTTCTTGCATTTCATATTCTAATTCCAAAATTAACTGACTTTTTAGAGTATTTTCAAATACTTATGTATGACTGGTGCAAAAGCACTACTCAGATGCAACTATTATCTTTCTCATCAGATTAACTAAATAAAATAGCCCTCTACAAATTCTTTAGGAAGTTTCAGCTAAAGATTTTCTTACTGATGCGTATTTGTTAATCATAAAATGAGTCACAAGAGATGAATGTCTTTGACGTTGACCCTATACTGGAGTCCCAACATGTTGGAAAATTTAGGAATTTAAATATAGGTATCTAATGTTAGCTACAGATATTGTCAAGTCAGTGCTTCAACTGCTCTTTGTTCAGTGCAGTTCTTACTTGTATGGACAAATGTGAAACTTAAGAAAAGATTAAAACTTATTTTCACACATCTTCTGTAGCTTTCATATATTTTCATGATAAAATTCTCATAGATATACATCTGTGAAGAGAAAATTCTAACCACCAAACTCTGTTACAACTAAAAAAACAAATAAGAAACTTTTATATACTAGGTAAAGATGCAGCATACTTATGGAAAACAGACAAGTGAGTTTAAAAAATAATTTTAGCAAATTTTGCTCCTAAAGCGTTCAATCAGTAAAAGATGATATATATTAAACTCTAGAGAGTGACCCTCGCCTGGAGGGAGTGTAGCAGCCTCCCCCATCTTTGCTTCGGTGACAGAGCAGACAGGAACTCCAGGTACACACAGAGATATCCCGAGTATAACATCACTTCGGACCCAGCCAGCTAAGGTTCCCGCTTCTCCCAAGAGCCAGGCAACTCCGTAGTCGTCTGGGTGCCAGCTTTGCTGTGGAACATCTGCCCTGCAGAGTGACCCACACCTTGAGGGATTGCAGCAGCCTCTGCCATCTTTGCTCCGGCGACCCAGCAGACATGGACTCCAGGTTCACAGAGATATCCTGAGTATAACATCGATTGGGACACAGTCAGCTAGGGTGCTGCCTGCACCCAAGAGCTGGGCAGCTCTGGGGTCACCTATGCGCCAGCTCTGCTGTGGGACATTTGTCCAGAAGAATGATCAGCACCTGGAGAGAGGACCACAGCCTCTGCCATCTTTACTCAGGTGATAGATCAGACAGGGACTCTAGCGTGCCATCTCCAATTGGCTCAGGAAGCCAACTCTCTACCCAGTTGCTCGGAGGAGTCAGCCAGCACAGGAGAGACATGAATTACAGAGCAGAGGAGCTGTCTTCTGCCACTGAGTACCATATCCAAGGATACACGGAGGAAACTAACCACTCAGGAATACAGAGAGGACTGGTGGTAAAGTAGGACCACCCCTGCAACTTCAGAAAAGTGGCCTGATATAAAATTAACTCAAGCAAATCAGTAGCCTTCCTATACTCAAAGGATAAACAGGCTGAGAAAGAAATTAGGGAAATGACACCCTTCACAGTAGCCACAAACAATATAAAGTATCTTGGTGTGACTCTAACCAAACAAGTGAAAGAACTGTATGACAAGAACTTCAATTCTCTAAAGAAAGAAATCGAAGAAGACCTCAGAAGATGCAAAGATCTTCCATGCTCATGGATTGGCAGTATTAATATAGTAAAAATGGCTATCCTGCCAAAAGCAATATACAGATTCAATGCAATCCCCATCAAAATCCCAACTCCATTTTTCATAGAGTTAGAAAGAGCAATTATCAAATTCATCTGGAATAACCAAAAACCCAAGATAGCTAAAACTATTCTCAACAGTAAAAGAACTTCTGGGGGAATCAGTATCCCTGACCTCATGCAGTACTACAGAGCGATAGTGTTACAAACTGCATGGTATTGGTAGAGTGACAGGCAGGTAGATCAGTGGAACAGAATTGAAGATCCAGAAATGCATCCACACACCTATGGTCACTTGATCTTTGACAAGAGAGCTACAACCACTCAGTGGGAAAAAAAAAGATAGCCTTTTCAATAGATGGTGGTGGTTCACCTGGAGATCAGCACACAGAAGAATGCAAATCGATCCATTCTTTTCTCCTTGTACTTAGCTCACATCCAAGTAGATCAAGGACCTCCACATAAAACCAGAAACACTGAAACTAATAGAAAAGAAACTGGGGAAGTGCCTTGAGCACATGAGCACAGGGGAAAATTTTCCTGAACGGAACACCAATAGCTTATGCTCTAAGATCAAGATTTGACAAATGGGACCTCATAAAATTACAATGTTTCTCTAAGGCAAAGGACACTGTCAAAAGGACAAAATGGCAACCAACTCATTGGGAAAAGATCTTTACCAACCCTACAACCGAAAGAGGGCTAATATCCAAGATATACAAAGAACTCAAGAAGGAAGATTCCAGAGAGCCAAATAACCTTATTAAAAAATGGGGTACAGACTAAACAAAGAATTTTCACCTGAAGAATATCGAATGGCTGAGAGACACCTAAAGAAATGTTCAACATCCTTATCATCAAAGAAATGCAAATCAAAACAACCCTGAGATTCCACCTCACACCAGTCAGAATGGCTAAGATCAAAAACTCAGGAGGCAGCCGGTGCTGGCAAGGATGTGGAGAAAGAGAAACACTCCTCCACTGCTGGTGAGATTGAAAGCTGGTAAAAACACTCTGGAAAGCAATTTGGTGGTTCCTCAGAATACTCGGCATAATACTACTGGAAGACCCAGCCATACTACTCCTGGGCATATACCCAGAGGGCTCTCCAACATGCAATAAGGACACATGCTCCACTATGTTCATAGCAGTCTTATTTATAATAGTCAGAAGCTGGAAAGAATCCAGACGTTCATCAACAGAGGAATGGATTCAGTAAATGTGATATATTTACTCTATGGAATAGTACTCGGCTATTAAAAACAATGAATTCATGAAATTCTTAGGCAAGTGGGTAGAACTGGAGAATGTCATCCTGAGTGAGGTGACCCATTCACAAAAAATCACACATGATATGCACTCACTGATAAGCGAATATTAGCCCAAAAGCTTGGAATACCCAAGGAACAGTTCACATATCAAAGGATACCCAAGAAGGAGGAAGGCGATGTGCCCGGTCCTGGAAGGGTTCAATGTGGCAGTGTAGGAGAATATCAAGAAGGGGAGGTGAGAGTGGATTGGTTGGGTAGCAGGGGGAGGGAAGAGGTCGTATGGGACTTTTGGGAAGGGGGGAACCAGTAAGAGGGAAATTATTTGAAATGTAAATAAAGAATATACCTAATAAAAAATTGAAAAAATAAACTCTATATGAATTAGACACATATTTCTATTTTTTTTAAATTTATATTCCAAATCACTTCCCCTTTCCCGTTTCCTCCCTCCCCGAAAGTCCCATAAGCCCCCTTCCCTCCCTCTTTTCTCCATTCAACCCCCTCTCGTTACTCTGTCCTGTCGTTCCCCTACATCCAGTCTTTCCAGGACCTGGGGTCTCTCCTTCCATCTTTTTAGAAATCTATTGATATGCGGATTGTGTCTAGGGTATTCCGAGATTCTGGGTCAATATCCCCTTATCAGTGACTGCATACCATGTGTGTTCTTTTGTGATTGGGTTACCTCACTAAGGATGATATTTTCAAGATCTGACCATTTGCTTAGGAATTTCGTGAATTCATTGTTTTTGATTGCAGAGTAGTATTCCATTGTGTAGATATACCACATCTTCTGAATCCATTCCTCCGTTGAGGGACATCTGGGCTCTTTCCAGCTTCTGGCTATTATAAATAAGGCTGCTATGAACATAGTGGAGCATGTGTCCTTATTGTATGCAGGTAAAGTCTCTGGGTATATGCCCAGGAGTGGTATAGCCAGATCCTCCGGGAGTGTCATGCCCAGTTTTCTGAGGAACCGCCAGACTGCTTTCCAGAGTGGTTGTACCAGCCTGCAATTCCACCAGCAGTGGAGGAGTGTTCCTCTTTCTCCACATCCTCGCCAACAACTGCTGTCTCCTGTGTTTTTGATCTTAGCCATCCTGACTGGTGTGAGATGGAATCTCAGGGTTGTTTTGATTTGCATTTCCCTAATGACTAAGGATGATGAACATCTCTTTAGGTGCTTCTCAGCCATTAGATATTCTTCAGGTGAGAACTCTTTGTGTAGCTCTGTACCCCATTTTTTAATAGGGTTACTTGCCTCTCTGGAGTTTAACTTCTTGAGTTCTATATATATATTGGATATTAGCCCTCTGTCGGATGTAAGGTTGGTAAAGATCATTTCCCAGTTAGTTGGTTGCTGCTTTGTCTTTTTGACAGTGTCTTTTGCCTTGCAAAAACTTTGTAATTTAATGAGGTCCCATTTGTCTATTCTTGATCTTAGAGCATAAGCTATTGGAGTTCTGTTCAGGAAATTCTCCCCTGTGCCCATATGTTCAAGGTTCTTCCCTAGATTCCCTTCTGTTAGTTTCAGTGTGTCTGGTTTTATGTGGAGATCTTTGATCCACTTAGAATTGAGCTTAGTGCAAGGAGATAACAATCAGCATATCAATAGATTTCTAAAAAGATGGAAGGAGAGACCCCTGGTCCTGGAAAGACTGGATGTAGGGGAACGCCAGGACAGAGTAATGAGAGGGGGTTGAACGGAGAAAAGAGGGAGGGAAGGGGGCTTATGGGACTTTCGGGGAGGGAGGAAACGGGAAAGGGGAAGTGATTTGGAATGTAAATTAAAAAAATAAAATAAAATTAAATTAAAAAAAAAAAAAAAAAAAAAAAAAAAAAAAGAATGGGTCAATTTACATTCTTCTGCATGTTGACCTCCAGCTGAGCCAGCACCATTCGTTGAAAAGGCTATCTTTTTTCCACTGCATGGTTTTAGCTCCTTTGTCAAAGATCAAGTGACCATAGGAGTGTGGATTCATTTCTGGGTCTTCAATTCTGTTCCATTGATCTACATGTCTGTCACTGTACCAATACCATGCGGTTTTTAACACTATTGCTCTGTAGTACAGCTTGAGGTCCAGGATACTGATTCCCCCAGAGGTTCTTTTACTCTTGAGAATAGTTTTAGCTATTCTGGGATGTTTTGAGTTAGGAACTTTTTACATTTTGCATTTTCTTTGATTGTATCAATGTTTTCTATGGTATGTTCTGCACCTGAGATTCTCTTTTCTATCTCTTGTATTCTGTTGGTGATGCTTGAATCTATGAATCCTGATCTCTTTCCTAGGTTTTCTATTTCCAGGGTTGTCTCCCTTTGTGATTTCTTTAGTCTTACTATCTCCATTTTTAGATCTTGAATGGTGTTGTTCATTTCCTTCACCTGTTTGATCATGTTTTCCTATAATTCTTTAAGGGATTCTTGTGTTTTCTCTTTAAGCACTTCTACCTCCTTACTTGTGCTGACCTGTATTTCTTTAAGGCAGTTATTTTTGTCCTTATTATCCTCTATCATCATTTTGAAATGTGAATTTATATCAGAGTCTTGCTTTTCTGGTGTTTTGGGGTACCCAGGGTTTGCTGGGTTGGGAGAACTGGATTCTGATGATGCCAAGTAGCCTTGGTTTCTGTTGCTTATGTTCTTGCCCTTGCCTCTTGCCATCTGTTTCTCTCTGGTTTTAGCTGATTTTGCTGTCCTTGTCTGTGGCCTGTCCTTCCTTCAAGACTGTATGTCAGTACTCCTGGGAGACCAGTTCTCCTCAGTAGGAGTTGGGGTATGGAGAGCTGTGGCACAGGGTCAGCTCCAGGTTGCAGACAAACCAGAATGATGCTGTCCCTGGCTGTTCCTTAGTTCATGTATTCTGGTGGCTCTTCTCAGGTCTCTCTTGGGTCATGAATTTGAGTAGAAGTTGTGGTCTTACCTGTGTTAACTCCTCAATGACCAACTCTCTCCTGTTGGTATTTGGATATGGAACAATGTAGCACAGGATGGGCTCCAGGTACAGATAGAATCTGGAAGGATCCTGTCCCAGATTGCTTCTCGGTTCCTGTGTACAGAGGTTTCCAAGCAGGTCCCGCTGAGCACAAGTGGACGTCTTACCTGTGTTCATAGGCTGTCTGCTCTTCTGGGAAACCAGCTCTCTCCAGATGGTATTTGGGCATGGAGCGCTGTGGCATAGGATCAGCTTCAGGTGCAGATGCAAAAAAGATGTTTCCAATAATCATGAACTATATTTCGTTGACTTACCCATGTATGTATGTATGTATGCAAATTCATGAACAGCATCAACTTCCTGTTCTTTACCTTCTTAACATATGTAGTTTAACAATAACATTGTTAATGGTTAGGTCCTCTAAGCTTGATTGAGCTGCACAAGTTGCAACTCTCTTTAGCTTCTTTCATAGAGCTAGGAAAAATCTTCTTTTGCCACATTTGAATCTTGGCAAATGGTGAACACAATAATTATTTATACACAAACAAGTATAGATGTGCATATATAAACAGATAGATAGATAGATAGATAGATAGATAGATAGATAGATAGATAGATAGATAGATAGATAGATAGATAGGTGCATACATACATACATAGATAAGTAGATAGATAAAAGATACATAGATGAATCAAAATAGATAGAGATATATACCCATATATATGTTTGTGTATGTATGTATGCACATATGTAGGTAAGTATGTATGTTTCTATGTGTAATAGGATTGACAAATTTTAAACAAAAGGTGAAAAGGCATCAAATAGTGTTAAAATAAAAAGTAGAGTTTCTTCCTCATGTATGTTTATGTCTTTTTTTTTTTGAACATTTGAGAAATGATTTAGTGGATAGAAACACTCACTGCACAAGTTGGATGACAAAAAATCCATCCCTACACTCATATAATAAGTCAGACACAGTGGCATATAACAGAGCACAGCAGTATTACAGTAAACCAGGTGGCACAGCTATACCAGGGGTATCAGCATTGAGGTCACTAGGCTAACTGTATCTGGAATATACAGCATAAACTGCACCATAAACTCTGTTTATGGAAGAATATACCATACTGAAATTTATTCTCTCCTTCATACAAAGGTTGTAGCATGCATGTGCCTGAATACATCCATAAATAAATATATAATTAAATCTCAATTGGAATACAATATTTCTGTTATTCTTTTTATGACATTATACTAACCTAATAAGAGAATTTAGTTACTCAGAAGAAAAACTTTGGTGATGTTTAAGAAATTAGTTTCTCATGAGATAATTAATGATATAACAAATGTCTTTTGAAGCAGTACTAGGTAGAATAATATGGATATGTCAGTGAATGTCTTATAGGAAATATGTGATTTGATTTTAAACTTGCCTTTGGCATGAATGTAATGGTAAAATGACAAGGAGCTATTACATTTTATTTTTCTTGACTATAACCTTCATAGATTTTTATGGGTCAGTGGTAAGAGTTCATGTTGACTGTTGGGAGGAGGAAGTTGATAGGGTTGGTGAGCTGACATGTCACTTTTTGACTTTCCACTTGTGTGATCAGATATTCAGCAACCACTTAGATATTGTAGTCTTTCACACAGCAACAATTGTTTAAATAATTGTTTTTTTTTTAGGATTATGTTAGTATACAATTTTTTGATAATTATTTTGTCATTGTTATAAAAATCTAATGAGTTATTTCTAAAGTAAATTTTAAAAATAATAATTATGTTAAATAATTATTTTGATATGGGAAATGCTATTGTGCATAAACAATTTACCATTTAGTATTAGAAAAATATATAATATAAATATGAAATGTTTTTTGCTAACAACTTGACTTTTCATCTGACATAAATTCCCACATTCTAAAAGTTGGAGAAAAATTAGTAGTTCTTTCAAAGTAAAAGAGTAAACACTGGTTTCATTGTCATCTTAAGTAATTTGCAAAGTCTAAAAGCTTATGATATAATAATTTTACAAGTGATTATAATCCAATTATGACACTTAATCAGAACTGTGCATTCCAGATGTGTAAGACTCTTAGCATCAGTAAGACTTGTATTTAATGATTTGTGTGGAGACAAAAAAGCAGAAAAAGAGTGCTTCGGTTTTAGATATCCATTATAAGTACTGCACACACTAATCGTTCAATAAGCGTCTCTTTCATAGAAGAATCTAAGCAAGAACTCCATTTAAAACATGGACAAGGGCACAGAAAGATGTTTTGAAAGTGATGGTGTTGAATAAGAACTTGTCAACTGTTCCTGTGGCAGTCCTGCTGGATAAACTTCTCTCTGTTACAGAGTTTGTACATATTTTTTTCAAGTATAAGTGAGTCATTCAATGGGAGCCTAGAAGTGTGAAAAACAATGAGCCATTACGTTTTTTTTTTCCTCCTACTTCATGGCTATAAATTCTGTCATATTATATATAAGTATGATTCCATCTGTAGATATAGATCAGTTTATGGCCTACTCACTTATGTAGTTTAGTTCATAATATTGAACATTGTAGTATAAATTGCAATTTTCTATGACTTAGACCTGCTTTTTGTTACTGTTCTTTATTGCAAACACATATATTCATTGGAAAAGAATTCCCCAGTTGATATAGTATGAACAATTCAAGCTACATTCATCACCATCACCAAAAAAATAACTCACATTTCCCACACTCTTAAAGCAGTTGTTTAGCAATTAGGGAGCCACAGCTTGTTGAAATGGAATAAACTAAAGCAAATGATAATCGTGGCTTAACCCTACTGAGGAATATCAATATGGTTTACTGTTTCTTGGCAACTTTCTAAATTGAATGCTGTCCTAGATTTCAATCTCAATCAATGTGAAATTACCAGTAAACATGCAAAAATTCACCAGAGAATACCACCTAGTTTATGTGAGTAACATGATGAGACAGATTGCTTAGCATTAGTCCTGTTCAGTACCTTGAAATCTTGGTAGCATTGATGTCACAATTTAAATTGATTGAGTAGAAATATTTTAATGCTGTTTCAGTATGCTACTTGGAACTCTATAAATCTAACTCAAAACACCTTAGATCTAAATACAATACATAATTACAACAGAAAATTCAGGTTTTCATAATGTTTATAATTAACCTTAGTTTTTCTAAAGACTTAGAGCACACCATGTAAGAATAGTTTTCATGGTACTTAGTGATTATATATAAGAAGTAAAAGTTATTGGAGGTGCTAAATTTGATTCAGTATAGCTTAATATTTTTATATTTTCTCAGAGCCTTTAAATATGCATCAATTTTTTAAGTCCCAAATATAAAAATAATTAGTTTCTTATAATATAGAAGGCTAAATGAAATTTGAGAAAACTAATTCATAATTAAACTTTTAATTTTCATTCACTTGAGGAGTCACACACTGTTAGAAAATAATAATATAGAGAAAACTCATGTCCTTTATCAACACTATCATCATTATTACACAAAACTGCAGTGCAATGTCCCACCAAAATAGTAGCTGTAATGCAGTCAAGACAGAGGGAAAATGTCTTCCAACTTGAACCTTTACATAATTTTTTAATGATGTACCTCCCTCCCCTTTGTTTCATGTTCTTTGTGAAGGGGTAATAGTTCTATCTTATTATTTTCACATATTTTTTAAAAGAAACTGACAAGAAGTACACTTTCATGATCAGAACTTTACCACTCAGCATAAACCTTTGTTGATTCACTTAGGTTTCTACCTATATCAACAGGTTGTTCTTTGTTACTGCTAAGGCCCATGGCACAAAATGAATATTTGTTTAGTCTTGGTTGCTTCTAGAGCTATTTTTCCGACTGAGTGTTTATCTTACTCAGTTTTTAAGTTCACAGTTTGGAACATAATTTGCAAAAAGTAAACCTGACCATTATCTGTTTTGTGTCTCACATTTTGTAGAATTTGTCATTTTTGTTTAACTCTAAGAGTCTTCTTGTGTTTATTTTCTACTTAATATCTACAGAACTAAGTTATAATTAAAGAGAATATAAGAACAAAATGTGCGACCCATTCTTTGGAATTGGAACTTAAGGAAAGATACTTTAATGTATCACAAAAGTTGCTGAAGTACTCCTCAAGGCTTACTTCGAATAAAACATAAATCCTATAAGAGGAAATTTTATATAACCTTGTAGTGTGTATGAAGCCAAATTAATCTGAATCAATAAAGGACAGCTGAGTTGAGCAATGACATTTTATCTTATTATTCTCCAGAACACATTAGTCTGTCCTTTTAAAATCTGTAGCTATACAAAGGCAAGAATTATACATTTTATCATTCCTTGAGCTAAAACACAAACAAAATTAAATATCAGGCTCTTGGCAATTTTTATAGCTATTTCTAAGATGCATGCATTCAATAAATGCAGGCAACCCTAAGGTAAAAGATCCATTGGTGTAGCAATTGCAAAATTTCACTACTTAACGATTCACTCAGACTCTATGCTAAGAAACTTGAGTCAACTGTAGCCCATATTTTATTGATGAAAGATGTGCTCATAAGAGCAGTTTCTCCTCCTCATTTTAAAATGTTTGTCTGGAAAATCTCAACATTGTCAGTATTGACCTTTGTTCACACCAAAATCAAATTACACACTGATTTCTGAACTATCCCTTAAAATGATTAGCTTTATAAAGTATACAATAATAAATATTTTCTCTGAAGTCTGAAACACATGTCTATACTCAGAAATTGCTTTGTGAGAATCTCAGCACTTTCATTCTGAAATTGGAATGGATAAGCAAGTAATTTTCTCTACATTTAAGCAACTAACTTTTCTGATCTTGCCCTCAAGTCTTCTGTTCTCATGAATATCTTACAACGTCTTTCCCTAAGTATATGCCAGACACAATGAATCAAACAGATAAGTTGTAGATTTCAGTCCCAATAGATAAGACTATAAGCCATTTCTAGACCTAAAGCTCAGGGGACATTGTGGAAAGGGTGGTGGAAAAATTGTAAGTCAGAGGACCAGGGAGTTGGATGTGAGATTATGTAATGTACAAAAAAAGTCAGAAGCTATACCAATAATATTTCAACAATATAACTATCAAAATGTGTGCAAAACAAGGATGACACCAAACTCAATGTGGAATGCCCATAAAGCTCCAACCCTACAAAATGAACTACAGGTAATAGAGAAAAGCTGGAAGCACGATGAATAGTCTTCCCAGGAGAAGAGCAGCATGTGGTTCTCTAGTGTTAAAGAACAAATACCTGTGAGTAACATTATACAGTTTTAGTAGGTTACATTTAGGAACATGTGATCGTGTGCACCACACACAAACACAAACACACTCAGAGAGAAAGAGAGAGAGAGAAAGATAGATAGATAGATAGATAGATAGAAAGATAGATAGATAGATAGTAACAACTAGTGAGAAAAGAAACCAAGAATTTGAAGGAGAATGAGATGGACATTAAAGGAAGGTTTGGGGTGAGAAAATGGAATGGATAAATGTATTAATTGTATTATAATTTATAATTATAAATAAAACTAAAATTAGTAAAATTTATAAATAATCCTAGTGGGTTAGAGATGTGACTCGATGGGTAGATTTCATGTTTAGAGCTTGGGATGTTGGTATAACTTTCAAGAGATTTACACCATAAAGTCAGAGTTGATGGTCAACCTCATACACAGGTATTTCAGAGTCAATCTGAGATACATATGTTTTTTATCCTTAATCTCAGGGAAGGGAAAATGGGAGAGAAGATTGTGTGAGTCAGCAAACTTGGATGCTTGCTGCTAAATAGTGTCTCCAAGGTATGATAGGAAAATTGTACCCATGAAATGTCAACATGTTATAGAAAAAGATTCTACAATTTGCTACAGGAATTTTTGCTCTGAATTCGATCTCATATTTCAGGAGTATGTCTGAATAAAATCTAACTACCTTAAACTAGGTTGCCTACTGCTCAGCTGTACTTATCTCTGACATGGCAAATCCTTGTCAGAAAAAAGAAGTGGATAGCACCCATTCAAGCAGCCAAGGGAGAAGGATGGCCAGTTGTGCTTCATTTCACAGAATGCAAGTAGTGCTATCAGTGCTGCTATCAATACTGCTAATTACCCCCTAAAGAGGATACAAAGGTACCTAAGTTGAAGAAATAATAAGTTGATTTGCTATAGATTTTAAATATCACTTTAAATAGAGAAAGAATCTCATTTCTGGCCTGAATTTCACATCTTGCTGCTTTCACTTTCCAGTGGCATACTCATTATAAAAATAATTTAACTATAAGTTTAATATACAATAGTAGATTACCTTGAATACTTTTTTCTGAGGATGCTAGTTGCATCCTCTTTTTCACTGGGCATGCTTAATATATTCAAACGTATGGTTAACTTTTTGTTCATCATGTAAGAGTGAAAATTAATATAAAAATACAAAATGCAGTAAGAGTGGTGTATTAAAGACTGTCACTAGACCTTTCAAAAAACCAGGTAGGCTGCCTTCAAATCTCTATCTGTATCTCCAGATGAAACCTTCAAGTCTCATTCAAAGCTAAGTAATAGAAAACTGATTCATCCTTCCTTTGCTCTTTGACCACATACCCAGTGGACCACAAAAAATCCTTTCTCTCCTTACCCCCAAATGATTCCATTACCCAGCATTCAAAAGTAGCAACCATTCACTGGGAATATACCTGTGCAGAAGGCTAAGAAGATAGGTAAGCCAGCTCAACACCTTTCTCACTCTCTCTTCTCCTCCAAATGCACTATTTTTTCTCTAACTCTGCAAAAGAACAGGAATGGCAGCCTACCATTAGCCCCTGCTCCTCTTTCATGTGGCTCCCACAGTTCAGCCCCTCCTAATCTCTTTCCTTTACCCATGTCTTTATCTTAATCCCAAATTCTAAGCAACACATGCTAACCAACAGGCAAGTCTCCAACAAAAAAGAAAAAAGAAAACAGGTAGGCTACCTTCAGAATTTGTAAACCCTATAAAGAAATCAAGGAAAACACTCACAGTATGAGAAAATGAATAAACATATTTAATATATCGAGGGAAAGACATATCAACAGTGCAAAATTTTAATAAAAGAGTTCAGTAATCACATAGGGAAGCAGAATTAAAAAACACTGAGTGAATGCTAGAATTGAAAACTTTGGAATTTCAAACACAATGTACAGAGGTAATAGATTACAACAGATGGAATGAATAATCTTGGCAATGGAAGATATGATAGAATAAATGGATACCTTGGTCAATGAAAGTGTTAAATCTAAACCTTCTCATAAAAACACATCCAAGAAATCTGGGAAAGTATGAAAAGACCATATCTAAGCAAAATAAGAACAGAAAGAGAAGAAACTCTGATCAAAAGACCAGAAAATATTTTCAACAAATCATAGAAGAAAATTTTATTAACTTAAAGTTAGAGATTCCTATAAAGGTAGAAGAAAGATACAGAATGCTAAATAGATTAGAACAGAAAAGAAAGCCTCCAAACTACATAATAATCAAGCATTAAATGTATGGAACAACGAAAGACTATTAAAGGCCACAAGTAACATATGAATACAAACTAACTAAAATTATACCTGATTTCTCAATGGAGACTCTAAAAGCCAGAATGTCCTTGAAAGAAGTGCTACAGACTCGTAGAGACCACAGATGGCAGGGAAGACTATTATAGCTGAAACTCTCAATCATCATAGGTGGAGAAAATAAGGTATTACACAATAGAGTCAAATTTAAAGCAAAATCTATCTAAAATTCCAGCCCTATGGAAGAAAATTAAAAGAAAAAAAAACAAGTAAGGATGTTAATTATAACCATGAAAACACATGGAATAAACAATTCCATAAGAATCGGCAATCTGATCATTAATATTTCACAATATCAATGATCTCAATTTCCTAATAAACAAACTTTCAGATTGTATGTAAAAAGCAGAACCCATTCTTTGTCAAAGAAACACACCTGAACATCATAGATATACATTACTTCAGGGTAAAGGCTAGAAAAAGATATTATAAGCAGATGAACCTAAGAAAAATTCTGTTATAGCCATTCTAATATTTAAAAATTAGACTTCCAACAAAAATTAATCAGAAGAGATAGGGAAAGACACTGGATACTCATCAAAGAAAAAATGCACCAAGATGAAATTCAATTCTTAAATTCTATGCACCAAACACAACGGCACCCATGTTTATAAAAACAAAAACAAATAAAGCCAAATCAACCAAACAAAAGTAAAACATTACTCCAACTAAAAACACATATGGATCCTCAAATACTGATAACTGGAAACTTTAATACCCACTTTTACCAATAGACAGGTCACATAGACATAAACTAAACAAATAAACATTAGAACTAATAAAGATAATAAACCAAATGGACCTAAAAGATATTTAGAATTTTTCTCCCTAACACAAAAGAATATTCTTTGCATTTCATGAAACTTTCTTCAAAATTGACCACAAAATCTGATACAAACAAGTCTCAACAGTAAAAGGAAGTTGAATTATCACCCTGAAATCTTTCTAACCACAAGAGATTAGAGCTGATAGAATAACTCACAAACTTATAAAAAGTTAACAACTCTGTTGAATGAAAAATGGTTAAAACATTCACACAGAAAAAAAATTAGACTGAATTTTCAGTGAAATTTAATTTTCAATGAAAATTAATACACACCATACTCAAACTCCTGGAACACACTGAAAGTAATTATAAAAGGCAAATTCATAACTATAAGTGCTTATATAAAAAAAACTAGAGAGATCTCATATAAGAAATTAATAGATTGAAAGTCAATTTTATCTGATATTAGGATGGCTACTACGGCTCGTTTCCTGGGACCATTTGTTTGTAAAATTGTTTTCCAGCCTTTTACTCTGAGGTAGTGTTTGTCTTTGGCACTGAGGTGCGTTTCCTGCACGCAGCAAAATGCTGGGTCCTGTTTACATATCCAGTCTGTTAGTCTATGTCTTTTTATTGGGGAACTGAGACCATTGATATTAAGAGAGATTAAGGAATAGTGATTATTGCCACATGCTATTCTTGACGCTATCTTTATGTTTGAGTGGTTATCTATTTTTGGGTTTAATGCAAGAAGGTTACTATCTCGTTTTTTCCAGGGTGTTGTTTCTCTCCTTGTATTGGCGGTTTCCACCTATTATTATTTGCAGGGCTGGGTTTGTGGAAAGATATTGTGAAAATTTGGTTTTCTCATGGAATATCTTGGTCTCTCCATCTATGGTGATTGAGAGTTTTGCTGGGTATAGTAGTCTAGGCTGGCAATTGTGTTCTCTTAGTGTCTGCATGAGATCTGCCCAGGATCTTCTGGATTTCATAGTCTGATGTGATTTGGATAGGTCTTCCTTTGTATGTTACTTGGCCCTTTTCTCTTACTACATTTAATATTCTTTCTTTGTTTAGTAAATTTGGTGTTTTGATTATTATGTGACGGGAGGTATTTCTGTTCTGGTCCAGGCTGTTTGGAGTTCTGTAGGTTTCTTGTACGTTCATGGGCTTCTCTCTCTTTAGGTTAGGGAAGTTTTCCTCCATAGTTTTGTTGAAGATGTTTACTGGCCCTTTAAGTTGCAAATCTTCACTCTCATCTATACCTATAATCCTTAGGTTTGGTCTTCTCATTGTGTCCTGGATTTCCTGGATGTTTTGGGTTACACGTTTTTTGCATTTTGCATTTTCTTTGACTCTTGAGTTGATGCTTTCTATGGTATCTTCAGCACCTGAGATTCTTCCATCTCTTGTATTCTTTTGTTGATGTTTGCATCTATGACTCCTGATTTCTTCCCAAGGTTTTCTATCTCCAAATTTGTCTCCCTTTGTGATTTCTTAGTTGTTTCTACTTACTTTTTTAGATCCTGGATGGATTTGCTGAGATCCTTCACTTGTTTGTTTGTATTTTCCAGTATTACTTTATGGTATTTTTTTTTCATTTCCTCTTTCAGGATATCTGCCTGTTGACCCAAGTTCTCCTGTATTTCTCTAAGCGATTTTTGTGTTTCCTCCTCATGGGCTTCCATCTGTTGATCCATCATCTCCTGCATTTCTTTAAGCAGTTCTCGTGTTTCCTTTGTAAGGACATCTATCCGTTGATTCATTTCTTTAGAAATGATACCCTTCACAATAGCCACAAACCATATAAAGTATCTTGGTGTGACTCTAACCAAACAAGTGAAAGATCTGTATGACAAGAACTTCAAGTCTCTGAAGAAAGAAATTGAAGAAGACCTCAGAATATGGAAAAATTTGCCATGCTCATGGATTGGCAGGATTAATATAGTAAAAATGACCATCTTGCCAAAAGCAATATACAGAATCAATGCAATCCCCATCAAAATCCCAACTCAATTCTTCATAGAGTTAGAAAGAGCAATTCAAAAATTCATCTGGAATAACAGAAAATCCAGGATAGCTAAAACTATTCTCAAGAGTAAAAGAACCTCTGGGGGAATCAGTATCCCAGACCTCAAGCTGTACTACAGAGCATTAGTGTTAAAAACTGCATGGTATTGGTACAATGACAGGCATGTAGATCAATGGAATAGAATTGAAGACCCAGAAATGAATGAACACTCCTATGGTCACATGATCTTTGACAAAGGAGCTAAAACCATCCAGTGGAAAAAAAGATAGCCTTTTCAACAAATGGTGCTGGCTCAACTGGAGGACAACATGCAGAAGCATGCAAATTGACCCATTCTTATCTCCTTGCACTAAGCTAAATTCCTAGTGGATCAAGGACCTCCACATAAAACCAGACACACTGAAACTAATAGAAAGGAAACTAGGGAAGAACATTGAACATATGGGCACAGGGGAGTATTTCCTGAATAGAACTCCAATAGCTTATGCTCTAAGATCAAGAATTGACAATAGGGACCTCATTAAATTACAAAGATTTTGCAAGGCAAAAGACACTGTCAAAAAGACAAAGCGCCAAACAACTAACTGGGGAATGAAAGCACCTAAATAGATGTTCATCATCCTTAGTCTTTAGGGAAATGCAAATCAAAACAACCCTGAGATTCTATCTCACACCAGTTAGAATGGCTAAGATCAAAAACACAGGAGACAGCAGTTGTTGGCAAGGATGTGGAGAAAGAGGAATACTCCTCCACTTCTGGTGGAATTGCAAGCTGGTACAACCACTCTGGAAAGCAGTCTAGCCTTTCCTCAGGAAACTGGGCATGACACTCCCGGAGGATCAGGCTATACCACTCCTGGGAATATACCCAGAGGCTTTACCTGCATGCAATAAGGACACATGCTCCACTATGTTCATAGCAGCCTTATTTATAATAGCCAGAAGCTGGAAAGAACCCAGATGTCCCTCCACGGAGGAATGGATTCAGAAGATGTGGTATATTTACACAATGGAATACTACTCTGTAATTAAAAACAATGAACTCACAGAATTACTAGGCAAATGGTCAGAACTTGAAAATATCATCCTTAGTGAGGTAACCCAATCACTAAAGAACACACATGGTATGCAGTCATTGATATGGTGATATTAACCCAGAATCTCGGAATACCCTAGACACAATTCGCATATCAATAGGTTTCCAAGAAGATGGAAGGAGAGACCCCTGGTCCTGGAAAGACTGGATGTAGGGGAATGCCAAGACAGAGAAGCGAGAGGGGGTTGAATGGGGAAAAGAGGGAGGGAAGGGGGCTTATGTGGCTTTCAGGGAGGAAGGAAACGGGAAAGGGGAAATGATTTTGAATGTAAATAAAAAAAACTTAGAAAAAAAAAAGAAATTAATAGAACACCTGAAAGAATATGAAATTTCACCCAAAGAAGAAGATGGCAAGAAATGTTCAAATTCAGGGCTGAAATGAGTAATATAGAAACATAAATAAAATGTAGAACAAAATCAAAGCAAAAAAATTGTTTGCTTTAGAAAATCAGTAAGACTGAAAAACTCTTATCCAAGTTTAAGAAAAAGTATAGAGAGATAATATCCAAATAACAAAGTCAGAAATTAAAAAGGAGGGTGAGATGCATAACCACAGATCCCAAATCCAGAAAAGAATAAGGACCTACTTTAAAAACATGTACTCTCTTAAATTGGAAATCTAGAAGAAATATATAATTTTTTCAGTGTATCCCTCTTACTAAAGTTAAATCAATATCAGTTAAGCAATTTTAACTTATCTACTAGCCATAGTCCAGAAGAACTAATTAAAAGTCTGGGTCAACAAAAGCCCAGGGTAAGATGATTTTTACCAGGATTTTACTTTACGTTCAAAGAACAGTTAATGCAAATTCTCTTCAAATTATTCCATAAAACAGAAAGAGAAATATTTTCTGTTTCATTCTGATACACAAATCTCATTAAATCCTGAAAAAGAAACAAAATTACAAACCAAGTTTTTATGAGCATAGATGAGAAAATACTCAATAAAATACTTGCAGACAGCATCCAAGAACCAGTTAATAAGACCATTCTTCATGATCAAACAAGCTTTATTCCAGAGATGCAGTGTTGTTTCAGGATATGAAAATTCAATAAATGTAATCCACTACATAAACACACTTAAAAAAGTAAACCAGGTAATTATGTCATAACATGTAGAAAAGGTTTTTGGCAAAAATCTAATACTACATCATTATAAAAAGTTTGTTATATATTATGGATAAAAGGGACACACTTAACATAGTAAAGGCAGCTTTCAACAAGGTCAACATAGACAACATTATCTGAAAGAGTGAGAAGTTCAAAGCAATTCCACTAAAATTGCCAACAGTATAAGATTGTTAACTCTTTATTCATACATATATAATATAGTATTTGAAGTCTTTACTCGATCAATAAGACAATTTAGTAAGATTAAGAGAATGCAAACTGAAAAGGAATTAGTCAAGTATCTTCATCTGCAGATAATAGGATACTATCCATAAGTGACCCAAAAAAATTACTCCAGGAAAATCCTACAATTGAAAATCACCTTTTGCAAAGTGACTAGATACAAGGTTAACTCCAAAAACTCATTATCCCTCTTATTATATGCAAATGCCAAACTAAGAAAGAAATCAGAAAAAGATAACTTCACAATAGTCTCAAACAAAATAAACTGTCTTGAGGTAGCATTAACCAAATAAAGTTAAAGTCTTACATGATAAATCTTCAAGTCTTTGAAGAAAGAAATGATGAAGATATCAGAAGATGGGAAGTGATTCCATGTTCATGAGTAGATAGGATTAACATGTTAAAAGTGACCATTCTACCAAAAGCAATCAACAGATTTAATGGAGTCCCCATCAAAATGAGTTTTATAAGCAAATGAATTGAACTAGAAAAATGTCATCCTGAATGAGGTAACTAAGAACCAAAAGGACATGCATGGTATGTGCTCACTAAGTGATTTTTAGCCAGAAAAAGTACAGAATACCAAAGATTCAATCCACAGAACTCAAGAAAGTTAAAAAGCCAAAGGGTTTAAGTAAGGATTCCTCAGTCTCACTTGGGAGGGAGAAAAAAGCAATCACAGGGGCAAAGAGAGGGAGGAATCTCAGTGGGATAGGCCAAGGTGAGGGGAAAGAGTAATATTATTAAATATGTGGTGGGGGGGAAGATAGGAAAAATTCCCTGAGGACCAGCAAAATAAATGGAAATATACAACCTTGCAGGGCTGGAGGTAGTGAACCCTCTAGAAAGTTTCAGTGACCTGGGAGTTGAGAGACTCTCAGGACTCAAAGGAAGGGGCCTTAGATGAAATGTATAACAGTGGGAAAAAGAAACTCATAGAGTTCACTTCCAGTAGAAAGACAAGGTATCAAGTGGAGGTTGTGATCCTACAGTCAAAAACCCTGAAGCATAAATGTGCCTTTCTAAAACAAGTGCAGGGAAAAAAATGGAGAAGAGACTGAGGGAAAGGTGGTCCAGTAACCAGCCCTATTTGGAATCCATCTCAAGGTGAGGCTACAAGACTTGACACTACTACTGATCCTATGGTGTGCTTAAAGTCAGGAGCCTAGCAGGGCTGCCCTCCAAGAGACCCAACAAGCAGCTTACTGAGACAGAAGCCAATATACCCAACCATTTTACTCCTGTGGTTGAATTAGGGAAAGGCTGGAAGAAGTTGAGGAGGAAAGTGATCCCGTAGGAAGACCAGTAGTCTCAACTTACCCAGAACCCTGGGAGCTCCCAAACACTGAGACACCAACCAGAGAGCATACAAGAGCTTGTCTGAAGCCCTAACACATATATAGCTGAGGACCATCTGGCCTGAGCTCAGTGGGAGAAGACTTGCCTAACCCTCCTGCGACAGAAGCCTCTGGGAGTGGGTTTCCTGGAGTGTAGAGGGGTGCACCCTCTTGGAGACAGGGAGAGAAGGAATGGATGATGAACTGTGGGAGCATAGAACAGGAGGGCCAGTAACTATTGGACTGTAAAAAATTAAAATAAAAGTAATAGTTAAAAATCCTGAACTGATCTGCTGTAGGCCATCGCCTCTGCAGGGTTACCAGCACCATGGAGAGAGTGCAGAGTGCACTCCGCCATCTTTGCTCCAGTGGTCCGGAAGTTGAGACTGCCAGGCTCGGAGACAGACAGGCATAATATTGCTTGGGTCTCAGGCGGCTTGTGTGTATGCGGCTCCCAAAACCTGGGCAGATCTGCAGTAACCAGCGCGCCAGCTCTGCTGTGGGACTTCTGCCTGGCAGAGGGACCCCACACGGGGCGGGAGCCTACCAGCTTCCCTTCCGCGACCTCTGTTCCGGTAGACTGCACTGAAGAGACAGGTACCCAGGTTTTCCCCAATATAACATCGCTTGGGACACGGCCTGTTGGGGCTTCCACCTGCTCCCAAAACAGGACAACTCTGTGGTAGTCTGGGTGCCAGATCTGCTGTAGGCCATCTCCTCTTCAGGGTGACCAGCGCCACCAAGAGAGTGCAGAGTGCACTCTGCCATCTTTGCTCCAGTGGATAGGAAGTTGGGACTGCCAGGCTCAGAGACAGACAGGCATAATATCGCGTGGGTCTCAGCCAGCTTGTGTGTACACGGCTACCAAGAGCTGGGCAGATCTGCAGTAACCAGCGTGCCAGCTCTGCTGTGGGACTTCTGCCTGGCAGAGGGACACCCCCTCCCCCCCACTCTAGGAGAGATCACACACCCCTGCAGAGGGCAGGAGCCTACCAGCCTCCCTTTGGCGACCTCTGCTCCAGGAATATACTACGCTGAGCCTTTGGATGTGCAAGGACTCCCCAATATAACATCACTTGGGGCAAAGCACATCAGGGCTCCAAAGTCATTCAGGGGCAGGGCAGGTCCCAGAAATCTGTGCCAGGAGAATCCTGGTAATCCGGGGGGGAGGGGAGAAATAGCTTTGCAGGCTCACAGGAGGTCCAACCTACAGCCAGTGACAGCAGGACCAACTAACATCAGAGGTAACCAGATGGCAAAAGGCAAATGTAGGAAAGTTACTAACAGAAATCAAAGTAATATGGGACCATCCGAACCTAACTCTCCAACAGCAGCAAGTCCTGGATACCCCACCACACCCAAAAGACAAGATCTGGATTTAAAACCATTTCTCATGATGCTATTAGAGGATTACAAGAAGTACACAAATAAATCTAATAAAGAATTACAGGAGACCATGAATCAACGGTTAGAAGCCCTTACAAAGGAAACACAAAAATCACTTAGAGAAATGCAGGAGAACATGGATCAAAAGATGGAGATCCACAAGGAGACAACAGAAAAATCGCTTAACGAGATGAATAAAGGGGTAGATGCACTCACAAAGGACTCACAAAAATTGAATAAAGAAATGCAGAAGAATATGGGTCAACAGACAGATGCCCATAAGGAGGCAACACAAAAATTGCTTAAAGAAATGAATCAACAGATAGATGCCCTTACAAAGGAAACACGAGAACTGCTTAAAAAATGCAGGAGACGATGGATCAACAGATGGAATCCCATGAGGAGGACACACAAAAATCGCTCAGAGAAATGCAGGAGAACGTGGGTCAACAGGCAGATATACTGAAAGAGGTAATTCAAAAATACCTTGAAGAAATACAGGAAAATACAAACAAACAAGTGAAGGATCTCAGCAAATCCATCCAGGAACTAAAAAAGGAAGTAGAAACAACTAAGAAATCACAAAGGGAGACAACTTTGGAGATAGAAAACCTTGGGAAGAAATCAGGAGTCATAGATGCAAACATCAACAATAGAATACAAGAGATGGAAGAAAGAATCTCAGGTGCTGAAGATTCCATAGAAAGCATCGACTCAAAAGTCAAAGAAAATGCAAAATGCAAAAAACGTGTAACCCAAAACATCCAGGAAGTCCAGGACACAATGAGAAAACCAAACCTAAGGATTATAGGTATAGATGAGAGTGAAGATTTGCAACTTAAAGGGCCAGTAAACATCTTCAACAAAATTATGGAGGAAAACTTCCCTAACCTAAAGAGAGAGATGCCGATAAACGTACAAGAAGCCTACAGAACTCCAAACAGATTGGACCAGAACAGAAATACCTCCAGTCACATATTAATCAAAACACCAAATATTCTAAACAAAGAAAGAATATTAAAAGCAGTAAGAGAAAAGTGCCAAATAACATACAAAGGAAGACCTATCCGAATCACATCAGACTTCTCACCAGAGACAGTGAAAGCCAGAAGATCCTGGGCAGATCTCATGCAGACACTAAGAGAGCACAAATGCCAGACTAGGCTACTATACCCAGCAAAACTCTAAATCACCATAGATGGAGAGACCAAGATATTCCATGAGAAAACCAAATTTTCACAATATCTTTCCACAAATCCACCGCCAATACAGGGAGAGAAACAACACCCTGGAAAAAATGAGATAATAACCTTCTTGAATCAAAGCCAAAAGTAGATAACCACTCAAACGTAAAGATAGGGTCAAGAATGGCAGGTGGCAATAATCACTATGCCTTAATCTCTCTTAATATCAATGGTCTCAATTCCCCAATAAAAAGACATAGACTACCAAACTGGATACGTAAACAGGACCCAGCATTTTGCTGCATGCAGGAAACGCACCTCAGTGTCAAAGACAAACACTACCTCAGAGTAAAAGGCTGGAAAACAATTTTACTAGCAAATGGCCCCAAGAAACGTGGTGGAGTAGCCATCCTAATATCAGATAAAATTGATTTTCAACCTAAAGTCATCAAAAAAGACACAGAAGGACACTACATACTGATCAAGGGAAAAATCCACCAAGAACTCTCAATTCTGAATATCTATGCTCCAAATGCAAGGGCATCCTCATTCATAAAAGAATCTTTACTAAAGCTCAAAGCACACATCGCACCTCACACAATAATAGTGGGTGACTTCAACACCACGCTCTCTGAAATGGATCGTTCAGGAAAGCAAAAACTAAACAGGGACACAGTGAATCTAATTGAAGCCTTGGACCAAATGGAACTAACAGATATATATAGAACATTTCATCCTAGAGCTAAAGAATATACCTTCTTCTCAGCACCTCATGGTACCTTCTCCAAACTTGACCATATAATTGGTCACAAATCAGACCTCAACAGATATAAGAAGATAGAACTAATCCCATGCCTCCTATCAGATCACTATGGAATAAGGGTGGTCTTCAATGGCAACAAAAACAAAAGAAAACACACGTACACATGGAGGCTGAACAATGCTCTACTCAATGATAACTTGGTCAAGGTGGAAATAAAGAAAGAAATCAAAGACTTTTTGAAATTTAATGAAAATGAAGGCACAACATACCCTAATTTATGGGACACAATGAAAGCAGTGCTAAGAGGAAAATTCATAGCCCTGAGTGCCGCCAAAAAGAAACGGGAGACAGCATACACTAACAGCTTAATGGCACTCCTGAAAGCCCTGGAACAAAAAGAAGCAAATACACCCAAGAGGAGTAGAAGGCAGGAAATCATCAAACTCAGGGCTGAAATTAATCAAGTAGAAACAAATAAAACCACACAAAGAATCAACAAAACGAGGAGTTGGTTCTTTGAGAAAATCAACAAGACAGATAAGCCCTTAACCAGAATAACCAGAGGGCACAGAGATAGTCTCCAAATTAATACAATCAGAAACAAAAAGGGAGAGATAACAACAGAAAGTGAAGAAATTCAAAAAATCATCAGATCCTACTACAAAAACCTGTATTCAACACAACTAGGAAATCTCGAGGAACTGGACAATTTCCTTTACAGATACCAAATACCAAAATGAAATCAGGATCAAATAGACCATCTAAACCATCCTATAAACCCTGAAGAAATAGAAGTTTTCATTGGAAGTCTTCCAACCAAAAAAAGCACAGGTCCAGATGGTTTTACTGCAGAATTCTATCAGACATTCAAAGAAGACCTAACACCAATACTCTTCAAACTGTTCCAGAAAATAGAAACAGAAGGAACAGTACCCACCTCGTTCTTTGAAGCCACAATTACACTAATACCAAAAGCACACAAAGATCCGACAAAGAAAGAGAATCTCAGGCCAATCTCTCTTATGAAAATAGATGCAAAAATACTCAATAAAATTCTTGCCAACCGAATCCAAGAACACATTAAAACGATCATTCTCTACGATCAAGTAGGCTTCACCCCAGGGATGCAGGGATGGTTCAATATAAGGAAGTCCATCAATGTAATCCACTACATAAACAATCTCAAAGAAAAAAACCTCTTGGTCATCTCATTACATGCTGAGAAAGCATTTGACAAAATTCAGCATCCTTTCATGCTAAAGGTCTTGGAATGATCAGGAATTCGAGACCCATATCTAAACATAGTAAAAGCAATTTACAGCAAACCGGTAGCCAGCATCAATCTAAATGGAGAGAAACTTGAAGCAATCCCACTAAAATCAGGGACTAGACAAGGCTGCCCTCTCTCTCCATATCTTTTCAATATAGTACTTGAAGTTCTAGCTAGAGCAATTAGACAACAAAAAGAGGTCAAAGGGATACAAATTGGAAAGGAAGAAGTCAAACTATCACTATTTGCAGACGATATGATAGTATACTTAAGCGAACCATAGAACTCCACCAGAGAACTCCTTCAGCTGATAAACGACTTCAGCAAAGTGGCCGCATATAAAATCAACTCAAGCAAGTCAGTAGCCTTCCTATACTCAAAGGATAAGCAGGCTGAGAAAGAAGTAAGAGATATGATACCCTTCACGATAGCCACAAACCATATAAAGTATCTTGGCATGACTCTAACCAAACAAGTGAAAGATCTGTATGACAAGAACTTCAAGTCTCTGAAGAAAGAAATTGAAGAAGACATCCGAAGATGGAAAAATCTGCCATGCTCATGGATTGGCAGGATTAATAGAGTCAAAATGAGCATCTTACCAAAAGTAATATACAGATTCAATGCAATCCCCATCAAAATCCCAACCCAATTCTTCATAGAGTTAGAAAGAGCAATTCAAAAATTCATCTGGAATAACAGAAAAACCAGAATAGTTAAAACTATTCTCAGGAGTAAAAGAACCTCTGGGGGAATCAGTATCCCGGACCTCAAGCTGTACTACAAAGCAATAGTGTTAAAAACCGCATGATATTGGTACAGTGACAGGCGTGTAGATCAATGGAACAGAATTGAAGACCCAGAAATGAATCCACACTCCTATGGTCACGTGATCTCTGACAAAGGAGACAAAACCATCCAGTGGAAAAAAAGATAGCCTTTTCAACAAATGGTGCTGGCTCAACTGGAGGTCAACATGCAGAAGCATGCAAATTGACCCATTCTTATCTCCTTGCACTAAGCTCAATTCCAAGTGGATCAAGGACCTCCACATAAAACCAGACACACTGAAACTAATAGAAAGGAAACTAGGGAAGAACCTTGAACATATGGGCAAAGGGGAGAATTTCCTGAACAGAACTCCAATAGCTTATGCTCTAAGATCAAGAATAGACAAATGGGACCTCATTAAATTACAAAGTTTTTGCAAGGCAAAAGACACTGTCAAAAAGGCAAAGCGGCAACCAACTAACTGGGAAATGATCTTTACCAACCCTACATCTGACAGAGGGCTAATATCCAATATATACAAAGAACTCAAGAAGTTAGACTCCAGAGAGGCAAGTAACCCTATTAATAAATGGGGTACAGAGCTAAACAAAGAGTTCTCACCTGAAGAATATCTAATGGCTGAGAAGCACCTAAAGAGATGTTCATCATCCTTAGTCATTAGGGAAATGCAAATCAAAACAATCCTGAGATTCCATCTCACACCAGTCAGAATGGCTAAGATCAAAAACACAGGAGACAGCAGTTGTTGACGGGGATGTGGAGAAAGAGAACACTCCTCCATTGCTGGTGGGATTGCAAGCTGGTACAACCATTCTGGGAAGCTGTCTGGCGGTTCCTCCGAAAACTGGGCATGACACTCCTGGAGGATCTGGCTATACCACTCCTGGGCATATACCCAGAGGCTTTACCTGCATGCAATAAGGACACATGCTCCACTATGTTCATAGCAGCCTTATTTATAATAGCCAGAAGCTGGAAAGAACCCAGATGTCCCTCAACAGAGGAATTGATTCAGAAGATGTGGTATATCTACACATTGGAATACTACTCTGCAATTAAAAACAATGAATTCACGAAATTCCTAGGCAAATGATCAGAACTTGAAAATATCATCCTTAATGAGACAACCCAATCACAAAAGAACACACATGGTATACAGTCACTGATAAGGGGATATTAACCCTGAATCTCAGAATATCCTAGACAGAATTCGCATATCAATAGATTTCTAAGAAGATGGAAGGTGAGACTCCTGGTCCTGGAAAGACTGGATGTATGGGAATGCCAGGACAGAGAAACGAGAGGGGGTTGAATGGAGAAAAGAGGGAGGGAAGGGGGCTTATGGGACTTTCGGGGAGTGAGGAAACGGGAAAGGGGAAATGATTTGGAATGTAAATAAAAAAATCTTAGAAAATAAAAAAAGAAAAAGACTGAAGTCTAGCAGAAAATAAATAAATAAAAATCCTGAACATTTGTTTTTCACAGTTCCTCAAAGAGCGGTTCTCACCTTTATATGGAAACATACACAATATAAAAACTGGGATAGCTATAACAATTCTGATCAATAAAAGAACTTCAGAAGTTTTCACTGTTTCCTTTCATCTTATACTCCATTTTACACCTGTAAGAATGTCTAGGATCATCAATAAAAATGACTGAGCATGCAGGTAAAAAATATGGAAAAAGGGTGACATTCCCCAATTGCTGGCAGGAATGTAAACTTGTATAGCTACTAAGGAAATCAGTATGGTGGTTTCTTAGAAACATGGGGATCCATCTATACCTAGATCCAACAATAAAACTCTTGGGCATATGCCCAAAGTTTGTTCCATGTTATGTCAAGGACTCTTGCTTAATCACATTCATTTATAATAGTCAAGTTCTGCAAGGAACCTAGATGACCATTCACTGAAAAATGAATAATCAATATAAGGTACATTTACAAAATGGAGCAATATTCAGCTCTTAAAAAATAACATCATGAAATTTGCAGTCAAATGTATAAAAATAGTAAAATATAAAAGAATAAAAACAAACAAACAAAAAGCATCCCAAGTGGAGAAACCTTGACTCAGAAAAGCAAATAGGGTACATATCTTCTTATATGTGGATATTAGCCATTAAATAAATGATAAATAAACTACAATTCAAAGACTCAGTGAAATTTAACATAGAGGAAGGGATTGGGGGGGCACATGGATGCAATGGAAAAATAAAATAAATATATTTGGTCGGTGGACTGTATCTGGGAAAGGGGAAAATGGGAAGGTGGTATGGAAATGAAGAGAGAGATAGGAGTGAGAGAATGACAGGAGAGAGAGAGAGAGCTAGAACTAAAGAGCATTATGAGAAGCATTTGAGGAATATTAAGAGTACAGTGGAAACTTCCTATAAGATATAAATCCATACTCATAAAATCTCTAAAAATAAGGTAGATATCACCCCTAATGGACATTTTTTCATACCAAATGAAGATTCCAGGTATAGGATTGATTTCATCAAAATGAGCTGTTGGCCAAAAGAGTGCTATGAAAATCCTCAAACAACCCAAGCTGTTCCAAAGGTATAGGCTGTTTTCTACTGATTGATATCAAATTCCCAATTGCTGAAGAAAAAGTTCACACAACTCATTGAACATAGAGAGCTCAAGCTACTATGCACATAAGACCTTCATCCATGTTCTAGTGTCTATGATATGGAGAAGTTCTTTGTAGACTACCAAAGGAGAGAAGAAGACAACTTATCCATAGCACCTTTGATCTGCAATCTGTCCTGCCTGTAAAATACACTAGGACAATAATGGCACAAAGCCTTTAGGAGTTACCAACCAATGTCAAATTGGACTTAAACCCTACTCCATGATGTGGAACCTATATTAGAATCTGCTTGAGTGACCAAGAACCAGAGTCTAGATGGTACAGAGACCTTGGTAAAAACCAAATGCTACTGCTCTCTCTGTCTCTGTCTCTGTCTCCATCTCTGTCACCATCTCCATCTCTGCCCCCATCCCTGTTCCCGTCCCTGTCCCCATCCCCACCACCATCCCCATCCCCACCACCATCCCCATCCCCATCTCCATCTCTGTCTATCTCTATCTCCTATGTATGTAGTATGTAGTTAGTGAGATAGTAGACAGAGAGATGATTAATCGATAGATATAGATAAATATATAGATGGATAGATGATATATTTAGATGATAGATAGATCATAGAAAATAGATAAATATGTAGATAGATATATGTACCAATAAAATGACACCTAATTATATTCTGCTATATACATAGATCAATCTTATTCTGCCATCATCAGATTATTTTCTTCCTACATCAGTTCTGACCATTTGCCTAGGAATTTCGTGAATTCATTGTTTTTAATTGCAGAATAGTATTCCATTGTGTAAATATACCACATCTTCTGAATCATCCTTAGTGAGGTAACCCAATCACAAAAGATCACACATGGTATGCAGTCACTGATAAGGGGATATTGACCCAGAATCTCAGAATACCCTAGACACAATCAGCATATCAATAGATTTCTAAAAAGATGGAAGGAGAGACCCCTGGTCCTGGAAAGACTGGATGTAGGGGAATGCCAGGACAGAGTAACGAGAGGGGGTTGAATGGAGAAAAGAGGGAGGGAAGGGGGCTTATGGGACTTTCGGGGAGGGAGGAAACGGGAAAGGGGAAGTGATTTGGAATGTAAATTAAAAAAATAAAATAAAATAAATAATAAAAAAAAGATAAAAGAGGGACTGCAGAACACATGGTTGAGTGGAATAGAGGAGTGGAAATCTATTCATATAAAAGAAAAAGTGAAAAATACAAAATAAGCACACATCATTATACTTACAAAATTGTTTTATAAAATTGCATTATTTCTTCTATAAAAGTTGAATTCTCAGGTTGAATATATATATATTCAACCTGAGATATATATATCAGTATATATAATATATATATATATCAGTAATATAATATATATATATATATTCAACCTGAGATATATATATCAGTACTTATCAGTGCTGACCACCATTTTTTTTCATTTTGTACTAATTTAAACTTAATATTGATATATATAGTAGTACATGTTTGTGTGAAATTTAGATGCTTCATTATGTTTTGTAAATGTAAAATTGTTTGGAATATATATTCAAACATTTTATTTCCTATCATCGAGTATGTTTATGGGAAAGCAGGCAGACAAAACTCATTGAATTATTTGTAATAATACATTTGTTTATAAAATCAAATGTGCTCAAAGATTTAGTTTTAACCTTAATAATTTTGTCTTTTTCAAAACTTTCAGCCTTATACATCATTGACTAATTATGCAAACATGTGTTACCTTTTTTTTTTTGAGTAAGAGTTGTATAAAATATAAACATAAATATTTATTGCTTTCTGTGGGCTAAACTTTTGGGGAATAGCAGAAAGATGCCTTGCATCTATAAACTTCCTTGAGTGTCACTTCCTGAATATCATCATTGTACAAATTTTCACATATTCCTATCACATTTGATAGTATCTAATAAGTTACACAGAAAATATGACTTTAAAATTTTATCATTTCTATTTGATTTTTTCATCATGAAAACATTTTCCTAAGGTAAGTGATTTATCTGTGATTCAGTCTTTACTGATAATATTAAAACTCTTTCATACCAAACAGTGAATTTTATTTGCAGGTATCTTGCTCATGTAGTAGATCAAAAGCAAAGTATTCTCCATGTAAACTGTTTTCTCAGATATTCTCTGATTTGATTTACTCTCTCCAAACATTAATATTTGTGATATTTTTATTGTTCTACATTTACATTTTTATTCATTTAATTTTTTAACTTGTTTTTGCTGTAGTTCTCTTCTTTCCTTTAATAAATTTCTTACCAACTTAAATACTATTGTGCTTCATCATTTAGGATAAGCAATTAAAAATATCATAGATGCTCTATTTCAAATAATAATAAATTATGTTTGTTTATCTTTTTTAGTCAATATAGTTGTGTTTTCTTTACTAATGTCTATTAAAGATAGTTCTTGAACAGGTTCTCACTCTGTAGCTGAGACTGGTTTAGAACTTCAAACTTGTAACAATCCTTTCCTGGCTCTGTCTCCTGTGTGTGGGGATTACAGATGCACACAGACATGCTGAGATCATTGTCTTTGTCATTTTCTTTCCCTAAAGTTTTCAAAACTTTGATCCTTTGAACTATTATATTTGCTAATTACAAATATATTAAATAATTCATATATAATTGGCCAATTAATGACCAATAACTGTTCATGTTATGCTGTTTTCTTCTGCTGGGTTGATGAGCCATATTCCAGTTAAGAGCCCTGCATACTATGAGAGAACTATTAGTCATTTAAAGCAATTGCCTTTAATCTGTCTATGAGCACTATGTATCCTTGAGATTAACATCTCTTTCTTGTGAAAGTCTATGCTGTAATTAATCTCAGCTCCACACACTGGCAAGACTAACTTTAACAGATATACTTTATTTGAGTTGAACATCAAATTATTACTGAGTTTCAGTAAAAATCTTATGAAAGTGTACAACAACCAAACTAATTCCAAAAGATTTCATTAATATTGATGCTATTACAATAATACTGATGAATTATCAATGAAATCAAACAAACTCATATTAAAATGAGATAAAAGAAACAAATATTTGGCACAGTATTCAAACTGTGCTATACTAATATTGTGAGTATATTATTATTAAAGATTTCTAGTTCAATGTGGCAGCATATGCTAATAATCTCATCACCAGAATGTAGAAGAGAGAGAAGGAGTTCAAAGTGATCTTCAGATATATGAGGTGAGTTCTAGTCTAGCCTGTGTTTTATGCGACCCTTTCTGAAATAATCAAACTATAAATAAAAATATGAGTCATTCTAATAGCTAATAGAGCATAAATTTTATTTCCTCAGTCAAGCAGATAATGCAAGCACTTTCTTTACCCACATATCCTGTCAATGTTCTGAGTCTTTTGATTAAATTAAAAGAAACATACTTGAAACTGTTAGAAACTAAGCCATGTTCTAATTATAGGAATCTGTCCTCCAGTCACACAAGCTGGCACCAGATATTAGAGAGTAATAGATGCAGCCATGCTTATTTTGTCATTCTTGGAAGAGTTTCCACTTTTGAAAACACACCAGGAATTCCCAGTTCAGCATTTAGTGCATGCTATTTCCCAGCATCCCAAAATTCATTCCCATCCAAAAATGGTTTAGCAAAGTGTTCCAGTTGTCTGCACTTGTTTTAAAATGTATAAAGTAAAATGGAAATTTTCTTTACATCTTCTATGAACTTCCTGAAATCTTACAAATTTGATCATCAGGAAAGCTTATTTGCTCATTAACAGAATCAAAGTGAACAAATCAGTGTGTTTAAAAAAATGAGCATTATGAAAATACGGCATTGAGGAATATTATTTATATAACCATTAGATCCATATACATTGAAGCATACTATGCTGCAATATATTCAAGGTGTGGCTGCTGTCCATGAGTTGAGATGATCAGGATGTAGTTCATTCATGTAGATGAAGGCTCAATGAAGATCCTGATGACTTTCTAACCAAGCTTGATTTCTGATCAAATGATACATGATGTGGAAACATAGGGTTCGTTGGAAAGTCAGTTTTGCTGGATGATGTTTTGCTGGGGCAAACAAATGAAGGAACATTTTACTAGAGTAGACACAGTTGAAAGAATGTTGTGCTAAAGCAAATATGTGGAAGGTCATGTGATGAAGTTTTCTTCTCTAATTTGTTGGGACTCCATAGAGAGAAATGCATGTAAAAACTTCTAGTGGTGTGCTGTGTCTTCTTCCACAGACCCAGGTCTACTGGCAGAGTGATGTCATCTGAGACAAACTCACTTGCTGAGGCAAGACGTGTAGGATATGTGATGTTTGCAGGGAGTATAAAAAGGACTCAGTGGACAGTGATGGAGGCTAGGCTTCTTTACAGAACTAGCTGTGAAATGCTTCTTGGTCTGACATCTTCGCTGATCTTCCTGAAAGAGGCAGAGCTGAGAAATTCTGGCATTACCGTTGGCTCTGATACCTCCTGATGACTCAAACTGATTTGGCTGAGGCCTGGATATTCCTCCCAGGTGCCACTACTGCTGTTGTCCCCACAGTACCAAACTGGGTTACTGGTATGTCCATGAAGTGTTTGTGAGTGGATTGAGCTGCCATTGCTGACCTGTGAATTGAATTGCTGATTTCTTGACTGTATAGATGGTGTTTGGTCCAAAGAACTATTTCTAAACAGGTCCACTTCCCCATATTCTTTCTTTTCCACTTCCTTTGGTGGATGGTAGGCTAGAAGAGAGGTTAAATCATTTTAGAACCATCAGTACAAATAGGCTTTGAAAAAAATTAAAGATAGAGATATACATAGTTCATCTTTAGTAAAATGGCTGTGTTTTATGTACCGTTTAAAATAGAGGCACACAGTGATTGGACATGTCCATCATAGAATAAACACTGTAAAAGCATGAATCAAAATATAAATTTTCTTTTTAATATGTTCTTTCAGGTATTTGTCACAAGGAACTCATTAACTCATGAAAACTACATGAAATAATAGTTACAAGGTACAAGTAGTTTGAATGAATGTATTTACTTAATTTCTGCTTCTTTCTAATAAATATATCATGATAATTATTAATTGATCTTTAAAAATGGAGATAGATAATCATAAAATGGCTCCATTAATGTGGTAAGGATAATAAAAATTAAATATCTAATTTTAGTTAGCTAAATGGGTAAGAAAAAAAGTGTCAAGCCTTGAAAAATAATATAAAAACGTAGGAACTAGAACAAAGATGGAGAAATATATTTTATTTGCAGAGTCTAGTTCAGTCCTCTAAAAAAGTGCTTTTCAGTGTTTTCTGTTTCATTTTAATCCATGAACTCAAAAGATTCTAGCACCAGAATTATTTATTTGTTCAAGTTGGCACCTTGGTTGTAGCAGTTGCCCACACCAAACCAGTAAAGATACTACTAAGAGGTATACAATATAGACTGGTACCTAAACCTGGAATATTACAGCATTTCATTGCCTTTTTTTTATTGAATATTTTATTTATTTACATTTCATGTGTAATCCCCTTTTCTGTGTTCACCCCAGAAACCCCAAAACCAAAAATCCTTTAGAGTTTTACACATTATTCTAGCAGTGACATGTAAATAAAATATGTTAATTTATTACCTATTGCTAACTGAGGAGATTCTGAAATATAATTTTTTTGGTCTCATGTTCGAGTGTTTCATTGCCATCTAAAATGGAGGAAAATGGTTTGATTTTGATACCTAGGAATTTCTTATCAAGCTTATGAAATCAAGAAAAATCAAGTCTGCATGCAAATTTTTGCTTTTATTTTCAAGTTTTCCAAAGTACATTTAAAGAAACTTTAAATTTTGAGGCTAAAGTGATAATATTTTCTAGATTACCTCAGCAAACAGTGCAAATAAATAAGAATGTTTATAGATCAAGACAACTACTTAGTGTTTTGGCACAGTGAATATGAAAGTTGTTTCTAAAGAACTTTAGCTGTCCTTAGAGGTGTTGTAGATATGGCAGCTATTGTCATCTCTCTGTAAATAGGTAGCAAAGAGGAGAATGGCTATGACTACCTCAGTCTTATGGCCTATGGATATCTGAATGTTTAGTAGCCTAACATTCCATGAAAAAAAAGCAACCCTGATAGGACCACCTGTCTGGTGCCAGGGTCTCACAGAGGGAACTGTGCTGAACGTAGAAAAACCAGGCCTGGATTGTTGAGTTCCACACAGGAGTGAGCAAAAACAGATGATCCTCATATGATAACACTCAGGAAGCCCAGGGCAAGCCTGGTGATAAGCAAGACGGTGATGACCACCAGACCAGAACCATGGGGTTCAGAGCTAGTCTGAGATGACCACCATTCCAGGGTAGTACAGGCAGACCAGGCAAAGATGAGCCCTGCCTCTTGCCATAACGCATGGGTGGGGCAAAGCACTCCTGAGACCACTTCTGAGATGACCCCAGACATTCAGAAACCACAGACACAAAACGAGGAGCAAATAATATACAGGCTAGGTGAACATCCCTGGTCAGGGCTGCTGCTCAGGAAATTGTTGATGTGTGAAGGCTGGGCAGAACTGGCTTCTCCCCTTGGCATCCTGGGAGGTCTGCCCTGGGGAGTTTGAGAGGAGATGAGCTTATTCTCTGCCTAGACCACACTGAGAGTATGAGCATGGGATATCTGGCATTGCCATTCATCTCCTGTAGATGAGGGAAAGATATTCACCTCCCCCACATCCCTTGGTACCTGACCCTGGTTTCTGGGGTGTGAAAATGAGGGAGCTGATGAGCTGACCATCTCAGATACCTCTCAAGTCCAGATCCAGGGCTTTAAACTGGCTTACACTAACATCTCCCCCATTAATAAACTTCTGGAATGGATCAAGGTGCTAGTACTGCAGAACAATAGGATCCCCATAACACAGGACAACTACAGGATATCTGAGAGGAGTTCCAATGAAGTTCCAAGATTGATGGTATACTAGAAGCCAGAGGCTTCATGCTGGGACAATGAATCATTCCAATGACATTTTTAAGCAAAGACATGTGGACATAGGGTATTATGTGTAACACACTGTAGCTTCCACAATGAGATTTTTTTATTTCTTTGACAAGGGTATGTTAAAAAGGTGGAGGATAGGTACAACAGAAGGGACAGATAAGTAGATTTGGGGTAAGTGATGTGAAGTTCAGAACCAATAAAAATTTAAAATGAGAGGGGAATTTTTACTGAAAACTGATGTACAGTGAAACTGTAGCCACAATTCTCCCCTAGTTTTTTTTTCCCGTATTTAAAGTGGTAACACTTTGATGATGCGCCAATTATGTGAATATTTGTGACTAAAGCAAATATACATCTATATTTAATATATGCTTTTTTTTTTTTTTTGGTTTTTTGAGACAAGGTTTCTCTGTGTAGCCCTGGCTGTCCTGGAACTCACTGTGTAGACCAGGCTGGCCTCGAACTCAGAAATCCTTCTGCCTCTGCCTCCCATGTGCTGGATGAAAGGCGTGTGCCACCACCACCCGGCCTTAATATATGTTTTTTTGATATTTTTAAAAGGTGTATGAAGATCACTTACTTACCTGATCAAGGATGTAATCACTATCAGCTCAGAGTACTATATCAACAGAACTATTTCCCTGTTTCTAATAATTCTTAGCTTGTATGTTTGATTAATTAGTGATTTTATGTAATAGTTGAATGACATTTCCTGAAGATTTATCTGTGAAATATCACACACCAAATTTTGTAGTACAAAATAACATCCTACTTATTTTCATGAAATTTATTCTCAGCTTATTTTTTATCAATGTTATCTGGCCTAAAACAAATATGTACAACAAAATTAAGATTTTGAGTTGTCATCCATTGTTTTATTAAAAAAATTATTTCTATGTTTAAATGGTTTTGTTCATGTAGAAACCATTGGTAAGAATGTGTTTTAAAAATAAATAACCGGGAAAATGCAAATCAAAACAACTTTGAGATTCCATCTTATATCCATTAGAATGGCCAAGATCAAAAATTCAAGAAATAGAATATGATGATGAGAATGATGACCCAAGGCTATACTCCTCCATTGTTGGTAAAAGTGCAAAAAACAGTCACTTTGAAAATCAATTTAGTGGTTTCTTAGAGAACTTAGAATAGTTCTACCTCAAGACCCAACTATACTCCTCGTAGGTATATACCCAAAAAGATGCTCCATCATATTTCAAGGACACTTGCTCAACTATGTTCATAGCAGTTTTATTCCTAATAACCAGAAACTGGAAACAACCTATATGTTCCTCAACTAAAAAAAAAATGGATAAAGGAAATGAGATACACATACACAATGAAACACTATTCAGCTATTAAAAACAGATATCATGAGTTTTACACACAAATGGGTAGAACTAGAAAATAACATTCTGAGTGAGGTAAACGAGTCCCAAAAGGACATGAATTGTATGCTCTTAGTTATAAGTGGATATTGGTCATAAAGCACAGTATACCCATGGTATGCTCCACAAACCCAAAGAAGCTAAACAAGAAGGATGATTCAAGTGAGGATATTTGAATCTCACTTAGAATGGGGAATAAAATAGTCATAAGAGGAAGATGGAGGAAGAAAACTGGGTAGGAGAGGAGATGGGGAGGGGATGAGGGGTTCAAAGTTAAGTGTGGTGAGGGACAGGATGGATGGTCCTATGGCCATGAGAACAAATAGAAATAAGCAACAGATGGGAGAGAAAGTATGGAGAATCTCCAGGAGGAGACCTAGACCTGGAATAAGTGTGGTAGCCAAGAATCAACGTGAGTTTTCTTAGCTGTGACTCACAGAACTGCAAATATGGAACCAGAAGAGGCCACCTCCTGTAGCCAGGCATGAAGCATAATGTAGTTATAGGGACATCAACCCATCCACAAAACTTTGGATCCAAAATTTATCCTGTCTACAAGCAGGGAATGGAGATGGAACATAGACAGAGGGAATGTCTAAAGTATAACTGGTCCAACTTGAGACCAATCCCATGGGCAAGCGCCAACCCCTAACACTGATACTCTTTTATGCTTCCAGACATGAGTCTAGCATGGATGTCCACTGAGCAACTGATGCAGACCGATGCAGACACCCATAGCCAAAGAGTGGATGGAGCTTGGAGACTTTTATGGAAGAACAGGAAGAAAGATCGCAAGCACTGAAGGACATAGGAACTCCACAGGAAGACCAACATAGTCAATTAACCTGGACCATTTTGTCCCTCAAACATTGAAACACCAACTAAAGAACATATATGGGCTGGAACTAGATCTATCAGCATATATGTAGCAGATGTGGTTCTTGGTCTTCATGAGGCTCCAGAATAATAGGAATAGGGGGTATCCACAAAGCTGTTGCCAATACCTGGCAAATATTTTTCCAGCTGGGCTGACTTGTCTGACTTCGGTAAAGAGGATGTGCCAAGTTTGGAAGAGACTGATGTGACAGGTTGAGAAGATATCCACAAAGATCCCACCAGCTCAAAGGAGAAGGGGAGGGATTGGTGGAAGGATTATACGAGTGAATAATTGGAAGGGGGCAGTGAGGGGGATGTAAAGTGAATAAGCAATAAATAAATAAATAAATAAATAAATAAATAGAGGACTATTTTCAAGTATCAATAAATTTTTGGTTTCATTTACTCAAAAAAAAAAAAAAACTGAGAGTGGGACATCCTTTTAAGTATGGTATCTGACAATAAATACAAATATAAGTCAAGGGGCTTAGTCACAACACTTAGGATTCTCTAACCTGTGAATATTTGCTAGTTTAAATGATATTAAATTGTCAATAATTCCTGGCAATGATTAAGGTAAGAGCAAAAGATATTTAACTAGAATCAGATGTCCGTATATTTGTTTATTTTTAACGTTGCATCTTTTATAATAAAAAACTGATTACTGTGTCCTTCCTTAAAAACATATTTAGTTTCTATAATGAGGTTCTAATTTTTTTCTCTTCCCGGCTGATTAATATAACAAAATATTTATTAAACTTACATCCTACAAAAAAATTGAATGTATGTTCATGAAAGATGATAATGTAAGGTCTGGAAAAACTGCATTCAGCTTTCTCCACTTATTTGAAAGTCAGTGTCACACATAACTCTGTGCTACATAGTTTATTTAATCCTATAGTAATCAAAAGACCTTTATTGTATCCCAGATTAAAATGGACAAATTCTGTGGATGCCTACAAAGCTGTTCCTAGGATACCACTATTACTACTGATTAATACTTAACAATTATTAACTAATTAAGAATAAGACTCGTGCACATGTTAGTCAAAAAAAAGAAGAAACTTATGGATGTTACAAATATTTTAACAAATATTAAAAATATTAAAATATGTTTTCCTGGGAAGTTTCTTAGTTTACTGACATACATGCACATATAAGAGAGTATATACAAATGGTTGGGCATTGGAGATATTATGTTTTCATTTTACAGTGAGTTTCATATCTCATTCTGAAATATTGTTCTCAATCTAATCTTCTCTTGATTCCTCAGCTGTTTTGTCATTTGTTGTGAAGGACTCAGCCAGGTTTAGTCTCTGCTCAGTTGAAAGACACTCAACAACTTAGTATCCTTGTTCTTGAGCTTTGGTCTAACCATGCCTTGAAATATGCAGTCACGTGTAATTATGGTCATGATATGCATGATTGGCTTCAGAGTTATTTCAACTTATAATCATAACTGAAACTGAAGACTGAATGAGCTGAGAATTGTCTGTCAAAGCCTCTTTTAGGAACAGATCACTGAAAATCCTTATTTCCTGAAAGTTTTATTTATTGTTTTTAATTCCTTGTTCCCTTCCTTGGTCTCCTCCTCTTCCTCTATGCCATTGCTGCTTCTTCATCTCGTCCTGTACTTCATCTACAATTTCATGATTAATTTATTAAAGTAGCCATAGCCTTAACTCATCCTCAAAGTGATTGATACCTTAAACTATAAATTAAAGGAAGCCATCTCAACTCTACTACCAATTTTAATTCTCCATAGTAATAAATAATAAAGTTTCAATAATATCTGAGCTTGGCCAAGACAACTCTGTATCTCAAATGATTATGTGTTGCTTACATCAACCTGTGAGGCAGGTCTTTTTATAAATCTCAATTTCTTATGCAACAAAATAGACTGTGTCTATATATTGAGCCACAGCAATGACTACTGAACTACTGTAGTATATTGAACTACTACATATATATATATATATATATAATATGTATGTATACACACACAAATCATCAGTATCAGAACATATATTCTTCATAATAATAATGTTATCAAGGATGATTGCATCACCATTTTGTATAGTAATACCAAGACAAATATCGTTAACAAGATTAAAATATGACAAAAGTACCTCATATTTTTATAAAATATATACATTGAATAAAGTATTGGCATATAGTTGATAGTGATTTTAACACATATCTATGCCATTTGTTCTCAAATAAACATTGCTATATTAGTTCAATGATTGTTTAACTTTTTGCATTTTTATGAAGGTTTCAAGATCCAAAAATATTCTAACATTCACATATAAATATTGTTTCATAATACAGAAACCTCAGTCTATATTATACAGTTTGTGTGTATGTGCATGTACACATGTGCATATGTACAGATACACAGAGGATATATGGAAAAGGTCAAATGTTAGAAATAACATTTATCTTTCCACTGTGGGTTCCAGTCATTGAACTCAAGATGGTACACTTGTATAGAAAGTCGGTTTACCTATTTAACTATTTTACCAGATAATCTATGCTCCACAAATTTAACCTATGACATATATAAAATCTCTAACTAGACAACAGTTGCTTACATGTGCCAAAGTGAGTTAGTGGAAAGTTCAACTTTCTGTCTTCAACCTTTGCAAATACTTTTATCCATTGAGGCTGATAATTTGAGTTACATCATCTAAACATTCAGGTGATTGAAAAATATTTTATCTGTATTAAAACTTTAAGTGGATACAAAGTCAACATATATATATATATATATATATATATATATATATATGTAATAAGACATAATTCCTTTAAAAGATAACAGGAGGGATATGTGAGAGGGCTTGGGAGAAGATAATAGCAGAAGGGATATACTATATAATCATAATTTCAAGAAAAATATAGTAAATAACATTTATATATATATATATATTTACATTCCAAATTCAATACTCTCTTGTTCCCCATTCACAGGGTCCCTCCATTCAGGTCCCGTCCCCTTCTCTGAGAGAGTATGACACACCCTGGATATCCCCTAACCTTGGCACTTCAAGTCCCTGAAGGATAATCTATATCCTTCCTCAATGAGCCCAGACAAGGCAACCACATTGGGAAAAGGGATACCACAGTCAGGCTACAGTTTGAAGTAAATGCCTCTACTCCAGTCATCAGGGTACCCACAAGGATACTAGGCTGCACGTATACTACATATGTGCTGCAGTACTTGGTTCAGGCCATGTATCATATTTGTTCTGTAGTTCAATCTCTGAGAGCCCCTAGGTTACTTCACTCTTTTGGACTTTCTGTAGGGTTTCCTTCCCATTTCCGGTTCTCAGTCCTTCCTGTCACTCTCCAACAAGGGTCTCTGACCTCTGTCTGATCTTTGGCTGTGGGTGTCAGCATCTGTTTCTGTCAGCTACTCTGGAGAGCCTCTCAGAGCACAGTTATGCTAGGATTCTGTATGCAAGCATAACAGGGAACCATTAATAGAGGAATTGGCACTTTCCCATAATATGTGTTACAAATTGGGGCGATTATTGGTTGGCCATTCCTTCAGTATCTGCTCCATTTTTGTTCCTGCATTTCTTCTAGACAGGACAAATTTTTGTTGGAAAGTTTTGTGGGTGTGCTAGTTAGTACTTTTATCACTCCACTGGGAGTCCTGCCCAATCAGTAGAAAGTGGCTTCTTCAGGTTCCAAGTCTCTACTATTAGACCTCTTGGCGAAGGTCATCCACATTGACACCTGGGAGCCTTCCCATCTCAAACCACTGGGCCACCTCCCACTCCTGGCAGTTGTAGATTTCAACTCATTTTCTTGGCCCTCTATGTCTGTCTCTCCATACACCTGATCCTGCTCCCTATTATTCTCACCTTTCCCTGTCCCACCCAAGTCATTCAGTCCTCTGCCTTGAATGACTATTTTGTTCCACATTCTAAGTGAGATTTAAGCATCCACACTTTGTGCACTCTTCAATTTTAATGACTTTGTGTCAATGGGGTTTATCATGGATATTCTGTAATAACCTAATAGCTACTTTTCAGTGAGTACATACCATACATGTACTTTTGGGTCTGGGTTACCTCACTCTGGGTGATAATTTCTACTTCTATGCATTTACCTGCAAAATGCATGATGTCTTTTTATTTAATAGTTGGAGTACTATTGTATTCCATTGTGTAAATGAACTGCATTTTCAGTATCCATCCCTCAGTTGAGGGACATGTGGATTGTTTCAGTTTCTGACTATTACAAATAAAACTGCTAAGCACATAGTGGGTGGAGCAATTTTCCTTGTAGTATAATGGAGGATCTTTTGGGTATATGCCCAGGAACAGTATGGGTGAGTATCAGGGAGATCTATTTCCACGTTTCCGAGAAACTGCCAGAATAATTGCCTCACTGTTTGTACAACTTTGTTATACTACCAGCAATGGAAGAGTGTTCTCCTTTCTCCACCTCATTGTCAGCAGGCGAGGTCTCTTGGTTTTTTGATCTTGACATTCTGATAGGTGTAAGGTAGAATTCCAGGGTCCTTTTGATTTGTTTTTCCCTGACGGCTAAGAACTTTGAAAATTTCATTAAGTGGTTCTCAGACATTTGAGATTCATCTACTTAGAATTCTCTGTTTAGCTTCGCATCTTACCTTCTAAAATTGAGTTATTTGGTTTGTTGGAGTCTAGCTTCTTGAGTTCTTTATAAATTTGAATATTAGTCTTCTGTTCGATGCTGGGTTAATGAAGATCTTTTTCCAATCTGTAGGCAGAGGTTTTGTCCTATTAACAGAGTCGTTTGCCTTACAGAAGTTTTTCATTCATGGAGTGCCATTTATCAGTTGTTGATCTTAGAACTTGAGCAATTGGTGTTCTGTTCAGAAAATTGTCTCCTTTCCAAATGCTTTTAAGGATATTTCCCACTTTCTCTTTTAATAGCTTTAATGTATGCAGTTTTATTTTCAGGTCTTTGATCCACTTGGACTTGATTTTGTGCTGCATGATAAATATGGGTCCTTTTGAATTTTTCTAGATGCACATATCTAATTAGATGAGCACCGTTTAATGAAGATGCTTTTTCTGTTTTTGAAATTGTATGTTTTTAAGCATTTTGTAAAAAAAAATAAAATGTCCATAGGTATGACTTTATTTTTATGTTTTTGATTCAATTCCTTTAATTAATAACCTATTTCTGTACCAATACCATGTTGTTGTTATTACTGTTACTATTGCTCTATAGTACAGCTTGAAGTAAGAGATGGTGATTCTTTCAGAAGTTCTTTTTTTTGTTCAGGATTGTTTTACCTATCCTGTGAAGTATTTTTTCATATGAAGGTGAGAATTTTTCTTTCAAGGACTATAAAATATGTGTTGGAATTTTTATGGGAATTCCACTGAATCTGTAGATTCCTTTTGGTAAGATGGACATTTCACTATGTTAATCCTACCTAAACATGAGCATGAGAGTTCCTTCCATCTTCTGATTTCTTCTTCAATTTCTTTCTCTAGGGACTACAAGGCCTTGTAATAAAAGGCTTATATTTCCTTTGTTACAGTCACACCAAGATATTTTATATCTTGTGGCTAATGTGAAGGGTATTATTTCCTTAATTTCTTTCTCAGTGTTTTTATCATTTACATAAAAGAGGGCTACTGATTTCTTTGAGATAATTTTGTATCCAGCCAAATTGCTAAATTTGTTTATCAGCTATAGGAGTACTCTGGTAGAATTTTGTTAAACATTTATGTGTACTACCATATCAATCATAAATAGTGAACCCTTGACTCCTTTCCTTTCTAATTTGTATCCACTTATGTTGTCTTACTGCTGTCACTAGAAATTCAAGTACTATATAGAATAGATAGGGAGGGAATGAACAGTTTTCTCATTTCCAGGAGTTTTGAGGGATTGCTTTTTGCTTATCTCCATGTAATTTGATATTGACTTTTGACTTGCTATATATTGCAGAGTAGTATTCCATTGTGTAGATATATCACATCTTCTGAATCCATTCCTCCGTTGAGGGACATCTGGGTTCTTTCCAGCTTCTGGCTATTATAAATAAGGCTGCTATGAACATAGTGGAGCATGTGTCCTTATTGCATGCATGTAAAGCCTCCGGGTATATGCCCAGGAGTGGAATAGCCAGATCCTCCTGGAGTGTCATGCCCAGTTTTCTGAGGAACCGCCAGACTGCTTTCCAGAGTGGTTTTACCAGCTTGCAATTCCACCAGCAGTGGAGGAGTGTTCCTCTTTCTCCACATCCTCGCCAACAACTGCTGTCTCCTGTGTTTTTGATCTTAGCCATCCTGACTGGTGTGAGATGGAATCTCAGGGTTGTTTTGATTTGCATTTCCCTAATGACTAAGGATGATGAACATCTCTTTAGGTGCTTCTCAGCCATTAGATATTCTTCAGGTGAGAACTCTTTGTTTAGCTCTGTACCCCATTTTTTAATAGGGTTACTTGCCTCTCTGGAGTGGAATACTACTCTGCAATTAAAAACAATGAATTCATGAAATTCCTAGGCAAATGGTCAGATCTTGAAAATATCATCCTTAGTGAGGCAACCCAATCACAAAAGAACACACATGGTATGCAGTCACTGATAAGGGCATATTGACCCAGAATCTCGGAATACCCTAGACACAATCCGCATATCAATAGATTTCTAAGAAGATGGAAGGAGAGACCCCTGGTCCTGGAAAGACTGGATGTAGGGGAACGCCAGGACAGAGTAATGAGAGGGGATTGAATGGAGAAAAGAGGGAGGGAAGGGGTCTTATGGGACTTTCGGGGAGGGAGGAAACAAGAAAGGGGAAGTGATTTGGAATGTAAATTAAAAAAATAAAATAAAATAAATAAAAAAAAATATGTATCCCCTCGTCATCCCAGCATAGAGCTTACATTTCTACTTGTGTCTCCACTCTGTGCCTTGCCTGTGGTTATGATGGCTGACATGACCCTCTTCCTGTTAGACATCAGTCCTTCCTCTTGGGCTCTAGAATCCACTCAGGCATAATTAAGAGTTTTCTTTTCTCCTTGGCTCATCTCTTCTATTATTCATCTGCCCTTTTAATGACCCATCCTTGTCAACATACAAAGAGAGACTTGATGCGCATAGTATCTTAAGAACGAACCTCTGCCTCCCACCTCTCGGCGCCCTCCCACTTCTCTGATCTGACTCCCCACACAATTTCTTTCATCCTAAGATAGACACAGTGCTGTCCTATAGAGTTGGGAACCAGCATGAAGGACCATATGAAAGAAGAGGCAAATAAGAAAGCCAGGACAACAGGATAGGTCTGAGACTCAAGGACAAAATCAAATAAGAAAGGAAAATTAGTGGACATCCTGGGATAAAGAGGTGTGAATGAAATGAGATTGTAGAAGATGCATGTCAACCATTAGCTGGAAAGCATGCAGTCTACTCTCTCTGTGAGTCTGGGGTGTCTAAAAAAAAAAAAAAGAAAGAAGGCCCTATCAATCAACATCATCAAAGCACATATAAACCCACAGAGACTAAAGTAGCAAAAACAGTACCTAGATATGTCTGCATCAGGTGTTTTCTTATATTTATTATTGCTTCTGGCTTAATTTTTATGGAACTTCTGAATATGCAAGTGTTTCCCTGCTTTAGTGTCTTCACTTTGGACCTTTTCCTTCTGGTGTAATTGCGTGTTTATTTAATGATTGGTTGGCTACTTTTGTTCACTTTTAGAATATTGGCTTTTGTTTTATCTTGTTGCATTTTACTTTATTGTTTTATTTTATTACTACTTATAAGCCTTTTTATTTCCTCAAGAGAGACAGAAAGGTAGTATATCTGGATGGGAAGAGAGTCGGAAAATATGGGATAAGTAGAGTGAGGTGGGGTGGAAACTTTCTATTAGTCCACTCTGTATGCTACAGACCCCAACAGACTTCCTTAATTTAGTGATGTAACCCAGGGTTGCCTTAATTAAATCACGATCCCCTTGCCCCAGTTGTTGGGATTATAAGCATGTGTCCACATACCCAGATAATTATTTTAAAATGAGGCACATTAGTATAGAGTATATATAGAATATAGTGTATAGAATTTTTTAGTGACCATGTCTATGCACTTCCAGTTATTTAATAAGTAGCAGAGATTAAAGACTGTTGTGCCATTAAAGCCTAGACATCCTTGCTGAGGGGCCATAATACTGTGTATTATTCTTAATTTAGCAAAGACTTGTTAGTTTGGGGAGGCAAGCATTTAAAAATGGCAGTTTGGACTATAATATTCACCTGAGATTGTCTCATACATTGGGATGTCACTGGTCACATGAAATCACAATGTTTATTAAAAGTTTCTCTGAAAATCTGAAAAAAAAATAATGGGGAAAAGTGAATGAGTAAGTCAATATTAAAATAAAACAGCTGTAAAACTTCTGAGGTTTAGAAATAATGTTATATACTAGCACATATTAAACATAGGATAATAAAGAGACAAAGACTAGATCAGATACAGAATATATATATATATATATATATATATATATATATATATATATATGGATTCTTTTATTTAGCATGATCATCTTTGGATCAATCCATTGTCCTAAAATAATACAAAATTTTCTCTTTTGTAAGTAAATAAAACTCCAGATTGTTTGTTTGTGTTATTCATTTATCTCCTGATGTTGATAAATATTTGTACCACAAATAAATCAAATATTTCATATAATAAAATGATTTATACTTCCATTTTTCACTTCTACCTAAGTTGTGGATCAGTGCACCTAGCCACACCCCACAGATTTGCATGCCTTCCTGGGGCTCTGTTCTAAACCAGAACTCACAGATGAGATTTCCAGCCCAATACCCCCTTTAGATGGGACCCCATCAAGCCTAGCAGTTGTGGGCTCTGCCCCACATTGTCTGAGCTCCATCATCCTTCTGCACTGCATCTCCAACTGCAGTCACTGTTTGCTTGCCCTACAGCTCTGGTTCCTTCTCAGGAGGCTGGGGCACACAGCTCCACTTGCCTCGAGGTAGAGAGGCCTTCTCCAACCCATAATATCCAGGCCAGCCAATATAAGAGACAACCAGATGATGAAAAGCAAGCAGAAGAACACAATCAACAGAAACCATTGCATTAGAGCAATATCAGAACACAGCTTTTCTACTACAACAAGCTTTGGGTATACTAACACACCTGAAGAGAGAGACAGTGACCTTAAATCCCATCTCATGAAGATGATAGAGGCTATTAAAGAGGATATAAATATCCCCTTAGAGAAACATAGGAAAAGACAATCAAATAGGTATAAGACCTTAAAGAGTAAACATATAAATCCCTTATAGAAATGAAGAATACAATCAAATAGATGAAGGAAATAAATAAAACTGTCCAAGATTTAAAAATGGATATGGAAGCAATAAATATAAATATACCTGCAGGTACCCCTGGAGGTGGAAAGTTAGGAAAGAGAAGAGGCACTACAAACCCAAGCATCACCAAGCTAATGCAAGAGATGTAAGAGAGAATCTCAGAAATAGAAGATACCAAAGAAGAAATGGATATATCAGTCAGTGAAAATGCAAAATCTAAAAAGTTTCTAACTCAAAACATCCAGAAAATTAGGCACACTAGCAAAATCCAAACTTAAGAATAATAGGAATAAAAGAGGGTGAAGATTCCAGTTTAAGTGCCTAGGAAACATCACCAACAAAATCATAGAAGAAAACTTTCCTAACCTAAAGTAAGAGATGGACATAAACATAAAAAATCATATAGAACACCAAACAGATTAGACCAAGAAACAAACCCTTCCCATAATGTAATAATCAAAACACTAAACATACAGAACAATCAGAATACTGAAAGCAAAAATTGCCAAGTAACATATAAAGGAAAACCTATAAGAATTACACTGACTCAACAGAGAATCTAAAAGCCAAAATATCTGTACAGATGTATTGCAGATCCTAAGCAACCACAAGTGCCAATCAAGACTACTATACCCAGCATAATTATCCATCCCATAGATTGAGAATCTGAGATATTCCATGACAAAACCAAATTAAAAAAAATCTACTAATTCAGTTCTACAGACCATACTGGAAGAAAAATTCCAACACAAAGAGGGTAACTACATCCTCCCCCCCCATAAAAAAAACAATAAATTTATCATATCACAGTAAAACCTAAAAAAGATAATACACTCAGTAACACCACCAACATTAAAATAACAGGAATTAACACCATTGATCACTAATATCTCTGAACATCACTGGACTCAATTCACAAATTAAACAAACAGGCTAACAGACTGGATACTTAAATAGGATCCATCATTATGCTATATACAGGAAATATACTCCTGAAGAAGTATAGGCACTATCTCAGTGTAAAGACCTGGAAAAATATTTTCCAAGCAAACAGACCAAAGATAGAAGTTGGAATAGCCATTCTAATATTGAATAAAATAGACTTTCTGTTGGAAACAGCATACCATAACAGGGATTGCCAGCAGTAGGCAATGATTCAGACTTCTCAGTAGCCCACAGCAGCTCTTCGTTAAAAACAGTTGTTCCCATTTCTTCTAAGCTTAGCTCTGGAAAATGACTATATAGATTTCATTTGTGCATGACTGCTTTTCAGTTGACCTTGGTGTGCATAATTATTCCATTATATCTGACTTTATTTCTTTCTCCTGCTCTGCTCAATTCTGTGATACTAGATGTTCCATGATGTGTTGAGTCTTAAACGATTTAAAATTGAGGCACTGGGGCACAGCATAGCACAGTCCTAATAGCTTAGGTGCATGCTGTGTGTTCTCATCAATGTAATAACTGCACAATTGTAATTCCAGATTACTGCTCGACTTGTATAGAAAGTTTGAAGAAATTATGAGAAAATGAATTAGAGTCAACATTGAGAACACGTGAAAGGGAAAAAAAAGCTATTGAAGTTGTGAAATAAGTTTTGCACACATTTAAGAGTAGTTCCTGGATAAGAAATACAGAATACATAAAATGATACTAGTAAAACAAAGTCAAAACACTGGGACTCTCAGGAGAGTCTTTGTGTGTGAGATACAGAAGCAGAAAGCTAGCAGAACTACTGAGTTAAGGGTTAATGCGATGCTTTCTGGCCACTTCCTGGCAGCTTTGTCCATCTTATTTATCATTAGAGCTTCCCAAGAAAATATAAGGAGCTGACCTCGGAACTTTGAGCTCTGAAGTATAATAAGTCAAAAGTTAAAGTTTAAATAATGATAAGTTTGCAATTGTTATTATTTTGGCTAGAGGCCTGGGAATAGGGAAAGCTTGAAACTTTGCAGAACAATGGTAATTCCTGATTCTTTGTGGGATGTGGTTATTATTTTGAATTTTATTTGGCAATGATTATACAATGTCTTTCTTTCTTCTTCCTTGCTTTGGGAGTATTAATAAAAGACTGGGGCAAGGGAAAGGCAAAGAAGCATGTGAGGTGAATGTGAAGAGCATGTGAAGAGTGAGTGAAAAGAGAATGTGAGGTATGTATGGAAAGTGAATATGTGAGTGAAAGGAGAGTGCATGTGGTGTGTGTGAGATGTGTGTGTAGGAGTGTGAGATGTGTGTGTAGGAGTACAAGAAAAGAAAACTGCATAGGCGAAAAGTAGGGTATGCAAGAGAATGCAGAGTATGTGCAGCCTCAAGCTGTGAGTGAACAAGCAAGAGAGAAAGGAAGCAGAGAGAGAGAGAAAAGAGAAACTTTAAGTCCTGAAAAACTGACTGTGAGTTTGTACCCAAAAGTAGTCTTTTATATTTATTATGCACACTCCAGATATCCCTACTTCCAGTTGAGAACTCTATGCCTGTGTCGAGGATGGAACCTGACATCTTTCAGTCAAAAATCATCAAAAGAGATGGGGAAGGACACTTCATACTCATCAAAGAAAAAAAATTCATCAAGATTACATTTCAGTTCTAAACATCTCTTCCCCCAAAGCAAGGGCAACTGCATTCATGAAAGAAACCTTACTAAAGGTCAAATCATTAACTGAAACCCACACAATAATTGTGGAGGACTTCAACCTCAACATAATAATAGCAATAGTTAGACAAAATAAAATAAAAGCACATACCTACACATAATAAAAGCAATATATAGCAAGTCAAAAGTCAATATCAAATTACATGGAGATAAGCAAAAAGCAATCCCTCAAAACTCCTGGAAATGAGAAAACTGTTCATTCCCTCCCTATCTATTCTATATAGTACTTGAATTTCTAGTGACAGCAGTAAGACAACATAAGTGGATACAAATTAGAAAGGAAAGGAGTCAAGGTTTCACTATTTATGATTGATATGGTAGTACACATAAATGTTTAACAAAATTCTACCAGAGTACTCCTATAGCTGATAAACAAATTTAGCAATTTGGCTGGATACAAAATTATCTCAAAGAAATCAGTAGCCCTCCTTTATGTAAATGATAAAAACACTGAGAAAGAAATTAAGGAAATAATACCCTTCACATTAGCCACAAGATATAAAATATCTTGGTGTGACTGTAACAAAGGAAATATAAGCCTTTTATTACAAGGCCTTATAGTCCCTAGAGAAAGAAATTGAAGAAGAAATCAGAAGATGGAAGGAACTCTCATGCTCATGTTTAGGTAGGATTAACATAGTGAAATGTCCATCTTACCAAAAGGAATCTACAGATTCAGTGGAATTCCCATAAAATTTCCAACACATATTTTATAGTCCTTGAAAGAAAAATTCTCACCTTCATATGAAAAAATACTTCACAGGATAGGTAAAACAATCCTGAACAAAAAAAGAACTTCTGAAAGAATCACCATCTCTTACTTCAAGCTGTACTATAGAGCAATAGTAACAGTAATAACAACAACATGGTATTGGTACAGAAATAGGTTATTAATTAAAGGAATTGAATCAAAAACATAAAAATAAAGTCACACCTATGGACATTTGATTTTTTTTTTTTACAAAATGCTTAAAAACATACAATTTCAAAAACAGAAAAAGCATCTTCATTAAACGGTGCTCATCTAATTAGATATGTGCATCTAGAAAAATTCAAAAGGACCCATATTTATCATGCAGCACAAAATCAAGTCCAAGTGGATCAAAGACCTGAAAATAAAACTGCATACATTAAAGCTATTAAAAGAGAAAGTGGGAAATATCCTTAAAAGCATTTGGAAAGGAGACAATTTTCTGAACAGAACACCAATTGCTCAAGTTCTAAGATCAACAACTGATAAATGGCACTCCATGAATGAAAAACTTCTGTAAGGCAAACGACTCTGTTAATAGGACAAAACCTCTGCCTACAGATTGGAAAAAGATCTTCATTAACCCAGCATCGAACAGAAGACTAATATTCAAATTTATAAAGAACTCAAGAAGCTAGACTCCAACAAACCAAATAACTCAATTTTAGAAGGTAAGATGCGAAGCTAAACAGAGAATTCTAAGTAGATGAATCTCAAATGTCTGAGAACCACTTAATGAAATTTTCAAAGTTGTTAGCCGTCAGGGAAAGACAAATCAAAAGGACCCTGGAATTCTACCTTACACCTATCAGAATGTCAAGATCAAAAAACCAAGAGACCTCGCCTGCTGACAATGATGTGGAGAAAGGAGAACACTCTTCCATTGCTGGTAGTATAGCAAAGTTGTACAAACAGTGAGGCAATTATTCTGGCAGTTTCTCGGAAACGTGGAAATAGATCTCCCTGATACTCACCCACACTGTTCCTGGGCATATACCCAAAAGATCCTCCATTATACCACAAGGAAACATGCTCCATCCACTATGTGCTTAGCAGTTTTATTTGTAATAGTCAGAAACTGAAACAATCCACATGTCCCTCAACTGAGGGATGGATACTGAAAATGCAGTTCATTTACACAATGGAATACAATAGTACTCCAACTATTAAATAAAAAGACATCATGCATTTTGCAGGTAAATGCATAGAAGTAGAAATTATCACCCAGAGTGAGGTAACCCAGACCCAAAAGTACATGTATGGTATGTACTCACTGAAAAGTAGCTATTAGGTTATTACAGAATATCCATGATAAACCCCATTGACACAAAGTCATTAAAATTGAAGAGTGCACAAAGTGTGGATGCTTAAATCTCACTTAGAATGTGGAACAAAATAGTCATTCAAGGCAGAGGACTGAATGACTTGGGTGGGACAGGGAAAGGTGAGAATAATAGGGAGCAGGATCAGGTGTATGGAGAGACAGACATAGAGGGCCAAGAAAATGAGTTGAAATCTACAACTGCCAGGAGTGGGAGGTGGCCCAGTGGTTTGAGATGGGAAGGCTCCCAGGTGTCAATGTGGATGACCTTCGCCAAGAGGTCTAATAGTAGAGACTTGGAACCTGAAGAAGCCACTTTCTACTGATTGGGCAGGACTCCCAGTGGAGTGATAAAAATACTAACTAGCACACCCACAAAACTTTCCAACAAAATTTTGTCCTGTCTAGAAGAAATGCAGGAACAAAAATGGAGCAGATACTGAAGGAATGGCCAACCAATAATTGCCCTAATTTGTAACACATATTATGGGAAAGTGCCAATTCCTCTATTAATGGTTCCCTGTTATGCTTGCATACAGAATCCTAGCATAACTGTGCTCTGAGAGGCTCTCCAGAGTAGCTGACAGAAACAGATGCTGACACCCACAGCCCTTTCCTGTTTCCTCCCTCCCCGAAAGTCGCATAAGCCCCCATCCCTCTTTTCCCCATTCAACCCCCTCTCGTTTCTCTGTCCTGGGGTTCCAGTACATCCAGTCTTTCCAGGGCCAGGGGTCTCTCCTTCCATCTTCTTAGAAATCTATTGATATGCGAAATGTGTCTAGGGTATTCCTAGATTCTGGGTTACTATCCCCTTATCAGTGACTGTATACCATGTGTGTTCTTTTGTGATTGGGTTACCTCACTAAGGATGATATTTTCAAGTTCTGACCATTTGCCTAGGAATTTCCTGAATTCATTGTTTTTAATGGCAGAGTAGTATTCCATTGTGTAAATATACCACATCTTCTGAATCCATTCCTCCGTTGAGGGACATCTGGGTTCTTTCCAGCTTCTGGCTATTATAAATAAGGCTGCTATGAATATAGTGGAGCATGTGTCCTTATTGCATGCAGATAAAGCCTCTGGGTATATGCTCAGGAGTGGTATAGCCAGATCCTCCGGGAGTGTCATGCCCAGTTTTCTGAGGAACAACCAGACTGCTTTCCAGAGTGGTTGTACCAGCTTGCAATTCCACCAGCAGTGGAGGAGTGTTCCTCTTTCTCCACATCCTCGCCAACAACTGCTGTCTCCTGTGTTTTTGATCTTAGCCATTCTGACTGGTGTGAAATGGAATCTCAGGGTTTTTTTGATTTGCATTTCCCTAATGACTAAGGATGATGAACATCTCTTTAGGTGCTTCTCAGCCATTAGATATTCTTCAGGTGAGAACTCTTTGTTTAGCTCTGTACCCCATTTTTTAATAGGGTTACTTGCCTCTCTGGTGTTTAACATTTTGAGTTATATGTATATATTGGATATTAGCCCTCTGTGGGATGTAGGGTTGGTAAAGATCATTTCCCAGTTAGTTGGTTCCCGCTTTGTCTTTTTGGCAGTGTCTTTTGCCTTGCAAAAACTTTGTAATTTAATGAGGTCCCATTTGTCTATTCTTGATCTTAGAGCATAAGCTATTAGAGTTCTGTTCAGGAAATTCTCCACTTTGTCCATATGTCCAAGGTTTTCCCTAGTTTCCTTTCTATTAGTTTCAGTGTGTCTGGTTTTATGTGGAGGTCCTTGATCCACTTGAAATTGAGCTTAGTGCAAGGAGATAAGAATGGGTCAATTTGCATTCTTCTGCATGTTGATCTCCAGTTGAGCCAGCACCATTTGTTGAAAAGGCTATCTTTATTCCACTGGATGATTTTAGCTCCTTTGTCAAAGATCAGGTGACCATAGGAGTGTGGATTCATTTCTGGGTCTTCAATTCTGTTCCATTGATCTACATGCATGTCACTGTACCAATACCATGCAGTTTTTAACACTATTGCTCTTTAGTACAGCTTGAGGTCCAGGATACTGATTCCCCCAGAGGTTCTTTTACTCTTGAGAATAGTTTTAGCTATTCTGGTTTTTCTGTTATTCCAGATGAATTTTTGAATTGCTCTTTCTAACTCTTTGAAGAATTGAGTTGGAATTTTGATGAGGATTGCATTGAATCTGTATATTACTTTTGGTAAGATGGTCATTTTTGCTATTTTAATTCTGCCAATCCATGAGCATGGCGGATTTTTCCATCTTCTGAGGTCTTTTTTCAATTTCTTTCTTCAGAGACTTGAAGTTCTTGTCATACAGATCTTTCACTTCTTTGGTTAGAGTCACACCAAAATATTTTATGTGGTTTGTTGCTATTGTGAAGGGTATCATTTCTCTTACATCTTTCTCAGCCTGCTTATCCTTCGAGTATAGGAAGGCTACTGACTTGCTTGAGTTGATTTTATATCCGGCCACTTTGCTGAAGTCGTTTATCAGCTGTAGGAGTTCTCTGGTGGAGTTCTTTGGGTAGCTTATGTATACTATCATTTCGTCTGCAAATAGTGATAGTTTGACTTCTTCCTTTCCAATTAGTATCCCTTTGACCTCTTTTTTGTTGTCTAATTGCTCTAGCTAGAACTTCAAGTACTATATTGAAAAGATATGGAGAGAGAGGGCAGCCTTGTCTAGTCCCTGATTTTAGTGGGATTGCTTCAAGTTTCTCTCCATTTAGATTGATGCTGGCTACCGGTTTGCTGTAAATTGCTTTTACTATGTTTAGATATGGGCCTCGAATTCCCGATCTTTCCAAGACCTTTAACATGAAAGGAAAATCTCGAGGAAATGGACAATTTCCTTGACAGATACCAAATACCAAAATTAAATCAGGATCAAATAGCCCATCTAAACCGTCCTATAACCCCTGAAGAAATAGAAGTTGTCATTGGAAGTCTTCCAACCAAAAAAAGCACAGGTCCAGATGGTTTTAGTGCAGAATTCTATCAGACATTCAAAGAAGACCTAACACCAATACTCTTCAAACTGTTCCAGAAAATAGAAACAGAAGGAACAGTACCCACCTCGTTCTTTGAAGCCACAATTACACTAATACCAAAAGCACACAAAGATCCGACAAAGAAAGAGAATCTCAGGCCAATCTCTCTTATGAATATAGATGCAAAAATACTCAATAAAATTCTTGCCAACCGAATCCAAGAATATATTTCTTATAATAATATAATGTAATGATAATTGGTAGATGTATAATTTGCAAGATTCATTCCTCTTCAATTATTTCTTTTCTCAGAAGCATAATCATATCCCCATAAATTAGTTTGCAGAGAATTCAATTTTTCATTGCATAATTTTTATGTTCAAACTGGGAACCCCTCCCCAAAAAAAAGTGCAGGTGAAGACAAGATAAAGGGGAAGGGTGACCATGCCTTGTCTAACATTTAACAGGTTTCCATGGTTCACACATTTTCAGTTTAAAGTAAAGTGGTTTAACATTTGAGAACCTTTGATTGGTTTCTATCATAATCTTTCCTCAAATCATGATTCACATTTCTACCTTCCCCACAACACTATTCACCACTGAACTACTTCTGGGTATATATAGAATGTAATTTGAATTCTCACCCAGACTGCAAGACACATCGCTGTGGGGTAATATATGCTCAGGTATGCCAGTGGTGCATCCCATCCCATGATAAGTTCAGAGCTTACCTGAAAATGGCAAAAAAATAAGAACAAAATGTTCTACTCAGCCTTCTGAAAATGCCATGGAAATAGAAGCAAACTAGTGATATTAGCAACTAAAATGTCTTTCAAATTCTCACGGTCTCTTTTAATTGACACTAAATTAAAATTTTGTATGGCAACCTATTTAGAGAATTCAGAGACTTAATTCTTCCTGGAGTTTTTTTGAGGTTGAAGTCACAATATGATTCTAGCAGGTAATAAAAGCTGAGATACACAAGCTGCAGTTGTGCCTATAGAAACTGAGAGATCATATCACTAGCAACAGCATAATACAACACAAAAGAGCCAAAAGTTGGACAGTGCCACTAACTCTCAATGTGCACCTATATTGATTTGCTTTCTTCCAATTCTCATTCAAATCACCACAGACATCTTTGTCTTCAAATTAGTAACTTTATATGCTTGTTTATATTAGTAACTTATAGGTTTTCTTTAATGCCATTTCTTTAATTGTTAAAATGTGGTCTTGTTGAAGAGGCAGCTATCCAATAACCACATACACAGATCCAAGATCAGATCATCATCTGACCTTGTCAGATATTTACTGACAGTGGCGGATACTTTCATATATAGAAGGCAATGCAAAAATAACATTATACCCATATAGTTGTGGTGCATAACGGTTTTCAAAACAGGTTTAGTATCAATTTTTTAAAGTATGTTTTCAATTAAAAGATAACAATTGATTTTATCTTCCATTTCTTCTCTCCAATTCTTCACAAATAGCCTCTGCATAAGTACCTAAACACATACCTTAAAATAAAGATTAAGTAGAATGGCATGTCTTAAAGTATATCAGATAATATTTATTTGATAAAAGCTTCTTTAACTTTTTCATATATTGAAAGTTTACATCTAAATAGATATTTTCTAGTATATGTTCATTGACATTTAATCATAATAGTCAGAATGAAAAACATCTAGAGAAGGGCCAAGGACCTGGATGAACTTTGGGAAGGTGAAGAATATAATCAAAATAAGTTTGAAGTGAAATTATTTTAAATAATGAAAAATATAATAATAAGGAAGTCAAAAATAAGAATAAGTTCATTTTGAACTTCTTCAAAAGCTATCTACTTTTTATTTATACAAATCTGGATTGTTCCAGAGAAATGGATTATGTGATTAAGAATGTTTATTCTAAATCCAGAGGACCAAAATTCAGTTTATATTACCCATGTTAGCTATCATGCATATATTACTGTCTAACTATGAGCTCAAAAATGAATATTTTAATAGACATGCTAGTGTGGATGGGGTTAGAGAAACTTGGGATGTCTCAACCTCCATGACAAAGCACAAACTACTAAAGAATTCTGAGAACAGGACAGGAATTCATTTGTGAAAGAAATTAACAGAGTACTGTAAGGGAAAAAGTTACTTTATTGACCCAAACTTACTCAGAGTAGCACTCAAAATTATGAAATTCTAGCAGTTCTGGTGGATATAACTTTTCTTTAGTAAGTTTTCTTTTCAACCTATCAGCTGCTTTCAGCAAATGATTGTTATAATACACACATCTAACTTATTCTGGGTCAGAGGGATGGAAGAGTGCAGAATTAAAATTAGTGTTATAAATTTAGCTTCATTTATAAAAGCTGACCTGGAAAACTTGATGCATAGTAAGGTTGGTGGCATTGTTTTCTTAAAAGTAAGTTAAATTTAAGAGGAAGAATATATGCTGCAGTCAAGATCCAGACTGATGTTTATTGTCTATCCTGCCACTGCTTACACCAGAGGTCAGTGGAAGTCCATAACCCATGCTTTCTCTGCCTAAAGGGCTAAGAAAATTATTTCCAGTGGTTTTGATGACTGCAGACTCAGTTGAGAATAAGAGCCATAGAAGGCTTCTATGAAAACCCCTTCCTCCTCCAACCATCACTCCTTACACCTAAATAATAAACAGTCTAGACAGAAATTCATTAAGAAAATCATTAATTTCTTAGAGAACTCTTAAATTATGATAGGTATGCTAAAGTATAGCTCTTGTCACTTGATGGTTTCTAGCAGGATTGGAGAAGGACTAAGATACTTTTAAGGGGCTAACCACTGTAAGTTTTTCCAAGTACCAGTGAGGTTATAGGCCAAAAAAAAATGTACTTAGTAATTTTTAATTATTTTTTCTTTCTTCAGAAGAGGATGTCTTAAGTGTCTGTGTGTGTGTGTGGGGGGGTGGGAGTGATCCTTGGAGGACTGGGAAGGTAGTGTGATCATGGTTCATTATGTGAAACTCCCAAATAGTCAATAAAAATATTATGTTGGATATAAAAAGAGGTTGAATAGAGGAGGAATACACAGTAGGAAAACAGGATGAGTAGATAGTTTTAAATGGTCTCACAGCATAACTTAGTAGCAAGGCTTAACGAATGTTCACTTTCAAAAGGCAAGAAACATTTTCAGAGAAGTTTTTCTAATACTTCTGCATTGGTCTATTTAAATTATTCTTCTAGGAATCTAATGGCAAAAAAAATCAGACCTTTTGATACAGTGTCACTATAGTCAGTTTTATGAGTTAATAATGAATCTATAAGGAGATTATAAAAATTATATTGAAATAAATTATATTTGCACAGTACAGTACACAGGTACCACCTGGCTCAATCTCTTACTTCCTGGTGAGAACATGCTGGGAAAAAAAAACAAACAAAGAAATATATCTCTTTTTTTTAAATGTTTTTCTCACTTCCTTCCAATGTTCTTTCCAGTACTTCACTCTTATTCCTCTTCAACATCATTCAGAATATAAGAGTTTGTTACAAAAAAATATTTTTCATATGATGCACTCAGCATAAATTAACCTGTTTGTATCAATTAATGCCATAAAAATAGAATATGAAAATAGGTTGTCAACAAGCAAGCAAACAAGCAAAACACGAACAACTAAAACCAAAAAATCATACTATTTATTTTATTTTTTTTCCTTTTTTCATTTTTTTATTAGATATATTCTTTATTTACATTTAAAATGATTTCCCTATTACTGGTTCCCCCCCTCCCCAAAAGTCCCATATGCCCTCTTCCCTCCCCCTGCTTCCCAACCAACCCACTCCTGCCTCCACTTCTGGTATTCCCCTAAACTGCCATATTGAGCTCTTCCAGGACCAGGGGCCTCTCCTTCCTTCTTCTTGGGTATTATTTGATATCTGAATTGTTCCTTGGGTATTCCAAGCTTCTGCGCTAAAATCCACTTATCATTGAGTGCATATCATGTATGACATTTTGTGAATGGGTCACCTCACTCAGGATGACGTTCTCCAGTTCCACCCACTTGCCTAAGAATTTCATGAATTCATTGTTTTTAATAGCTGAGTAGTATTCCATAGTGTAAATATACAATATTTTCTGTATTTATTCCTCTGTTGAGGGACATCTGGGTTCTTTCCAGCTTCCGGATATTATAAATAAGGCTACTATGAACAAGGTGGAGCATGTGTCCTTATTACATATTGGAGAGTCCTCTGGGTATATGCCCAGAAGTGGTATAGCTGGGTCCTCCGGTAGTACTATGCTGATTTTTCTGAGGCACCGCCAAACTGATTTCCAGAGTGATTTTACCAGCTTGCAATCCCACCAGTAGTGGAAGAGTGCTCCCCTTTCTCCACATCCTCGCCAGCACCGGCTGTCTCCTGAGTTTTTGATCTTAGCCACTCTGACTGGTGTGATTTGCATTTCACATAAATGTATTGTTTTTAAATCAAACTGGTATTATAGAAACTCGATATCCTAATGTGAAATTAGTGTATTAGCCTCAATACTTATTATAAAGGCAATCTCTTTTTCATCCCAGGAACATTGCTGAACAAGAGGGATTTGTCTCCCTTTACTTTTCTTTTCTTTTTATCTTAAATAATGATCTCCCTTTTTTACCTCTTCCTAGGTACTTCTCATCTCCCCACAGTTTCAACTTCATATCTGGTTTTTCTTTCTGTCTTAAAAAGCAAACAAGCACCTAAAAAAGACAAGCAAATAAGACTACAATAAAAATAAATGGAAAAAAGAGCATGAGGAATACATACAGAAACATCAACAAACATCAATGCTCACGCGCGCGCACACACACACACACACACACACACACACACTATGCAAATTGTAAAAGGACAAACTAGACACAAAAATGTTAGAAGAAAAAGGCAAGTAAGGTAAAAAAAAAAAAGACAAGTCAACCCAATAAGAGACAAAAAATACTTTTGAGTTTATTTTGTTTTGGCCATCCCTATCTGGGCATGGGATCTTCCCTCAAGAGTAGTTTGTATACCCAGCGAAATTCCCTTGAGTGAGCTATTCATTTCTTTGTCTGTGGTTAGTAATTGGAGAAAGCACTTGTCTTTCAATGGTGGCTTTTCATTTTCTCTGTCTCAGTTCTGATTCCCTGTTTCCTTTAGATCTGTGCTTGTTTTGTACATGCTGCCACCACCTCTGTCAGGTTTTATGGGTGTCAGTCTTTACTGTACTGGAAGATCCTGATTACTCGGTATCATCCCTCCCTTCCAGACCTTACAATTTGTCTGCCTCTTCTTCTGCCTAATTCATGATTCATGAATGGAGTGATTTGATTAAGATATATCATTTATCTCAGGCAGCTTGTGTGCTTCCTGCTCCCAAGAGCTGGGCAGGTCTGCAATAACCAACGACTCGCCAGCTCTGCTGTGGGACTTCTGCCCTGCAGAGGGACCCCCCCGCTCTGGGAAAGATCACACACACCCCTGCACAGGGCGGGAGCCTACCAGCTTCGCATTGGCGACCTCTGTTCCCGGGATCAACTGCACTGAGGAGACAGGTTACAGGTTCTCCCCAATATAACATCACTTGGGACACAGCCTGTTGGGCTTCCATCTGCACCTAAGAGCAGGACAGAACTGCGATCGTCTGGGTGCCAGCTCTGCTGTGGGCCATCTCCCCTGCAGAGTGATTTGCGCCAAGAGAGAGCAGAGTGCACTCTGCCATCTTTGCTCCAGCAACAGGACAATTGGGACCTCCAGGCACTGGGACAGTCAGGCATAATATCGTTGGATCTCAGGCACCTTGTGTGTAACCTGCTCCAAGAGCTGGGCAGGTCTGCAGTAACCAACACGCCAGCTCTGCTGTGGGACTTCTGCCTTGCAGGTGGACACCCTCCCCACCCTGCACTGGAAGAGATCACAACACCCCCCCCCCCCGGCACAGGGCAGGAGCCTACCAGCCTCCCTTTGGCGACCTCTGCTCCTGGAATCCACTACCCTGAGCCTTTGGATGTGCAGGGATTCCCCAATATAACATCACTTAGGGCAAGGCACATCAGGGCTCCAAAGTCACTCAGGAGCAAGGCAGGCCCCAGAAATCGGTGCCAGAGGAATCCCGGTAATCCAGGGGTGTCATAAATAGCCTTGCAGGCTCACAGGAGGTCCAACCAACAGCCAGTGACAGCAGGACCAACTAACACCAGAGGTAACCAGATGGCAAAAGGCAAACATAGGAACAATACTAACAGAAATCACAGTAATATGGCACCATCCGAATCCAACTCTCCAAAAGCAGCAAGTCCTGGATACCCCACCACACCCGAAAGACAAGATCTGGATTTAAAATCACTTCTCATGATGCGATTAGAGGATTTTAAGAAGACACAAATAAATCTCATAAAGAATTACAGGAGAGCATGAATCAACGGTTAGAAGTCCTTAAAAAGGAAACACAAAAATTGCTTAGAGAAATGCAGGAGAACATGGGTCAACAGATGGAGGACCACAAAGAGGCAATACAAAAATCGCTTAAAGAAATGAATCAACAGGTAGATGCCCTTTCAAAGGAATCACAAAAATCACATAAAGAAATGCAGAAGAATATGGGTCAACAGATGGATGCCCATAAGGAGGCAACACAATTCTTTAAAGAAATGAATCAACGGGAAGATGCCCTTACAAAGGAAACACGAGAATGGCTTAAAGAAATGCTGGAGACTATGAATCAACAGATGAAAGCCCATGAGGAGGAAACAGAAAAAAATCGCTTAGAGGAATACAGGAGAACTTGGGTCAACAGGCAGAAATCATGAAAGAGGAAACGCAAAAATATCGTAAAGAAATACAGGAAAATACAAACAAACAAGTGAAGGATCTCAGCAAATCCATACAGGATCTATAAAAGGAAGTAGAAACAACTAAGAAATCACCAAGGGAGACAAATTTGGAGATAGAAAACCTTGGGAAGAAATCAGGAGTCATAGATGCAAACATCAACAATAGAATACAAAAGATGGAAGAGAAAATCTCAGGTGCTGAAGATACCATAGAAAGCATCGACTCAACAGTCAAAGAAAATGCAAAATGCAAAAAACGTGTAACCCAAAACATTCAGGAAATACAGGACAAAATGAGAAGACCAAACCTAAGGATTATAGGTATAGATGAGAGTGAAGATTTGCAACTTAAAGGGCCAGTAAATATCTTCAACATAATTATGGAGTAAAACTTCCCTAACCTAAAGAGAGAGATGCCGATGAATGTACAAGAAGCCTACAGAACTCCAAACAGACTGGACCACAACAGAAATACCTCCCATCACATAATAATCAAAACACCAAATGTACTAAACAAAGAAAGAATATTAAAAGCAGTAAGAGAAAGAGGCCAAGTAACATACAAAGGAAGACCTACCCGAATCACATCAGGCTTTTCACCAGAGACTATGAAAGCCAGAAGATCCTGGGCAGATCTCATGCAGACACTAAGAGAACACAAATGCCAGCCTAGACTACTACACCCAGAAAAACTCTCAATCACCATAGATGGAGAAACCAAGATATTCCATGATAAAACCAAATTTACACAATATCTTTCCACAAAACCGGCCCTGCAAAGGATAATAGGTGGAAACCGCCAATACAGGGAGAGAAACAACACCCTGGAAAAAACGAGTTAGTAACCTTCTTGTATCAAACCTAAAAGTAGATAACCACTCAAACATAAAGATAGCATCAAGAATGGCAGGTGGCAATAATCACTATCACTTAATCTCTCTTAATATCAATGGTCTCAATTCCGCAATAAAAAAATATAGACTAACAGACTGGATACATAAACAGGACCCAGCATTATGTTGTATGCAGGAAACGCACCTCAGTGTCAAAGACAAACACTACCTCAGAGTAAAAGGCTGGAAAACAATTTTACAAGCAAATGTTCCCAGGAAACAAGCCAGAGTAGCCATCCTAATATCAGATAAAATTGACTTTCAACCTAAAGTCATCAAAAAAGACACAGAAGGACACTACATACTGATCAAAGGAAAAAATCCACCAAGAAGAACTCTCAATTATGAATATCTATGCTCCAAATGCAAGGGCACCCTCATTCGTAAAAGAAACATTACTAAAGCTCAAAGCACACATCACACCTCACACAATAATAGTGGGTGACTTCAACACCCCACTCTCTGAAATTGATCTTTCAGGAAAGCAGAAAGTAAATTGGGACACAATGAATCTAATTGAATGAAGCCTTGGACCAAATGGAACTAACATATATATAGAACATTTCATCCTAGAGATAAAGAATACACCTACTTCATGGTACCTTCTCCAAAATCAACCATATAATTGGTAACAAATCAGATCTCAACAGATATAAGAAGATCTACCTAATCCCATGCCTCCTATCAGATCACTATGGAATAAGGGTGGTCTTTAATGGCAACAAAAACAACAGAAAACCCACATACACATGGAGGCTGAACAACGCTCTACTCAATGATAACTTGGTCAAGGAGCAAATAAAGAAAGAAATCAAAGACTTTTTAAAATACCCTAATTTATGGGACACACTGAAAGCGGTGCTAAGAGGAAAATTCATAGAGCTGAGTTCCTCCAAAAAGAAATGGGAGACAGCATATACTAGCGCCTTAATGGCACACCTGAAAGCCTTGGAACAAAAAAGAAGCAAATACACCCAAGAGGAGTAGAAGGCAGGAAATCATCAAACTCAAGGCTAAAATCAATCAAGTAGAAACAAATAAAACCATACAAAGAATCAACAAAACTAGGATTTGTTTTTTTGAGAAAATCAACATGATAGATAAGTCCTTAGCCAGACTAGCCAGAAGGCACAGAGACAGTATGCAAATTAACAATATCAGAAACGAAAAGGGAGAGATAACAACAGAAACTGAGGAAATTCAAAAAATCATCAGCTCCTACTACAAAAGCCTGTATTCAACACAACTAGAATATCTGGAGGAAATGGACAATTTCCTAGACAGATACCAACTACCAAAATTAAATCAGGATCAAATAGTCCATCTACACCATCCTATAATCCCTGAAGAAATAGAAGTCATTATTGGAAGTCTTCCAACCAAAAAAAGCACAGGTCCAGATGGTTTTAGTGCAGAATTCTATCAGAACGTCAAAGACCTAACACCAATACTCTTTAAACTATTCCACAAAATAGAAACAGAATGAACACTACCCAACTCGTTCTATGAAGCCACAATTACGCTAATACCAAAATCACACAAAGATCCAACAAAAAAAGAGAATTTCAGGCCAATCTCTCTTATTAATATCAATGCAAAAATACTCAATAAAATTCTTGCCAATCATATCCAAGAAAACATCCAAAAGATCATTCACCACGATCAAGTAGGCTTCATCCCAGGGATGCAGGGATGGTTCAATATAAGGAAGTCCATCAATGTAATCCACTACATAAACAATCTAAAAGCAAAAAACCACATGGTCATTTCATTAGATGCTGAGAAAGCATTTGACAAAATTCAGCATCCTTTCATGTTAAAGGTCGTGGAAAGATCAGGAATTTGAAGCCCATATCTAAACATAGTAAAAGCAATTTACAGCAAACCGGTAACCAACATCAATCTAAATGGAGAGAAACTTGAAACAATCCCACTAAAATCAGGGACTAGACAAGGCTGCCCTCTATCTCCATATCTTTTCAATATAGTATTTGAAGTTCTAGCTAGAGCAATTAGACAACAAAAGGAGGTCAAAGGGATACAAATTCGAAAGGAAGAATTCAAACTATCACTATTTGCAGACGATATGATAGTATACTTAAGCGACCCAAAGATCTCCACCAGAGAACTCCTACAGCTGATAAACAACTTCAGCAAAGTGGCTGGATATAAAATCAACTCAAGCAAGTCAGTAGCCTTCCTATACTCAAAGGATAAGCAGGCTGAGAAAGAAGTAAGAGAAATGATACCCTTCATGATAGCCACAAACCATATAAAGTATCTTGGTGTAACTCTAACTAAACAAGTTAAAGATTTGTATGACAAGAACTTCAAGTCTCTGAAGAAAGAAGTTGAAGAAGACCTAAGACGATGGAAAAATCTTCCATACTCATAGATTGGCAGAATTAATATATTAAAAATGGCCATCTTGCCAAAAGCAATATACAGATTCAATGCAATCCCCATCAAAATCCCAACTCAATTCTTCATAGAGTTAGAAAGAGCAATTCAAAAATTCATCTGGAACAGAAAACCCAGGATAACTAAAACTATTCTCAAGAGTAAAAGAACGTCTGGGGGAATCAGTATCCCGAACCTCAAGCTGTACTACAGAGCAATACTGTTAAAAACTGCATGGTATTGGTACAGTGACAGGCATGTAGATCAATGGAACAGAATCAAAGACCTAGAAATGAATCCACACTCCTATGGTCACTTGATCTTTGAAAAAGGAGCTAAAATAATCCAGTGGAAAAAAGATAACCTTTACAACAAATGATGCTGGGTCAACTGGAGGTCAACATGTAGAAGAATGCATATTGACCCATTCTTATCTCCTTGCACTAAGCTCAATTCCTGGTGGATTAAGGACCTCCACATAAAACCAGACACACTGAAACTAATAAAAAGGAAACTAGGGAAGAAACTTGAACATAGGAGCACAGGGGAGAATTTCCTGAATAGAACTCCAATAGCTTATGCTCTAAGATCAAGAATTAACAAATGGGACCTCATTAAATTACAAAGCTTTTGCAAGGCATAAGACACTGTCAAAAAGACAAAACGGCAACCAACTAACTGGAAAATGATCTTTACCAACCTTACATCCGACAGAGGGCTAATATCCAATATAAACAAAGAACTCAAGAAGTTAGACTCTAGAGAGCCAAGTAACCCTACAAAAAATGGGGTACAGAGCTAAACAAAAAGTCCTCACCTGAAGATTATCTAATGGCTGAGAAGCACCTAAAGAGATGTTCATCATCCTTAGTCATTAGGGAAATGCAAATCAAAACAACCCTGAGATTCCATCTCACACCAGTCAGAATGGCTAAGGTCAAAATCACAGGAGACAGCAGTTGTTGGCAAGACTGTGGAGAAAGAGGAACACTCCTCCACTGCTGGTGGGATTGCAAGCTGTTACAACCACTCTTTATTTCTTTAAGGGAGTTATGTATGTCCTTCTTGAAGCCCTCTATCGGCATCATGAGCTGTGATTTTAAATTCAAGTCTTGCTTCTCTGGTGTGTTGGTGTATCCAGGACTTGCTGTTGTTGGATAATTGAGTTCACATTATGCTATGTTGCCTTGATTTCTTTTTTTTTTTTTTTTTAATTTAATTTTATTTTATTTTTTTAATTTACATTCCAAATCACTTCCCCTTTCCCGTTTCCTCCCTCCCCGAAAGTCCCATAGGCCCCCTTCCCTCCCTCTTTTCTCCGTTCAACCCCCTCTCATTACTCTGTCCTGGCGTTCCCCTACATCCAGTCTTTCCAGGACCAGGGGTCTCTCCTTCCATCTTTTTAGAAATCTATTGATATGCTGATTGTGTCTAGGGTATTCTGAGATTCTGGGTCAATATCCCCTTATCAGTGACTTCATACCATGTGTGATCTTTTGTGATTGGGTTACCTCACTAAGGATGATATTTTCAAGTTCTGACCATTTGCCTAGGAATTTCGTGAATTCATTGTTTTTAATTGCAGAGTAGTATTCCATTGTGTAAATATACCACATCTTCTGAATCCATTCCTCCGTTGAGGGACATCTGGGTTCTTTCCAGCTTCTGGCTATTATAAATAAGGCTGCTATGAATATAGTGGAGCATGTGTCCTTATTGCATGCAGGTAAAGTCTCTGGGTATATGCCCAGGAGTGGTATAGCCGGATCCTCCGGAAGTGTCATGCCCAGTTTTCTGAGGAGCCGCCAGACTGCTTTCCAGAGTGGTTGTACCAGCCTGCAATTCCACCAGCAGTGGAGGAGTGTTCCTCTTTCTCCACATCCTCGCCAACAACTGCTGTCTCCTGTGTTTTTGATCTTAGCCATCCTGACTGGTGTGAGATGGAATCTCAGGGTTGTTTTGATTTGCATTTCCCTAATGACTAAGGATGATGAACATCTCTTTAGGTGCTTCTCAGCCATTAGATATTCTTCAGGTGAGAACTCTTTGTGGAGCTCTGTACCCCATTTTTTAATAGGGTTACTTGCCTCTCTGGAGTTTAACTTCTTGAGTTCTTTGTATATCTTGGATATTAGCCCTCTAGAAAGAGCAATTCAAAAATTCATCTGGAATAACAGAAAACCCAGAATAGCTAAAACTATTCTCAAGAGTAAAAGAACCTCTGGGGGAATCAGTATCCCGGACCTCAAGCTGTACTACAGAGCAATAGTGTTAAAAACTGCATGGTATTGGTACAGTAACAGACATGTAGATCAATGGAACAGAATTGAAGACCCAGAAATGAATCCACACTCCTATGGTCACTTGATCTTTGACAAAGGAGCTAAAACCATCCAGTGGAAAAAAGATAGCCTTTTCAACAAATGGTGCTGGCTCAGCTGGAGGTCAACATGCAGAAGAATGCAAATTGACCCATCCTTATCTCCTTGCACTAAGCTCAATTCTAAGTGGATCAAAGATCTCCACATAAAACCAGACACACTGAAACTAATAGAAGGGAAACTAGGGAAGAACCTTGAACATATGGGCACAGGGGAGAATTTCCTGAACAGAACTCCAATAGCTTATACTCTAAGATCAAGAATAGACAAATGGGACCTCATTAAATTACAAAGTTTTTGCAAGGCAAAAGACACCGTCAAAAAGACAAAGCGGCAACCAACTAACTGGGAAATGATCGTTGCCTTGATTTCTATTGGTAACATTCCTATGTGTGCCTTTGGCCATCTGGTTATCTCTGGTGTTAGTTTGTCTTGTTGTCTCTGGCTGGTGCTTGTCCCTGCTGTGGACCTGCAAGTCTGTCTCAGCACCCCTGGGTGACTGGCTCTCCTCTGGCTCAGAGTGCTATGGCACTGCTCACCTCCTGTGTGCAGGTGGAGCCTGGATCGACCCTGGTCCAGCTGCTCTACCACTCCTGTGTTCCCTGCATTCCTGGCTGCACCCCGAATCCATTGAATTACTGATGTGTTGGCTAACTGCTGCTGAGCATGAAATATCTTCAATGATATTTCACTTGCAATAAATATTTTTTTTATTTGCAATTGTTAATCAGTGTCTGAGTTGGAGATACAAGCTTGTCTCCACTTCTCTCAACAGTGGCACCACATCTGGCACAGATCCCATGTAGGCTCTTTGCATTTTTATGAACTCTGTGAGTGTATATGTGCATTGGTCCATGTTTGAAAGTCTTATTTCCTTGGTGTTTCCATCCCCTCTGGCCAATACACTTTCTACCACCTCTTCTAAAGAGTTCCCTGGTCCCTGTAGAGAGAGATTTATGGAAAACATCCCATTTAGGACTGATTATTTCAAGGTTACTTATGCTCTGCACATTGTCTACCTGCAGGTTTTTCTCTTTTCTTTTTTTCTTCCTTCTACTGCAGGAGGAAGCTAATGCTTGGGCCACTAGTGCTTGCTTTTTCCATAAGTCTATAAACTATCTATTTTCATGTTCTTGGCCACCCATGCTGTGTTGGGGATGGGATACATCTCATGGATCAGGACTTAAATTCAATCAGAGATAAGTTGCTTAGTACTACAATTTCTGTGCTAATTTTGCACTGCTGCATCTTTCAGGCATAACATCATTATAGATCAAAGAGTTTGTAACTGGGTTAGAATTTATGCTTAACCATTAGTGATGAGCAGAGTACTTCCAGTATCATGAACAATAATCAATAAGGGTGAAAGTCTGTATGTATGTCCAGTTTGAATTCCCTGTGTTCAATATGTTTTGTAGATATTGTATTTGGCAATAAGGCCTTATCATCAGTTTGAGAAGAGAGACAAATAGACTTGGAAATTACCTATATTGTCTGGGAGGTTCTCATAGATTCTCTTTGGCAATAACTCTATTAGATGTAGCCTATTCCTGGTTCTCAAAGGTTCATTTGCTGATAATAGATGTCTAATTGGGGCTATTATTTGGAGATTTCATTTTGATAGCCTTCTTATGTGTATTTTAGAAAGATTCTATATTAGATTTTAATGTGACTCCTCAAATAATCTGTAGTTTTTCCTGTTCTTCCATGTGTTTCTCCTTGGCCTATGTTTTTCTTTCCTCTCTTCATTTGATCCATCAACTCCTGTTTTCCAGCTCAACCATCCTTAACTATTTTCTATTTCTCCATCCTAAATTGAACCATGCTTCCCTTTATTTACTTATTCTATACATAACCTCTGTAGTTATATGAATTACAGTTGGTTTATGGAAGAAATAACAGTTAATACAGACACAGATATGAAAACATACTATATCTTTTGGGAAATGGTTTATTTCATTCAGGATGATTATTTTTTCTAGTTCCATCTGTTTATTTACCTATTCTGCAATTTCACATTTTTAACAACTGAGTAATATTCCATTGTGTAGATGTACCACACTTTGTTTATTCATCTGTTAATGTACACCTAGGATATTTCAAACTTATTCACATTATACATAGAGCAGCAATGGGAAAGTTTAAGCAACCATCTCTCTAATTGGATGAATCATCCTTTAGATGCTAGAGTTGAATATTGAGAAAGCTTTTTCCAGCTTCTTGAGGAACTGCCATACTGATTCCCATTGAGATAGTAAAGTGTGCATTTCAATCAGCAATATTTAAGGGTTCACCTTAATCCACATCCTCTGCAGCATGTGCTGTCATTTGTTTTACAGATCTTGGCCATTCTAACCGATATAAGATGAAATCTCAAATTATGTTTGATTTGTGTGGGAGAAATGAGTCAGCACACCCTGTCCTGCAGCCCATAATGGTCCCTGAATGCACAACATCTGCCTCTGCATCATGCAGCCTTGATATCTGCTTGACACATAGAGACAAGTTTTAACAGAATTCATGACCAGGACAGGCAAAAAGATAGTGTCAGCAATCAAGGGCTAGATGCTGTGGACCAATGGATGGGTGATGTGTATAAAGGCACTCTCTAATACTGCGATAATCTAGTCTGCTTTTCTTTCTCACCTGTCTCCCAGAGTCTCTGTCATTGAATCTGTGCCTTCTTACCCCCTACCCTTCAGGACCATCTCGAGGGGTCAAGAACTAGGGCAACAGATTTCCATTTTCTTTATTAGAAAGGATGTTGAACATTTAAATGCTTTTAAGTAGTTTGTGTTTCCGTTTTTTGAAAAATTCACTGCTTAGATCTCCACCTTGTTTTAAAATGGGATATTTATATTCTTGACATGCAGCCTTTAGAGTTCTTCACGTATTTTATATTAAGCCCTCTATCAGATGTGTAGTTGATAAAAATATTTTCCTATCTATAGTCTGCCTCTTTGTTTAAATGACAGTGTCCTTTGCTACACAGAATCGTTTCATAAAAAGAACATATCTATTAATTATTTTTAGTTCCTGTGCTATGTATGCTCTACTCAGAAAGTTTTTTTATGCACCAATAAGTTCAAGCCTATTCTATGTTTCCTCTTATCAGTTTAAGTGTATGTGGCTTGAAGTCGAGGTCTTTGGTCCATTGGGAGTTGAGCTGTGTATGGTGGTAACTATAGCTCTACTTGAATTCTTCTCAGCCATTCACTGTGACCAGAATCACTGATTGAGGATGCTGTATTTTTTATAGTATGTGATTTGTGGTTTCTTTATTTTAAAAAATCAAGTCTTATCTTTAGGTTTGTGGATTTATGTCTGAGTCTTCAACTTAACTAATTAGATCAATATGTCTATGTTTGTGCCCATACTTTTGCTTTTGTTCTATAACACTGTAGTACAATTTGTGTTATTTCCAGCAGTTCTTTTATTGTTCAAGATATTTTTGCATTATTCTGGATTTTGTGTTTCTATCAAAGCTAACTATTATACTTTGGAGTTTTATAAATCATTCACTGTTAGTCCATGTTCATAGGACATCTTTCTTTTAAGTCTTATTTGTTCTTTTTATACCCCAGTCCCATTTCATCTTCCCATTCTCTCCTATCTTCACTTCATTACACTTCATCTAACACTTCATTTTTGAAACCTCCCCCCACAATTAAAATTCACACATACACACACACACACACACACACTCACACATGCACATGCACGCGTGCACACACCACACACACACACACACAAACACACACACACACACACACACACACACACACAAAACATCATCATCAGCATTATCAACAACAACCACAGCCTCAGCAAAGCATAGAAAACATCTCATCATGGAAACTCTAATGTACCACAGTGCTTTCCACAGTATATGTCCTTGTCTACACATTGTCACTTGCAAATATCCACTGCAATGAGTCATTGGTCTGGTTCTAGATCTTTGGCCTTCTCAGTTGTCAGTATTGGCTCCTCATTGTGATCTTGTTGCATTATATCATGGTCATAATGATATTTCAGAACAGTAGGACTGTTTCTTTCACAGGTCCCAACCATTTGCAGATGATTCAAGTTTGGAGTGGACCAGTTCAGAGCCCTGTATCTAGGCCTCGTTCTTAGCTGAGCAGGTTAACATGACAGCTCTCCCTTATCAGCAAAACAAGTGCAAGCTTTCCAGCACTGCTCTGGCTAGGCTACCCTATGCCACCATAAGCAGGAGACAGGGTCAGCACTTCTGCTGTCATGTTCTTGGGATGACTCACTTACATGTATGCCTTCAGAGTCAGCTCCACAGTACTTCCCAGACGTGGTATACGCCCTACTCTCCAAGGTGCTGCAGCATCTCCTGCTCCTAAATCCCTGATGCTTGCTCACCAATGCCTTCACCATCATGGCCAGCTCCACTGAATTTCCCAGGGAGGAGCATGGGATATCTTTCTGTCTTCTGGTATCATCTATTTCTTTCTTCAATGTCTTAAAATTGTTGTCTTACAAATCTTTCACTTGCTTGGTTAGAGTGACCCACAAGATATTTTACATTTCACCTTTTTTGAGGATATTGTAAGAGTTATTTTCTGGATTTCATTCTTATCACAATTGTCATTTGTACATAGGAGGGCTACTGATGTTTGGGTATTAATTTTGTATCCTTCTATTTGTCCAAAGCGATTATCAACTATTATTTCCTGTTATAATTTCATTTTCTAATAGCTGAATAATATTTATTTTCGTTAATGTACTACATTTTTCTAATCTACTTATCTGTTGGACATCTAGGGTGTTTCCACTGCCCACCAAGGAGACTGTTTAAGCAAGTTTATCTGTGGTAGGATTAAGAGTTCTTTGGGAATATTCCCAAAACTAGAGTAGCTAGATAATGTATTCTCATCTTCCAGAGGAACTGATACCCTAATTTTCATAATAGCTGTACAACTTTGCATACTTACCAGAAATGAATTAATGTTTTCCTTACATTTCATCATCACCAGCTGTTTTACTTTTTATTTTCATTGTTTTTGACCATTGTGAGTGGTGTAATATCAAATGTCAAAAAGAGTTGTGATTTGCATTTCTTTGGTTACTATGGATCATGAAGATTTCTTGATTTTAAATTTTTGTTGGTTACTTTATTTATTTACATATCAAATGATATTCCCCTTCTCTATTTCCCCTCTGAAAACCTCCTAGCCTCTCCCCTTCCCCCTACTCCTATTCCTCACAGTCTTATTTTGTTTATCCATATCTATTTTTTATTAGATATATTCTTTATTTACATTTCAAATGTTGTCCCCTTTCCTGGTACCCCCTCCCCCAAAAATCCCATAAGCCATCTCCCCTTCCTAAATCAACCTTCTCTTGCATCCCTGTCCTGGTAATCCTCTATACTACAGCATAAAGTCTTTCCAGGACCAAGGGCCTCTCCTCCCTTTGGTATCTAACAAGGCCATCCTCTGCTGCCTATGTGTCAGAAGCCATGGGTAAATTCATATGTACTCTTTGGTTGATGGTTTTGTCCCTGGGAGCTCTGGGAGTACTGGATGGTACATATTGTTGTTCCTCCTTTGGTGTTTCAAACCCCTTCAGCTTCTTGGGTCCTTTCTCTAACTCCTCAATTCAGAACCCTGTACTCAGTTCAATTGTTTGCTGAGCATGTCTCCCTCTGTATTTCTCACGCAATAGCAAGGCCTCCAAGGTGACAGCTATATCTGGCTCTAGTCAGCAAGCATTTGAAGGCAACAATAATAGTGACTCGGTTTTGTAACTATATATGTGATGGATGCCTGGGTGGGGTAGTCTCTAGGTCTTTCCCTCAGCCTCTGATCCACTCTTTGTCTCTGTATCTCTTTCTGTGGGTATCTTGTTACCCATTCTATGAAGGACCAGAGTATCCGTACATTTTTCTACCTTATTCTTGGGCATCATTTGATATGTGAAATGTGTTTGGGTATTCCAAGCTTCTGGGCTAATATCCACTTATCAGTGAGAGCATATCATGTGTGTTCCTTTGTGATTGAATTACCTCACTCAGGATGATATTTTCAAGTTCCATCCATTTGTCTAAGAATGTCATGAATTCATTGCTTTTAATAGGTGAGTAGAACTCCATTGTGTATGTATACCACATTTTCTGTATCCATTCCTCCACTGAGGGACATTAAGGTTCTTTCCAGTTTCTGGCTATTATATATAGGGCTCCTATGAACATAGTGGAGCATGTGTCCTTATTACATGCTGGAGAATACTCTGGATATATGCCCAGGAGTGGAGTAACAGGGTCCTCTGGTAGTGTTATGCCCAGTTTTCTGAAAAACTGACAAACTGATTTCCAGAGTGGTTGTACCAGCTTGCAATCCCTCCGGCAATGGAGGAGTGTTCCTCTTTCTCCACATCCTATCCAGCACCTGCTGTCTCCTGAGGTTTTTACTTTGGCCGTTATGACTGGTGTGAGGTGAAATCTCACAGTTGTTTTGTTTTGAATTTCCCTGATGGCTAAGGAAGTTGAACATTTCTTTAGGTGCTTCTCAGACATTCGATATTCCTAAGGTGAAAAATCTTTGTTCAGCTCTGTACCCCATTTTTTTTATTTGTACCCCATTTTTAATAGGATTATTTGGTTCTCTAGAGTCCAACTTCTTGAGTTCTTTGTATATATTGGATTTTAGCCCTCTGTTGGATGTAGAGTTGGTAAAGATCTTTTCCCAATTTGTTGTTTGCTGTTTTGTCCTATCAACAGTGTCCTTTTCTTTACAAAAACATTGTAATTTTATGAGGTCCCATTTGTCAATTCTTGATCTTAGAGCACAGGATATTGGTGTTCTGTTCAGGAAATGTTCCCCTGTGCCCATGTGTTCAAGGCTCTTACCCAGTTTCTTTTCTATTAGTTTCAGTGTGTCTGGTGTTCTGTGGAGGTCCTTGATTCACCTGGATTTGAGCTTAGTACAAGGAGATAAAAATGGATCTATTTGCATTCTTCTTCATGCTAACTGCCAGTTGAGCCAGCACCATTTGTTGAAAAGGCTATCTTTTTTCCACTGGATGGTTTTAGCTCCTTTGTCAAAGATCTAGTGACCATAGGTGTGTGGGTTCATTTCTGGGTTTTCGATTCTATTCCATCTATCTACCTGCCTGTCACTATACCAATACCATGCAGTTTTTAACACTATTGCTCTATACTACTGTTTGAGGTCTGGGATACTGATTCCCCCAGAAGTTCTTTTACTGTTAAGAATAGTTTTAGCTATCCTGTTTTGTTATTTATTTATTTATTTATTGTTATTCCAGATGATTTTGAGAAAAGCTCTTTCTAATTCTATGAAGAATTGAGTTGGAATTTTGATGCAGATTGCATTGACTCCATATATTGCTTTTGGCAAGATGGCCATTTTTACTATATTAATCCTGACAATCCACAAGCATGTGAGATCTTTCCATCTTCTAAATTCTTCTTCAATTTCTTTCTTCAGAGACTTGAATTTCATGTCATACAGATCTTTCACTTGTTTGGTTAGAGTCACACCAAGATACTTTATATTGTTTGTGGCTTTTGTGAAGGGTGCCATTTCCCTAATTTCTTTCTCAGCCTGTTTATCCTTTGAGTATAGGAAGGCTACTGATTTGCTTGAGTTAACTTTATATCAGGCCACTTTGCTGAATTTTTTTTATCAGCTGTAGGAGTTCTCTGGTGAAGTTTTTGAGTCGCTTAAATACACTATCATATTGTCTGCAAATAGTTATAATTTAGCTTCTTCCTTTCCAGTTTATATCCCTTTGACCTCTTTTGTTGTCTAATTGCTCTTGCTAGAACTTCAAGTACTATATTGAATAGATATGGGTAGAGAGGACAACCTTGTCTAGTCCCTAATTTTAGTGGGATTGCTTCAAGTTTCTCTGCATTTAGTTTGATGTTAGCTACTGGTTTAATATATATTGCTTTTACTATGTTTAGGTATGGGCTTTGAATTCCTGATCTTTCCTAGACTTTTAACATGAAAGGATGCTGAATTTTGTCAAATGTTTTTTCAGCATCTAATAAAATGAGCATTTGGTTTTTTTCTTTGTGTTTGTTTATGTAGTGGAATACATTGATGGACTTTCTTCTATTGAACAATTCCTATATCACTGGGATGAAGCATACTTGATCATAGTGAATGATCATTTTGTTGTGTTCTTGAATTCTGTTGACAAGAATTTTATTGAATATTTTTGCATTGATATTCATAGGGGAAATTGGTCTGAAGCTCTCTTTCTTTGTAGGATCTTTGTGTGGTTTTGGTATCAGCGTAATTGTGGCTTCTTAGAATGAATTTGGTAGTGTACCTTCTGTTTCTATTTTGTCGAATCGTTTGAAGAGTATTAGGTATTAGGTCTTTTTTTAAGCATCTGATAGAATTCTGCGCTAAAACCATCTTGTCCTGTGATTTTTTGGTTGGTAGAATTTCAATGACTGCTTCTATTTCTTTAGGGGTTATGGGACTGTTTAAATGGTCTATCAGATCCTGATTTAATTTTGGTATTTGGTATCTGTCTAAGAAATTGTCCATTTCATCCAGATTTTCCAGTTGTTTTGAGTATAGGCTTTTATAGTACTGTCTGATGATTTTTTGAATTTCCTCAATCTGTGTTGTTATATTTCCCTTTTCATTTCTGATTTTGTTAATTTGGATACTGTCTCTGTGCCCTCTGGTTAGTTTGACTAAGGGTTTGTCTATCTTGTTGATTTTCTCAAACGACCAGCTCCTGGTTTTGTTGATTCTTTGTATGGTTCTATTTGTTTCTACTTGGTTGATTTCAGTCCCGAGTTTGATGATTTCCTGCCTTCTACCCCTCTTGTGTGTATTATCTTTTTTCTGTCCTAGAGATTTCAGGTGTGCAGTTAAGCTGCTAGAGTATGCTCTCTCCACTTTCTTTTTAGAGGTACTCAGAGATATGAGTTTTCCTCTTAGCACTGTTTTCATTGTGTCCCATAAATTTGGGCATATTGTACCTTCATTTTCCTTAAATTCTAAAAAATCTGATTTCTTTCATTATTTCTTCCTTGATCAAGTTGTCACTGAGTATAGCAGTGTTCAGATTCCTTGTGCATGTGGGCGTTCTGTTGTTTTTGTTGCTATTGAAGACCCCCTTTTTTCCATAGTGATCTGATAGGAGGCATGGGGTGAGCACGATTTTATATATGTTGAGGTCTGTTTTCTGACCAATTCTATGGTTGATTTTGGAGAAGGTAGCATAAGTTGCTAAGAAGAAAGTATATCATTTGGTTTAGTATATATATATTAATTCCATTTGGTCCAAAACTTTAATTAGTTTCACTATGTCTCTTAGTTTGTGTTTGGCTGATTGGTCCATTGAGGAAAGTAGAGTGGTGAAGTAGTTGAAGTAACCCACAATTATTGTGTGCAATATGTGCTTTGAGCTTTAGAAAAGTTTCTTTTATGAATGAGGGTGCCCTTTCATTTGGAGCATAGATGTTCAGAGTTGAAAGTTTTTCTTGGTAGATTTTTCCTTGGATGTGTATGAAGTGTCCTTCCATGTCTTTTTTGATGACTTTTGGTTGAAAGTCAATTTTATCTGGTATTAGAATGGCTACTCCAGCTTATTTCTTGGGACCATTTGCTTGGAAAATTGGTTTCCAGCCTTTTACTCTGAGGTAATGTTTGTCTTTGACACTGAGATGTGTTTCCTGCATGCAGGAAAATGCTGGGTCCTCTTTATGTATCCAGTCTGTTAATCTATGTCTTTTTATTGGAGAATTGATTCCATTGATATTAAGAGATATTAAGGAATAGTGATTGTTGCTTCCTGTAATTTTTGATGTTATTTTTATGTTTGAGAGTTTATCTTCTTTCGGACTTGTTGAAAGAAGATTACTATCTTGCTTTTTCTCGGGTGTAGTCGCCCTGTTTATATTGGCCTTTTCCATCTATTATCCTTTGTAGGGCTGGATTTGTCAAAAGATAATGTATAAATTTGGTTTTATCATGGAATATCTTAGTTTCTCCATCTACAGTGATTGAGAACTTTGCTGGGTATAGTAGTCTGGGCTGGCATTTATGTTCTCAGAGAGTCTGTATGACATCTGCCCAGGCTCTTCTTGCTTTCATGGTCTCTGGTGAGAAGTCTTGTGTAATTCTGATAGGTCTTACTTTGTATGTTACTTGGCCTTATTTCCCTTACCTCTTTTAATATTCTTTCTTTGTTTAGTACATTTGGTGTTTTGTTTATTATGTGACAGGAGGTATTTCTGTTCTGGTCCAGTCTGTTCAGAGTTCTGTAGATTTCTTTTATGTTCATGGGCATCTCTCTCTTTAGGTTAGGGAAGTTTACTTCTATAATTTTGTTGAAGATATTTACTGACTCTTTACGTTGTATATCGTCTCTCTCTTCTATGCCTATAATCCTTAGTTTGGGTCTCATTGTGTCCTGGATTTCTTGGATGTTTTGAGTTACAAGTTTTTTGCATTTTCTTTGACTGTTGAATCAATGCTTTCTATGGTACCTTCAGCACCTGTAATTCTTTCTTCTATCTCTCTTGAATTCTGTTGTTGATGTTTGCATCTATGACTCCTGGTTCCTTTCCAAGGTTTTCCAACTCCTTTTGTGTTTTCTTTGTTGGTTCTACTTCTGTTTTTAGATCCTGGACGGTTTTGTTCAGTTCCTTCACTTGTTTGTGTTTTCCTGCAGTTCTTTAAGGGAATTTGTGTTTCCTCTTTACGTGCTTCTTCCTGTTGACCTATGTTCTACTGTATTTCTTTAAGTGATTTTTGGGTTTCCTCTTTGTGGGATTCTACATGTTGACCCATGTTCTCCTGTATTTCTTTAATCCATTTTTGTGTTTTCATTTTAAGGGCTTCTACCTGTTGACTCATGTTCTCCTGCACTTCTTTAAGGGAGGTACTTATGTCCTTCTTGAAATCCTCTATTAGCATCATTAGATGTGATTTTAAATCCAGGTCTTGCTTTTCTGGTGTGTTGGGGTATCCAGGACTTGCTATTGTGGGAGACCTTAGTTCAGATGATTTCATGTTGCCTTGGTTTCTGTTGGTAATGTTCTTGGTGTTAGCTGGTGTTGCTGTCTCTGACTGTGGCTTATTTGTCATGCAAGCCTCTCTATCTGTGCTCCTGGGAGACCTGGTCTCTCTGTGTACACAGGTATGTAGGTACTCCTGTGAGACCATCTTTCTTGTGGTTATATTTGGGTATGTAACTCTGTGACCCTGATCAACTCTGGGTGCAGGTGGAAAAAGGAAGAGTCCTGTCCCAGGCTGCTCCTAGGATCTTGTGTCCTCAGGGTTACCAGCTGTTTCCTCTGAGCAGCAGGGGTGGTACTACCTGTGATTTCTGGCCTCTCTGCACTCCTGAGTGGTTAGTTACCTCCATAAGTCACTTGGATATGGCTCAGGGTGGCAGAGGGTGGTCCTAGGCCAGAGACAGAAACAGGAGGGCTTCTGCAAGAGGGTTCTGGGTGTGATCCTCTGAGTAGTAAGGGTGGTTCTACCTGTGCAGGCAAGCCCCTCCACACTTCTGGGTGGTTAAGTTGCCTCCCTGCGCCACTTGCTTATGGCATGCTGTGCCAGAGGATGGACCCAAACCGGAGACAGAAACTGTAGGGAAATACCAGGACAGAGAAGCAGGAGGGGCTTGACTGGGGAACAGGGGCAGGGAAGAGGGCTTATAGGACTTTTGGGGAGGGGGGAACAGGGAAAGGTGAAATCATTGGGAATGTAAATAAAGAATATAGAAAATAAAAAAAGAAAGAAAAAGAAAAAGAGGCCAGAGGGCTTCCGCCACAGGTTTCTGGGTGTGAACCTCTGTGTGGTGGGCTTGGTTTTACCTGTGCAGGATGATTCAAACCAATTCTAATAGATTTTTATGTCCAGGTCTGTTTTGTTTATATATTTTAGGTATTAATACTCTCCTAAGCAAGAAAAACATCTTTCATGAATTCAGGAACTTATTCATGAAGATAAGACTTAGGTTCATATATGTTTACTTACTGATTTCTTTCTTAAATATACCACAATCTGGGGTGGAGAATATTTGAGTTCATGAGACTTCTAAACAATGATATTTTAATCATTTCATTGTCTCTTGCATGATCTCAGAAAGATGTATTATTTAATAATTTTACCTTTGGGGAACTGCCCCATTTTAACATTGACTCCTTATTAGTAAAGTTGAAATATTATGTAGATATTTATTAAATTAAAACACGCTGTTTTGACCCATAAAACTCCAATGCCAAAGGTGCTAAAAATTTAAAAATATGAAATATTAATATAATAATATGCATAAAATATTGTTAACAGTCATCACCATGATCAGCATCATTGTTCTTATCACCACAATCACCATTTTATTCATTACAAAGGTATTGTGCTTTCTGTCTGAGTAAACCAGCTACAGTAAAACATCAGTATAAGCTTTCATTTTTCTGTTCTTCCTTAAGATTATTTCTACTATACATTCTATTATGAAAGCTATGCAACTCAATGTTGATATTGTAATTACAGATAATATACTGAATTATGTGGAGAAAGAATATAAAAGTAACATTAAAGTAAGTTACCTGTGATACATTATTGTTTAAAAAATATCATTAGAGAAATATCATCTTTAAACTGTCTATGAATTCAATCTCACTTTCAATGTATGATTATTGATTTTTACTTGAAAAATACAAGCTAATCATATTGCACATTTATAAAGTTGATCTATGATGTCAAAATATCGTGTAAGTTGTTATTTTGATCTACAAAATTTGTACAGTTTTATCAAGTGGGGATATAAATACTTAAAGTGCATGAATCAAGAACCTCATCCTAATCAAAGCTGAAAAGAGGTTTTATATATTAATCTTTCATCATTTTATTTTGTAAGTTCAAGTTTGGCATAATATCTCTTTATTTTAACTTTTAAAATATTTTCTGAGGTCTTTGATATGCTTTCATGAACAACTGTATTATTCTAATTTAAAGACTAATTGAATTCATAATGCTGTACTTACTGACATGTCCAAGTTTTCTAGTGTAGATAACAAGCATTTCTAGATAGCACTTAATACACTCTAGTGAATATTAAGAACAGTATAGATATATTTTCAACATTTGAGATTAACATCTAAATAATCCTGTTGAAAAATATACTTTCTAGAAGTTTTGTGCTGTTATTTTTATTGTTGTTGATTTTCATGATATTTATTTCTTTAGATATAAACCATAACATATATTTATATCTATATCATATATTTATACCTACCTATATCTATATCTATATCTAATCTATAATCTATCTGTCTATCTTTCTTAGATATATCTTAGATATCTAATATAGATAGATAGATAGATAGATAGATAGATAGATAGATAGATAGATAGATAGATAGATAGATTGATAGAGTTTAACCTGCATGCTGTCCATCTGAGTCTGAACTTGAAATGGAAAATCCAAAAAATATTATGAGATGTCACTACAGGCAAAAGAAGATATTCAAGGAAAAATTTCTTGAATGCATAACTATTCTTCCAAATACAAATCAAGACAACTTTTGCATATTGTGAATATAAGCATGTAGTTCTCCTGCCCTGATTCTAGAAGAGATGCCTTTAGAGTATTGCATGTATGTAAAAAATTCTCAGGAGTTTCTACTCTTCCTCTTCTCTTAACAATTTTCCTGCAACTCTCAAGGTAAATTTATTGTTATAAAATGTTTTAGATATTATACTGTCTGGTTTTGTGTATCAACTTGACACAGCCTGAAGTTACCACAGAGAAAGGATCTTCAGTTGGGAAGTGCCTCCATGAGATCCAGCTGTGGGGCATTTTCTCAATTAGTGATCAAGTGGGGAGGGCCCCTTGAGGGTGGTACCATCTCTGGCAGAGCAAACCAGAGGAAGCCAGCCAATAAGTAACATCCCTCCATGGCCTCTGCATCAGCTCCTGTAACCTGACCTGCTTGAGTTCCAGTCCTGACCTCCTTTGGTGATGAACAGCAATGTGGAAGTGTAAACTGAATAAACCCTTTCCTCCCCAACTTGCTTCTTAGTCATGATGTTTTGTGGAGGAATAGAAGCCCTGAATAAGACAGAGATAGAAAAAAATCAAGGACTTTTGCTCTAAGAATTAGGAAAAGGAGAAGGAACTTGAGTCATCTCTGGAAAGACCTTCAAATGGAAGACACAACTCTCTGTTTTCGCTGTTAAATATAAAATATTGTCATTGCTTATTTTCATGTATTGATTAGGCAATGTGTAAAACCAGCTTGCAACTCAGCTAATGTAATATGTTCAATCTCTTTTACTTTTCTGTCAGTTCTCAAGAGAAATTTCATTCACTTGAAATATTTTTATTTCTGCCAGTAAAACTGTTATATGAATAGGTATTGCATGAAATTATTTTTGTCAAAATAATATACTAGTTTCCAAATGAAATTGGGCATTTTTATTGGATTTCTTTAATACAAATGGCACAGTAAACCTATCATAGTTGAAGTATGTATACTATTAATTTCTATTTACACACTTGGATTTTGGAAATCTGTATTTTGTTTATTTGATTGTTTTTAAAAAACTAGTAGTACATATTAAATGTATAGCAGAGATCAATTTATTTAATCATCTAATTTTAGGGTTTTTATATATTTGTTTTTTTTAAATGAATGCAAAATTGTATATCTAATATTATTTTGTATACCCTTCCCAAACATTGAATGCATCAACAAAATAATACAATAAATAACGTATAATACATTAGGAAGATAGTGCAGCTGAGAATATCAAGTTATACTGGCAGTATTGTAAAATACTAAAAATCATTTTAGAAAATTTCTGATACATTAAAACATGCACTCATAAAGGGATCTGGTAATTATTGTTCTAGATATTCATTCAAGAGCATACATCAAGACCATTTATAAAGTTATCAAAATAACTTTATTTAAAGTAATTCAGATCTAGAAGCAATTAAGTCACTCCATAGTAGGCATATTCCTATGTAATTTACAATATATTTATACTATCCTTTAACTCCCATTCCACCTAAAGCTCATACAACTGATAATTTCAACCTATGATAAAATATTGTAGAAAGTACTCCAAGAAAATAGAAATCATAAATAATAGGTGGTGCAAAATTCCATATATGCATGTCTCTATTAACAGACTTTCAGCAAGGCTTGAGTTAAAGCTGGATCTCTAGAGAAGTGTAGCCCAATCACACATGAAGATATTTTTTAATTGATAAGAATATTCTATGTCTTTTTTTTTTTCGCAGACTTGATGTTACTTTATTTTCCAATTCAAAACTACTATCATGGGTCTTCAGAGTTATACAAATGTCAGTTACAAAAAAAAAAAAAAGACAGAGACACCCAGAGTGAGGTGCATGATGTTTGGGAGTCGGGGTGGAATGGGGGTAGTTGGGAAAGGGCGCCCTGAAGTTTACTCCAGAGCTCCCAGGAAGGGACACTTCTGGGTTTCTCCCACCCAGGAGCCCCAAGGTGTTTGGGAAGACTGGGAGCACCAATTACAGAGCCAGGGCTGGGGTGGAAAGGCAGGAGGGTGGGAAGGAATCCCCTGGGAAGACAGGGACAGGCACCAAGCATCTCCCCCCAAAACCACTCAAGGCTACAACCAACAGGGCAGTCTTGCCTAGGGCCTTTCAACAGTAACATTTTCTTAAAAAAACAAAAAACAAAACAACAACAACAAAAAACTGATTTGGTCATTTTTCTGCTTCCAGTCAGTCCAGGGGGAAAAGGAATGAGGTGGGAGAGAGCCCTGCCCCTTCCAAATGTGCAGGAGTGACCTTGCAGAGCCACCTAGCTAGCTTTGAGTCAAAGAGCCAGATCCAAACGCTGCAGGATGGGACATACTGCCTTCCAGTCATGATCCAGAAGAACACTTGCAGGCAGGCAGTCCATGCCCGGCTTCAGCCCTGCCAAAAGGCTTGCCTCCAGATGCTGGGGCCAGAGCAGATACACCAGAGAGGGGTAGGGATGGGTGTGGTGTCTTCCAGTTACAAGCTCAGGGTAACTCCCTAGGCCCTGTAGCTTCTCCTAGACAACTTCCTGGGGGAAATAAGGCTCAGAGTTGACTGAGGTCAGAAGAAAGGAGCCAGAGTGCCCCATGGAAAGAAGAGTACAGAGGAAAGCAGGGTACCTCCCAGGCACAGTCTGTAGCCACCAACCCATGGGGAGCAGAGAGCTAGGGAGAAGGGGTTCACAGAGGGTGACAGGCAAGGGCACCATTTTCTCTTGGGTTTCCAGTTTGAAAGGCAAGGGGTTTACCACCTGCTGCAGGGCCATCCGGTGAGTAAGGATAATAAGAAGGACTATAGAGCCGCCTGCAGAGGGCAGGTGGCCCTAGTACTCCCAGAATGAGGTGGGTTAGATAGTCTCCGTGCAGGCCTTCAGGACCCCGGCATGGTCCCCCTTCAGGTAACGGCCACCCACCTTGAGAGCCACCTTATTTTAGTCACAGAATTCAAGGAAGAAATCCAGAGGGGTGTCGCTGCTGCTGGTGACCAAGGAATCATTACCCACCATCCAGTACTTGTCCGTGGAGTCTTTGATGTTGTAGGCGCCATCACTGAATTCTAGCTGGAAGACGTCATAACTGGAACGGTTGGCATCTAGAGTACCGGTGACCATGGCAGCCAATGAACCCATGCTCCCCACAGAACACAACAATGGGGTGGTTAATCAGCTTCATGAGGAAGAGCTCTGAGTCCCCTGCTGTCTCCACAGAGGCGACCAGCTGACCGTTTTCCTTGGCAGTCACAAACTTGCCGTTGGATGCTCTCAGAGTAATCTGGTGGTCACATCACTCGATGTCAAAGTAGCAGCTGGCGTTCTTGGTGGACACAGTGGACTGCACACCTCCAGTCACCATCAGCATCCAGTACTTGCCCATGTGGGTGTGGAAGGCACACTTTGTTGTGTCCAGGTCGATCTCCAGCTGGAAGGTGTCCTGATCGGTCTCTTCGTCCTGATTGGCCGACAGATCCATTCCAGGGCGAGTGGACAAGTTCCTCTTGTTGACCGCCTACAGTACCACCTGAGCGCAGCTCTGTTCCAGGATGAAAACTCATCTTTGCCCACCTTGGTGGACTTGCCAGCTTTGAGGGTGTGGCTGGGCCCGGACAGAGCCAGGTAGTGACCTTCGCAGTCACAGAAAGGCCACCTTGCCAGAGCGGAACTCCAGCGTGAAGCCCGTGGCCGGCTCGGGCCACACCACAAGGCGCCCATCGTGGCACAGGAAACGCTGGTCGGAAGTCTGCACGCTGTAGTGCAGGTCCTGGAAGGCCAAGGTGATTGATGAGCAAGTCGACGCCCCAAGGCACATCGCGGTCTACCGTGATCTAGTCTCCCAGTCGCTGCTCAGATGCATTGCACTTACGGGTGACGTTGTAGATGTTGACCTGCAGGTGCATGGCGATGTGCACCCTCCACTTCTCGGCCCTCAACACGCATTGGGCGAAGCACGACAGGCGGTCCTCGGTGCCACCGAAGTAGCGCCGGTGCGTGCCTCGAACTGCAGGGACCAGCGGCAATCATCGTGTGTCACAATGAGATAGCAGCTGTTGCTGTCTGGCACCTCAAGCTCACAGGTCACGTTGCCGTCCTTGTCGGCGACCAGGTAGTGACCCAGGTGGCTTCGCAGACACACAGCCATGCTGCCTGCCTCTTTGGGAGGTTGCTCCAGTGTCCAGATCTGCTTCTTCTTCAAGCTACTAGCCGATGTGCTCACCTTGAACCTGAATGCCTCAGCTACTTGTTGCCACAGCTGATGAGCCCGAACTGGATCAGCACAGTCTAAGTCGTGCCCTTGGTGGTCATAGTGGCAGAGGGCGGCCCGGTGGCCCTGGAAACTTGGGTGTCTGTTGCCCGACCTCTTTTCATATTCTATGTTTTATTTTGGCATTTGTTACATTAATTAGTGCAAATGTTGAGGACCCTTAAACTACAATTGTATATTAGTCCACATCTATTGTGTGCTGCTAAGTCTGAATAAAGTTTGTTTAAAATTGTACCTTATGGTATTTATTGCTATTTGTCTGTTCTCCTTCCCTCAAAATTCTTTCATTTGTATATTTTAATGTGATAGCAACCCCATAACTTGGCATTAGTTCTTTAAAATATAACTTATAAATCATTCTTAACAGTATTACTCTTTTTGCTTTAATACAATAAATAGAACAAAATGCTACATTTTAAATGCAAATCACATTCTTACGAACTCTGGAACTCAACATTGAGACCCTGAAACCTTTAAGGTCTGAAAAATGCCATCTTTCTTGTTCATAGGGATCTACCTGGTGGTTGTGTCATAGCAGAGAGAGAACCTTTCTTCCCCCTTAAAGTGTCTAATTTTTCATTTTTTGACTTTTTGGGTGGAAATATTTTTAAAAATTTATAAAATCTGCAATCATCACTTAAGATTATATAAATCAATGCTAAAATTTGTGAGATAAGGTAAAAATCAATGTAGAAAATATAGTTTCATTCTTTGTATCTCAAATTTTAATGAAGCCAAAGATACAGGAAGTGTTTAATCAAGGTAAATATTCTAAATTTAATCCCAATAGATATGTTTTAGAATATATGACTTTTGCACCACAAGCAAATGGTCCTGTTGGTACTGCTTCATAACTAGAAATATTTGCCTAGCTAACCATTGACTCTTAGTATGTCTGGACAGCAGAACTGCTGTAAAAGCATGTAGACCATCATTGTCACAGCTGCAAGACAGAAAAGCAAATACCAGTGAGCCTTCCTGTTGGCACATAGATATGAAAGAGAAAGGTAATTGAATTGAGCATGCATGATTCATTCTTCCTGGGATATTTGTTATATTAGTCTATTTCCTGGGGGAGCACTTATAAGGTAGTGGAGATTATCCATTATATTGCTCTCATATGTTACTTCAGTGAGAATTTTAAAAAAGGTATGTCTTGCCCTATATGAAAATACAAAATATAGAGTAATAAATTTCTCACCTTAACAGAGAAGTAGTTGACATCCACAGTACCAAATGAGGGCAGATTTCCTATGGGAAATAAGCCAGAACAGAGAAAAGGTTAGAAGAAACATTTAGCAATAACACGTATCTTGTGACATTGATAAAATTCACACTGGAGAGTTCTTTAAGTCATGTTCCCCAATCTCCAAAATGCTCCCATTTTTGTGAATGAGAGATCAGATATTACTGTGGATCATCTGTATGGAGGGTGATGTATCCACTATTGATATTTCACTAAAACTAGCTATTGGACAAGATGTAGGGAGAAAAAAATGGAAATTCATAAATTAAAAATGTATGGCCACTTAGAAAACAATTTCATATTTTGTTTAAGCCAAAAGTTTTAATCCTATATGATAACCTCTCAAATTTAAATGAAAGACACATGTACAGATCATTGTATTGTTTATAATCCCAAAAGTGTTGGGAAAAATCTTTAAATACATTTAAATAAAACACTAAACTCACATATGATTATATGTCTATAAAATAAATATTTAAAATTAATAGTATCTATTAATATCAAAAGGGATAAACACCCAGAAGTGCAGAGTGAAATTTAAATTTGAAAAAAAATATTTGGATAATGAATATGGTGATGTAAATTTTATAAACACGCATATAATCACAGTATGAAAGCAGTAAATTAGGTATATAATTATGCAGAATGAAAACAAATTTAGACTTAAATAAGAAACCAAAGGAAGATATAGAACATGTGGTCTATTATTCCTGTTAGTTATATATTTTACAAAAATATTATAAATCAAAAGTTTTGCAGAAATAATATTTGATCTCAGTACAAGAAAATAAAGGCGACTCTTAGGTGATCTGTCCAGTGAAGACAAACCACTGTACTCAGAGATGTTGGCAAGAAGCCCCCACCCAAAGCTTTTGCTGGGAGCCCAGTGGACTCAGGACCAATCTCCTACCAAAACCCCACCCTCTCAAATACCACTCCCCTTCCTTCCCTTCTGCCCCTTCTGCCTAGTCCTTTCTGCTGGGGTAGACTCCTAGCTGATTTGCTCCCATGAAGGCACCATATCTTGACCCATGCTAGAGGACCTGCTGCACTCAGAGCAGTTGAGAAACAGCTGCACTCAGAGCAGTTGAACAACAACTTGACTGCTCCACTGAAGACCAAACTGTCTGAAGACCTCCCAGGAGATCTACTGCAGCCAGGGCAACAGATCAGCAGCTTCTCTGCCCCTGTAAAGAGTTCCCAGTTAGAAGGCCCCACAGGTGGTCTGGTACAGTCAAGGAGACCTGAAGCAAATTAAGGACAATAAAGGAAGTCTCCAGACAGTCACCCAGACCAACAAACACCAGGGATATCCAGGTGGTGAAAGACAAACACAAGATAATAAGCAACTGAAACCTCCTGGGAGTTGCACACGAGCAAGCAGGTTTTCTGTGAAAGGAGAGCTGGGAAAGTGAAATGACAGGGGACGAGAGAAAGAAACACACAGAGACATTAATGCATGGCTGTACAAAATCTCTCTTAACTTGGGGATAAAGAGTGGCAATGTATGCTTTGTGGGCAGGACCCTCCCTCCAAAGGTTGTGAGAGTCTTTTCAGCAGGACTTTGGCTCCACTGTTCCTGGGAGGATGTTGATACCACAGGGTCTGTTGCTCTATGGGAGGCTGAGGTGTGACAAAAGGCTTGCTCTGCCAGTTCTACCAGGTGGGGGAGGTGTGGCTCACTGAGGTCTGGAGATCCTCCTCACAGAATGCAGGAATGGGGAAAATGCAGGCAACTGAATGATAGCTGCCAGGCAATAAGGCACTTCAATATGACTCTCTATAAGCAACAGAAGCCAATATAGATGGGCATCATCAGAACCCAGTTCTCCCACCACAGCAAGCCATGAATATAACAACACACCTTGAAATCAGGAATCTGTCCTAAAACTGTATTTCATGAACACAATAGATTCCTTTAAATTTAATTTCCCTAAAATTGTACAAGATCATTTTAATGTATCTAGAAAGAGATGTCATATTTTATTAATTTTTTTCAAATCTTTCTCTGATTCTTTACTTTGCCACTAAATTAGAAGTCAATTTTAAAAATGGCTGCTTCCTTCTACAAACTAATCTTACTTCCATTGTTAGGGATTAAAGATGTGTACTAAGAGTATGTCGATATTCCAGTAAGAGTGGGTAAACTTGTGACTGCATTCCATACAGATGACTGAGATTTAGAACGTCTGTGAATGAGATTCATTACAAGAGTAGCCATGTTACTGGGTTAAAATTCCTCTGTTTTCCCTCTTTCTGTTTAAGCTAAATATTGTACATCATTTAATTATTACAATACAAAGAACTATCAATCCCAATATCTTAACAGTCAGGATGTCCTTAGGAAGATCTATTGATATAATAACTTCATAACTGCAGTCTTAATCATCTGTCCTGCAGTAAATGTCCATTGCAGCATCAAGGTTTTACATTCTACCAGTCTAATGAGAGATAGGTTCTTTTTCAGTTGCTTTGTTGAAATCCCCATGCAGGGGAGGTCAGTTTTATGTGTCTCTTCCTTCCCTGTGTCATGACATTCATGTGGCATTTTCCCCTATTGAGATGGGATCTTTTTCAATTTTGATGGAACCCAAAGTCTTTCATCACCTATAGAAATATACACAAAGTCTCTTCGCCAACATAGCATATACCCTGACTTACATTTGAATGTTAAAACATCTTTAAAGTATACAAGTTGACCGAACTAAGTGGTTTTCTTTTTTCTCCTATAATCCAATGTCTTTTAACAGTTGTTCATGACTCACTGGCATTCAAAATATTGAAAATTAGGAAAGCATTATTTATTTTATTTCTGGGAATACTTAATCCCTTTTTTGTTGCTAAGATTCATTTTGACCTTTTTGAATCCACACATATCAAAAGCTGGTAATTTTTTACCTTTGAAACTGGACATTTAGGCACTTGCATTCTATGCCCATATCTACACCAGCTGCTGAGCTTGACATTGCTTTGGTGGGGACAGAGTGGCATGGTTCCTGCCCATTGTACAGGGCCCTAATGTGAGCATCCATGAGTGTAGATAGCTGCTGTGGGTATAAGGATTGTTTGTGTAATGTTTATATTTTTAGGAATCAGTGATAGAATCGTAGGTATCTTTCCTTCTGATGAATAGTCTCTCGGTTAATGTTAATGATCCCATGGTAGTTAGAAACAGCACAATCCAGAAGATGAGGGTATGGCTATGTTTCAGCAAAATGATAAACACTGGGACCTTCAGGACAGCCCTTAAAACTATGGGAAAGAGCTCTAAATACATGAGTTTGAAAACATATAGCTTCTCAACTGTGCAAAAAGGATGCTATATGAATTATTTAAAAGGCTTCATGAATCTAAAAGAGCAAAAGCAGCCACACTGTGGGCCAATTTGTTAGAAAATCACTAAAGAGGAAGATAGAGATATTTGGAGAGTGGTGATTGAAGGAGATCCCACCCAGCTAAATTTTTATTTATGCTTATAAAGGCAGATAAATTCCTGAGTTCAGGATTAACATAAGAGAGAGAAATGTTATGTCCAGGCATGTAGAAATGGTAACTTCAGGGTGGGTCCAACCCTGGTTTCTTACAGTATTTTCCTTGGGATAATGTTTCAATCCAAACAAACTGTGTAGATAACTTCTAAATCAGTCAATGTTGATTACTAGATTCTCATAGGATTATTATAGTTATAGCAGCTCCTGGGTCTTCTGAACATTCAATTTCAATATCACTTAATTTTAATTTTAATTTTTGTTTCTTTTCACTAATAACAGTTCCTCTTCCGCTTACAAAGACTCCAAAGTATTTCCAAATCTTCTGATTTTTTTCAATTGGAGCTGCTTTGACTTTGACATTTCAATACACATTGACCAATCCTGTTTCCTGATTTAAATTGCATATTTTTCTTTATGTAAGTCATAATCCCAATCTCTCTATTGAAGCATACATCTATAATTCCTGGATGCACAATACATCCTTGAGATGTTAGGCTACTTCTTTCTAAAACCATTCCTATTGTCTTTGATGGTAGAGGTCCAATAACCTCAGTGGGTGATTTATAGTTTGGAATTTTTTGGGAATAGTGTGAGACTTCTACTTATGATTAAATCTAGGGCATGATTTCCTTTGGTAGCATGCATTAGATTGCCAATACCTAGTTTATGTTTCTCTAGTTACTAAGTAGATTGCTGACAGGAATTGGTTTTTGATGTTTCTTGCTGGCATATAAACTAACACTATATGGAGTTTTCTCTAGGCAAAGGGTTATCTCATTCTGACCTGCATTCATTAGTCTAATGCCTATCCTAACTACTCCTTCTACAAATTCAGGAAGGTTGAATTCTTCTAGAGAAGTGTCTAGGAGCTCCTTTTATACAACTACTTTTCAAATGACTTTTCTCCTATAGTCAAAACAAGAGGCATTTTGATATGTAGGATTACAAGCTATTGCTTGTTCAATTACATAGGCATTACAGTCAATATCAGCAATAGTCTAATCCATTAATGCTTAGATATTGTTTGAGGTTTTAAAGGTCTACGAACTTTTGGATACTCTACATTTGTGTTTTCAAAACCTAAAGTTTCAATTAATATTCATTTCCCATTTCTCTCTTATATTTCCCTATTTATAGCAAATGTTAATTTATATGAGAAATCAGGAAAAGCCCCTCTGGGAATTTGCATGATATTAGTGACAACAACATTTTTACTTGGTCCTCTACCTTATCTCAGGCTCATAAATCTACAAAAGTAGATTGTATAATAGAAGAGTCATCAAATTTCATCTGCTGTTGTAAATCAGAAAATTTTCCTTTACCTAACATATTAATACCTTTACACCTGTAGCCATTTATCATAATTTTAGCTTCTTCTTGCCACCATGTCTGTCATTGTAACTGAGAACCAGATTCAAGTACAGCTTCTGCTAAAGTTTTCCAGTCTTGAAGAATACTCCTGTTTTGGGTAGTCTAGGTATTTAACATTTGTCTCACATAGGGTGAGTGCATTCCATATGTTACTATTCATTCTTTAAAATGTTTAACCAGAGTATGTTGTATGTTAACAGGATCGCAGACCAGTTGATTTTTTTTTGTTTTGTTGCTGTGTTGTTCGTTAATTTTTGAATTTTCATTGTTTTCTGGTATTTGTTTGTAGGCAACTGGGAAAACCAGCAGGGTTGGTCACCTTTCCTCAATTTTATTAAGAAGTAGCATTATAGATTGAAATGTCTGTCCATCTTGATTCTAAATTTTATTAGATACTCTATGTTCAAACTTAGGTACTTTCTGTTCTCTTACTTCCTCTATCTTTTTTGCAAGCCTTTGTAATACCATAGCTGACTTTCTTGTTATACAGCTATGTTTTCAATGTTTTTTGAAAGGAACTATATAAAAATTGCAATTAAAATTAGGGAAGGGTTCACAACAGTCGTCACAATTGCAATGTGTATTGCAATGGCTTATTTCAAGTATCATTTCTTTTTTTTTATTTTCTAAGATTTTTATTTACATTCCAAATTATTTCCCCTTTCCCATTTCATCCCTCCCCGAAAGTCCCATAAGTCCCTTTCCCTCCCTTTGTTCCCCACTCAACCCCCTCTCGCTTCTCTGTCCTGGCATTCCCCTACATTTCTAACTCCTCAACCCTTATCCTTGTTCTTAAGATATCAAAAATAGAGATTTCCACTTTTAAATGTAGGAAACATCTGTTTATATAATTACAATTGTCTTGAGGTGGCTTACTGTGATTCACTGTCTTAGAGGTTCCTGTGTTGGCCCTCTCTCTGTCCTCAAGATTCTTGTGACTCTGTAGTCTCACAAGTCTCTCTCGATGTTCAGCAAAATTTGAAGAACTGATGCGTTTTCTAGAGACCATCCTGGACAAATTTCTTTTCAGAGGATTTCTGTCAGATGTCTCCCATCATCTGTGATGTTTCTGTTAGATGTACTCAGCTTTCTGCAGTGTGGGTAGGCTTTCTTTTTCTCCAATCCTGATTATTTCTTTTTTCAAACTACCTTGGGTACCAATGGTAAAACTGTCTTTTCTTTAGTGAGATGATGGGATGCAATCAGAGCTATAGAGAAGCTGTGTAAATACAGCTTGGGCTGAGCTCAGAGTGTTTCTTTCTTTATTCTATTGCTAGGACTATGCCTAGAATCTTCCAGCCTACATGCAATCTAATCTAGTTTCTCTCTGCTACTCACTGAATATCTCTGCTTGGCCTCAACCTTACCTTGGCAATCTGTTCTAATGTTCTGGCTCATTTTCATTCTCTGGCTCCTTCTGTTTTCATCTGCAACCTCTCTCTCTCTCTCTCTCTCTCTCTCTCTCTCTCTCTCTCTCTCTCTGTGTGTGTGTGTGTGTGTGTACTGTTCCCTTAAATCATGCCTCTTTTCTGAAGTGGGAATATCCTATCTCTGGCTTATTCTCTAAAATCTTCCCTGATTTTTCACTTTGTCTGTCTTCCTCAATTACATTACCTTTACAAACATGGATGCTTCCCTCTACATACTTACCTTACCAGCACTGGCAGGGATTGAATGTGTGCACTGAGGGAATTTCTATATATCAGATGAGGAATTAAAGGTATGTTTTTATTTCATCCAGAAGGATTAAATATGTGTCATTCTAGCAGGATCACATAGACCTAGAAAGTTTTGAACATAATCTTTTCCCAGAGCGGCCATGTTTCTGGATTAAAATTCTTTGAAAACACAGAGACACACAGACAGAGACACACAGACACCACACACACACACACACACACACAGAGAGAGAGAGAGAGAGAGAGAGAGAGAGAGAGAGAGAGAGAGAGAAACATAGAGCTCTAAGTGGGGGTATTTTCCTCAAATCTCTTCATTTAAAACTCAGGGATACATATAGAAAAGGAGGGAGAAAGAGTGTCATGGGGAATGGAAGACAAGAGTAGGACAGGGTCCTCAAGATCAACTGGTAAAAGATCTTGTGTCTTTAAATAGATTGAAACACCAAGCATAGGATCTTCACTAGGTCCTCTACATATATATTATAGCTTTCAGTTTCATATTTTATGAGACTCCTGAGTAGGTTAATGAATGATATCTTCTCTTGAGTCCTCCTCCTATTGGTTTGCCTTGTTCAGTTTTAATGTGATATTTTTAGGTTTTTAATTATATTTCATTTTATTATGTTCTGTTATTTTATCTAAGAATGTTTCTTTTTCAATGACAGGCAGAAAAGGATGGGTTCTGGATGGGAGGGGAGGTGGGAAGGACTAAGAGGAGTACAGGAAAGGAAACTGTAACAAGGATACATTGTATTATATAAGAATATATTTCCAAGTACAGGGGAAAGCTCAGAAACAAATAATCAAAAAATAATAGGTAAACTGAACATTTGATATGCATTCATAAGAGACTTCTAAAATAAAATATTCATACTGTTCCCAAGATTCCATAGGATAGGGTGCTCATTTAAACACATATTTTGTCTTAGAGTATAATATGATTACCCAGAGAACTTAAGTTTTATAGAAAATGAAAATGACCACTAAATGTGTATACTGTGGGAAAGGGTACCAGGAAATATGGGGGGAAATGGAGGCAGAATCCACAAAGATTCCTGGGACTCAAAGTCTTGAGTTCAACCTAGGTGTTCAGTTCTAACTTTATTGTTCAGTACAATAAACTTATACATACCTTTTCATCCAATCAGGGTGCAGATACATAATCAATTGGCAAATGGGGCTTTACATGTGCTGTCCTGCTGGATAAAATTTGTTTGCAGTGATTCTGTAGAAGAAAGAGTCACTCACACAGGGAAATTTCCCTGAAGATGGGGAAGAGGCCATTGCAGTGGCCGCTGGTCCTTTGTTCTGTCTCACTGATGTGCCAGGAACCACTTTAGATTGCTTACCCTATTTGGCAGATCAGGATTCCTCGAGCAGTCATAGGAAACTATGGTTCATTGCTCTCCATCACACTTCTTTCTCCACCAGGTTCAATTCTACATCCTCCACCAGTATAGCAATTCTTTACCTCTCTTGTTTTTTTGTTATCAGTGGAAGATCTTGATGAAAGTTATATCATATTTGGTTTTGATAGCACATTACATTGTTCTTATTGCATAAAAATTTCAACAATAGTAATCACAAGAGTTGTTACTATTGAAGTTTATTACATATGAATGTAGATTTTTACTTATATGCCATTTCTTATTTTAGTGACTATAAGTTTGAAACATTGTAGCCTAACCTTCAACTCAGTATCTTCCAACCTCTGTGTACGTATTGCAGTTATTTCAACAGATAGATCATAGACACAATGTATATGCTTATGATATGAATTTGATTTATGTTTTAAGCACATATGTGGTTGTGTGTTAGGCAAAACAAATGGAAAGGAGAGTATAATAGACTTATGAAAAAGGTTTTGCTCCATGTACAAACATACAAATTAAAAATAATCCATGGTATCTTTTAGAAAAGTCTCTATGAAAATATTGTTTAAATTAATGTATCCTTTGATAATTTTATGAAAGTGTATAATATATTATGGCACACCGATTACCTACTTCCTCATACCCTGATTACATTCCAATCTCCCCTATTCCACCAAATTCTTATCACACTATCAATATCATTTCACTTTATTTGTTTTATGACACTGTTGAGGCTTACCCCTCAACATAGCTGTAGCCATTTTGTTCCATGTGTGCCAGATACTTCATATCATTTTTGTAATATGCCCTGTAGTCATTGACACAGAAAAATAACTTGATTCACTGCAGGGTTATGCTCACCAAATACCCAGTTATGTTCTGCTTCTTATGAGGCTTATTAATCTTAAGAAATTCCCCAGCTATAAGCTTCACTTAGAACTTGTCAAATTAAAGGTCAATATGAACTCTTATCTATAAAAAGTTTGAGTCAGGGCTGACAACTGGATAGTATTTCAAGCTATGCATGAGCTCATTGTGGTTTTTGTAGTTTTGGCCTTTATAAGCTGCCCCTGAGAATTGTTCAGCACACAGATTTTAGCTCTGGAGCCTGAGCTGTTGCCCTGGTTGTTCAGTCTCTAAGGGTGTGTTCAATAAGCCATCTCTGTTTGACTAAGTTCAATGGTCTTATGGCTTGTTAGGAGACTCCTATAAATCAACAGACACAATTAACTTAACCAGGGATAACAACTTATCCACGAGCATGCTATTATCTAGAGCAGTGGTTTTCAGTTTTACTAAATCTGTGATGGAGAGTCCACACCTTGGATTCAGAATCCATTGTAAACAACCTGACCTAAGGTTGAACTCAAGTTAACTAACAAGCTGGTACCTAGCACCAGTTTCCAGGTTACTCCCAAACAAGCCTGCATCTAGTACCAATTTCCAGGTTACTCCCCAACAAACCTGTGTCTAGCACTAGTTTCCAGGTTACTCCCTAACAAGCTTTCCCCTGGCACTTCACTTCCCAACAACCACCACTAACAAGGAAAGTATAAGTTAAGTTTATGGTTTGGCTCCCAGCACCAGCCAAGGAGTTGGCTTCTTGGTGGTCTTTTGTGGTTCACAAATAGGCACAATATGACACTTTAGCACAGTCCCTCATGTTGGGGTGACTCCCAACCATAAAATTGTCATTGCTATTTCAATACTATAATTTTGCTACTATTATGAGTAATAAAATAAATATTTCTTATGCAGAATATCTGATATGGGACCCCTGTAAAAGGACCATTTGACTCCAAAGGTGTCATGACCCATAAATTGAGAAGTACTGATAAGTAATACATCATTGGCTATTTCATGCAAATCATTGACCTTTCCTTCCAAGTTGGTCCTCATGTGCATTTAGAACATCTACAATTGAATATATAGGCCCTTAGTCTTATACAAATCTTATGTAGGAAATTGAAGCTGTTATGCATTCATGTGTCCATGGCCGTGAATGCCCAAAACCAGTGTTCCTTAGCTTGATTCTCACCTTGATCTCTTTGATTCTTCTCTTGAGCCTTTAAATAATATGTAAGTACTATGGTGTATCATTTAAGGCTGAGCAAATAAAACATTATCTGTTCATAGTACTTTATCAAGCCATGATTCTGTAATAACTATCATTAGATACAATGAACATCTTTGATCAAAAATGAGGGTGGCCTTACTAAGTGTATAAAGATAAATAGTTAGGAAACATTTTCAAAAAATATCAGTGTAGAACGAAAAAAATGAATTTGTTTCATCCTTGATGTCTCTCACCTCTTTAGCCTACTTAAATTGCATAGTAAGACCCTATTTCTTAAGACATCATACGGAAACTGAATGTGGAACATTCTTCCAGATAGTTTAATTATATAGTTGACATAATGCTTTGCAAGTTGGAGGGAGAAAAAGTCAACGATAATTTTAACCATCTTTGTATCTTGCATGTTACAGTACTAACCTGCTGAGCAATATGCATCCACTTGTACAAGAATGGCATGCTTGTTATGAAGGCAGTCTGCTGGATTGTAAACCCTGACTTATAAGAGGGGATTTGTGATTGTACAGTCAGTAAACATCATAAAAAGAAAATGACTTGGTAGCAATCTACTACAGTTATTTCTAAAATAGCTATATTATTAAACTACTCCTTAAATTATTTATTATTTCTTTACCTTATTATAAAAAAAAGGGGGTGGGGGGAATCTGTTATGAAGACTGAAAGTATCTCTAGATTAAGGAAATAACAAATAAATGCAAAAACATGTAATTCATCATAGTCCTGAGAATTAAATGACTATTGAGTGTGCAGCCTTATAAGAGATATTTATAAACCCCATTAATGTAGAGGATCCCCCCTTTTTATATATATTCACGTTACATCCCAATATCAGCTACCAGTTGCTCTCTCAGTACCACCTTACCCAGAACATTCCTTGTCCCTCCCTTCCCTTCTCCTTTAAGAAGGGAGATCCACCCTATAGGTAATACTCCCTTCCACTTCCTGCCTTATTATTTCTCCCACCCCCACACTCACATCAGGTCACTGCAGGACTAGGCAAACCTCTCCCACTAATTCCAGACTAGGCAGTCTACTTAGGGAAACAGGGTACACAAGCATGTAGGCAATAGATGAAAGCCCCCACTTCTTTTGTTGGGAACCTTGCTACTCTTGTTAGGAACCTTGCACATGTGCAAGGGCCCTAAGTAGAGCTCATCCTTGCTCTTTGACAGATGATTCAATCTCTAGTAGGCCCCAAAAGTCCAGATTAGTTGATTTCTTAGGTCTTACTATGGAATCCCTGTTCACCTCAAGTCCCTAGATCCTTCTCCCAACTCTTCCATAAGACTCCCAGTGCTCCATCCAATGTTTGGCTTTGAGTCTCTGCATCTCTTTCTGTTGGCTTATGGCTAGAGCCTCTGAGAGGACAGTTCTGCTAGAATCCTGTCTGCAAGCATAACAGGGTATCATTAATAGTGTTAGAGACTGATTCATGCACCTAACATGGGTCTCAATTTGGGACAGTCATTGGTTGGCCATTTCCTCTGTATCTTCTCTAACTGTGGCCCCGAACATCTTATTGTCAGAACACATGAGCTTTATGGGTGGGTTGTTCTCCTTGTCGCTCCACTGGGAGTCCTACCTGGCTATGGGAAGTGGCCACTTCAGGATCCATATCCCCACTGCTAGCAGTGTTAGCTTTAGTTGCCCCCAAAGACCCCTCTGGCTTTCCCTATTCCAGTTCTCAGGCACATCCAGAGATTGTCCCAAACACCTCTTATTTCCCTTCTCTCTCCCTAAGGTTCCTCTTGCATATAATTTTAAAAAAAATGCACACTTGCTCTAGCTATACTCAAGAATCAGCTTTCCCAAGATCCCAGCTATACTCTGAGGACAGCTACCATCTGTATTTCCAAGAGCACAGATCATTCCTCCTTGCCCTACGCCAACAACAGCTGTCTCACCCAGTTCTCATGGTGCATTTTTCCTCTGATGTATGTAAAGTATCTTTTCTTGTCTCCTTTGGCTAGTTTCAGTTAAAAGTCTATTTTATTAGATATTAGAATAGTTACTTTATTCTGAGATAATGTCTATTTTTGTTGTAGGGATGACTTCCTTGTATACAGCAGAGATATGGATTCTGTTTATGTATCCATTCTGTTAGCATCTGTCTTTTTATTGGGTAATTGAGTCCATTGATGTTGAGAGATATTAATGGCCTATGATTATTACTTCCTCTTATTTTGATGCTGGTGTTGGTAGTGTGTGTGTGTGTGTGTGTGTGTGTGTGTGTGTGTGTGTTTCTCTTCTATTAGTTTTAATGGTGTGAATTTTTTTATTTCTCATGTTTTATTGAGAGTAGTTAGCTTTACTACATTAGAGTTTACCTTTTAGTATCCTCTGTAGGACTGCTTAGTGGAAAGGTATTCTTTAAATTTGATTGTGCAACAGAATATCTTGGTTTCTCCATCTATGGTAACTGAAAATTTTGCTAGTTATAGTAATCAGGGCTGATATCTGTGGTCTCTTATTGTTTGCAAATCAACTGCCCAGGCCTTTCTAGTTTTTAAGTCAGTTGTATAACTGGGAATAATTTGGATAGGTCTGACTTTATGTTGCTTGGCCTTTATCCCTTGCAGCTCTTACTATTTTTTTTTTCATTTTTCTGTATATTTAATGCCTGGATTACTATGTAGCAATAGGATTTTTCTTTTCTGATTCAATCTGTTTGGTGTTCTGTAAACTTCTTATATATTCATAGATAATCTCTTTAGGTTAGTGAAATTTTCTTCTATTATTTTGTTGATGATGTTTTCTGGACTTTTGAGCACTGAATCTTCTAAGTCTATCTATTCCTATTATTCTCAAGTTTGTTCTTTTTTTAGTGTCCCAAATTTCCTGGATGTACTGTATCATGAAATTTTTAATTTTGCATTTTCTGACCAATATCTTTTCTTTGCATGAGATTCTCTCCTTCATCTTTTTTATTCTGTTTGTGATGTTTATGTCTGTGCTCCTGTTTTTTTTTTTTACCCCCTAGGTTTTCTATCTCCAGTATTAAGTTTGTGTTTTCTTAACTGTTTCTATTTCCCTTCTCAGTCCTTTCATACCTTTATTAAATTTTTACCTGTATATTTTTTCTGTATTTCTTTAAGGAATTCATTTATTTCCTCCTTAAAGGTCTCTATCATCTTTATAAGAGTGGATTTTACATCATCTTCTTGTGCTTCAGTTTCATTAGAATATCCAGGTTTTGTTGTATCAGGATAGCTAGAAGCTGGTGTTGTCAATCATTGTTGGCTCTTGTTGATTGCATCCTTATGCTGTCCTTTACGCATCTGGTATTGCCTGGTGTTGGCTGGATGATCCTGATGGTAGCAGAACTTCTTGGAAAGATGAGCAGTGTCATGGGCTACACAATGGAGGTCAGGATATCACACTCTGCTGCAAATATCTAAGGCAGACCCCACTGTCGAGGGATTGGTGTGACAATGTTCCAAACTGGTTTTTGGGATCTCTTAAGGACTCCAAAGTGAAATAGGATACTCTTGTTTTCCACAAATTCTTTGGTAGCAGAGAGAAAGCTCAGGGTTTGACCTTAGAGTTTAAGTGCCCGTGCACATCTCATCATTGCCGACTGTGTCCTAGTGGACCTGACTAGGACATGTAGAGAATTTTAGTCCAGCCAGATCAATGCTCTGGCAAGGATAATATCGAAAGATATGATCCTGGTAGAAGGCATACATGCCACAATCTTTAGTCCCTCTAGCTGGAATGAAGACATGCCTTTCAGACACAACTTTGGTCTCAGATAGTGACATCTAATTGAGGGGAAGACAAAGTGACAAATCAGAGAAATATTGTACAAAATGAGTCAGAGGTAGGATATGCCCAAATCTCAGGAGAAACGAGAAGAAAGAGTGGTTACTTACAGAGAAGTGAGTAAAAGAGAGGTGATTGAATTTAATTCAGTTCAGTTCAGTTCAATTCAGTTCAGTTCAACTAATGGAGTTCAGAGGCAGTCTTTCCAAGCAGAGCAGAGCAATTCAGTAAAAAGCTGAAAGAATCCAGTTTAAACAATAATCTTGGAGGGGAGTTTTAGCCAGAACAGTTAAGTTAAATCAGCCAATCAGAATTCTAAAAGAGCTAGAAATAGTGATCTTATTTAGCAGTAACATACTAGGTCTACTTTAGCAGACAGTTGCTAGAAGATGAAGCCTTCAAATCCAGGCTTACAAGACACGTGGAGGCTAGAGCCTTCTATGTCTAGGCCTAGGGATACTTAGAGCAGAGAAGGAAAGACTGTGAGCTGAGCCCAAGCCATGTATTTGTAAAAGTTGGATAATGCTCTCATCACATCCATTAGTTTGAGGAAATAAAAGCAACATTTACACATAAAAGACCCAGGGAACTTCATAGTGGAGGTCTTAGAGGGAAAAAATAACAATAGGTATAGAGGAGGAAGTTCTGTCTTTGGTCCATATCTTAGCCATGTACTCATGAAATCACTGCATCTGAAAAGTATTATTGATGCTAACTTTTATAAATGCAAATTAAGATAATTAGCCTGGAGCCTTAAAGTTCTTTGATTTTTGTTAATTCTCTTCTTTATAACCTGACAAGTGTCACCCATACTTCTTTTCTATATAGCACTTAGCAACATCAAGTTTGAAGGTTTTTAAAGATTGTTTACTTGGAATAATTTTATAATAAATACCACCATCTCAAGATCAAGAGAGCATTGTAAGTATTTCTTGACAATTATTAAAATTACTTCTTTATACCTGTTAGAAACCTGATTTGAGGGGCTGGAGAGATGGCTCAGCAGGTTAGAGCACCGACTGCCCTTCCGAAGGTCATGAGTTCAAATCCCAGCACCCACATGGTGGCTCACAACCATCCGTAAAGAGATCTGATGCCCTCTTCTGGTGTCTGAAGACTGCTACAGTGTACTTACATATAATAAATAAATAAATCTTAAAAAAACAAAAAACAAAAAACAATGTCCCTTTAAAAAAAAAAGAAACCTGGTTTGATAGTCTGAGTAACAAACAATTTAGAACTGACTTAGTGTCCAATGATTACTTTGAAAACATACGCAAAAGTAATATTACATGATTTAAGAAACAATACTTAGTTGTATATATATGTATAAAAATATGTATATATTCATGTAATAATGAAAAAGAGGGCCTAGATTTGAAATAAAATGAGTAGGGGTACATGGGAGGGTTTGAAGGGAAGGAAGGGGTAGGAAAATTATTGTAGGTTAATTATAACCTCAATAATAAATAAAAAGTAATTTGGATTTGAATTTCAAATTATCAAGTTTAATTTATGAACAAATCAAAATAAACAAAAATGAGTGAAAAGGGTAGTTTCCATTGTCTTGTCTATCTCGTAGTTCTTTTTTTATTAGATATTTGCTTTATTTACATTTCCAATGTTATCCCCTTTCCTCATTTCCCCTCCGAAAACCCACTTTCCAATCCACCTCCCTCTGCTCACCAACCCACCCATTCCCATTTTCCCCTACAATGGAGCATCAAGCTTTCACAGGACCAATGGCCTTTCTTCCCAGTAATGTCTAAAAAGTCCATTCTCTTTTACATATGTAACTGGAGCCATGGGTCCCTCCATGTGTACTTTTCGTTTGGTGGTTTCAGCCCTGAAAGCTTTAGGGGTACTGGTTGGTTCATATTCTTGTTCCTCCTATGGGGCTACAAACCCCTTGAGCTCCTTGGGTCCTTTCTCTAGCTCCTCCAAATGGGGACCCTATGCTCAGTCCATTGGTTGGCAGTGAGCATTAACTTCTGTATTTGTCAGGCACAGCAGAGCCCCTCAAGAGATAGCTATGTCAGTCTTCTCTCTGCTACAACTTATTGGCATTCATCATAGTGTCTGGGTTTGGTAACTGTATATGGGTAGATCTCCATGTGGGCCAGTCTCTAAATGGCCTTTCCTTCAGTCTCTGCTCCACCCTTAGTCTCTGAATCTCCTCTCCATGATCCCCCTTCTAAGAAGGACCAAAGTATCCATACGTTTTTCTTCCATCTTCTTGAACCTCAGGTAGTTTGTGAATTGTATCTTAGGTATTCTGAGCATTTGGGCTAATATGCACTTATCAGTGAGTGCATACCATGTGTGTTCTTCAGTGAATGGATTACCTCACTCAGGATGATATTCTACAGTTCCATTCTTTTGACTAAGAATTTCATGAATTTGTTGTTTTTAATAGCTATGTAGTTCTCCGTTGTGTAAATGTACTACATTTTCGGTATCCATTCCTCTGTTGAGAGACATCTGGGCTCTTTCCAGCTTCTGGCTATTACAAATAAGGCTGCTATGAACATAATGGAGCATATGTCATTATTACCTGTTGGAGCATTTTCAAGAGTGGTATAGCTAGGTTCTTGGGTAATACTATGTCCAATTTTCTAAGGAACAGTCAAACTGTATTCCAGAGTAGTTGTACCAGCTTGCAATCCCACCAGCAATAGAGGAGTGTTCCTTTCTCCACATCCTTGCCAGTATCTGCTGTCCCCTGAGTTTTTGATCTTAGCCATTTTGACTGATATGAGGTGGAATCTCAGAGTTGTTTTGATGTGGGTTTCCCTGATGACTAAGGATCTTTCTCTGTTGGGTCTTTGTATGGTTTAGGTATCAGAGTAATTATAGCTTCATGGATGCAATTGGGTAGTGCTCCTTCTGTTTCTATTTTGTGGAATTGTTTGAAAAGTATTGGTATTAGGTCTTCTTTGAATGTCTGATTGAACTCTACATAAAACCCAACTGGTCCTGGGCTTTTTTTTTTTTGGTTGAGAGACTATTAATAACTGTTTCTATTTCTTTAGTGGGCATGGGATCATTTAGCTCATTTATCTGATCCTGAATTAACTTTGGTACCTGGTATCTGTCTAAAAAATCGTCCATTTCATCTAGATTTTCCACTTACATTGAATATAGCCTTTTGTAGTAGGATCTGATGATTTTTTGGATTTCCTCAGTATCTGTTGTTATGTCTCCCTTTTCATTTCAGATTCTCTTAATTTGCATACTGTCTCTGTGCCCTCTGGTTAGTTTGGCTAAGGGTTTATCTATCTTGTTGGTTTTCTCAAAGAACGAGCTCTTGGTTTGGTTGATTCTTTGTATAGTTCTTTTTGTTTCTTCTTGGTTTATTTCAGACCTGATTTTGATTATTCTTTGCTGTCTACTTCTCTTGCGTATATTTGCTTCTTTTTGTTCTAGAGCCTTAAGATGTGCTGTCAGGCTGGTAATGGAGGCACTCAGAGCTATGAGTGTTCCTCTTAGCACTGCTTTCATTGTATTCCATACATAAGTTTGGGTATATTGTGCCTTCATTTTCATTAATTCCTAAAAAGTCTTAATTTCATTCTGTATTTCATCCTTGACCAAGTTATTGTTGAATAGAGTGTTGTTCAGTTTCCAGGTAAATGTGAGCTTTCTATTATTTTTCTTGTTAATGAAGACCAGCCTTAGTCTGTGGTGATCTGATAGGATGCATGTGATTATGTCAATTTTCTTATATCTGTTGAGGCCTGTTTTATGACCATTTATATGGTCAATTTTGGAGAAGGTACGACAAGGTACTAAGAAGAAGTTATATTCTTTTGTTATAGAATAAAATGTTCTATAGATATCTGTTAAATCCATTTGGTCCATAACTTCTGTTAGTTTCACTGTGTTTCTGTTTATTTTCTGTTTCTATGATCTGTCCATTGATGATAGTGGGGTGTTGAGGTCTCCTACTATTATTGTGTGAGGTAAAATATATATTTTGAGCTTTAGCAGTGTGGGTGCCCTTGCATTTGGAGTATAGATGTTCAGAATTAAGAGTTCATCTTGGTAGACTTTTCCTTTGATGAGTATGAAGTGTTCTTTCTTATCTGTTTTAATATATTAGGTTGAAAGTGGATTTTATTTAATAGTAGAATTTCTACTCCAGCTTGTTCCTTGGGATCATTTGCTTGGAAATTTGTTTTCCAGCCTTATACTCTGAGGTAGTGTCTGTCTTTGTCCCTGAGGTGAGTTTCCTGTATGTAGCACAATATTGGGTCCTGTTTACATAAACAGTCTGTTAGTTTGTCTTTTTATTGTGGTATTGAGTCCACTGATATTAAGAGATATTAAGTTATATTAAGAGATATTTAAAAAAATTAATTGTTGCTTCCTGTTATTTTTTGTTATTGAAGGTGGAATTATGTTTATGTAGCTATCTTCTTTTTAGTGTGTTGTAAGAATATTATTCTCTAGCTTTTTCTAGGGTGTAGTTTCCCTCCTTATGTTGGAGTTTCCCACTTATTATCCTTTGAAGGACTGGATTTGTGGTAAGATATTGTGTAAATTTGTTTTTGTCATGGAATACCTTGGTTTCTCCATCTATGGTAATTGAGAGTTTTGCTGAGTATAGTAGCCTGAGCTGGCATTTTCATTCTCTTAGGGTCAGTATGATATCTGTTCTGGATCTTCAGGCTTTCATAGTCTTTGGCAAGAAGTCTAGTGTAATTCTGATAGGTCTATCTTTATATGTTACTTGTCCTTTTTTTCCCTTATTGCTACTAATATTCCCTTTTTGTTTAGTGCATTTGCTGTTTTGATTATTGTGTGACAGAAAGAATTCTTTTCTGGTCTAATCTATTAGGAATTCTGTATGCTTCTTGTATACTTATGGGAATCTATTTCTTCAGTTTAGAGAAGTTTTCTTCTCTAATTTTGTTGAAGATATTTACTGGCCTTTAAGTTGTAAATCTTTGCTCTCTTCTATACCTATAATCCTCAGGTTTGGTATTCTCATTGTGTCCTGGAATTCCTGGATGTTTTGGGTTAGGAACTTTTTGCATTTTGCGTTTTCTTTGACTGTATCAATGTTTTCTATGGTATCTTCAGCACCTGATATTCTCTCTTCTATCTCTTACATTCTGTTGTTGATGCTTGCATCTATGACTCCTGATTTCTTTCCTAGGTTTTCTATCTCCAGACTTGTATCCCTTGGTGATTTCTTTATTGGTTCTACTTCTATTTTTAGATGCTGGATTTTTTTTCTTTTCTTTTTTTTTCTTTTTTTTTCTTTTTTTGTTCAATTCCTTCACCTATTTCGGTTGGGGTTTCCTGTAATTCCTTAAGGGATTTTTATTTTTCCTCTTTAAGTGCTTCTATCTGTTTAAATGTTTTCTCCTGTGTTTCTTTATGGGAGTTATTTATGTCCTTCTTGAAGTCCTCTATCATCATCATGAGATGTGATTTTAAATTCAAATCTTCTTTTCTGCTGTGTTATGGTACCCAGGATTTGCTGCTGTGGGAGAACTGTGTTCAGATGATGCCATGTCTCCTTTGTTTCTGTTGGTAATATCCATGTGTTTGTCCTTACTCATTTGATTATCTCTGGTGTTAGTTGGTCCCTCCTTCTGTGGCTGGAACTTTTTCCTCCTGTGGGCCTGCAAGTCTGTCTCAGCACCCTTGGGAGACCAGCTCTCCTGTGGCACAGAAGGCTGTTCCACAGCCCAGCTCCTGGATACATATGGAGACCAGAAGGACCCTGTCCCAGCTTCTCTGCCACTCCTGTGCCCTGTGTGCTTCCAGCCAGACCTGTCTTAGACAGATACTGGAGAGAAAGTGGTGATATCACTTCCAAACTCAGGAGTCAAAGCACTCCCTGGAGACTAGCTCTCCCCTGGCACAGAGGACTGTGTCACAGCCTAGTTCCTGCGTGCACATGGTGATTGGAAAGACCCTGTCCCAGCTGTTCTGCCACTCCTGTTCCCTGAACCTGATTTAGACAGTCACCAGAGAGAAAAAATAAATCTATCTTCTATTTCTTTAAATGGCTAATGAAATAAATATCCTCAGAAAGCCAAATTATATTGACAGAAATTGTTGAGGAATACACACAAAAATATAAGAGCCCACTAATATTGGCATATCAAAGACGTGAAAATAGTTTTATTTTTACATCTTTTATTTGTTGGTTATATTAAAACACTTAAACATTTTTACTTAAATTTAAGGTAACTCAGAATTACAATAGAACTTTAACTGAGGTTAGAGTACCAAATAGCCTCACACTGGCATGCTTCTATTTGGTATTTATGTAGTAAATTAAGGTACTAGAGAAGAAATGCAAGGCCTGGGTAAATTTGAATTTCAAGGCTTTAATAATACTTAAAAATGTTAAGGAGACCACAGAAAAACCTATAGAACCACGTAATCTGTGCCCACATGAGCTCAAAGAGATTGACCAACCAGAGAGCATGCATGGGACTGATATAAGCTGTTTGCACATATGTTATAGTTATATACAACTATAAACTAATTATAGAACTAACAGTGGAAGCAGGAGTCTGACTCAGAGCCTCTGACTCTGTTGCCTGCTTTTGGATCCCTTTCCCTAACTGGGCTGCCACATCCAACCTCGGTAGAAGACAGATCCACTCTTAATGCACCTTAATATGCCAAGGCTGGTTAGTATTCATGGGAGACCTACCCTTTTCTGAGGACAAAGGAAGGAGGGGTAGATTTGGGGAGTGGTTGTGAGAGGGAGGAAGTGTGAGAAACAGAGAGAACAAAGCTGAGGTCAGGATGCAAAATAAATAAATAACAAAAAATATTTTAAAATGCTTAAGGAAACAGGAAGTTTATATTTTTTCATTTCTTTATTACATACTAAATATATATATATATATATATATATATATATATATATATATATATAAAATTCTGCCACTGAAATCTATAAATTATACAATTAATATAATTTTGAATATTTTTTGTTTCTAAACAGCAATAAATATTATTAGCAGCATATCCTGTAAATTATTTGGGGTGAACAGAATCAATGTTTATGATAAAACATTTGTTGTTTTTCTTACATTTTTATTTGCTTAAGCTATCCTGTATTTTTTCATCTTGCATATAGAAATTCAATATTAAACATAGAATTATAAAATAACTAACTATTTTGTTAACACAAGAAACTGTTTAAACATTTGACTTACAGACAAAATTTTAGAAAAAGCCTTTAGCTTTACTTTTAATTGAAGCATCATAATGTCAACTATGGAATTTCTAAAACAATGTATGAGTTAACTGTGATTTATGAAATCTTACATGTTTAAACCCTATATTCTATTTATACTTTTTTATTCAAGAATCAATATCCTAATCTATGGAATAATTAATGCATTTTGGGGTTTTATGTATTAATTATGATATTTGAGGAAGACAAAACTACAATTAAAAGAAATGTTCCCTTGTTTTGGACAGGCAAGAACACAGTAACAAGCTGCACTAGTTTCAGATTTGAAGGACAGAAAAAGACCATAAGTACGACTAACCTCCCAGTAGAACTGAGATTATGTAGCTGGACATTGAAGAACACACAGTGGTGAATTCATGGTCAAATCAGGGATTGAAATGAGAAAAGTCCTGTTGTCATTTTTTATTTCTCCAGTGGAGTGAGGTTTCAGTGGAGTACAGATTCTAGAAATTGAAATCCTTTCCTAAAGCTCAGGCAAGCTCAGGGCAATCAATGGCAATATCAGATTGAAGCTCAAACCTGTTAATCAATGTGACTTAACCCTGATTTGGGGAAAAATTATTTGGAGTACAAGAATATCAACCATGTGCAGTGCTGTGTGTTTCTGCTGAGAGTAACAATTATTTCTTATCACTGATGATATGGAGGATTCCAGAGTGAAAGGCTTACTAGAATAATGGCTGTCAGTGCAGAGAACAGAGTGGGAGCCCTGAGCTCAGTGGGAGCCAATTCTGCTTCGTTTCACATGGTGTTTAAAACTAAAAGGTGAGAATTCAATTTTCATACACTCTTGATTCCTAATGCTGCAATGTCAGCTTATTTATGGAATTTTAGTAGGTAGTTTAACTAGTCAGCTTCAGTACTTATGAATTATAAGAATTTTAATATTTTTTGCTTTTTATCAATTTTTGTTGAATTAAATATCCTTAAGGAATAAGAATATATTCACTAAAGAAACTACCTTAAATAAATTGGTTTATATTGAAGGTTCTATAAAAACTGTGATTCTTGATACTTCACACATGAAGAAGAGAGTGTGCATCTTTCTGTCCCCATTCTACATCTTACCATTGTTAATTTCAGTCATTTATAAAATTGTCTGAAATCATGCCATAGGTTTTAGTCAGTCTTGTTCACTGAAAACTGTAGTCTTACCTGACTTAGAAATAGAGGAAATAAGTTTTAGAAACAAGACTCCTGTGCTAGTATTTATATAAGGTGGTTACATTTCTTTAACTGTCAGTTAAATTAACTTGTTTGATAATTTATGTATGACAAGTATGAAAAATGTCAACACAGACTCTACCTAGTCCTTTAACTAAAGGTTCATTATGATAATGAGAATGACTGACAAATAAAATTCTTATTTTTGATTGCTAGTTGAGGCAAACAGATACTGACCAAATCACTTATATAAACTACCAGAAAGTCCAGGTCTTTTTATGGAAAATTTAAAAATAAGGACAATTTACAACTCTTATATGCTTGCTGTAAATTTAGCTGTCAACATTTGATGGAATGTAGTCTCACACTGAGTATTAAATAGGCAGCAGATTTTATTACTATCATTACAGCTACTATAATTATCAAAATAATTGTTTTTAATTAAAACCTTGCTTGGCTTTGTGAAAATTCAGTTTGCTTTTCTCTTTTATTCTGTCAAATCATAAAACACTCTGACAACATGAGTAAGATTTCATTTAAGTGGATTTGTAAAGAGAGAAGATCTTTTTCATTTAATCAATTTCCAGGAAATATTAGTATAATGAACTGAATAGCATTGTATGGGGTCCATAGCTAAAAGGCATATGTGAAAATTAACTATAATTGCTTGTTCAAGATATAGTTAATAGTTTGAGAGCTTTACATTTCCATAGGTTATATATAATAATTCTTTTTATATAAATTAAATATTTTTATGGATATACACTAGTTACGTCTAAAATATTAGTCTAGATAAGCCAGGTCCATTATTAAAATAGAATTTATTAAGTAAGTATATGTAATTTTGATTTTATTCATGAAAAATATCAGGACTCATAGATCCTATAAAAAATGCCTAATTTCTAAGTATCAAGTGTTGAGAAGTAAGACATATGTTAAAATTTTATTAATTTTGAATAAAAAGTGAAGAAAGATATGACTGTTTCTCAATACTTTAAATGTGAAAATTTTCTGTTGACTCTAATTTCTGTTCCTGTTGTTTAATTCTCTCCTACATAATGCAAATTCCATAATGGTTAGTCTTTGGAATTGAAAGTACTAGATAGCCTTTGGTATTAAAAGAAACTGAAGAATAGATGCACTTAGAAGATAATAAAATGACAGACACTGTTCTGGATGCCAAGAAGTGCTTGCTGACAGGAGCCTGATAGGGCTGTTCCCTGAGAGGCTCTGCCAGAACCTGACCAATACAGATGCAGATACAGCCAACCATCAGACTGAGCCCAGAAGAGCTAGGTAAAAGACTGAAGAATGTGAATGGGATTGCAACCCCAAAGGTAGAACAATATCAACTACCGGACCACCCTGAGCTTCCAGAGACTAAACTGCCAAACAAAGAGTATAACCTGAAGGGATCCATGCTTCTCAGATACATATGTAGTAGAGAATGGCCTCATCTGACATTAATGGGAGGGGAAGCCCTTGGTCCTGTGGAAGCTTGATGCCCCAGAGTTGGGGGATACTAGAGCAGTGAGGTGGAAGTGGGTGAGTGGGTAGAGGAAAACCCTCATAGAGGCAAAGGAGAGGGGAAGGGGACAGTGAACGGGGTTTGTGGAGGGATAACAGGAAAGGAGGATATCATTTGAAGTGTAAAGGAATGGAATGATTAATAAAAAATAAATTAAAAAGACATTCCCAAACTGTTCAAATTAAAAGAGGGCATCATGATTAATATGAATTATTAAAATATTCAGAGCAAGGAGAGAAGAGATAAATAAGTATAAAATATATGTATATTACTTAAGTCTAATAGCTAATTTCAAAGATACTTAATAGATTACATCAAAAATACTTTACTTATTGAGAAAATAGAAATGTCATATTAATTTGGTTTTTATTTTTATTTATTTATTTATTTATTTTAATCAGGGAGTCTCTGTATATCCCTGGCTATCCTGGAACTCTCATTGCAGACTAGACTAGCCTCAAAATCAGATAACTACCTGACTCTGCTTCCCAACTGCTGGGATTATTGGCATATGTTCAACTATATCTGGCTCTAATTAAAATATATTTTCATTTAAAGTATATTTTATTGCAATTAAATTATTTTCTTCTTCCTTCTAAACACTCTAGTATCTTACATAGCTTACTTTCAAGCTAATGTCATCTTTTCCTATAATAATTGTTGTAGTGAATGTGTGTGTGTGTGTGTGTGTGTGTGTGTGTGTATGTATGTAATATACTGAGTCTCTTTAGTGTTGCTCTTTACATATTTTACAGCTGATGTTTTACCTATAGCTTTTCATCTAGGGATAGAGTCTTGTGAAATTTCCATCTATTATGAGATGTTGTCATTGCAATAATCTTGTTTAGAAAACCATATTTTTGAGATTTCATAGCTGCAGCTTCCCTCTCATACATAGAAACATTATCTAAGTCCTGATCCTCTGGATTCGATATTACTTATGCCCCTCTTCTGATTATGATTGTTATATTGTGTGTCTGTATGTACAAAACTATATATAATAAATTACATTTATGTAAATATATATTTATATTATATAATATATATTATATAATATTATTTAATTTATTACATATACAACTATGACTTTATATAAAATATATTTATAATATGCACCCATATGTACACACACATATATATGTATATCTATCATCTATCTATCTATACATATATAGATATAGATATAGAAGTGGATGTGGATGTGGATATAAATATAGATATAGATAGATATATTATACCCACATATACCTGCTGAGTCAATTTTTGGTGGCAGTGGTATGGATATGGTTTCAAGGTTAACCACTCTGCTTTAGACAACCTATAAGGGGCTCATCCCAGAATGATGACAGAAAGACAGTCATTGTTCTCTTTGAAGTCATTACTTGCCTATAGTTTTTTTTTTTTTTGTCTAGGCTTCTGAACCCTGAGTGTTTCCTCTTGTATATTAGTTTGACTGTTGATATTGCCAAGGTCCTGTCCTTCTTTATACAATCATTTTTACAGAGTATTTCAAAACAGACTTCCCAGTACTCTGATCCTTACAGTCTTTCTACTTGTCCCTTCTTTGGTCGTGTTCACTGAGCTGCAGCTAAAGGTATATATATACATATGTGTATGTACACACACACACACACACACACACACACACACATATATATATATATACACATATTTACACATGTACATATGTACATATATACATATATACATATGCACACACACACACACAGACACACATATATATATATATATATATATATATATATATATATATATATATATATATACCATGTGCAGTGCTGTGTGTTTCTGCTGAGTATTTCTTATCACTGATGATATGGAGGATTCCAGAGTGAAAGGCTTACTAGAATAATGGCTGTCAGTGCAGGGTACAGAGTGGGAGCCATGAGCTCAGTGGGAGCCAATTCTGCCTCATTTCACATGGTGTTTAAAACTACTAGGTGAGAATGCAATTCTCATACACTCTTGATTCCTAATGCTGCAGTGTCAACTTATTTGTGGAATATATATATATATATATATATATATATATATATATATATATATATATGTGTGTGTGTGTGTGTGTGTGTGTGTGTGTGTGTGTGTGTGTGTGTGTGTGTTCTGGGGTATCCATGATCTGTTGAACTCTGCTAGTCTTCTGAATGTGTTTGTCTATGATAGTCTCTATTTGCTAGATTTATCTGATGAGAGGTGGTAGCTATATTTATATGTTTATATATTTATATTATATTTATATAATAAATATTTATATATTTATATTACATTTATATGTTAAGATTTAGAATGTAGCAGAGTTATTCTGGCAGAGAAATGTGGCAGCAGTATATATTTTTTTAAAGATGGTCTCAGTAGCACTGGGAGACTTGATAGTTTTCCAGTACTAGGCATGATATACCTTCTGTTGAGTGGACCTTAAGTCCAATTAGAGAGCTATTGTTTGCCACTACCATGTAAGTGCAACTTACTAAATCTTTATTCATTACTTGCTATGCTGGTAATGATTGAGATTCAAAGATGTTGAAGCTGGGTAGGCCTGTTTAAATAATTATATCCCTTAAAAACTTGTATAGAGTTTTTTAAAGATTTATACAAATTTGTAAAATGTCAAAGGAAGAGAACTTTATGGGGAAATACACTTTTACAGAGCAATGAGTAATATCAGCACTTTCTGTCATGTCTTTTTAGTAAAACTCTTTTTTTTACAGTATATTTTCATCACTGCATGCCTTCTCCCAATTCCTCTCAGATGCCCTGAACTCTCTATACAGGCAACTCTGTAATCTTTATTTTACTCTTTGTTTAGAAAAAAAATAGACATGTCAAAAAAGTAGTGTTCTTATGCACATTTTCTTTGCTGATCATACCCTGTTTAATATCATAAATGTCTGCAAGACTAAAAGTTCCTGTATGAACTTTACTCCCTTCCCAAGATAATTTGTATATATCCACTGTTGTGTAGTTTGGCATTTTTAGTGATTCCATTCCTTGGTTAAATTCTATTTTCATGCCTTTCATTGTTAATATTATTTCATGAAATTACTGTTTTGTGTTCTTCACATCTTCATTAAGGAATTTATTAATAACATTTTTAAGGTTTTTAAACATATTAATTGTAGCTATTTTTAATATCCTTTTCTTATGTTTTATGCAATTGCTTCTTCAGGGCCTAGTGCAATAGTGTTGCTAGCTTCTGAAGGAGACAAATATTTTTCACTGCGTGGGGTTGTGCTTTTGCATAAGGATTTGGGCAACTGGGGTTAAACATTTGTTTACTCTTACTATAATCTGGGCCTAACCAAGTGTTTTGATTGTGCAGTTTCTATTATAGAGTTGTTCTTAATTCCAACTAGGATTAATAGCTGTACATCTGTGATAGAGAGTGGTACTGTGTGTCAGGAAGGAGTCAAAAAGTAATAGAAGACCACTAGAATAAAAGGCTGGAAAGAACAGAGAAGAATTAGACCCTTGGTCATAAACATGAAGCTACTAAGAGAATGAAAACAGGCTTGGAGGAGAGACTCCAGTCTCTGTTGTTTGACATACACTTTTGATGTGGGAAAGATCCCTGAAGAAAGAGACAGGATAGACAGCCTCAACAAGAAGTCTAGGCTACCCATTTAGAGCTTTTCCATATTAAAATGAATACCAAAGGGTTGGGTTTCATTCAGTGGTAAGAAGACAATATTGTGAAAAACCATCATCTTCTGTATAATATGGATATTTCATTCTGAAAATAAAAGTAAAGGAAATATATTAAGAGTGACAGTTACTATTTTTTTCCTTTAATATGATTTTTCTCCACCCACTGATATTTACTATTTTTTCTGGTTCATGGTCTAGTCATTTTTCTTTTCCTTTAAGTTTCCTTATACTTGATTCAGTAGACATTGATACAAAATAAAATAAAAGGTAGAATAATGGACTTTATGATGTCATATTTCTAGATAAAAAACTACAAAGAATTACAGGCCCCAGATAAAAGAAGAATTAATTTTTTCCCAAGGATTATCCCCTTAAGCACTAGAATACTCCATTCTGAGTGTTCAGATCTAAAGACAAATATACGAGAAACAGTAAACAGACTCAGCTTGTTGCATTGATATATTCATTTGCATATATATATAGGAATAATTATCAAATAATAGGAAGGTATGAATTTGAGATGAATGGAGAAGGTTGAAAAAGGAAAAAAATATCAGGGTTAGAGGGTTGGGTTAGGGTTGGAGGGTTAGAGTTAGGAAGAAATAAATCAATAAAATATTAGATATTTTCAAACCCACTTCAACCTGACTACCTGTGATATTATTTAAGGTCCAGAAACAGAAAAAAATGATGCCAAAATATGCTGAAATGATATTGCTTCAGAAAAGCCTCATAAACATTTTTATGAAAAGCATATCCTTGTTTACTAATTAAAGTTTTGACTTAATTGCACTAGCATCTCACATAACATGTTTAATGTTGATACACAAATAGTAGAGGACTATATTGGCTTTGTTACATTAAATATTTTGCGTAGCTCTCTAATGCAAGAAAATGCAGTTTAGTATATTTCCATTTTTGTGAAAAATTACATGAAATTAATTCTTGTTTATATGATACTAAATTCATTCATGACTGAGAATGGATTTTAAATTACTTTTACAGAACTTGGAGTCATTCATCATTACAAATAACTCCATCTGGCAGGGAGTCCTAACAATCACTTCACACCATGACTTTTGATGAGTTGACTACTCCTAACTGTGACATTTCCTTTTATCTTAACTGGAAGCCTCAGGAGGTAGACAGTGTTCATAATTGAAAACATAATTGAAAACAAAATACCACCCAATGTCATTTGGAAAGTCAAAATGATGATTTGCACATTTATTGCACTGAAATAAAATTAACTATGTACAGTAATATAGATGTTCAATTTGCATTAGTATTTTAATATGCTGTGAGCAATGACATCAAGAAAAAATTTAAAATTAATTTCTCAAGTTGTTACTTGTATTACTCATAAAAGAAATCTCTTACTTCTGGAAGTGATTTTATGTTTTTTCCTGATTTTTAATTAGCACAGTTTAGTACTTTATTTATATCTCTATACTAGTTTACTTGTTCAAATCAGAGACTATGAGCAGGAGAAGAATCAGCTGGTATTGATTAATTTTTCTACTTTCTACTAAATGCATGGCCTTAGACAGAAATCCTGACATCATATATCTCAGGTTACATATCAGAAAGATTGGAATAACAGTGTTTTCTAAGATTGACTGTGATTATTAAACAACCCAATGTTGTTTGTTATTGACATAAAGGCATATGCCAGGTGACCATAGCCACCAATGATGGCTACAGTGTTAACAGATTAGTGGGTAGAATATATTGTAAAATCATTTTTGTTTCTCTTTCTATTTCTTTCTTTTCTTTTTTCTTTTCCTTTCTCTTTTCTTCTCTTGTTTCCTGTCTTCCTTCCTTTCTTGCTTTCTTTCTTTTTTTCTCTCTTTTGGATATATCCTCATTTAGCAGCCAGAACATGACTGTGATTTAGGATTCTTCTCTCTCTGCACTCTAAGTGCTGGGATGACATTTCTGTACCACCATTCTAGGCTCATATATATCACCATACTCGTCTTGCCTCAAAGCAATTCAGGTATTAAGTGTAGAAATTGAGGCTGAATATAAGACCTGGGATATGGTACACTGGCATTACAAACAAGGCAGAAAGTGAACGACCAATAACAGTGATTCATAGTGGGACAGTTCTAGGGGCAATAATTTCTATTATTGTTGTCCCATGCCATATAAAAAGGATCCTTCCCATCATCTTTCCCTGCCCTAGCCTCAGCTAGTAGCTCACTAGAAAGAAAGTACATCCAGGTAACATGGCTGTTCCAAACCCAGATTTTCCTTGAAAATGATTGCTACAATAAATATATTTTTAAAATTCGTTTCGGTCCCACCACCTATGTGCATCACATCTCACTCTCCAATGTTTAAAATAACAGATACCACAAAAACATTTGTGGAAATGACATTGATAAGTGGATCAGACTATTGACTGAACTACCATTTAGTGGAAATCATAATCTACTATTAGATATTTTGGTCCTTTTTTTCAGTATTTTCAGATATTTGGAAATTGTATCTGATCTAATCATAGTGATGTTCCACTTTTTCTTTCCATGTGTCACATTTACATATTTTATTACTCCTTTGTCATTATTATTTACTATCCTTTGAACACATCAGTGAACATATATTTACTACCTATTCACTCCTATCTTACATACGTATGAGTACATTTTAAAACAAAAATATCCTTTTACATCTATTATATATGTAATATATTTATGTATAGACAACTTACATAATGATAATCAGTACATCTGTATACCCCATTTTACCTAAACTAATTATTTCAAACAGACACAAACATACACACACACATACACAGACACAAAGACACACACACTCACATATACACAAGTACAAACAGAGGCAGGCAGACTGAAAGACAACACACACACACACACAGATTATTATTTCTTTGAAGTCTTGTAACCATTCCATTCTTTCTCTCTGGAAGTGAGCAGAAACACCAGACAGTGACATTTATTTCACATAAATTTATTTTACCTAGCTACCTATCCATCTATCATCATATAGCTATCTTCTGCCATCTATTGTTTATCCTCCATCATTGCTCTCTCTCTCTCTCTTGCTCTGTATATATGTATATTTTTATTATATGTACATTATTTTTATACACACACACAGACACACACTATTGTGTACTTGGGACATCCTCCATTTTATATTTATACCATTGGTATGATAGTTGAGCTCTATTCTTGTTTCAAAATTGGTTGCACAAAAGTGCCTTTTTGTTAATAAAAATCTGCTAGTGACTAAGAAAAAGTCACCACCATTTATTTTTTAAGTTTTTTACATATTTACTACTTTCACAAAGGATCATTTTGTTTTTCATTGTACAAGTAGTTAAAATTAAAATGACATATTTCTCTAATTTTCTAGTTTCAAGAGGTTTGATATAATCTCTTCCCTCTTAAGCCCCCAATCTCTTGTTTTGTTATGGCAACCATAGTAGACTCATACAGATCATATTCACCCTTTGGGAGCTCTAAGTTTAAAATACTGTGCCTCTACAGACTCTAGTGAATCTATATAAACATTACAAGTAAGCTGTTTCCACAGTGAAGGCACCAGAACATCCTCAAAAGCAGTCAATTACATCATGAAAGACTGGGGAAGACAAAAAAAGTTACTCAAAATCAAATTCTCTAAGTATCAAAACCGAACAGTTACTAAAATACATGAGAAGTACTAGAACTATGGAAAAGGAGAGAAAATACAAACCCCTTCAATCTCTTGAGAAGGAGCTATATAATTATAAGCAGTAAAGTGGATCTGATCACAGAGAAAAAAATTATCAAGCAAGTGGGTACAAAATTTATTTTGCTTGATTGTCATAAAAATCACTATGATGCCATTTACAAATGAAAGACTATAGATTTTATGTTTATCACTACTTATACTTTAATCAATTTGTTATTTATTCTTTTATAAATTCATTCACAACACGACTGTCAGGCATTGAATAAGTGACAAGATAGGGACATGTTATTACTGGTAGTAACAGGGAAATTAGTACTGTAAAACTGAACAGCTTGTATGAAATATAGCATTTAAGAAGGGAGGAGATAGATTAAAATAATATCAGTATGTGCTTTGTCATAGCTTGTGATGAAGGCAGTAGGAAATGGTAAAGGGATCTCTAAGTGTATATACATGCTTTAATCTGTAGAGTGAAAGATGGATTTCTTGATAAAGTGACAGACATTTCACTAATGACATATAGGTTATACGCTCAGCAGAGTGGGACAAAGGAATGCTTAGGGATGGCAAAAACACATTTAAATCATCTGTAGCTGAGGGAGTAAGGAGCTCAAAAGGGCAAATATATACATGATGCATGTAAGGAAACAAATGAGTCTGATAAACATTGATATAGTACTTGCATTTTATTGACAATTAGAGAAATCACAATTAAAATAGAGCATGTAGAGACATTGATTTTAAGTAAACTCTTGCCACTTTTGTTCAGTATTAGATTGGGGAATTCTTATTTTTAGCCTTATAATATAGACTTCTAGACTCTACATTCTTTTTGTATTAAAGCTTTTCTACTTTTCTGTTTAATTTTTATATGTGTTTGTGTTAAGTGTAAGAGTTAAGGATAGGGAGTTATGTGCCTATGAGTATAAATGCCCACAGAAGCCAAAAGAGAGTGTAATAACAATAGAGCTGGAATTATATGGGAGTTATCTCAAATAAGTACTGAAAACTACAGAGGGGTACAGAAGAATGGAGAAAATCAGAATAAGAGAGTTACCCTAAGATAAGAGAAAATGAAATGTAAGTAGACATTAGCTGGTAAGTAAATAATATTTACAATTTACAAGTCCAGGCAGGCTATGTAACAATCAGGTCTCTAGTGGAGGATGCATGGATCTCTCTGGTAATGGGAAATAGAAAATATTTTGTGCATGCACTAGAGTTGCATGAGGGTGGAAACAGGATGGTTCAATTTAGAGAGATAGGGATGAGGAGAGATCGTAAGAGTAGAGAAGACTGGAACTGGGATCAATGAGGGTATGATCAAATTGGAACATGTGTCCTTATTACATATTGAAATGTCTTCAGGGTATATGATCAGGAGCAGAATAGCAAGATCCTCAGGTAGTACTATGTCCAATTTTCTGAGGAACCACCAAACTGATTTCCCGAATGGTTGTACCAGCTTGCAATCCCACCAGCAATGGAGGAGTGTTCCTCTTTTTCCACATCCTGGCCAGGATCTGCTGTAACCTGAAATCAAAATACCTTAGTCATTCTGACTGGTGTCAGGTAGAATCTCAGTTTGTTTTGATTTGCATTTCCCTGATGACTAAGGATGTTGAACATGTCTTTATGTGCTTCTCAGCCATCCAGTATTGCTCAGGTGAAAATTCTTTGTTTAACTGTGCACCCTACTTTTTAACAAGGTTTTTTGTTTCTCTGGGGTCTAACTTCTTGAGTTCTTTGTATATATTGGATATTAACCGTCTATCAGATGTAGGATTGGTAAAGATCTTTTCCTAATCTGTTGGTTGCCACTTTGTCCTATTGACAGTGTCCTTTGCCTTAAAGAAGCTTTTCATTTTTATGAGTTCCCATTTGACAATTCTTGTCTTAGAGCATATGCCATTGTTGTTTTGTTCAGGAAATTTTCCCCTGTGCCCATGTGCTTGAGGTTCTTCCCTACTTATTTTTCTATTAGTTTCTGTGTATCTGGTTTTATGTGGAGGTCCTTGATCCACTTGGACTTGAATTTTCTTCAAGGATATAAGAATGTATTTACTTTCATTTTTCTACATGATAAACTTTAGTTGAACCAGCACCATTTTTTGAAAATACTGTCTGTTTTCCACTGGATGACTTTTAGCTCCTTTGTCAAAGATCAAGTGACCATAAGTGTTTGGGTTCATTTCTGGGTCTTCAATTCTATTCTGTTAATCTGTCTTCCTGTCACTTTACCAATACCATGCAGGTTTTTTTTTTTTGTCATGATTGCTCTGTAGTACAGCTTGAGGTCAGGGTTCATGATTCCCTCAGAGATTCTTTTATTGTTGAAAATTGTTTTTGATACTCTGGGTTTTTTTTGTTATTCCAGAAGAATCTGCAAATTTCTCTTTCAAACTCAATGAAGAATTGAGTTGGTATTTTGATAGGGATTGCATTGAATCTGTAGATTGCTTTCAGCAACAATCCCACTAAAAGCAGGGACTAGATATGGCGGCTGCCCACTCTCTCCCTCCCTATTCAATATAGTACTCTAAGTCCTATCCAGATCAATTAGACAACAAGAAGAGGTCAAAGGGTACAAATTGGAAATGGAGGAGTCAAAATATCACTATTTGCAGAGGATATCATGTGATAGTATACTTAAGTGACCCCAGAAATTCCACCAGATAACTCCTAAACTTGATAAACATCTTCAGCAAACTGGCTGGATATAAAATTAAGTGAAACATATCAGTGGCCTTTCTCTTCTCAAAGAATAAACAGGCTAAGAAAGAAATTAGGGAAACAACACCTTTGATAATAATCACAAGTAATATGAAATACCTTAGTGGGTGTGAATCTAACTAAGCAAGTGAAAAGTCTGTATGACAAACTCTTCAAGTCTCTGAAGAAAGAAAATCAGAAGATGAAAGGATCGCCTATGCTCATGGTTTCGCAGGATTAATACAGTAAAAGTTAAGACTTTGATTTAGCCATAATTATCTGACACAATCTTCTGTGAACTACTGAAGAATGAACAACTCTCAAAATTTCTTGGTCAAGTATGTCATCAAATTTATCCAGTGTTCATACGTTTGAGACACAATGTAGTTAATTGTGACTGAGTAAAATACGTTCTGCCAAAAAAAAAAAATGCAATCTCTTTCAAAGTCAAGGTAATGATGTTACTACCCCAATTTCAGTGCCCCATTGTACAGAACACCAATAAACATTATATTTTATATAAATACAGATTTTCGTTGACAGTATACTTTTCTAGAAATATACATAATATTTTAAAAGGTCTAAATGTTGGCCTTAGACTTATCTTTCTAAAGTCATAACCATTAATATTCCTCACCAAATGCATAAAGGTCTATGTTATATTTAACATTACTTCCCCTTTAGTTGTACAACAGTTTCTTCTGAAATTAAAACATTCCATCCTGCAAGCAAGCTGGCAAGCTCCTTAAACCATATTGGAAAAAAAAAATCCTCAAAATAGTTTCAGGAAGTGCCTAAAACTGGTCAGATTCTTTAGAATCTTTCATCTCAAGAGTAAACAAAGCCAAGCTCCTGTGACTCAGTCCTACACAAGCCATTTTAAGAAGAAAATTCTGGGAAATGAGAAGCAGCAAAAAGATCCTTGCCAGCTTAGGTTAAACTATCTGAGTCTCTTGTAGGGGAGAATCTCAAACCTGCCTGCAGGCTGTAAAATATCCTTTAGGCTTCCAGCTTTTCTGAGCTCTTACATGTGCTTGGGTAGTCTTTGTGACTGCAGCTCTCTTTGACTCATTTCTCCTGTTGTAAGTAACCCAACACTCACATTCTCTAAGCAAGCCCAGTAAGACTCAGATGAGCTAGATGGATTTTGTTGTTATCATACCTTGGTGTCTCATGGGCTCCCTTTTCGTAATCAATAGATATATATGTAGCATCTTCCCAGAAAAAAAAATATTGCATAACTCCCACTGGGAAACAATCTCTTTTATCTTTTAAACTATAATATGAATGTTTTAAGAAGTTCTTTTAACTGGGAGATTCACAATAATAATCATGATATTGGTCTCTTGTTTTATCAACTTTAATATAGTTCTGGAAAATTAACATAAAACTCCATTGTAAACTTCCCACAAAAAGGTGATCTTTAAATGAATTGTGTATTCAGCGTAGAAGTCTGAAAAACCTACAAGAGATTCACAGAATTTGCTTTTCAAAATATTAATAAAACTTTCTTTAACCAAGGTCTGACCAGGTAGCTAATAAAGGGCTAATATCCAATATATACAAAGATCTCAAGAAGTTAGACTCTAAAGGATCGAATACCCTATTAAAAATGGGGTCTAGAGCTAAAAAAAAGAATTCTCAACTGAGGAACACTGAACGGCCAGAAGCACCTAAAGAAATGTTCATTCTAGCTTCTGGCTGTTATGAATAGGGCTGCTATGAACATGGAGCTTATGCCCAGGAGTGGTATAACAGGGTCCTCTGGTAGTGTTATGCCCAAATTTCTGAGGTGTCACCAAACTGATTTCCAGAGTGGTTGTACCAGCTTGCAATCCGACCTGCCGAGGAGGAGTGTTTCTTTTTCTCCACATCATCTCCAGCACCTGCTGTCTCCTGAGTTTTTTATCTTGGCCATTCTGACTGGTGTGAGGTGAAATCTCAGGCTTGTTTTGATTTCCATTTCCCTGATGACTAAGGATGTTGAACATTTCTTTAGGTGCTTCTCAGCCCTTTGATATTCATCAGGTGAAAATTCTTTAACTCTGTACCCCATTTTTAATAGGGTTATTTGGTTCTCTAGAGTTTAACTTCTTGAGTTCTTTGTATATATTGAATATTAGCCCTTTGTCGGATGTAGGGTTGGTAAAGATCTTTTCCCAATTTGTTTGTTGCCATTTTATCCTATTGACAGTGTCCTTTGCCTTAGAGAAACCTTGTAATTTTATGAGGTCCCATTTGTCAATTCTTGATCTTAGGGCATAGGCTAATGGTATTCTATTCAGGAAATTTTCGCCTGTGCCCATGTGTTCAATGCTCTTCCCTAGTTTCTTTTCTATTAGTTTCAGTGTGTCTGGTTTTATATGGAGGTCCTTGATCCACTTGGACTTAGTATAAGGGGATAAGAATGGATCGAATTGCATTCTTCTGCATGCTAGCTGCCAATTGAGCCAGCACCATTTGTTGAAAAGGCTATCTTTTTCCCACTTGGTGGATTTAGCTCCTTTGTCAAAGATCAAGTGACCAGAGTTGTGTGGGTTCATTTTTGGGTCTTCAATTCTACTCCATTGATCTACCTGCCTGTCACTGTACCAATGCTATGCAGATTTTAAAGCTATTGCTGTGTAGTACTGCTGGAGGTCTGGGATACTGATTCCTCTAGAAGTTCTTTTACTGTTGAGAATAGTTTTAGCTATCCTGGGTTTTTTGTTATTCCAGATGAATTTGAGAATTGCTCTTTCTAACTCTATGAAGAATTGAGTTGGGATTTTGATGGGTATTGCATTGAATCTATATATTGCTTTTGGCAAGATGACCATTTTAACTATATTAATCGTGCAAGTCCATGAGCATGGGAGATCTTTCCATCTTCTGAGGTCTTCTTCGATTTCTTTCTTCAGAGACTTGAAGTTCTTGTCATACAGATCCTTCACTTGTTTGGTTAGTCACGCCAAGTTAATTTATATTTTTTGTGACTATTTTGAAGGGTGTCATTTCTCTAATTTCTTTCTCGGCCTGTTTATCCTTTGAGTATAGGAAGGCTACTGATTTGTTTGAGTTAATTTTACATCTGGCCACCTTGTCCCTCAATGGAGGAATGGATACAGAAAATGTGGTGTATATACACAATGGAATATTATTCAGTCATTAAAAACAATGAATTCATGAAATTCTTAGACAAATGGATGGAACTGGAAAATATTATCCTGAGTGAGGTAACCCAATCACAAAAGAACACACATGGCTTGCACTCACTGACAAATGGATATTAGCCCAGAAGTTTGGAATACCCAAGATACATTTCACATATGAAATGATGCCCAAGAACGAGGAAGAAGATCAAAGTATGGATCTTTGGGTCCTTTGTCGAAAGGGGAAAACAATACCCACAGAAGGAGATACAGAGACAAAAGTTGGAGCAGAGTCTGAGGGAAAAACCATCCAGAGACTACCCCACACAGGGATCTATCCTATATATACAGTTACAAAACCCAGACACTATTGTGGATGCCCACAAGTGCTGACTGACAGGAGCCAGATATAGATATCACCTGGGAGGCTCTCCTAGTGCATGACAAACACATAGGAGGATACTCTCATCTAGCCCTTGAACTGAGCACAGGGTTCCAAATAGGGGAGCTGGAGAAAGGACCCAAGGAGCCGAAAGGGCTTGCAGAGCCACAAGAGCAACAACAATATGAGTCACCCAGTACTCTCAGAACTCCCAGGGACAAAACCATCAACCAAAGAGTACACATGAAGCTACCAATGACTCAAGACACATAGGCAGCAGATGAGGAGAGGCCTTTGGTTTGGAAAGACTTGATGCCATAGTATAGAGGAATACCAGGACAGGGAAGCCAGGGAGTGTTGGATGGGGAAGGGAGATGGCTTATAGAATTTTGGGGGTAGGGAGGAACCAGGAAATGGGACAGCATTTGAAATGTAAATAAAGAATATATCTAATAAAAAAAAAGAAATGTTCAACATCCTTAGTCATCAGAGAAATGCAAATCAAAACAACCCTGAGATTCTACCTCACACCAGTCAGAGTGGCTAAGATCAAAAACTTATGTGACAGCAGATGTTGGCAAAGATGTGGAAAAAGAGGAACACTCCTTCATTGTTGGTGGGATTGCAAGCTGATGCAACTATTCTGGAAATCAGTTTGGCAGTTCTTCAGAAATTTGGACATGGTAGTACCTAAGGAACCATAGAAGCAGGGAGATAGGGGGTTTATGGAGGAGAAATTGGGAAACTGGATAACATTTGAAATGTAAATAAAGAAAATATCCAATAAAAAAAGAGATAAAGCTGTATCTCTTATTATGCAAATGAGGTTTGTAGGTCACATATTTTTCTAGAATTTATCATGAATCATAAAAACCTTACAAATGAATAGTTAACCAGGTCTCCTGGAGGAATATATCTATATTTTCAGCTACTTAGAAAGCCAAGACAATGCAATTATACTTTTGAGGCTACCTGGGAATCTTAGTGATACCCTGCTTCAAAATGAAAAAAAAAAAAAACAAGAAAACAAAACAAAACAAAACAAAAACAGAAAAACAAAAAAGGAAACAAAAAATAAAAATAACATAAAATAAATAAATAAAACAAAAATCCCCCAAAATCAAAAGTCTGGGTACATAATTCAGTAATATAATTATTATAGCTCTGAGGGGAAGAAAACCTTCCTCAAGGAAAATGTTATAGCTCTGTGGGAAAGGCTTCCCAATACAAAAGTTACAGCTATGAAGGGAAAGGGATTATGGCATTTGCGAGTCAAGGAATACCACAAAATCATCAAATAAAACAAATGCATAAGAGATTTATTAATAGGGAAAACTCCAGAAGTGTGGCTACAAAAGCCAAGGCGAGAAGCAGCATAGAACTTACTGACAAAACTTTAGAGCTGTGTGAAAGCTCTATTTTATCAAGCAGGTTCTCCAGGGAAACACAATTATTAGAATGGAAACAGATAAAGATGCAAAACTTTAGTAGAGATGATAAATGTACAAATTTATTTTCTGTGATTCAGTCAATTGGAAACCCATAGGACAGGGCAAACAGAGCGAAACTGAAGCAGTACATTATTCATTTGTAAAGCAATCCATTTTTTCTTTATTGTTTTTAAATTTTTAGCAGATCTCAGGATGTCCTCTTGCAGTACAGAAGGCACCTTACCCTATTTGATATCTCTTCATGATGAAGCCTAATCAAATTAATAAATATCTTCACAATCTCAAGATGTATATTTGATGAACACCTTGGCTTAATAGCCTACTTTCATTGAAACATAACATGACTGTGTCATAACTGTATTTTATAAATCACTTAAGTCACAAACAAAAACAATTTGACTGGGTTGCAGATATCATAATAGCTATGTGTGTTCATAAAAATTAATATCACTTGGTAAATTTGAAACACTAGTTTTATAAATATTACTCCTTTGGATATTATACATTAGCTAAAATATGGAAAAACATGTAGCAAACATATTAAGTATAATGAAATGATTTTCATAACATAGCTCTGTAAAACAAAGAAATATACAGAATTTAGAATGTTTATGAGTTTTAACTATAGTCAGTTAACATTCATAATGAGATATATAACCACAGAAATGTTTCTTCAATAAGAAAGAAATATAGTTTAGATAACTATTTTTCTAATTTGTAGAAAAATATTGTTAATATTAACAAATAACAGTCCAGAGAGATCAATAATTTTTAAAGTCTGTGTTTATGTAGACTCATTATTATAGGGATAATAAGTAGGGGTTAATAATAAAATGAAAATGTGATATGTGTCAATGCTTGATTTGTTTCCAACATATGATAAAATGATTGAAATGATGATCATGTAACTCTAAACCATTCAGTTGTTCCATTTGATCTATAAGAGAAAAGAATAGAGAGTAGAAAAAAGACAATTGGTAACAAAAATACTTGAGAGAGAGGGGGAGGCTAAGAATTCCCTCTGCACATACAATATGCATCTTTTATCTTTTTATTTCTCTGTGTGGGGTGTGATAACTTGTACTTTCCTTCTCTAACACTGTAAGGGCACAGTAAAACACGAAGAGCATATCAGAAACAAAAGTTTACAAAGTTGGTTAACATGCCTTATTAAGCCAGAGAGCTGAAGATGATGGCAGTGTGTAAATCTATATGTACACATTGCATTGATATAAAGCATTTATTATGACTTCAGAAAAACACAAAATTATTTTGAATAAATGCATTCAGTGTACTGGTAAAATTTGATAAGTTTACTAGGTGTTTTATTACAAAGACGATTTAAATACTGAAAAGCAGATTATGCTCAACATGAGGGAATTGCTTTGTTTTTGTTTGTTTTTATTTTTTATTTTTTATTTGATATTTGCTTTATTTGGATTTCAAATGTTATCCCCTTTCCTCATTACCCCTTTGAAAACCCCCTATCCCATGCCCTTTCCCCCTTCTTACCAATCCCCCTTCCTACTTTACTGACCTGCATTCCTCTACAATGAGGCATCAAGCCTTCAGAGGACCAGTGGCTTCTCCTCTCATTGAAGTCTGAAAAGGCCGTCCACTACTTCATATATAGCTGGAGCCATGGGTGACTCAATGTGCCCTCTCTGGTTGGTGGTTTAGTCCCTGGGAGCTCTGGGAATACTGGTTGGTACATGTTACTGTTCTTCCTATGGGGCTACAAACCTCTTCAGCTCCTTGGGTCCTGTCTCTAGCTCCTCCATTGGTGACCCTATGTTCAGTCCATGGGTTGGATATGAGTCATGGGTATTTTGATCCACCTTCTAAGAAGGAACAAAGTATCCACTCTTTGGTCTTCTTTCTTCTTGAGCTTCATGTGGTATCTGTATCTTGGGTATTCCAAGCTTCTGGGCTAATATCTACTTATCAGTGAGGGCATACCATCTGTGTTCTTTTGGGACTGGGTTACCTCACTCAGGATAATATTTTCTAGTTCCATTCATTTGCCTAAGAATTTCAAGAATTCATTATTTTTAATAGCTGAGAAGTACTCCATTGTGTAAATGTACCACATTTTCTGTATCTATTCCTCTGTCGAGGGACATCTGGGTTATTTCCAGCTTCTGGCTATTATAAATAAGACTGCTATGAACATAGTGGAGAATGTGTCCTTATTACCTGTTGGAGCATCTTCATGGTATATGACCAGGAGAGGTATAGCTGGGTTCTCAGGTAGTACTACTTCCAATTTTCTGAGGAACTGCTAAATTTATTTCCAGAGAGGTTTTAACAACTTATAATGCCACCATCAATGTTTTTTGTCTTTTTATACTTCCTGTGACATAAAACATTACTTTTGGGCAAGCTATAAATTTTCTTATTGAACTATTCATGAAACAATGCATTGTGTTTGAACATAATAATGAATTTTGATAAAATTTAGATTTACTACTTTGTAAGGATGATACTATTTCAATATGAATAACTCAAATTACCATCATAAAATCACACTGCAAAACAAATATTGCCAGTGTTACTTCATGAATTATTTATTTGTAATGTATTTTTTATAACTTTACAAACTTTCCATAATTAGTCAACTGTAAATAGGTAATATCTACATTCATTCTGCAAATTTTTATGTATAACTTGAGGCTCTCCATTCTTCATGTTATAGTTAATATAACACTTTCACTCTTATCCCTGGGAAGAAATAAAAATACATCATTTGACTTACTCTATTGCATAGCTTCACCCTCAAATATGGATACTTATTTTTATATAAGGAAGAAAATGTTTATAATTAAAATAACCTCAGATAATCAGGCATAATGTAGCCTGTAAGCTTAAATGTATGGTTCTTCTAATGAAAAGTATGCTGAGGAATTTTCTCAATATTGTGTGACTAATAATTAATGCTTCTGTTTTTATTACTGCTATTCACATGTTATTTACATTTCTTACAAGATCGAAAGAGTTTTAAGAATCAGGTATTTTGAATTAACTACATAGATAAAGATAATTGAAAACTATTGGGAAAATATAAGCTGATCAAGTAATGTTTTCAGCAGAAAAAATTATAAATAATGCATAATTAAATAACACATTAAAATGTTTGCTAATGCAATATACAAAAATTTTGAAGAAGTTTCCAAATATTTTAACTTAAACATATAAGTGTTTATAATTACAGTCTGATTTAAAGTGAATATTTATCTTAGTAGAGTTTACTATTAACCTTTCTCTTATCCTTCCTCAAAGAAAAATGTCTTCTTTTTTTTTGTTTTTAATATTGTTTTATTGCTTTTTTTTATTTTCTAAGTTTTTTTATTTACATTCCAAATCATTTCCCCTTTCCCGTTTCCTCCCTCCCTGAAAGTCCCATAAGCCCCCTTCCCTCCTTCTGTTCCCCATTCAACCCCCTCTAGCTTCTCAGTCCTGGCATTCCCCTACATCCAGTCTTTCCAGGACCAGGGGGTCTCTCCTTCCATCTTCTTGGAAATCTATTGATATGTGAATTGTGTCTATGGTATTCCGAGATTCTGGGTTAATATCCCCTTATCAGTGACTGCATACCGTGTGTGTTCTTTTGTGATTGGGTTACCTCACTAAGGATGATATTTTCAAGTTCTAACCATTTGCCTAGGAATTTTGTGAGTTCATTGTTTTTAATTGCAGAGTAGTATTCCATTGTGTAAATACACCACATCTTCTGAATCCATTACAGGAGTAGCTGTAATTCTTGAAAAGAGTAATCAGATTGTGGGACTCTTGAGACTACTCCAAACTGACGTTGATTCTGGAATATCTGAATAAGCATTGCTCTCTAATCTTAAAGTAGGGGGTTAGAAAGGTTCATTAAATCAGCTGAATTTTAGCCAAGTGTATTTTGTGGTGGATTCCTGTTATTGTCATCTATTCATTTCTCTGATCTGAATGTGCAAATGTAACAAACATATTCAGAATTCACCTAAAACTGCCACTTTCATTCCCTAATTTATAAAGGAAAGCTATTATAGAAGAGAAAGCCAAATGAAGCCACTAGAGGTGACTCTATCAGGAAAGCTTAACCAAAATTAAGATATCCCATCACTTGAGGGATCAAAGAGATTTTTACCAATATTAAGGAAAGATGAAAGAGTGATAGTTTCTACATATGTCCCTTTAACTTTCCTAGCTGTCTTTTTCAGAAGACAGATGGATCATAAATAATGACTGTTGGTTATCAAAAATTAAATCAAGATGTTACTTCAATTGGAGCTACCATTCTCTGAAGACAAATATTAACCCTTTGGGAAAAAGCATTTAGTTTATAATTAGACCTTACTGGATATTGAGGACTTGATAGTGAACTACTGTTAAGTTACCCTGAGACATGATCTTCTGGGTCAGGTGTTACATTTCTTACAAGGTGATAAAGTTCGGCTTACACACCAGCAGCCCATCATCAGGTAGAAGTGTGCATATGTAATGAAGTCTGAGAATGAGCACTAATACAAGTTCATTCTTTCCATTCTTTTACAAAACGTCTTTTAAGAAAACAGAAAAACACATATGGCAACACACACACACACATAAATATATATATATATATATATATATATATATATATATATATATATATATATACACACATATATACAGGAACACACACACAGGGTTGCACATTCAAACAAATAAAACATTAAATGTTTTATTCATATCATATACATTTTTAAATGTTTGCAAGAATATGGTTATCAGATATTATGTTTTTCAGGTTATTATGCATTTATAAACTTAATAGGTAAAAAATAAATGCCAAAATTAATAGTTGGGCTTATACTTACTTAGCAACATTATATATAAAAAGAGATTTATTGACATGTAATGTGTTCAATGACCTAACAGTATATTTGTCTATCAAATATGTTATAAAATGTCACTGTTGAAAGACATTGAGAAAACTACAAAATCACAAATGCCAACTCTTTAGTAGGAAAGAATTCTAGTTAGGCTGTACCAGTAATTTTTCAGATTGAAATAATGACTCACTATATGGCACAGACTAACTTCATTTTTGAAATAATCCTTGTACCTTAGCTATCCATGTAATAGGTGTGCTGGCTTAAGATTTCATGATTCAGGATGTTATAGTGTTTACTTTTAATTTTTTTCCTATATGTCCACTAAGAATTACTATATGTAAATATGTCACTTAAAATTCATATGGTACTATGAAATATATCTATGCAATGTTTCCTTTCACCCTCTCTTAGGTATATTCATGCAACTTATATGAAGGCAGTAGTAAATTCTGTCATTGTTTTTGTTTTTCACAATCTTTATAGTGTATGCTTCAGTTCTATATTAGAATACTTTAGCTAGTAGCATAAAATTAATTTTTATTTTTTCTTATTTTTTTTCCAGAACTGAGGACCGAACCCAGAGCTTTGTGCTTGCTAGGCAAGCGCTCTACAACTGAGCTAAATCCTCAACCCCAAAATTAATTTTTATATATTACACATTAATGATTAAATGTGACTTTATAAATTTAATAACCTTTTACATATGTAAGATTATCATTGCATATTTATTTATGTGATATTTTTCATTATGAATATTTTAACTCACTTATTTTTCCTATAACAATAATTCATTTACTCAATTATTGCTCATGATAAATTTTAGTATAGCAGGGTATTTGATCACACTGTGATCCACGAGTTTGTATTAATTACTGAAAAAGAAACTGTTTATAATTGTGATGTAGCTCAGCCTTTAGCACCCACCTTAATACCTCTTGCTAAAATACAGACATACTGTTAGTATACACCTTTAATTCCAAACAATGAAGGTAAAGTTAGTTTGTAGAAGAAAGCATCCATGTTTGAAAGTGATATATGTAATTGACTGAGAGATAAAGTAGTAAATCACCTCACACCAGTCAGAATGGCTAAGATCAAAAACACAGGAGACAGCAGTTATTGGCAAGGATGTGGAGAAAGAGGAACACTCCTCCACTGCTGATGGGATTGCAAGCTGATACAACCACTCTGGAAAGCAGTCTGGCGGTTCCTCAGAAAACTGGGCAAGACACTCCCGGAGGATCCGGCTATATCACTCCTGGGCATATACCCAGAGGCTTCCCCAGCGTGGAATAGGGACACATGCTCCACTATGTTCATAGCAGCCTTATTTATAATAGTCAGAAGCTGTAAAGAACCCAGATGTCCCTCAACAGAGGAATGGATTCAGAAGATGTGGTATATTTACACAATGGAATACTACTCTGCCATTAAAAACAATGAATTCAGGAAATTCCTAGGCAAATGGTCAGAACTTGAAAATATCATCCTTAATGAGGTAACCCAATCACAAAAGAACACACATGGTATGCAGTCACTGATAAGGGGATATTAACCCAGAATTTCGGATACCCTAGACACAATTCGCATATCAATAGATTTCCAAGAAGATGGAAGAAGAGAACCCTGGTCCTGGAAAGACTGGATGTAGGGGAATGCCAGGACAGAAAAGCTAGAGGCGCTTGAATGGGGAACAGAGGGAGGGAAGGGGGGCTTATGGGACTTTCGGGAGGGAGGAAACGGGAAAGGGGAAATGACTTGGAATGTAAATAAAAAAAATTAGAAAATAAAAAAAAAGAAGAATATAAACAACAGCATCCAGGGTGATATTGCACCTCCAGAGCCCAGTTATCCACCAGAGCAAGTCCTGGATACGCCATAATAGCTGAAAAAGTAGAAAATAACCTTAAATACAATCTTATAAAGATAATAGAGGCCATTATAGAGAAAAGAATAAACCCCTTAAAGAAATACAGAAAAACACAATCAAACATGAAAGAAATGAATAACAATTACAATCTGAACAAGGAAATGGTAGGAATAAAGAAAACACAAATGGAGGCAATCCTGAATATGGAATATTCAGGTAAGCAAACAGGAACAATTGTAAATATCACCAACAGAATGCAAGAGATGCAATAGAGTATCTCAAGCATAGAAGATACAATAGAAGAAATTGATACATCCATCAAAGGAAATGCTAAATATAAAAAGTTTGTGACAAAAACAAAACAAAACAAAACAAATCCCCCATATCTGCTACACTATGAAAAGAACAAAACTAAGAACTAGAGGAATAGAAAGAGTAGATTTTCAGCTCAGAGATATAGAAAATATTTTGAGCAAAATCACAGAAGTAAATGTACCTCAACAAAAGATTTTCCTAGGATGTACAAGAAGCTTCGAGAACACCAAATTGGTTGGACCAGAAAAGAAAATCCTGCCACCACATAATAATCAAAATACTAAATGTACAAAAAAAAAAGAATATTAAAAGTTGCAAGTGGGAATATCTGAATATCTATGCAAGGGCAACTACATTTATAAAAAGAATTAATATAGCTTAAATCATACATCAAACTTCCACACAATAATAGTGTAATACTTCGACTGGCTGTTCTTACCAAAGGGTAGGTAATTCAGATAGAAAATATACAGAGAAATATTGGAACTAACATACATACATACATACATACATATATATATATATATATATATATATATATATATATACAATTTCACCTAAACACCAAGAATCAAGAAAAAGAAGTTGCTTCTTTGATGAAAACAAGATAAACAAACCCTTACTTAGTCAAATGAATTAGAAGGCAGAGATATATTTTGAAATTAACAAAATCAGAAATAATTAGGGGGACTAAACAACAGACACCATGGAAAGATAAAAAAAATTAGATCTTACTTCAACTTGCATTCTACAAATATGGAAAACTAAAAGAAATGGCCATTATTCTTGATAGACACTATTATCAAAGTTAAATCATGATCAGATATGCAATACAAATAGATCTCCAACCCCTAAGGAAATAGAAGCAGTCATTAAAATTCCCCTCCAATAAAAAAAAAAACAAGCAGACAAACAACAATAACAAAAAGCAAGCTAGGGAAATGGTTTAGAGTGAAGAATCTACAAGACATTCAAAGAAAAGCTAATATCAATACTCCTCAAATTAGTCCTCAAAAAAGAAATCCATACAACACTGCCAAATTCATTTTACAAAGCTAATTAGTCTGATACCTAAACCACACAAAGATTCAAAAAGAAAGAGAAACATAGACCAAGTTTCCTCTTGAATATTACTGTAAAAATACTCAATAACATATAAGCAAACTGAATGCAAGAACACACCAAAGCATCTCCCACCATGATCAAGTAGGCCTCATCTCAGAGATATATAAATGGGACAACGTATGAAAATATATCTATGTAATCTACCATATACACAAACAGAAAGAAAATATTCAGGTGTTTATCATATTAGATGTTGAAAAATCATTTGTTAAAATCTTTTAAATTCTTGAAGAGAACCATAAGCCTCAATATAATAAAGTCAATGTACAGTAAACTAATAGCCACCATAAAATTAAACATAGAAACTTAAAAACATTCCACTAAAATCAGTCATGAACCATAAAAATATTTCAGGATATTTATTACCGTGATTTCAAGCTGTATCACAGAGAAATAGAAAAACTCATATGATATGGCATAAAAACAGATAGGTTGATCAATTGAATCAAATTGAAGACCCAGAAGTAAATCCACATACCAATAGACAATTGATTTTTGACAAAGAAGACAAAATTATACAGTAGAAAAAAGAAAGCAACAAACGGATCAAAGATCTCAATACAAAATCAGACATACTAACCTAATGAAAAAGAGGGTTGAAAATAGCCTTGAAGGCATTGGCACAGAAGACAACTTTCTGAATAGAATATCATTAGCTCAGGAACTAAATGGAACCTCATGAGACTGAAAAGTTTCTGAGAAACAAAGAACAACATCAATAGGATGGAATGGCAGCCTGTAGGATAGGAAAAGATCTTCGGAAACCTCCACATCCAACAGAGAACTGATATCCAAAACATATATAGTATTTGAGAAAGTAGACATCAATAAAACAAACAACATAATGTAAAAAATGTGCGACAGTTCTACACAGAGAATTCTCAACAGAGAAACCTATAATGGCTATGAGGTACTTATGGAATACTACTCTGCAATTAAAAACAATGAATTCATGAAATTCTTAGGCAAATGGTCAGAACTGGAAAATATCATTCTTAGTGAGGTAACCCAATCACAAAAGAACACACATGGTATGCAGTCACTGATAAGGGGATATTAACCCAGAAGCTCGGAATACCCTAGACAGAATTCACATATCAATAGATTTCCAAGAAGATGGAAGGAGAGACCCATGGTTCTGGAAAGACTGGATGTAGCAGTATAGGGGAATACCAGGACAGAGAAGGGGGGTGGGGTTTGAATGGGGAACAGGGGGAAGGAAGAGGGCTTATGGGACTTTCGGGGAGGAGGGAACCAGGAAAGGGGAAATCATTGGGAATGTAAATAAAAAATATAGAAAATTAAAAAAAGAAAGAAAAGAAATACTCAGTATCCTTTGCCATTAGGATAGTGTGAATCAAAACTACTCTGACATGCATTTCACACTTATGTGTAAGACTAAGATCAACAACTCTTGTAACAGTACCTTCTAGCAAATAATGTGGAGCAAGGGGAACACCCCTTCATTGCTGATGGAGTTCAAGCATGTACAGCCACTTTGAAAATAAACTTGACTGTTTTACAAAAAAATTGGAATAAATCTACCTCAAAATCCAGCCATATAACTCCTGTGCAAATACTCAAAAGATGCTCTACCATACCTCAAGGACACTTGCTCAGCTACGTTCATGTCAGGTTTATTCTTAGTAGCCAGAAACTAGTAGCAACTTAACTGTCCCTAAACAAATGAATGGATAAACAAAATGTATATTTACACAATGAAGTTTACTCAACTATTAAAGCCAATGGAATCATGAATTTTGTATGCAAATGGATGTAACTAGAAAAAATCATCTTGTGTAGGTAACCTAAACCCAGAAAAACAAATTGGTGTATCCTGACTTACAAGTGGATATTAGCTATAAAGAATAACCATACTATAATCCACAGATCCACTAAAGCTAAGTTACAACTAGGACTCAAGGGAAATGCATGATTCTCATTGAGAAGGGGAAATAGAATAGACTTTGTGGGAGCATCAGGCCAGATTCATGGCTTGGACAGTACAGTGGGGTTCCAGCTAGTACCCAGTTGTGGGAGGACAGAGGGAGAGAGTGCTGTGGAAGACAACTAGAACCAGTGGTGCATCTCTGGAATGAGCTATACACTTAGGGCAATGAAAACTCTCAGGAATCTATGACTGTGACAGTAGCTAATACCACTAGCAATGGAGGATATGGAGCTTGAACTGGACAATTTCCTGTAAGTAAGGAGGACTTCCAATGAAAGGATAGGGACAATAATCCAGCCACAAAAATCTTTGACCTATATTTTTTCCTACTTACAAGATATACATAGGTATAGTTAGAGCAGATACTGAGGGAATGGTCAACTGGCAGGAGCTATGTTTTTTCTCCAGGAAAAGGTAGATGAATATTCTGTGAATTTCCTCTGTGAAGAAAGGCTCCTTGGACATTTTCTCCCACTTGTCAAGGCCAGTGGAAATGATAACCAGAACAACTGTGTCATTTTTTTCGAGATGGAGCTCTTTGGAGATGGAGCCATGATTTCTGATAATTCAAAAGGTTAAGTAAAGATATGCATGACTAATACCTTTAAAGAAGATCCCACATTGGATGGTCTCAAAATTGAGAGGAATATATGAGGAAAAGGTAAGGGGCTTGGAAATGTCAACTACTTCTTTTGAGGACTGAAACATGCCAATACATTGAAGAGAGGGAAAGTTCAAAAATTACTTAGACAAGATAGGGCTTAAAGAGATAGGGTCTAAAGGTCAACAGTAAAGAGTTCTTACTGGAGACAAATTAGTTTATTCTTAGAATGAGTTAGTATGTGAAATTTGCTATGCTCTTAAAAGAATATAAGTTGGATAGATTCATACTTGACTTACGTAAGGGCTTATGCAAAATATAGAGACAGTATGAGTTGATGGAAAAGTGTTGTTAGTTTCTGCTCTTTATAAAAGTTGTATAGAGCAGGACTGTACTGTACAGTTAAGACAGATTATAGCATAAAGACAACTTATGATACATCTTGACCATCTTGAATTTGTAGGTGATAAAATACAAAGGTTATATTCCTATTGAAAGTTTGTTTGGATTCTTTTTCATATAACTATTTTTTCTATTTATTTGAAGCACAGTAAAAAAAATATTCTACATTTTGGAAATGGAGTGGCACAAGGTATACTTGAGAAACATTATATAGTTAAAAAAAAGGAATGAAATTTTTTTCTCCTGTTTCAAACACTGTGTTACATAATTTTACTTGTCAAAACAGGCAATTTACAAATATTAGTTTGTTTGGATTCTAATTGTCTTTTACGTTGAAACTGCATGTCTGCTGCCAGACTGTGAACAAACTAGAGTGCCTGGGTAGATATAATCATTTGGCTTATAATACAATACTTAAATCATTTTGGCTTATAATATTCAGGTATACTTAGCTATGTATGACATAATCATCTAAATTGTAATACAATACTGCTTAGATGTGGGGAAATGTTAATCACTGACTACAAGGAAATAAGGGGAACTTAAAATGAATTTCAATAAGTACTTGTTGAAATTATTTGACAATGATTAAGAACAACATGAAGTGGTATGTGTTTGAATGTTCTGAAATTCTGTATGAATAAAGATGGCTCAAGCTATTCAGGGCCACGTGCAAGAATGACAAGTGGCCAGAGTCCTCCCTTTTGCTGATTGCACATCTCTGTTCTGGGTTACTAAACTCATGAGACAAGAACTCTGGCAGCCAACCATTGATTGATTTAGGTTGAGAGCCATGTCATGGGAGGCCACTATTGACACTGTTAATGATATTCTGCTGTACTTCCAAATTGGAGCCTGACATAACTGTAATCAGAAAAGCTTCCCACTGCAAATGATAGCAAAAGATGTAGAGATCCCACAGCCAAACGTTAGGTAGATCTTGAGGAGAAGAGGGGTATCAGAGATTGTAGGAGCCGGAGTGATAAAAAAGACGACAAGAAAACCTACAGAATCAACTAAACTGGTCCTTAAGGGACTACAGAAACTGAACTGCTAACCAGGGAGCTTGCATGGGACTGACATAGGACCTCTGTACATATGTAAATGTGTTCTTGGTCTTTATGTGTAATTCCTAACAGAGGTAGCAGGGGCTGTCTCGGCATTTGATGCCTTCTTTTGGAACCTTTTTCCCATAAATTGGCTGCCTCTTCTAGTCTCAATAGATTCTTACTGCAACTTGTTATGCCAAGGCTGAGTTGATATATATAGGAGACTTCCTCTTTTATGAATGTAAATGGAGGAGTGGATTCAAGGGCAGGAATGTGGAGAGCAAAGACTGGAATGAGAGGAGAGAGGGTAAATTGCACTCAGATGTAAAGTAAATAATCTAATTTATAAAATAGGAGGAGGCAGGGTAGAGAGATAGATCAGAGTTTAAGACTGCTCTTCCAGAAGACCAAGGTTTAATTCTAAGCACCCATATGGCAGCTCAGAGCAGTCTGTAAATCCTGTTCCAGAGATTTGACTTCATCACACTTATAGGCAAAATACCAATGTACATAACATAAACATAAGTAATTTATCTTTCAAAAGGATGATGAAAAAAATCTTAGTTTATATTTTCTTTGCCTAGAAAGTCTGATAATCAGGTACATTCATTTGTAATGATATGGGAAGTTGTAACTATATATATTCAAAAGCAGTTCTTGCTATGTTTGTGACCAGTTACTTGGAAACTAAGAATCAGTTATCAAGACATTTATTCTTTGAGACTAAAATTGTTCCATTTCAGTAGAAAGCAGTCTGTGAAAAATATACTGAACTGACAACTAAGTCCTCTGTCAGAAATAATTACAATGTAATTTTTTGCCATTATGTTTAAATCTTAAGTTGATAATTTTCAGTCAAAGCAGTCCTGGATAGTCTCTATCTTACCATTTTTTTGAAGCAACATTTTGGGGTAGGAGTCATTTAGAGATAAATTGCTTTTGACATTGATAGGAATTGCCTCTGAAAAATCATCCATAAGCAATACATAGAAGGACCACAGTCAGGAGCAGAAAAGATGCAAAAGACAAATATGCAAAAGATAGTAAAAAAGAATTTGATTTTGTAATGAAGTATAGTCTCTTGATTAGGGTCACCATTTTAATTTTTATAAAGAGGATAAATAATTTCATATATAAAGAGTTGTAGCCCTTCCGCGACTTCTGTTCCGGTAGACTGCACTGAAGAGACAGGTACCCAGGCTCCCCTCAATATAACATCACTTGGGACACTGCGTGTTGGGGCTTCCACCTGCGCCCAAGAACAGGACAGCGCTGTGGTCGTCTGGGTGCCAGATTTGCAGGCCATCGCCTCTGCAGGGTGAGCAGCGCCACGGAGAGAGTGCAGAGTGCACTCCACCATCTTTGCTCCAGTGGCCTGGAAGTTGGGACAGCCAGGCTCTGAGACAGATAGGCATAATATCGCTTGGGTCTCGGGCGGATTGTGTGTATGCGGCTCCCAAGTGCTGGGCTGATCTGCAGTAACCAGCACGCCAGCTCTGCTGTGAGACTTCTGCCTGGCAGAGGGACCCCCCCCCCCCCGCACTGGGCAGGAGCCTACCAGCTTCCCTTCCGTGACCTCTGTTCTGGTAGACTGCACTGAAGAGACAGGTACCCAGGCTCTCCCAAACATAACATCACTTGGGACACGGCCTGTTGGAGCTTCCGCCTGCGCCCAAGAACGGGGCAGCACTGTGGTCGTCTGGGTGCCAGATCTGCAGGCCATCGCCTCTGCAGGGTGAGCAGCGCCACAGAGAGAGTGCAGAGGGCACTCCGCCATCTTTGCTCCAGTGGCCGGGAAATTGGAAGTGCCAGGCTCTGAGACAGACAGGCATAATAACGCTTGGGTCTCGGGTGGATTGTGTGTACGTGGCCCCCAAGAGCTGGGCAGATCTGCAGTAACCAGCTTGCTAGCTCTGCTCTGGGACTTCTGCCTGGCAGAGGGACGCCCCCTCCCCCCCACTCTAGGAGAGATCACACACCCCTGCACAGGACAGGGCAGGAGCTTACCAGCCTCCCTTTGGCGACCTCTGCTCCAGGAATCCACTACGCTGAGCCTTTGGATGTGCAAGGACTCCCCACTATAACATCACTTGGGGCAAGGCACATCAGGGCTCCAAAGTCACTCAGGAACAGGGCAGGCCCCAGAAATCTGTGCCAGGGGAATCCTGGTAAACCAGGTGTGGCAGAAAGAGCTTTGCAGGCTCACAGGAGGTCCAACCAACAGCCAGTGACAGCAGGACCAACTAACATCAGAGGTATCCAGATGGCAAAAGGCAAACGTAGGAATGTTACTAACAGAAATCAAAGTAATATGGGATCATCCGAACCCAACTCTCCAACACCAGCAAGTCCTGGATACCCCACCACACCCGAAAGACAAGATCTGGATTTAAAATCACTTCTCATGATGCTATTAGAGGATCACAAGAAGGACACAAATAAATCTAATAAAGAATTACAGGAGACCATGAATCAACAGTTAGAATCCCTTACAAAGGAAACACAAAAATCGCCTAGAGAAATGCAGGAGAACATGAATCAAAAGATGGAGGCGCACAAGGAGACAACACAAAAATCGCTTAACGAGATGAATCAACGAGTAGATGCATTCACAAAGGAATCACAAAAATTGCATAAAGAAATGCAGAAGAATATGGGTCAACAGACGGATGCCCATAAGGAGGCATAAAGAAATGAAAAGAGGGAGGGAAGGGGGCTTATGGGACTTTCGGGGAGGGAGGAAACGGGAAAGGGGAAATGATTTGGAATGTAAATTAAAAAAAATATTTTTAAATGTAAAATTAATTAAAAAAAAAAGAAATGAATCAACGGATAGATGTCCTTACAAAGGAAACACGAGAACTGCTTAAAGAAATGCAGGAGACGATGGATCAACAGATGGATTCCCATGAGGAGGAAACACAAAAATCACTCAGAGAAATGCAGGAGAACGTGGGTCAACAGGCAGAAATCCTGAAAGAGGTAATGCAAAAATACCTTAAAGAAATACAGGAAAATACAAACAAACAAGTGAAGGATCTCAGCAAATCCATCCAGGAACTAAAAAAGGAAGTAGAAACAACTAAGAAATCACAAAGGGAGACAACTTTGGAGATAGAAAATCTTGGGAAGAAATCAGGAGTCATAGATGCAAACATCAACAATAGAATACAAGAGATGGAAGAAAGAATCTCAGGTGCTGAAGATTCCATAGAAAGCATCGACTCAACAGTCAAAGAAAATGCAAAATGCAAAAAACATGTAACCCAAAACATCCAGGACACAATGAGAAGACCAAACCTAAGGATTATAGGTATAGATGAGAGTGAAGATTTGCAACTTAAAGGGCCAGTAAACATCTTCAACAAAATTATGGAGGAAAACTTCCCTAACCTAAAGAGAGAGATGCCGATGAACATACAAGAAGCCTACAGAACTCCAAACAGACTGGACCAGAACAGAAATACCTCCCGTCACATAATAATCAAAACACCAAATGTTCTAAACAAAGAAAGAATACTAAAAGCAGTAAGAGAAAAGGGCCAAGTAACATACAAAGGAAGACCTATTCGAATCACATCAGACTTCTCACCAGAGACAATGAAAGCCATAAGATCCTGGGCAGATCTCATGCAGACACTAAGAGAGCACAAATGCCAGCCTAGACTACTATACCCAGCAAAACTCTCAATCACCATAGATGGAGAAACCAAGATATTCCATGATAAAACCAAATTTTCACAATATCTTTCCACAAATCTAGCCCTTCAACAGATAATAGGTGGAAACCTCCAATACAGGGAGAGAAACAACACCCTGGAAAAAATGAGATAATAACCTTCTTGAATCAAACCCAAAAGTAGATAACCACTCAAATATAAAGATAGCTTCAAGAATGGCAGATGGCAATAATCGCTATGCCTTAATCTCTCTTAATATCAAGGTCTCAATTCCCCAATTAAAAGACATAGACTAGCAGACTGGATACGTAAACAGGACCCAGCATTTTGCTGCATGCAGGAAATGCACCTCAGTGTCAAAGACAAATACTACCTCAGAGAAAAAGGCTGGAAAACAATTTAACAAGCAAATGGTCCCAAGAAACGAGGTGGAGTAGCCATCCTAATATCAGATAAAATTGATTTTCAACCTAAAGTCATCAAAAAAGACACAGAAGGACATTACATACTGATCAAGGGAAAAATCCACCATCAAGAACTTTCAATTCTGAATATCTATGCTCCAAATGCAAGGGCACCCTCATTCGTAAAAGAAACTTTACTAAAGCTCAAAGCACACATCGCACCGCACACAATAATAGTGGGTGACTTCAAAAAACCACTCTCTGAAATGGATCGTTCAGGAAAGCAGAAACTAAACAGGGACACAGTGAATCTAATTGAAGCCTTGGACCAAATGGAACTAACAGATATATATAGAACATTTCATCCTAGAGCTAAAGAATACACCTTCTTCTCAGCAACTCATGGTACCTTCTCCAAAATTGAACATATAATTGGTCACAAATCAGACCTCAACAGATATAAGAAGATAGAACTAATCCCATGCCTCCTATCAGATCACTATGGAATAAGGGTGGTCTTCAATGGCAACAAAAACAAAAGAAAACCCACCCACGTACACATGGAGGCTGAACAATGCTCTACTCAATGATAACTTGGTCAAGGTGGAAATAAAGAAAGAAATCAAAGACTTTTTGAAAGTTAATGAAAATGAAGGCACAACATACCCTAATTTATGGGACACAATGAAAGCAGTGCTAAGAGGAAAATTCATAGCCCTGAGTGCCGCCAAAAAGAAACGGGAGACAGCATACACTAACAGCTTAATGGCACACCTGAAAGCCCTGGAACAAAAAGAAGCAAATACACCAAAGAGGAGTAGAAGGCAGGAAATCATCAAACTCAGGGCTGAAATCAATCAAGTAGAAACAAATAAAACCATACAAAGAATCAACAAAACGAGGAGTTGGTTCTTTGAGAAAATCAACAAGATAGATAAGCCCTTAGCCAGACTAACCAGAGAGCACAGAGATAGTATCCAAATTAATAAAATCAGAAACGAAAAGGGAGAGATAACAACAGAAACTGAGGAAATTCAAAAAATCATCAGTTCCTACTACAAAAACCTGCATTCAACACAACTAGAAAATCTTGAGGAAATGGACAATTTCCTTGACAGATATCAAATACCAAAATTAAATCAGGATCAAATAGACCATCTAAACCGTCCTGTAACTCCTGAAGAAATAGAAAGTGTCATTGGAAGTCTTCCAACCAAAAAAAGTACAGGTCCAGATGGTCTATCAGATCTTCAAAGAAGACCTAACACCAATACTCTTCAAACTGTTCCACAAAATATAAACTGAAGGAACAGTACCCAACTCGTTCTATGAAGCCACAATTACACTAATACCAAAAGCACACAAAGATCTGACAAAGAAAGAGAATCTCAGGCCAATCTCTCTTATGAATATCAATGCAAAAATACTCAATAAAATTCTTGCCAACCAAATCCAAGAACACATCAAAACGATCATTCACTACGATCAAGTAGGCTTCATCCCCGGGATGCAGGGATGGTCCAATATAAGAAAATCCATCAATGTAATCCACTATATAAAATCCAGACTGGATACGTAAACAGGACCCAAGACAAAGCGGCAACCAACTAACTGGGAAATGATCTTTACCAACCTTACATCCGACAGAGGGCTAATATCCAATATATACAAAGAACTCAAGAAGTTAAACTCCAGAGAGGCAAGTAACCCTATTAAAAAAATGGGGTACAGAGCAGAACAAAGAGTTCTCACCTGAAGAATATCTAATGGCTGAGAAGCACCTAAAGAGATGTTCATTATCCCTAGTCATTAGGGAAATGCAAATCAAAACAACCCTGAGATTCCACCTCACACCAGTGAGAATGGCTAAGATCAAAAACACAGGAGACAGCAGTTGTTGGCGAGGATGTGGAGAAAGAGGAACACTCCTCAACTGCTGGTGGAATTGCAAGCTGGTACAACCACTCTGGAAAGCAGTCTGGCGGTTCCTCAGAAAACTGGGCATGACACTCCCGGAGGATCTGGCTATACCACTCCTGGGCATATACCCAGTGGCTTTACCTGCATGCAATAAGGACACATGCTCCACTATGTTCATAGCAGCCTTATTTATAATAGCCAGAAGCTGGAAAGAACCCAGATGTCCCTCAACCTCGTAATGGATTCCGAAGATGTGGTATATCTATACAATGGAATACCACTCTGCAATTAAAAACAATGAATTCACGAAATTCCTAGGCAAATGGTCAGAACTTGAAAATATCATCCTTAGTGAGGTAACCCAATCACAAAAGAACACACATGGTATGCAGTCACTGATAAGGGGATATTAACCCAGAATCTCGGAATACCCTAGACACAATTCGCATATCAATAGATTTCTAAGAAGATGGAAGGGGAGACCTCTGGTCCTAGAAAGACTGGATGTAGGGGAACACCAGGACAGAGAAAGGAGAGTGGGTTGAATGGAGAAAAGAGGGAGGACGGGGTCTTATGGGACTTTCAGGGATGGAGGAAAGGGGAAAGGGGAAATGATTTGGAATGTAAATTAAAAAAAATAACTTAGAAAATAAAAAAAGAGTTGTAAATTGAGTTATCTATTCATAAACCTAGTAATAAATAAGCCATCAAGAAAAGATTAGTTTGCAAGATAGATTTCTGTTATCAATTGTAAAAACAAAACATAGCCTCAGGACAGCCTATAAGAAGAGAAAATATATTTTATGGTTGTGAGCCTAGCCTTTAACGGCTGAGCCATCACAAAAGAACACACATGGTATGCAGTCACTGATAAGGGGATATTGACCCAGAATCTCGGAATACCCTAGACACTATCCGCATATCAATAGATTTCTAAAAAGATGGTAGGAGAGACCCCTGGTCCTGGAAAGACTGGATGTAGGGGAACACCAGGACAGAGTAACGAGAGGGGGTTGAATGGAGAAAAGAGGGAGGGAAGGGGGCTTATGGGACTTTCGGGGAGGGAGGAAACGGGAAAGGGGAAGTGATTTGGAATGTAAATTAAAAAATAAAATAAAATAAATAATAAAAAAAAGAACTGCAGTATTAGAGCTTTTAACCTGTAAAATAGATTCCAAAGTTTCTGTTGGAATAAGTCTTCATGTCTCAAACTTTGATTTTAATGTCATAATTTATATGTTAATGGCTCTTTGTACATTAAAAGAATGTCTGCTGAAAATAAAAAAAAAGAAGAGAAAATATGAGAATAATTCATACTTTGTTGAACAGTGGATGAAAAACAGGTAATAATAGTTCATTTTTTGATTAAGTAGTTTTACTTTATTGTAATGAACTTACAAATAAAACCATCCAACAGCTATAAGATAGTTGCTCAATCATGTAATCAAAGTCAAACTCTACATTACAGTGAACTTCTCTACGGTTAGAATAATTATACGGAGGCCATGGAGGTTCCAAGATTTCTTATCAATTACATATTTATATAGTTATCTGAGATTTTAAAAAAAAAGTAAGAACAATCTATAACATATTTAAACTACAAAAGCAATTAACTTTACATTATCTTTCATGACTTCCTTTCTTTTTGTTTGTAATTGATATTTTCTAATCAACTAATATAATCTTTCTTGGTATTCTTTCTAAACGTTATTTAGATTTTATGCTTACTTACCTTTATTACATATTCACATTTATATACTATAGACTAGGATCCACATAGGATAGAGAAAAAAAATTATTTATTTCTGGTATTATGACACCTTGTGATAACATTATAATTTTCAAGTCGAACTATTCCCTGCAAATTTTATTTCATTTGTTTCTTACAGCTGAGTATGATTTACATGTATGTATATATTAGTACTTTTGAAAGTGTTAGTTTAAATATTTATATTAAATTTTGTTATTTTTGCCTTTGGCTTCAGCAGAATTGCATTGGTTTTATATGGTTATTACAGTTGGGATGAAAAGAATTATGACATAGAGCAGAGTTTATAAATTGTTTATTTTTGCAAGTAGTTAATATTTTAGGTGAAAATTACATTTTTTCAAATGAATTATTTATGTGGTAGAGTATTTGTGAACTATACATGAAGCTCTGAATCTGACCAATACCCAAGAAGCTATTTCTAAATAATAGCTGTTGGGAGAGAAAATATCAGTTTTCTTCAACAAAGTGACAATGTTGTATCAAACACACTCCAACACAATCCACATGCCAAGGAGTGGTTGGTCAAAACAAATTATCTCCACGATTTATTTCCTTTACGTTTTCTAAGAAAAGTACATATATCTGATAGAGGGATAATATCCAATATATACAAAGAACTCAAGAAATTTGACTCCAGAGAGCCAAATAGCCCTATTAAAAATGGGGTACAGAATTTTCACCTGAGGAATATCGAATGACTGAGAAACACTTAAAGAAATGTTCAACATCGTTAGTCATTAGGAAATGCAAATCAAAAAAACCCAGAGATTTTACCTCACACCAGTCAGAATGTCTAAGATCAAAACTCAGGAGACAGCACGTGCTGTCAAGGATGTGGAGAAAGAGGAACACTCCTACACTGATGGTGGGATTGCAAGTTGATACAACCACTCTGGAAATCAGTCTGGCGGTTCCTCAGAACTGGACATGATACTACTGGAGGACCCCGTTATACCACTCCTGGGCACATACCCAGACGATTCCCCAGCATGCAATAAGGACACATGCTCTACTATGTTCATAGCAACCCTATTTATAATAGCTAGAAGCTGGAAAGAACCCAGATGTCCTTCAACGGAGGAATGGATACAGAAAATGTGGTATATTTACACAATGGACTACTACTCAGTTTTTAAAAACAATGAATTCATGACCTTCTTAGGCAAATGCCTGGAACTGGAAAATATCATTCTAAGTGAGGTAACCCAATCACAAAAAACACACATGGTATGCACTCACTGATAATTGGATATTAGCACAGAAACTCAGAACACTCAAGACACAATTCATATATCAAATGATGGCCAAGAATAAGGGAGGAGAGACCCTTGGTCCTGGAAAAGCTTGATTCAGCAGTGTAGGGGAATACCAGGACAGGGAAACGGGAGAGGGTCGATTGGGGAACAGGGGGAGTGGAGAGGACTTATGGGACTTTCAAGGAGGGGGGGAAACAGGAAAGGGGAAATCATTTGACATGTAAATAAAGAATATATCTAAGAAAAAACAAACCAAAAATGATATTAAACATTGAGCCTTGATTAGAACTTTGCTTTGTCTTCATTATTTCTCTCTCCAGTTCATTCTCTTTCAGCCCCATCTTTCCTTCCTGGTGTACCCAGTTTCGCCAAAGTTGCTGGACAGCTACAAAAAAGGAAGAAAGAAAGAAAGAAAGAAAGAAAGAAAGAAAGAAAGAAAGAAAGAAAGAAAGAAAGAAAGAAAGAAAGAAAGAAAGAAAGAAGAAAGAAAGAAAGAAAGAAAGAAAGAAAGAAAGAAAGAAAGAAAGAAAGAAAGAAAGAGAAAGAAAGAAATGAAAGAAAGAAATGAAAGAAAGAAAGAAAGAAATGAAAGAAAGGGAAAAATAAAATCTATGAAAATCAAATCATGTCAGGGTGATTGAACACCTAGAGCAAGCATTCACTAGTTAAAATTGAACATGAGTTTCTTGGAAAGTGAGCAAGTGATTATAGATGATATTTCTGTCACTGTATTTTATGAAGTGCACATCTTTTTTTCTCTTTATTGTTATTATTATTATTATTATTATTATTATTATTATTATTATTAAATCTTTTTTACAGTCCATTCTTTTTCCCCCTCCCAGTCCACAGTCTGACTCTCCCTCATCCCGTTCCTCCTCCCCTGTCTCCAAGAGGATGTTCTCAAGCACCATCCACCCCATCAGAGGGTTAGGTGCACTTTTTCTCACTGAAGTCAGACCAGGCAGTTTTCTGGTTTTATATGTGTCAGAGGCTTTATATCAGCTGGTGTATGCTGCCTGGTTGTAGCACAGAGCCTGAGAGATCTCAGAGGTCCAAGTTATTTGAGACTAATTGTCGTCCTATGGAGTCACCTTCCTCCTCAACTTCTTCCAGCCTTTCCCTAATTCAACCAAAGGGTTCCCTGGGTTCTCTCAACTGCTTGGGTGCAAGTATCTGCATCTGACTCTTTCAGCTGCTTGTTTGGCCTGGGCAGGCATGCTAGGCCTTTGTAAGTACATCATAGCATCTGTAATAGTTTCAGGCCTTGGATCCTCTCCCATGAGCTTTATCCCAATTTGGGCCTGGTGCTTGCCCTCCTTTCCCTGGTCTCTTCTACACTTTTGTCCCTGCAGTTCTTTAAGACAGGCACAATTACAGCCTTAGGCATGAAATAAAAATAATCCAAATAGAAAGCAGAACCAACAGTATGAATCTCAGAAATAAGGCATGTTTCTTAAAACTGTTTAAATAAATAACACAACTAATAAAATCAAAATATACAAAATTGATGTTCCATTTTGAAGTTAAATCTTCTAATTTTTTGTTAATTAAACCATGTCCTTTTACATATATGCAAGCTCTCTACCACTGAATTACATATGCATCTAAAAATGTTTTCTATCCCTACTTCTATATTGCATAGAAATGATAAATAGTTCAAAATACAGCTGTGATCAAAGATTAAAGAAATACTAGTTTTGTGTTACTTGAACATGGTGATAATATTTTTATAAGAAGAAAATTTTTCAAAAAGGAGAAAATTATTCACATATAATGACAAACAGATTAAAATAATATATAAAGTAAAAAAATACTAAAATGAGAATTGCTAGCCAATACAGAGAATAATCTGGTTGAATGTTAATAGGCACAATATGGTAGCACTTTATTTCTTGTTATTTTAGATCAGTGCCTTGTAGTTTTTCTAATGAAGATAAACATTTCATACAAAAGTACATATATGCAGTGCCAAAGAAAACATGATGGGTAATTAACAGTATAGTATAATACATACTGGAAATGAATGAAATCCTTTTCAGAAATATTAATACAATAAGAAAAATAAGTTTTGTGGATATTATAAGTTACTCTGTAGTAGAAACTTGGTTTTATTTTCAGTGTTTCAGTTAGTTATCATTTCATACTATTCGTCTTTGATGTTGAAAGAATTAAAGCATCCCATCCCAAAATGTCCTGCTCTGTATGGTGACTGTTTAGAATTAGAAAAAAATAAAAAAATGATCAGGTGCCCAAGGATTACTTTAACTTTTATTCTATTTTTAACAGAATAGAATCATGCCAGCTTAGATTCTACAAAAATTATTTATTGGTTATGAGTCTATAGTTCTCTTTTATAAGATCCTTATCCATTCTCAGTATCCACATCAAGAAGCTCACTACATACTGTATTTCCAACTTGAGGTGATTGATACCTCTGGCCTCTACCAGCACTTTAATACACACACACACACACACACACATACACACACACACACACATACAATCATGCACACAAATACTAACACACACTCACAATTTATATAAAATATATAATGAAAAATGCCATTCAAGAAATATTCTTATTACAAAGTAGAGACAGTAAAGATAGTTGAGGTTTAACTAATTTCTGTACAGACTGTTCAAAAATTAAATGATATTTGCATCCTCCTTTATAGTTTAGCTGTTCCATTGCTAATTATTTTCCTCAAAATTCCCTGTATATATATTAAAAGTATAACAACATCTTTGAATCTTTATTATGCTAGATGGTCACATGTGTTCTGTATAATCAGACATTGAATGTGTATCATTTTTCACTTGTAGTTCTTTCCTTTTCAATCAAATTTTTAGGTACTATTACCAAAATGTCTGAGAAGAAGTGTGAAAATTTGGCCTACATTGCCAAATTTACTGTTACAACTATTGGCCTCTGTTGCTGCTACAAGAATCAAGTAGATATATGTAAACACTTAGTCTTGGCTGGGTTCAAATAAAATATCGACTCTGCTAGACTTCATGCTAAACCTACAGTTTGTTGACCTTCATCCTGCTGCAATGATAAAGAAAGGAATAATTTTTATGTGCAACAATATGAAAGAAATTGCAGGTAAGGAGGTCAGCTATAAAGAGTACATTGTAAATGAGTCTGTTTTATTAACTCCTAAAAAGCAGGCAAAATGTGCAGTGCATACATTTCAAAATGTGTGACTGAGAGAAAACAAGAACTCATATTCAGATAAATATTTTATACCTTGACATGAATGATTACAAATATGAATATTTATTTACTATATCACATGGTCATGCGTTGCTCCATTTTTCTATATGTTATACATCATGGCAAATTTTGTTACAAAACAAAATTCAATATCCAAGCAGAAATATATATATTTATGTAATTACTTTAATTTCCATCAGGTTTTAAATGATATACATTCTTTGAATCAATTTATTTTTTATTTTCCATTTGGTAGTGTTCTAATTGGATTTTGTATTATATTTTTGTATGTTTCTAAGTAGATATTTATTTGTATAACTTTCTAAATATATTGTGAAAACAAGCAAACTGCTAATTTATCTTTTGGATTTCTTAAGATAAAAAAAGTTGTGTTTCACTTCTTTAAAGTTTTTGCTTTTTTGGATGGGGATTCTTATCTTTTATTGGATATTTTCTTTATTTACATTTCAAATGTTATCCCCTTTCTGGGTTTCCCCTCTGAAAACACCCTATCCCATCCCCCCTCTCACTGCTTACCAACCTACCCACCCCCACTTCCCTGTCCTGGAACACACAACAGTCAAAGAAAATTTTTTGTTTTTGTTTTGTTTGGTTCCATCTTCACTGTAGAAATTTGGTGCAATACCTCTCCTTGTTTTCAATATTTTAAAACTAGCTTTCTCGATGTTTCTTGCAGTGGAAACTAGTTATTCCTCTTTCTATTATTCACTTAAGTGAACTTTCAGTAACATTTTATACTTGGAAACAATTTTTTTGGGTCAAGGATTGGTATGCAATTTATATAGGTGATTATTCCATTCCATACAACAATGGCTAAGGTTATAGAATGGTATTAAGCAGGTAATGTTTTGATGTAGAATATCAGATTTATTTGGTTCTATCCAGGTTATCTCAGCATTTCTATATAGTTGCTGCTCAGAGATTTGAGAAGATGATGTGAAATCCTCCATATCTGAAGGACTTGTTCTTCACTTCCTCAGAATCTTGTAGAGGAAGAACTCATGGAACTGTTGATAGCTTTTTCCATTTGGAAGCTTGCATTTTACCTTGTGACAGTAAGAGAGCTAGCCATCAGAAAGTAGGAAACCATTTTTGGCAATGAGCCCTTCAGCCCTTCACAATCATTTGTTATTTATTCTTTGACCTGCTTTGTTTCTCTATAATTGTTCTCTTTTTAAGATTTATATATTGTTTTATTCTTTAAGTCTTTTTTACAGCCCAGATAACATTCCCCTCCAGGTCTTCCCCCTGTCTACTCCCCTTCCCATATCTTCCCCCATCTCCAAGATGTCCCCAACCCCCACTCCCTGGAGCCTCAAGTCTCTATTAAAAATGGTATACAGAACTAAACAAAGAGCTCTCAACTGAGCAATACTGAATGGCTGAGAAGCACCTAAAATAATGTTCAAAATTCTTGGTTATCAGGAAAATACAAATCAAATCACACTGAGATTCTACCTCACACCAGTCAGAATGACTAAGGTCAAAAACTCAGGTGACAGCAGATATTGGTAAGGATGTGGAGAAAGAGGAACACTCCTCCATTGCTGCTGCAATTGCAAGCTGGTACAACCACTCTGGAAATCATTCCAGCAGTTACTCAGAAAAATGGACATAGCACTCCTTGGCATATACCCAAAAGATGCTCCAACATATTACAAGGACACATGTTCCACTATATTCATAGAAGCCATATTTATAATATCCACAAGCTTGAAAGAACCCAGATGTCTTTCAAAAGAGGAATGGATACAGAAAATGTGATGCATTTACATAATGGAGTACTACTCAGCTATTTTAAACAATGAGTGCCTGAAATTCTTAGGCAAATCATTGAAACTAGAAAATATCATCCTGAGTGAGGTAACCTATCACAAAAGTACACACACAGTATGCATTCACTGATAAGTGGATATTAGCTCCCAAACTCAAAATAACCAAGATACAATTCACAGACCACATGAAACTCAAGAAAAAGGAAAACCAATGTGTGGATGCTTCAATCCTTCTTAAAAGGTTGAACAAAATACTCACAGGAGACAAAGTGTGGAGCAAAGACTGAAGGAAAGACCATTCAAAAACTGTCCCACTTGGGGACATATACAGTCACCAAACTCAGTCACTATTGTAGATGCCGTGAAGTGCTTGCAGATAGGAGCCTGATATAGTTGTCTACTAAGAGAATCTGCCAGAGCCTGACAAATACAGAGGTAGATGCACAAGCCAACCATTGGACTGAGCACAGGGTCCACAATGGAGGAGTTAAAGAAAAAAACTGAAGGAGCTGAAGGGGTTTGTAACCCCATAGGAAGAACTAAAATATCAACCAAGCAGACACCCCAGAACTCACAGTGACTAAACCACCCACACATGGAGGGACCCATGGCTGCAGCAGCATATGTAGCAAAGGATTGCCTTATGGAGCATCATTGGAAGGAGAGGCTCTTGGTCCTGTGAAGGCTTGATGCCCAAGTAGGGGAATACGAGTGTGGGGAGGCAGGAGTGGATGGGTGGGTGGGGAAACACCCTCATAGAATCAGGGTGAGGGGTTTGGGGTAGGCTTCCTGAAAGGAAACATGGAAAGGAAATAATGTTTGAAATGTAAATAAAGTAAATATCCAATAAAAGAAAAGAAAAGTACATGATGTTGGAGTAAATCTACAATTTACATTCTTGACTGAGGTACAGGTGCTGGGATACTTTCTATTACCATGCCACCTTCATGCTGAGATTTTCCCTGGCTTGAACTTGTTTAGGCTTTGTGTATGCTGTCATAGTCTATGAGTTCATATGCATCTTTTCCTTGTCATGTCTGGGTCTGAAAAATGCTATCTACTTAAAATTGCCTACCACCACTGGATCCTGCAATCTTTCTGTCCACTTTTCATATACATCTATGAACCTTGCGGGGACAAAATGATCAGGACATCCCATTCAAAGATGAGTCTTCTCTAAGTCTCTCCCTGAATAAATGCGTTCTACTTTTGAGTCTTGGTGTTAATTACCATTAACTGTAAGAAGAACCTTAGTTAGGTTTTGATTAATCAATATAAAGATTCATGAGTATGACAATATCATTAGGATTCATCTTGTTGCTATGCTCTTTTATCAGAAAAATAGCATGATGTCTTTCTCTAGAATTATGATTGATCTAGTCTCAAGTTCTTGGCTAGTAAAATAGTGGCTTGCATGGGTTCCATATTATAGGGTGGGCATAATGTCTAATCAGAAGCAGGTTGGCTACTTCCGTAATATTCTTGCCTCTATCTCACAAGCGGGGATATGTTGTTTGTAGGTCATTATTATAACTTGTGAGGTTTATAACTAAATCATAACCAATATAACTGTCAACAATCTGTAGAGTTGAAAGATTATCTATAGAATCCCTTTGACAAAGAGTACACATGGAGGGACCCATGACTCTATGTACCAGAGGATGACCTTGTCAGACATCAATGAGAAGAGAGGCCCTTGTGCCTGTGAAGGCTCAATGCCCCAGTGTAGTGGAATTCCAGGAAAGGTAAGTAGGAGTGGGTAGGCTAGTGAGCAGGGGGAGGAGGGATGGGATAGGGAGTTTTCAGAGGGAAAAGGAAGAAAGGGGATAACATTTGAAATCTAAATAAGGAAAATATCTAGCAAAAAAGAAATTTAAAAAAGTATATCTTATGAAAGAAAAGAAAAAGAAAAGAAAAAAGAATCCCTTTGGCCTATGACTCAAAAGGATGTAAGCCATTTGAGGTATTCAGGATTTTATTTATTAGCTTATGATATGTGTTTGGGGTTGTTTCCTCCACTATAGGTTGACCTCATTTAAATTACCCTTACATATGTGTATATTTTAAGATACATCCTAAAAAGTGGAATATTAAATTTCATAATATCTATGATTTCAGTTATTATACCCATAAGCAATCCTCTAATTTGTTCTCCCTTCCACATCATCTTCAAACCTCCCTTCCTATTTAACCCTTTATAACAGTGCATGATATATTCACTTTCTTACAATGTCCACTTTTTTTCCCTGGTTTCTTATAAGGTAACTAATGTAGGTAGTTATTCTAAATGAAATACACATATTGAAAGCAAAAATGCTCATACTCACATAAAAGAGAAAACAGATTTATTTCATTTGGGATGATTATTTTTCACTCCATATATTTACATGAAAATGTAATTTTGTTTAATAGATTAATAATATTTCATTATCATTATGTATTATTATGCATTTGTCAGTTGGCCGATATATTGGATGTTTCCAGGTTCTGGATATGAATAGAGCAGAAATAAACATGGGTGAGCAAGAATCTCAGTAGTAAGATATAAAGACCTTGGGTGTATGCCTGCTTAATAGTGATGCAGCTGGTTCTTATGGTAGATCTATTTTCATTACAACAACATTGATTTCTTTGGTGACTGTATCAATTTTTCTCTAACCAACAATGAGTGTGTTTTCATATTTTTCTTTATCCTTCCCAACATCTTCTATCATTTGTTTTATTAATCTCTGGAACTGGGTAAGATGAAATCTTAAAGTAATTTTCATATGCTTCTCCCTAATAGCTAAGAATATTGAAGTGTTTGTCATCTATTCAAGTTTCATCTTTTAAGTACTTTTTCTGTAATTTTATGTCTCATTTTAGTTGGTTTATTTAATTTATTTATATTACCTTTTAGTTCCTTGGATATTCTATATACTTAGCAGATATGTAATTGATAAAGATGTTTTCCCTTCTATAGGATATCTCTTTGTACTAATGATATTGTCCTTTACTATATACAGCATTTTACTTTTATGAGGTTCTATTTATTAATTGTTGGTTTTAATTCTTATACAATCTGGATCCTGTTTAGAAAATCCTCTCCTGCACCAACAAGTTTGAGCCTATTCTGTATTCTTCTCTCTGTTAAGATTCTGGATAAAGGTTTTTTGATATACCTTTCTTATAAACAGAATTTTGTGTAAGATGAAAGACATGGATCTAGTTTCATTCTTTCTCTATATATAGTCATGCAGTTTGATCAATGCCATTCATTGAAAATTCTGTGTTTTCATCACTGTGCATTTTTGGTTCTTATAATGTACTTGATGTCTGTAGCTGTGTGGAACTATGTCCAATATTCAGTTCTTACTTCCTGATTAATATGTCTATAGTTATGCTAAAATCATATTTTTTTATTTCTATGGTGCTGAAGTACTATTGGATATCTGAGATATGATACCACTAACACACTTTATTGTTTAGATGGGATATATTTTTTATTTTCAAACAAAATTAACAACCATTTTTATTGATTTCTTTTAAAAGTTATGTTGAATTTTGGTGGGGATCACAATAAATATGTAGATTGCCTTTGGTCTGAAGATCATTTTCATAGTATTAATTCTACTGATCCATGATCAAAGATAATCTTTGCATCTTATAGTTTTTTGTTGGATTTTCCTTTTGTTTATTTTTATTCAAATTTACCTATTGTTTGGCTGGAGTTATTCAAGAGTTTTAGTTTATTGTGAGAGATCATACTCCTTGAATATTTTCTCATTATTCTTGTATTTTCTACATAGAAATACTATTAATTTTGTAAATTAATTATATACATTTTGCTACTTTACAGAAAAGGCTTTTCTTAGAACAGGAAGAATATTTTCGTAAAAAATTTAGAAGTATCCTGTTGGAAGCTTTGGAGTCTTATGTACAAAATTATATCCTTTGCAAATAAGGTTAGTGTGGCATGATCATTTCCTATTTGAACATAAGTACGCAATATAAAAAATCATTACTGTTCTATTAATAGTAGAAAGGAAATGGAAAAAACAAAACATTTCTCAACTGATGAATGGATAATGAAAATGTAGTACATATGTAAGATGGACTACTTACAATTCATCTATAAAATAATGAAATCATGAACTTTGAAAGTAAATGGATGGCACTAGGAAAGATCATACTGAGTGAGGTAGCCAAGAGCAAGAATGAGGAATATCATTTTCTCACTCTCATCTGAGGCTGCTACCTACAAATCTTCAGATATGAGTATATATCCTAGAGTAACTGCAGAAAACAGAAGAGTAAAAATGAAATGGCCTGGTTCAGGGTGTGGGGGAGCAAAAAGGTGGGAAAGAGCAGGGTAAAAGTTTTCTGAAGGTGAGCCTTGGAAATAGGTAAGACTTTAATTGGAGATGGAAGGAGGAGGTAAATAAAGAAGAGGGAGAAGGGCAAAATAAGAGTCAGGATGTAAGAAATTGTATTCTTAATTATCAATATATCTAGAATATGTGTCAGTTTCCAAATATAAACATGTACTTTAAATAGAATTTTCCAATCTGAGTTGATAATGCTCACTCCCAGAGCTATACTTCACCTAATAAACCCCAACACCCTATGTGAGAAACTTTCTTTTGTAATGCTTCTGAGAGTTGTAATAGAGGATCCTAAAATAATATATGCTATTGCTAATATTCTTGGTTACCTTCCAAGGTTTCAATAATCTGCTCAGATTAGAGCCACTCAGAGGACAGTTACGCTAACCTCCTATTTGCAGTCATGACAGAGTATCAATAGTGTTGAAGACTGGTGCTTACCAGTGGGATAGGATCTCAATTTGGACTGGTTATTGGTTGGCTATTCCTTCAGTCTCTGCTCCATGTTTGTCCTTGCATTTCTTTTAGACAGGACACATTTTGGGCTGAAAGATTTGTGAGTGGGTTGGTGTCATTAATGTGCTCCACCAGGTGGCCTCTTCAGTTTTCATGTTCCCACTGTTAGTCATCTTGGTTAACATCACTCACATTGACTCCTAGGAACCTCTCCTCTCTCAGGTCTCTGGAGATCCCTAAAGATTCCTCCTACACCTCAAGCCCCCCAGCAGCTGCAGATTTCTTCTCATTCTCTTGGGCCCTTGAGTCCCTATCCTATAAATCCACACAGCTGATTCTGTTTCCTCATTAACCTCCTCCTCCCCCTATCTCTCTGCCTCCTGTGATTATTTTGTTTCCCCCTTTAAGTGTGATACTAGCACTGTTCCTTGAGTATTTCTTCTTGTTTAACTTCTTTTCATCTCTGTGGTGTGCCCTGGGTATTCTGTGCTCTATGGATAATATCCATTTATCAGTGAGAATATGCCATATACATCTTTTGGGGGTCTGGAATACCTCACTCAGGATGATATTTTCTAGTTCCATCCACTTCCCTGCAAAATTCATGATTTGCTTGTTTTTAATAGCTGAATAGTATTCCATTATGTAATTGTGCCACATTTTTCCTTATCCATTCTTCAGTAGAGGGACATCTGGGTTGTCTCAAATTTCTGGCTACTATGAATCTAGGTGCTATGAAAATAGTTAAACAAGTGTTATTGCTATGATATGATGGAACATCTTTTGAGTATATGCCCAAAAGTAGTATAACTGAATCTCCAGGTAAAATTATTCAAAGTTTTTTTCTGAAAAAAACACCGAACAGAATTCTAGAGGGTTGCAAAATTTGAACTCCCAACAACAATGGAAGAATATTCCCCTTTCTCCACATCCTAGTCAACATGTGTTGTTGAGATTTTTATCTTAGACATTCTGATTGGTATACAGTATAATTTAAAGTAATTTATGTCATCCTATTATAGTTGAAGTAAAGATATATATTTAATTAGGATTTTAATTTCTTTTTAGCCTTCACAAAGCAAAGAAATAAGGATAAAATTAGATAGCTCAAAGTAAGTGTTTGTGTAGTAGAAAATTCTGATTTAGCCTTTTGTAGAAATTTGCATTATAATCTTTACTACTTGTTACAGTCTTTACGACTTGAATTCTTTTTTATAACTAATTATTTATTTTATATATATATGAGTACACTTTCATTGCCTTCAGACACACTAGAAGAGGGCATCAGATTCCATTAGAGATGGTTGTGAGCTACCATGTGGTTGCTGGTAATTGAACTCAGGACCTTTGGAAGAGCAGTCAGTGCTCTTAACTGCTGAGCCATCCCTCCAGTCCATACTACTTGAATTCTTAAGCTTTTAAAAGTAAATTCTCAAAATATGTTCTGAAGAGAATATAATTATAAGAATCACTATTTTTTAAATAGAATAAGTTGAATTTCTACTTTATTTTTATATTCTGTACTGTAAAAAAATAAAAGTAATAATAAAAAAGAAATTCTATCTCAAAGATTTGATTTACTACTTCTAGTTTATCCCTTAATTCTTTGAAAAATTCTCCATTAAAAGTAGTACAGGAGTACAAATAACATTTTCAAGGTTAAAGAACAGATTTGATTAAAAAAAAGTTCCTCTGTAATCTATAAATATGTATGAATATTGGACCTAAATAATTATAAACAAAGAGTAATCCTCTGTAGTTACATACCCTTGAAGTTTATTATGACACAATGAGAAGTAATAATATTCTGCCTATCTTAGCTTTTAGGAAATGAAGGGAGCCTTAACAGTGATTTTATTGTTTCTAATATTCAATAGACAGTAGTAAAAATCATTGTATGATTTATATGTGTTTATCCATTGATTTATAGTATGTATAACTCCAAACCAATCAACATACAATTTTTTAAAGCCATAACTTCAAGACATTTATATTCTGAAGTAAAAATGAAAATACAAAGAATATATAAGGAAATCACTTTAATGCTAGTATGTACTTTGACAAATTTCTAACCATTTAAATAATTAATACTTGGGCATAAATATTACAAAAGTTAACAACAATTAGAGCAAGATAAGAGCTTCAAAACTATTTTATTTTTAAAATAACTAAACTATTTCAAATACATTCGTGTTAACACATGAATATTCAACATCAAATTTCATAACATCTGGTATTTTTATTCAGTATAATCTTATTAATTGCATAGGCAGCTAGATGACAGAATTAATCAGTTACATGGTAGGAATACTGAATAATTTGAAAGAGAATTTTAGAATTAGATCATTAGCACTCTGCTTTTTGCCTAATGACAGGGTATGCACTGCAATTACTAAGGAAGAATCGCATAATAACATGTTCAGCCAAGGGCAGCATTTAATTGCACATAGTATGTATAGTACAAAGAATTAAACAAAGAAGGCACATAACTAATACTACAAATAGAGAATGTTAGCACAATTGACTTATTGGGAGTTTATTGTTCCTGTAAGACAAGCTACTCTCCCCAGCTTTAAACATTGTTTTTGATTGCTGATAATTTCAAAGCAGACATAATTTGGAATAGTTATATGTAGCACCCTGAAACTCTGAGTTCAAGCTTAGTCCAAGAAGACAAACAAACAACATCATTGTGGATCCTTTTCTGCCCTGGAAAAGCTTGATGAGAACCACTTACTGTGTATTAAGAACTGTTAGAAGTTATTGTTGTTATGGTGTTTATGGTATTCTCTGCAAGTCTTTCTGAATTTAACCTCGGCTTTTCTACACAGGTCTTCAAATGAATGCATCAGGGCACTTAGATTTTGCCTGCTGCTGCATGATTCAGCATGCTCCTGTAGGTTCTATTCTCCATGAAATAGAGTATCATATAGTTCCTTCTGGTAGGGACTTTGTCTTGTAGGCCTGTTTAACTACTTTAATTTCCCATCTCATTTTCCATGTTATTCCTTTAGTTGGAATAACAGTTCTCCAGAAATCGATAGCCCTCTATGGTTTTATCTGTTCTTTTATGTTTTCTTTCTTTCTTTCTTTCTTTCTTTCTTTCTTTCTTTCTTTCTTTCTTTCTTTCTTTCTTTCTTTCTTACTTTCTTTCATTCCAAGTCTTCTCTCACAACTATGGAGGTAGTATATCCTGAACTTTCTTCGGTCTAATTTGTCTTTTCATGAAAAAATGATATTTTTTTAAATATTAATTTTTTTTATTTTCTATATTTTATTTACATTCCCAATGATTTCCCCTTTTCCAGTTCCTCCCTCTCCAAAAGTCCATAAGCCCTCTTCCCTTCCCCTGTTCCCCATTCAACCCCCTCTCGCTTCTCTGTCCTGGTATTCCCCTACACTGCTACATCCAGTCTTTCCAGGACCAGGGATCTCTCCTTTCATCTTCTTGGAAATCTATTGATATGTGAATTGTGTCTTGGGTATTCCAAGTTTCTGGGTTAATATCCCCTTATCAGTGACTTCATATCATGAGTGTTCTCTTGTGATTGAGTTACCTCACTAAGGATAATATTTTCCAGTTCTGACCATTTGCCTAAGGATAAGCAGGCTGAGAAAGATATAAGAGAAATGATACCCTTCACGATAGCCACAAACAATATAAAGTATCTTGGTGTGACTCTATCCAAACAAGTAAAAGATCTGTATGACAAGAACTTCAAGTCTCTTAAGAAAGAAATTGAAGAAGACCTCAGAAGATGCAAAGATCTTCCATGCTCATGGATTGGCAGTATTAATATAGTAAAAATGACCATCTTGCCAAAAACAATATACAGAATCAATGCAATCCCCATCAAAATCCCAACTCAATTCTTCATAGAGTTAGAAAGAGCAATTCAAAAGTTCATCTGGAATAACAGAAAACCCAGGATAGCTAAAACTATTCTCAACAATAAAAGAACTTCTGGGGGAATCAGCATCCCGGACCTCAAGCTGTACTACACAGCAATAGTGTTAAAAACTGCATGGTATTGGTACAGTGACAGGCATGTAGATCAACAGAACAGAATTGAAGACCCAGGAAAGAATCCACACTCCTATGGTCACTTGATCTTTGACAAAGGAGCTAAAACCATCCAGTGGAAAAAAGATAGCCTTTTCAACAAATGGTGCTGGCTCAACTGGAGGTCAGCATGCAGAAGAATGTAAATTGATTCATTCTTATCTCCTCGTACTAAGTTCAATTTCAAGGGGATCAAGGACCTCCACATAAAACCAGACACACTGAAACTAATAGAAAGGAAACTAGGGAAGAACCTTGAACATATGGTTACAGGGGAAAATTTCCTTAACAGAACACCAATAGCTTATGCTCTAAGATCAAGAATTGACAAGTGGGACCTCATAGAATTGCAAAGTTTCTGTAAGTCAAAGGACACTGTCAAAAGGACAAAGCGGCAGCCAACAAACTGGGAAAAGATCTTTACCAACCCTAAATCGGACAGAGGGCTAATATCCAATATATACAAAGAACTCAAGAAAAAATGATATCTTAATATCAGCACTTTGTAGACAAAATATTAGAGACTGAGTATGTTTACTGAATTCTCTTTGTTATTTAGCTCCTCTTTAACAAACTCTAGTTTCATTTATTTTTCTATATCTTGACAACCATTCTGATTCTGATAGAACCTTGCCACCCTGGAATGGAATGAGGAATAGAGTCATGTACAGCAATCCCTCTCCATTTTAAAGCAATGCAATGATTCATTACCACTGAAAACATTAAGAAAATGAACAATTTTGTAGAATCTATGGGTTCTTACTAGACTTTCCCAGATATTATATATGATTCATACAGTATTACTTTATTAAATAGTTCAGAATTAAAGAAAAAATATATTCAACTTATGTTTACTATATACAGAAGCTTAATTTTCATTTACCTGTTAGTCACATCATTTTCTGTGCTAAGCAAAATAAAATAAATTATAACATAATGAAATATTTGTTACTTGTAATTTTCAGATTTTATTTTTATCCATGTATAAAACTTCACAATTATGAAGGTATTTACAAAGTACCATAATAAATTACATTTCATTTGTAATTTTTTTATAAATTCAATCAAATAAAGTTCAAAAATAGAATTAAATATTCATTCAAATACATTAAGTAATATTTTATTGCTACATCTTTTTGTAAAATATTATTTATTATTTTATTATGTATATATGTCTGCATGAGTTCATGTCCAACATATGTGTGCAGGTGTCTCTGGAGGATAAAAGGTGTCAGATCTCCTACAACTGAAGTTACAGGTATGTATGAGTCACCCGATATAAGTGTCAGAACCAGAGCCTGGATCTTTTGTAAGAGGAGTAAGATCTCTTAACCAGTTAGTCATCTTTCAAACTCATTGTTAACATCTCTTCATTTGCACATTTTTTTAAAAGAAATGATACTTAATCGAAGCACAGTAGTAATCACCAGCTTTGTAACCAGGGTTAATTAGGAGGCCTGAGGCAGAAAGATCTGTTGAGCCCCAAATTTCTGAACCAACATAAGTGTCATCACTATAGAACACAATTCTAAAAACGCAGAAGCAAAAAACTCACATCAGTTTTAAATCAGAATATTGTAAATTATCATGGAAATTCAATTTATAACCCTTAAACATATATAGGTGTTCTTAACAATTTCTTAGTCATGACTGGATTTAAGTTTTTTTTTCCTTTTTTCAAATAATGTGTGTGTGTGTGTGTGTGTCTATGTGCATTTAACCCTAATCATTGCATTTGGTTAAGTTTTGATTCTCAAATTACATCAAACCAACTAAGCTGAGGTCTTGTCTCCCCTAAACACTTAACAATGTATAGTTGGTTTTTGGTGGTTTTGTTATTGTTTCTTATCCCAAATTATATTTCTATTGTTTTAATTAAAATATGAAATAAGTACTGCAGATGTAACTCAGTTGGTAGTGCACCTGCTAGCCTGCAGAGAGCCTTAATATCACAAAATTTGGGTATACAAAAAGAACAGGAAGATCTAAGTTCACAATTACTTTATAAAACAGAAAGTTCAAGTACAGGTAAGTATATAGTAAGACCTATATCATAAGAGAAAATGTGACAAACATTTTTATGGCAATTACCCATGCATCAATGGGTTTGTATAAAGATACTTACCAGCAGATATTCTTGTCTATTGTCAAAAGGTCTGTTTTTCACTATAAGAACTTCTTCACAGGAAATGACAAGTATATTTTCCTGTAGTTTCCTAGAATAGGTAGAGTGAAAATATAGAGAACAAGAGAGATATAATACATAATATTGTAAGTGAATCAGATTTGTATAAATTTTTTTTTGTTTTTTTTTTTTTGTTGTTGTTTGGTTGGGTTTTGTTTTTTTTTTTGTTTTTTTGGTTTTTTTTTGTAGTTGCTTTTTAGATAGAGATTATCCTTGGTGTGTTTTATTTTACAAGTTATAGGACTATGTGGGTCTTCCCATGTAGGCATAAATCAGTTGTTCCATTTCACACCAGGCTTCTAATTATCCCTTTTAGCACAATTTCTGACTTTAACACTGAGTTTTTTGGTGCTCATTTTCTTCTCAAAAATTAATTTAATATTTCTTTTAGCCATACTTCCTTTTTTCATTGAAAATTGACAAAGGAACGGTTTCTAAAATCCATGACAGAGTCAATATTAGCTGATCTTGAAATTTCCTTGGTGTAATTCTTTTCAGTTTAGCCTCACATAGATTCTTAGGATAAGGACAAAAAATTAGCCACAGTGTTTCAAATTATCACAAGAATGGTCTCTAAATAAGTTGGTACTATTGTTCCCTCTGATTCCTTGTAGTTTACTCTTTAGAGTCCACATTGGTCTCAACACTACCATCTTCCCAGCTCTTACGAGTATGGCCTGTTAGGCTCTGCTTACAATGTTCAATCATTTTTCTATAACAAAAATCCCAAAGTCTTCCATACTCCTCCAAACAAACAACATAGTCACCCCTCTCACAGAAGTTGTATTTGTGACAATAATGTTTATAATTATTTTTAATAAAAAGGTTAGCATATTGAGAGACCTAATTGCTAGGCTATATCTGTAATTTAACCTAAGTGCACATTATACACTGTCATGCTGTAGCCTCAGGTAGAGCTTAGAGACTAGCAGATTGAGACCTAGTACTAAAACAGAATTCAGTCAATTAAGTAAATACTATCTTCATCTTTTACAGTTATAAAATTAAGACTTTCTTGATACCTATTCTAAGTCATCTTACCTAGAAGTAGAGGTTGAAACAGGAATTCCTATGAGAATAATTTACTGGGGTAAAGTAAGTAATGGAATAGGGGTAGATAATGAAGTAGAAAGAAGAGGATGGTTTTATTTACAGGCAGACACTGACCTGATACACAACAATTCACTGTATCTTTTTTTATTCCTTAGAAAAGGAAGTTAGGGCATTCACGGTTCCATCATTCATTTTCAGTTGTTCAAGCAGCTTATCCAACTTCAATTCTCTGGAGAAGATAGCTTTCAGAATGCAGAACTCAAATTCACATCCATGCAATATACTGACTTGTGAAAATGGTACTAATAGCATCAATATCTTCACATTTTGTAATTTTTAAAATAAAATGTCAGGTTTTTGTATCTATGGATCTGCATGGAAGTAGATTTTGTCTCAGTGCAATCATATTTCTGCTTCTTTATTTGAGCCATTGAAATGCTACACTGTTTATTTCAATAGAATTCATTTTGTTTTTAAATTCACGCTATCTAAAGATAATGTTCACTCAAATTTGATTAAAGACCTTTATTGTGAATATAATTCACCTGAGAAACGCATTTTGTATTCAGCTTTTTTTTAGCTTGTTTATTTTATAGAAAAATAAGTCGATCTTATGTCTCTAAATTTGTAGGGTTTTGTACATCTCTCACAAACGATGACTGACTGAAAACAATTAATTATAAAAGTATGAGCAGAAAAGGAGGAATTTTACTGTGGTTCAAATTTAAATATAAATATTAATTTGTAAAATTTAAAAATTCTGTTTAAAATCAGTTTTCTTTCTTGCAAAATTAGAAAATTTTCATAGAAAAATTTGAAGACACATAGCATAAATTTTGAGAAATGTATATAAATATAAATAAAGTGTATCTTTTTCTCATTTGTGATTCTCTTGTACAGTGATGGCTATATAACAAAGGTGAGATATTGTAGCTTTCCAATTGATGTAACTAAATTTCTGAGCAAAATGTATTAATCAAGGAAATATTTATTTTTCTCGTAGTTTAGTATTACTATAGCAAGAAGAAATCGAGAGAATAGAACAGTTCAAGACACTGGATCCAGGTATCAGTGAGAGACAGCTTGGAGTACAGTGTAAATGCCAGTTTTACTTCCTCAGATGTAGGGATGAGCTTGTTTGAACCTAGTTAAAATATTAAGGCCTAAATGGAATGTTCAGGCCTAAATAAATGTTAAGACCTAGGTAACTACCACTTTGATAGCATGCCATTATAAGAAAAATTTCTCATGTTTTTGCTGTTACTTGGAAAGTTTCTAATGGTGAGGTTGATTACACACTCTTTTAAGTTCTTTGCCCTTGGGTACCAATCACAATAGAAGTCAGTAGAACCATTTTGTGTAGTCACCCACAATAAGCCTGGACCCAAACCAACTATACAACAGCACTTCCTGCACCTATGTATATACTTTTATGATATTTACTTTTATAAACTGCCCCTGGGATCAACTACAATATAAGAGAGACACTTGCACCAACCCAAAAAACTATTTGGAACTAGACTTCCACTTTAAGTAGTAGTCTACTAATGTTTAAGTTCCCAAGACCTCCCTGAGAGCTAACATCTTCCTTGACAGAAAGAGACATGTACATGAGTAACTTACTGGCAAGTTAAGTTTTATAAATTTTAGACAATTCCCATACTAGTAGATAAGTTAGAACATGAATATTAGACAAAACAAGTCCCCTGACACTGTCAAAAACTCTTATCAATGAGAACAGGATAAGTGTACAACAAAGACATATTCATAAAGAAATACCTTAGCTAAATACTGATCGGTTAAATAACTTGACAGAGATGTTGAACCCCTGTAGGATCTTAACTCACCATCAAGTTTCAGTTCCCAAATCTGGACCAGGGTCCTATTCAACCAGTCCTAGAATCTCAAAATTATAGAAAAATCACAGACACAATCTTTACAAACTAAGAGCAAAATATTTTATAATGGGACTTTCGGGGAGGGAGGAAACAGGAAAGGGGAAATGATTTGGAATGTAAATAAAAAAAACTTAGAAAATAAATAAGTAAAAAAAAAATAAAAAGAATCTGTTCTCCTGGACCCCCGAGTTTCTATTCTTTGGGAATTGGACTAAAAGCGGGGCGGGGGAACGTATAGAAAAATATACATGTAAAAACATTCCTTTTATTATTGTTTAAAATATGGAAACATTCTTAACTGCCAAAAATAAAATTGAAGATGAACTAAAAAAAAAAAAATACCCCACTCAGAGAGAAAAGCAAACTCAAATGTTCTCCCATTGCACAGCAGGTTTAATCCAAATAGTTATCTAATTATAATAATTATCCATTTATTATGATTTATAGTTATTTATAATAGTATAAATTGTATTATGTTCTTTATAATATGTTTATAATATTATGTTATATATTAATTATTTATAATGTTATATAATTATTTGTAATTATAGTTACCCAATTATTCTCTCCTTCATGAAACTCAAAAGAAAGAAAAAGGACAAATTAGTAGAATTGTATGTACTGATAAAGCTTTGAAAATAAAGGCATACTGCTTCAGATGCTGAAGCGTCTAAAGACATTAATTACTTCTGGAGGCGAATACAAAAATATGAATTACCAGTCAATTAATTTCAATATGAATACATAATAATTATTGATAGATTGGTACAGGAAGGCATTGAAGAAAACAGTATTAAAAGTATTTAGCTGTTAACAATGAGAGAAAAAACTTTAGAAAACACAAAAAGATTTATACATGCAAAACAATTTTGGAAGTGGAATGAGATCCATTGGTCCACAAGTCATGGTTACTCCATAGTGTGATTTTATTGTGAAGATGCATTTTTATTTGCAGCATCAAAACAGTAAGAATGACTTATTGTTTAATTTCCTGCTCTTTGTTTTTTTTAAAACTGTGTTTGTGATTTTTCTATAATTATGTTATAGCTTATTTTTTTTTGTTTCTGAAGTAAATATTTTTCCTTTTTACCCTCCAAACTCTGCCATGTATTCTCCCTAACTTCTTAACTTAATGGTTATTTTTACTTTGATAAGAACATATATATTTCAGTATATATTTAAACATGATTGCTATACATGTGTGTGTAAGTATGTAAATATAATCTGAGTACATTTTACCATGATGTTCACTTTTCTTTGTATAAATATGATTTCAGGAATGATTACCTTTTTGAATAGTTATTTAGTGACTCATCTCTTTTAGGGTTTGATTCATCTTTGTTTAGAAGTAATTAAATACTGATAGCTATTCTTTTAGCAGTGGACATCATGCAGTAGCATTTTCCATGTTAGCATGTCGATGCTATACTTTAGTACACATCATGCTAGTTAGAGTCCTAAATTAGCTGCATTGGCCACCTTGATATTGGGACATCCATATTCTAAAAACCATACTCCCATAAATTTCTAGACTAATTACTGCATCAAATCATTAATCTGTCTAATGTACCATATAGGTGTTATATATGGTATATATAAAGAAAATCCCTAATGTTTGATTTACCAAATGAAGGCTCAGGAGCCAGACACTGTGGTGAAAGCCTACCAGCTCAGATAGGCTGAGAAACACCCAGGTGACCCTCTGACTCTACCTGTTTCCCAGAAGAAAAAAAAATCTGCTTCTCTTCTCCAAACTGTCTTAAATACCCTTCAACTCAAAAGTCACTCCTTTCCCTTTCCTGGGTTTTCTTATGTTCACTGCCTCTCAACTGGTTACTTTCTCTACCTCTTGACATTAGGTTGACTTTATTCAGTCTTTTTTAAAAAGTGTTAGGGCTGAGCTGCAATCTTGAGATTCGCAGTGTGTTCATGAGGAACGAAAATAGAATGATACAAATATAACATAATCTTTAAAAAGAGGTAATTTGTTTATTTATTTATTTATTTTACCTATTAATCATCCCATTCATTTACATCTCAGATGATATTTCACTTCCTGGTTACCCCCTCCACCAACCCTCCATCCCATGATATCCCACTTCCTGGTTGCTCCTCCACCAACCCCACATCCCACATCTGCCCTCCCTTTCCCTTTGCCTGTATGAGGGTGCTCCCCCACCCACCCACACTCTCCTGCCCCACTGCTCCAGCATCCCTCTATGCTGGGACATCAAACATCCCTGGCCCAAGGGCCTCTCCTCCCATTGCTGTCAGGAAAGGCCATGGATCCTTCCAGGTACACTCCTCAGTTGATGGTCTAGACTCTGGGAGAACTGGATGGTCAGGCCTGCCTATGTTTTTCTTCCACTGGGGTTGGAATCTCCCTCCACTCCGCAAGTCCTTCCGACAGCTCCCACACCAGGTTCTCTGAGCTCAGTCTGATCTTTGGCTTCAAGAATCCACATCTGCATTGGTCAGTTGCTGCACAGACCTCCCAAGGACTAGCCACTAGGCTCCTGTCAGCAAGCACCTCTTGACCACAGTAACAGTGTTGTGTTTTCTCAGAACACGTGAGAGATAAAGAGGCAATTTTAAAAACTTCAAAAAAGAAACAGAAAGCAAACTAAATCTTTAGATAAGTAATTCATTACATGATTATAAAGAATTTAAACTTTGCAAGACCATGTTTTATAAGATTGTTTTTATACGTCATTGTTTAGCACTCAGCTAGTCACAATTAAGTCAAGATAAATGGATAGTATGTTTGATTAAAATTTTATCATTTATGCATATAAAATTTAAATATTATAGTACTAATAATTTTAAATTTATACAAATCCAACAAGCATAGTGGTAAAGGAAAATGGAGAATAATAATCAGCAAGATCATTGCTAGTACCTCTAAAATAAAAACTAGAAACTACACGAGTTTTAGTATAGCATTTCTGTGCAAGAATTTTGAATGAAAAGGTCTGTATTTTAAAACAATGACACACAGAATAAGCATAAAATATCATTATAAATTTACAATCTGACTCCACAATAAAGTGACTTGGTGCTATTCATTTGTCACAAAACACCCATATCTCTTCTTGACTCATCTTTCACTCTCTGATCTTCTCTATACAGTGCTTCTATCACAGTACATAATAATATATTCACCATATACACCACATTTACCTGTTGGAATTTAGCCTTCACTGGAATTGAGAGTATTGGAGAAACCTAATAATACATACAGCACATTTAAAAAATTAGTGATGTGAGCGTTTGACCTTCTCCAGTCATTTTCCTTAAGGTATAAAAAAGAGAGAATCCTCTGCCAAGGAATCATGTGTAGGTTGAAAACACTGTTAGAATTTTCAACTATCCACACCTGGACACCATGGAATAATAAGGAACAAGAAGAAGCTTAAGTAAATGGAGAAATTGTTGAACACAATACAGTATTTACAAATAGATTTAAATAAATATATTATCACTTTTACCAAGAGCTACAAAGAAGAAAATAGTAAATTAGTAAATTATTTCTGGGTTTTCCTGCAATAATTACAATAATGTTAACATAAGCAATCTGGATTTTCTTGATTACAAAACAAATTACTGAATATTTTGTACTTTTAGGGCTTCTTCAAAGCATCAAGTGATAGTCCAGAGGATAAGAATGTATAGCACTTTCAGAAGACTGATACTAAATTCTGGTGACTCACAAAGGCCTAAAACACTATTTCCAAACAAAAGACATGTTACCATACTCTGGTATACATGGGCCACTTCACTCACATTTACATACCCATACAGGGACACATCATATAATAATGAAATAATAGAAATGAAGTATTTTGAAATCTGTTGGCTGTATGGCAATTGACACAATACTCATAATTTTATCTTTTTGTTGCTTTCTTTTAGGTTTTGTCATAGAATTGCTTTCTTCTTCATCTATCTTTAGATCACTCTGTGTTCTTTAAGACTACTTAAAATTACCTTCTCAATATTTTTAATAAAGTAATAATTTAATGACTTGTTCATTTTAAATCATAAGTAAATCAGTTAAAATCTTTTTACATATATGTTCATTGAGTATACAGTCATTAGGCATGCTTTTTAAGATAATTGAATGGTATAATTTGAGGCCAGCTCAATGTTTTCTTCTAAATTACTTACAAAACTAGATTAAAGCTATAGTGTATGTGACACATATCTACTATCATAAAGTCTGAGAGTTGCAAGTTAAAAGTTTGACAGCAATTTATCATGATTTCCAAGATGGCTAAATTGGGAAGAATTATCTCCAAAACTGACAAACAAACATTATTTCATCTTTACCCTTTCAGAGAAGATAAATATATTTTGGTTTTCCATTATTTACTTTCCTTAGTACAAATTTAGTATCATCATTAAAAATCTGTGCAACAGAACAATAATTATGAGTGAATTCTATAACCACTATACACTTAGAAATTTTCTCTAATAATTTATACAGGATTGATATCAACAATAGTGATACAAATGGATGACAGATTGCATAGGTAAATAGGTGATAGATGATAGAGATAAATATATAGATGGGAGGTAAATACAGCTAAATATACTATTGGTATAGATACAAATAAGGTATAAGAATAGGTATAGGTATAGCTGTAGGTGTAAACATATACACGATGGCTCAAATGTTCCAATACACATACAAATTCATAGCTAAATAAAATTAATTAGAGTTATAGTTATGTGTACATTTTTAAAGTGCTGGAAATATGATATCCTATAGATAGCTAGATAATGGCCTACATAAATTCCAATGACAGTTAAACAGAGCTTAGATGCAGGTATATACTACCTACTTCCTTTTAAAATAGCACTGGTTTTAGAGTACATTTTCAAGAATTTTAAGTAACAACACATTAATTTCTATAGTGTGTGCAATTGAATTCACTTCCAAAAGAGTAACAGAATTTTTTCTTTATTCACTTCCATGCTTGCATTTTTATCCTTTGATTTCTTGATGGTGGGTTAAGATGAAATCTCAGAAAAGTTTTAGTTTACATTTCTCTGACAGCTAATGATATTGATTACTTCTAAAAATATTGATATCATTTAGTATTTATTGTTTGAGAACTGTTTAAATCTGTAGTCCTTTTTTCAGTCTTTTGAACTTTGAGATATTTGTGCTTTTAACATGTTAATTTAACTGTAAGCTCTCTAGTAACCGAACTGTTTCTGTTGCTGTACAAAAGCAGGTATTTCATGAGGTTCTATTTGTCAATTGTGGGCCACATTTTCTAAGTGGTTTGAGACTTAGAAAGTTTACACAATGCAATGCAATCTCTCTCTTCTCAGCATTTTCAGAATCATGGGTTTTACATTCCATCTTTGCTTTATTTGCACTCCAATTTTCTACAGGACGAGAGTTAAGAATGTATTTTCTTTTTCTGTATTTACATATAAATTTTTCTCAATAGCATTTGTTGAAGATGTTTTCTTTCATTGTGTATGTAGTTTTGGAACTGTTGTTAAAAATAAAATAGCTGTAGTTACATATACTTGAAAATGTTCAGTAAATATGTTCTTCTTTTGAATCACAGCTGTCTATGAATGTATTTCTGTACCAGTACCATCCTGTTATTCTTACAAAGATTCTATAGAATATCTTGATATCTGTAATGCTCATGCAACCAGCATTATTTGTTTTGCTCAAGATCATTTTGGTTTTATATGGTTTTTTTCAATTTACATATAAATTTTGCTTCTATTTCTGTGAAAAACAGTTCAGTGATTTAGGTTGCAATTGCATTGAATGTGTTGATTTCCTTTTGTAGAATAGTTATTTTTAAATTATTAAGTTTACCAATCTGTGAGCTTGGAAGGTATTTCCTTCCTATAGCACCTTTCTCAATTTAATTGTTCAGAGTTCTAAACTCTTTTTTTTTGCAGAAGTCCTGCATCTTATTGGCTAGGTAAACTCCAAGGTATATTTTTACTATGTTTGAAGAGTTTGCCATAAACTGATAAACTGGTAATGAAAATATTTTGCACATTCTCACCATGATTTTAATCATCTATAAAAATAAGTAAAACTATGAAATATCTGAGTATACCAATGGAACTGGGAACAGAGGGAGAGTCACTATAAATGGATGTTAAGGTACAAAAAGCAACACACCTCACATTCTATTTCCTATGTTTAGTCTATCTTTGAATCTTTAGATTCAATATTTAACTTGGTATCCTTATAAAAACCAAGAAACTAAGGAAGGGTCATGACCTTGGAAGATCTATAAAGGGAAAGGAGATAGACCACCAATAACAAAAATAGAATGGGGAAAATACTGCAAGTAGAAAAGCTTAGACAGTAATAGAGATAGAAGAATTATGGTGAGGTGTAGAAAGAGTGAAAAACTGTTAACCAAAATAAAGATTTTTAAGAAAAAAATCATCTCTTTACTCTACAAAACATTTAAAAAATATAAGTCCAATTAGTGTTGCCCATGTGGATTTGAAATAATCCAATAAATTCTAACATATAAACAGAATACATTTAAAATGATATGTATATTTTATTACTACAATTACAAAATAACAATATACTTTGTAAATGATGTCTTGAAGTTATAAAACAGTTTTTTACATTATCATTCCAGTGATGATCACAGTATAATAACTCTCAGGTATGAATCTCTTTTTAGGTTGACCTGGGGGCATATCAGTTAGTGCATGGCATCTGTACTATTCTCTTTAAAATATATTAAACAAAACTAATTGAAAGTTTAAGTGCATGAATATTCATACATACAATAGACACATTTGTAATCAGATTTGAAATATTTGGGATTTTCATAATGGGCCACTGTGTGCAACTATCTCAATTATATCTGTGGAAGTTAAAAGTATTTTAATGCCATCTTCGAGTTCTCTCAGTCTTTGTTCTTGTATAATTGCCTATCTATTAGTCACCTTTTCAGACTGTGTTCCTGGTGATATTCAAATAGTTCCATTATCTTAGGTTAAGTGTGCCCTCCTATTGCTACTAATTATTATTGTTTACTTTATACAAGACTGTGTCTCTGTGTAACTATCCATTTTTTAAAGCAGAGGAGTAATTCACCTTATATAAGCTTAGAAACACAGAAATAAATAAAGTACCTTTAACCACTGGTCAATGATAAAACCTAAATGATAAAGTTCTTGGTTTTGTTCAAAAAATAAATATATGATATCTTCTAGGTAATAATGGTAACAGAATCATATTATAATATTAATATTTGATAGAAAATAACAAATGCAGCATTTTAAAAGGAAAAATATTTAATTTGATTTATATTTCTGATATTAAAGATAAACAATATAGTTATTTCTTATACAACAGCATAAATGTACAGCAATACTTAGACCAGCAAGAAAAAGAGAGTGACTGATTATATGATACATGTTTCTTTTTAGAAAAATTGTGTAGATAGGATATTTTTCCTGTTGTATTTCAAATCTTCAGAAAAAAATATTACATTTCTAATCTTCAGAATATGTCTCATATTCCAATATATATGTAAAGGGTAAGAAAACATATTGAACAATTTTAAAAACTGAAAATGAATGCCTTTAAACTGAAAGAATTTGTATCACACATCGATACATAATTCCACAAATACTTAGATGAATACAACTATTCTTTTTTTTAATTTTATTTTATTTTCTAAGTTTTATTTTCATTTACATTCAAAATCATTTCCCCTTTCCCGTTTCCTCCCTCCCCGACAGTCCCATAAGGCCCCTTCATGCACTCTTTTCCCCATTTAACCCCCTCTCGATTCTCTGTCCTGACATTACCCTACATCCAAGCTTTCCAGGACCAGGGATCTCTCCTTCCATCTTCTTGGAAATCTATTGATATGTGAATTGTGTCTAGGGTATTCTGAGATTCTGGGTTAGTATCACCTTATCAGTGACTGCATACCATGTGTGTTCTTTTGGGATTGGGCTACCTCACTAAGGATGATATTTTCTACTTCTGACCATTTCCCTATGAATTTCGTGAATTCATTGTTTTTAAATGCAGAGAAGTATTCCATTGTGTAAATATACCACATCTTCTAAATCCATTCCTCCGTTGAGGGACATCTGGGTTCTTTCCAGCTTCTGGCTATTATAAATAAGGCTGCTATGAACATAGTGGAGCATGTGTCCTTATTGCATGCAGGGAAAGCCTCTGGGTATATGCCCAGGAGTGGTATAGACAGATCCTCCAGGAGTGTCATGCCCAGTTTTCTGAGGAACCGCCAGACTGCTTTCCAGAGTGGTTATACCAGCTTGCAATTCCACCAACAGTGGAGGAGTGTTCCTCTTTCTCCACATCCTCGCCAACAACTGCTGTCTCCTGTGTTTTTGATCTTAGCCATTCTGATTGGTGTGAGATGGAATCTCAGGGTTGCTTTGATTTGCATTTCCCTAATGACTAAGGATGATGAACCTCTCTTTAGGTGCTTCTCATCCATTAGATATTCTTCAGGTGAGAACTCTTTGTTTAGCTCTGTACCCCATTTTTAATAGGGTTACTTGCCTTTCTGGAGTTTAACTTCTTGAGTTCTTTGTATATCTTGGATATTATCCCTCTGTCGGATGTAGGGTTGGTAAAGATCATTTCCCAGTTAGTTGGTTGCCACTTTGTCTTTTTGAGAGTGTCTTTTGCCTTGCAAAAACTTTGTAATTTAATGAGGTCCCGTTTGTCAATTCTTGATCTTAGAGCATGAGCTATTGGAGTTCTATTCAGGAAATTCTCCCCTGTGCCCATATGTTCAAGGTTCTTCCCTAGTTTCCTTTCTATTCGTTTTAGTGTGTCTGGTTTTATGTGGAGGTCCTTGATCCACATGGAATTGAGATTAGTGCAAGGAGATAAGAATGGGTCAATTTGCATTCTTCTGCATGTTGACCGCCAGCTGAGCCAGCACCATTTGTTGAAAAGGCTATCTTTTTTCCACTGGATGGTTTTGGCTCCTTTGTCAAAGATCAAGTAACCATAGGAGTGTGGATTCATTTCTGCGTCTTCAATTCTGTTCCATTGATCTACATGCCTGTCACTGTACCAATATCATGCGGTTTTTAACACTATTGCTCTGTAGTACAGCTTGAGGTCCCGGATACTGATTCCCCCAGAGGTTCTTTTACTCCTGAGAGTAGTTTTAGCTATTCTGGGTTTTCTGTTATTCCAGATGAATTTTTGAATTGCTCTTTCTAACTCTATGAAGAATTGAGTTGGGATTTTGATGGAGATTGCATTGAATCTGTATATTGCTTTTGGCAAGATGGTTATTTTTACTATATTAATCCTGCCAATCCATGAGCATGTCAGATTTTTCCATCTTCTGAGGTCTTCTTCAATTTCTTTCTTCAGAGACTTGAAGTTCTTGTCATACAGATCTTTCACTTGTTCGGTTAGAGTCACACCAAGATACTTTATATGGTTTGTGGCTATAGTGAAGCGTATCATTTCTCTTACTTCTTTCTCAGCCTGCTTATCCTTTGAGTATAGGAAGGCTACTGACTTGCTTGAGTTGATTTTGTATCCGGCCAGTTTGCTGAAGGTGTTTATCAGCTGTAGGAGTTCTCTGGTGGAGTTCTTTGGGTCGCTTAAGTATACTATCATATCGTCTACAAATAGTGATAGTTTGACTTCTTCCTTTCCAATTTGTATCCCTTCGACCTCTTTTTGTTGTCTAATTGCTCTAACTAGAAATTCAAGTACTATATTGAAAAGATATGGAGAGAGAAGGAAGCCTTGTCTAGTCGCTGATTTTAGTGGGATTGCTTCAAGTTTCTCTCCATTTAGATTGATGTTGGCTACCAGTTTGCTGTAAACTGCTTTTAGTATGTTTAGATATGGGCCTCGAATTCCTGATCTTTGTAAGACCTTTAGAATGAAAGGATACTAAATTTTGTCAAATGGTTTCTCAGCATCTAATGAGATGACCATGTGGGGTTTTTTTTTGAGATTGTTTATATAGTGGATTACGTTGATGGACTTCCTTATATTGAACTATCCCTGCATCCCTGGGATGAAGCCTACTTGATCGTAGTGAACGACCGTTTTGATGTGTTCTTGGATTCGGTTGGCAAGAATTATATTAAGTATTTTTGCATCGATATTTTTAAGAGAGATTGGCCTGAGATTCTCTTTCTTTGTCGGATCTTTGTGTGCTTTTGGTATTAGCGTAATTGTGGCTTCATAGAACGAGTTGGGTAGTGTACCTTCTTTTTCTATTTTGTGGAACAGTTTGAAGAGTATTGGTGTTAGGTCTTCTTTGAAGGTCTGATAGAATTCTGCACTAAAACCATCTGGACCTGTGCTTTTTTTGGTTGGAAGACTTCCAATGACTACTTCTATTTCTTCAGGGGTTATAGGATGGTTTAGATGGTCTATTTGATCCTGATTTAATTTTGGTATTTGGTATCTGTCTAGGAAATTGTCCATTTCCTAGAGATTTTCTAGTTGTGTTGAGTACAGGTTTTTGTAGCAGGATCTGATGATTTTTTTGAATTTCCTCAGTTTCTGTTGTTATCTCTCCCTTTTCGTTTCTGATTTTATTAATTTGGATACTGTCTCTGTGCCCTCTGGTTAGTCTGGCTAAGGGCTTATCTATCTTGTTGATTTTCTCAAAGAACCAACTCCTCAGTTTGTTGATTCTTTGTATGGTTTTATTTGTTTCTACTTGATTGATTTCAGCCCTGAGTTTGATGATTTCCGACCTTCTACTCCTCTTGGGTGTATTTGCTTCTTTTTGTTCCATGGCTTTCAGGTGTCCCATTAAGCTATTAGTGTATGCTGTCTCCCGTTTCTTTTTGGCAGCACTCAGGGCTATGAATTTTCCTCTTAGCACTGCTTTCATTGTGTCCCATAAATAGGGTATGTTGTGCCTTCATTTTCATTAACCTTCAAAAGTCTTTGATTTCTTTCTTTATTTCCACCTTGACCAAGTTATCATTGAGTAGAACATTGTTCAGTCTCCATGTGCATGTGGGTTTTCTGTTGTTTTTGTTGCCATTGAAGACCACCCTTATTCCATAGTGTTCTGATAGGAGGCATGGGATTAGTTCTATCTTCTTATATCTGTTGAGGTCTGATTTATGACCAATTATATGGTCAATTTTGGAGAAGGTACCATGAGGGGCTGAGAAGAAGGTGTATTCTTTAGCTCTAGGATGAAATGTTCTATATATATATATATATATATATATATATATATATATATATATATATATGTTAGTTCCATTTGGTTCAAGGCTTCAATTAGTTTCACTGTGTCCCTGTTTAGTTTCTGCTTTCCTGAACGATCCATTTCAGAGAGTGGGGTGTTGAAGTCACCCACTATTATTATGTGAGGTGCGATGTGCGCTTTGTGCTTTAGTAACGTTTCTTTTACGAATGAGGTTGCATGTGCATTTGGAGCATAGATATTCTGAATTGAGAGTTCTTGATGGTGGATTTTTCCCTTGATCAGTATGTAGTGTCCTTCTATGTCTTTTTTTGATGACTTTAGGTTGAAAGTCAATTTTATCTGATATTAGGATGGCTACTCCGGCTCGTTTCTTGGGGCCATTTGCTTGTAAAATTGTTTTCCAGACTGGGTCCTGTTTACGTATCCAGTTTGTTAGTCTATGTCTTTTTATTGGGGAATTGAGATCATTGATATTAAGAGAGATTAAGGCATTGTGATTATTGCCACCTGCCATTCTTGACGCTATCTTTATATTTGAGTGGTTATCTACTTTTGGGTTTGTAGCAAGAAGGTTACTATCTCATTTTTTCCAGGGTGTTGTTTCTCTCCCTGTATTGGCCGTTTCCAACTATTATCCTTTGCAGGGCTGGGTTTGTGGAAAGATATTGTGAAAATTTGGTTTTATCATGGAATATTTTGGTCTCTTCATTTATGGTGATTGAGAGTTTTGCTGGGTATAGTATTCTAGGCTGGCATTTGTACTCTCTAAGTGTCTGCATGAGATCTGCCCAGGATCGTCTGGTTTTCATTGTCTCTGGTGAGAACTCTGATGTGATTCGGATAGGTCTTCCTTTGTATGTTACTTGGCCCTTTTCTCTTACTGCTTTTAATATTCTTTCTTTGTTTAGTACATTTGGTGTTTTGATTATTATGTGACTGAAGGTATTTCTGTTCTGGTCCAGTCTATTTGGAGTTCTGTAGGTTTCTTCTACATTCATCGGCATCTCTCTCTTTAGGTTAGGGAAGTTTTCCTCCATAATTTTTTTGAAGATGTTTGCTGGCCCTTTAAGTTGCAAATCTTCACTCTCATCTCTACCTATAATCCTTAGGTTTGGTCTTCTCATTGTGTCCTTGATTTCCAGGATGTTTTGAGTTACACGTTTTTTGCATTTTGCATTTTCTTTGACTATTCTGTCGATGCTTTCTATGGTATCTTCAGCACCTGAGATTCTTTCTTCCATCTCTTGTATTCTATTGTTGATGTTTGCATCTATGACTCCTGATTTCTTCCCAAGGTTTTCTATCTCCAAAGTTGTCTCCCTTTGTGATTTCTTAGTTGTTTCTACTTCCTTTTTTAGTTCCTGGATGAATTTGCTGAGATCCTTCACTTGTTTGTTTGTATTTTCCTGTATTTCTTTAAGGTATTTTTACATTACCTCTTTCAGGATTTCTGCCTGTTGACCCAAGTTCTCCAGTATTTCTCTAAGCGATTTTTGTGTTTCCTCCTCATGGTCTTCCATCTGTTGATCCATCGTCTCCTGCATTTCTTTAAGCAATTCTCGTATTTCCTTTGTAAGGGCATCTATCCGTTGATTCATTTCTTTTATTTTTTTTAATTTTATTTTATTTTCTAAGGTTTTTTTTAATTTATATTCAAAATCATTTCCCCTTTCCTGTTTCCTCCCTCCCCGAAAGTCCCATAAGCCCCCTTCCCTCCCTCTCTTCCCCATTCAACCCCCTCTCTCTTCTCTGTCCTGGCATTCCTCTACATCCAGTCTTTCCAGGACCAGGCGTCTCTCCTTCCATCTTCTTGGAAATCTCTTGATATGCGTTGATTCATTTCTTTAAGCAATTTTTGTGTTGCCTCCTTATGGGCATCCGTCTGTTGACCCATATTCTTCTGCATTTCTTTATGCAATTTTTGTGATTCCTTTGGAAGTGCATCTACCCCTTGATTCATTTCTTTAAGCGATTTTTGTGTTGTCTCCTTGTGGGCCTCCATCTGTTGATCCATGTTCTCCTGCATTTCTCTAAGCGATTTTTGTGTTTTTTTTGTAAGGACTTCTAACCGTTGATTCATGGTCTCCTGTAATTCTTTATTAGATTTATTTGTGTCCTTCTTGTGATCCTCTAATAGCATCATGAGAAGTGATTTTAAAGCCAGATCTTGTCTTTTGGGTGTGGTGGGGTATCCAGGACTTGCTGCTGTTGGAGAGTTGGGTTCGGATGGTGCCTTATTACTTTGATTTCTGTTAGTAATGTTCCTACGTTTGCCTTTTGCCATCTGGTTGCCTCTGGTGTTAGTTGATCGTGTTGTCACTGGCTGTTGGTTGGATCTCCTGTGAGCCTGCAAAGCTATTTCTGGCCCCCCTGGATTACCGGGATTCCCCTGGCAAAGATTTCTGGGGCCTGCCCTGCTCCTGAGTGACTTTGGAGCCCTGATGAGCCTTGCCCCAAGTGATGTTATATTGGGGAGTCCCTACACATCCGAAGGCTCAGCATAGTGGATTCCCGATGCAGAGTTCGCCAAAGCGAGGCTGGTAGGCTCTTGCCCCATGCAGGGGTGTGTGATCTCTCACGGGGGGGGGGGAGGAGGCATCCCTCTACAAGGCAGAAGTCCCACAGCAGAGCTGGCATGCTGGTTACTGCAGATCTGCCCAGCTCTTGGGAGCAGGGTACACACAAGCTTCCTGAGACCCAAGTGATATTATGCCTGTCTGTCTCTGAGCCTGGCGGTCCCATCTACCTGGCCACTGGAGCAAAGATGGTGGAGTGCACTCTGCACTCTCTCGGTGGTACAGGTCACCCTGCAGAGGGGATGGCCCACAGCAGAGCTGGTGCCCAGACAACTACAGCCCTGTCCCATTCTTGCGAGCAGACGGAAGCCCCAACAGGCCGTGTCCCAAGCGATGTTATATTGGGAAGAACCTGGGGACCTGTCTCCTCAGTGCAGAGGTTGCCAAAGGGCGAATACCACTATTCTTTGTTTGAGTCTTTGATCTAGTCTTTGATCTAGTCCCATTTACTTTAAAGCTTGTTTTTCTGGTAGACTTGTTACTATTATTATTATTATTATTATTACTGCTATTATTATTATTGTTATTATTATTATTTCCTTTTGTTGGAGACACCTCAACATTAGACTCGACATGCCTGGGACCACTGACGACAAGGAAGAAAAACTTGCCTGAGGTACTGTGTTTCAGAGTACAAGGCTATGACTTCCTGTGGACCCGAGTATGAGTACTGAGGGGCCCCAATGCCTGCTTCTTTGTAACAAACACCTCATGATGTCATTTTTGCAACTATTCTTAGTACTTATCATTCTCCTTATCTATTTACTGTTCCTTCTCTTTCCTCCTTTCTTGATGAAAACGGTATGTGATGATCTGTCTAGATCTCGTGGGATCCCGGTTGATATTCAAGAACTAGATGTTACTGATAATATTAAAATGAATAGTGTTCATGAATTCAAGAGAAATGTGTTATAGTTAATTGCTGGATGTGGAAATTAAAGTAACCTAGAGCTCTGGGCAAATGAGTAAATCTTCAGCAGTTCCCCGAGTCTTAGTCTCTTTTCTGCATAATAAAAAATGGGACATTTTTATTAAGAAACTGAGGTTGGAATAATATACAGATATTTCCCAGAAAGTCAGCAATGTGTCCCTTGACATCGATGGTAGCAGCCCCCTATTAATTCTCTATACAGATCAAGTGAGGATGTTTTTGTAAAGAGATGGGGTCTGGAAGATTGCATGTTTAGCAGTAAGACCTTAGCAGTTAGACCTCCTGTTTGCTCTTTTATGAAACAGTAGTATCTCACACATGTCTGAAAGATATTGACCTTGTCATTGCAATACTGCTGCACCTGACCTCACCAGAGACTTGTGGGTAGTTCCTGGTGAGCCCAAGTCACAAGGTGAAATTCTACACTTCCCCTCCCCCAAACAACCCCCTCCGCCAACAAAAAGTGAAACACTGAAAAACAAGCTTCTTGAATTCACAGTAATATCAACTCACAGGACCCAAGTTCAGTCAGTAGAACCTATACCAAGTGGCTCAATATCTCCTGTAATTATAAGTGCCAGGCATCTCTTCTTGCCTCTGTGGGATTACAGAACACACACACAACACTCACAAACACATGCAAACATGAACAATAAAACCTTTCTAATTTATGAAAAGGATTTTATTATGTTTAAATTAGCATGTCCAGGTAAACTGCATTATACTGATAAATGCAAATAGACATAGTATTGAGATATTATTTTAGTAAATTCTATTATTTAAGATAATTTACAATAGCTTAACCAATAGCTAACTCTAATTATCATACTCTAATAAATAAGAAACAATACAGGCAAAAGAACCTATGAAATTCTTAATAACTGTTTTACAGTTATTTAAAGAAAGTCTATAATGAGTTACTCTTTAGGCTTACATATTATTTTAGAGAATGAATTGCTCTTAGAAATAGGCATAACAATATCACAGAGAAATTGAAACAAAGGTACTAAAGATACAAAAGCTACAAATATTGCAACCATTATGATCAAAATACTAAACTATATGGAGGAAATCTCTCGGTGATTTTGACTATTTAATTCTAATTATATACAGTCATGAAAATTCAAAATTGCAACAAGTAATTAATATAATAATAATAAAATAATAATAATAATAATAATAATAATAATAATAATATGCAATTGGTGGTGGCAATGAAGTTGATTTTGCTATGGGCTTTCAGTTTTTGAAAGTTCAATTAAATTTAAAATAAGACCTTATTTTCAAACAATGATTTTTATAAAATAAATGAGGATTACATTTAATTACTTTTTCCCTTCTTCAAGATAAATGAACAAATTTTAGCAATAATAAATCTGTCATCAGCTCACTAAAATTTGTTATAGATTCTTTTTTTTCTGCTTCATTTCTGTTTTCTGAATTAACCTTGATGTCATGTGTTGTGTTAGGAAAGTTTATTGCTCAAAGTCACATTTGATTTGATTCAGGACAGAACCAGTCACACAAGTCTCTGCTTAATATAATTATAAATTGTATTCATAAAATAAGACAATGTAAAGGTCATTTGTATTACTGGTAACGGGACTTTTAAAGCTGCTTAGGGTTAACTCAACACCTGACACTTGGGAAAATTTGGGGCACTTAGGACAGGTGAAGTCACCTACACTTGGGACATTTTTACTAATTGTTCCCAATTTCTACATAAAATGTAATTGAGTCATTCATTCCTGAACTTAGAGAATATTTGTTGTCTATCTCTCCCAAAGATTTACAAAATGATGAAGGTCTTTAAACTTATCAATGGAAATTCAGATCTAGTAAAGTTTGTTTTCTCAAACTGTACACCTTCCTTCCTGTGAGAATCATAGTCTAATACTTTACTCATAATAATAAAAATAATATAACTTCGTTTTTAATTTTCTTAGTAGTTGGACCTACCATTCATTTTATTGTAAATTTTAGTTTGTAGATGTATTGTTTTTTCTCCTTTAAATCATTCTTTTTTATGAATTAATCTATTTATTTTTTACACCCTATATTTTACTGCCCCCCCACACCTTTGTCCACCCTCTGAGTGTTCCACGTCCTGTATCGCCTCCCCTTGCCCCTGTCTCCACATGGATGTCCCCACCCTCACCCCACCTGACCTAAATTCCCTGGGGTCTCCAGTTTCTTGAAGGTTATGTACATCAACTCTGAACGAACACAGACCCGGCAGTCTTCTACTGTATGTGTGTTGGGGACCTCATATCAGCAGCAGCTATATGTTGCCTGTTTGGTGATCCAGTGTTTGAGGGATCTCGGGGTTCCTGATTAAATGAGCCTGCTGGTCTTCCTATAGGATTGCCCTTCTCTTCAGCTTCTTTCAACCTTCCCTAATCCCATAGGGGATCAGGTGCTTCTGTCCATTGGTTGGGTGCAAATATCTGCATCTGACTCTTTCAGCAGCATGTTGCATCTTCTGGAGTATGGTCATGCTTGGACCCTTTTTGTGATTGCTTCATAGCCTCAGTAACAGTGTCAGGATTTGGGATCTCCCCTTGAGCTGGATCCCACTTTGGGCCTGTCACTGGACCTTCTTTTTTCTCAGGCTCCTCTCCATTTCCGTCCCTGTAATTCTTCAAGAGAGGCCCAATTATGTGTCAGAATTGTGGCTGTGGGATGGCCCCTCCTCGCTCATTTGATGCCTTGTCTTCCTGCTGGAGGTGGGCCCTACAAGTTCCCTCTCCCTACTGTCAGGCATTTCAACTAAGGTCCCTCCCTTTGAGTCCTGAGAGTTTCTCACCTCCCAGGTCCTTGGTATATTTTGGAGGGTCTCCCCAACCTCCTATCTCTCGAGGTTGCCTGTTTACATTCTTTCTGCTGGCCCTCAGGGCTTCAGTCCTTTTCCCTCACTCAATACCAGATCATGTTCCCCTCTCCCCCCACTCCCTTCCCACTGTTCCATTTTCCCTCTCAGGTTCCTTCCTCCTTCCCCATTTGTAATTCATTTGTTCTCCCTCCCAAGTGGAACTAAGATGTCCTCACTTGGTCACTTCAGCTTGTTGACCTTTATGAGTTCTGTAGACTGTATCTTGGCTACTCTGTACTTTTTAACATTCACTAATTAGTGAGAACATACAATGCATCTCCTTTTGGGTCTGAGTTACCTCACTCAGGATGATATATTCTAGTTCCATCCATTTGACTGAAAAGCTCAGGATGTCCTCATTCTTAATATTCCATTGTGTAAATGAACCACATTTTCTGTAGCAATTTTTCTGTTGTGGTACACCTGGGTTGTTTCCAGCTTCTGGCTATCACAAATAAGGCCACTATGAATATAGTGGAGCATGTGCCTCTGTGGCATGGTGGGCCATCTGTACCCAAGAATGGTATAGCTGGGTCTTCAGGTAGATCTAGTTCCAATTTCCTGAGGAACCTCCAGATTGATTTCCAAAGTGATTGTACAAGTTTACAATCCCACCAAAAATGGAGGAGTATTCCTCTTTCTCCACATACTCTCCAACATGTGTTTTTACCTGTGGTTTTGATCTTATTAGATATTCTGATTGGTGTAAGGTAGAATCTCAGGGTCATTTTGATTTGCATTTCCCTGATCACTAAGGACTTTAAACATTTCTTTAGGTGCTTCTCAGTCATTCTTTTTTTCAACACATGGATTTTTACTATTTTGATGAAACATTTCATATATATATATATATATATATATATATATATATATACATATATATTAGGTTTTGATCAAGCATACCCATTATTTTCTTCATTTTCATTGCACACCTAACTGTATTAGTACATCAACAATATTTCTTCTCAATTGTATGTGTTCTTTCTATCTATCTATCTATCTATCTATCTATCTATCTATCTATCTACCTATCTATTTATCTTTCCATTGCTAAGCCAGTGTCTTGTTTTAGTGAAAATAAAAATATAACAACAAAACATACTCTTCCTGTATTCACAAAATGTTCAATTTAAGCCACAAGATACTTGGAAAATGGTATACATAATTTGTTTGTATTAATATGTTTTTGTGTGCCAGTATGTGGTTTGCTTGAATGTGAAAAGTAACTTGTAATCCAAAGCCATATTATCAGGTAAACTTTTGTAGCTGTTTCAAATTATTGACCATTAGTAATTAATTCTATGTATTAATTCCATTGTAAAATATGTAAATGTATTATACACATTGAAGTATTCTTGAGGATTAATTATATATTTCTTTTAACTAGTTCGGACTATATTGGAAAGCAGCAAATACAAATATTACTTAAATGGGTAAAGTTAAAGCATACATACTACGTACATATATAATTTCATTTTTACTCATGTATAATGATATTCGAATTATATATACAAGTATTCAAAATTTATATACACTTAACACATGTTTTGTTAAATATATACTTGTTTTGTTAATATATACTTATATTAACAAAAGTATATATTTCTCATTAATGTATTTATTTATTCACTATTAATCACAGTGGCAGCAGTCCTTTCCTCCAAGTTCTTCCCTCATATATTCCATGACCTCATTCACTCTCCCCTTGTGTGGGAACTTACCCAGGCATATAAAATTTGTTCAGGACTAGGCCCAACCTCTCCCACTGAGGCTAGACACGGAAGCCCAGTTAGGGAAACATATCCATAGGCAGGCAACAGAGTTTAGGATAGTCCCTGCTCCAGTTGCTGAGGGGGGGAGGCACATAGAAACGAAGCTGTGTTTTGGTACATGTATGTACAGGTGTCTTAAGTCCCGCCCATGCTTATGCTTTGGTTGTTTATTCAATCTTTGGGAACTCCAAAGAGTCCAGGTTAGATGACTCAGTTGGTCTTCCTGTGGAGTCCCTATCCTCTCTGTGTTCTTCACTCCTTTCCCAACTACCACAAGACTTCCTGAGTTCCATCTAATGTTTGGCAGTGGGTCCTTCGGCATCTGTTCCAGTGGAATCTTAGAGGACAGTCATAATAGTTATAATAGGCTATTGTACGCAAACCTAACAGTATCATTAATAATGCAGTGATTATGGGTCTAAGTACTGAAGGCTGTTTGCTGAGACCTCCGGCCCAGCCAGAAGGGAGGATTCAAGCTAAGGGGAAAGGGCTTGATCAGGGAGGCAGAAGTGCCTCTGCTGCCTCTGCTGCTGCGCTAGTGCCACCCCTACAGCCTCTGATGTTCTGAGAGGTTGCACTGGTTGTGCTGAGGTGAGAGGGGCTGAGCTGAGCTGGCAGAGGGCTGGCTAGAAAGTGAGCAGAATGCAGGGGAGCTTCTGGTGGTTAAAGCTCCTGGAATGTTTTCTTTTCTCAGGCAGTTTTACAGTTCTCGTGACAGATGCTATCAGAAGATAGAGTAATTCTAACACACCTTCATTCCTTCTGGATAAGATCTTATATACCGTTTTGGGGTGGGTTAAATCTGACAGCAGATGTTTCCTATTGGCTTGACTTGAGATGCCTCATTTACATGAGGAGGGACTTGTGAGCATTGCCCCTATGATGGCCTCAATTCTCACCGTGGTGGTGGTGGAGGGGAGGGGGTGCTGTGACTATATTACAGGGACCTGGAGTCAGAAGCAGGTGAAGTTCCTACTCTCCCTTCAGGGTCTCTGGGGCTTCAATTCCTAGCTCGACCTTACCAGGCTTCCACTCATAGTCCACCACCATACAAGGGATTGGTCTCAAACTGGGCCAGTCATTTGTTGTCCATTATAACCTTAGTGTCTATTCCACCTTTGTTCTTGCATTTCTTATAGGCAGGACAAGTTTTGATGGAAGGTTTTGTGGGTGGGTTGATGTCCTTATGCTTCCACTAGAAATCCTGCCTGTCTACAGGTGTGGCCACTTCAGGACATTTTTTAACTGTGGTTTTGAGTTAGTGTTTTCAATGTGTGCATTGTTGGCTTGGAACATTTAGTGTATTGTGTGTACCCTATCAATAACTACATCTGTGAGGAAAAAAGCAAAACTGACTCTTCCTCTACCACCTATCAATCACAAGTATCTCTTCCTCTAGGAGTGGAAATTCCTGTCTTGTTGCAGGAAATATTAAAAAACGAGCCCACCAACTCTCCGAGGTGCTGGATCATGCTCCTGCACTCCTGTCATCCTGCCAACTCTCTGATCATGACAGACCACATGGCTACCACCACACCATCTCTCTAGGGTGGGGTGGGGCGAGTTCCTTTCACTACCACACACCCCATGGTGTGACTCTTAAAGCTTAATTAACCAATCAGATTTATGTATCAATAGCATCACAATTTACAAGATGCCAATATAATAATTTCACAGCCAATTGATAGTGATAAAAGCTTTTCCCAATATGTCTAACCTTGTCTAATCATAGCTACTTGTGGCTGGAAAACACCATGTGGGTACACATCATCAACCATCTTCCTTCCTCCTCCCACCCTGAGATGATCCTCTTTCCTAGACCTTAGCTCTGCCTCACTTTACCTGTTCAATCGCAGGCCTCCCACTGTGGAAAATCCTGCAACATTGTCTTCCTCCATTTTTGTGCTTGAATTTTATATGGCTTGATCATGTGTAGGTCTCATGCATACAGTCTCAGCTGTGGTGTCTTCTTATGTAACAGCTATGTTCTTTCCAGAAAACTCCATTTCAGTGTAGGCATCCACTGCCTCTAACATTTTTTTACCCTTGCTTCTATTATGATTCCTTAGACTTTGGAGGGAGTGTGATATAGATGTTGTATTTAGAGCTTAACATTCTATAATATTGCTTTTATCTACAAGTTGACCAGTTCTTTTAATATGCTCCTTAATCAGAAAATTTTGACTCCAGTCATTTACCAAATAATCTCAGCATTTTTTTTAATTTTTAAAGATTATATATTTATTTTATGTAAGTTCAACTTTCTTGACATCTAAAGGATATTTCAACAGTTCTAAAGCCCTGAATCATCATCATCTTCTCCTTCTCTTCCTCCTCCTTCTTCTTCTTTCTTCTATTCTTCTTTTTACTCTTCTTCCCCCTTCTCCTCCTCCTCCTCATCCTCCTCATTCTTCTTCTTTGTCCTAACTCTTCTAACTTGGATTAAAGATCAAATTAATTTAACTTGTATTTCGTTTATTAATGGTCAATAGGAACTTCTTTCACTTAAGAGTAAACCTTAATATTCTCTAAAAGAAAAACCTAGAGGAAGTTTTTCCAATCATTTTATGAAGATTTATTCATAAAGTCACCACAGAACCATTTGTATAATGACTTATAAGTGTGTCACATTGTAACCTAAAAACTGTAACAGTCACTGTGAAGAGTACTGTGAAGAGTTAGAGAGAAGTAGTATATTAGAATGATATCTGAAATTTGAAACTAATTGCTAGACATTTCTCTTATTTGATATGCCCCCTAATGATAATTTTAAACACTAAAGTAATGATAAGTGAGCATGTAAGCATGAATGGATATGTGTTAATAAAAATATATATGACCTTTTTAAAACATAGAGTTGATCTTAAGTTTTCCATGACTATTTGAATAAGGTATAATTTCAATAACTTTTGGTTTTTCAGGGCTATGTTTCTATTTCCTGATTCAAAAATATTCCAAAATTAAAAAAAAAATCTTTCATGAATACACTTTTATATTTTAATTTTTAGAATTACTATTTAATTCAATTCATTAATTTAATTTAATTTCATTGACTTATCTGAAGACAAAATATTCAAATTTTTGTAAATAGATTTTAGAAATTGTTAGCTTTATAAAGCAGGTGTTGACACAGGAAAATGAATGCTAAACCCTTCTATGTATACCCATAGGTTTCTTAGGCTACTTTCATTCAGCTGTGATTAAAATTAAACATTAAAACAGTGATTAACTTGCTTCAATTATTTCAATTTATGGGTGTTTTCAAGAAATTGTTAGAGTGTTTACAGATAAAAGAATGTTATGTGACCAAAAGTGAAATAAACAAGGAAATTAATCAGCAAGGTGGGCAAGTTATTTTCATATTTTTCTTTACAGAAACTAATATTTTATTTCAATAATGATTTTATATTTTATATAAGCATGACAGGTGTATATTAAAATAGGATGAGAGCATATCACCCTTTTGTATGTATACAAAGAAATAATTATTCTTTTGCAGAGATTTGAACTAGGATTGTAGCATAATATATACTATGGACTACAAATAATGGTTGAAATGAGTTAGATATAACAATGACAAACATTTTAAAATAAGAGCTAAATTTTGCCTTTTAAATTTGAGTTTTATAAAGGCTTTCATATAACAATAAGTTGAAACACTGGATCATTTTACAAAACAGAAACATAAATTGATGACTCCTTTTTAAAGAGCAGATACTTAGTAAGCCACAAAATGGATATAATTGATTATAGATAATGATTTCATCCCTCTATGAAAATAGACTGAAGTTTATTACTCTCTGTTAATGTGCCAGTATAAAGCAGACTTAGGTAATTACACTTTGAGTATTTTATCTTTGAGTTATTAAACCTGTCTCTCCCTCCCTACACGCTAATGCTAAAGGTTAATGGCAATGTTCTATTTTATACTGTGCTTTGCTTCATTTAAAGCAGTGATGCATTACTTTCATTAAAGCATAAAGCAAAAGAACTGGAGAAAAAAATAACATCTACATTTAAAGCAAAATAAAATTACATTTATATATTAGTTTTTGTTGGGTTTATATAAGAATATGATGTAGTTGTCATGATGGTTTTGCTCTAATAAGAAAACCCTAAATAACATTGTGTTGTTTTCAAAGCAATAATTAAGGCATGTTTTACATATAAATAAATACCTGATAAAATATATCAGATGAATATATCAGAGGAAATAACTTTTAATGTCCTCTTTTACTTTGGAGTTGTGCCTTTAATCATTTCAAGGGGACCCATTTCTTAGTAAATAGATTACTGGTGATTATACAGGAACATATTGCAACCTAGTTGTGGTATGTTTATGCTTCACTTAAAACTACTGACATTTAAGTTAATTCCATTTTTTTCATAGAATAACGGTATAAAATCTATTACTATTAGTTTTATTCCTTTCTCTATGTCTTAATTAAGGTTTTACTGCTGTGAATAGGTAATTTGACTAAAGAACCTCTTATAAATGAAAACATATATTTGTGGATTCCTTGAAGTTTCAGAGATTTATTCATTTTCTTCATAGCAGTGAGTGAGGTGGCATGCAGGTAGACATGGTGCTGGAGAAGTAGTAATTAAGGGGTTTAAGTTCAGATAAATAGGAAGCAAATAGAATGGGAGAGAGAGAGACACTAGACCAGGTTTGAACTTTGAAACTTAAAAGCCTACCCACAGTGACACACTTTCTCCAACAAGGCCATACATACAGTAACAAGGCCACACCTCCTATTCCCTCTCAAGTAGTGCCCTCCCTAAAGACTAGCCATTCAAATATATGAGCATATGGGGCCATTTATTCACCTCATCACATTCCACCACTCTCTGGCTCCCATAGGATTGTATCCACATGCTTTTATTACAACTTCAAAAATCCCCATAATCTATAATAGTCTCAAAACTGTTTAAAAGTACAAAGTATACAGTGTGTAAAGTCCAAAGTTCAGAGTCTCTTCCAAGATTCAGGGCAATCTCTTAATTATAACCCCTGTAAATTCAAAATCAAAGAGCAGATTACATATTTCCAATATACATCACCAAAATATTAATTGCTGAAGAAAGTGCAGAGAAAAAAGCATAATTAGGAAATACTGAACCAAAGCAATATTATAAACGTCCAGGTCAAACTCCAAATTCTACATCTCCACGTTTGATGCCAAAGTGCTCTTCAGTTTTCCAACTCCTTCCAGCTTTGTTGCCTGTAACAAACTTCTGAGTCTTGGACTCTTTTCACACCTAGCCTGCAACTTTCCTTGACAGGTGTCTTAGGGTTTTTATTGATGTGACAGCAGTTCCTCAACTGAGACTCATTCTACTCTAACAACTCTAGCTTGTGTAAAGGTGACATCCAAAACCAGGCAGTATACACAGGTGTCCACAACCTTGGCATCTTGGAGTCACCAACGCAATCTAGGAATCATCTACATAGTGTCACATAATGGTCTTTCTGAGTCTCTATGCAGGAATATACCTGATACATTATGTTTTCTTAGCACAGGAGTGTGATTCCAGAACATATTTCTTGTCTCATTGACTCTAAAACTAGAACCACATGACTAAAGATGCATAGTTCTGCTTGCTGGGACTTGAACTTAACCCTTGTTCAATTACATTATCACAAATTTTCTGGTTTTGATGGGTTCCTTTACTGATCAAGCTTTTCTCTAATTTCTTCTTAGAAGTTAGAAACTTAGGTGTATGGTATCCTGTCATGAGATTATCACTAATTTTTCTCCATTTGTCATCAGGATTAAAAAACAAAAACCAACCAACCAAACAACCAAACAAACAAACAAAAAACAACAAAAAAAATCTTCTATCTTTTGAGAAATGAACTTAGCTCCATTATAGTTCTTGGTGGTATTTCTCGCCAATTTGCAATGTTGTATTTTTTTTGCTTAGCTTGCTTCTCTTCATTGTGTGTCTGCATAATAGTCATCAATAATAGCCATATGACACAGTCAATCCTAAGCTGTTTTGAAATCTCCTCTGCCAATGCAACTAACTCTAAATGCCTCAATTTATTCTCATGTATATGTTTTTGGAAAATGGTGACCACACTCTCTGCCAACATATCACAAGAACAATCTCTAGCAATATTTTTCTTTTCTCTGAAACATCTTGGACTGGGTCTGCCCAGTTCAAATTGCTCTTAGGCCTGTCTTTCATGCTTTTACCAGTACAACCCATTACATTGTGCTTAAAATACTCAACTGTTTTCCTTATTCCCAAATTCAGTGAATAAGCAGCTTAGTCAGTGTTATTTTGCTGTGATGAGACACCATAATCACAGAATATCTTATAGAAGAAAGCTTTTCATTGGGACTGGCTTACAGTCTAGAGGTTTAGTCTATTATCCTAATAGGGGGAATTATTTTTTTTTCCTTTTTTTATTTTATTTTATTTTCTAAGTTATTTTTTATTTACATTCAAAATCATTTCCCCTTTCCCGTTTCCTCCCTCCCCGAAAGTCTCATAAGCTCCCTTCCCTCCCTCTTTTCCCCATTCAACCCCCTCTCGCTTCTCTGTCCTGGCATTCCCCTATTAAAGCATGAAACTAGATACTATATCCAGATCCAAATATGATTGGAGGAGGGAGAGATAGAGATAGAGAGAGAGGTCTCCACTTGACCTTTTAAAATGCTAATACCTACCCACAGTGAAGTATTTTATATAACATTGCCAGACCTACTCAATAAGGCCATACTTACTAATCCCTCTCAAGTAGTCCTAATGCCTAATAAGCAGGAATTCAATTATGTGAGCCTTTGGGGCTGTGATTTTTCAAACCACCACGCTCTACATTGTTTCTTATCTCCTCTCTCTTTTCAATTAATTAAACCTTTTATTCTGGCTATGTAAAAGTGGTTCAGTTAAACTTTATGTTGGAAATTTTCAATTTTCTTGCTTTTTTTTTTTTGATAGAATATCATTTTTATCTCTAGTCAGAATCTTTCTTTTCTATCCTGGCCTCTTTGGTCTTGAGCTTTATCAGTGTTAGATTTCTGCTTACTGTGTTTGGCAACATTGTTGTTGTGGCCTTCATTTATTAGGCGTGGAATTTTCTACTTACTTGAAATTTTATGTAGATGTTGCAGCAATGAAACAGATAAACATGGAAATCCTTGACTGAAGGTAGTTTCTCTCCCACTTAGTTCAGGTTTCCACATTGTACTATAGTTCTAGCACAGCTGCTTTAAAATCACCAAAACCGTTCCTTGTGTATCTTTATCAAGGGGCATTCTGTAGGTTATTTTGTTCCTGATCTCTTCACTATATTCCAGCTACTATTATACAAAAGTAAGACCTGAGGTAGGTTAGCAAGACAATTCAAAACAGAAAGGCACTTGCTTCTTATACTGGTGATCTTATTTCAGTCCTCTGAACTCATACAGTAGAAAGAAAAAACTGACTTCTGTAAATTACCTTGTGGTATTAACATTCATGCCATGCCAAGATAAATGGAGCCAAAAATATGTATACTAGTAAGAAAGAAAGAAAGAAAGAAAGAAAGAAACAAAGAAAGAAAGAAAGAAAGGAATGTAAAAAAGTAAATTGAGTTGAGAACACAACCAATAATAAAAAGAACTAAGTGGTATATAGCCATTCCACTAAATCAACTGATATAAAAAATATTTGATGCATAAATATGCCAAGAATTAAAATCTCAGTCTCATTTTATTATCATGAAGAAAGAATTTTGTTGTGTTTTATTACTATTATGAGATTTGTATGATTATGATCTCATATATCCTTTCAAAAGTTCTCTAAAATTACTTGTTCTTCAATCATTTGGCCAAAATAGTTTTGTAGTTATAAGTGATGAATATTTACAATATTCTGAAAACAACCTGCTAATTGTTATTTATTTTATATTTTTATCTTATTGCTTTAAATGTCAATAGAGGGCTGGAAAGATGGCACAGTGTATAAAAAACAAACAAAACAAAACAAAAAATCCTAGTGAAAAGACTTAGCTTTGGTTTCCAACACTGACATAGCAGCTCTCAAGAGTATGTAATTCCAAATCCAGGGCATCTTACATATCCTACAAATTTTTAGGACTCCATGATATATGCAATGCACACATATACACTTATTCACAAATAGAAACATGCAAAAATAGAACTAATATTTTTGAGTGACAGATAAGGTCAGGTTAGAATGAAATGTAAGCAAATAACTATGCAAAGATGAAGGCAAAATAATCTGACATCATATTGAAAGCTTCTTTGATTTTGAAAAATTAACACAATACTCTTTTACATAGTTATTATTGGAAAAATAAACGACCAAACTTCAATAACTGATTAATTACTAGTACTTTCAAAAATGTCACAGTTTTTAATGTTTCATTTAAGATTGGCAGTTTGTTAATTAGTTGCCTTACAAACTAAAATATGCAGTATCAATGCAAAATGGAATAAATAAGGAAGTAGTTTATTTATTACTATAGAAAATTAGGACATCTTTAAAGAAAAAATGATAAATAGAAGTTCAAAACTTTAAGTTAAAAGAACAAAGGAATTTCTTATAAAAGACATCAATTTACATACAAAATAAAGCTGAGACATAAAAAATGGCCAGAAATGGTATTGTATTGCCTTGCAGAATGGCAACAAGCCTAAACAAATCTCAGAAAAGTTCTTCAAACATATTTATTTTTTACAAAAATATCCTAACAAAAAGTAAACAGAATTATTGCATAGATAAAATGTGAAACATAACTATATTGGTTTTAAATAAGTACATCTTGTGCATTTTATTATATTTGTTAAGCTTACACATTCAAGTTCAAATATTTAATTTTCTGAACATAAAAATAGAACAAGCTTGTTAGTAGAAAAACTATACTTACAGTAACAATGTGTTTGTTAAGCCTCTTATAATAAACATAGCCATAAATGCATGTGAAACTTAGTATTTGACTCATTATTTTGAAACCTCGTCTTATAATTTAACGTATAGTCAAGTGAAATTTACATTTCATATGGATGCAAATATCATCCCAGAGAAAGAATTATTGGTTTTCAGTTTTAAAGATGTTCTACAGATATACTTCCTATATTTTAAATAAAAAGCCCCATCCTTAAATGTATTTTTGTGTTCATAATTAATTATATACATAATGGAAAACATTTAGACAGTTTTGAACTCTAGAGCATTTGATGAGAAAACCTGTTTGCACAAGCATGTCTTAAAGTCTGATTATACCAATATTTTAAATTCATTGGTCCTGTTTAGAAAGTTTTCTGTTTCTTTGTGTTCTTTTCTGATTTATCCTCCAACCTGCCATCTACTGCTACATGGGAGTCAGAATTCAAATAAGAGTTATGAGGAGTAAGATGCCAAGGAGTAGGCTCAAGAGAATGAACTGTAGGAGCTCATAACATTGGTGTTCCTGTGCTTCTGAGAGAGAGTGGTAGACTCTTCACTCTCTGCTGAAGACTTATTGGATTTTGTTGAATGCCAGTGCTACAGGACCTATTCACTCTCTTAGAGTTTTTCTCATGATCTTTTTCTTTGTATTAGTTTTTTGATGCTTTGTTGTGCCTTTAAAGTTTTATTTAAATCTATTTTTCACTTACTGATCATTTATAAGGACATTTTTTTTTCATGTGGAGTCATACACGTAATATCTACATATTCCAAGCATTTCTGACACCTTACATTTTCCTTATTTGTTTCACCTTGTTTTCAGGCTATGGATCAATGTACTGGAGACACTAAAATCTTTTTTCATCATGATAAATTATGAATGATTTGCTCTGCAAATAAAAAGAACAAAGGAGAATCAGAAATAATTAGCTTAGAAAGGTCATATCATACTGAGCGAAATATTTAAAAGCTTTGTTGAAAAGCTTTCATCACAGTGATTATTATTACTCTTACATTATTTAAAAAATGCTGAAAATAATCATGATATAAAACTGAGTGGCTCAGGGGTTTGGGATGCAATATAGCTCTGCAGGATGATATTTAGAATCGAAAAATAAACTATTAAACTACATGTGAAATAAACGTTAGCAAATACATTAAAAAATCTCTAATATGGTTTTGAGTTTTTTCCTAATCATAAAATATTGCTAAAAATAAAGTAATGGCTAAAATGTTATTCAGTAACATTCAGAAAGATAAATCATGTGAAAGAAGTGAGTGGGACTTGAAGTTCCGATTAGTCCTCTCTGGATCAAATTTATTTGATTTATTGACCATGCATGGTGCAAACTGATAATCAATGATTTCTAAAAAACACACAGAAGCAGCCCTACAGCAAATCAGTGAGTAATGGACATCAATTCAATGTCTATATATAGATGTAGCATGCTTCTTTTTTTATATCCAAATTGTTCAGATTATTTGTGGCATTAACAAAAAGATGAAAAATAAAGAAAAATGTATTGTTTAAATTAAAATAAATTCAATATTAGGGTAAAAAATTACATATTAATAGAACATGTTAATTTCTACAAGAAATTCTATTTAACATGTTAACATTGCATATTAATAGTCATGTTCCATTGTTCCATTGTGAATTAATTAAGTTTAACTTTGTAGCAGCTTAAAATCTTGTGTCAATGGCCACATGGTTTTCATAACTAAATATATGTTGTCTGCTTTTTTTTTTATTTTCTAAGTTTTTTTTTTTATTTACATTCCAAATCATTTCCCCTTTCCCGTTTCCTCCCTCCACAAAAGTCCCATAAGACGCGTTCCTTCCCTCTTTTCTCCATTCAACCCCCTCTCATTTCCCTGTCCTGGCGTTCCCCTACTTCCAGTCTTTCCAGGACCAGGGGTCTCTCCTTCCATCTTCTTAGAAATCTATTGATATGCGAATTGTGTCTAGGGAATTCCGAGATTCTGGGTTAATATCCCCTTATCAATGACTGCATACCATGTGTGTTCTTTTGTGATTGGGTTACCTCACTAAGGATGATATTTTCAAGTTCTGACCATTTGCCTAGGAATTTCGTGAATTCATTGTTTTTAATTGAAGAGTAGTATTCTATTGTGTAGATATACCACATCTTCTGAATCCATTCCTCCGTTGAGGGAATTCTGGGTTCTTTCCAGCTACTGGCTATTATAAATAAGGCTGCTATGAACATAGCAGAGCATGTGTCCTTATTGCATGCAGGTAAAGTCTCTGGGTATATGCCTAGGAGTGGTATAGCCAGATCCTCCGGGAGTGTCATGCCCAGTTTTCTGAGGAACCGCCAGACTGCTTTGCAGAGTGGTTGTACCAGCTTGCAATTCCACCAGCAGTGGAGGAGTGTTCCTCTTTCTTCATAGCCTCGCCAACAACTGCTGTTTCCTGTGTTTTTGATCTTAGCCATTCTGACTGGAGTGAGATGCAATCTCAGGGTTGTTTTGATTTGCATTTCCCTAATGACTAAGGATGATGAACCTCTCTTTAGGTGCTTCTCAGCCATTAGATATTCTTCAGGTGAGAACTCTTTGTTTAGCTCTGTACCCCATTTTTTAATAGAGTTACTTGCCTCTCTGGAGTTTAACTTCTTGAGTTCTTTGTATATATTGGATATTAGCCCTCTGTCGGATGTAAGGTTGGTAAAGATCATTTCCCAGTTAGTTGGTTGCCGCTTTGTCTTTTTGACAGTGTCTTTTGCCTTGCAAAAACTTTGTAATTTAATGAGGTCCCATTTGTCTATTCTTGATCTTAGAGCATAAGCTATTGGAGTTTTGTTCAGGAAATTCTCCCCTGTGCCCATATGTTCAAGGTTCTTCCCTAGTTTCCTTTCTATTAGTTTCAGTGTGTCTGGTTTTATGGAGAGATCCTTGATCCACTTGGAATTGAGCATAGTGCAAGGAGATAAGAATGAGATAAGAAGAATTTGCATTCTTCTGCATGTTGAACTCCAGTTGAGCCAGCACCATTTATTGAAAAGGCGATCTTTTTTCCACTGGATGGTTTTAGCTCCTTTGTCAAAGATGAAGTGGCCATAGGAATGTGGATTCATTTCTGGGTCTTCAATTCTGTTCCATTGATCTATGTGCCTGTCACTGTACCAATACCATGCGGTTTTTAACACTATTGCTCTTTAGTACAGCTTGAGGTCCAGGATACTGATTTCCCCTGAGGTTCTTTTACTCTTGAGATTAGTTTTAGCTATTCTGGGTTTTCTGTTATTCCAGATGAATTTTTGAATTGCTCTTTCTAACTCTACGAAAAATTGAGTTGGGATTTTGATGGGGATTGCATAGAATCTGTATATTGCTTTGGCAAGATGGTCATTTTTACTATATTAATCCGGCCATTCCATGAGCATGGAAGATTTTTCCATTTTCTGAGGTCTTCTTCAATTTCTTTCTTCAGAGACTTGAAGTTCTTGTCATACAGATCTTTCACTTGTTTGGTTAGAGTCACACCAAGATACTTTATATGGTTTGTGGCTATCGTGAAGGGTATCATTTCTCTTACTTCTTTTTCAGCCTACTTATCTTTGAGTATAGGAAGGCTACTGAATTGCTTGAGTTGATTTTATATCCGGCCACTTTGCTGAAGTCGTTCATCAGCTGTAGGAGTTCTCTGGTGGAGTTCTTTGGGTCACTTAAGTATACTATCATATCGTCTACAAATAGTGATTGTTTGATTTCTTCCTTTCCAATTTGTATCCCTTTGACCTCTTTTTGTTGTCTAATTGCTCTAGCTAGAACTTCAAGTACTATATTGAAAAGATATGGAGAGAGAGGGCAGCCTTGTCTAGTCCCTGATTTTAGTGGGATTGTTTCAAGTTTCTCTCCATTTAGATTGATGCTGGCTACCGGATTGCTGTAAATTGCTTTTACTATATTTAGATATGGGCCTTGAATTTCTGATCTTTCCAAGACCTTTAGCATGAAAGGATGCTGAATTTTGTCAAATGCTTTCGCAGCATCTAATGAGATGACCATGTGGTTATTTTCTTTGAGATTGTTTATATAGTGGATTACATTGATGGATTTCCTTATATTGAACCATCCCTGCATCCCTGGGATGAAGCCTACTTGATCGTAGTGAATGATCGTTTTGATGTGTTCCTGGATTCGGTTGGCAAGAATTTTATTGAGTATTTTTGCATCGATATTCATAAGAGAGATTGGCCTGAGATTCTCTTTCTTTGTCGGATCTTTGTGTGATTTTGGTATTAGTGTAATTGTGGCTTCATAGAACGAGTTGGGTACTGTTCCTTCTGTTTCTATTTTGTAGAGCAGTTTGAAGAGTATTGGTGTTAGGTCTTCTTTGAAGATCCGATAGACCATCTGGACCTGTGCTTTTTTTGGTTGGAAGACTTCCAATGACAACTTCTATTTCTTCAGGGGTTTTAGGACGGTTTAGATGGTCTATTTGATCCTGCTTTAATTTTGGTATTTGGTATCTGTCAAGGAAATTGTCCATTTCCTCAAGATTTTCTAGTTGTGTTGAATACAGGTTTTTGTAGTAGGATCTGATGATTTTTTGAATTTCCTCAGTTTCTGTTGTTATCTCTCCCTTTTCGTTTCTGATTTTATTAATTTGGAGACTATCTCTGTGCCCTCTGGTTAGTCTGGCTAAGGGCTTATCTATCTTGTTGATTTTCCAAAGAACCAACTCCTCGTTTTGGTGATTCTTTGTATGGTTTTATTTGTTTCTACTTGATTGATTTCAGCCCTGAGTTTGATGATTTCCTGCCTTCTACTCCTCTTTGGTGTACTTGCTTCTTTTTGTTCCAGGGCTTTCAGGTTTGCCATTAAGCTGTTAGTGTATGCTGTCTCCCGTTTCTTTTTGGCGGCACTCAGGGCTATGAATTTTCCTCTTAGCACTGCTTTCATTGTGTCCCATAAATTAGGGTATGTTGTGCCTTCATTTTCATTAACTTTCAAAACGTCTTTGATTACTTTCTTTATTTCCACCTTGACCAAGTTATCATTGAGTAGAGCATTGTTCAGCCTCCATGTGTATGTGGGTTTTCTGTTGTTTTTGTTGCCATTGAAGACCACCTTTATTCCATAGTGATCTGATAGGAGGCATGGGATTAGTTCTATCTTCTTATATCTGTTGAGGTCTGATTTGTGACCAATTATATTGTCAATTTTGAAGAAGGTACCATGAGGTGCTGAGAAGAAGGTGTATTCTTTAGCTCTAGGATGAAATGTTCTATATATGTCTGTTAGTTCCATTTGCTCCAAGGCTTCAATTAGATTCACTGTGTCCCTGTTTAGTTTCTGCTTTCCTGAACGATCCATTTCAGAGAGCGGGGTGTTGAAGTCACCCACTATTATTGTGTGCGGTGCGATGTGTGCTTTGAGCTTTAGTAAAGTTTCTTTTACGAATGAGGGTGCCCTTGCATTTGGAGCATAGATATTCTCAATTGAGAGTTCTTGATGGTGGATTTTTCCCTTGATCAATATGTAGTGTCCTTCTGTGTCTTTTTTTGATGACTTTAGGTTGAAAATCAATTTTATCTGATATTAGGATGGCTACTCCACCTCGTTTCTTGGGGCCATTTGCTTGTAAAATTGTTTTCCAGTATTTTACTCTGAGGTAGTATTTGTCTTTGACACTGAGGTGAGTTTCCTGCATGCAGCAAAATGCTGGGTCCTGTTTAAGTATCCAGTCTGCTAGTCTATGTGTTTTAATTGGGGTATTGAGACCATTGATATTAAGAGAGATTAAGGCATAGTGATTATTGCCATCTGCCATTCTTGACGCTATCTTTATGTTTGAGTGGTTATCTACTTTTGGGTTTGATTCAAGAAGGTTATTATCTCATTTTTTCCAGGGTGTTGTTTCTCTCCCTGTATTGGAGGTTTCCACCTATTATCTGTTGCAGGGCTGGATTTGTGGAAAGATAATTGTGAAAATTTGGTTTTATCTTGGAATATCTTGGTCTCTCCATCTAACTTTGGCACTTGGTATGTGTCTAGAAAATTGTTTATTTCATCCAGATTTTCCTATTTGTTGAGTATAAGATTTTGTAGTAAGATCTGATGATTTTTGAATTTCCACAGTTTCCATTGTTATGTCTCCCTTTTCATTTCAAATTTTGTTAATTTGGATACTGTCTCTGTTTCCTCTGGTTAGTCTGGCTAAGGGTTTATCTAGCTTGTTAATTTTCTCAAAGAACCAACTCCTGGTTTTGTTGATTCTTTGTATAGTTCTTTGTTTCTATTTGATTGATTTCAACTTTGATTTTGATTATTTCCTGCTGTCTATTCCTCTTGGGTGTATTTGGCTTCTTTTTGTTCTGTAGTTTTCTGGTGTGCTGTCAAGCTGCTAGTGTAAACTCGCTCCAGTTTCTTTTTGGAGGTATGATATGTCTTCATTTTCATTAAATTCTATTAAGTCTATAATTTCTTTATTTATTTCTTGCTTGACCAAGTTACCATTGAGTAGAGCATTATTTAGCTTCTATGTGTATTTGTTTTTTCCATTGTTTTTGTTGGAATTTAAGACAAGTCAGTACATGGTGTCCTGATAGGGAGCATGAGATTATTTCAATCTTCTTATATCTGATGAGGCCTGTTTTGTGACCAGTTATAAGGTCAATTTTGGAGAAGGTACCATGAGGTTCTAAGAAGAAAGTATATTCTTTTGCTTTAGGATGATATGTTCTATAAATATCTGTTAGATACATTTGGTTCATAACTTCTGTTAGTTTCAATTTGTCTCTGTTTATCTGTGTTTCCATGATATATCTATTGATGAGAGTGGGGTGGTGAATTATCCCACTATTATTGTGTGGGGTACAATGTGTGCTTTGAGCTTTAGTAAAGTTTCTTTTATGAATGATATTGTGTAAATTTGGTTTTGTCCTGGAATATCTTGTTTTCTCCATCTATGCTATTTGAAAGTTTTGCTGAGTATAATAGCCTGGGTTGGCATTTATGTTCTCTTAGTGTCTGTATGACATCTGCCCAGGATCTTCTAGCTTTCATAGTTTCTGGTGAGAACTCTGGTACAATTCTGATAGGTATGCCTGTATATGTTACTTGACCTTTTTCTCTTACTGCTTTTAATATCCTTTCTTTCTTTTTTTTTTTTTAGTGCATTTGGTGGTTTTACTATTATGTGACAGGAGGAATTTCTGTTCTGTTCCAGTCTATTTGGAGTTCTTTTGGCTTCTTGCATGTTCACGGGCATCTCTTTTTTTTTTAGGTTTGTGAAGCTAATTTTGTTGAATATATTTACTGGCCCTTTAATTTGAGAATCTTCACTCTCTTCTATACCTATTATCCCAAGGTTTGGTCTTCTCATTGGGTCCTGTATTTCCAGGATGTTTTGGGTTAAGAGCTTTTTGCCTTTTGCATTTTCTTTGGCTGTTGTGTCAATGTCATCTATGATATCATCTGCACCTGATATTCTCTCTTCTATCTCTTGTATTCTATTGGTGATGCTTGCATCTATACCTCCTTATTTCTTTCCTAGGTTTTCTTACTCAAGGGTTGTCTCCCTTTGTGATTTCCTTATTGTTTTTACTTCCATTTTTAGATCTTGGATGGTTTGTTCATTTCCTTCTCCTGTTTGGTTGTGTTTTCCTGTAAATTTTTATGGGATTTTTGTGTTTCCTCTTTAAGGGCTTCTACCTGTTTACCTTTGTTCTCCTGTATTTCTTTAAGGGAGTTATTCATGACCTTCTTTCATCATCATGAGAAATGATTTTAGGTCCGAATCTTGCTTTTCCAGTGTGATGGTGTATCTGAGACTTGCTATGGTGGAAGAATTGGGTTCTAATGATGCCAAGTTAACTTGGTTTCTATTACTTATTTTCTTATGCTTGCCTCCCACCATCTGATTATCTCTAGTGCTACCTACCCTTGCTAATTCTGACTGGAGCCTTTCCTTCCTGTGATCCTGGTTTTGTCAGAATTCCTCAGAGTCCAGCTCTCTCTGTGGTTCCTGTTATTCCAGGATCCTGTGATCCTGAGAACCTGGGTGTATTAGACCTCCTGGGCATCTAGCTGCCTCTGAGATCCTGGTATGACCATGGTCCTCAGCTCCTGGACTCCTGGGCTCCTGGCCATGTTAGAGCGCCTAGGAGTGTAGCTTCCTCTGGGTATTATGCAACTGACTGCAAAGTTTGTGCCTAAGGTAAACCAGGCCAGACTGGAAGGTACCAGTACCACTGGTTGGGCAGGGTTCCTGTGTCCTTAGATCCTGCTGGTCCCAGTTATGCCTGATGGTGTTGGGACAGATGTTATGCCCTTCTTACCTCTAATCCTATGATCCTGAGTTTGTTAGAGCATCTGGAAGTGTTGCTTCCTCTGGATGTTATGGGATTGGCTTCAGGCTTCGTGCCCAAGGTAAACTAGCCTAGACAGAAAGGTACCCATGCCACTGGTCGGGCCGGATTCCTGTGTCCCTGGACTGCTCTGGTTCCAGTTATGCTGTTGGTATTGGGACAGATGTTATGTCCTCCTCACCTCTGATCCTAAGCTCCTGGGCAGGTTAGAGCATGTGGAAGTGTCACTTCCATTGGGTGTTATGGGCAGCGTGATATTTTCTTGTTCCATCCATTTGCCTGCAAAATTCATGACCTCATTTTTAATAGCTGGGTCGTATTCCATTATGTAATTGCACCACATTTTCTGTATCCATTCTTTGTTTGAGAGACATCTGGGTTGTGTCCAGCTTCTGGCTATTACAAATAAGGATCCTGTGAACAGAGTGATGCCCGTGTCCTTCTGGTATGGTAGGGTATCATCTGAGTATATTCCCAGGAGTGGTATAGCTGAGTCATCAGGTAGATCTTTTTCCAATTTTTTGAGTAATCTCCAGATTGACTTCCATAGTGTTTGTACTAGTTTGTAACCCCACCAGTCAAAAAAGAGCTTTCCTCTTTCTCCACATCATTGACAGCATGTACTGTGACTTGAGTTTTTGGACTTCTCCATTGTAATTGGTGTAAATCAGAATCCCAGAATTATTTTGATTTGCATTTCTGTGATGACTATAGATGGTGAACATTTTTTAAGTGCGTCTGGGCCATTTGCGACCCCTTTGTTGAGAATTTTCTGTTTATGTCTGAATCCCATTTTTGTAATTGGGTTATTTGGTTTATTGATGTCTAATTCCTTGAGTTCATTATATATTTTGGATATTAGATATCTATCAGAAATATGGTTACTGAAGATATTTTTCCAATATGTTTTTTGCCATTTTGTCACGTTGAGGGTGTCCTTTGCCTTAAAGAATGCTTTCCGTTTCATGAGGTTCCATTCATCAATTATTGATATTAGAGCGTAAGCCCTTGGTGTTCTATTCAGGAAATTTTCACTTGGGCCAATGCATTTTGGACCCTTTCCGACATTTCCTTCTATTAAAACTGTTTTTATATTCAGTTTCTATAAAACTGAAATTATATATTTTAATTTGTAAAAATAAGTCTTTCTTTTGTTGCACTGATTATAATAGTTAATTTCTAATTTAGTTAAATATAATTGCATAAGCATAACTAAGATAATATGTATGTGAAGACAACTACATGAATACAGCTACATGAATTTATTTTGAGTGTTTATTGAAGCACATGAGCTATTTATATCTCACAAAAGCTATATTTTTATTCAAGTGTGTTTATACAAGATATATATTTGATATGCTTGCATAGAATTCGCTGAATAAACCAGGCTAGTCTGAGGCTTTCAGTGATGCTTCTTTTTCACTCAAAACTGTTAGGATTATCAAGCTGAGCCACCATCACTCATTTGACTTTTCTTTATTAATGTTAGATGTTTTAAAAATTATATTTGTATATTTTATACATATAATTTTAAATAGTATTATATAATTTCATTTCTTTTCCTCCTCATAGGTTCTCACAGCTACTCTTCCTCAAACTATTCTCACTCCTCACAGGATAGCCTCTTTTCCTTTGTTTATTATTACATACACATTAAGCAAATGTCTTCTCTAGATGAGTTTTTGATGATAAATGCATATACAGAACATATGGCATATTCATTTTAATTTGTAAATATATGTAAATATACATATGTTTCATTTGTAAATGTATATAGGTATGCAAATCACACAGGAATGACTGTAAGTAATAATATATAGATGCCTACTATGCAAATTTGTTAATCTTTATTAACAAATAAACATGTGAACATATATTATTTGGAAATCATCTTATCATATTAACCATAAATGAAGTGTGTAAGTATATTATTCGAATACTATTTTGAGATAGATGTAGTAGTATAAGCCTGTTATTTCAACTAGTTAGGGGACAGTGAAAGAAATTCCCATGTAATCAAAACATAATGAATAATGAGATTTAAGTTTTATGACATTTCCATGTAGAGCAGAATGGCATAAATAGGAATAAGAAATATTTTATAAAATATAATTATTTATGTTTGTTTTCCTCATGTTGACATTTCTTAACATGGAATGTCTGTCATCATTTTGCAGTGTTAGTTCTTGCCCCTACACTCTTCTTAAATCTTATTATTATTTAAAAATTTCTGTATTTCTATCTTTTCATCTGAACTATTAAAGATATACATACTATTTCAATTATTTATTCTTATACTCAAAGAAATGTTTTTAAATTAGATTTACTGTTTAAGTATTTGCTTGAAGTTAAACTACTGCTTGTTATTAACCTCTAGAAGAGTCTACCTCTTTCCAACTGTGTTCTGATCTCTGCAAATTTTGATATCTTTCCAAAGAGTTCTTGTTTAATTACATATTTTGTATATCCCTATTTTTGCATGAGAATGTCTTATTACATGTAAATTATGCCTCATTTTATTATTTGCACATATTTGCTAAATAATCAAATTAAATCACTACCATATGATGAGAATGCATGTTTGAGTTGCTGTTTTTTATGACTGTGTTTTCATGGCAATATGTATATTGGCACAGTAGAGGTTATAGCTATCATGGCTTAATTCCTGAAATGAGATTAATTTTACCATTGTTTTTTTATATTTATTCTTCCTTCTCACTAAAAATTTCTGTTTATGTGGCACATTCTTTAAATCTCTCCAATAAATGATACCTATATAAAACATGTCCAGGACTTATCCTGTGCTGCGGATACAACATCCCTGAGAATATAAACTATGCAATTGAAGAGTCTGAACCTTGTATTGCTCAACTTTTTCTCAAGAGGAAATGTATGTCATCCAACTTCTGTGTCTGTACTTTAGATGAACTATTTCAGAAAAATGTATGTGTATTTTGCCCATATATTAGGTGCTCTAATATACTCTATCTGAATAGTTTGTTTTACACTTAGAATTTTGTTTCTCCATAACATGAGAAATGAATCTGCAGTCATCACTATCTATTTAAAGTCACACAATGGGATTCTATCATTAATACCTACTTGAAATGCTGCTCTTTATCTTTTTACTATCTATTTTTTGAAATGTTTTTCCTGTTATACAGATTTAATGTGGTTTTATGTCTTATATGTTTACATTTTATTTAGTTTAAGTTTGCATTTGAAGTATATCAGTTTGTGGAAAAGTATTAATGTCATGGTATGAAAGTCAGCATAAAACCTTTCCGTAATAATTTTCTGACTACAAATGGCTTCTGGGACAATACATTCTCTGTAAATAGACTAATAGTAGCCTGATATTGCGTAGTTGTTATTGAATATGTAAGTGATATTTTGAAGATACTTATCCAATTTCAACTCATATCTTCAGTAAGTTTCTGTAGAAGTTATTATTTTTTCCTCCCTCTAGCCCCATCTTCACAGATATAAGACTCAGACACAGAAAGTATTTATAGATCTCTAAGCCATATAGCTAGGCTTTTTTCTGATTAGATCTCAAATTATCCCATTAATTTCAACCTACATTCTTCCATGTGGCTGATTACTTTGATCAGATATCAAGTATCTCTTTCATCACATTTTTCCAGGCAAATGTCCATGCCTGGTTCTATCCTACAATTCTTTCTGCCTCCTAGATATTACACCCTCTATTCTACTCTTTTCTACAAGCCATCGTCTTTTTTTAAATTAACAGGTGAGTCTATACAATACACAAGATAGTCTCTCTATTAAAAAGGCTTTTTCTTTCACAAAAGACTTGAGTACAATTATAACAATTATGAAACATAAAAAACTATAAAGTATGATATATATTAACTTTGTCCACACCATAGTCTTTGACAATTAAGGAATTTTTTATTATTTATCCTATCTTAAATTATCAACTTAAAATATCTTCTTATACCTAGGACATCATCTTAAATCATAAGGTTCTCAAATGTTTTGACTCCCACTTTTAGCCCACTATCTAAAACTAAGGACGAAAATATGGTAAATAGAACAAGGGAGTGTGGACCTGTTTAGGAGGAGTTCTTTGGGGGAAATTCCAATCTCTATAGTCAGTATACCAGTAGTACTGTTCAGTAGTGTCAATATATCAACTATGAATCAGCAGTAGCGGCATATCAGGCCTCTGCTAAATTGGCATGAGTCAACAGAAACAACCACGATCAGCTGAGATAATAGGAGAAGTTCTGTGCTGTGCCTCTCTCAAAATAAAAATGAAGATCAGTGAATACAAAGAGGCAAGACCAATGAAGTGGTGCAAATCTAGCTAAGCAAGTGCACCAATGATCACTGTCACTTGAGTCATATTTATACTTTCTCCAAACATTGCATGTCCTCCCAAGGGTCTTGCCTTAGCAAAACAACATGGAAATCTGCCTTACCACAGGAGTCTGCATCACCAGAAATATCCAGAAACTTCCAATTTGCCTATCAAAGACATGAAAAGAAATAAATATTACCTGAGTATCTAAGAACTGCAGGTATGCAGCTTTTAAATTTCTAGTAATAACAGAGACAGGTAACCTTGGGAGGTAGGAGGAAGGGGGACCCTGCGGAATGTGACAGAAACCTGAAGAGTGAAAGACTCTCAGGGCTCAAAGATAAAATGTCCTACAGTGGGGAGAGGGAACTTGTAGAGCCCACCTCCAGCAGAGAAAGACAGAGCATCAAGTGAGGGATGGAGTTGCCATCCCATACTCAAAACTCTGACTCATGATTGTTCATTTCTGAAAGAACTACATGCATGAAAATGGAGAGGAGCCTGAGAAAAAAATGTTTCAGTGACAGGCCTAAAGTAGGATCCAGCCCGTGGAGAGGCCCCAAGGTCTTACACCATTGCTGAGGCTATGGAGCACTCACAAAAAGGAACCTATCATGACTGACTCTAACCAAACAAGTGAAAGATCTGTATGACAAGAACTTCAAGTCTCTGAAAAAGAAATTGAAAAAGACCTCAGAAGATGGAAAAATCTGCCATGCTCATGGATTGGCAGGATTAATATAGTAAAAATGACCATCTTGCCAAAAGCAATATACAGATTCAATGCAATCCCCATCAAAATCCCAACTCAATTCTTCATAGAGTTAGAAAGAGCAATTCAAAAATTCATCTGGAATAACAGAAAACCCAGGATAGCTAAAACTATTCTCAAGAGTAAAAGAACCTCTGGGGGAATCAGTATCCCTGACCTCAAGCTATACTACAGAGCAATAGTGTTAAAAACCGCATGGTATTGGTACAGTGACAGGCATGTAGATCAATGGAACAGAATTGAAGATCCAGAAATGAATCCACACTCCTATGGTCACTTGATCTTTGACAAAGGAGCTAAAACCATCCAGTGGAAAAAAGATAGCCTTTTCAACAAATGGTGCTGGCTCAACTAGAGGTCAACATGCAGAAGAATGCAAATTGACCCATTCTTATCTCCTTGCACTAAGCTCAATTCCAAGTGGATCAAGGACCTCCACATAAAACCAGACACACTGTAACTAATAGAAAGGAAACTAGGGAAGAACCTTGAACATATGGGCACAGGGGAGAATTTCCTGAATAGAACTCCAATAGCTCATGCTCTAAGATCAAGAACTGACAAATGGGACCTCATTAAATTACAAAGTTTTGCAAGGCAAAAGACACTGTCAAAAAGACAAAGCGGCAACCAACTAACTGGGAAATGATCTTTACTAACCCTACATCCGATAGAGGGCTAATATCCAAGATATACGAAGAACCCAAGAAGTTAAACTCCAGAGAGGCAAGTAACCCCATTAAAAAATGGGGTACAGTGTCTTTTGCCTTGCAAAAACTTTGTAATTTAATGAGGTCCCATTTGTCTATTCTTGATCTTAGAGCATAAGCTATTGGAGTTCTGTTCAGGAAATTCTCCCCTGTGCCCATATGTTCAAGGTTCTTCCCTAGTTTCCCTTCTATTAGTTTCAGTGTGTCTGGTTTTATGTGGAGATCTTTGATCCACTTAGAATTGAGCTTAGTGCAAGGAGACAAGGATCGGTCAATTTGCATTCTTCTGCATGTTGACCTCCAGCTGAGCCAGCACCATTTGTTGAAAAGGCTATCTTTTTTCCACTGGATGGTTTTAGCTCCTTTGTCAAAGATCAAGTGACCATAGGAGTGTGGATTCATTTCTGGGTCTTTAATTCTGGTCCATTGATCTACATGTCTGTTACTGTACCAATACCATGCGGTTTTTAACACTATTGCTCTGTAGTACAGCTTGAGGTCCGGGATACTGATTCCCCCAGAGGTTCTTTTACTCTTGAGAATAGTTTTAGCTATTCTGGGTTTTCTGTTATTCCAGATGAATTTTTGAATTGCTCTTTCTAACTCTATGAAGAATTGAGTTGGGATTTTGATGGGGATTGCATTGAATCTGTGTATTACTTTTGGTAAGATGCTCATTTTTACTATATTAATCCTGCCAATCCATGAGCATGGCAGATTTTTCCATCTTCTGAGGTCTTCTTCAATTTCTTTCTTCAGAGACTTGAAGTTCTTGTCATACAGATCTTTCACTTGTTTGGTTAGAGTCACGCCAAGATACTTAATATGGTTTGTGGCTATCGTGAAGGGTATTATTTCTCTTACTTCTTTCTCAGCCTGCTTATCCTTTGAGTATAGGAAGGCTTCTGACTTGCTTGAGTTGATTTTATATCCGGCCACTTTGTTGAAGACAAAGCGGCAACCAACTAACTGGGAAATGATCTTTACCAACCTTACATCCGACAGAGGGCTAATATCCAATATATACAAAGAACTCAAGAAGCTAAACTCCAGAGAGGCAAGTAACCCTATTAAAAAATGGGGTACAGAGCTACACAAAGAGTTCTCACCTGAAGAATATCTAATGGCTGAGAAGCACCTAATGAGATGTTCATCATCCTTAGTCATTAGGGAAATGCAAATCAAAACAACCCTGAGATTCCATCTCACTCCAGTCACAATGGCTAAGATCAAAAACACAGGAGACAGCAGTTGTTGGCGAGGATGTGGAGAAAGGGGAACACTCCTCCACTGCTGGTGGAATTGCAGGCTGGTACAACCACTCTGGAAAGCAGTCTGGCGGTTCCTCAGAAAACTGGGCATGACACTTCCGGAGGATCCGGCTATACCACTCCTGGGCATATACCCAGAGACTTTACCTGCATGCAATAAGGACACATGCTCCACTATGTTCATAGCAGCCTTATTTATAATAGCCAGAATCTGGAAAGAACCCAGATGTCCCTCAACGGAGGAATGGATTCAGAAGATGTGGTATATCTACACAATGGAATACTACTCTGCAATTAAAAACAATGAATTCACGAAATTCCTAGGCAAATGGTCAGATCTTGAAAATATCATCCTTAGTGAGGTAACCCAATCACAAAAGAACACACATGGTATGCAGTCACTGATAAGGGGATATTGACCCAGAATCTCGGAATACCCTAGACACAATCCGCATATCAATAGATTTCTCAAAAGATGGAAGGAGAGACCCCTGGTCCTGGAAAGCCTGGATGTAGGGGAATGCCAGGACAGAGTAACGAGAGGGGGTTGAATGGAGAAAAGAGGGAGGGAAGGGGGCTTATGGGACTTTTGGGGAGGGAGGAAACGGGAAAGGGGAAGTGATTTGGAATTTAAATTAAAAAAATAAAATAAAATAAATAATAAAAAAAATGGGGTACAGAGCTAAACAAAGAGTTCTCACCTGAAGATTATCTAATGGCTGAGAAGCACCTAAAGAGAGGTTCATCATCCTTAGTCATTAGGGAAACACAAATCAAAACAACCCTGAGATTCCATCTCACTCCAGTCAGAATGGCTAAGATCAAAAACACAGGAGACAGCAGTTGTTGGTGAGGATGTGGAGAAAGAGGAACACTCCTCCACTGCTGGTGGGATTGCAAGCTGGTACAACCACTCTGGAAAGCAGTCTGGCGGTTCCTCAGAAAACTGGGCATGACACTCCCGGAGGATCTGGCTATACCACTCCTGGGCATATATCCAGAGGCTTTACCTGCATGCAATAAGGACACATGCTCCACTATGTTCATAGCAGCCTTATTTATAATAGCCAGAAGCTGGAAAGAACCCAGATGTCCCTCAACGGAAGAATGGATTCAGAAGATGTGGTATATTTACACAATGGAATACTACTCTGCAATTAAAAACAATGAATTCACGAAATTCCTAGGTAAATGGTCAGAACTTGAAAATATCATCCTTAGTGAGGTAACCCAATCACAAAAGAACACACATGGTATGCAGTCACTGATAAGGGGATATTAACCCAGAATCTCAGAATACCCTAGACACAATTCACATATCAATAGATCTCCAAGAAGATGGAAGGAAAGATCCATGGTCCTGGAAAGACTGGATGTAGGGGCATGCCAGGACAGAGAAGCAAGAGGGGGTTGAATGGGGAAAAGAGGGAGGGAAGGGGGCTTATGGGACTTTTGTGGAGGGAGGAAACGGGAAAGGGGAAATGATTTTGAATGCAAATAAAAAAACTTAAAAATAAAACTTCACTTGACACAACTTTAACAAAAAAATGAATTAGCAAAAAGCTGGAAGAAGCTGAGGAAGGGTGCAACCCTGTAGGAAGACCAAGATTCTCAATTAACCTGCAACTCCCCTGAGACCTCTCAAACACTGGGTCACAAACCAGACAGCATACACAGCTGATATGAGGCCCCCAACACATATACAGTCAAGAACTGCTGTGTCTGAGTTAAGTCAGATCAGATGCAACTAAACCTCAAGAGACAAGAGGCCCAGGGAGATTAGAAGTCTGGTGGGATAGGAGTGGGTTTGAGGACATCCTCATGGAATCAAGAGGTTGGGGAGGAAGTATGAGATGTGGAACAGTCGAAGGGTGGACCGGGATAGCAGTAAATCTGGAGTGTAAAAATATAAATAAATAAATAAATAAATAAATAAATAAATAAATAAATAAATAAATCTTTTCCGCTGAATTGGATTAAAGAATTTCTTTTGGGGGCACAAAGGAAATTGGAAAAATGGATAAGGCTAAGGAAATCTAGGGTGGTATCATTTGTTTTTCAATCTCTCTATGCTGATAAAGTTCAGGCTTAAGTGAAGTCCTGACTGAATCAATCTGTAAGTCTGGGTGGTAGATCATTTTCAGTAAACAGTACATCCTGAAGCAGTTCTGCAACTAATTTTCACTTGAGGAAGAGCATTGTAGCAATATGAGCCAGGATCAGTCATCCCAGTATCCCTGATGGTGCATCTTGCTAAGACTGCTTCCTGTGTTGCTATTTTTGAAAACATTATTTCTTACAAGTAGTACATATTTCTCTACCAACAATATACAGAATGTTCAAGGTGCACAGTTTAGCCAAAGATGACCTTCTGCTCTCTGTCTGAGTAGGTTGAAGACATCTGTCTTTCTTTTTGGACTAGTTTGATTATATAACCAAACTATAATATCAGTCTCTATTCATGTCATCTGAAAGTAAGGTATGCAATAATAAAACATGAAAAATCAATAAACAAGATTTATTATCTATGTTAGCTGTAGTTATAACTGGAGACATATACATGTCCTAGTCACTTTCAAGACATTACCAGTTCATTTTGGCATTTGAATTTTTTCCCTTTTTTTTAATTGGATATTTTCTTTATTTACATTTCAAATGTTATCCCCTTTGCTGGGTTCCCCCCTTCCAGAAACCCCTATCCTGTCCTCCACCCTTGCTTCTATGATGGTGTTCCTCCACCCACCCTCACTCCAACCTCCACTCCCTCAATAGGGGGCTATAATGGGGCATCTATTGAGCTTTTATAGGACCAAAGACCTGAACTCCCATTGCTGCTGGTACCATGTGTACACCTGGGTTGACTGCTTAGTCCCTGGGAGCACTAGGGATCTAGTTGGTTGATATTTTTGTTATTCCTATGAGGTTGCAAACACCTTCAGCTCCTTTAGTCCTTTTTCTAACTCCTCCCTAGGGGACCCCATGCTCAGTCCAATGGATGGCTTCGAGCATCCACCATTGTATCTGCAAAGATCTGGCAGGGAATCTCAGGAGACAGCCATATCAAGCTCCTTTCAGCAAGCATTTCTTGGCATCCACAATAGTGTCAGGTTTTGTTGACTATATATGGGATGAATTCCCAAGTGGGACAGTCTATTTATGGCCGTTCCTTCAGTCTCTGGTCTACACTTTATTTCCATATTTGCTCCTGTGAGTATTTTATTCCCTTTCTCAGAAGAACTGAAACACCCACACTTTGGTCTTCATTCTTGAGCTTCATGTGGTCTGTGAATTGTATCTTGGGTATTCCAAGCTTTTGGGCTAAAATTCACTTATCGGTGAGTACATACCATGTGTAATCTTTTGCGACTGTGGTACCTCACTCAGGATAATATTTTCTAGTTCCATCCATTTGCATAAGAATTTTATGAAATCATGTTTTTAATAGCTGAGTAGTACTCCATTGTGAAACTGTACCACATTTTCTGTATCTATTCTTCTGTTGAAGGACATCTGGGTCCTTTCCAGCTTCTAGCTATTATAAGTAAGGCTGCTATGAACAAAGTCAAGCATGTGTTCTTATTACATGTTGGAGAATCTTCTGGGTATATATACAGGAATGGTATAGCTGAGTCCTCAGGTAGTACTATGTCCAATTTTCTGAGGAGCTGCTAAACTGATTTCGAGTAGTTGTACTAGTTTGTAATCCCACCAGCAATGGAAGAATTTTCTAGATGGATACCAGATACCAATGTAAAATCAAGATCAGATAAAACATCTAACAAGTCCCATAACCCGTAACGAAGTAGAAGCAGTCATTAATAGTTTCCCAACGATAAAAATAAAACAAAACAAAAACCCAGGCATCTAGGCATAGTGGAGAATTCTATCAAACCTTCAAAAAACACCTAATATCAATACTCTTCAAACTATTCTACAAAATAGAAACAGAAGGAACACTACCCAATTCATTATATGAACCACAATTACTCTTAAATCTAAACCACACGAAGATTCAAGAAAGAAAGAGAACTTTAGGCCAATTTCCCTTGTTGATATAAAAACATTAAGTAAGATTCTCACAAACCAAATCCAAGAACATACAAAATTATCATCCAACATGATCAAGTAGATTTTATCCCAGGGATGCAAGGATGGTTCAATACATAGAAACCCATCAACGTAATCCACTATATGAACAAACAGAAGGAAAAAGCAACATGATTTTTAATTGGATGCTGAGAAAGCCTTTGACAAAATCCAACACTCCTTCATGATAAAAGTCTTGGAAAGATCAGAAATTCAAGGACCATACATAGACATAGTAAATGCAATATACAGAAAAACAGTAACCGACATCAAACTAAATGGTGAGAAACATAAAGAAATTCCACTAAAATCAGGGACTAGACAAGGCTGCACATTCTCTCCCTATATACATAATATAGTACTCAAAGTCCTAGCCAGAGATATTAGACAACAAAAGGAGGTCAAAAGGTTAAAAACTGGAAAGGAAGAAGTCAAAACATCACAGTTTGCCGGTGATACAATAGTATACTTAATGAACCCAAAAATTCTACCAGAGAACTCCCAAACCTGATAAACAACTTCAGCAAAGTGGCTAGACACAAAATTAACACAAACAAATCAGTAGCCTTCCTTTTAATATTTATTTATTTATTATATGTAAGTACACTGTAGCTGTCTTCAGACACACCAGAAGAGGGCACCAAATCTTGTTACAGATGGTTGTGAGCTACCATGTGGGTGCTGGGATTTGAACTCAGGACCTTTGGTAGAGCAGTCGGTGCTCTTACCTGCTGAGCCATCTCTCCAGCCCATCAGTAGCCTTCCTATACTCAAAGAATAAACAGGCTGAGAAAGAATTTAGGAAAATAATACCCTTCACAATAGTTGCAAATAATATAAAAAACATTGGTGGGACTCTAATCAAGTGAGTAAAAGCTCTGTAAAACAAAAACTTCAAGTCTCTGAAGAAATAAATTGAAGAATACCTAAGAAGATGGAAAGATGTCCCATGATCATGGATTGGCAGGATTAATAAATTAAAAATAGACATCTTACAGAAAGCAACCTACAGATTCAATGCAATACCATTCAAAATTCCCACTCAATTCTTCATAGAGTTAGAAACAGCAAATTTAAAATTCATCTGCAGTAACAGAAAACCCAGTATAGTGGAAACTATTCTCAACAATAAAAGAACTTCTGGGGGAATTACTATCCCTGACTTCAAGCTGTATTACAGAGAAATAGTGATAAACACTGCATGGTACTGGTACAGAGACAGGCAGGTAGATCAATGAAACATAACTGAAGACCCAGAAATGAACCCACACACCTATGGTCACTAGATCTTTGACAAAGGAGCTAAAATGGTGTTGGTTCAACTGGAAGTCAGAATAATGAAAATTGACCCATTCTTATCTCCCTGTACAAAGTTCAAGTACAAATGGATCAAGAACCTCCACAAAAAAACTAGATACACTGAAAACAACAGAAGAATAATTGCCTCAGATACATAGGAATGGGGGAAATTTTTCCTGAACTGAATAATAATGGCTTATGCTCTAAGATCAAGAATCAACAAATGGGGCCTCATAAAATTGCAAAGCTTCTCTAAGGCAAAGGACAGTGTCATTAAGACAAAATAGCAACCAACAGATTTGGAAAAGATCTTTACTAACACTATATTTGATAGAGGGGTAATAGTCAATGTGTATGATGAACTTAAGATATTAGACTCCAGAGAACCAAGTAATCCTATGAAATCATGGGGTACAAAACTAAACAAAGAATTTTCAACTGAGGAAACTTGAATGGCTGAGAAGCAACTAAAAGAATGTTGAACATCTTTAGTCATCAGAGAAATGCAAATCAAAACAATCGTGATATTCCACCTAACCATGATATTCCAGCCAATCAAAATGGCTAAGATCAAAAGCTCAGGTGACAGCAGATGCTGGTGAGGATGTGGAGAAATGGAACATACTCCATTCCTGGTGGAATTGCAAGCTGGTAAAACCACTCTTGTAACCAGAATGGTGCTTCCTCAGAAAACTGGACATATTACTACCCGAGAACCCAGCTACAGAACTCCTGGGCACATACCCCAAAATGATTCAACATGTAACAGTAACATATGTTCTACTCTTTTCATATTAGTATTATTTCTAATAGCCAGATTCTTGAAAGAACCCAGATTAAAGAGCATAATGGATACAGAAAATGTGGTACATTTGCACAATGGAGTACTACTCAGCTATTGAAAACAATGACTTCATGAAATTCTTAGACAAATGGATGGAACTAGAAAATATCATCCTTAGTGAGACAGCCCAATCACCGAAGAATATACATGAAATGCACTCACTGATAAGAGTATATTGGCCCCAAAACTTGGAATACCAAAGATTCAACTCACTGACCACATGAAGCTCAAGAAGACGGAATACCAAAGTGTGGATAGTCCTTCTTAGGACGGGAGGACATACAGATCCAAAATGTGGAGTAGAGACTGAAGGAAAGGCTGCCCTGAGACTGCCCCACCAGGGGATCCATCCCTTATATAGTTATCAAACTCTAACACTACTGTGAATGCCAAGAAGTGCTTGCTGACAGGAGCTTAATATAGCTGTCTCCTGAGAGGCTCTTCCAGAGCTTGATAAATACAGAGGTGTAAGCTAGCAGCCAACCAATGGACTGAGCATGGGGTCCCCAATGGAGAAGTAAGGACTGATGGAGCTGAAGGAGTTTGCAAGCCCAAAGGAGGAACAACAATATCAACCAACAAGATCCCCCAGAGCTTCCAGGGACTAAGCAACTAAACCAGGAATACACATGGAGTGACACATTGCTCCAGCCACATATGTAGCAGAGAATGGCCTTGTAGGACATAAATGGGAGGAGAGTCCCTTAGTCCTGTGAAGGCTTGATTCCTCAGTGCAGGGGAATGCCAGAATGGGGAATCAGGAGTGGGTGGATGGATGGGGGAATACCCTCATAGAAGCAGGTGCAGAGGGGATTGGATATGGAGATTTTGGAGGGGAAACCAGGAAAGAGAACATTTGAAATGTGAATAAAGAAAATACCTTATAAGAAAGAATATATCTAATAAAAATTAAAACAAAACAAGTCAAAACAGAAATCATTGGCTATCTAACTGTATTTAAAGCCTACCTCATGAGATCTTAACAATGCCTGTCATTGTTCAAGTGGCCAAGGACTGAACATTAGATAGGCTAACTCTATTGTTCTTCTAAAAGAACATAGAAATAAATTGACTCACAGTGACTTTCTTCAACATACATAGATGTCTCACTATTCTACCATCAGGGAAACTTCAAGTTTTAGTAAATGACAATAAATAAAGAGATTCACATGGACATTGCAAAGGATCAAAGACTTTGGAACACTCATTTTAACTAAGATGTCCTCATCAAACTTCTCTCCTCAGGACTCAGGGCTCTGCAGAACAGGTTAAAGAAAAAATGTAACTGCCATGGGGAATGGATGACAGCAAAGAAAAAGTGTCTCCCACATACAAAAGAACTCATGAATATCTGAATAGATGGAGAATTTGGCAGCATGCACAGTTCTAAGCCAGATCGATTTCCACTGCTAAGAGGAGGAAGCAAAGAGAACATGAACTGAGATTTCTAAAATTTGTTTCTAATTATGAATCACTTGGAAAAAAATTCTTAGTTTCCTCTAATGGAAGTTCATTCTTTTTTTTTAATTTTATTTTATTTTCTAAAATTTTTTATTTACATTCAAAATCATTTCCCCTTTCCCCTTTCCTCCCTCCCCGAAAGTCCCATAAGCCCCCTTCCCTCCCTCTTTTCTCCATTCAACCCCCTCTTGCTTCTCTGTCCTGGCATGCCCCTACATCCAGTTTTCCAGGACCAGGGATCTCTCCTTCCATCTTCTTGGAAATCTATTGATATGTGCATTGTGTCTAGGGTATTCTGAGATTCTGGGTTAATATCCCCTTATCAGTGACTGCATACCATGTGTGTTCTTTTGTGATTGGGTTACCTCACTAAGGATGATATTTTCCAGTTCTGACCATTTGCCTAGGAATTTCGTGAATTCATTGTTTTTAATTGCAGAGTAGTATTCCATTGTGTAAATATACCACATCTTCTGAATCCATTCTTCCGTTGAGGGACATCTGGGTTCTTTCCAGCTTCTGGCTATTATAAATAAGCCTGCTATGAACATAGTGGAGCATGTGTCGTTATTGCATGCAGGTAAAGTCTCTGGGTATATGCCCAGGAGTGGTATAGCCGGATCCTCCGGAAGTGTCATGCCCAGTTTTCTGAGGAGCCGCCAGACTGCTTTCCAGAGTGGTTGTACCAGCTTGCAATCCCACCAGCAGTGGAGGAGTGTTCCTCTTTCTCAATATCCTTGCCAACAACTGCTGTCTCCTGTGTTTTTGATCTTAGCCATTCTGACTGGAGTGAGATGGAATCTCAGGGTTGTTTTGATTTGCATTTCCCTAATGACTAAGGATGATGAACCTCTCTTTAGGTGTTTCTCAGCCATTAGATATTCATCAGGTGAGAACTCTTTGTTTAGCTCTGTACCCCATTTTTTAATAGGGTTACTTGCCTCTCTGGACTTTAACTTCTTGAGTTCTTTGTATATCTTGGATATTAGCCCTCTGTCGGATGTAGGGTTGGTAAAGATCTTTTCCCAGTTAGTTGGTTGCCGCTTTGTCTTTTTGACAGTGTCTTTTGCCTTGCAAAACTTTGTAATTTAATGAGGTCCCGTTTGTCAATTCTTGATCTTAGAGCATGAGCTATTGGAGTTCTATTCAGGAAATTCTCCCCTGTGCCCATATGTTCAAGGTTCTTCCCTAGTTTCCTTTCTATTAGCTTCAGTGTGTCTGGTTTTATGTGGAGGTCCTTGATCCACTTGGAATTGAGCTTAGTGCAAGGAGATAAGAATGGGTCAATTTGCATTCTTCTGCATGTTGACCTCCAGTTGAGCCAGGAACATTTGTTGAAAAGGCTATCTTTTTTCCACTGGATGGTTTTAGCTCCTTTGTCAAAGATCAAGAGACCATAGGAGTGTGGATTCATTATTGGGTCTTCAATTCTGTTTCATTGATCTACATGCCTGTCACTGTTAAGAGTAGGCAAATAAACCACACTTAAGAGTAAGCCCCTTGCCCAGCAGTAATTAAATCTCACATTACTTTTTTTTTTTGAATAAAACAAAACTTACTGATCTTTCGGCTTCCGTCTGTGCCCAGAGCTGATCCTGTGCCGCAGTGCTCCATATCCAAATACCAGGAGATAGCTGGTCTTTGTGGAGTGCTGACTCACCTGTGAGCACAGGTAAAACCTCCACGTCTGCTCAAATTCCTGGCGCAGGAGGGACCTGTCCTGAGCCATTAGGACACAGGAACCAAGGAACAGCCAGGGACAGGATTCTTAGAGTTTCCATCTTCATTCCAGAGCTGACCCTGTACACAGATGTCTATACCCAAATTTCTCCCAGAAAGAACTGGTCTTCAAGGATTAATGACACACAGGCTTGCAGGAGGGACAAGCCACAGTCAGAGACAGCAACACCAAATAACATCAGAGATAACCAGATCGTGAAAAGCAAACACAAGTACATAAGCAACAGAAACCAAGGTTACTTGGCATCATCAGAACCCAGTTCTCGCAGCACAGTGAGCACTGAATACCCCAACACACCAGAAAATCACATCTTATGATGATGATAGAGAACTTTAAGTAGGACATAAACAACTCCCTTAAAGAAATACAGGAGAACACAGGTAAACATTTAAAGGCCCTTAAAGAGAAAACAAAAAATATTTTAAAGAATTACAGGAAATCACAACCAGACAGGTGAAGGAATTGAACTAAATGATCCAGGATCTAAAAATGGAAACAGAAACAATAAAGAAATGAAAAATGGAAACAACCCTGGAGTTAGAAAACCGAGGAAAGAGATCAGGAGTCATAGATACAAGCATCACCAAAAAAAAAAAAAAAAGATAGAAGAGAGAATCTCAGGTGCAAAAGATACCATAGAAAATATTGACATAATAGACAAAGAAAATGCAAAGTGCAAAATGGTCCTAACACAAAACATCTAGGAAATGCAAGAGACAATGAAAAGACCAAATCTATATATAACAAATCTATGTATAACAGGTATAGAACAGAGTGAAGATTCTCAACTTAAAGGGCCAGTAATATCTTCAACAAAATTATAGAAGAAAACTTCCTTAAGCTAAAGAGATGACCATGAACATACAAGAAGCCTACAGAATCCCAAGTAGATTGGACTAGAAAAGAAATTCCTCCCTTCACATAATAGTCAAAACACCAAATACACAAAACAAAGAAAGAATAATAAAAGCAGTAAAGGGAAAAGGTCAAATAACATGTAAAGACAGACCTTTCAGAATTAAACCAGAGTCCTCACACCAGAGACTATGAAAGGTAAAAGATCCTGGGTAGACATTAACAGAAAGTAAGAAAACACAAATGCCAGCCCAGGAAACTATACCCCGCAAAACACTCAACTACCACATATGGAGAAACCAAGATATTCCATAACAAACCTAAATTTATACAATATCTTTCCAAAAATTCAGCCCTACAAAGGATAATAAATGGAAAATTAAAACACAAGGAGGGAAACTACACCCTAGGAAAAGCAAGAAAACATTTTTTCAACAACTCCCAAAAAAGACAGCCACACAAACAAACAAAAATAACAGAAAAATTAACAGTAAGCAACAATCACTATTCCTTAATACCTCTTAACATCAATGGAGTCAATTCCCCAATAAAAAGACATAGAATAACACAATGAATACGTAAATAGGAGCCAACATTTTGCTTCATGCTGGAAATGCACCTTAGTGTCAAAGAAAGACGCTACCTCTGAGTAAAGGGCTGGAAAACAATTTTTCATGCAAATGGTATCAAGAAACAAGCTGGAGTAGCCATTCTAATATAGAACAAAAACAAGGAAGGACACTTCATACTCATCAAAGGAAAAAAATCTACAAAGAAGAACTCTCAATTATAAACATCTATGCCCCAAATGCAAGGGCACCCACATTCATAAAAGAAACTCTACTAAAGCTCAAAGCACACGATAATAGTGGGAGAATTCAACATCCACCTTCATCAATGGAGAGATCATGGAAATAAACAGACTAAACAGTGACACATTGAAACTAACAGAAGTTATGGACCAAATGTATTTAGCAGATATCTATAGAACATTCATCCTAAATTAAAAGAATATACCTTCTTCACAGAACCTCATGGTACCATCTCAAAAATTGCAAACATAATATATCACAAAACCGGCCTCAACAGACACAAGAAGATTGAAATAATCCCATGTATCTTATCACATCAACACAGACTAAGGCTGCTTTTCAATAGCATCAAAAACAACAGAAGGCCCACATACACATGAAAACCCCTACTCAGTGATAACTTGGTCAAGGGAGAAATAAAGAAATTAAGGACATTTTAGAATTTAATGAAAATGAAAACACATCATACCCACACTTGTGGGACCCAATGGAAGCAGTGCTAAAAGGGAAACTCATAGTTCTGAGAGCCTCCAAAAAGAAACTGTAGAGAGCATATCTTAGCAGCTTAACAGCACACCTGAATGCTCTAGAACAAAAAGAAGGAAATACATCCAAGAGGAGTAGAAAGCAGGAAATAATCAACTCGGGGCTGAAATCAACCAAGTAGAAACATAAAGAACTATACAAAGAATCAACAAAACCAGGAGTTTTTTTCTCTGAAAAAATCAACAAGATAAATGAAACCTTAACCAGACTAACCAGATGGCACAGAGACAGTATCCAAATTAACAAAATCAGAAATGAAAAGGGAGACATAACAACGGAAAGTGAGTAAATTCAAAAAATCATCAGATCCTACTAGAAAAGACTATGTTCAACCAAACTGGAAAATCTGGATGAAATGGACAATTTTCTAGACAGATACCAAATACCAAAATTAAATCAGGACCAGGTAAACCATCTAAACAGTCACATAACCCCTAAAGGTATAGAAGCAGTTATTAAAAGTCTCACAACCAAAAGAAGCCCAGGACCAGATGGTTTTAGTGTAGAATTCTATCAGACCTTCAAAGAAGACCTAACACTAATACTCTTTACACTATTCCACAAAATAGAAACAGAAGGAACACTACCCAGTTGATTCTATGAAGCCACCCTTAGGCTGAGTATTCTCCCTTGGAGATGGAATTGTTTCTGTTTATTCTGGAACTTTTCACAATTTCTTTTCATAGAGGACTTCATAAGAGATTTTTTTCTACTACTATGATGTTTAATGTTCCAAATAGATTTTAAAAACTGGTTGCGAGCATACTACTTTTAGCTCCAGAAGATATCATATATATTTAAGAGGCATTTAACTATTATAAATTGTTTTGATGACTTAAAAAATGTCAATTTTGAGTTGTATATTTTATTTTATTTATTTATTTATTTTATTAGAATTTTAAATTTACATTTCAAATGTTATTCCCTTTCCTAGTATACCCTCTGAAAACTCCCTATTCCATCCCCCCTCTCCCTGCTCACCAACCCACCCACACCTGTTCCCTGTCTTGGCATTCTCCTATGCTAGGTAAGGGCCTCTCCTCTCATTGATGTCTGACAAGGTCATCCTCTGCTATAAAGGCAGCTGGAGCTGTGGGTCTCTCCTTATGTATTTCAAAATAAATTTTATTGGTTTTAAAAAACTAATTGGCCTTTTGCTTATATATTATGGCTTCTTTTTTAAAAAAATTGTATATTTTAGTTTTTACATTTCAAATGTTATTCCCTTCCCCAGTTTCCCCTCTGCAAACCCCATATCCCATTCCCCCTTACCCTGCTTGTATGAGGGTACTCTCCCACCCACCCACCAACTTCTGACTCACCACCCTAGCATTCTTCTACACTGGCGCACTAAGCCTTCACAGGACCTAGGTCCCCCCTTCCCATTGATGCTAGATAAGCTGACTTCAGCTCCTACAGTCCTTCCCCAAACTCCTCCATTGGAGTCCCTGTGCTTTATCAGATGGTTGACTGTGATCATCCACATTTGTATTGGTCAGGATCTGGCAGAGCCTCTCAGAAGACAGCTGTATCAGGCTCCTGTTACCAAGCACTTCTTGACATCAGCAATAGTGTCTCTGGGTTTGCTTTCTGTATGTGGCATGGATACCGAGTGTGGCAGTCTCTAGATGGACTCTCCTTCAGTCTCTGTTCCACAATTTGTCCCAGTTTTTCCTTTAGAAAGGAGTATTTCTGAGTTAAAATTTTAAAGATTGGTGGGTGGCCCCATCTGTCAACTGAGGGGACATGCCTAACCTCTGGATATGGTCTCCATAGTTTCTCCCTCATCTTTGTGGGATATTTCAGGTAATGTTATGCCTATGGGGTCCTGGGAGGCTCTTGCTTTCCTGGTATCTGAGACTTTCTGTTTGCTACCCACAGTTCCCCATCCCCCACTGCTACACACCTCTGTTCAATTTTCTGTAATTGTAATAATATATCTCTTCCACCTCCTGGATTTTTTGTTATTTCAAATGAATTTGAGAATTGCTCTAGCTCTATGAAGAACTGAGTTGGAATTTAATGGGGGTTGCATTGAATCTGTAGATTGCTTTCAGCCGTATGCTATTTTCACTATATTAATCCTGTCAATTCATGAAAATAAATCTTTCCATCTTCTGAGATCTTCAATTTCTTTCTTCAGAGACTTGATGTTCTTGTCATACAGATCTTTCATTTGTTTGGATAGAGAACTTATTTTCTGTTTCTGGTTTATGTATGTGTGTTCTTGTGTTTTTACTTTCATTTAAATTTGACTATTTTCTGAAGAGATAAAGAAGACAGGAAGTGGGATTGGTGGATAAATGGGGAAAATTTGGGGAGGAAATGGGGAAAAAACTGTAATGCTAATATAATATATGAAAATGATATTTAGTAAAATTGAGAAAGATAAATTGGCCTTCATGGAGTGAAATAAAGTATCTCATAGCATCAAAGCCAAGAAAGTCAATCTTTATGTTCTATCTTAGCCCTTTAGTAATACTTGTGAACTTCAAAATTAAAAATGTGTGAATATCTTTCTTGTCAGCTAGTAACAACTCAGATACAATATTTAAATAATGTGCAAAAGAAAAAATATAGGGCTTAAGAGTTGAAAAATATATAGCATAAATAGTTGTACAAAATGACAAATAAACATAAAAATCAGATAATACAGATGTAAAGGAAAGTGGACACATACCCCAACCCTAAACCACAAGCTAGCTTTGATTGATAACTAATTGCAAAAGAATTTTTTTCTTTCTACAAGGGAGAGTCACTGAGAAAACAAACTACTTTTAAGTTTGGTATACATGTTGATCAGTAGATGACTAACAGAAAGCAAACTAAATGAATCTTTGTCTTATAATGTCATGTCAAGGCTTTTCCTTTTTAAAAATTTCATCATAATTTTTAATTTATTAATTACATGTATAATTTTCTTATTATATATTTTATTTTTTAGTTTTATATTTTATAACCTAACTTTTACATTTGTAATTTTGTTTTATATATTTATACTTTTAAAAATTTTATGTTTTTTATAATACATATTCTCTATACTGCATAAGTCCTTTCATATACAATGTCTTTGCCATTTATGGCATAAAGTTTAGTGCATTTATGAAATTCCAGAGTATGCAAGTGAGTGGGTCACTACTTCTTGTGCCTTCTTTTGAGCAATTTTGCCTCTCTTGTGCTATCATGCTCCTTGTGTTAGTTGTTTTGTTTATACTATTATATTTTATTTTATTACTACTATTTGGGAATTTGTTCATTTTCAAATGAGAGATAGGAAGGACATAGATACAAATAGAAGGGAAGATGGGAAAAATTGATGCAATGAGAGTGGTGGCATAAACATATTATATTATGTGAAAAAATATTTTCTTCTTTTTTATTTTATTTTTTTAATTTACATTCCAAATCACTTCCCCTTTCCCGTTTCCTCCCTCCCCGAAAGTCCCATAAGCCCCCTTCCCTCCCTCTTTTCTCCATTCAACCCCCTCTCATTACTCTGTCCTGGCGTTCCCCTACATCCAGTCTTTCCAGGACCAGGGGTCTCTCCTTCCATCTTTTTAGAAATCTATTGATATGCTGATTGTGTCTAGGGTATTCTGAGATTCTGGGTCAATATCCCCTTATCAGTGACTGCATACCATGTGTGATCTTTTGTGATTGGGTTACCTCACTAAGGATGATATTTTCAAGTTCTGACCATTTGCCTAGGAATTTCGTGAATTCATTGTTTTTAATTGCAGAGTAGTATTCCATTGTGTAAATATACCACATCTTCTGAATCCATTCCTCCGTTGAGGGACATCTGGGCTCTTTCCAGCTTCTGGCTATTATAAATAAGGCTGCTATGAACATAGTGGAGCATGTGTCCTTATTGCATGCAGGTAAAGTCTCTGGGTATATGCCCAGGAGTGGTATAGCCGGATCCTCCGGAAGTGTCATGCCCAGTTTTCTGAGGAACCACCAGACTGCTTTCCAGAGTGGTTGTACCAGCCTGCAATTCCACCAGCAGTGGAGGAGTGTTCCTCTTTCTCCACATCCTTGCCAAAAACTGCTGTCTCCTGTGTTTTTGATCTTAGCCAATCTGACTGGTGTGAGATGGAATCTCAGGGTTGTTTTGATTTGCATTTCCCTAATGACTAAAGATGATGAACATCTCTTTAGGTGCTTCTCAGCCATTAGATATTCTTCAGGTGAGAACTCTTTGTGTAGCTCTGTACCCCATTTTTTAATAGGGTTACTTGCCTCTCTGGAGTTTAACTTCTTGAGTTCTTTGTATATATTGGATATTAGCCCTCTGTCGGATGTAAGGTTGGTAAAGATCATTTCCCAGTTAGTTGGTTGCCGCTTTGTCTTTTTGACGGTGTCTTTTGCCTTGCAAAAACTTTGTAATTTAATGAGGTCCCATTTGTCTATTCTTGATCTTAGAGCATAAGCTATTGGAGTTCTGTTCAGGAAATTCTCCCCTATGCCCATATGTTCAAGGTTCTTCCCTAGTTTCCCTTCTATTAGTTTCTGTGTGTCTGGTTTTATGTGGAGATCTTTGATCCACTTAGAATTGAGCTTATATCTAAACATAGTAAAAGCAATTTACAGCAAACCAGTAGCCAGCATCAATCTAAACGGAGAGAAACTTGAAGCAATCCCACTAAAATCAGGGACTAGACAAGGCTGCTCTCTCTCTCCATATCTTTTCAATATAGTACTTGAAGTTCTAGCTAGAGCAATTAGACAACAAAAAGAGGTCAAAGGAATACAAATTGGAAAGGAAGAAGTCAAACTATCACTATTTGCAGACGATATGATAGTATACATAAGCGACCCAAAGAACTCCACCAGAGAACTCCTACAGCTGATAAACGACTTCAGCAAAGTGGCCGGATATAAAATCAACTCAAGCAAGTCAAAAATATTTTCAATAAATAGAAAAAAAGTAAATCTCATTTTATATTGACTATTTAGTTTTTTCTTTTAATTTATCTTTAATAGACCTCCTCTACCCCACTTTAATCCATTCCAGCAGATAAACTGTAACAAATGAATAAGATGTGAGTATGTTCTAGAATTCTATTACTAGAATATATAAAGTCTATTACTAGAATATATAAATAGGTAATGGAACATTTGTCTAGCATGAATGATGTCCTGGCTTCCATCCTTAGGAAAAAACTTAAAAATACTTTGTCTGGCATGTTGGTCCAGATCTATAATCCTAGCACTTATGAGATAGAAGAAAGAATGTATGTAAGTCAAACCCAAACTCTATGTGAGATACTTTCATATTGAATTTGAGACGTTAGATGCTAAGTGAATTGAGGAAAGTCTGTGCTACATAGATGGTATCTCAGAAAAACAGAAATTGTTTTTTACTGTTAAATAACTAAAGTTTAATGATTTGCAGTTATGAATAAATAAGCCTAAAGTCTATTTTGCGCTTACAAAACATCTTTGTTCTTTTAAAATGTTTTTTTACCTAAAAGATTAGAAAATGTTATTGGAAAAAATTTACTATCATTGCTGAAAATGCTCAGTGAGCTATTATTATTTATACATTCAAGGAAATGAAGTACATTGAAGAGTCATTCACATGCTTAAGTTTATTATATTACTTAACACAATAGTCAAGGATTAAAAAATAATTTAAATGCTATCAGCTGATGAGTGAGTACAGAAAACAGACATATACTATTGGCAATTTCCCAGCTCTGAGAGTATTGGATCAGATTTCTTGTGACAGTTTGTATTTAACTAGAGATCGTTGTTTATGTGAAAGATACAAAGTGAAAGTTCTAACATGGCACATTAGAGTACATGAACAGAAATAAGAGTTGTATGATTGATATTTTAAAAAACTAATTAAAATAATGTACAAAATTCTATATCATGTACAATTTACTGAAATCATATTGTATCAAATATAAAAACATTAGATTTTTATAAATAAATGTGTGGAGAAAACAGAAGGATATTTTTGTACAAAAGTACACCTTTGTGATCACAATTATCTCCTGTCTTTTTTGGTTTGTTTTGTTTTTCCTTTTTTTTTTTTTTTTTTTTGGTTTTTTGCTTCTTTTAAAAATAAATCCATAGGATCCATTTTTTTTCTATGTGATTCCTAGGGAGAACATTGTAATTGGGTATATATACTTGGAATTTATGATGATAAGTTATGTTTGAAAGAGCAATGAAATAAACAATTTTTAGGAATTAATGAGTTGAGTTATGCTAACAATATTTACTGCAAATCATTTTCTTTAGAACTGCTTTTGGAATACATAGATTATTTATATTTTGTGATCATCAATTCTGTCAGAACAATTACTGTTGTGTTAGCATTGCAGCTCCTCAGGACAGATCAGACCAGGCCACTGCAGTTCCAAGGGAGAGAGGTTTATTGGGGGGAGGGGTGTGGACAAAAGGGGGAGACAAAGATGAAGAGGGAAAGTGAGTAAAGGTTAGGAGGGGTCTGCCTTTTATTTGGGCTGAATCAAAACCACACACACGGCTGGCACAGGTAAAGGTGGGCAGGTGGACCAGATGGATGCTGGGAATGTATGGCAACTGCCATGACAACAGATGCATGTGTCCCTGTCACCTATGGGTGATTTCTCCATCATCACTGGATTTGGAGGTGACATGTGACCATAAAGTTGGTTCTTGACTATAAAGACAGTTTTTGATGCCAACAATTACCATTTTATTTTTACAGTAAGTATTGCATGAATAAATTTCATGAAAGTCATTATCTTAGGGCAAATATAAAACTACAATAATTTTCTTTTCAGGGCCGCAACTTACTTAAATATAAACATAAATATTTTACTTAAATACACAGTTAGATATTTCAAAGACTTCTGACCCGCTCATTAGAAACTTAAGGATTTTTTTAAAATATTTTAATCTACATCTTCTTTGTAGAGAGATTTTACTTGATCTTCATATGCTTCTTAATACTACTAATTCTATTTTTGTAGTTACTGACCAAACATAGTTGGTGGATTTGTTAACTTAAAAATTCATACCAAGTAACCCAAGAAAAATATGTTGTTAATTTTATTTTCTGCTGTTTATTTATAATTTACTATAAAAATAACATGTGCTGAAATCATTGAACTATTGACAGCTCTGTAATGAAAGGATATTAGTTACATACATGAACTTTAAAATCTTTAACTTGTTTTCATAAACTTCAAAAATTTAAATTGTTTTCAAAATAATATCATTGTCTATAAATACATAAGAGACATGGATCTAATAGTCATATATAAGTTTTAGAAATTGTTTAGTGTTAAGAACTAACTATTCAACAACTGTACATAGTTTAAATCAGAGTCATTTCATCTAAAGAAAATGAACAAAGCTATGAGATTTATTCAGTAAAGGATATATCTAAAAGATTGTGGTTCCATTTTTGATGACTTCTTTTGTTAGTGTGATGACCTTACCTATACAGTTATCAATTTTATTGGATCATGTCTTAAAGTTATGTTCTATATCTTTCTTGAGTATTTATATTCTATAATTATGGATATTACTAATGGCCATTTTCAGTACAATAAATTCAAGTCCTTGGACTCTAAAGCTTTGAACTTTTAATTTTACATTTTATTTCTATTATCTGACACCAGTGTAAGAAAAATGATAGTTTTAAAAGGCATTTGTCTCAAGAATCCCTTCCTGTTTCAGCTTCTCTACTTAAACATATCATCCACATCAGAGAATAAGGAAGAATTATCAATTGTAGGACTTTGAAAACCATAAAATATATTCTGAGAAACTTGATAATTTTTCAGTAACTGAACTAGAACTACCAGAGACATTTAATATACCAAATAAAAGTGCAGATGAAGGGAAAGCACTACCATGGTAATATATAACTAGAGACTAATATCTCTATGACTACTTCAAGTACTGAACCTAACATCAATCGTAGAAAAAACGATCTTAACACCTCATCAGGCAGCTAGGAAAGGGAAATTTCAAAAATAATCTTGTACATCATTCTCAGGCATTAGACTATTAATAAAATCACAAACCTTTCTTGGGATGAAAGAGATTTAGAATTTGATTTATTTAAAAACAAATTGGTATTCAGGTTTCATCTTTAACTACCTACTCTCACCCCTTTATAATATGCTTTAAAACTTGCATCTTTAAAGACTCTCACTCCAATTTTTAGGAATGCCTTTGTGTGTGTGTGTGTGTGTGTGTGTGTGTGTGTGTGTGTGTGTGTGTGTGTGTGGTATGTGTGTGTGTTTGTGCACTTATGCATGTGGGTATATGTGGATGTGACAGAGAAAGAGAAAGAGAGAGAGTGACAGAGAGAGAAACAGAGAATTTAATTAATTATGGATAAATTTAGGAACCATATTTTCCTTTATAAAGCAATAAAATTGTGAGTATAACTTTTTAAAATTAAAGCTATTAAATTAGATTATTATTGAAATTAATAATTGTTAATTATTTATTGAAAAATTGTAAAACAATGCTGTATTTTATTCTTATTTCAATAAATGAAGATTACTTACTTATTATCTCATAGAATAAGTTTTTATATCATTTACCATATTATTTTCCTTCCCCACCATCTTCCATATATCCCCCAAATACCTACCCAACTTCATATCCTCTCTTTCTCTCTCTTACTCTCTCTCAAAAAAAAATCAAACACACAATTGAAAAACGGCAAAAAAAAATACAAAGCACACACAAATAACTAAGATGGTTTGTATTAAGCAAGTAATAAAAAACATGTGGTTTGCCTTTTTTGATTAATATATTCAGTGTTACTACAGTGGAGAAATCTGATTTTCTCTTTCCCAGCAGGAAAATCAATTACAAACTGATTCTTGATTAAAGGTTTCTCTTTGTCTATTTCCATTCGCAGTGCTGACACTTTGGTTTGAATTTGTACAGGTATTGTGAATAATGTCATAGTCTCTTAGAGTTGTTCATACATGCATCAGCTCTTGTACTGGCTGGTTTTGGGACAATTTGATACAAGTTAATGTTATCAGAGAGGACAGAGCCTCAGCTGAAATAATGCATCCATGAGATCCATCTCTAAAGCTTTTTCTTACTTATTGATGAATGGAGTGAGCCCAGTCTAGCCTGATGATCCTGGGTTCTATAAGAAACCAAACTGAGCTAGCCAGGGAAAGCAAGCCATTAAGTAGCAGCCCTCCATGCCACTGTATCAGCTCCTGTTTCTAGGATCCTGCAATGTTAACTTGCTGTACTGACTGAACATCAGTGTGGAAAGGTAAGTTGAATAAACCTTCACCTGCTTGCTCTTTGGTAATGGTGTTTTACCACTGCAATAGAAACCTTAACTAAGACAGCCCTGTCCTGTGTAGAAATGGCTGTGTCATTGTTATCACTCACTACTTCTAGCTCTTACTTTCTGCTCTACATAAATGCCCAAACCTTGCAGGCATGAGTATAATAAAGACATCCTACATATGAATGAATCCACCAATATCGCCCCCTATCTTCTCAGTACCATTTTTTTTAGCTTCTATGTTAATTAGCATTTACTAGAAGAGGCTTCTTTTATGAGTTTGGAATAATAAACTGATCTATGTACATTGTAACATACCGAGACATTAAATTTCTATTTTCATTTCACAGAATAGCATGAGGTTTTACTTTGGGGTCCATGGACTATCTAGCCTTGGATTGTGGACTGCTTTAGCAGGGTCAGGAATGGATTCCATATCATGGAATGGGCTTTAAATTTTGAAAAGTGAATGGTTACTTCCATTGTATCTGTGTCACTATGGTGTCAGTACATCTTGTAGGCAGTTTGTTATATTACATCATGAATTTTAAACCTGAGTGATATTAATGATTATTTTTCTCCTCTGGTAGGGGTAAAAAGGCCCTTACAGCCCTCAAAATGTTAATAAGTAGCATTAGTGCACTTTATTTGGCACAAGTTTTCTTTATGTTTGAGGACACATGTAGTTAATGCCATCAAGTTGGGGAGAGTAACCAATAGCTTTGACAAATCCCTATAATGCTGGGAAGGAGTTCATGAGATTTATTTGCTCATAACACTATAGTTTATTTCTCCCACTTTGGAAAGTCTCCTCACACTCCCTATTCACAATGATTAACCTAAATTTAACATGCATATATAAAAGCTAACATCCACATATGAGAGAAATAACACAATTTGTATATTTTATAATATGAGTTCCCTCACTCAGAATTAGTTTTTTTTCTATTTCGATCCATTCATTAACAAATTTCTTTCTTTATTTTTTTTTCAGGGGTGGCTGGATTTTGAGACAGGATTTCTCTGTGTTGCTTCATCAGTTCTGGAACTCATTTTCATGAACAAACTTGCCTTGAACACACAGAGATCTGTCTTTGCCTCCTGACTGCTGGAAATAAATACTTGTATCACAACCTCCAGGTTTATTTCATATTTTTTAAGAGCTGGATAATATTCCATTTTATAAATATAACACATTTTCTTTATCTAATTATTCATTGTTGGTCATCTATGCTCTTTCCATTTTCTGGGTATTACTAATGAAGCAGCAAAGAACATGGTAAGAATGCATTTCTTTGGGCAAAAGAAGATTCCTTTGGGTATATGTCTAAGAAGAATAGTACCTTTCAACCTTGGATTAGATGATTTTCTGCCTTTTGTGAGACATCCACACATGTATCAGTTTGTACTCTTTATAGAAGTGAATACAAGTTCTTTTCCCCCCTTCAATCTCAATGTTTTTCTTTCTTTTTAAAAATACTGTTGGCTCTTCTGCCCAGAATAATATGAGCTCTCAAAGAAATTTTTATTTACATTTCCATAGTTGCTAAGGATTTCGTACTTTGTAAAGTTCTCTGAGATGTTTGTGCTTTAGAAAACTCTATTTATACATCTGCAGATTAGGTTATACATTATCTTGGTGTTCTTTCACTTTTGGTAGTCTTGTTTTTATGTATGGTAGTACAGTCCTGTGTCTTATGTATAATATATTTAAAAAAATTCCATTTTATACATTGTCACTTCGGGTGATTCTTTGCTGTAAAGAAGCTTTTTAGCTTTATGAGATCCCATTGATTGATGGTTATTCTTAATATTTAGCTATTGTATTCCTATTACAAAGTACTTTCATTTGCAAATAAGTTGAGGCCTATTTCCCAATTTTTCTCCTATCAGATACCGGATGATATCTGGTCTTATGTTTTGATCCTTTATATATTTGGAGTTGATCCTTTTAGAGCATGATCAATCAATTTTCATTATTTTACAAGCAGCATATTTTTGACTTTCTTGTTAAAAATCAGGTGGTGATCTAGACGGGTTTCAGTTCTACTTCACTGATCAATGTGTCAGTTTCTTATCTAAAACCATGATGTTTCTATTACCATATCTCTTAATACAAGATGAAATCTAATGATGTATTAATATTTTCATATGAAGTTTTTGTTCTTTCAAATTATGTTTAAAACTGCATTGGGATTTTGATGGTAACTATATTAAATCTGTAGATTGATTTTGGTGCGATAGTCATTGTCATGTTTAGGTAATTAGTTCATAAATATGAAAGATATTTCTTCTAGTGTTTTTCAATTTATTTCTTCAATGTCTTAATTTTCTTATTTTTCAAATACTAACAGATGTGATATGAGCACTGATTCTAGAATTCCCTTAAAAAGAAACTGGGGACTGCTCTATGAAAGTTAGATAAGGAAGAACTAGGGATAGGGATACCTTGTCTCTGGCAACAGATGCTAGGAAGTCCTAAAGGAGTAGAAGTAGTTTTAGATGAAGACATTGTGGCCAGAACAAAGTGGGGAGGGGAAAACATAAATGTATTCTGAAGAGACCAGAATGGAGGATAGAAAAGAAAGCAAAGGTAGCTATTGTGTTCCAGTCACAAACAGAATCTATGATTGCCTGGTAGAGAGTAGTTTTACAGGTTCATTAAGAGTCACAAATAATAAACATCATCTAGAAAAAATGACCAAAATGGGAGTGAGGAAGAAGGATCTGTAAAATTTTAATTTCCCAATCACATCTGATACAGAAGTTTCAAAATCAAAATTTCACATTTTTTTCTCAGTAATGTGAATTATAATTTTTCTATGTCCCCCAAAGAAGGTCAAGTCAAGACAAAGCTCTGACATAAGGAATTGAAAATTGTTGCAGGACAAAGAATTATGATTACAATTTATACATAAATTCACTTCTGTATCCATTGTTCTTCTAACTTTAGCAACTGTTTCATAGAAGAGAAAAACAAAGGAAGAACAAAAGGTGACTTTTATTTTCTCATCTTGGAAGGTTAGTGATGCTTACTTTTCAAAACTTCCTATTTATCCACCATTTATTTTAGAAATGATTTTATGAGTCTATAATATTTGTTTGCTTCTACATAGACTGATACTAATCTTAAGAGATATTTTCATAATCGATGTTCCAACCAAGCTTATTCTAACTTAAATCATCGATTCACTGATGTGAAACCCTCATGTTGCTTGATAGTCCCAAACAATGGAAGACATACAACAACCTTATCAGAAAAATCTTCCCATGAACTCTCACAGGGCTTAGAAAAGTTGTAGTATTTTCCATCTTCTTGGAAATCTATTGATATGCAAATTGTGTCTAGGGTATTCTGAGATTCTGCGTTAATAGCCCCTTATCAGTGACTGCATACCACGTGTGTTCTTTTATGATTGGGTTACCACACTAAGGATGATATTTTCAAGTTCTGACCATTTGCCTAAGAATTTCGTGAGTTCATTTTTTTTAATTGCAGAGTAGTACACAATTCCATTGTGTAAATATACCACATCTTCTGAATCCATTCCTCCGTTGAGGGACATCTGGGTTCTTTCCAGCTTCTGGCTATTATAAATAAGGCTGCTATGAACATAGTGGAGCATGTGTCCTTATTGCATGCAGGGGAAGCCTCTGGGTATATGCCCAGGAATGGTATAGCAGGAACCTCCGGGAGTGTCATGCCCAGATTTCTGAGGAACTGCCAGATTGCTTTCCAGAGTGGTTGTACCAGCTTGAAATCCCACCAGCAGTGGAGGAGTGTCCCTCTTTCTCCACATCCTTGCCAACAACTGCTGTCTCCTGTGTTTTTGATCTTAGCCATTCTGACTGATGTGAGATGGAATCTCAGGGTTATATTGATTTGCATTTCCCTAATGACTAAGGATGTTGAACAAGAAGATGGAAGTAGAGATCCCTGGTCCTGGAAAAACTGAATGTAGGGGAATGTCAGGACAGAGAAAAGAGAGGGGGTTGAATGGGGAAAAGAGGGAGGGAAGGGGGCTTATGAGACTTTTGGGGCAGGAGGAAACAGGAAAGGGGAAATCATTTGGAATGTAAATAAAAAATCTTAGAAAATAGTATTGAAAAAAAAAGTTGTAGTATTTTGAAGGGTGAGTTAGAGGTATGATTTAAAATAAACTATATATATATATATTTAAAAAGTAATTTTATAGCCAGGAGGAAATTCACTGCATATATATATATATATATATATATATATATATATATACACAACATCTTTATGGCAGTTCACAATCATTTTTAACTTGGTTAGTTTGATGCTCTTTCTAACTTCTGCAGGCACCAGACATATATTTGATGTTCATATATTCATGTGGAGAGTCTGAAACAAAAATCAAAAATAAATATCTGTATAAACAAAAAGTTTACTTTAATTTGAAATTTTAACAATATTGGAAATGGTACCTACTAAGGTATAATCATGGCTGTGTTTTATAAAAGTTCTTTAAAGCATATATGAAGGTAACACTTTTACCTTTTATCGTATTTGTCCAGAAACATGTTTTACTTTGGCATTTTTAATCTGAGAAAAGTTACTGAAAGTTATCAGATAAAATCTTTGATCTCTGTCTTTTGGGAATAGTCAATATCTTTCAAACAATCTATTACAAAAATAGGGTAATTGATACTTTTTACTAAAGACTGTATACTATTTTTAGGGTTATCTGTATCCCCTGCCTGGGAGTGATGGCCCTCAACAGAAGTGAATATTTGATAGTACAGCCTAGGTAGCCCTGCAGGAGCTAGCTGTAGACTTGATTAACCCAACCTGGAATCATTGACCTCAGGCAGGAGTGAGCTCAATATAATCACCAGCTGGTTCGAGAGGGCCTGAATTAAGAGCAAGCTGGAGATGGCCACCAGTCCAGTGCTTCACAGGCCTGAGATGCAAACTCTGTCTAAGATGACCACAGCCCAGGGCTATAATGTATATGTGGAGCAAAGAATTCCTGAAACCATTGCAGAGATGACTCCTGACAATCAGAGACACTGGCTGACACTAAGACTATCAAGAGAATGACAGCAAAATGGAAAAGGGAGAAGCAGAAGGTATGGAAACAATCAAGAGAAGCAAAGTCAGAGATTCGAAAATAAGAAAGAACATCCTAATATAAATATGGAGGTGCTATATGGAACCCTGATGAAGTCCTGGCCTCTACTGCCACCAGGGGATTAGAGGCCATAACTGGGTCTTTGGTACTGCAGTAATAGAAGTTCTGTTACTACCAAAAGCTGGACAGAAGTTTCTGGTCTAGGTTACTACCTCAGGACATTTTGGTGTCTAAGGTCTGTGCTGAACTGACCAAACTCCTTGTCTGAGCATCATGGGAGATCTGACCCTGGGGGAATGAAAGCAGGAGAACTGATTACATCCCTAGCCAGCTTTGTACAAGTTGTGGGTAAGCTACCCTGAGGGCTTGAGTGTGAGAAATCTATTCCGGATACTCATCTGACATGTGGTGACAGGAAGAGATACCCCTTCCACTTCACCATTGCCACTTACAGCAGGCAAAAGAGCTGGCCCCAAGGTCATCAGAGTAAGAGAGCTTGCCTTGTCACTCTCCTGCTACAGCACTCAGCCACAACCATGTCCCGGTGGGGTCCTGCTTGGCACCAATCTCGCTGCCAAGCTATTCTCTCACAGCTAGCTCCCACAGCATCCTGGCTGTTTTCTCTCTCTGACATCAGCAGACCCACACTCCAGTTACCAAGTAAATCCAAACTCTTAAAGCTTAATTAGTTAGCCAATCAAATTTAGGTAGATAATATTACAACTTACAAGATGCAAATACAGTAATTTAAGAGCCAATTGATAATGATAAATGCTTTATCCCAACATGTCTACCCTTATAAAACTTAACTATTTGTGGCTAGTAAATGCAACACAGGCCCACGTTTGAAGCCATCTCTGTTCTCCTCACTTCTTCTCCTCCTGCACCCTCTATCCCCCCAAATCCTAGGTCCGACTCCCTTTTCCTGCCCAATCACAGTCCTTCCACTGCCCTAATATGATTGGACATGGAAAATCCTGCAACATATATCTTCTTTTTCTTGCTATACTTTATGAAGGTGAACCCTACATTTGAAAAATTACTTTGTCAGAATGTGTGTGTGTGTGTGTGTGTGTGTGTGTGTGTGTGTGTGTGTGTGTGGTGTGAATTTTATTTTAAATATCAATGTCCTCAAAATTGTAGGTATTTTCAACAATCCTGTGTAATCATATGTTTAATTCTTTTGAGATGTGATGTTTAAATTTGACAATTTTAAATTTGCAAATTATGTGGGAGTACATGTACACACATGTATATACAGGTGTATTTTCCAATATACAACCATATGGATGATACACAATAAAGTTCGTATATTCCTCTATGGTATTTATTTTATCTTTAGAGAAAAGAGTCTCTTACTGAGGATGAAGATCACTGTTTCAGTTAAATTGGCAGCCTAGAAAATCCTTGTTCTCTGCCTGTCTCTAAATCCAGTTCTTGGTATATAAGCACACACAGACCTGTCCAAATTTTATTTGTGTTTTATATCTGAACACAAGACATCATGATTATACAGCACACACACAACTTAAAGGAGCTATCTCCATCAGTTAAATGACTGCGTTGTTTTGAAAAATATTTCATTTATCAATGTTGTGTATTATAGGTTAAATATATCCTAAAACATTTGGTTTCATTAACTGATATTTCATAATCTGTCCTACTATATGTTGTTTTCAAGTTCTGCATAATATCAAACCAAAGATATCAGCCTTCATGAATACTCAAGCACATAGCTTCAATTCAAAATCCATAATTATCAATCTGTATTTTTTGTTTGCTTTTTTGTTTTGTTTGCTTTGAGCTAGGTTATAAAAGTAGTTTTTGTTTGCCAGATGTACTTGTTCTCATGAAGGTTTATAAATAAACTCAACCTTCCTACCTTTTTCTGAACTCTCACTGACTAGTTCAACTCATCTTTCCTAGCTCAACTTCTCTCCTAGCTGATAGACTAATCTGGCTTCTCTCAGCTTCTCACTGAATTTCTCTGTTTGGCTTCAAACTTACTTTGAAGTAAGTGTGAATACTATTCTGGCTCTTTCTTATTCTCTGGCTTCAACTGCTTCTGCTGACCTGATGTGAACTGCACTAAACTCACAAGCTTTCTCAACTACCCTGTAGAGCACTTACTGCATTGATTACCAGCTGATTGACTTTCCTTCTTTCCAGGGGATACTCTTAAATAGCTTCTCTTTCCTGTGGTTTTCTCATGAGAAATGATCATATCTTATTTCTGACTCATTCTGTCAAATGTCTATCTGATTTGCTAAATTACCTGATCCCTCAGTTAGATGTCACTTTAAAACATGGCTGTTTCCTTCTACAAATTAATTTTACCTTAAAGGTATATACTAAGGAAATGTTTGTATTACAGTGATATTAAAAATGTGGCACATGTGCATTCAAGCAGAATCATATAGACCTAGGTCTTTGGATATGATTCTGTGCCAAAGCAGCCATATGATTAGATTAAAATTCCTCTATAACAGGGTCTTTCTATGTATTCTTTTCTATTCTGGACCTCACTATGTGGTGTAGGCTTGATTTAAAGCAGAAAGATTATTCTGTTTCTGCTTCCTAGTGCAAAGATTGAAGATATATACCAACATGGTCAGCATCAGTCTGTTTATTCTCAAAACATAAGTCACCTAACCCTAAGCCTAACCCTTTAGACTTTTCATTCTAAAACCTTATTTATATTAGGATTTTCCCCTATTTTGTTGTTGTTATTTTTGTATAGATGTATTTTGTTTCTTTTTCTTGTCTGCCTTCTCTAGCATTCAATACTATGTTGAATAGGAGTGTTTAGCTGAATATTATGGTCATGAATTGTACTTAGATCAGTGGTTTTAGTATTTACTGTAAGGTTAGCTATGTGCTTGTTATGTCAAATTAGATTTTTTATTCATCTATTTGTGAAATGTATAAATCACTAAATACCTTTATATGCTTTTGGATGAGATTTCTGCTCCTATGGAAATGACCTGATGTTTTATATTATACATTCTTTCCCTATAGTATATCACAAGAATTAATTTGTATATGTGACACATTCTAATTTCATACATACATACATACATACATACATAAAAACACACACCTACACACACACACACACACATATCATATATGCAAATATCCACCCCCAAATTATAGGATGGTTAGTCCTAGTATATCATGTTGCAACATGCTACTGAACAGTTTGCACTATTTTGCTAAGATGTTTCAAGAGGATATTATGTTTTTAGTTTTATTTCTTCATTACTCCTTTGCTGAACTAATTTTATGGAGTTACTGTCACACTCTTTCTCATTTAGCTCCCATGTAAACAACACAAAAATATCAGAATTTATTAACAAGCTACAAACTAAATTGGGCAGGTTCTGAGACTATTAGAGCATGGCTAAGCTATTAATAAGCAGATAACTGCCCTATTACTTTTCAATTAACTCTTGCTCTATTTCATGTGTGTCTCAATGCAAACTTCTTTTGTTCATGTGCTTATGGCCCATATTCATGATCCATCCTGCCTCACAGGGACCTCCTTCTTTCCTTATCTCTTCCCTTCTCTTCTTGGTTGCTGCTCCAGAGTTCCTATTCAATCTCAAGTCCCACTTATCTCTCTTTCCTGCCCAGTCATAAACTCAGGATTTTATAGTTCAGAGATTATTATGGAGCATTCTTTATATCACATTGGTCAATAAATTGCCAATATTCAGACTATAACCTGATCTTGAGGAAGAGAACTCAGCATCTGGTTACACAAAGCACAAGACCAAGTCCAACTTTCCTTTGCTATGTTTGGGGTTGCAGTAATGTGGTAGGATAACACATGTTTGATAATGTTCTTTTAATTTTTTGGAAGAGCTTTAAAATATTGCTGTAAACTTTTGATCTACTTGGTTTAATTTACTGGTAAACTGGCATTAATATTTGCTTGGGATACCTTCGAAGTTTTCTGTACAGATTATATAGCCTTTAAGGAACCTAGCCAACCATGGATAGAAGTAAAGAAAAAATTGGTAAACCTTCAGAATTCAAGCCAACATACAAAAATCACTTTCTTTCAGTATAACAACAGACTATGCAAACATTAAACAGAGTAAATTCATGTATAATGGCATTTATAAAAAGAATAAAAGAGAAATAGTTATAACTAGTGTTGGATGATCTATAATTGGAAAGGAGATGCTGATGAAAGGCATTAATAGAGATACAAAAAGACAATCAGAGACGATGTGGTTTGGCAGGTAGAGGCACACGTCAGCCAGTCTGACACCATTAATTGTAGCCCCAGGGTGCTGAAAGCAATCTACAGATTCAATACAATCCCCATCAAAATTTCAACTCAATTCTTAGAGCTAGAAAGTGCAATTTGCAAATTCATCTGAAATAACCAAAAAGCCAGGATAGTGAAAACTATTCTCAAAAATAAAAGAACTTTTGGGGCAATCTGACTTCAAGGTGTACTACAAAGCAATAGTGACCATAACTGCATTGTATTGGTATAGTGACAGGCAGGTAGATAAATGGAATAGAAGTGAAGACCAGAATGAACACACACACACACACCTATGTGTGAGACCATGAAAGGCATCCGATTTTCTGGTTGAGCTAGGTTTAAACCCCAGTGACCCAGCAGGGATGACCCATACTTCTAGGGATACTAGGGGTTTTCCATGCTTCTAGACACTAGGCTCCTGACAAAAGGCCTCAACTCTTCATAATACTGTGGCAACAACCCAAACCCCTCCACAGGTAAAGGACCTGAATGTGTGCGCGCGCGCACGCGTGCACACACACACACACACACACACACACACACACACACACACACACATCCTCAAGACAGATCTCCATTTAATGAGATAACTAAAGGCCTGAAGGACTTAGCCAATTAAGCTCTTCTTCCAATACAGTCCTCCCTGCAAAAGGTATTTAACCTCAGACCCGCCCTGAAAAAGTAGGGTACAGTTTCTCTCAGCACAGCTCTCCCCCATGACAATAAATGCTTTAAAACCATGGGATGCCTCTTCTCATTGGGATCCACCATGCTGGAGCAATGAAGCAGGCTTTCCTCTAAAGAGCCATATCTAATATCTCATAGGAGGTCTCCCTGCTCTCTCAGACATGGTCTCCACCAAGTAAAGCCACTCGCCGAACAAGCAAGGACTCTTTCCTCCCACCGTTTTCCATTCTGCTAGGGCTAAAGCCAGGACTCGGGCCCCCACTCCATCCTCAGCCCTTCCACAGCATCCAGCAGCTTCTTTCATTTCTGAGAGTTAGAACCTGCCATCCCTGACATCTGTGCCAGTCCAAGGAACCCCTAGCCCAACACCACTAGGTCCCCAGGACCCCAGAATATACTTCCACATCCCCCAAAGCAGGTTCCTGAGGTTTCTCACAGCTCAATGCCTGCCCAGCAACTGCATGGGGTACAATCAGTAAAAATATCCCTGTACCACCTCGCCCAGTGACCCAAGCCCTGGATCAGACACAAGCCACCATTTAAACCCACACCGATGGTCACCTGATCTTTGTCAAAGTAGTTAAAACCATCCAGTGTAAAAAGACACCATATTCAACAAATGGTGCTGGTTCAACTGGCAGTAAACATGTAAAAGTATACCAATTGATCCGTTCTTATCTCCCTGTATAAAGCTCAAGTCAACATGGATCAAGGACCTCCACAAAAAAACAGATACACTAAATCCAATAGAAGAGAAAGTGGGGAATAGCATGGAACACACTGGAACAGGGGAAATTTTCCTGAACAATACAACAATGGCTTATGCTCTAAGATCAAGAATCTACAGCTGGGTCTTCATAAAATTGCAAATCTTCTGTAAGGCAAAGGAAACTGTCAATAGGACAAAATAGCAACCAACATACTGGGAAAAGATCTTTACCAATCTTACATCTGATAGAGGGCTAATATCCAATATATATAATATAAAGAACTCAAGAAGTTAGACTCCAGAGAAACAAATAAACCTATTAAAAATGAGGAACAGAGTTAAACAGTGAATTTTCAACTGAGGAAACTCAAATGGCCCAGAAGCACCTAAAGAAATGTTCAACAACCTTAGTCATTAGGGAAATGCAAATCAAAATGACCCTGAGTTTCCACCTCATACCAGTAAGAATGGGTAAGATCAAAAACTCAGCTCACAGTAGATGCTGGTGAGGATGTGGGGAAAGGAACACTCCTCCTTTGCTGGTACAATTGCAAGCTGGTACAAGCAGTCTGGAAATCAATCTTTCTGTTCCTAAGATATTTGGACAAGGTACTAATGATTACCCAGCTATACCCCTCCTGGACATATACCCAGAAGATGCTCCAACAGGTAATAAGGGCACATGATCCACTATGTTCATAGCAGCCATATTTATAATAGCCAGAAGCTGGAAAGGACCCAGATGTCCCTCAACAGAAGAATGGATACAGAAAATGTGGTACATTTATGCAATGGAGTACTACTCAACTTTTAAAACCAGTGACATCATGAAATTCCCAGGCAAATGGATGGAACCTGAAAATATCATCCTGAGTGAGGTATCTCAGTCACAAAAGAACACACAAGGTATGTATTCACTGATAAGTGAATATTAGCCGAAAAGTTCAGAATATCCAAGATTCAATTTACAGACCATATGAAGCCCAAGAAGAAGAAAATAAAAACAAAAAACAAAACAAAACAAAAAAAACCATGTGTGGATGCTTCAGTTGTTCTTAGAAGGGGGAAAAAATACTCACCGGATGAAATATGGAATCAAAATGTGGAGCAGAGCCTGAAGGAAAGGCCATCCAGAGACTGTTCCACCTGAGGATGCATCCCATATGCAGTCTCCAAACCTGGACACTATTGTGGATACTGGGAAATGCTTGCTGAAGGGCAATATGACTGTCTCCTTAAAGGCTCTGCCAGAGCCTGACAATACAGAGGTAGATGCTCACAGTCAACCATTGGACTGAGCATGGGGTCCCTGATGGAGGAGTTGGAAAAGGGACTGAAGGAGCTGAGGGGGTTTGCAACCCCATGGAGGGGGTAGCTTCAATGTCAACTTGTTAAACCCCCTGGAGCTCCCAGGGACTGGACCATCAACCAAAGTCTACACATGGAGGGATCCATGACTCCGGCCCCATATGTGACAGAGGATGGCCTTGTTGGACATCAGTGGGAGGAGTGGCTCTTGGGCCTGGGGCGGGGGTTCTATGCCCCAATGTAGGGGAATGCCAAGGCGGGAAGGCCTGTGTGGGTGGGTGCATGGTGGAGTGTCCTCATAGAGGCAGGGGGATGGGGAATGGGACAGAAGTTTTCTGGATGGGAGACCTGTAAAGGGGATAACATTGGAAATGTAAAAAAAAAAAAAAAAGAAGATATCCAATAAAAGAAAAAAATTAAAATTAAAAAACAAAAACTAAACAAATAAAAGACACACACACACACACACACACACATGCACACACAGATATACGTGTGCAAACAACACTTCAGCAGCTAGCAAAATGTATTTACTGAGTTCATTTCTATTCTATGAACTCTGCTTCTAAACATCACTTTATTAATTACCCAATGATTAAATAATTTCCATTTTGTCAATAAGATTGAAAAAGAATCACTAATTGATATGTATATTAAAATTTCAAGCATAAAATTGAACATAAGTAGAAAATATATATCTCAACATAAATAATTAAAAATTAAATGATCACTAAGGTCATTTTAAAGACATAAATTATAATTGATAATCAATAAAATGAAAACAAATAAAATTTATAAACTATTTCCAAAAGATGTCCATCACACCAAATTGGACAGATATTTCCTAAAATCCTGAAGGCTATTTTTTATGGGAAAGAACAAGAAACATTTTTTTCACTCCCTTAAAGTTGTTTGTTTGAGCCAGTTGCATCAGATGTGTCTTGTCACATGTATGTGACAAGTTCATAGGTAGGAAATAAGCAAGGGTCCAGCCACAACACTAGTTGGAGGTCTTCAAGGACTATGGATATCTGGTAGGCAAATAAGAAAGCACAATTGTGATACAAGCTGACAGGCTGTTCTTGCAGTAAGAGCTCCTGAACTCGGGGGTCAAAGTGTTCTTTAGACTTTACTCAGCCCGAGTCTTTTATTGAAATCTTATAAGGAAGTTGGATTACAAAGTTCATAGAGGGATGGGTACATATTTCTCTATTTTCCTGTGCCAACATTTTCTTCCAATTCAGAGTAGTACAGATTTAGAACAGAAAAAAAAGGAACTATAAAATATCAAAAATAAAAGTTTTGTAGCAAACACATTTTTTTTTAATCTCCTGACCACCAGTCTCCAGTGAGGTCGAAGGCAATAGTATTATCATTGCAAAGTTAATATATTTCAGACATGTGTGAGACAGAATAGTTCCATAAAATGGTCAGTGTGAGGTCATACTGCTCACCCAGCAGTCTTTGTAATTCTTGCTTGACCCAACCTGTGCACCCTCTACTTAATTCTCCTGGCTTTCTAATTTTCTACATTTTAATTTTTCTTGCAGATGCTTAATTCTCTTTTCTTTGGAAATACAATGCCATGGCAAAATAATCCAAAGTGATCCTAAAAATATAGCAAAGTGCACACTCCTTCGCCAATATCCCTTTCCAGTACTGGGTCCCATACCCCAATCCCACAAGATCTTCAATCTGGGTCAAACATTCAGGACACTGTTTGTCTGTCTACCAAAGCATCCTCACTTAACCTCTTTGGAGGAATCCGAGGGGACTACCACCATCATCCCTAAACCTAAGGAACCCATTGCTGACTTTCTGGGAAATATCTGTATGTTATTCCATCTTCAGTTTTATAATATAAATTGTCGTGTTTTTATTATACAGGATTGAGATTAAGACTTGGGGAACTGCGGCAGACTTACTCATCTCTGCCCACCCACCGCTCTAGGTTGCTTTCATTTCCACATCCAGCAAGTGATCATACCTTATCAAACTTTTTTTTTTTTTTTGGTTTTTTTCAAGACAGGGTTTCTCTGTGTAGCCCTGGCTGTCCTGGAACTCACTCTGTAGACCAGGCTGGCCTCGAACTCAGAAATTCGCCTGCCTCTGCCTCCCAAGTGCTGGGATTAAAGGCGTGCGCCACCACCGCCCGGCTCTTATCAAACTTTTTAACAAGTTTCTTAACAAGATGTAAATATCACCATATCCAACTTTACATTGGGTGCAATTTCCCAAAATTTGTAGAGTTTCCTCTACAGTTATATTTCTCTTCAATTCATAAACAGCTTTGACTTTAATATTATTAATAACATATAGTTCCTGGATATCAAGAGGGTTCCTACTAGGTCTTGACAGGTCACCAGATACAAGTTTCATCAGGAAGGAGGAAAGAAAAAGAACAATAAATCGATAAGGAGAATGATAAGTACTAAGGATAGTTGAAGAAATGAAATCACAAGGTGCTTGCATGAAAGAAGTAAGCTTTGGGGCCTCTCAGTACTCATATTAGGACTCACAAGAGGTCATAGCCTCATACTTTGAAACACAGTACTACTGGCAAGTTTTTATTCCTTGTCATTAGTGGTCTCAGTCATTTCGAGCTTAATGTGGGTATCTCCAACAGAAATACTTCAGGATGTATTCTTTCCTCTGGTTAGATGTAGTTGGGAGGTATATAGGCAGGCAATGTTCCACAATATATGATTGATCCTGATTGTATCTGATGGAAATATCCTTGCCCTATGAATATGATTTATTTGCCTCTGCAAATGTGACTCCTCACCATTTTCTGGGAAATTAGAATAGAACTAGCTAAAAGTCCATCATTTTGGTCAACATTTAAATAAAACTTGCTTCAAATTTGGATCAAAATTGTGGTAAATGTGCTATTTTTGTCTGATTAGATTTACATAGGTTACAATCAACAAACAAAAAAAGGTGTTGGAGATATGAAGAGGACTCTAACATCACACATGAGGTGCTGGTTTTGGAGTTTCCCCTACTGAATTTTTGTTCTTGCTTTGGTCCAGTATTTCCTCATTATGCTCGCCCCTTTTTTTTCTGTTTGGAAATGTAATGTGGATTCTATGCCACTGTAGGCTGGGAATATGTGATCTGTTGTTTGATGTTGATTTTACAAGGGGTTTTAGTTAAGGTATTATCATGATTTTCAGAGTTTTTGAACTTTGAACTTTCAGTGTTGAGATTTTATAGACTAGTGACTTTAAAAGTTGGACTAAATGCATTTTTTATTAAGTTATACTACAAACCTATGGTGGCTAGGAGTGGAAGGTAATGTTTGAATAAAAATGGCCCCCACTGGCTCAAATGTTTGAATGCTTGATCATTAAGGAAGGGTACAACTTGAGAGAGATTAGAACCTGTGGTCTTTGGCAGTACGTGTGGGCTTAATGGAGGAAGTATTTTACTGTATATGGACTTTTAGGTTTCAACATTGCAAGCTAGGCCTAGTGTTTCTCTATTACCAGTGGATCCACATGTAGAAAGCTTGTCTCTTTCCTTAGCATATTGTCTGCAAGTGTGTTATTATGCTTTGCATCATGCTGATAATGGACAAAACCTCTGAAACTAAGGTAAGTCATATTTCTTGTATAAGAGATGTTATGGTCAAGGTATCTCTTCACAGCAATAGAACACTGACTAAGACAATACCTTTCCTGAATAAAAAAATAAAATATCTATATAGTTAATTTGTATGCTTCCAAACATTCCCAAATAGATAGCCAATTTGTGACTCTAAATCCCCATTTCTTATATACTTAATTATATGAATTACTTCATTGGTCCGAAAAAAGCTTCTTAAAAGCATTATCTTCGCTAATTATTTAAAGAATCTGTCCACCATGGTGAAGAAGGATTTTGAAATATTGGGTCAAAGTGCATCCACAGCCAGGACACAGTAAGGAGTTAAAAAAGGTTTGTGTTCAGATTTTTCTTCATATTTATTCCTGAACTGCAGCCAGCATTTAGAGGAGGCTTTCTCAATTGCATTCATCTAATCTATATCATGCTTTAGAGACATGTACAGAAGTTTGTTTTGTCAGTCTTTCTAGATCCTGTAATTTTTACAATATCATTCACCATATGTATACAGTTTCATATACTGAAAATTATCTTAAAACTACTTACTCTGTCTAATACAAAGCAAATTCTTTGGAAATTGTGGTTACACAATATTGGAAATTAATGACAAAAGTAGAAGTCAATACATGTGCAGGATGCAGAGAAATCTTTTAAAGTTTATTTTTAACATTTTTCTATTATATTACCTTTTTCACACTGGAGGAATGTATGTCCAATATGGAATGGTGCAATGAGTACAGAACTTCAGTTTTTTGAAAAGAAAATTTTATAAAAATCTGTCATTCAGGAGTGCATGCAAACAAACTTAATACTACCTAATACACTTAAGGTGGTTATGATGGTAAGTTTTATGGTATAATATTACTATATTTTATAAAATTAAAAAACACAAAAACAAAACAAAACACAAAAAACAAAGAAACAAATGAAAACAAACAAATATCCCCAACCCAGCATTACAGAACTTTTATCAGAAAGCTGTGACCTTCTGTATTTTCATTTTTTAAACTTTCCCATAGCATTTATGTACTGGCTAGTACCTTCTTCAGCTAAAGATCTCTCCTAGATTCAGAATATCCTTTCTGCATCATCCTTCATTATAAACTCCCTAACTTGTTTTTGTCATAATAGTAGAAATGATCATTATCTGAGGTTATTTCATGTTGTGGTAGATCTCCAACCACAATAGGCCCATGCAAGAAAAATGCAACTCTGTTATATATTTGTAAACTCCATGCCTATATTGGGCAGATATTCCTCTACAACACTTTCTTCCACAGCTATGAAATCCCTGCTACTTCCAGTTTCTCCAGGCCATGTGCTTCTGCTCCATTTTCCTTCCAACAACTCTCCCTCTGCCCTCTTCCTTTCAGCATCTCCTGCAACTCTTCCTCCCCCCACCCTCTTCCTGTTGTGCCTGGAAAACCCACCTCCTCATTTTTGTCCAGCAATTTTGTCATTTTTCTTAGCCAATCAGATAATTAAGGAAGATTCCTCTAGAGTTACATTGCAATATTTCTGGGCCTATACTTAAAAATAAAATCAATTTGTATTTTCATATACTACTGAACCATCAATATGTAGATCTTAGGTTGGATGCAAAATATTCTCACTAAATACTTGTAAATAAATTAACAGAAAGTTTTAAGGAGATGTGTGCAATTCATTGATTGAAAAAGCATCTAACCAAATGCATTATACCAAACTTGAAAAGATATGAATGGTTAGCCATGTTAGTAAATTTTATAAACAAATGGATTAAATATTTGAATAATGTGGACAAAAAAGAATAACAGCATTTTAAGAAAGAGAATGATAAAGCATTCAATGTACACACATAAATGATCCAGTAAAACAAAAAATAATACTAGACAATTAGTTGAGATAGGTTGAAATTACATTTAAATTGACTAATTTGTCATGACTGTGAAAAGTAATAGGGAATTGAGGACACTAACGAAAAGCTGGAACAGATATTCCAAGGAAGGACAAAATACAGAAGCAAATGAAGGGGTTTAAATCTCAGGTAGTGAACTTCTTACTTAACAAGAAAAAGCAATACTTTTAATGCATGTAAACCTGAATTACTACTGTGACTAATAGGATCAAGATATGTCTTCCATCAACAATGTGCAATATTCAAAACTTGCATCCGTTAAGTATTGAGACGTTAATGAGAAAACTTATTAATCATATATTCCATTTCTGAAGCTGACTCAACAGTTCCAATATTTACTATGCAATGGCAAAGATGACAGTGTATATCCCCAGACATTTTTGCAAAGTTAAGAATAGAAAAATTATATATGGTAATCTATGATTATAACTTAATTTGCACGTGTGTGTATGTGTATGCATTAAAATGGAGTTTCAATGGAGATCCATTGAATGGAGATAGAAAATATCAATACTAGAAGTCATAGAAGATAAACTAAAATACCAATGCTAGAAGTGGAATACCTCTTCCTCTATGCTGTTGGTCGGCTGGGCTGCAACTGTCTCTCAATAACATAAGCTATTTCCACTGCTCTTGATTGCTTTCCAAAGGTAAATGATAAAATCCTACTAATAAATCTAAATAGATTTCTCAATGGCTAATTACAGCTCTTTTAAAAGATTGAAGTTCTGTGCCAAATTTGGCCAACATTTACAAATGCCAGTTACTTGAGCCCTATGGGATCAAATTCCCTCTTTCACCCTTTGTGGGCACAGCCACACTTGAACATGTACATACTCACACAACCTCACCACATCTATATAATTTATCTGGAGAGATTTCTCAGCATTTAACACAACGTGCTTCTCCAGTAGGGGACTCAATTATGATTACATACACAAAGAGCAACTTCTCACACTTGCCTGTAAGTACAGTTCCAGGGCTCCAACACCACAGCTTCTACAAACACCAGAATACATATGGTATACATACATAAATTCAAGTATACACATATGCCCATAAAATATTATATAGAACTCTATAATGAAGACATCACACATATTGATTCTAGGATAAAGAAATCAAGATGGGATTGAATTGAAAGCCCCATCCCTGGTGGCTAACACGTATAGTGAAAAGGGTACTGTGTAGATTGCTGGTGAAGAAAAGTCATTAATAGCCTGAGAAAATATATATAACCTATACTCTACAGTAAAAATATGGCAGACATGATGTGTGTATGAGTGTAATCAAGGGATGAATGTTATGGTACACTGATAGTTCTGTAATGGTATTTGAAAACCCTTAAACAAAAGATAGTTTGAGCTTGGTACAGTAAATCTGGTAAAAATAAATAATATCACTAAGAAGATCAAAAACATTAAAAGAGAACTTGTTACTGTTTTGATTGTTTTGTCTTACTAAATTGGCATGACATCAAACTGCTTTCAAAATATCTATGCTTATACCTATAGAGTGTTGCTACTGTCAGTTCTGATAAGTGGAATATCTCTTCTTAAAGTATATAGTAAGTCATGACTTCTCAGGATGCAGAGTAAAACTGAGTGTTCAATATTCAGCTCTAAGGAAGGTATTTATATCTTCCTTTGAAGGATTCTGAAACATTGTAGAAAGGGTAATGGGAAATTTATACAAGGAAGATGACAGGGAATGAACTACACAATGTGTTTGTTTATTGATGGCAAACCCATTGCAATACTAAGCTCACAGTAGCAACACAGCACATTTCCATAGTCTATAGTGAATAGAGGAGATCATGGGTCCTTTCTCTCTTGAGGAACTATTAATTATTGGTGAGTTCTAGCATAAGTGGAGTTCTGTCCTCACTTGTATGTATCCACTAATGTTCCCAACAGATTCAAATGAATATTTTCATTTATTTTATGAATATGAGTACACCGTAGCTGTCTTCAGGTACACCAGAAGAGTGCATCAGATCCAATTACAGATTGTTGTGAGCCACCAGGTGGTTGCTGGGAATTGAACTCATGACCTCTGGAAAAGCAGTCAATGCTCTTCATCATTGAGCAATCTCTCCAGCCCCTTTATTTTCATACCCAATATCATATGGGGGATCCTATTTCAAAATTGTCTAACAAAAAATGAAAAGACAGGAACATAGGAAATTCACCTGTAGGGGAGTTAATTGCACATAGGGATGCCACGTTGCTAAGAAAGGGTTGAGGGTGAGAGTAATCTTAACTCATTTAAAACCTTTAGATATGGTTCTGTCATATAGACCATAGCTAAGGAGGGTGAAGGAAAAACAAAGGCAAGTAATACATCATACAGCAGAAGACAAGGTAGGAAGTAATGGAAAACAAAGAAGAAAAAATGGAATAATTAAAGAGTAAGACAGTAAGACTAGGATAGTAGTTTGGAGATAATTATTATTTTTTTTTTGTATTCTGCTATCCTTTAGTAAAATTACAGCTAGGAAGTAGCAACGGAAATAATTTTATGTTTGTGGGTCACAGCAACATGAAGAACTGTATGAATGGATCACAGCATTAGGAAGGCTGAGAAACATTGTTTCCAAGTATAAATTGTCTGGTGCTCTGAAGGAAGTCGGCTATTGCATGAGACTATACTCCACTTTACTTTAGGTTCTATTCTCCCAAGTTCCACACCCCAAGTACAGTAAACAGTGCCTGAGACAACAACAGTTTTTCATTTCTTAAGAAGTCATATATTGAATTCTCTATTGAATAAATGTTTTTAAGGAAATATTATACACTATTAAATAAAAAATTTTACAGTGAGTTTAATATTAAGAATGACAAATATCATCAAATCAGAATTGTTGCAGTTTAACTTTCTTGCATTCACTTATTTTTTCAGTATCACTATATAATAAGATTCAAATTAAAACTCTATATTTTTAAATTATAAAACAATGAAATTATCATTCAAAATTATAATACATAGCAAAAATTATGTACAAAGTTATTTACCAGTGTCAAAAATTAATGTTGGAAAGATTTCATTTGCTTTCTTTCAGTCTGAACATAATAGAAAATGATTCTAATTTTCTGTAATATATTTCATGCTATATTTAAAATTATATATTTTGTAATTTACTGACTAATAATTTTATAAACCTTATATAGCTATTAAAAATATCTTGTTTTATTCATATAAATCAGACAGCTAAAACAAAGAGAAAAATTGCAATAATATATTAAAAGTATAGCTGAAAGAATTTAATAGATTAAAAAAATAAACATTCTATAAAGTGTAAAATTTTGATCAGGAAATGGTGAAAAATAAGGATCCTATCCTGTATAGTCACTTTAACTTTCCTTGTAGTTCTGTATTATTAGACACTTGGCTATCTACTACTTGTTATGAGAAGCATTCTCCAGGGACCCTTGCTAAAAGAGGAAATAAACTACATTTAAAGGCTTATCTACACATCCCCTGGAGGATTCCTTTTTCCTCAAACTGAATGTTTTGAATCATCTGCTTATTTACTATATTGTCACTTTTACTTTTCTAAGTAAATTTACTTAGAAAAGTAAAAGTGACAATATCTCACATATTAGATAAATAAAATGATTAAAGATATAAATTGTTCATAATTGCCTATAATATTAAATCCAGATCATTAGAAAAAAGGACTGCATAACTAAAGCACATCATAAATCTTTGGTTGCTTTCAAATTTGAGATTGCCAAATTTGTAAGTTTGTTGAGTACTATACTCATTAACTGAGAAGTGACCTTATAAGCAGATGGCATGCTATCTATACAAAATGCCATGTAACTATATTAAGGATTCAAGATGTTCTTCCAGCAAAGGTTGTGATACATATATATTTGAATATTGTATAAAAATTCTACATGATCAAACTGCTATATTTTGTTATGCTTTAAATTCTAAAATAAGTTAAATATGTATCTAAATTGAAGTTCCCACTCCATAAATTCTTCTTTCCTGCATATATACATAATGAAATCCTTCTTCCTTTAGCAAGCCCAGCTCTTTGAGAGCAGAGTAGTCATCAAGACTTCTTAATAAGGCAAAAGTAGTAAGCAGTTCTTTCTCATTTAAGGCTTATCTTGTGATACACTGAAAACTGGATAAAGAAAGTTAAGTGTGTAGGTCACATATTTTCTTGTATGTGCTCACATTCAAGTTTTCTTAGCATTTTTGTGCTAAATGTTTAAGCATAACTCAAATATGTTAGCATTTTCAGAACTCTTAGCATCAGTATAATAAATACAATAAATTTGGTGGATTAAAATCATCATAATTTATATTTCCATTTATGGCTGTTTAGAACGAATGTCAGTTTTGTGATATGAGAGCACAATTTCTGGCCACTAAGGAGTGCACCCTCACCCAGTGAAGGGGTAGCTATATTGCCCGAGTCTACTTTATGAAGGTCCTAAATCCCATTAAGGTTTCCTTTCATACTAGAAATCTGGTTATCTTCCAAAGTCCCTACCCACAGGATATTGAAATTGTCAACATATGAATCTGAAGATCCAAAGGTGATATAATGGCCAAAACATACCATGAAAATAGCAACTGATACTTCTCAGTTTTGCATTCTAAGAAATGTGAGTGGAAGAAAAATGGGTGAGTTCTGATTACCATAAATTTTTTCTGCTGTCTCTATTCTATTCATTTTTTCACACACACATCCTACCCTTTGGCTATAAAAAAATCAATTTAGACTCTGTCTCATATTTTAATGAAAAGTGTAAAACAGGGATTATAGTAGCTTTATTCCAAAAAATCATCTGCTAGCTTCTTAAGGAGAAAGGTTAATTGACTTACAACCATCAATTCACCAAGACTAGTAACAAAAAATGGATTTGGAAAAGAAGAATATCAGACAAGTGGCAAGGAGTATAAATAGGCAGTCTAAGAAGGTACTGGACAGAACATAGGAATTCAGTGTTATGTAAGAAAAATCTGACCTCCTCAAATGTTTTCTTACCTTGATTTATTCTACACCATTCTGGGTAATTTTTATTATATCCTTTAATATAATTGAAATGCTTAATACACATGCATAAATTGTTATACTTAAAATGATGAGGCTCAAACACCTAGGATGCATGATTAGTATAACAGTTACTAAAGTTTTGTCTACAATCATAATATAATACATATAAAAACATATAAAATATATAAAATATGAAGCTTACAGTATTTTTAGAATAAATTATGATCACAAAGAATGCCAACGAACTATATACATCATAATTTTTTTTTACAAAAAGAGCACAAACTATAAGCATTTACATTATGCTTCTTGACCTTAAAATAAAATATGTATCACATAAATTCAACATTTATACTACAATTTCAGTGGAGGAAGGGGAGACTGTTCAGAATGTATTGTATGAGAGAAAAAATAAATTCAAATTTATTTTTTAAAAATTAGTTTGTAAATAAATATTTCAAAGATCAAAACTCACTGTCAAAATATATTTTCTTCCCTTTTTGTGTGCATGGAAAGGTCTTTTGTAGTTCAGACTTTCCTCAAACTCAGATATACACAAATATTATCTTGAACTGGGCCTCTTGTCTCTATTTCCAGGTTATGGGATTAAAGAAGTATATTAACATATATAGTTAGAAAACAGACCTGTTCCATGGTCCTACCAACTACCTATGTCAATACCTTCCTCCTCTCTCTTTCTCCCTCTCTGTGTTTCTGTGTGTCTCTGTCTCTGTCTGTCTGTCTGTCTCTGTCTCTGTCTCTGTCTCTCTCTCTCTCTCTCTGACTTTCTTTCTCTATATCTCTGTCTCTGTCTGTCTGTCTCTGTCTGTCTGTCTGTCTGTCTGTCTCTCTCTCTCTCTCTCTCTCTGACTTTCTTTCTCTATATCTCTGTCTCTGTCTTGGTCCTCACTCCCTGATTTCTCCCATATTTGTTGTTTCTCTCTCTGCCCTCTCTCTGTGTCATCTTTGCCTTCTCTTCTCTGTTTCTTTCTTATTTCCTTCTATCAATCTTCTTGCCTACCTGTCTGCCTATTTACCTCATTCCCTCCCTCTTGTCTCCACTCCGAGATGCCTTTTGCTTTCTCCTCTAATAAACATCTTACACTAGATCTCTTATATGACATAATTTTTCAGGAGTACACATCGCCATGATCTGCCAAAGGTACTCCACCACTCATTCTCATTTTTATTCTAATATACATAGCATTAATTTTTAATTTCCCAAACAGTTTTATTATATAATTCTTATTTTTATGAGCATATGTTGGCAATCACTGGTTCAATGATTTATAGCAATGGTAAGTGAAAAGACTCAGAATCCAACTGATAGCATAAAGGTTTAGAAATAAGGAAAGGGTTCTTTGTGTTTCCTCTTATCTAGCCATATAGAACACTATGCAAAATATATAGACAAAAGGGACATAAGGGAAATCTTGAATTTTGTCCCATAGTTCATTATGGCAATCGAGCCATGGCATATGATCTTCAGGATTCAAATAATTCATTTAAAAATAAGAAGAAAAGTTTGATGACTTTTTGACCTCAGCTAGCTTTCTTCTTTTTCTTTAGCCTGAGACATAAGCCTATAGAATGATGCTGGTTTTCCAGTTCACTTCATCTAATCAAGAAAAGCCATCTCAAGCATGCTTAACAGCAAATCTGATTTAGATCTTCTTGATAGTCATGCAAGAAACTAACCTGATCTAGACAGTCTATCACAAGCATGTGCCCAGAAACTTGTCTCCTTAAAGACAGTCAGTTGACAATGAATCTTAGCCATCCCAATACTCTTATCTTTCATTACCTTTTCTTGGTTCCAAAACAATATAAAAATACAATATATTAAGTTCCAAGAAAAAAACTGTTGGCAGTAACCAATACCACTCTAGTTGTTAAGACTTGCTCAACAAGTGGGAAACAATGTTTGATAATGGCAGCCTAGGTAACTGCTAAGTACTAGTGAAGTTATGTTATTGGAAGACAATATATAGCTACAAATTTACTAAACCAGCATAATCCCCCAAAGCAATCTTTAAAAAGGTATCCCAATACCAACTGATAAACGTAGTCTTTCTCCGTCATCAAAAACCTTATTTTTTATAACAACCAGATAATATTATAGAAAACTAACACTTAAATTGCTGAGTTCTGGAACCCAGTCCTAATGGATACATCTTCACAAAACTCCTGCATCTACTACTCAAGATATATTGTTGAAGCGGGGACAGGCAGAAAGAATATAAGAGCCAAAGGTTCAAGGAGATAATGTCTCCCAGTAGCATCAGAAGCCTCAAAAAAAATCTCAACAACATGTATGCTGTATGTGAGCCGAGCAAGAATCGAACCAAGGGACCTCCTGAACTGAGTGGAAAAAAGCCCTATGGCTCAACTCTCCACAAAGAATGATAGGTAACTGAAGAAATCCAGGAACTAGAGAGATGGGCTTTCCTAGGTAAGAGTAAATCAACTGGTTGACTAGCACCAAACTGTCATTCCTGAAAACAGACCTGAGTTAAAATAAACCAATCCAAGGTAGAAAACAGTCCTATATCATGAAAAACAAATTTCTAAAAAATATATAAAATTTAGGTTCAATATATATCATCACTAGATGTGATGAAGAGATGATTAAATTTTCATATCTCATTATATTTTCAATACAATATCACCAGAACACACTAAGAAAATTTTGTGTGATACAAGTTACTTCTACTTGGATTATTTGCCAAGACTACACTCTGATTTTATAATCAGAAAAGGAAACATGCTAAGGTCTGCATTGATTTATTCCCATCCTCTTTTGCTTTGAAAGAAATCAAATGAGTTAGCCTTCTAATATCTTACAAGGACATGGTAAGGCAAAATAAAAGTTTCTATATTAAGTTCTCATTATTTCTAGAATTTGAAGTTTGTTTTTAAAATATGTACAAAGAATTACAAATGTATTTTTCACAGGCATGGTCAGCATGTAATAGCTTAAGACCATTACAATTCCAGAATTTAATATCACTGCTCAAATCAGCATAGATAACAGCACCACTTTCTATTTGTGCATATATGAAAGATGATTAAATGATAACAATGACCCAACGTCTACAAGCTTTCCATGGTATTTAAGTAACTAAAAGCTTATAGGACTATGGGACAAGGAGAGATGATATGTAGATAAGGATTGTGCAAATGTGACTTATTGAGGACAGATCCCAGCATCCACATAAAAGGTTAGGAATGGCAGCAAGCATTTATAACCCTAGTGCTTTGTGGAATGAAGAAAAGAGGATCACTATGAATTGATGGCTGCTAGCTTAGCTCTAAGATCAGGGAAAGATTCTAATTAGAAACTCTGTGGTGTAAATACTAACAAGCCTACATCCACACACACTGAAATGTACACACACAGACATACAGAGACATGCACAGGCACACACACACACACACACACACACACACACACAAAAACACAATGCCTACCCAGGCCACAGACACAAATATATGGGCACAAACACAAACAGAGAGATGGGAGAGAGAAAGTGAGAGAGAGAAAGTGAGAGAAAGAGAGAGAGAGAGAGAGAGAACACTAAAGTTTATGTGAAGAATCAGATCATAGAAAAATTTAATCCAGCAATGTGACTGTTGGGTATCACATCCAAAGACCTTCTAGATCTATGTGATTTGGCTGGAAGGCAGAAATGCTCTGGATTACAGTATGATCTAGCTGCAATACATACATGCCCGTAGCATATACCTGTGCTCCCAAACAATGATGTCCAATTGATGGGCAAAGTGATGAATCAGAGATAAATTTAACAAAATGAGTCATAGATCTGATATGTCCAACTCTCACAAGAAACTGCAAAAGCTACACAAGGAAATGCAGTCATTTGAAAAATCTGCTGAGTTCACTCCAGTGCACTCAATTGACTTCTGGTGAGTTCAGTTTAAACACAGGTTTATTATTATTATTATTATTATTATTATTATTATTATTATTATTATTATTATTATTTATTTACATTCCAGCTGTTGCCCCCCAGACCACCTACACACAATTCATCATTCCATTCCTCCTCCTCATTGCCTCTTAAAGGGTGTGCCTTCCCCCCCAGGACTCCCTCTTCTCTAAGGCCTCAAGTTTCTCAAGGTTTAGGTGCTTCTCCCACTAGGGCCAGACCAGGTAGACCTCTGCTACATATGTGTCAGGGACCTCAGACAAGCCCATATGTGTTGCCTGGTTGGTGGTTCAGGATCTGGGAGCTCCCTAGAGTTTGGATTAGTTGAGACTTGTGGTCTTCCTATGGAGTCACTCTCCCCTTCAGCCCTAATGTCTATCTACTGGAGGTGAACACTTCCAGTTTCCTCTCCCCATTTCCTGTTGAATCCTGAGAAAACCTCCCACCCACTCCCCCAGAGGCTGCATATTTCTGTTTATTTCCTGACCAAATTACTATTCCGTTGGCCAGACACCAAGAGTCTGTAAAGAGATGTAAGTCTTTTCCATCTTTTTGGGACTTTTTAGCTGCCAGTAAGGCTGCTATTACCTCTGCATGTTGTGCCTATTTGCTCGTTCCTTCCTCTATTAGTACCATTCCATCTTCTGGCCTGAAAGCTGCTGCTTTCCAGCACACCACGTTGCTTTTAGTGGTGACTGAATCATCAGTAAACCAGGCATTAACCAGTGAGAGTATTGACCTGACTGCCATGTTCCTATGGGTACCTGTTTCTGTGAAGGGGAGGTGTCAAGTGTGATTGGTACATGGTTTTCATTAACCAATGCCATTATATGCTCTGAAACATGTGTGCAGTCAGGTTTGCTCCTTGAAGGAACTCCGAGAGGTACCATTTTCATTGCAATACCTTTCCATCCATAGGCAGCCCTGCCCATGCCTCTTCTGGTGCCTTTACCCATTCGAGAATGGGCACTGTGGATCGGAGTACCACTGGGTTCCGTCTTAGGATACTGTGGTACATGCAGAGTGCTTCATAGGCAGTCCATATTGTTTTTTCAAAGAGTAAATACTTGGCATCTGACTAAGGGAAACATTTGCAATAAAAGTCAACTGGTTTAATCTGTGGTTGTTTAACAAATATATTCCAATTGCCATATCCTTTTATAAAGAGATATTTATTATCACTATATTATCTGCATTGATATAAATTAAATTACTAAATTCCTCTATATATTCTAATATAATTTTCACTGCTTCTTCATGGGGTGGTCCACAGGTGAAGTCAGATGTTCTTTTCACTATGTTGTATAATGGTTGGAAGAGCAATTGCAAGTATGGTATACGTTGCCTCCAATACCCAAGTAAACCTATTAAATGCTGAGTTTCTGTCTTACTCGGAAGTCTTGGTAAGTTTCTTAATTTGTTAAATACTTCTGGGGGAATGGATGGTCCTCTAATCGACCAGTGTACCCCAAGAAATTTAACTTCCTCTGCTGGTCCCTTTACTTTGTCTTTATTAATGGTCCATCCTTCATTTGTCAGATGTACAACTAAGTCTACTACTGTTTTATGTAATATTTGTTTATCATTTGTTATCAAAAGAACTCCATCTGCATACGAAAACATTGCTAGTTCTTCTGGTGTGTGGAATGAATCTAAAGCCAATCTCAATGCATTATGTGCTATAATTGGGCTGCTTTTATATTCTTGTGGAAATCTAGTAAATTGATATTGTTTTCCTTCCCATGAGAATGTGATTTCTCTGGAGTTGGGATGTAAAGGAATGCCAAAAAAAAACATGTCTGTTAAGTCTGTTGTGGCTAAACATTTGAGTGCCACCTGCCTGATTCTCAGGAATATATCTCCTATATCTGACAATTGCCCAGGCATCTTCTTTGATAGTTTGCTTATATTCCTGTAGTCTAATAAGTATCTCCATTTGCCATTTGATTTCTTCACTGCCCAAATGGTGCTGTTATAATTAAAGCTTTGTGTTGGTTCTATAATATCTTCTGTTAATAATGTTTGTATGGTGTCTTTCACTTCCTCCATTTCACCTTTTATGGGGTATTGTGGTGTGAAAGAGGGTGGCATTTTGGGTAGTTCTACTTGTGGAATTTTGACTCTTTGTACCTTTGGTAGTCTTTTGTAACTCTAAAACTTTGGCAATAATTTGTGTATTGTGGGTAGTCCTATAACATTTTCTGGGGCACTGCACAGTGTGAAATCTAGCACATAATTTTTATCATATACTTGAAATATTATTCTAGTCATAGGGGTTCTAACTGCCACCAATACACTCTATTTCTATGTAGCCTCTAATCTTGCCTGTATTCAAGATCTGTCCTCATCTAGGGTATATACATTAATTTCACTACCCATGTCCAACAGTCATTTGGCTACCTTTGTGGTGTGTCGGGTAGTATAATGAGTAGTTCTGTTCTGGGTATTAGAAATTGTGTTCCTGAGATTGCCCAAACAAACATCTGGTGGAAGTCCATGGTTGGCTTGGTTCTGATCTAATTGGGACGTTGGTATTCTGTCTTCCAAATTGTCTTATATTTTTTAAACCGTCTCCTCACTCCATTATATTTCTTACTTTGAATAGGTAGGGATACTACCTTCTTTAAGGCTAACTCTCTGTGTGATTTTAAGAAGTCTATGGTATTTGCCACAGTTTGACATCCTTGCAATGGTCTAGCTAGTGTCACCCTGACATGTCATGGATCTCATTTTAACAGGATTTTCCTAAACTGGGACAACATTGGTGCAGCCTGTGGGGTGGGAGCCTGGTTGTAGATGAAGTAGAGTACTCCTAATTTTCTTGCTAACTGAATTGCTTCATGTAAACTATTCTATTTTGCTGAGGCCTCAAACTGAGTTAAATCTGATGTCTCCAAGCTGCAGTTATCCAATCAAGCAGTGGGTGAGTATCTCCCTAGGAGCTGTCTAATGCTCAGAAAGTGCCTGTGACTTAGAGGATCAAGTTACACTAGTATTTATTCATAAGTAACAATGAACAAATATAAAGTAAAAAGGGATCACATTCATTCACACACACCCTCTCTCCTCTGGTCTAGCAAGTGTTGTAGCCTAGTTCTGATGTTTCTCACTGTGCCTTAGATCCCAACTGGAGCCTTGGTCCAGAGTTGGAGTGTCTGGAATTGTTAGGCTACCTCCAGGAATGAGTCAGTCTCAACACAAAAAGTCTCCATTGGAGCTCTCAGAAATGAACCAGTCTTAGCTGCCAGACCAGAGTTTTTAAGTCTCTTTCAGCTCAAGCATTCAACACCATTTTATCTGACACTAGGCTTTATCATCTCCACACACAGAATCCATACTTGGTCTCCATGGTATCTTTTTAGTGAATCAAATTTGAGGCTTTCACTTAGCCAGGCCATTTTCCTTATCACATTTCACACACTCTGAGCTGGATTACATTTTTAATTTCTTTTATATTGCTTGCATTTATTCTTTACACACAGTCAAAACTCTGCTACATAATTGTTCCCATCTGAAAGAACTACAGAGATGGAAATAGAAATGAGTCTGAGGATAAGAAGGTTCAGTGACAGACTCAAAGTGGGATCCAGCTCAAGGGAAGACCCTAAAGTCTGACACTATTACTGAGGCTACGAGGCACTCATAAAAAGAGATCCAACGTGACTGCCCTCCAAAAGACCCAACAAGTATCTGACAGAATCAGATGCAGATGTTTGCATACAACCAATAGATAGAAGTTGCTGATCCCTATGATTGAATTAGGGAAAAGCTGGAAGCAGCTGAGAAGGAAGTTGACCCTGTAGGAGGACAGTCTCAATTAACCTGAACCCTTGAAATCTCTCAGACACTGAATCACCAACCAGCTGATATGAAGCTCCTAACACATATACAATTTAGGACAGCCTGGTCTGGTTTCAGTCAGCAACAATGAACCTAACCCTCAAGAGACTGAAGTTCCAAGGGAGTGTAAAGGTCTGATGTGATGTGACTTGGGGGGTGAGGGGTGGGGACATCCTCCTGGAGACAGGGGTTTTGTGAGGAGGAATGGGATATGGAACAGTCAGAGAGTAGACTGGGAAGGGAATAAAATCTGGAGTGAAAAAAAAGAAAGAAATGATAAGATAAAATAATAAAATGGAAAAAACTAAAACAATAAATAAAAAATAAAAACATTGACTAAAACTGACATGGGAAGGAATCCATTTATTGTATCTAACAATTATGGTGCACCAAAAGGAGTGACATATAATCTCATGGGTAAAGGTCAAAGAAAACCCTAGTTCTACCACGTGAAGTAGAAAGAATATTTCAAAGAATCTATAACCTCTATCATTGTTTAAATCCCAGCTCAATTGAGAGTGCCTCCATGAGACCAGCTATGACCATATCACCAGAAAGAATGCTTGACTATTGTGTGGTCTAGCTGTTGCAGTGACAGGGATAATTAAAATGGGACTTTGCATTTTGGCATGAAGCTGAAAAAGAGGAGGAGTAGATAATCAGCCCAGGAAAAGGAGATATCTTCTTCATGGGCATTCATAAATTGCTAGCAAATCCAATGAAGAATTAGACACCAAGAATTAGGATATGGAAATAAAGTGAGTATATGTATGGAGTGTGTGTATCAAATGGAAAATATCTCCATGTTATTGATATAGCAATTGTTTATTATTTTTGTTCTCTTCTTTAAAAATTCATTTTATTTTTAAATACAATTACATTATCTACCTCCAATATCCAACCCATACCATGCTCCAAGATCCCTCCCAAATTCAAGGCTTCTTTTTCTTTATTTAATATATATATATATATATATATATATATATATATATATATATACACACACACACACACACACACACACACACACACACTCACTTTCTCTTTCTCTATCTTTCATGAAAATCAGACATTGAGTTAAAGAAGATGCTATAAACTTTAAAAATTATATTTTGAAACAAATGGAAGTTTAAAGCATAGTATACTGTGTATGATGCAAGAAGAGAATGAGTGTATCATTCGACTCTGATTAAGTTTTCAAAAGAAAGAAAATCAGAATGTTAAAGAAATACATTCCTTCCCATTGTCCTTCTCTGCAATTCCACCTGTACCTGTGGCAGTTCAGAATCCTAGCTCCAAGTCCATAAAGCCTGCCTGTTTCCCAGGAGGTCTGCCCTGAAATGGACACAGGTAAGGAGCCTTCCCCAGTAACCACATCAACTGGGACCTCAACAGAGCCTATCAGAAGTGGGATCTACCCCACTCTCCCTGAGACTCATCCCCTTTCTAGTCTACACCTCAACATGCACCTGTGGTAGAGGAGCATGTCAGTCCCCCACCCAGAACCCAACACCCTGCCTATCTCACATAATGAGGTCTATCATAACAAGGAACACAGGAGGACTGCTCAAACTAGGGACACAGGAGGCCTGCCCTAACCAGAGATAGCATTACTTTCCTCTCAGGAGACAAGCTCTAATCTATATCACACAGCTCTACTTGCCCCTAAGGCAGCCTTTTCCAGCCCCAAAACACCCAGAACACTCTGATATAGCTAATGTCAGAGATAATCAGGTGGTGAAAGACAAGCACAAGAACATAAGCAACAGTAGCTAATGTAATTTGGCACCATTAGAAAGCAGTTCTTCTACCACAGAAAGACCTGTATATCCTATCACCCCCAAAGAGCAAGATTCTGACTGAAAATCCCATCACATGAAGATGATAGATGCCTCTAAGGAAGATACTTATATCCTCCCTTAAAGAAATACAGGAAAACACAGGCAAATAGGTAGAAGCCATTAAATAGGAAAACATATAAATCCCTTAAATAAATATAGGAAAATACAACCAAGCAGGTAAAGGAAGAGAACAAAATGGTCCAAGTCCTTAAAATGAAAATAGAAACAAAAACCTTGGGAAAAAATTCAGGAGTTACAGATGCAAACATCACTAGTGGAATACAAGAGGTGGAAGAAAGAATTTCAGGCATAGAAGATACCTTAAAAGTTATTGACACATCAGTTAAAGAAAATACAAGGTCTATAAAGTCCCTAACCCAAAGCATCCAGGATATTTGGGACACAATGATAAGAATAAACCTAAGAATAATAATAATAGAAGAGGGGAAGATGACCAGTTCAAAGGGACAGAAAACACCTTCAAAAAAGTCATAGAAGAAAACTTCCCTAACTTAAGAAATAGAGATAGCCATAAGACTATAAGAAATCTATGGAACACTACATAGACTGGACCAAAAAAGAAATTCCTCCTGCCATATAATTATAAAAACACTAGATAAAAAGAAAAAAGCAAGAAAATTAAAAGCTGTAAGGGAAAAAGGCCAAGGAACATATACAGGCAGACCTATAAGAATTAGAACAGACTTCACAACAGAGATGTTATAAACCAGAAGTTCCTGGACAGATGTTATCCAGACCTCAAGGGACCACAGATGCCAGCCCAGACTACTACACCTACAAAACTCTCATTCATCCTAGATAGAGAAACCAAGATATTCTATGACAAAACCAAAAAAAATTATTCAGCATCTATAAGCATCTGGGAAATGCAACTCAAAATGACCCTGAGATTCCACCTTACACCAATCAGAATGACTAAGATCAAAAACTCCATTAACAGCACATGCTGACAAGGTTCTGGAACAAAGGGGAACATTATTCCTTTGCTGGTGGAATTTCAAATTGGTACAGTCACTCTGGAAATCAATCTGGAACTTCCTGAGAAAATTAGAAATAGTTCTAACTGAAGATCCAGCCATACCACTCCTGAGCATATACAGAAAAGATGCCCCATCATACCACAAGGACACATACTCTACTATGTTTTAAGTGGTCTTATTTGCAATAGCCGGGAGCTAGAAACAATCCAGATGTCCTTCAAAGAATGGATACAGAAAATGTGGTTCATTTACATAAGGGAACACTATCCAGCTGTTAAAAAGGATGACATCATGAATTTTGCAGGCAAAAAGATAGAACAAGAAAATATCATCCTGAGGGAGATAATCCAGAATCAAAAGAACATTCATGGTATGTACTTACTGATATATGGATATTAGTCAAAAAGTACAGAATACCCATGATTCACCCCACAGACTCTAAGAGGTTAAACAAGGCCCAAGTGAGGATGCTTCAATCCAAATTAGAGGTGGAACAAAATAATCATAGAAGGCAGAGGGAGGGAAGGATCTGGATGGGAGAGGGAAAGTGGGGGCAGGATCAAGTATGGGGGAGGAGATATTAGAGTAAAAGACTCTGATGAGCCTTAGCTTACTGAGCACCCCGTATGTGAATCACATGGATCTAGGAATAGATGAAAAAAGCAAGAGGAATTTATTGTTCCAATGTACTGGGGTGGTCCTACACCTAAGGTGAAGTGGCAACCCAGTGCAGCTCATTCAGTGAGCTTTTTATACAGTTTTCAGGGCAGTAGCCTTTAAGCCAATGTGATTGGCAGAACAGTGTGACTTTTTAAAGCGATTGGTCTCTAGGGAATGAGTTGGCAATGTCTTCCCTCATCTGTAGGTCACCAACATGGAACTGATGTGGCACCTCAGTTGTTCCCAGACACCTGGGACCGTATTTCTCTCTGAACTGCCTCTAGGGCCAGCAGTCTTTTGACAAGGTCTTGATTTCCTTCTTGGGAGATCTCTAGGTTAGGTCCAGTGGCATCCATAGAGGATCTCGAAAGGTGTTAGGTTGAAATGATATGGGGTGTTCCAGGCTTGGAAAAAGTCCAAGCAAAGGAGTACCACCCAGTCTCCACTAGTTAAGGTCAATTTAGTCAAGGTCTCTTTTAAGGTTCTATTAATCCTTTCTACCTGGCTTGAACTCTGGGAACAGTATGCACAATGAAGTTTCTAATCTGTCCCCAATACTTTCATCCATCCCTGACTTATTGGAGAGATGAAGGCAGGTCCATTATTGAACCCAATTACCTTGGGTACCCCAAACCTGGAAAAAAATCTCTTCTATGGTCTTCTTGGCTGTGATCAGAGCCATCTCCTGTTTCTTGGGAAAAGCCTCTACCCATCCTGAAAAAGTATCTACAAAGACTAGTAAATATTTATAACCATATTTTCCAAGTTTAACTTCTGTAAAATCTACCTCCCAGAAGATTCCTGGTCTATTTCCTCTAGGTCTTTTCCCTGTGCCTATCTTGATGCAGTAGGCATTCATCTGTTGACAGACTTTACAGCTCTCTACCATTTCCTCTACCAGGTATCTTAGGTCTATGATGAACACCCCGGATCCCTTAATGGCTCCTATCACTTATCTTTGGCCCAGATGAGTCCATTTATGCTTCTTTCATAGCAAGTCTCTGGCCTGGTCTCAAGGGAGGCTGGCTTTTCCCTCTTGGGTTTTCCATTGATCTTCACTCTTGAGATAGTAGTTGATAGGGTAGCTAGAGATCTGGGCCTCCTCCTGCTTAGTGAAGACTAGGTGGGGCCATCTGTTGGCCCAGTGGGACCATTCTTTAACTTCTCTGCTGGTTGGTTTGTTAAGCTTTTTCTGTTGGATTAGCACAGGTACAGTGTCTTTAAGGGATTTCTCCTTGGCCGTTTTATCAGCTGGGTTGTTTCCTCTAGCTATGTGGCTCTCCCCATTCTGGTGGACTGGACAGTGGATAATGCCTCCTTGATTGATCTAAGAAGCAAACTTTGGAGGGCTTTAATTTCAGCCTTATTCTTAACTTCTCTTCTATTTGATGCTAAAAGTCCCCTCTGTTGGTAAATTGTCTTGTGAACCTGTGCAAAGACGTACCTTCTATCAGTGTAGATGTTGATCTTTTTGCCAGATCCCTAAGTCCAGGGTTTTGGTCAGAGCTATTAACCCTGCCTTCTGTGCTGATGTTCCCAGAGGAAATGGTTCTCCCTAGCCCACCTGGTACTCGTCCATGATGGTGGCCCCTACCTTGCGTTGTCCATCTACTAGACAGCTGCTGACATCAGTGAACCAGGTCACCTCGGCATCAGGGAGTGGCTGATCTGACAGGTTCCTTCACCATTCCTGATCCTCAGCTAGAATCTACTTGCAATCATGAGCTGGTAAATAGAGGTCAGGGTCGGGTAACAGAGTGACCGCGTTACGGGCCACTGGTGACATGAAGGTTACCTGATCTGAGTTTAGCAACAGAGTCTGATAATGAGTCATTCAGGCATTGATGAGCCATCGATCTGGGAACTGTCAAGGTCTGATTTTTCCCAGAGTTAATTTATCAGCATCTTTAACTAAAACTGCCACCACAGTCACTATCCATAGATGAGCAGGCCAGCCAACAGCGAGTTCTTTGACACATAGACAACTGGTCACTTCCAGGGGCCCAGCCACTGAGTGAGCACTCCCTTGGCTATCCCCCTGTTCTCTGATACATTAAAATGGAAAGATCTGTTTGCATCAGGCAGTCCTAGAGAAGGGGCCTCGAGGAAAGTCTGCTTAATTGCATCAAAAGCCTATTGCTCTTCTTTTCCTCAATGGAAGTCTGTCCATTTTTAGTAAGAGGGTAGAAGGGGCACAGCCAATTCAGCAAACCAAACCCTGTAGTCCATAGCTGGCAGAACCCGGCCATGCCCAGGAATTCCCATAACTGTTTGGGACTCTGTGGAGGAGGGATGTGCAGGATGGAGCAACATCTTTTCAAGCGTTGGAGAGACAACACTGGCCATCTTTTAGCAGCTAGCCCAGATAACTTACTTTTTTCTTGCAGATCTGGGCCTTCTTGACTGAGGCTCTGTATCCCAATCCTCCTAGCTCCTCCAAGAGGTGTTTAGTCCCTTGTAGACAGTCTTCCTTGGTCTTAACTACAATCAAAAGGTAATCTACGTCCTGGACAAGGGTTACTTTTGAATTGGACTCACAGTAGCTGGCAAGGTCCTGGTGTAGAGCCTTGTTAAAGAGGGTGGGTGTGTTCTTGAATCCTTGGGCCAGTCTGGTCCATTTGAGTTGCCCCATCACCCCCTGCTCAGGATCCTTGCACTCGAATGCAAAGTAGTCCTGACTTTGGGGAGTCAATGTCAGGCAAAAAAAAAAATAGGTATCCCTGAGGTCCAGGAAGGTATACCAAGTCCTAGAGGGTGGCAAGGAGCTCAACAGGATATGTGGGTACAGTAGGGTGAATGTAGGCAATGCTCCAGTTTATCTCTTGTAAGTCCTGTAACAGGCAATAGTCTTGAGTTCTAGGTCTCTTCACAGGCGGGAGGGCAGTCACAAAAAGATTAACCAACCCTTTAGGGTTGTCTGAGATATGGGGGTGCTGAAACTTCTAGTTATACAGGTCAGCCAAAGAGAAAGGCCAATACTACACGGCCTGATTTCCGCCATCATCTATGGGACCATAGACACTGAGAGGGAGAGTCATCGTCATCTCTGGAGGGGTGGCCCTCTTACTCCAGGTGCCCATGGCAGGACCTGGATCTCCCTCACGTCGTGGAAGTGAGGGGTAGAGGGCCGATGGAGAGAAGACCTACATGTCTGGGGAGCACTAGGAGAAGGGCAGGGGGTACAAAGGAGGAGGATCCAAGAGAAGAAGGTCTGATGTCCCGGGATCCTGGAGAACCTCCTTCTTTGGGTGCTCTCCTCCAGCAGCATGGTCTACACCTGGAGTGGCAGAATCCTGCTGGGAAGGAAACCCCACATCTAAGAGGGAGGGCAAGTTAATAAGTCTCCCCAGACCACAATACTGGAAGCCTGACTGAGATAGGTAGCAGCCCCAGCCTCAAAGACCTTCCGCTGGATGGCCACAAGTACAGGGAAGTTAAAGGTCCCCTTTGGAGGACATCCAACTTCGAGGGTGGACCATTGTGATGAGCAGGACATCCTGAACTTCCTTTTCTTTACCTCCAGTGACAGGTTACTTACCCGCTACTGGAAACAATTCCAATGACTCAGGACAATCCCAGTGGAGTAGAGTGCTGCTGTCCCATGTCCAAAAATTTTGTCAGTCCCAGTCTAAGAACACAAAGAAAGACAATCAAGACACAGACAAATCACTCCTGTCATGGGCCGGGTCTAATGGAGGGGAATCCTCCCAACTTCCTTCCTCCAAGAGACCTGAAGCATCCTTCAGGCTTCCAAGGTAGCGACTTTAAGGCATGTCGGCCCGCTGCTCTTGGTTGCCCCATATTCTGTGGGCTCTCTAAGTCCCTGGGACGATTGCAAACAAACCAAAATTTCAGACAGGCTTATAGACTCAGACTTTGAGAAACAGTGAGACAGACATGACAAAAACAAACCGTGGTACCTGCTCGAGACCTCTGAATCACTGCTCCAGTATTTTGCCACAGAAGGTCGGATTCCTGGCCAATGCACCAAATGTAAGACTCTGGTTAGCCATAGCTTACTGGGGACCCCCTGAGTGGACCATGCAGAAACAGTTTTCATGTCAGCAGCCATTAGGCACAATGTGATTAGCAGAACAGGGTGACTTTTTAAACTGTTTGATCTTTAGGGGATGAGGTGGCAAGGTTTTTTCCTCATAGATAGGTGGTCAAAGGTCCGTCCTGCAGAATGTGTCCCCACCTACAGGTCGGTTCCCCTGCCCCTGTGGTCTGAGGAATGTTAATTAGCCTCTCCCTTCCAGAGGGACAAGTGTTCCATGACCTTTCCAAAGTTCTTGAACTGACCCCTTCAAGAGAAGCCCAGATGATCAGGAGAATGAATGGAAATATGCAGCCTTTGGAAGAAGGTAAGAGCTGAGGGGAGCCTCTAGGAAGTCTGAGAGACCTAGGATTTGGGAGAATCTCAGGACTTGTTGGAGATGACCTTAGCCTAAATGCCCAACAGTGGGAAGATGGAACAAGAAGAGACCGCCTCCAGTAGATAGAAAGAACCATCAGTGGAGGGATGGGGGTCACCAACCCACCTTCAAAATTTTTGACCTGAATTTTATCCTGTCTAAACCAAATGCGGCAACAAAAGTGGAACAGAGACTAAAGGAAAGGTCATCCAGCAACTGGCCCAATTTGGAATCCATCCCATGGGCAGGCACCCAACCCTGACATTATTACTGATTCTATGTTGTAGTTGAAGACTGGAGCCTATCATGGCTGTACTCTGAGAGGTTCTACTAGCAGCTGACTGAGACATATGCAGATTTTTACAGTGGATCACTGGACTGAGACAGGAGATCCCTATGAAAGAATTAGGAAAGGACCTGAAAGGGATGGCAACCCATGGGAAAACCAACAGTGTCAACTATCCTGAAACCCTGTGAGCTCCCAGAGACTAAGCCACCAACCAAAGAGCATACAGGGTTTGTCTGGGACCCCAGGCAAAAATTCAGTTGAGGAATGCTTTGTTTGGTCTTGATAGGAGAGGATGTGGCTATTCCTGAAGAGACTAGATACTCCAGGGAAGTGGAATGCTACAGGGAAAGGGGGAGGGAAGAGCACCCTCTAAGATGCAAAGTCTTGTGAGAGATGGGGTGAAAAAATCTACTAGAGAGTCCTGGGAGGGAGGCACACATTATAATTACAGTAGAAAGTATTAATAGTTAATCTAATGCCAGCGATTGATACATTGCTACAAATACAAACTATGAACAGTTGTTCATAAACAACTCTTTTTAAAAAGTAGAGAATCAGATCATTTACAAAGTTCATTGTCAAATGCGGAAGACAGGTCCAGTGACATAAGTAAAACACAGAATGCAAATACTTTGTGACTTCACTTGTGGTATTTAAATAAAGTGAACACAGAAAAATTGAGAATAAAATAGCAATTACCAGTGAGAATGGAGAAGAGATATTAGTCAAATGACACAAACACAATTAGATAAAATAAGAATGAGTTCTAAAGAGCAATATACAGCATAGTGACTACTCTTAATGAAATTTTGTAATGTTTAAATTGTTGTTAATGTCAGTTTTTTATATATACTCAGCACCAAAAAAAGAAATTTGTGAATAAAGTCTGTGATGTTAATTAAATTGTTTTAGACAATGAGCACACATTTCAGAATTTGTGATTTATGGTGTATTTGTACAATCTATTGATGAAAATTAAAATAAAAGTTGTATTATCCTGTTATATCTACTAATATTACAAACTACTAAATAGGCAACATCATTTCCTAAAAGAGGTAAAATCATTCTCTTTGTTTTTGAAACAAATTTTCTGATGATTCCTCAAATGCCAAATACAATGTTCTTGCTTTAACATAACTAAAATTAACTTGGTCTAATTATCATGAGTATAAAAATATTTATTCTAATTTTTTTATGTCACAAAGATTGAACAAGTAAATTTATTTATATATCTTGTAATTGACCTCATTTACCAAAAAATCATTTGAAATTTATTTATGGTTTCAATTCCTGTTATGTTTTTGTTGTGTGAAATATGTAAAGTTGTTTGATACTCTCTTGTGATAAATACATAAATTGTGTTTTATTAGTTAAATATGGTAATTTCTAAACCAATTAACACACTCTTAGTCATTTTTGCTGCTGAAAATTGCAGCTGAGCTCAAAGTGTTTTGGAAAATAGAAGTATTATAATCATCAGTCAAGAAGATCATAGCTCAAGTTATTGCTTGGTTGTTTTATGCATTTCTGAAAACTTGATAAGCATTATTTCTTTTTCTTTTTTAATATGATGAACTGTATTTTTGAAACAATGTTAAATGTGCATTACCATTTACTTCTTAAATCCACAGGGTCAACCAGAGGAGAAATATATTAAACAAATCAATGATTTCAGTGAAGGATTGCCATTGTTCTCGTGTCTCATCAGCCATGATTCAGCGACTGATGGCAGCATGTATATCCCAGTTTGCAATACAGATTCATGTACATGGTGAGGTTAAAAATTTAATTTCTTCCAGGCAATGTATCCTATTTCTCTCACATTTATAATCAACAGGATAATAGGTTACTTACCATATTCATGAACTTTGTAACAGTTTTCTTTTTCCTATATTTGATACATAAGTTTAACAATCTGTTTTGACCCATATACTACAATTTTAAGTTAAGACTTCAGACTTTAAATCACGTATAATTCTCATATTTCATTTAGGATACCTTAAATGTGATATTCCTACAAAGTGTACAGACTCAATAGATTATCTAAAGAGAAATGGGAGATTCTGAGTCTCTAACATAGTTTACTATGTGTGAAAGCAACAAGAATCACTTTCACTCTATTATTTAAGGGTTGTGTGTGTGTGTGTGTGTGTGTGTGTGTCTGTCTGTCTGCATGCAAGCATGCATTTCTGTATGTGTGTGAAAATGAATTAATTGCATCCAAAATGAGTTCTAATCTTTCCCTCTCTCCCAAGGGCTGGGTAAAGATATTTTAGTTCTATGAATGTTCATTATAATTCAAGTTTTTATTTTTTTAATTCCTAGCCCATGAAATAGCATAATAGTGTGACATGTTAAAATCTCAGTGCTTGGAGTTTCTGATATGCTTTTAAGGGACTGACCTTAAAGTCAGTTACGTAGTTAATCAAGTATGTCTACATGACAAAATTTCAACAAATTTCAAGACTCCAAGATTTCTGTAACCATCCCAGTTTGTGAACACTTATCAAATACTGCCATACTTCATATTGAGAAATATGAACCTGGTTTTCAACACTGGAAGGTAAGAACTAGCACTGTAATGTTTGAAAACTAACATTCCTCATGAATCATTTGCCTTTGTTGAATTTAATCCGTGTCTTCTAACTGTAATATGCAGGAACCATGTATATAATCATTCCCAATGAGTCCTGTGAATTTAAAACTGCAGATGTTAATTGGGATACTTAAACTCATACTTGCTATCAGAAGTGAATAAAATCTTGTATATTGCTCAGTAACAATAAAACAATAGGGTCAATTGTATATACTTGCCATTAAATAATTTTACTTTAATTCACAGAGAAAATTATTCTTAGTTATCTGTTTATACTATTTTCAACACTAGGCATGAACTAAAGTCAGTATGAAAGATGAACAGTTATTCTGTTCTGAAAATATATTCTCAAACCAATTAGGAGGACTTTTACATCAAATTTGCTCATTTTTAAAATGGAGACAGATTTTAAATTATAGGATTTGGAGACTATATTCTTTTTTTTTTGTTGTTTGTTTGTTTGGTCTGGTTTTTCGAGACAGGGTTTCTCTGTATAGCCCTAACTGTCCTGGAACTCACTCTGTAGACCAGGCAGGCCTCGAACTCAGAAATCCGCCTGCCTTTGCCTTCCAAAAGCTGGGATTAAAGGCGTGTGCCACCACTGCCTGGCTTGGAGACTATATTCTAAACATGTATCTTCCTTGCTGCTGAAATGTGAATTCTACCCAGTATACTTTTTTTTACTTTTCTTTTCAAATTAATTAATTAATTTACATACGGTTAATTACTTTCCCTTCCCTCCTTTAATCTAGGTTATTCCCTTTCCCCTCCACTCCCTCTATTTCTCACTCCCGTTTTTTTCTCAGAGAAGGGAAGGTCTCCATGGTCAACTATCCTTGGTATATTAAGGTTCAGTAGGACTAGGTGCCTCTTCTTCTACTGAGGTTAAAGAAGGTAGACCAATAAGGGGAAATGGATTCAAAGGAAGACAACAGGAGCCCCACTGCTCCTGCTATTAGAGATTCCACACGAAAACTAAGCTATGCATCTGTTATATATGTGTAGGGGGCCTAGGTTCATCCCATGCATGCTCTCTGGTTTTTTTATTCTCAGTGAACCTTATGGACCCATGTTAGTTGATTCAGTGTATTTTTTGTTTGTTTTGCTTTGTTTTGCTTGTGTGTGTGTGTGTGTGTGTGTGTGTGTGTGTGTGTGTGTGCGCGCGCTCCTGTCCTTGACTTCTCCGGTTCCTTCAATCCTTCCTTACCCTCTTCTGCAAAATTCTCAGAGTTCCATATAATGTTGGGCTGTGGATCTCTGCATCTGTTTCCATCAGCTGCTGTGTGAAGTCTCTTTAGAGGACAGTTATACTAGGCAAGTATAGCAGAATATCATTAACAGTACCAGGAGGTGGCTCTCTCTCAAGAGATGGGACTCAAGTTGGGCCAGACACAGGTTGGCCATTCTCTCATTTTCTCCTCCATCTTTATCCTGGAACATCTGGCAGGCACCACAAATTATAAGACAAGTTTTTTGTTTGTTTGTTTGGGTTTTTTGTTGTTTTTTTTGTTTTTTGTTTTTGTTTTTGATTTCTTTTGTTTTTTTTTTTAGCTGAGTTAGTGTCCCATCCCATGATTGGACATCTTCCATGGGTACAGAATGTGGCCATTTCAGTTTCCTTATCCACATATTGCTAGGAGTCTTAGCTAGAAATATTACAGAATACTTATGCAAATCACAAGTGTCAAATGTTCAGTCCTCAGAGTTTTAAAACAAAGCAAAATTTGCTTTATGCTAAGATAACTGTGGGTATTATAGGATATAATCTTTCAAGCGGAAACAAACTTTTTATGCCTGATTGATATAAGATTTCAGTTGAGGTAACAATTATTTTCAAAACCAGCACTTTTTGTTTTTACTTTTTTTTTTTCTAATTTTTGTTTTGTTGTTTACAAAAATATCATTAGAAAGCAAAGTACATTAAATCATCCTTTTTAATGAATTAAATAAAGATCTGCTTTTGAATACATGATTTAGGTGTTTCTTACATTATAAAATAAACATCATATAATATAATCATATAATATGCATTTTTAATTTTAATAGCAATATTTAGTTAATTTCTGAAGACTAGTTTTGTATATTTTGTGTGGTTAAGATATATTTTACAGTAGCCCAATAAAAATGTGTCATGATATGTTGTTTTCATAGGAATATCTTTACAAAGGAATTTCAAGACAAGTAGATGTCAATCTGCTACTTCACTCTCAATTTAAGAGTCTTACAACTTAGCCGTTTGGCAAACCTATTTCAGGATATACTTTACATTATTCAGGAAGGACAATTTATTCTGAAATGAGTTGGAAGTTATACCTTAAAAAGTGCTGCCTACAGCTCATTATCTTGATAAATTCTGTTGTTAAAAATACTTATATTTAGCAATGCATACGTTCATCCCTCTAATATTTAGTAGAATATTTTTCTTTCCTTTAGCTAGTATATTTTTTAATTGCAATTACATCATTTATAATTTAAAAAGACATTCTAAAGATCAGGATATATTATGTTTAGATTCCATTTCACTTTAGCATTCTAAACAAAACTTAAATATCTACTGAAGCAAAATAGAACTGGCTTAAATAGAAAAATATGCAAGTGATATATTAAATACACTATATTGTAGAAAGTTTTAATGAGCATTAAGTTTAGTTATCATAAAATCCCTTTATGAAGTTTTCTTATTTAAATATTGCTTTCAATGTCACGAGGAATTATTTATTGACAATCAGAATACTATTAAAGCATATATACCTACTACAGTTACTTATTTGCTAAAATTTTAATACTTGTATATTTATCCAAGAAACATAGAAAAAAATTCGAGCCATCTTCTATTTTGATTTGAGAAAGCGTATAGGATCTGAGTCACTTTTTATTTTAAAATAACTGCATTCAAAATTAAAGATAAAGAGGATTAGCACTATAACAGCACTGAGCCAATTTGTGGGATGAAGATACTGAAGAAAATGATCATGTTCATTGGTATGTTAAAATATGAAGTCTAACAGGAAAGTATATTTTACTCGCTTAGTTTTTTCATAAACCCATATTATTATAAACAAAGATTTTTTTTAGAGAAGTACATATAGGGAAAGACATATGAAACACTTATTGAATAAATGAGATTTAAGGAAATTATAAAACTAAATGAAGATACAGTTCCTAAAACAGCAGCTAATTTTTAAATAAGATTAAGGGTACAAAAGTAAAGAATTCTAAAATATGTTTTATTTATAAAATTATAATTGTATCATGTTCACATCACATGCACCTCTTAGTGTCTCTCTCTCAAAAAATGACCCATGTAATTTAATATACACACAAATACACATGCACACACACATATGCATGGATATATATTCTTAGTCTGTAAAATATTACCTATATGCATATTATCTCAAGTCTGACACTATGGTATTATATAACAATTGGGTGGGGGGGGAGCTTTTTTCTGGTGAAGATAATTTCTCCTGTTCTCAGCATTCTCCATAGCTTTTTTGTCTAAGTTTGAAACACACTATCTTTCCTTTTTCCATGTATCATTGTCTGCTTGTGTAGTTGCTATTCAGGGTTTGTTTATGCAGCCATGTTAATGAGATTTTATGGGTGTAGCTTGTATCTTTCTAGGTAACCAAATCTTATAAAATGCTTCCTGTTCTTATGTCCTTGCAATCTCTTTTCTTCCTCTTTCACTGTTATTTTTAATATTGAGATTTGGGAACTGGGATTTACATTTATCAGCTGGAACTGGGCATCCCACACTATGTAGACATTTTTATTCTTGCATTTTCTGTCATGGTCTCTATTGAAATGAGAAAGTTCTTTGGAGGAAAAATACACTTATCTGTGTATATAAAGATGAACATTTAGAACTCAATTAGGACTGAGATTAGCTTAGTAAAGTGCAATCTAAAATATATTACTCACTAGCTCTAGGTAACTATCTGGACTTCTAGTTCTAAGCATGAAATACCTGTTGTTGAGTGGTTCTTAACTACACTTAGAGAGTGATGGGATACTACACTGGTTAATCTTATGTCAACTTGATATGAGCTAAAGTTTGTGTCCTTATGAGGGGAATGAAATATAAATGAGGAAGTGCCTCTGTAAATGGAGCTACAAGTATGCCTGCAAGGCATTTTCTTAATTATGGTACCACACCTGGGGTGATGGTCCTTGGTTCCAGAAGAAGAAGAAGAAGAAGAAGAAGAAGAAGAAGAAGAAGAAGAAGAAGAAGAAGAAGAAGAAGAAGAAGAAGAAGAGGAGCAACAACAACAACAACAACAAGAACAAGAACAATCAGAACAAGAACAAGAACAATCAGAACAAGAACAAGAATAAGAAGAGGACCAGCCCTGACTTTGTCCTTTGTGTTTTGATTAAGCAATTGAGAATATTAATTTTTAAATTATTATTGAAAGATATGTGATGATTATAGTCACTGTTGTGTTGATTTTTCTTGTTATGTTCTCAGTAGTAATTTATTTTATTACATCTTCATTTTCTTTCCATGATCTCTCTTCTGCCCTTGTTACACTTTTCTCTCCAAAATAATACTTCCTATATTTTCTTTAGGTTTGTCAATTGGATATAAATTTTTATGCCCTTTGTATCAAGGAAAGCTTCTTTCTTTCTTTCTTTCTTTCTTTCTTTCTTTCTTTCTTTCTTTCTTTCTTTCTTTCTTTCTTTCTTTCTTTCTTTCTTTCTTTCTTTCCTTCTTCTTCTTCTTCTTCTTCTTCTTCTTCTTCTTCTTCTTCTTCTTCTTCTTCTTCTTCTTCTTCTTCTTCTTCTTCTTCTCCTCCTCCTCCTCCTCCTCCTCCTCCTCCTTCTTCTTTTTCTTCCAGTAACTCACAGAGTTTTGCTAAGTTCACTGTTTAAAGATGGCTGTGGTCTTTTGAGACATAGGATGAATTGTACGAGATCTTCTGTGATTCAGTGCCTCCATTGAGAAATCAATGGTTATGCTGATGAGCTTACTGTATATGTGAGTTCAACTAGTAGTAGTTTTTGTTGATGTCTCTTGAATCTTTCACAGCTCCTTTTTTTGTATTGTATAATTAGTGGTTTAACTACGATATTTCACACGGCTGTTAATTTTTGGCATTGTTTATTTGGTGTCTTTATTTTGTAGAACTTTTCATCTATTATCTTTAAGATATATTTTATTTTATTTTATTTGGATTTTTGTCCATAATTGAATTTGGCTTTTACATGATGTCACATATATTGTGATTGTTCCTTTGTTGTGTGTTTAAATTTCATTTTCTGTTATTTTCTATCTAGTCTAGCTCATCTAACTTATTTTTAAGTGTCAATATTCTGTTTTCTGTTTGGTTAATTCTATATCAATTCCCTTGAATTTTCAATTTATTTACTGTGTTTGGCAATTTCATGTTCATTTAAGAGTTCTCTTCAAAGTTTCTGTATCTTTACTGAATTATCCTTTCAAATACTAGATTGTATTAATGATTTTCATGACCCTTATATTTGTGTTTTCTTGGGTATCCCTCATGGGTTCAACTTCTTTTTTTCTTTTTTTAAACATTGAACTCCATGGTTTTTGTTTTAAATTCCGTGTCATGTATTTCACACATAATTCGTATCGGGAAGATTTACAGTGGAAAGATTTTAAAGGAATACTGCCTTCACTTTCATATTGCTTGTGTTTTCAAAATGAGATGGAGAAGGGGACTTCCTTTGTTAGTCATGTATCTTATATGCACAGAGTAGGTTGGGCCACAGGAACATAAATATAGGCATATCAACAGTCTTGAGGTGAGTTCATAGAAGAGTGAATCAGATAGAATACCCCAGGCCAACCATGACAAAGAATTTTAGACGTGTGTTTAAAAACTTGTTTTATTTTGCTTTTCTTTGTTTTGTTTTTGTCTCATGAAGACAAGTTAAATAGTGTAAGGGAAACCAGTAATTGAATCCATTTTAAAAACAAAGAAACATTGAGAGTAAACATGGCTACTCCAGTGGTTTGGTGAGACCACATAGGCTCACATATTTAAATTCTTAGTCTACAGATTATTGAAATAATTGGAAACAATTATGAAGTATGGTCTTATTGGAGAAAGTATGTCACTCAGAGTGCATATTTAGGTTTCACAAGGCTTGTGCTACTTCTTCTTACATTTCTGATCTACCTCTTGGTTGCTGATCAACACATAAATTTTAGATGCTGCTCTAGCACCGGGCCACCTGCCAGGTGCTATATTCTCTGTCATAATGGCTTTGTACTCACCTCCACATCACAAGACCCAAATAAACTGCTCCTTCTGTAGATTTCTTTGGTCACAATGTCTTATCACAATAATAGAAAAGTAGGTGAGATAATCATTTCAGCAGCGACTAAATTTACATTAGAATAACTATAATTCTACACTTGAAATGGCTACTTCTGATGAATTAATTATGCTTATCAAGAATGCGATTATCTGGGACTAGGAGGCAGAAAGAGGAGGAAACAGAACTACCAAGGCCTAGAAATACAGTTCAAATATGTACATTATAATTGGTTTTTGAATTTTGAACTTGTGATTGTCCACAAATTGCTACTTGTTAAAGGACCATACAATGAACTGATAGTGCTTTAATATATATATTAACATATATATTAAATATTTTATTATATATATTATATATATATATATATATGAAACAAAACAGGTAGACTTGACAAACTTTTATGAGTAATTCATGGTAGAATTGAAAGTACGTATACATATATAAAATAGGACTTCTGGCACAAATATTTCAAAAAGAAAGAATCTCAAATGAGGCAAAGCAGTTTATTTAAATTGATAAATTCCATATAAGTGATGAGTACCTATTCAAATTATAAGATTAGAGATTTAAGAATATGCTGCATTTTGAAATATTATAATCTTAATAGACACAAATCCTTAACTTTAAGAAGTTATTCACATTTAGTTTTCAGAAATAAATGTTTGAAAAAAAACAACTCCTGAAAATTAAATACTACAATATACCGATGTTTCTGCTTCTTTTTCTATAGAATAGCCTACTCCCTTTGAAAAGTGCTCATGACATGGCTTTCACTGGATAGATACATAAGACATCAGTAGGGAAGATCACTTCAATCAGTACTCATAATCTTAATAAAAAGGATCATTTGCAACACACTAGTAACTTTCTAATGCAAAGTGAAATGGGCCTTGTCTTTGGAAAACTGAAGTTGTAATATTTCTACTAATGCTTTTGTGAGAACAGTCTCACTCATATCTAAAATCACTTCAGTTGTAATGATATGAGACCAAATTTGGAAAATAAATTATTTCTCCATGACTTATGTGAAATTCTTGCTCTGAATTGATATTAGTTTGTTTCCTCTGTTTTATTATGAGGACAAAATATCTTATTAAGTTAACCATATAGAAACAGTAAAAAAAATAATGTTTTTTGAGATTTCTGGATGTGATTTAATTGCATTCAATAAATATGGTTAGTTTGAAGTATTACCAAACAACAACTTTATGTTGGTATCTTTGTAATAAAATTTCTGAAATTGCAAATATGAACATAAAAGCAAGTATTGCTAGAACTTGCACTGTGATAAGAATATAACTTCAATTATCACTACCAATCTAGTAAACATTATTTTTAAGAAGAATTTTATGCTCATAGAGAATGAATAGTATGAGCTTTTCCATATAATGTGTATCTACCCACATTTGATAAGCCCCATCCATTGTTAGTCTCCTCGCTATAGAAACATGTGTTTTTAGTTTTTATTTTTATTTTTTTATTATTCTTTATTTATATTTCAAATGATTTCCCCTTTCCTGGTCCCCCCCCAGAAATTCTGATAAGCCATACCCCTCCCCCTGTTCCCCAATCAACCCCCTTCTGCTTCCCCCTCCGGTATGGTATTCCCCTTCACTGCAGCATCAAGCCTTTCCAGGACCAGGGGCCTCTCTTCCTTTGATATCCAACAAGGCCATCCTCTGCTGCCTATGTGTCTGGAACCATGGGTAACAGCATGTGTATTATCTGGTTGATGTTTTTGTCCCTGGGAGCTCTGGGAGAACTGGGTGGCTCATATCCTTGATTCCCCTATGGAGCTGCAAACCCCTCAGCTCCTTGGTTCCTTTCTCTAGCTCCCCACATTGGGGACCCTGTGCTCAGTTCAATGGCTGGCTGAGAGTATTCCCCTCTGTATTTGACATGCACTAGCAGAGCCTCCTAGGTGACAGCTCTATCTGACTATGGTCAGCAAGTACTTGAGGGTATGAATAATAGTGTAATAGTGTCTGGGCTTTATATATATATATATATATATATATATATATATATATATATATATATATATATATGGGATGGATCACTAGGTGGGGTAGTTTCTGGATTGTCTTTCCCTCAGACTCTCCTCCACACTTTGTATCTCCTTCTGTGGGCATTTTGTTCCCCCTTCTAAGAAGGATCTTAGTATACTTTTAACATAGTTTGTTCTTCCTTCTTCTTGGACATCATTTGATATGTGAATTCTGTCTTGGGTATTCCAAGCTTCTGGGCTAATATACACTTATCAGTGAGTGCATATCATGTGGGTTCTTTTGTGATTGGGTTACCTCACTTAGGATGGTATTTTCTAATTCCAACCATTTGCCTAAGAATTTCATGGATTCATTGTTTTTAATGGATGAGTAGTTTTCCAATACGTAAAAATGCCACATTTTCTGTAGCCATTCCTCTGTTGAGGGACATCTGTGTTCTTTTGAGCTTCTGGCTATTATAAATAGGGCTGCTATGAACATAGTGGAGCATGTGTCCTTATTACATGCTGGGGAATCTTCTGGGTATATGCCCAGGAATAGTATAACAGGATCCTCCAGTAGTATCATGCCCAGTTTTCTGAGGAAACTCCAGACTGATTTCCAGAGTGGTTGTACCAACTTACAATCCTACCAGCAGTGGAGGAGTGTTCCTCCTTCAAATCCTGGCCAGCATCTGCTGTCTCCTGAGTTTTTGATCTTAGCCATTCTTACTGGTGTGAGGGGAAATCCCAGGGTTGAGTTGATTTGCATTTCTGTAATGACTAAGGATGTTGAACATTTCTTTATTTGCTTCTGAGCCATTCGACATTCCTCAGGTGAAAATTTTTGTTTAGCTCTGTACCCCATTTTTTAATAGGGTTATTTGGCTCTCTGGAGTCTAACTTCTTGAGTTCTTTGTATATATTGCATATTAGCCCTCTGTCGGATGTAGGGTTGGTAAAGATCTTTTCCCAATTTGTTGGTTGCCGTTTTGTCCTATTGACAGTGTCCTTTGCCTTAGAGAAACTTTGTAATTTTATGAGGTCCCATTTGTCAATTTTTGATCTTAGAGCATAAGATGTTGGTGTTCTGTTCATATAATTTTCTCCTGTGCCCATGTGCTCAAGGCTCTTTTCCAGTTTCTTTTCTATTAGTTTCAGTGTGTCTGGTTTAATATAGAGGTCCTTGATCCATTTGGACTTCAGCTTAGTACAAGGAGATAAAAAGGAGTCGATTTGCATTCTTCTGCATGCTAGCCACCAATTGAACCAGCACCATCGGTTGAAAAGGTTATCTTTTTTCCACTGGATGGTTTTAGCGTCTTTGTCAAAGATCAAGTGACCATAGGTGTGTGGGTTCATTTCTTGGTCTTCAATTCAATTCCATTGATCTATCTGCCTGTTACTGTACCAATACCGTGCAGCTTTTAACACTATTGCTCTGTAGTACTGCTTGAGGTCTGGGATACTGGATCCCCCAGAAGTTCTTTTACAGTGGAGACTAGTTTTCACTATCCTGGCTTTTTGTTATTCCAGAAAAAAATGGAAATTTGAGTTTGATGATTTCCTGCCTTCTACTCCTCTTTGGTGTATTAGCTTCTTTCTGTTCTAATGCTTTCAGGTGTGCTGTTAAACTGCTAGTATATGTTCTCTCCAGCTTCTTTTTGGAGGCACTCAGAGCTATGAGTTTTCCTCTTAGCACTTCTTTCATTGTATCCCATAAATTTGGGCATGTTGTGCCTTCATTTTCATTAAATTCTAAAAAAATCTTTGATTTTGTTCCTTATTTCTTCCTTGACCATGGTAGCATTAAATAGAGCATTGTTCAACTTCTATGTGTATGTAGGCTTTCTGTCATTTTTGTTGTTATTGATGACCACCCTTACTCCATGGTGATCTGGTAGGAGGCATGGGATAAGTTCCATCTTCTTATATCTGTTGAGGTCTGTTTTGTGACCAATTATATGGTTAATTTTAGGGAACGTACCATGAGGTACTGAGAAGAAGGTATATTCTTTTGATTTATGATGAAATGTTCTATAGGTATTTATTAAATCCATTTTGTCCAAAACTTCTGTTAGTTTCAATGTGTCTCTGTTTAGTTTGTGTTTCCCTGATCTGTCCATTGAGGAGAGTGGGGTGTTGAAGTCACCCACAATTATTGTGTGAGGTGTGATGTGTGGTTTAAGCTTTAGTAGTTTCTTTTATGATGAGGGTGCCCTTGTATATGGAGCATAGGTATTCAGAATTGAGAGTTTTTCTTGGTAGATTTTTCCTTTGTTGAATATAAAGTGTCCTTCCATGTCTTTTTTGATAACTTGTGGTTAAAAGTCAATTTTATCTGATATCAGAATAGCTATTCTGGCTTGTTTTTCTAGAACCATTTGCATGGAAATTTGTTTTCCAGCCTTTTACTCTGATGTAGTGTTTGTCTTTGACACTGAGATGTGTTTCCTATATGCAGCAAAATGTTGGGTCCTGTTTATGTATCCAGTCCATTAGTCTATGTCTTTTTATTGAGGAATTGAGTCCATTGATGTTAAGAGATATTAAGGAATAGTAATTGTTGCTTCCTGTTATTTTTTTATGTAATTTTTATGTTTTTGTGGTTATTTTCTTTTGGGTTTGTTGAAAGACTAAATTCTTGCTTTTTCTATTGTGTACTTTCCCTTCTTTTGTTGGTGTTTTCCAATCATTATCTTCTAAAGGGCAGAATTTGTGGAAAGATTTTGTGTAAAATTGCTTTTGTCATAGAATAACTTGGTTTCTCCTTCTATGATAATTGAGAGATTTGCTGGGTATAGCAGCCTGGGTTGGCATTTGTGTTCCATAAGGGTCTGTATGACATCTGCCCAGACTCTTCTGGCTTTCATAGTCTTTGGTGAGATGTCTGGTATAATTCCGATAGGTCTACCGTTGTATATTACTTGACCATTTTCCTTTACTGCTTTTAATGAATAATGAACACTTTTTAGTGTACTTTGCCTTTTAATTGTTATGTGACTTGGGTAATTTCATTTTTGGTCAAATCAATTTGGTGTTCTGTAGCAAATGTATGTTCATAGCATGCCTTTCTTTAGATTGGTAAGTTTTCTTCTATAATTTTGTTGAAGATATTTACTGGCCCTTTAATTTGGAAATCTTTACTCTCTTGTATATCTATAATTCTTAGGTTTGGTCTTTTCATTTTTTCCTGGTTTTCCTGGATGTTTTGGCTCAGGAGCTTTTTGCATTTTACATTTTCTTTGACTGTTATGTCAATGCTTTCTATTGTATCTTCTGCATCTGATATTCTCTCTTCTATTGCATTCTGTTTTTGATGCTTGCGTCCTTGACTTCTGACTTCTTTCCTAGGTTTTCTATAGCCAGAGTTGTCTCCTTTTGTGATTTCTTTATTGTTTCTACCTCTGTTTTTAGGTCCTAGATGGTTTTATTCAATTCTGTCACCTGTTTGCTTATGCTTTCTTATAATTCTTTTAGGACTTCTACCTGCTTACCTGTGTTCTCCTGCATTTCTTTAAGGAGTTATTTATGTCCTTCTTGAAGCTCTCTATCAGCATCATGAGCTGTGATTTTAAATTCAAATCTTGCTTTTCCAGTGTGTTGTGTATCCAGGACTTGCTGTTGTGGTAGTACTGGGTTCAGATGGTGCCATGTTGCCTTGGTTTCTGTTAATAATGTCCTCTGTTTGCCTTTTGCCATCTGGTTATGTCTGGTGTTAGTTGGTCCTGCTGTCTCTGGATGGTGCTTGTCCCTCCTGTGTGCCTGCAAGCCTGTCTCAACACACCTGAGTGACCGGCTCTCCCCTGGCACATGTTACTGTAGCACTGCCCTGCTCCTGTGTGCTGGTGGGGCCCTGGCAGACTGTGTCCCAAGTGATCTTACACTAGGGTGTTCCCTGTGTTCCTGGCTGCATCCTTCTGCAGTGTTTCTCATTTTTAGACTAGTGAAATGGAGATGAGAATTCTTCCATCCTATTGGTGCCTTCTTTATGCCACTAATGTTCTCCAGTACTGAGAACTTGGAAGTCTAAGCAACACAATATTTTACACAGATTTAGATTGCCTGATTCCATTCTTCAACAGTGATGATACATTTTTTTGGTTGAGATAGACAAGTTATATTTGTTAAAAATTTTCTGCAATAGAAATTAATGTAGGAAACAAAGGCACAGAGAGAGAAACCGTATCTCAATAAATATTATTGTTTTAATCTTTCTTCAATTGTTTTACATCGTTTTAATTATCAAAATGAAGATGGTTATAAATTTGGTGGTATTAATGATATTACTGATTCTCTGGGAAAGAGGATAAAATAGAACAGGCCTAAAGAAGAAGAGTATGCTGAATTTAATCAATTGATTTTGAGTTGCTGGATCAAGGACATGCTATTTTAGAAGAGAGGATCTGTGGAGTTGCTTCAATTGTGACAAGTTAGCCACTGGACAAGAAATGTCCTAATTTCCTATACAGGCAAAATACTATGCAAAAAGAGAAACAGATGCAATATAGTTAACTCCTAACTCTGCCAAGGCACAATAAGCTAATCCTTCATAATTCCTGTTTCACTTAAGGTCTGTCATATGTTCTGGTCCAAAAGGTTAAATACAGATGCTGCAATATTGTAAGACATACTGGGGACTGTCCAAGCAATCAGCTGTCTCTGCCAATTTTATAAGTTTTGAGAGTTATAAATTTTATACATATTTGTGCTTCCTGGATATTTAGGGATAATTTAATTCCTTCTCAAACCTCTGATGGGATTGAAAACTAGTTATTGTTTTACAGTTGCACTTAAGTTATTTAGCATTAAAGAAGATGTTTTAGGTTTGACAGGATGGTTTTCAGATGGTAATCCAAGTCAAAAATCAAACACATTTGAGGAACAGAATGGTAAACTCTTCAAGTTAGGATTGATGGTAAAATACTTTAGGTAAATTGCCAAATATGGTGGACCAGATATTATAAGTATATAGCACACCTTATAATTTATATAATTAGTATAGTTGTGTTCAATTTGGCTTAAGTTTTCTGGGCTAAAAACCACAAGGAAGGAGCAGAAGAGCAAAGAGTCACCAATGAAGAAGAATGTGCAGGAGGGAGAAGGAGAGCTGCCATGTAAAAAGGCCAAAAGAACATTGCCCAAAGAGTAGCTCAGTTGGGTCAGGAGTAGCCAAGACAGAATATGGAAATTAATAAGTAGTACCTCAGAGTTATGGATGGGAAAGTAGATTCTAACAGCATGGAGGTAATGCAGTGGTACAACTGTTGTGCTGCACAAGGCATATTTAAATATAAAGCTTGTGTTTGCCTTTCATTTGGGAGCATAAACCATTGGGGTGGATAGTAATTCTTCATTGGGATTCATTAAAATATTTATATATATATATGAGTTCTGAGTTCTTTTCCTCTAGAGAGCCCTGAGTAATATGACAAATTCTCATAAACATAAAATATAACTAAATTAAATCTAAAACAGAAAATCATGAAAACATTTGAGATTGTGAATTAATTATTTAAGTTCATGATTTTTCTTTTCTACCTGAATATAAACTGATTAACTTAAAACTAGATATATCACTGTTGAAAGCAGAGAGGTGAAATTATGCTAAAATTTTCGGTAAAGTCTACTTTCTAAAGAGGTTATATCTTGAAAACAAGAGTGAAAAATATGTTTTAAGATGCTATCTAACATATTCATTTCAATTTTAGGTGTTTTTATTTAAATATTAATAAGTACTTTATTCCTTCAAAATAAAAGTTTCAGTGAATGTGAAATAATAATGCTTTTTAAAATAACTGTGGGGATATAGGGAGAAATGAATAAGTATTTATTTATGTACCTGATGAGAAAAAGCACTTTTGTTTTGCAAGTGTACTGAACTAGCATGTAAAATTTAGCTTTTGAACCTTGTTCATTCAAATTTATGTATTTATTATTTCTGAGTTTAAAAATCAAAAAGGTTTCTTCCATAACTAAATCAAATTAATGATTTTTTAGAAGTGTTGAACACACTTATGCAAGCATATAGAATGAATTAAAAATATATAAAAGTACACCATCAGTAATTTTCAATTTACAGAAAAAACACCGTAAATAACTTTTAAATTACTTACATTGTTCCCAAACAAGTCTTTGTTATTGGTGACATAATTTTTAAACCATGAATTTTTATGAAACAATTACCTTTATAAACATGTTTGAGAACTGTGAATTACATAGTGCCAAAGAAATACACTAAAATCTGGCTCAGATCTCTATGTAACTGGTATTTTAAGATAGCTTCAATGGGCTAACATCACGAAATTGTGTAGAATGACAGATATATTTTCAAATGTGAATTTGCCATCTAATATTATAAAAATGATAATTAGTTTGCCAGTGCCTGCTATTCCTCAAGTGCTTTTAAAAAAATATATTGACAAAACTTAAGTTATTGGTCCACTAAAATACTTATTATAGTGATTAATAACAAAATTTCAAAGATATTTTTAACTTTTTCCCAAGCATAAGAAAAAAATGTGGGGCATATACACAATGTTATTTTACCCATGTTAAGGAAAAGTGAAATGTGTAGATCAAAGAATGTAACCCTACAAAAACTGACTGATCTAGCTCTAACATAAAAAGACAAATATTATATACTCTTTCTCATATGGGTACAAGATTCAAATTTTTGTTCTTTTTGTTTAACTTAGAGTGCAAGTGAAAACCAGGAAGCTAAAATTCTGACACTCTTTGAAGGGATGTATTAGAGGGAAAGGGAACTCACTGAGAAGTAAGGTGTATTCAGAATAAAATATTAAAAATTGTTTCAAGAAATGTAACCGAAATAGGTGGGCAATGTTGATCCAGAATACAAGCACTGTTAAATGAAAATCACAATGAAAGTCATGAGATAAGAAGTATCTCAATTCTTCTCGTGACTACTGTGAATCCAGATATAGAAATCTCAGCTACTTTTCCACCACCATTTCTGCCTAGACACTGTCATGCTTCCTGCCATGATGATAATGGACTGAATCTCTGAGTCTATAAGCTAGTCCCATTGAAATATTGTCCCTTATAAGAATTTCCTTGGTCATAGTGTCTCTTCTCAGGAATGGAAACCCTATGATATTGACCACATTGCTTCAGATATCATAAACTTTGGATGAAAGTATATAATCATATTTCATTATATAACTGTGAAATTCTCAAGAATAAAGACAAAATAAGGAGCATATGATTTTAACATTTAAAATACTTATCAAATATCCAAATCCATTTGTATACCACCAATTAAACCTTATTTAATTTATCTCAATTATGAACTTGTTTCTGCTAGATTTTTTAACTCTTTATGAATAACAAATATTAGAGTGGTGATTTTTTTATGGTTTTTTTTTTTTTTTTATTTTTACATCCACACAGTGCCTACCACCTCTCATTTGGGATCCCATTGTTCTCTAGACCCTGTCACACCAGGAGCAGAGCTGTAGGCCAAAGGGCTGGTGATTATCTCCATTACTGAATCTGAAAGATGAGGACCCTGGGAAGGGGGACACCCAGAGGGCTGGTGGCAGCTGCTGCACTGTTTATACTGAAATTGAAAGAAACTTAAGAGATAGACGATAACCAAGCTACAATCCTTAGAACCACCGAGGGTAGTTATAGAATAAGGAACTAGAGGTAACAAATAGAACTTGTTTAGCAAAGAACAGATAGCTATAGATGGTAGTGGTGACTGGCATGGCAGGATTAATGAAGAAAGAGAGGGATTATGGGAAGAAATACATGGAAAGATACTAAAATTAAGGGACATTTGAGAAATGACATGGAAATCTACTGAAGAATAATTTACAGTGATAGAGATAAGTAGAAAGAGAGGATCTCAATGAGATCACCAAATAATTGGTAGACAGAGTCCCAAGTGGAAATTTTTTGTAACCAAATAGAAATGTTTTGTGACTAAATTAAGCTCCTAGTACTAGAATAGAGTTATTTTCAATAGAGTTGTTTACCAAAGTGAACCACAAGAATCACAAAACAAACCAGGCTATTTCCAAGACTGTAAGTTACTCTTGACAAACTGAAAACAAGGTAAGATCGCTGAAGACAACACATACACAAACTCATTAAATACAAAGATATCAAGTTGGCGACTATATTGAGTCTTTACACTCAGGATCTTTGGTACAGAAAGATACTGTATATGGTCTCAAAAGAGAAGCATAAACACCAAGCTAACTGCAACCCCATTAAATATGACAATTGCTGCCTATAATATATGATAAGCTGATGGTGGACCAACTCTTCTGGGAGTAACCAATAAATGATTGACATATTTAATTTAATTCACACTCTTGACAATGCTTTGGTGATCACAAACATTAGATTAAATATCCCAAGGACTTAGAATAAAACTGAATACCACTGTTTGAAAAAGAAAAAGAAATTAATAATGAAATGACTCTTAATAATATTCTTCTATACTCATAGACAAGTGACTTGTTCAGCTATTATCAGAGAATCTTGCTCTTACACCAGATCAGAAGAAATTTAGAGTCCTATGGCCAGATATTATGCATAGAGTGAAAGATCTTGGAACATTCATTCCTACAAGGGATATCTCCATCAAATCTACCCCCTCCCCCTGATCTCAAGAAACCCCACAGAAGAGGAAGTGATAAGAATATGAGTCAAAGGAGATAAAGGACACACACACACACATGTGCACACACACAAAACTCTCTAAATCAACATTAGCAAAGCTCATATGAATGCAGAAACTGAAGCAGACACAACACCTCTACCTGGTCCTGTGTACATAACATATATTATGGCTTCCAGTTTAATGTTTGTCTGGGATCCATGAAAACACATGGATGAGTCTCTGTCTCTTTGTGGTCTCACTTAAATTTTCTCTTTGCCTCATTCAACTTTGATGTGATATTTTGCTTTATCTTATTATATTTATTTCAGTATTTTTTTAATGAATGAATGAATGAAAACAGCCATTGCAGTAAAGGTTATATTTTTCAAAACATACTTTAATAAACATTCTTAAATGCTTTAGCCTCCACTCAAGCCCACCACTTACCTGAGGTACTGGATATGAAAGGACAACAGGGTTAGGGAGGAAAATGTCCTGTTTAGTTCTTTGGAGCGAATTCAATCTGCAGGACTGGATAGCAGGATATCAGCAAGTAAGTTCACAAGAATCTGCCATCCTAGCTCAGTCCAATTGCAAACACCATTCACAAATCAGCAACAGCAGTTCTGTAGGGGGAGGTTCCCTAATTGTTTCTTGATAGGGTCAATAAAGACAGCAGAAGCTAATTGTTGGGTGAAGATACAGAGGCAGAATTTCTGGGTCTCAGGAGGAAGAGAAGGAGACAAGATAGAGAAAGCAGCTTTTTGGCCAGGTTTTAGAGAGAAGATCAGGAACACCAAGTAGGCCTGGGGGCTATTAGAACCCGTGTCAGTCTCTACCACAGCAAGAAATCTGATATAAAAGAGCTGATGAGTTTAGGACAATCCTGCATCCAGTGGTTGTGTTATCTGATTGATTTTAGAATATAAAGGCAGTCTGGTGTTTTCCATCCAAGCTGATTCAGATGGACAGGAGAAAGCTTGCCATTGGGCGGTTGGTGAAACATGAGAAGTACCTCCATTTTCAGGAAGTAGGTTTGTTTGGCAGCCTAGCAGTGCCAGCCAGATTAATGGGCAGAATGGAAGCTGAGACAGCCATGGCATGATCTCAGACTTAAGATTGGGGAGGGAGAGTGGCTAGGCACCAGACAAGGAGATCAGGCTAGGAAGAAGTATGCTTTTAAAAAGTACATGTATCACAGTTCAATCCAGAAGAAACTGTAAGGCTTTGTTAAATGGCCCAAATCTGAGGGAGCAACAAGAAGCCTCTGCAACACCACCACAGGTTCTTTGGTGAGGTTCTCTCTACAAAGTCACGACAAATGATGATCAGCAAAGAAAGCAAGATGAACCAATACAACATCTTCGGCTAAGACTAACATCAGCAAAGCCCAGAGAAGACCAGCAAAGAGTGGCACAGCATACCAATGCCACACAGTATCATTTACTGTCTGTTAGATTATATTTATATACTTTCCAAATGTCATGTGTCCTGTCAAGCATCTACTCTAGCAAAACATCACATGTTCTTTTTCTAGGCAGCTTTCAGGAAAACAAGACGTGTTTCATCTCAGTAAAACGTCTGTCCATGTGTTTTTTTTCAGCAAAAACAACCTCTCAAAAGATAGTTTTCAGGGAAATATCACATGACACAATTGAAACTCCAAAGAAACCAAAAATTTCCACTTCACTGAACTGTCACTTAACTTCCATATCTGCTAGGAGATGAAAAATCAGTTTGCTGAAGAAGAGTGATACTGGTTTTATCAACTACTCCAAGACAGGCCTTGTGCTCAAAGAGTAGTTGACCAATGCATAAATAGACTCCACAGACTTTTTATGTGTACTTTTATTTGATTACTATTGTTGAAGTTTCTTGTTTGTTTGTTTGATATAGGTTTTCTCCCTTGTTTGGGGTGGAAATGTACTATCAAAATGGAAGGAAAGAAAGAAAGAAAGAAAGAAAGAAAGAAAGAAAGAAAGAAAGAAAGAAAGAAAGAAAGAAAGAAAGAAAGAAAGAAAGAAAGGAAGGAAGGAAGGAAGGAAGGAAGGAAGGAAGGAAGGAAGAAAGGAAGAAAGAAAGAAAGAAAGAAAGAAAGAAAGAAAGAAAGAAAGAAAGAAAGAAAGAAAAGAAAGAAAGAAAAGAAAGGAAGGAAGAAGGAAGAAGGAAGGAAAAGAGTAAAAATATTTTCAATAGTATCATAAGCAAAAATTTTTGAGAGATAAGGAAACAGATGCCTATCAAAGTACCAGGCAAAAATTAAACCTCTCACATGAAATTGCAGTCAAAATACAAAATGTGCAGAGCAAGGAGTACCTAACTATAAGAGAAGAAATCAAGTTACATATAACAAGACTGGAAAATGTATTTCAGTCTGAAGAGAATGATAAGCATACTGAGGATCACATAAAGAATAATTAAAAATGATTTCAAAAGAGTTAATCCAAAGATGTCTAAAAATGCCAAAAAATGACATTGACAAATGAATACATATTGTTTAATAAAACTTAATCTTAATAACACTATCAAAAATATTATGTATCATTTTGTTGGTGGCTAAAATGAACTTCACAATCTATCGTGACTTCAAAATGGCACCCATAGGCTCATATAATTGCAAGGTTAGACTTCAGTTGAAAGATTATTTAGAAAGATTAGGAGAATATTTAGTTAAAAATTTTAAATAGAAATTATGTTAATATACTTAACACTTAAGAAATAGATGCAAAAATTTTCAACATTTTAGATAACATAGAAAACGCATCATTAAAATTTGAACAATGGATATGTAGAGATGGCTAATTTAAAAAGTGCTTGCTGCAAAAGCAAGAACTGAGATCAACTAACATCATTTTCTAAAGGACAAACAAAAAAGTAAAAATAAATAAAAAAAAAACCGAGAATAGGTACTTTTTCTTACAGTCTCAGAACTAGGGAAGCTGGTTCAAGCAGAATCTTGGAGCTTCCTAGCAAACAAGGCAATCTAATCAGTGACTTCAGTAAAAGACCATATCTAAAGAGAGAGAGAGAGAGAGAGAGAGAGAGAGAGAGAGAGAGAGAGAGAGAGAGAGAGAGAGAGAGAGAGAGAGAGATAGAGAGAGAAGATAAAACAAGACAGTCCAGCCAGCCTGCAGATCATCAGTTTGTCTGCTCCTCTGAAGACTCCACAGTTTGAAAGCTGCTTGCAGGACAGTAAAGGAGCCTCCCAAAGCAAGCACAGCAAGTGCTAACCCCAAGGAGCCCAGCAGACTAAAGAGATAATTCACAACAAAAGAATCTGGAGTGGCAGAGATACACTTAATGAAATGTTCAAAGTCCATAGTGATTAAGAAAATGCAAATTCAAACAACACAGAGATTCCACCTTATAACAATCAGAATGACTAAGATCAAAAACTCAGGTGACAGCACATGTTGGCAAGGATGTGGAGAAAGACAAACACTCTTCCATTGCTGGTGGGATTGCAAACTGGTACAACCATTCCAGAAATCAATCTGGAGTTTCCTCAGAAAATTGGAAATAGTTCTACATGAAGACCCTGCTGTACCACTCTTAGGCATATACCCAAAAGATGTACCACCATACCACAGGGGCACATGTTCCACTATATTCATAGTGGCCTTATTTATGATAGCCAGAAGCTGGAAACAAACCAGATATTCTGATGTTGCTTCGTATTCTGCTGATCTGGGGAGATTTCCTTAAAGAACAGACTTCAAGAGCTGCTGAGATCCTTTGAATGAAAATGACTCTAAGGTTAGACCGTGTTGGAGTAGATGTGGCCTTATTGGAGTAGGTGTGGCCTTTTTGGAGGAAGTGTGTCACTTGGGTTAGGCTTTTAATGTTTCCGAAACTCTAGCTAAGCCCAGTGGTTCACTCTTCCTACTGCCTGATGGTCCAGATGTAAAGGTATCAGTTACCTCATCCGTACCATGTCTATCTGTGTGCTGCCATGCTTCCTGACATGATGACAATGGATTAAACTTCTGAACTATATAAAAAATAAAATAAATAAATAAGATAATAAAAATGGATAGTAACTGAGCATGACACTTGATGTCGACTTCTGAGTTCCATGTGCATATGCACATTTCACACAAATGTGCACTCTTGTATATGCACAAACATACATGTACATCACATATAAAAACACACAATATCTAAATAATGCTCTTTTTAGAAAATTTAAGGAATCTAGATTTTTAACCTAAGGCTTCTATTGAATGGATTATTAGTATATCTATAACATAATAGTTTGGGAAATATTTTTAACTTCTGTCATTTGGTTGGCATAGTTAAACTTTTATTTCTTCAATGGATAGAATCCTCATTTTAGGACACTACAGTCTGTCCTGCAATTCTTATAACAAAATTCCTTATAAGAAAGAAAATCTTTCCTCATATAGAGAAGAAGCACATGCTATTTCCAGTAATTGAACTTCAAAGCAAACATAATATTAAAAGTACAGTTAAACTACAAATCAGATTTCTATTTCAAAAGTTAATGAGAAACCATACAGATAAATCTCAAATGTTCAAGAAAAACTAATCAGTTTAATGTACTAGATGGGCCATTGGATTTGAATTAAGGAAATAAGTGAAATGTCCAAAGAGAACTTTCATACTCACTTTAAGAAGTTCTGAGATTCATTTCAGCCTAGATATGTTGCTAGTAACTTGACTTCTTGAGCAATTTTCCTATGCAAAGGAGTGAATATTGAGATTTACTTTGGGCTTCTGTTTCTGAGCTGATGCATTGCTTAGATTAGAATTTCCACTGATTCAAAATGTAGGAAGAAAAGATTATACTCATTTATCTTCCTAATGATATCTGCCTTACAGACCATACCCTGTATCTCTAAGTTGACTTTTTTCAAATAACAAAAAATTCAATATGGAAGTGACCTTTCTAATGGGATATTCCTATGGCAAGATAATTTGTGAGATATTAATTTCTGATATCTCACTATATCTTTATGATTTCTAGCATTCACTGTACTGTTTGCCTTGTGAAAGATTTGTAGAGTATCTCAAGACTTTTATTCTTAAACAAGATTTACTGACACAATTTGAAAAGAATAGATTTTTTGAAGTAAAGGAAAGTCAGCAAGAATAAGAGAGAACAATAATGTATGGGAGGAAATTCTTTCATCATATTAATAAACGTTAGTATAGATGATAAAAGAGAAATGTATGTAAAGAGATTTTTTCTTCTGATATAAAAGGAGTAGTGTGGACTTTTGAGAAAAACCTACAAGTTTAACAATGGCTAAAAGAGATGTAAATTTAAATTTTCAGAGATAAAGAATTCTAATTATCTATAGTTATATATTGATATATAATATGTGTATATGTGCAAAGGTCAGACATGAACTGAATCTTGCATATGAATGGAATAATATGAAATATCTCATCAATGTCTCCAGGAGTTCAATCATTCTAGTACCCTGCAGTCATACACAAGATAAAATATACATTGAAATATATAGGATATATATATATATATATATATATATATATATATATATATACATTGAAATATATAGGATATATATATACATTGAAAATATAAAGGAGAACATTAAAAGTAAAGGCAATTTAATATATTATAGCTACAGTGATAAATAGAAAGCAGTGAATGGTGGTTCTCAACATTCCTTCTATTTTTTCTTCTATCTGCAACTTCAGCCAATGATGTCAGGTGTTTGCCAGTTAGAGAAGGAGCCCTCAAATCACAATTTCAGAGGTCATTGTGTGCTAATCCTTGGAGAATGCATACGTGGTTGTGTGTAAGCAAAAAATGCCATTAGTGGACATTCTTAGTTTAAATGTTCTCCTTTCCAGTAATTGTAATATGATTACAAAAGTTTGAGCATTCTTTGGGTGTGGACTTACCACTATGGTACCATTTATATCAATCCAGAGAACATGGTATTTCTATTAAGTGTTGGTAATGCCTTTAAAAATTACAGTAAAAATTGTCTATTCTCTTGTCTTAGAGTTTTAAGGCTGTGAACAGATACCATGACCAAGGCAAATTTTATAAATGACAATGTTTAATTGAGGATGGCTTGCAGGTTTGGTGATTCAGTCCATTATTATCAAGGCAGGAACATGGCAACATCCAGGCAGGCATGATGCAGGAGGAGCAAAGACTTCTACATCTTGATCTGGAGGTTGCCAGCATAATATTTGCTTCCAGGCACCTAGGATGAGGGTTTTAAAGCCCACACTCAGAGTGACACATCTATTCCAACTCAGCCACACCTTCTAATAGTGCCACTCTCTGGTGGTGTATATATAAACCATCACAACTCTCTTTACCTGAAACTTAAATTTTTATGCCTTTGCTCTCCAAAGTCCTGATTTTTCACATCTTTAACTTTTGTTCAGTATATATCTGATTAAGGTCAGTTTTAAACATTCATATCACAGTTTTAATTCTCCAACAAATAAACTATTCCTTTACATTTCAATTTATCCTTATATAAATTCTCAGAACAGGTAGAATTATGACAGATTCTTGACTGAATATAACAAGAATATCCTCTAGTCAATTTCATCATATAGTTTTGCTTTTTCTGGAAACTAGGTTCCTGTTATAAACTTTTAAGCCTTGCTAATAAAGAAATTTAGAAAAAGAGCCATAAGGAAGGTAGTTGGCAATTGCTTCTGGATTTTACAGAACAACAGAACAAGTAAGACTTAGATTTCAGAAGTTGCTAGGAAGATAAAGAAATAAAGGAGAAAGAGTCAAAGTGAAATCTTTGGAATTAGAATCCTAGAAAGCTGAGAGTGTCCACCTCTGTATTTGTCATGCACTAGCGGAACCTCCCAGGTGACAGCTATATCCGACTCCAGTCAGTGAGTACTTGTGGGCATCGATAATAATGTCTAGGCTTTGTAACTGTATATGGGATGGATCACTATATGGGGTAGTCTCTGGATGGTCTTTCACTCAGACTCTGCTCCACACTTTGTCTTTGTATCTCCTTCTGTGAGTATTCTGTCACCCCTTCTAAGAAGGACCAGAGTATCCATATTTTGTTTTTCCTACTTCTTGTGCATCATTTGATATGTAAATTCTGTCTTAGGTATTCCAAGCTTCTGGGCTAATATCCACTTATCAGTGAATGCATACCATGTGTGTTCATTTGTGATTGGGTTACCTAACTTAGGATTTTCCAGTTCCACCCATTTGCCTAAGAATTTCATGAATCCATTGTTTTTAATAGCTGAGTAGTATTCCATTGTGTAAATATACAACATTTTCTGTATCCATTCCTCCATTGAAGGACATCTGGGTTCTTTTCAGTTTCTGGCTAATATAAATATGACTGCTATGAACATCGTGGAGCATGTGTCCTTATTACATGCTGGGGAATTCTCTGGGTCCAGGAATGGTATAACAGGGTCCTCCAGTAGTATCATGCCCAGTTTTCGGAGGAACTGCCAGACTAATTTATAAAGTGGTTGTACCAGCTTGCAATCCCACCAGTAGTGGAGGAGTGTTCCTCTTTCTCCACTTCCTCACCAGCACCTGCTATCTCCTGAGTTTTGATCTTAGCCATTCTGACTGGTGTGAGGTGAAATCTCAAGGTTGTTTTGATTTGCATTTCCCTGATGACTAAGGATATTGAACATTTCTTTAGGTGCTTCTCAGCCATTCGACCCTAACCCTAACCCTTACCCTAACCCTAACCCTAACCCTAACCCTAACCCTAACCCTAACCCTAACCCTAACCCTATCCCTAATCCTAACCCAAACCCGAACCCTAACCCTAACCCCTGAACTGAACACAGGGTTCCCAATGGGGGAGCTAGATAAACGACCCAAGGAGCTGAAGGGGTTTGCAGCACCACAGGCAGAACAACAATATGAGCCACCCAGTACTTCCAGAGCTCCCAGATACAAAAACATCAACCAGATAGTACACATGGTATTACCCATGTCTCTAGACGCATAGGCAGCAGAAGATGGCCTTGATGTACATCAAAGGGAGGAGAGGCCCCTGGTCCTGGAAAGACATGATGCAGCAGCATAGGGGAATACCAGAACAAGGAAGCAGGAGGGGGTTGATTGGGGAACAGGGGGAGAGGAGATGGCTTATGGGACTTTCTGAGGGGGGAAACAGGAAAGAGGAAATCATCTGAAATGTAAATAATGACTATATCTAATAAAACAATTGAAAAAAAAAAAGAATCCAAGAAAGCATGCAAGTGCAGCCATGGAAGTTGGCAAGTAGAAGCAGAAACTGAAGGAGGTGAAATTGTCTTTAGGAAACAATAACCACAGTTATGAGAATAAAGAGGTTTGGGTTTGAGGTCAGTGTCCAAAAATTGTGACAGAAAAAGGAAAAAAAACAAGTTTACTTTTTTAGTTATATATATAAAAGGGGACAGAGTTATTACTGCTATTATTAAAACAGTACAAGAAGCTGTATGAATAAGAGGCTTTGGGGTTTGTACATTATCTTATTAAATGGATAATTATCCCTCACATCACCCTAGTATGTACTCAGGTAAGTCAGCTGTAGAGTGATCTCCCAGCTAGGAGACTGATGGGCCCAGTGGGGTTAATGATTAAGGGAGACAACTGAATACAATAGTCTAATTTTAGGGCATCAGAATGCCATGTCTCCAGTAAAGGCCAAATTCCATTCTATTGGCCAAGAGAAGGTAGATTTCCATTAATGGGACTCCATATAGCCAAGATAATCCCACTTTTTCACATGTTATGTTAAATCTTAAGATAAGACAAAGATTATGGTTTCCTTTCTTGTGGTTTCAGAGAAATGGGAGGAAGGGTGGAAGCCAACAATGAGGGTATAGTCTCTCCCTCATGGCATCCCAGTACTCTGATTCTTGTCTATTTAATATTTCTTCCCTAGGAAAAATCATAAGCTTTCTGCATTTATTTCAGCAGTCTCATCTTTTATACTCTATCTTGAATGATTGATTAGCTCTTTTTATAGTAGCTTGTCTTTTGTAACTTGCACATTTCTATAAACCTGTCTCAAAAATGTATGAACCAAGAAGTCACGAGGTTTAGCACCAGAAATAAAGACAGTTGGCACATGGAGTACTGCTGGTGACCTGGTACCAACTTTCAATATTAGTCATAGTTTTCACTAGTGTGGGAAATAACAGGATAAACAAACTAAGGTAGGATTTTTTTTCTTTTTGGGTCACAGTTCAAGAGCACAATACAAACTATCTGTCTAAGAAAAGCACAGCAACAGAAGGGCAATGTGGGTGGATGATCACAATCCTTCTGCAAGTCAGAAAGCACAAAATTATCTGTGAAGCTCTCTGCTTTACTTTATCTTTTGTGCCAGTCATGGGATGGTTCTGCCCTTATTGAGAATAGGTATCCCCTCTTTATTTAAACTTTCTATAAATACCCTTATGTTTCCATGACAGGGTGTTCTGGAAATACCATATGTTTCCATGACAATCTAAATTCAGTTAAATTAGCCATTAACATTAACCAAATTAATTGCATGAAAAACCAACATATGTACAATAATAATTACATTTGAAAACTTGTTTCACCTTTTTTCTTCTTTACTCTAAAGATGGTTTCAGATGTTGATATGAAATGAATTATACTGGAATCTTTTGTTGATTATGTAAATTATTATAACCATTATGTAATATAGTATTGTTGTTCCTCAAAAGTTAAAATATAATTAATGTACTATCCAATCCAGCCATCCCACATACTTGTCTCACACACACACACACACACACACACACACACACACACACACACACACACACACACCACACTGGTTCTTTTCTTCTTACAAACTTTTCTCCCCTTTTCTACAAAATTCCCTGAGCCTCATGTGCAGTGGCTGTGTTGTAGATATATTAATTGAGGCAACACAATCTGTGGGCAATCTATGAAAGCATATATATATAAATATACTGATATACTATATATGGTCCCATGTCTACTAAAGTATATTATGCATTTCCATCTTCTACATTTTTCTTATCTCTCAATAGTATCATATTTCAATGAAGATATATATATATATATATGTATATTTGTATATATATGTGCCAGTTTAGTAAAAAAGTTGTGGGGGGACAGAAAAGAATCACTTATACATACATGAGAGTCTGAAATTTTTCTCACTGAGTTGACAATTGGGCTGAGCCTTTAAGGACATTGCAGTGTTTTGCTAGTTGAGACTCAATTGGAAGAAAAGCATGTTTGCTATAGTAAGTCCAGCCAACTAAAAATAGCTTCTTAAGTCATGATATCTAGAGTAGGACTCATTGCTGCTCTTTATAAAACTACTATGATTCTTAATAGCTGCTTAAATACTTATAACAACAGTTAAGTTTATCTCTTAATCCTTATCAGAGCTTTTTTATAAGACATAATTACAAAAGTGTACACTTGGCCAGAATGTATAGTATTATTGCCCATAGATTGTATTGCCTCAATTAGTACAGCACAGCCACTATACCTGAGGTTCTGGAAACATTGTAGACAAAAGGAGGAAAGATTATAAGAGCAAAAGAACCAGAAATTCAGGTGTGAAATGTCTTCTATATATGGGAAGAAGGTATATAGAGAATTCTATATATATAAGGGAAGTTGCAAACACAAAATTTCAACAAAATGCTAAAGAAGTCTTGAAAAATGTCATTTGATATGGCAACATAAGAAAAATCTCACATAGCCCTATCTCTAATTAAAGAGCTACAGGAAATAGCTGTTGAGAGAGAGGGAGTCTCATTGTTTCCTACCCTGGATAACACCCTGATAAATTATTGAACTCCAAGTGCTCAACCTTGCAATCATGAACATAAAAATAACAAGTGAGCCAAGTCATGCATAAATGTTTATATAATATCAATAATTAAAGAATAAGTCATTATGAATTTTTCTGTGCATAGCACCTTAATATGTATTTGCATAATGCATATTTTGCATAACTTTTATTAATTGATTTTTTATTTATTTACTTCCAAAATGTTTCCTCATCCTATGTCCCCCCTCACAGAGTTCTTTCTCCCGCCCCTTTCCCTTGGCCTCTGAGAGAGTGGTCTATCCTGGACATCCCCTCTCCCTTGACCTGAATCCTCTACAGGATTAGGCTCATACTCTCACACTGAGGTCAGACAAAGAAGTTCTGCTACATATATGACAAGGGCCTAGGATCAACTGATGTATGCTCTCTGGTGGGTGGCTTAGTCTCTGCGTGCTCTGAGGAGTCCAGATGAGTTGACACTATTGGTCTTCTGATGAGGTCATCATCCACTTCTGTCTTAGAGATTTACTGAAGTGAACAGACACCGTAACCAGGCAACTCTTTTTTTTTTTTAATTTCTATGTCTTAATTTTTTTATTAGGCATTTTCTTTATTTACATTTTAAATGTTATCCCCTTTCCTGGTTTCCCCTCTGAAATCCCCCTATAACATCTCCTCTCCTCCTGCTTCTGTGAGAGTGTTCACACACCTACCCACTCCTGTTTCCCTGACCTGGCATTCCCCTACACTGGGGCATCAAACCTTCATAGGACCAAGGGGTTCTCTTCCCATTGATGCCCAACAAGACCATCCTCTGCTCAATGTGCGACTGTAGCCATGGGTAGCTCCATGTATACTCTTTGGTTTGTGGTTTAGTGCCTGGAAGCTCTGTTGGGTCTGGTTAGTTGATATTGTTGTTCTTCCTATGGGGCTACAAACTCTTTCAACTCTTTCAGTTCTTTCTCTAATTGCTCCATTGGGCACTCTGTGCTCAGTCCAATGGTTGGCTGCTAGTATCCGCCTCTGTATTTGTCAGGCTCTAGAGAACCTCTCAGAAGACAGTTATGTTAGGCTCCTGTCAGCAAGCACATTATGGCATCCACAATAGTGTCTGGTTTTGGTGACTGCTTATGGGATGGATCCCCAGGTAAGGGAGTCTCTGGATGGCCTTTCCTACAGTCTCTGCTCCATATTTTGCCTCTGTATCTCCTCCCATGGGTATTTTGTTTCCCCTTCTAAGAAGGACCAAACTAACCACTTTGGTCTTCCTTCTTCTTGAGATTCATGTGGTATGTGAATAGTAGGATAAACAATCTGAGAAAGAAATTAGGGAAATGACACCCTTCACAATCGTGACAAATAGTACAAAATACCTTGGTGTGACTCTAACCAAGCAAGTGAAAATTCTGTATGACAAGAATTTAAATCTGAGGAAAGAAATAAAGAAGATTTCAGAAGATGGAAAGATAACCCTTGCTCATGGATTGGTAGGATTAATATAGTAAAAAATGATTTTCTTGCTAAAAACAATATTCAGATTCAATGCAATTTCCATAAGAATTCCTACTCAATTTCTCATAGAGTTAGAAAGAACAATTTGCAGATTCATGTGGAATAACAGAAAACTCAGTATTGCAAAAACTACTCTCAAAAATAAATGAACTTCTGGGGGAATAACCATCCCTGACCTCAAACTGTACTGCAGAGTATTAGTGATAAAAACTGCATGGTATTCATACAGAGACAGGCCAATAGATCAATGGAACAGAATTGAAGATCAGAAATGATTCCACACACCTATGGTCACTTGATCTTTGACAAAGCAGCTAAAACCATTGAGTAGAAAAAAGAACATTTTCAACAAATTATGCTGGTTCAACTGGAGGTCAGCATGTAGAAGAATGCACATCATTCCATTCTTATCTCCTTGTACAAAGCTCAAGTCCAAGAGGATCAAGAAACTCCACTTAAATCCAGATACACTGTAATAGAAGAGAAAGTGGGGAAGAGCCTTGAGCACGTGGGCACAGGGGAAATTTTCTTAAACCAATGGTTTATGCTCTAAAATGAACAATAGACAAATGGGACTTCATAAAATTGCAAAGCTTCTGTACAGCGAAGAACACTGTAAATAGGGCAAAATGGCAACCAAGAAATTGGAAACAGATCTTTACTCAACCTACATCCAATAGAGGGCTAATATCCAATATATACAAAGAACTAAAAATGTTAGACAACAGAGAATGAAATAACCCTATCAAAAAAAAAATGGGGACAGAGCTAAACAGAGAATTCTCAACTGAGGAAACTCAAATGGCCAAGAAGCACCTAAAGAAATGCTTAACATCCTTAATCATCAGGGAAATACAAATCAAAAAGACCCTGAGATTCCACCTCACACCAGTCAGAAACGGCCAAGTTCAAAAACTCAGGTGACAGCAGATGCTGCCCAGGATGTGGAGAATGAGGAACACTCTTACATTGTTGGTGGGATTGCAAGCTGGTACAATCACTGTGTAAATCATTCTGGTGATTCCTCAGAAACATTGGACATAGTATTTCCTGAGGACCCAGTTATACTACTCCTGGGCATATATTCAAAAGACACTCCAAAATGTAATAAGGACACATGCTCCACTATGTTCATAGCAGCCTTATTTTCAATAGTCAGGAGCTTGAAAGAACCCCAATGTCCTTCAACAGAGGAATGGATACAGAAATTGTGGTACATTTACACAATGGAATACTGCTCAGCTATTAAAAACAATGGCTTCATGAAATTATTAGGCAAATTGAAGGAACTAGAAAATATCATCCTGAGTGAGGTAACACAATCACAAAAGAACACCCATGGTACACTATCACTTATAAGTGGATATTGGCCCAAAAGCTCAGAATACCCAAGATAACTCTTATTAAAAACAGCATTTAGTTGGAGCTGGCTTACAGGTTCAGAGGTTTAGTCCATTATCATCAAGGCAGAAAGAAGCACGGCAGTGTTTGGGCAGGCATGCTATAGGAAGAGTTGAGAGGTCTACATCTTTATCTGAAACCTGGGGGCAGAATTCTGGCTTCTAGGCAGCTAGGCCTAGAGTACTAAAGCCAGAGTGGCATACCTACTCCAACAAGGACACATAATCCAAATACTGCTACTCCCTGGACCCAGCATTATACAAACCATCCCAACTTCCACTCCTTCAATTCTTTCTCTAATTATTCCATAGGTGTCCTCAACCTCAGTCCAATGCTATACTGTGAGTATTTGCATCTGTCTCAGTCAACTGTTGGTAGAGCCTCTCAGAAGACAGGCATGCTAGGTTCCTATCGGAAATTACAAGATAGCATCAGCATAGTGTCAATAATTTGTTCCCAGTCATGAGAAGGATCCAAGGCAGTGCTGGTCCCTGGTCAGCAATTTCTTCCATTCCTTCTCCATTTTTATCTATGCATTTCTTTTAGAAAGGAAAAATTTTGGGTCAACAAGTTTTGAAGGTGTGTGGTATCCCCATCTCTCCACTGGGGGTCTTGCCTAACTACTAGAGGTGATCTCTTCAGGTGTCATCTCCCCATTATTCAGTATTTCAGCTAAGGTCACCCAAAATGAGTCATGGAAGTTTCCTCCTTCCAGGTCTCTTCGGCTTTCTAGAGTTTCCTCCCAGTACCTTCCCCCGCTCACCTACCCAGGCAGATGCATATTTCCATTCATTTTTCTTGCCCTCTGGGCTTCTCTCCTGTTTCTCCACATACATGATCTTGTTCTCCTTTTCTTCTCCCCGGCCCCGCTTCAGCCCAGTTCTCTACCTCACTCTGCCTCTTATGATTATTTTGTTCACCCTTCTAAAAGTGTGATTGAAGCATCCTCACTTGGGCCTTCCTTCTTGGTTAACATCTTAGAGTCTGGGGGTGTTTCATGGTTATTCTGTACTCCTTTGTTAATACACTCTTATCAGTGAGAACATACCATGTATGTCCATTTGGGTGTGGGTTACCTCATGATGGATAACATTTTCTAGTTCCATCCATTTGCCTGCAAAATACATGATGCCTTTGTTTTTAACAGCTGAATAGTATTCCATTGTGTAAATGAGCCACGTTTTCTGTATCCATTCATTGGACAAGAAACAACTGGGCTGCTTTCAGTTTCTGGCTATTACAAATAAGGCTGCTATGAGCACAGTAGAGTATGTGTCATTGTGATATTTAGAGTATCTTTTGGGAACATGCCCATGAGTGCTATATCTGGGTTTTCAGGTAGAACTATTTCTAATTTTCTAATTTTCTCAAGATTTCCAGAGTGGTTTTGCCAGTTTGCAATTCCACTAGCCATGGAAGGGTGTTCTTCTTTCTCAACATCCTCACCAGCATGGGTTGTCACTAGAGGTTTTGATCTTAGCCATTCTGATTGGTGAAAGGTAAAGTCTCAGGGTTATTTTGACTTTTAGTTCCCTGATAACTAAGGATATTGAACATTTCTTTAATTGCTTATCAGCTTCTCAGGATACCTATGTTTAGACTTCTGTTTAGCTCTGTGCCCCATTTTTCAACTGGGTTATTTGGTTTACTGGAGTCTAACTTTCTGAGTTCTTTATATATTTTTTATATTAGCTCTCTATCTGATGTAAAGTTAGTAAAGATCTTTTCTGTAGGTCGACATTTTGTCTTATTGACAGTGTACTTTAGAGAAGCTTTTCTGTTTCCAGTGGTCCCATTTACTAATTGTTGATCTTAGAGCCTGAGCCATTGGAGTTTTATTCAGGAAATTTTTCCCTGTGCTCATGCATTTAAGGCTAGTTCCCACTTTCTCTTATATTAGATTCAGTGTATGTTGAGGTCCTTGATCCATTCAGACTTAAGCTATGTACAAAGTGAGAAATATGGATCAAGTGGCATTCTTCTATATGCAGACTGATAGATCAGCACCATTTATTGAAGTTTTTTTTTTACAGTGTATGGTTCTAATTTCTTTATCAAGGATCAATTTTATATAGGTGTGTGGGTTTGTTTCTGTGTCCTTGATTTTATTCCATTGATTGACCTATCTTTTTCTGTATCAATACCATATGGTTTTTATCACTACTGTTTTGTAGCACAGTTTGAGGTCAGGGATGGTGATTTTCCCAGTTTTTTATTTTACAGAATTCTTTTGGCTATCTTGGGTTTTATGTTGTTGTTGTTTGTTTGTTTGTTTGTTTTTGTTTTTCTATATGAAGTTGAGAATTGCTCTTTCCATGTCTGTGAAGAATTGTTTTGGGATGTTGATGGGGACTGCATTGAATCTGTATACTGCTTTTGGCAAGATGGCCATTTTCCCTATGATAATCCTATTGATCCATGAACATGGGAGATCTTTCCATCTTCTAAGGTCTTCTTCAATTTCGTTCTTCAGGAACATGAAGTTTTCTTACAGATTTTTCAATTGCTTGGTGAGAGTTACACCAAGATATTTTATATTACTTATGGGTATTTTGAAGGGTATTCTTTCTCTAATTTCTTTCTCATCCAATTTATCATTTGAATAAAGGAAGGTTACTGGTTTCTTAGAGTTCATTTTACATCCACCTATTTTGCTAGATATAAATATATGAGTATATAATACAAATAATTAAATAATAAATCATTATGAATTTTTCTGAATATAGCACCTAAATATATTTACTTATTATACATTTTTCTTGTTTATTTATTTATTTATTTTAGTTAGTTTTTTTTAGTACTTCAGCCACATTTTCTCCTCCATCCACTCTTCTTAATCCATCTCCTGGCCAACCTTTCTTCCTCCCCGGATCCACTCCTCCTCTCTTTTCCTTCAGAAAAATGAAAGCATTCCATGGATATCAACTGAACATAAAATAAGAAGATACAAAAATCTGGGCACAATGTTTCATAACATGGTTGAGCTAGGCAGCCCAGTGGGAGAAAAAGGGGCCCAAGACTAGACAAGAGTCAGAGATTACCCTACTCCGAGATTTAGGAGTCCATTAAAAACTGCAAGCTAACAACCCTGTGGAAGACCTAGTAATATACATGCAGAGGACACAGAAGTGGACCCATACAGGCTCCATAATTGCCACTTCAACTACTGTGAGATGTTTGAGTCCTGTGTAGTTCATGTCTGCAGACAGTGTTCTTCTGGTCTTGGCAACACTTCTGGTTCATAAAATTCTTCCTCCTCCTCTTCTGTGGGGTTCCCTGAGCTCCAACTGGAGGAACTGATGGAGATCACTAAGGTGAGCTCCCTCTTGGCCTAATGTTTGGCGGTGAGCCTTTGCATCTACTCCCATTAACTGCCAGCAGATACCTCACTGATAATGATTGACTAGGCACTAAATTGTGAGAATAGAAGAATATCATTAGGAATCATTTTATTGGTTTATTTTTCTATCTAAGGTCTCTGGACTATCTAGCCTCTGGTGCCCGGTCATCTAGGCAATGTTAAGTATGGGATCCCTCTCATGGCATGTGTTTCAAATCAGATTGTGCACATCCATTGCCCATGCACATCTTTCAGGTAGATATATTGCATGTCAAAGGTTTTGTCGCTCAGTTGGTGTCCCAGTCCCATGACTGGGAGCCTAGACTGTTCACTCTTGTAGAATCCTAGGAGTTTCTTTTCCACTAGTTTTTCATCCTTCAGAAATTGGAAACAGCTTAACTGTTCCCCAATCAAATTATAGATAAAACAAAATGTGATACTTTTCCACAATGGGGTATTACTCAGTTGTATAAACACTGACATCATAAAGTTTGCAGGAAAATGAATGGAAATAGAAAAAAATCATTCAGAGTGAGATAACCCAGACCCAGCAAGACAACCATGGTATGTATTTATAAGTAGATAATAGCTGCTAAGCAGATGACAATTATGCTACAATCCACAGACCTAGACAAGCAAATTAACAAGGAAGGCTCTAACAGAGACAAATGGATTTTCTTTCAAAAAAAGAAAACATAATAGATCATATGGGTGGACTGACAGTAGGTGGGAACGGGAGCAGGGGTAATGAGGTATTGAGGAGAATGGAGGGAAAAGTATGGGGAGATACCTCATTAGGCATTTAAGGAAGAGTTTGTGGACATGGAAGGAAGTGGGCAGGAGGAGTGAAAATGTTGTAAATATAACGTATGAAGTTCTCAAAAATGCAAATAAATAAGTTCATAAAAATTATTAGTACAACCATTACAAATGCCATTCAAAAATCAGACAAGTAGCAAATTATAGGCATTTTTCCTATGAGCATGTACATTGCAACCATGCCATCTCATAGATTTTTTTTTTAAATTGTTGAATTTCATTTTTTTTCTTTTTACTCAATACATATAACATAGGTTTTTGGAAGTGTAAAGGAAATCGTGTTAATTTTTAGGGTTTAATTACATTCTTCTTGCCAAATGCTTTACCTAATCATTGCATCAATTATGGTTTCAAATTATCATCCCAAAACATTCTGATTTTGGATCACTTTCACACAATGACAGAATTTCATTTAATTCACTCAACAAATTAAGAAAAACTTTTCTTCACCAAATGGGAGTGGGAAAGAAATTGAAGGTTAATGGTGTTAAAATTATGCAAATATGGTTCACACTTACTAATAAACATATGATGTCACCACTTACAATATATTTTCAATTACTGTAATGGTAAATAAAGACTATCAGTTAGTAAAAGGGTTTCATTTGATTTGTGGAAGAACTGGACATCATCTTCCTATAAAGGTATTTATTCCTTGTTATTTATTTGAGTGTTCAGTTATTTGGATAAATACCAGTCTACCTCAGTGTATATGTTACTGTGAAGCATTTATCAGATATTAAAGTATAAATAAGACTCTGAATATAGCAATTATTCTCTAAAGCTTAAATGGAACTCATTCAATAAGGAAAATATTTATTCAGTTTATTCACACTGCTTAAATTGGACTCATACCAAAGTAGGGTAGATGGATATATGGATGATAGATAGATAGATAGATAGATAGATAGATAGATAGATAGATAGATAGATAGATAACTGATAGTGATGGATAGATAATCGTGAACACATATATGTACAGAGTAAGAAATTTTATAGAATATTCTTGCATAAGAATTTTGAATAAAACCATCTGTTTGCCATATAAATTCATAAAATCAAATTAAAACCTAGTTGTACACATTTAAAATAATGATATCTTCAATAGGAATGATTACATTATCTTTGATTCTGGTATTAATACTTTTTTATTAGATATATTCTTTATTTACATTTCACTGACCACAAACAAACTACAAACACTGCCCCTGAACAACCACTAACCAACAACCCCACCTTTCAGGATCCTAGAAGTTATGTACCTTCTGAAAATTACCAAATGTCACACAATCTCTGCTTCTCATGGTCACTGTCTCTTTCCCTCTTAGTTTATTGCCTGTGTTCCTTTCCCACCTTACCTTCCTCTGACTTTACCTTCATCTTTTCTATTCTTTCTTTATCTTTTCAGAGAATTCAAGAAAAGAACAAATTTAAATACAAACAAACAAATAAAAAATAAAACCCAGAGAGAAGTCTGTTAAATATAAGCACATGACTACAAATTTGACTCTCAAAATTCACATAGTGAATGGAGTGATTTGATTACTGCAAGTTGTATTCTGACCTACACACACACACACACACACACACACACACACATACACACACACACACGCATGCATGCACATATGCATGGAAGCATACACATATAATATATATTCATACATGAAGTAAAAAAATATAAAGAAACAATACTTTCTGGTTTTGTTGTTACTCTGTACATAACATCATTTTACCAAGAAAAAAAAGCAAGTATTTTAATTAGCTTTACTTTGCCTTCAACATCATTAATAAGACATCTTAATTTTGTTTATTATATAGCAAACTCAAGACATTTAAATTAAGAATTAATTTTAGAATCAAAGACAATTTTACCATTTCCTCTGAACATGTGATCATTTCAAAGGCATAAGAATGGGCCTTATTTTATTTGTTTTTTAGTTGTATGGAAAATAGAAAATATTTATCCTAAATCATCATTGAAGAATGTGCTACAAAGTTCCTATTCTGCCTCCCAGCTTATAATTGTGATAGATATGTTAATAGACATGAATATGTGGATACTCAGGTAAGACCACCTTTTCCTTACGATCTTATCTATGCATTATCGTTCTTACAAAATTGTGGCAGGCATAGCTGTTGTTTTCTGTGTAGCCAGCAATATATAAAAGAAATAAAACATTAAAGGACTACCTAAGATCACCTTCCCATGTGACTAGACCTTAGAAAAGGCACTGTATAGTCTGTGACCTCTGAGGAAAGCAGGGAAACCAAACAAGGAAAATGACTTTGAGGTGATAGGGGAATGATGTGTTCCCTGTTCTATAATGAGTCCACTGTTCTGCAAAGAACAGAGTCTCTTCTCTACTTTTAATGACCACACTTGTTCGTTTCTCTTACCATGATAATAGTCAAGAGACAAATGAAGTATTTAGAAAAGAATTGTAAATCAATTTTTTAAAAAGTTAAGATTTTTTAAAGAAGATAAATATGCTTTAATTTGTTTTTTATTTGAAAATGGAAGAAAAAATGAATAATGGGTTCCAGACGTCAATTAAAATCTGTGAAGCTGTTTTTAATTCTCAACATTTAGAGATTATTTATGCTCATGAAATAAATTATTAGTGGATTGACAAATTTCAAATATGAGGATCAGACAAAACCACACATGTCCATAGAAATACTATGTAACTTGCGAGCTCAGTTTCTCAGAATCCCAGTTTCTTCATCCTTGAAGAGGCAGTACCTTTATTATGAATAGAAATGAAATTTAAATGGCACACAATAAGTGTGTAATCAGTCTGAAATTACAAATATCAATCCTTCAATCATATAAAAGATAATTCATCTTAATTGTTTAACAAATGAATTAGCTTAACTCCAAAACCTTCAGGAAAAAATAAGTATGGATTACTTTTACTTATGTAGAAACATTCACTAGACAACTCCCTTATATTATTTGGAAAGGAAATATGGGATTTTAACTTTTAACTTTTTAGGAAAAAATATGGGATTAACATAGATACTCAGGACAACACGCATCACACACAAATAGAAAATATATTTTATTGTTTTCAAGTCTACATGTTCACAGACTATATTATGCAAACAGCTCAAACAATAAGCAAATAAAACAAACACTGGCAATATCCTCAGGGATTTATGTTATTTGTCAAAATTATGCAAACCTAATTATTTTTTCATTTCTTGTTTTCATGATCAATCTTTTACAATGTCAGATAGACAAAAGTAATATAAATCAACATTATAAAGAGTAAATCAGAATGCACAGAAATATATATTATTTGAAATTAGTTTTAAAGGTCTGAGTTCTAAGTTCTAGTATTAGAGCAAAAATACCATGTATTACATATAATTCAAAAATGCTTAATAATTGAAATTCAAAATATATTCATTTGGCCTTTACATTACAGTAAAGCACTGTTTTTAGAAGAAAATAGGTGTCAAATTATGTTATAAAATAAACACAATGAAGAGTTACAATTTTGTGTGAATAATGACACATCCTTAAACATGGCATGAACAAAGACAATAGCTCCAGGGTTGAAAACCCTCACATGATAGTCACATGATAGTCATTACAGATGCTTTGAACATTCATTCCCATTATGGGATCGGGCATCAAAATTCAAAATCTGCAACTAGAGCTTCGTGACTTGTGCTTTTTCTCATTTTATACTTTCTTTAAAAGTAGTTGGCAATGTTTTCTCTTTCTTATTTTTATGCTTTATTTGTATTTTTGATATTATAATTATATTTTTCCCTTCTTTTTCATCCCTCCAAAGCCCTGTACTCTATTTTTCCTCATTCACATTCAAATTCAGGTCCCTTTTTCTCCACTAATAGTTATTGTATGCATATATATATATATATATATATATATATATATATATATATATATATACAAGTATATACACATGTAAATATATATGTAAGAGATATAGAAATAAAACCCGCTCAGTATGTAAAATGTTACTTCAATATATGTTTTTAGGGCTGATAATTTTGCACTGGAAAACCAATTGGTGTGTCCTCTCTTGTCTGAAATTCTTTTTATAGGGATGAGATCTGTGTGCTTTTCCTCATTCAGTATGCTATGTTCATTGGTGTCATCCTTGTTCAATTCCATTTGGGCAGTCATAATATTGAGACTTTATGGATGTCACTGTTAACCTTGTTAGCAGACACAGGTCCATGATCCTTTGGCTTTGACAGTTTTCTCATCTTTTCTTCTACAGTGTTACCTGAGCCTTACCTGTATGAGATGCTTTGTAGATGAATTCAAAACCTTTGTTACGATTTGTTGTTTTTCTGTAATTGTCTTTGTCTGTGGCAAAAAAAGAAGTTTCACTGATGAGGGATGAAGAATACTTATGTCTGTGGCAGTAATTTTTTATGGTCTTTTTCCTTTGATTGTTGTTACATACATACATACACATATGCATGCATGCATGCATTCATACATTCATGCATACATACACACATATATGTATGTATTTTCATATATATCCTATATAGTTCATATAATTACACTTTTAAATTTTTACTTATTTTTATTTTTTTATTGAATATATTCTTCATTTCAAATGTTATACCCTTTCCTGGTTGCCTCCACTCCCAGAAAATCCCCAACCCATCCTCCCATTCCCTGCCTCTAAGAAGATGCCCCTCTGCCCAAACCACTCGCATCTAACCCACCTCGATTTCCTCACATGGGGGCACCAACCGAGCCTTCATAAGATCAAGGACCTCTCCTCCCACCGATTCCCAACAAGGCATTCCTCTGCCACAATTGCAGCTGGAAACATGTGTACCCCTTGGTTGATGGCTTATTCTCTGGAAGCCCTGGGGCGGGATGTTTAGTTGGCCAACATCTTCGTTTTTCCCAATGGGCTGCAAACCCCTTCAGCCCCTTTCAGTCCTTCCTCAAACTCCTCCATTGGGAACACTGTGTTCAGTCCAATGGTTGGCTGCTAGTATCTGCCTCTGTATCTGTAAGGCTCTGGCAGCCATAACAGGCTCCTTTCAGAACACACTTCTTGTCATCCAAAATAGTGTCTGGATTTGGTAACTGTTCATAGGATGAATCCCCAGGTAGAATAGTCTCTGGGTGGCCTTTCCTTCAGTCTCTGCCCCAAACTTTGTCTCCATAATTGCTCCTGTGAGTATTTTGTTCCCTTTCTCAGAAGAACCAAGAGCACCCACACTTTGGTCTTCCTTCTTCTTGGTCTTCTTGAGGCTTGTGTTGTATCTTGTTTTTCTGAGCTTCTGAGCTAATACCCAGATATCAGTGAGTGCATACCTTGAGTGTTCTTTTGTGATTGGGTTACTGCACTCAGGATGACACTTTCTAGTTTCATCCATTTGCCTAAGAATGCCATGAATTCATTGTTTTTAATAGCTGAGTAGTATTCCATTGTGTAAATATATCACATTTTCTGTATCCATTCCTCTGTTGATGGACATATGGGTTCTTTCCAAATTCTGGTTATTATAAATAAGGATGCTGTGAACATAGTGTCCAAATTACATGGTGGAGCATCTTCTGGGTATATGCCCAGGAGTGGTATAGCTGGGTCCTCAGGTAGTACTATGTCTAATTTTCTGAGGAACTACTAAACTGATTTACAAAGTGTTTGTACCAGCTTGCAATCCCACCAGCAATGGAGGAGTATTCCTCTTTCTCCACATCCTCGACAGCATCTGCTGTCTCCTGGGTTTTCATCTTAGACACTGTGAGTGGTATGAGGTGGAATCTCAGGGTTATTTTGATTTGCATTTCCCTGATAACTAAGAACGCTGAACATTTCTTTAGGTCCTTCTCAGCCATTCGAATTTCCTCAGTTGAGAATTCGCTGTTTAACTCTGTACCCCATTTTTTATAGTGTTATTTGACTCTCTGGAGTCTAACTTCTTGAGTTTTTGTATACATTAGCCATCTATAGGATGTAGGATTGATAAAGATCTTTTCTCAATCTGTAGGTTGCTGTTTTGTCCTATTGACCGTTTCCTTTGCCTTATAGAAGCTTTGCAGTTTTATGAGGTCCCATTCGTAGATTCTTGTTAGAGCATAAGCCATTGGTGTTCTGTTCAGGAAATATTTCTCTGTGCCCATGTGTTCAAGACTTTTCCCACCTTCTCCTCTATAAACTCCTGTGTATCTTGTTTTATGTGGAGGTCCTTGATACACTTGTACTTGAGTTTTGCACAAGGAGATAAGAATGGGTCGATTTGCCTTTTTCAACATGCTGACCTCCAGTTGATCCAGTACCATTTGTTAAAAATGCTGTCTTTTTTCCACTGGATGTTATTAGCTCCTTTTTCAAATATCAAGTGACTGTAGGTGTGTGAGTTCATTTCTGGATCTTCAATTCTATTTCATTGATCTTCTGCCTGTCTCTGTATCAATACCACACAGTTTTTATCACTAGTGCTCTGTAGTAGAGCTTGAGGTCAGGGATGGTGAGTCCTCAAGAAGTTCTTTTGTTGTGGAGAATAGTTTTGGATATTCTGGGTTTTTTTGTTATTCCAAATGAATTTGCAGATTGCTCTTTCCAGCTCTATGAAGAATTGATTTGGAATTTTGATGGGGATTGCACTGAATCTGTAGATTGCTTTTTGCAATACAGTCATTTTCACTATATTAATCCTGCCAAACCATGAGCATGGGAAATCTTTCCATCTTCTGAAATCTTCAATTTCTTTCCTCAGAGGCTTGAAGTTCTTGTCATACAGATCTTCACTTGCTTGGTTAGAGTCATTCCAAGTTATGTAATATTATTTGTGACTATTTTGAAAGGTGTCTTTTCCCTAATTTCTTTCTCAGCTTGTTTATCCTTTGAGTAGAAGAAGGCTACTGATTTGTTTGTGTTAATTTTATATCCAGGCACTTTGCTGAAGCTGTTTATCAGCTTTAGTAGTTCTCTGGTGGAAATTTTGGGGACAGTTAAGTATACAATCATATCATCTGCAAACAGAGATAATTTGACTTCTTCCTTTCTAATTTGTATACTTTTGACCTCCTTTTGTGGTCTAATTGCTCTAGCTAGAACTTCAGGAACTATATTGAATAGATATGGAAAGAGTTGTCAGTCTTGTGTAGTCCCTGATTTTAGTGGGATTGCTTCAAGTTTCTCTCCATTTAGTTTGATGTTGGCTACTGGTTTGCTGTATATTGCTTTCACTATGTGTAGTTATGGGCCTTGAATTCTTAATCTCTACAAGACTTTTAACATGAAGGGATGATGAATTTTGTCAAATGCTCTTTCAGCATCTAATGAAATGATCCTGTGTATTTTTTCCCTTTGAGTTTGTTTATGTAGTAGATTATATTGTTGGATTTCTGTATATTGAACCATTCCTGCATTCCTGGGATGAAGCCTACTTGGTCATGGTGAATTACTATTTTGTTGTATCCTTTGATTTGGTTGGCAAGAATTTTATTGAGTATTTTTTGCATCAGTGCTCATAAGGGAAATTGGTCTGAAGTTCTCTCTTCTTGTTTGGTCTTTGTTTGGTTTAGTTATAAGCGTTATTGTGACTTCATAGAATGAATTGGGTAGTGTTCCTTGAGTTTCTATTTTGGGGAATAGCTTGAAAAGTATCGATATTAGTTCTTTGAAGATCTGATAGAATTCCCCACTAAACTCATCTGGTCCTGGGCTTTTTTTGGTTGGGAGACTCATAACGACTGCTTGTATTTCCTCGAAGATTATGGGAATAATTAGATGGTTTATCTGATCCTGTTTTAACATTGGCCCCTAACATTAGTCATGTTTTCAATCATTATTTTTCTTTTTGCTGAATAGAAAATAAGTTAAGAAATAAAGGGTTTAACCCAGATAACTGTTGAAGTGTTGAAGTATATTATAGTGAGAAAGTGAAGATGGCCAGAGCTTGAGGAGCCTTGTTTCCACAGTCAGACAATCATGACAGTGATGAATGCAGATGCTCAATTCATGTTGTCCTTTTTATTCAGTCTAAGACATTAGTCCATGAAAGAGTAGTTTGTACCTATCTGTTCAACATTTTTTGAAGTCTTAAATTGTTTAATATTTTACTTTAGTGGAGGGTAATAAAATTCTAGCCACACAGATGATTCCACTCATCTATTCAACATTATTTTAATGAATGCCCAATATACATAGGAACCTGTGCTAAGTTCTTTAACTGCAAAAATGATCAAGTCACTCAACTGATTAATGGTTACCTTTGCTTTTTAGAATTTCATTGGATCCCACATTAAAATTAAACAGAAGTACTACTTTTCAAGTTGATGTATATTTTGTTTCCAGACTTACTTTCCCTTGAATCCATGCACTCCTTTCAACAAGAATTTAAATTGCCTAAGGGTATGAATTTGTCTGGTACATTCATAATAAAATCATTTATTACAATGTAAGTATAGAATTGATTTAGAACCTGCCACTTACCTGAATAAAACTATTTTGTGATGCCATGTAACTTTTTCATCCAAATAACCTATACTAATTAAATGATTCTCTGTATCCTATTATTTTTTATGAAGTGGCTTATTCTTTTAAAATATTTATTTTGTGTGCATAACATTTTGCTACATGTATGAATGTACACTGTGTCTAAGTCTGGTGCCCAGAGAACAGAATATGGTGTTGCATTCCCTGGAACTAGAGCTACAAAATGTTGTAAGCTATCATATAAATACCAATGACAAAGCTGAGTCCTTTGGAAAACCAGCAAGTAGTATGGAAAAATCTCAGTTCCCAGTGTCCTCATGCTTTTTATTCAATCTCAAAGATATTGTGTAAAAATGGCATTGCAAATAATTATTCTACTTGGTATGTTTCTGAGCTCCAAAAGATATCCTAGTTTTGTCTTCTGTAGAGTTACTGTTCCTTCTATATTTAAGAATCTTATATCTCTAAAGGACATATTGTATACACAATATTTGCCAAAGCTCATGCATCCAGATCTTAGAAACCTGGCTGGAACCAAGAAGAAATAAAGATAACCTTAGGTTTAAGTGGGCCATAGGTTCAGATGGAGACATACCATTAGCCCAGAAATTCCACATTTATTATATAAGGGTGGAGTTGGTTAGTTAATCTTCATAGGGGTTCATTGTAAGGAAGCACATTCAGGTATTGTGATCATGCAGGACAAGGAAATTGTGATTGGTATTCTTTGCACATATTCTTTTTAGCCAATGGCTAACCATTCATCAACATTCATCCTCAGTCTAATGGGGAGGCATTGCAATTCTGTTGAGCCTGATCCAGTGAAGGCCTTTTATATTCCTCACTGAATTAAAATTTTGTCCGCTTTATTGTCACAACAAAAATATATACTAATATCCTATATCTTAAACCAATGATTCTTAATTATCCAGGCATTATTTTTGTGAGTTCTAACCCCCAAATTTGTGAAAATATCTGATTATGAGTATATTTTCTCTCTTCTCTTTTATATTTTGTGCAGTAGAGTCTGATATCCCATTGCCACATTCCATATAACTAGCTTAGTAATTACTAAATTGCCAAACTCAAAATGAACAACAAAAGATCAGAAGTAGTCAGTACTCTCATTAAATATTTTCTTGTCTTTTATGATAGATTACCCTTCTTTTACTACTACCTTCTGTTTCCTTCACCAAATTTAAATGATTATGACAGTATCTTCAATAAAGTATTAAATTTTATAACAGTAACCTCTTTGTGTTTAATTTTATTATCAAATATGGATTGCTAGACTCATTCGTTATTTAAAGCATTATAAAGATATTTAAAGGTAAAAAAGACATCAATTTTCTTAATGTAAAAGGTTATATCCATCTAATTTTACAAATGTGGGCACACACGCGCTCATGCACGTGCACACACACACACAACACACACACACATGCACACACACACAAGACAGATATCAAAGAGTTTTGCATCTTCTACTATTATAGAAGCTTTCATTATTTTCTTAACTTTTCTTGTTATCTTCATTCATTTTTATTATTCTCTAAATATTATATCCTGATTACAGTTTCTTGTCCTTTCTCTCCCCCATTATCTCTGGCCCACCTCCTCTATTCTCCAATCCACGGTCAGTCTCCTACTGCTCATAAAAAGATCAAAACTCCCAGGAAAGTAAATATGGAAGTTTCTCAGAAAATTAGGAATGTATCTAGACCCAAGTATACCACTCCTGTGCATATACCCTAAAGATGTTCTATTCTACCACAAGGACACTTGCTCAACTATGTTCATAACAACTTTATACATAATAGCCAGAAACTGGGAACAACCTAGATGTTACTGAAGAGAAGAATGGATAGAGAAAATATGGTACATTTACATAATGAAGAATATCTCAGCTGATAAAAACAATGACATAATGAAAATTGCAGGCAAATGGATGGAAGTATAAAAAAAATAATCCTGAGTGAGGGAAACCAGACCCAGAAAGACATACTTAGTATGAATTCATCATAAATGAATGATAACAGTAAAGTAAAAGACAATCATGCTATGGTCTAGAGACCCAAAGAGGCTAAATAACAATGAAGGAGAAAAGTTCTACCTGGTTAAAGGAAATAAAATATATTTCACAAGTAGACTGGGGATGGGTATATTGGAAACATGTGAGGTTTCAGGTATGGGTGAGAAATGGAAAAAAATGCTAGAATTTGGACTGTCTATTTTAGGAGAGAGGTGGAAACCTGGTGCAACTGAAACTCTGTGGAATCTACAAGAGTTTAGCAAAGACCCCAAACAATGGGGAAACTGAGCCTGAAAGTAAATCTCACAAGACCTAAAGTGGAGGAATTAGTTTATCATCCCAGCCACAAAAATGTCGACCTACAGTTTCTCCTACCTTCAGAGTGTTCTGTAATTAGATCCTAGTACAATCATCATTAAAGAGACTAGACAGACTTCATGCAGCAACTGATGGGAGCAAATACAGAGTTCCCCAACCAAACATTAGACAGAGATCTGGAAGCTTTATTCTTTTATATTAATACTTCAAGCCACACATACACAAAAATTTGTTTTTCTGGAGGGAAAAAGAAAAAAAATAAGAAAAAAGAAAGGGAAACAGGTAGATAGATTATTGCAGAAAGTCACCATGTTTTAACTAAGGTTGGATCTTCTTAGCCCAAGTGGTGGTAAGCGAAAGAACAGAAAGTTTTGAATTAACCTCTATATGCATATCTACATGCAGGTTTAGAAATGCCTGATCCATTGAAAACAGTGCACTCCACCATAGCCTCTTCTAAGGTTTAGATTTTATTTGGCTATTATAATTTTGATTTTGACATAGCTAACCAACCCAAGGTTTTTCTTTCTTAGAAATTACATATAAATAAATCAAATAAAACATCACAAAATTATAGACTACAAAATTTTAAGATTTAAAGTATGTGAACTGGTCATTTTCTCATGTCACCTTACCTATAGTGGAAGAGATTCAAATATTAGCATTTTTTGGATAAGATTTAAACATACAGTCTCTGGGCAAGTGATTTATTATAGAATTATGATCCTAATAAATTTGTAAAGGAAGAACCTATAGGTCTTGAAGGGAAAATATATAAGCAAAGATATTATCATTTCAAAAATGGTTTGTACTTCAAGAATGCACTTAAGGGGCAATTTGGAACATTAATTGTTCAGCAAAAAGTATTATGCCTACTGGTAAGGAAGGTAGACAATCATTCTTCTGTTACAGTTAATTTTTAGATATATGGCACTCAGGAGAGTTAAAGTACAATGAATTCTGACTTTCTGTCTAGGCAAAATATCTCAACTGTTAAAAGGTTTTCCTCTAAGCCAAGTTACTGATATGAACATCTAGAAAGTAGCTTGGAGAGTCGTACACTGAACTACTTCTTATGTTAGCAGATTGAAAATCAAATGGTTATAAATAATAGACTGACAAAGAAACACAATAAAACTATTGACCAATGAACATATACATAAAACAGTACCCAGCTGAAATGTTATTCACAAGTTGGTTTGTCACACAAAGAAATTAAATTCAAATAAAAGAGAAGCAAAGGAATAAAATAAAGAAAAGGTACTCAAGAATTTAAACTAAATACTTAGGTTAGTAGAAAGATGCAATTTATTGAGGTAAAAATGTGACTAAACAATATTTAAATACCTAAATAATGCATTTTAAAATAGAAATTTTAAAATATATTGAAGAATTTTTAGTGATGTGTGGTTTTCTAGTAAACAAATATGATCAATTCTACACATATTCTAGAAAAAGATAAAGAGAAAGTGTCCCCTATTAAAATTATCCTATAGGGCCAATAATTGACTCCAAAGGTCAGTAATTCCATGATATAAACCTACAGTCAATCTCATAAACACACATGCCAATAAATAGTTTTCAAAAGGATCCTAATGCACATGACCCCATTAGCATTGGAGTCATGGGTAGGATTTAAGCAAGAGCCATGATTTCCTTCCTGTTTAGTAGGCCTCAAGTCCAGTTTGATCGCAGTTGGCTACTAGCTGTTTAATGTACCGTTAAAGATATTTTACCATAGAGGTCATTGACATAATTCATTAGTGGTGCAGCTGTGAAGTATGCTTTAATTGCTTCACTTTATTAACAGATTGTTAAGCAGCCTTTGGTATCATGGATGGTAGAGCACAAGAAATAGGCTTTTATGTAAGATAGACCTTGACTTATCCAACTCTTGACCAACATAGATGGTCAGTGTCTGCAGCAATAAAGAACCACCCACTCATCTGTCTCTACTTTTTAAAAGGCTATCTCAATTTTATATATGTAAAAATTATATAAATACATATACATATAATTATATAAAATATATCTCTATATATAATTATATAAAATCTATCTATCTATCTATCTATCTATCATCTATCTATCTATCATCTATCTATCTATCTATCTATCTATCTATCTATCTATCTATCTATCTATTTGGGAATCAATTAGGCTACCCTGATTAATCATTCAAAAGAAGGCTCCTCATGTCTATTATTTGGTATTTTGTTAGGTATAAAATCACCTACATTACTACTACTACATGCATGACTCATAGAACAACGGAGATGATGGTCTAGAAAGATTATAAAACTAAGAATACCATGAAGTCTGTTATGAAACAGTCCTATAAGTGGCAGTTTAACAAAAAAAAAAGAAGAGCAATATGAAGCTGTGTGCTAACACTGAAGAGGAGATTTGCATTGGGTCCAATCCAACACAAACAACTGTAGAGTACTAAAGATTGCTGAGAGAAAAATTCATTTCTCCTAGTGATGAGTACCCTTATTCATCGCTCAATACAGAGTTGTTAGTCTTGAGACCATATACACACAAACAGCAAAACAAACTTAGCACATTGTATTTATACATTTGCACATGCATATGTCTATATGTGTGCATGTGTATGTGTAGGAATAATAATCAAAGAAGTAGAGGACATCAACCTGCAAGTAGAGAAAGGAAAGGGTACCTGGGAGTGGTTAGAGAGAAAAAATCTTGGAGGGGGATTGATGCAATTCAGTTTACTTTAAAGTGCGTTTTAAAAAAATCAATATAGGAATATTTCAACTAATATTTGTTGGTGTGATTTTTGTGTACTCTGTTGAGTTCTCATATCGACCACCCTTCCAAATTTTATTCTACCATAATCCTTCAAACACCACAATACTAGGTAGGAGAGAAAGGTTAGTTGGGGAGAGCGGGTATAGACCTCTTTAGGCTAATTCCTGCTAAATAGGTACTTCATGTTCCTAGGGACAAGTCCAATCTTGTATTCAGAATACCCAGCAATCCAGTAATTCAACAATCCAGCAATAGCAAACCGGCAATCCAACAAGTACAGCAGCAATAACCAGAAGTAGAAGGGATCAGCACCAGAGGGAGCAATAGCCCCCACAGACCCTCTAGGAGCTCTCCCGTTTATACACTCTCCATAGTCCTCAGGATTAAACTATCTACAGCTGTTTACTAAATGAGACAATTCATAATAACCTGTTATGAAACAGCCTGTTATCAATACCTGAGATCAAAAATAAACCATTCATATAATATAACTGAGCTTTTAAAGAATCTAACAGTTACTAAAGATATTAATCTGACATTAAGTTTATTTGAAAAATCTAAAGCTGTTTAACACTTGAGAATAAACTATATAAATTGAGTACATGAAAAGAATAATGTTAGTAAGAGATTTAAACTATATATAAGCATATACATCACATTTTATTAAAACTTAATAAATGCAAGGTTGAATTGATCTTCATTTATAGACTTTATTTAAAACTATTTTCTTATCCTTAAAGCCCATCCTACAGTTCCAAACTGCACCCTTTCATTGGGTTCCATATTATTGCTCTCAAGTTTAACAGAAGTCTTCTTTTCTGGAGGCTATATCTGTACTAGAAATCCCAGATAAAATACAGCCCACTGACCATTTACACTCCTTAAAGCCAGCCCAACAGCTCCCAAAGCCTTCCCCTTCCCTGGGCTCTATATCAGATCCACAACTTGGGCAGAAGATTCTTCTTTTACTGGAGCTCATGCTGTACAAGGAACCACAGAGTTGAAGAAGGTATCTGGAACCACAGAGGCCATACAAGTACTTTGAACTCAGAGACAATGCTGACACCTCAAACACCAAAGGTCACACAGGCCACAATAAAACCCATTGGAGACAACCTACTCGACACAAATACTTTCTGGTTACCAGAGTACCAGGCCCTAAAGGTGAGAAGATCAGAGAGGAAATAGAAATCATGGAGGAAAATATCTGTCTAAGAAAGATAAACTCAGAAATCAGCACCTAATCCCTTCATAACCCAAAATCCAGGTGACTAGAAGCTAGCCTAGAAGCACGATCAATAACAGTCAAGGAAATAAGTCATGCATGTAACCTTTGCTGTTCCCTAAGGCCCACATCCTTTCATATGTGGCTCTTTTCCATAATCCTTTTGCCTAATGGATGTCCCACGTTCTTTTTCCTGATTCAGTTACAAGACAATTAGGTGTAATTGAGAAGTGTTGTATTCATACAGTACATCAGAATTTTTTCTCTACATCAAGATAATGTCTCAATTCTGAACATAAGCTCCCCAAGGGCCAGGGCAACCACATTTGTAAATGAAACATTACTAAAGCTTAAATAACACGTTAAATTACACAGAGCAATAGTAGGAGACTGTGACACCCTACTCTCATAAATGCAAAGGTCATACAGGAAAAAAAAATAAGTAGAGAAATAAGGAAGCTAACAGACATTATGAATCAAATGGACCTACCACAAATCTACAGAAAACTTCACTCACACACAGAAGACTATCTCTTCTTCTCACCACCTCATCCACCCTTCATTAAAATTGACCACCAATTTAGTCATAAAGCAAGTCTCAACAGATACAAGAAAATTGAAAAAACCAAGTGTGTCCCATCAGAAAACAATAGTTCAAGCTAGTTATCAACAAAAACAGAAACAAAAGATAGCCTACTTCTGTCGTGTTTTATAAAAGGATAAGGAGAGAGGAAATATGTTTGGCGGATATGTAGTCAGGTGTGGAGAAAGGGGGTGCCTCTGCGGGCCCATGCTAAGGCATCCCTTCCCCCTGTGAGACCAGCCACATAGAATAGAGTCCATTTGATTCATAATGTCTGTTAGTTTCCTTAAGTGGATGCGTCCAAATGGGAGGAGAGGTAGAGAAAAATTGAAAGTTTTAGAGGAAGTAGAAACTGTAATTAGGACATATTTTATGAAAAAACTCAATTTTCAGTAAAATAAACTTAAAAATAAGGATAGAAATATATTTAGTTTATAGGGGTACTTTTAATGGGAAATATTTTGGATTTAATTTAGTTGCTTTTGGTTTTATTTTTGACTTTTTTTTTTTATTTTTGAAACAAAGTTCTATAGATATATCAGGCTCATTTCAAACTTGGAAATTCAATATTGAAAGTCCAAGTGCAAGTGTATGTGCATGTCTGTGTACATGTACAGGGGAGCCAGAAGTAGCTCTTCAGTTGCTCTTTATCTTTTTTTTTTTTGAAAGGGCATGTGAGAGAGAGAGAGAGAGAGAGAGAGAGAGAGAGAGAGAGAGAGACAGAGACTGAGACAGAAAGAGACAGAGAGAGAAAATCCCTCTCTGAAGCTGTAAGGTTGTAAATTTACCAATTTGATGTTGCTTGGTAGCCAGTTAAATGAAAAGCTCTACTTTACTCAGCATCTTTGCATCTTTAATACTGGAATTACAGATGCAGAGTACAAGTATCTAGATTTTTATTTAATGTTTGTGTGTGTGTGTGTGTGTGCTTGTGTGGGGGGTATATGTGTTAGTATGTGCTGTGTATATGTGTGCATTGAGGGTGCCATATTAATCTCATCTTAGGTTCTTGTGCTTCTATGACAACTATATCACTGATTCAGGCATCTCCCCAGTCTTTCACCATAATTTTTTAGAAGTTTCATTAGAAGCCTATGTACAAGTTTCTGCTTTCTAGCTTCAATTAATTGATTTGGTTTCCAATTGGATGTTTTATGAGATCTAGCTTGGACATAAATAAAAATATGAAGTAAATTAGTTAATTAAGAAGCAACATTAATATAGTATCTAGATAAATGATGGGAAACTATTGGAAAATAATTATCCGTATTTCATATTTTTCCCTAAAGACTATAATATATCGAAAGAAAATTCACTGAGGATTATGGATTTCTCGGTTCTTAACTTATAGCACTATGTATTTTTTTAGAAATCTGTTTAAACAAAGACTAACAAGAAATTATTTGAGATAAGTTTTGAACATGTTACTCAGTTATTCCATCCTGATTGTTACTCTAGATATTATACCAGGATTGATCGTATGTTAGGGAGGTCACCAAAGTACAAGATCTTATTTTTCCCAAGTAGTTAAAGACAAAAATCTTTAATATGAATTAAAACCTACTTAGTAATTATTTGTATTTATCTGATAAAGTATCTTGCAATTTTAAATATTACAGATTATTTTTATCTAAACCTTGAGTGAGTTTTTATTAAGCATAAATACATACCAAGGTATAGATATTGATATATATTTTCTATCTCTTAAGATAAAAGCTTTAATGAAACCAAATGCAATAAGTAAAGAATAAAATATGTGTTTTATTCTCTTCAGTGTTCCCAATATCTGCATTTAAAAAAAAATAATGAAATTATTATATATACATTTGTAATACTATAAACTTTGAGTAATGAGTTATTGCAGTTTTCAAAGATATAATTTTAAGATGGGAATTGCTTTTAAATGTTTTCTTCTGCTTCCACATACTCAAATGCTAAACTAAAGGCAAGGTGCAAACTTTATTCTTTTTTTTCTTTCTGCATAAGAGTTTAGTACATTTTGTAATGGACTTTCTAAACTTAGTTTTCTTTAAAACCTTCTTGTTCATTGATCATTCATTCAACATTCTTCCCCTTGCTCACTATGTAGGAAACTCCATTTCTGTGATGGTTAATGTAGCTTTTGACAATTTAATCAAGAAACTTCTCAAGAGTCAGAGGATAAGAAAAGAGATGGTTTTCTTCGCATAACAGAAAGCAGTACAGAAGTAAATATGTGGTTTTATTTAGGTTCTTAGTATTGTAGCCTGGCCTGCCGGCCCTTAGTTTACAACTGGCAACTATCTCAGAGAATTCCCTATATAATAACTATTTTTTTTTCCATTTTCTACTTCTGTTAAATAGGACTAGGAAGTATCCACAGCTAGATTGAAGCAGAGTTTACGATTTCTAGCATCTGTTTTCTTAGGACTGCATCCTCTCCTTTAGATGATCAGGAACATTCATTTAAATAATTAACTTACAAAACAACATCAACTGCATCTTACTGTATCATGAAAACATGGATCAGAGACATAACCTGGGCTAAATAATAGTGGTGATTGAGTTCAGTCCCTGCCTCTTTCATAGTTTTGTTTAAACATAACTCAAAAGATCTATTTTTGAAAGAAAAGAAAAGGTACTCTATAGCACTCTACAATATGTCCCAACCAGGCTCAATTGCTGAGACAAATCATGATGTAATGTAAGGTAATATCCCAAGTCTCAGAGCAATATTTTGGTAGTGACCTGCAAGCACAGGTTAATTACATCAACAATAACTACATAGTAAAAATGATGCTGAGAATATCTGCAGAAGTATGAAAAAGACATATTTCTCATTCAACCAGAAAGTCACTATGGATAAAGAAAAGCTGAACATAGTCACCAACCTTCTGCTTAAAGAGAGCTGATACCTATCAGGAGGACCTGACAAAACAACAGTTAGAAATACTAATCAGGAACTGGAGTTCATGCCTTATCCTGGATGATGCTCTTTTTTTTGGGGGGGGGGGAGAGCAATGTGTCCCATCAGTCCATAATGACTTTAGTACATTTTTTAATTTCAAATATATTATAGAATTTTGTGAGCCCAAATTTTACTTATTCTGCTGGATCTTCTCGCTTCCTATCAAAATTTATTTTTCTTAAGAACATCTTGTATAAGCAATGGAAAGAAAGAGTTCATAAGATAAATTTCAAGTACCAATATATTAATTTATCCTGAGCAATAAAAAGATCTATCATTTAGTTCCATAGGTAAGTGGTGAATTGTCAATCCGGAAAAGTACATCATTACAGAAATTCACAATACTCAGTAACTAAGAAACGGCATGATGATTACTTACATTAATCTTGGTCTACCTCAGTGTTTCTCAACATGTCAGTCATAACCGTTTTGGTCGGCCAAATGACACTTTCACAAGGGTCGCATATATGATATTCTGCATATCAGATATTTACATTCCAATTCATAATATTAACAAAATTATAGCTATAAAATAGCAATAAAAATAATTATATTGGGGTCACCACAACATGCAAAACTGTATTAAAGGGTTAGGAAGGCTGAGAACCATTAGCTCACATTTTGGTCTCAGTTGCATATTTCATACAAATTTTTTATAAGAAGAAAAAACTTATTCTGCATTAAATTACAAACAATATGGTCAAATACTCACGTGAAAGAAGAATATTCTTGATGTAGGTTGAAGTTTGTCTATGCCCATGGTGTCTTGTTTTTAATAACTTAATAGTATTTCCTTATGTACATGAACCACATTTTCTTTGTACATTCTTCAGTTGAGGGACATCTAGATTGTCTCAAGTTTCTGACTATTATGAATAACGCTGCTATGAACAGAGTAGAACAAGTCTACTATGGAGATGGTGGAGCATCTTTTGGGTATATGTCCATGAGTGGTATAGATGGATCTTGAGATAGAACTATTTTTCTTTCTTTCTTTCTTTCTTTCTTCCTTCCTTCCTTCCTTCCTTCCTTCCTTCCTTCCTTTCTTTCTTTCTTTCTTTCTTTCTTTCTTTTTTTGAAAAAACAAAGCAAAACAAAGCACCAAAAAGATTTCCAGAGTGATTGTGCTAGTATGCATCCATGCTACCAATAGAAGACTGTTCCCCTTTTTCCATATCCTCTTCAACATGTATTATTCTTTAAGCTTTTGGTCTTCGGGATTCTGATGGGTGTAAGCTGGTATCTCAAAGTCATTTTGATTTGCATTTCCCTGTTGATTAAGGATGTTGGATATTTCTTTAAGTGTTTTCCAGTCATTAGAGATTTCTCTGTTGAGAGTTCTCTAATTAGCTCTGTACCACATGTTTATTATTAATCATTTTATTCACTTGAATTTCAAATGATATCCCCTTTTCCAGTTATACCTCCACAACCCTCCAGCCCATCTCCCTTCCACTCTCCCCTTCTCCTCTATGAGGGTGCTATTCCACTCACTCACCCACTCCTGTTTCACCTCTCTAGTATCCACCTATTCTGGGGCATCAAGCCTCCACAGGACCAGAGGTCTCCTCTCCTACTGATGTCAAATTAGACCATTCTCTGCTACATAACCCCTTATCTGGAGCCATGGCTCCCCCATGTATACTCCTTGGTTGGTGGTTTAGTCCTGAGAGCTCTGGGTTGTCCAGTTAGTTAATATTATTCTTCTTATGGGGTTGTAATCCCCTTCAGCTCCTTCAGTCTTTCCCCTAGCTCTCCTATTAGGGACCACATGCTCAGTCTGACAGTTAGCTGTGAGTATCTACATCTGCATTGGTCAGACATTGGTAGAACCTCTCAGGGTACAGCCATACCAGGGACCTGTCAGCAAGCACTTCTTGATGTCAGTAATAGTATGGAGGTTTGGTGTCTGCTGACAGAATAGGTCCCTAGGTAGGACAGTCTCTGGATGCCTTTCCTTCTGCCTCTGTTCCAATTTTTGTCCTTGTCTTTCTTATGGACAAGAATATTTCTGGATTAAAAAATTTGAAATATATGGGTAGACCCATCCCTCAACTGGGAGCCATGAATATCTACTGGAAATGGTCTCTACAGGTTTTATGTCCCCTTTGTTGAGTATTTCTGCTAAAGTTATTACTGTTTAGTCCTGGGAGCCCCTCTAATTCAACAAGGCCATCCTCTGATATATATGCGGCTGGAGCCATGGGTTCCTCCATGTCTACTCTTTGGTTGGTGGTTTAGTCCCTGGGAGCTCTGGGGGGGTGGGAGTCTGGTTGGTTAATATTGTTGTTCTTTCTATGGGTTGCAAACTCCTTCAGATCCTTTAGTCCTTTCTCTAACTCCTCCAATGAGAGCCCCATGCTCAGTCCAATGGTTGACTACGAGTATCTGTCTCTGTATTGCTCAGGGTCTGGCAGAGCCTCTCAAGATACAGTTATATCAGGCTTCTGTCACCAAGCACTTCTTGTCATCTGCAATAGCATCTGGGTTTGGTATCTGAATATGCGATGGATAACCAGGTAGGGCAGTTTCTTGGTAGCCTTAACTACATTTTATTTATACTTATAAATGTTTGTGTAATCGTACTTATGTGGGCTATTCATGAAGACAGGTGCCTAGCATAATTATCATCAGAGATGCTTCGTCAAGCACCTGAAGGAAAAAGATGCAGAGACTCGGACAAACAGTCGGTAGTGCTTGGAAAATACCCGAGTAATAGGAGAGGAAGGACTAGAGGAACCAGAGGGGAAAAGGACACCACAAAAATCCCAAGGACTCACTTTGCTCCATATGTACCAACAAAGACTGAACCAAGAACCAGCAAGCCTACATAGGACTGATGTAAGACATCTGCACATATGTAACAGTTGTATAGCTTGGTATTCATGTGCAACTTCTAACAGCAGCAGCAGGGGCTATCTCTCACTCTGACTCTCTGTCCATTTTCCCTAACTGGCTTCCTTATCCAGCCTCAATTAGAGAAGATGTTTCTAATGCTACAGCAACTTGATATGACAAGGTGAGTTGCCATCCATGGGAGGCCTTTCTTTTCAGAAGAGAATGGAAGAGAAATGGATTGGTGGGGGTATCTGGGGGGACTAGAGAGGAAAATCTAATCATAAGTAAATTAATTAAAAAATAAAATTAGTCCAAATAGAAAGAAAGCCTTATTCTTTTAAATACCTCCCCCTCTTATACATACTATACACCATTATGGTACAGAAGTTTTTCAAATTCTGTCAGATGTACAATTCCTTAAGTAGAGATTTGCATTTCTGTGATTGAATTCCTCCAACAATGGCACTGCTTTATTATTCTGAATTTCTTAAACTCCTTATTTCTTTCTTTCCACAAAGCAATAGTTCTACACTCTTCTTATGTTATCCTAAATCAATCAGTGAATCAAAGGTACACCCTGATTTTTCTTTACATATAAAGGAAAAGTAATAAATAATAAAAATGTGGTAGTTATGGTTTTATTGTGATGAAGAGATACTGCGACTAAGACAACTTTTATGAAGAACATTTACTCAGACCTGGCTCAGACAGGTTCTAAGACTCAGTCCATTATCATCATGGCAGGACATGGCATAGTTCAGGAAAGCATGGCACAGAAGGAGCTGAGAGTTCTACATCTTGTTCTGAAGCCAAATGAAAGAAGACTGACTTCCTTAGGCAGTGAGGAGGAGGTTCTCTTCCATAATGTGTGGAGCCTGAGCATAGGAGGAAACCTCCAAAGCCCATGCCCATAGTGACATACTTCATCTAACAAAGTCGCACCTCCTAAGAATAAAACTTACTTTAGGCCAAGCATATTCAAACTGCCACCACCACCACCACCACCCCAGTTCTAGCTACCTCTCTATACTCACCCTCCAGCCCAACTTTATACCATCTGATTCTTCTATTTCCATCTCTATGCATGTCAGGTCAGTCTGTTGATAAAATCTATTTTATTTTCCCCTATCAGAGAAAGCCCTGTGTCACCTTTAGATCCTTACAAAGGATCTTTGGCTCTATGTATTGTACCTTAGCTACAGTTTATGTAACAGCTAATACCCAATTATAAGTGAATATATACCATATTTGTCTTTCTGCCTCTTGATTACTTCACTCAGGGTGATTTTCTTTTCTGGGTATATCTTGCTGTCACTTTTTTGAACAACAAATTAATAATCCATTGTGTGAATGCATCATATTTTCGTTATCCATTCTTAGTTGAGGAATATCTAGGATGTTTCCAGTTGCTCACTATTATCAAAAAATCTGCAGTTAACATGGTTGAACAATTGTTCTTATAGAATGAAGAATTCTTTGGGTATATGCCCAGGAATAGTATAGCTGGGTCTTGAGGTAAATTGCTTCCCATCAATCTGAGAAAATGCCAGATTGATTTCCCTAGTAACTGTCCAAGTTTTCACTTCCACCAGCAATGCAGAAGTGTTCCTCTAGCTCCATATTCACCAACATGAGCTGTCATCTATGATATTGGTTTTAACCATTCTGACAAATACAAGATGAAATCTCAAAATAGTTTTGTTTTACACTTCTTTTATGACTGCAGATGTTCAACATTTCTTTAAGTTTTTCTATGTCATTGTGCATTTATATATACAAATGAAAAATAGACTGAGAAAAAATCAGGAAAAAAACTCTTTTCAAAATTGCTTCAAATAATCAAAAAATATCGTGGGATAACTTTAACCAACCAAGACAAAGACCAGTAAAACTACAAGACTTTAAAGAAAGATATTGAAGAAGTTATCATAAAATGAAAATGTCTCCCATGTTCATAGGTAGGTAGAATTAGCATAGTAAAAATGACCAGCTACCAAAAGCGAACTATAGATTTAGTGGAATCTCCATTAAAACTTAAAACAATTCATTACTGACCTTGAAAGAACTATTTTCAACTTTATATGGAAAAAAGAAAATTCCAGAAGAGTTAAAATAATTTTTAGCAATAAAAGAAATGCTGGAGGTTCCACCATTCTCAGTTTGAAGGTGTACTATGGAGTAATAGTAATAAAAACCATGTGATATTAGTATAAAAACAGAAACATTAATTAATCAAAACTATTGATGACCCAAACATAAATTCACACATATCTGGACACCTAATATCTTTTTTATAAAGAAGCCAAAAATATATCCTAGAAAAAAAAAGAAGGCATCTTCAACAAATGCTGCTGGCAAAACTGGATATCTGATCGTAGAAAATGCAAACATCTATACTTATCACCCTGCAAAAACACAAGTCAAAGTATATTGACATAGAATTAGGTGCATTGAACATCATAGAAGACAAAGTAGGGAATTAATTTGAGCACATAGACATAGGTAACAACTTCCTGAACAGAAATTCCATAGCTCAGATAATAAGATCAACAATTAATAAATAGGGCTTCATGAAATTAACAAGCTACTGTAAGGCAAAGGATATCACATTATCAATTGGACAAAATAGCAGCCTACATTTCATACTTACAGAATGGCAAAAGATTTTTACTGACTCTACATCCAATAAAGGACTATGTACACTAAAGGAAGTAGATATCATAAAATCATATATAATCAAATTTAAAAATAGATCTAAACAGAAAACTATCAATACAGGAATCTTAAATGGCAGACAAACACTTCAAAATGGTTTTCTGTCTTATAGTTTATTTTGAATTTTTGTTTATTTTTTTTCTTTTTTTTTTGAGAGATAGTAAAACGATATGAATTTGGTTATGTATTGATCTAGGATACTCGAAGGATTTGTATTCATGATCAGGGTACATTGACCGAAAAGGAAAATTAATAGAAACCAGATATATTTGGTACATACTTTAGAGATAATTCAATGATCATTTTCTTTAATTATCTTTATATGGTATAATTTTATAAGGTTTTACTTCTCCTTCAACTACTCCTAGATCCAGTTCATATCCTCAATTAACAAATTTCATGTTCTTTTCTTTTTAGTCTTTCAAAAATTCAAACAAATAAGCAATAAAAAGCAAAACAACAATACAAAAATTTTAGGATAAAACAAAACGTCCACAATAAATTATTTAGCTTATGTATGTAATTGAGTTTTCCATATGAATGGAATTCAACCTAAAGAGAAGTTCTTGTTACCTATGAAAGTCCAATGAAGAAAACTGATTTTCCCATTCCTCATAGTTAATATTAAAAAGCTTTTTGGTGAGGGGTAATAATTATTGTCCTTGAGCCATTCTCTGTGATAGAACTTTGGTTGCTTTGAACCTGTATCCTTGTGTCCTTGAACCTTGTATGCTTGAACCTGTAGCCTTGTATCCAAACCCAGAGTTTCTGTGTGTTTCCATGTGTATCACTCTTGTTAGGTATGAATTGTCTGTTTTTTCTTTACATTATCCACCAACTCTGGCTCATATCATATTTCTGCTTTCTCTTCTGCATTGATTTCTGAGATTTCAGAAGATGGTTGTGATAAAGACATCCTATTTAGGACTGCATGCTTTATTTTTTTTCCTGTCTTCACAATGCCCAGGTTTTAGTTTATATATTATTTATGATCTACTAAAAAAAAAACTTTGCTGATGGTGACTGAGCAGTGAACTGATCTATAAACATAGCAATATGTCATTAGGAATCATTTTGTTGCCATGTTCTAATAGCAAAATAAGATAGTATCATTTTCCCTAGTTCTATGACCTAGTTTCAGTTTTCAGATTCTTAGTCACATTACTTGGGTCAGATATGGGTTTAATTTCACAGAGTGGATCCTAAATACAATAAAATGTGGCTAATTGCTCTGTTTAAATTTGTGACTTTGTTGCTGCAATATATCGCATGAGCAGATATATGTTGGAGGTTTCTATGTTTGAAACTGGGTAATATTGATGATGCCTTTTCTCCTCATGTAGGAAACAAAGTACCTCCAAGTATCATGAATTCTAGTCAGCAGATGTGAAGTTTCTGGTTGGGCACCAGCTAACATTCTTCATATTTCATAAAGTAACTTGTCTCTTCAGCAACAGGGACTTATAGTTATGGAGAGTAACTAATATTTGGGGGAATAAACTGTGATGTTGTAGGGTTAGGGAGTATGGGGTGCTTTGGTCGATGATTCAAGAAAATGTAAGACTCCTAGAACTGGAGGCATTACTTGATATCATGTTTTATTCTGTTATTGTCCATTAAATGAAGACTCCACTTAGATTATGTTATATACATATGTGCTAGGAGGTTTCTAGAGTAGTAATTCTACGTGGCTTTTTAAGAGGTATTTACTGTTAGTTGTCAGTCCTCATATATCTCCTATACCCTGCCATTCCTATCCCTTCCCTATTGAATCACTGAATTTCAGCTTTCACTTTATCTCTTTAAAACACTGTACTGATTTTTCCATTTCTTGGATGATCCTCTCTTCTTACTAGTAACGAAACTAGTATCAATTTGAATTGAATCACATATATACAACTTAAAAGTAAAATCCACATATAACATAATATTTGCATTTCAGATCTGAGTTACCTCATTCAGGATGATTGTTTCTTGCTCCATTCATTTACTTTCAAATTTCATTTTTCTTATAGATGAAAAATATTCTAATACATATGTATGCCATATTTTAATTATCTGTTAATCATTTGAGGGATATCTACACCATTTCCAATTTCTGAATAAAGCAGTAATGAACAAAGATGAGAAAGAATATAGAAGAGGACATATGTTTTTTGCAGATGATTCACTAATGTTTTGAGATTTGAAAGTGAATCCTAGTACATAAATGAAAAGTGAATCCTAGTACATAAATGAAAAAAGTGGAATACGTAAATTAGTGAAAATGAATTTGTTTACAACTGAGCTACTGCTATTCTTTGATGTAAAGATATTTGTATCATCTGCATTTTGTTAGTTATATCACTTTAGTAGATTTTTTAATATTTTTTTTTAAATTAAGGTAAATATATAAGGTACTTTTTAGACCAGATTTATAGTATACATCCTACCACCCAGTCTAAATCCAATGCATGCAACTATGGCTAAGATAGAGAATGCATTACTTCAGATTAGCCTGCAAGTTTTTCATTTCCCTTATACACACCCTAGATCATTTAGTACTGGTATCTGCTCAAGAAGCACATGATAAATATTGACTTGTTATATGGATCAGTGTTCTCTGCCTATGTAAGCATAGTGCCTTATTTCTATTAAATTATCACTCTGTTTTGTATAAGATTTCTTGTCTACCTAGTATGGCACACACCCTTGTAATGTCAGAGACAGCCTCTCCTTTCTAAGAGCAGCAAGACATACTGTGCACAGAAACCATGCCCTGCAAAGATGAAGACATAATGAGAGCAGGGTAATGAGCAAAATAACAGTCTGCCAGCACAAGACAAATTTTCTTCCCTTGGAAGCAATGCCTACAGAGAATACAAATGAGAAAACACAATACTTCAAACTGCTTGGCTGGGATGTATTTTCTTATCAAGCAATACATTTCTTATCATGATGGAAAAGATAATGGATCCCTGGCTAATGCTGATAAGTTAAGAGTGATAATGTGATGCAGTAAACATTAATACATCATCCTTTGCTAAGTCACAAATGGAAATAAGATAACAAAAGAGCAAAGTATAAAAACAAAACTGTATGCCCTTCATATGAAAGAGACCAAATAGAACTAACTGATGACAGTTGGTCATCAATTAAAAAGATTCCAAATCAACTTCACAGATTTTTGAAACCACAAGTGAAAATTCTATTTCTTCCTTAAAACAACAGGCTGATTATTTAATAAAGTTAATAAAAAACAGCTTTGCTAAGCAAAGGAAAAATATGGGTTGTATGGTGTCTAATAGTAAACTGAAAAGTGACGGAGAAATTTTCATTATGAAGGAAATTGTCTTTTTTGATTATGCAATTATTTATTAAAATAATGTTCTATTTATAAATACCAGTGGTGTTATTATAATGTTCTATTATGGAGAGTTTAAGAAAATTTTTGCGTATTGTTAATGAAAAAGTATTAACATTGCTAATATTCACTGAATCTACATGAGGAGATCTCCACCTGAGTCAGGAAAGCTGTACTTGGCATTAGAAGCCCAATCTGAGAGGCCATTACCCAAATCCTGTCATCTCATTTCAGCTCTTTCTGGTGACAACTGGTTCATATTAATATTCTTTGTTTTGTTTTACTTTTAAATTATTTTTGAATACTGAAAATAGACCTTTCATAGTCAGATGATTGCTATATACATCTTGAATCCCAGCACTTAGTAGGCAGAGGCAGGCAGATCTCTGAGTTGAAGGCCAGTCTAGTATATAGATACAGAGTGAGTCCCAGAACAGCCAAGGCTACATAGAGAAACCCTGCTGAAAACAAAACAAAACAAAACAAAAACAAAAACAAAAAACAAACAAAAACCAAAACCAAAACCAAAAAACAGGCTTCTAGGACCAAACAACCTAACATGACAAAATTAACTAAGAAAAAACAAAAGCATCACTTTGAGGCTAGACAGTGCAAACTAACAGGAAGAAAAGAGTCTCAAGAATGGGCACAAAAATCAGAGACTCACTCATCCTCACCCTCAAGATTCATGTAAGAAAATTTCTTAATCTAATTTGTCTCTACTAGTAAATTATAGAGATCCTTGTTCACTTAATTTTAAAATGAAGTTAACCTCAATCCTTGTGACATGGGAAAACATTAAAATATCAATAGTATCGATGTAGGATATTTCATGGAAAACAAGACAACTGATAAAAGTGAAATTACAGCATCCATAACACTGATAGTTTTATTTTCCAAATACCCTTACAATGACAAATGAGATGATCAAAAATGAAGCCCTTATACAGCAGAACGGATGGACATGAAAAATTACCAGGACACTGGAAGTGAATGGAGCTCCACACTGAAGAATTTTGCCAAGGAAGAATGAATGATCCTTGCACCACTAACAGGACATGCTCTGAAGATTACTGAGACAGGGGTAATATTTCCTATATAGGGAGAATGTTAAGACTATGTCTGCACTAATATGACCTTCAGTTGTGGACTTTCTCATTTCTGAGGAGTTTTTAGGAATCTCCAAAAGAAATCCCAACTTTTGCTTGTATAGCTCCCTGTACAATCCATGTAACTTCAATCTTTATCTTGTTAGCTGAAATATTTTTTAAATTAATTTAGTTCTTTACTTTATATCCTGTCCACAGTTTTGCCTTACTCCTTTCCTCCCAGGCTGCTCTCCACCCCTGACCTTCTCCTCCTCTGTTTATTTTCAGAAAATACATAGTCACCCATGGATAGCAACTAGCCCTGGCATATCATTACCATAAGACTATGTGTACCTTTGCATACTAAGGTTAGAAGAGGCTACCTAGTAGAAGTAAATATTCTTAAATGCAAGCAAAACTGTCACAGACAGTCACTACTTCCACTGTTAGGAGTCCCATATGAAGACACAGCTGCACAACTCTTACATATATGCAGAAGGACATGGTCACATCCCATGCATACTCTTGGTTGGTGGTTCAGTATCTGTCCATCTGGCTCCAGATTACTTGATTCTGTGAGTTTTCTTATAGTGTCTTGAACCCTCTGGCTCCTAAAACCTTTCTCACCCCTCTTCCACAGAATTCCCCAATCTCTGCCTAATGTTCAACTCTGAGTCTCTGCATCTGTTTCTATCAGGTGCTGGGTGAAGTCTCAATGACAACAATTATCCCAGGCTTCTGTCTGGAAGTAGGGGAGCGGAGCCGCCAGCAGCTACATGCAAACCGGTGACCTGTGAAAGATACTTAGGGATGGGTGGGGAGGACGACAAAAGAAACATGGACCAAAACAACACAGCTGTTCAAAGTTCAACTTTACTTAGGAGAAAGAGGAGATATAAGCTTTGGGGGCGGGACCCTCCCTCCCAAAGCTGCGAGTCTTGTCAGCAGGTCTCCACCAGGCTGAGAGATGTTGCCATAACAGATCTCAGGAAGATGTTAATTTTACAGGGTCTGCTACTCTGCAGGAGATGGCGACTAACCCCCTTTCTCAGGAAACTGCAGCTCCTTTAAACTGCCAGAGGAGCTCTGACATCTCTCACAGGTGAGGGGAGGTGTGGCTGGAATTCCTCAGCTCTGTGTAGGTGAAATGCAGGCAGCTAAATTATGCCTAAAGGCTATATGGCATTACAATGGCATAACATTAACAGTGTCAGGGGTAGACTCCTTCTCATTGCTCTACTGTTCTGCTGGACCAGTCAGAGGTTGGTCATTCTGCCAATTTCCTCTCCATCATTTTCCCTATGCATTTTATAGGCAGAACAACTTGTAGGTCACAAGTTTTGTGTCTTGGTTGGTGTCCCAATCCTTCCACTGGAAGTCTTGCCAGGTTACAGGATATGACCTGTTCATGTTCTACATTCCCAGTTGCTAGGAGACTTATAAAGAGTCATCAGCATAGATTTCTAAGAGTTTCCAGTGCACTTGGTTTCTAGCTCATCCAAGAGATGGTCTTACACCATTCCAGTTGTGTCTCCAAGTACTCTCTCCCTCTGTTCCCCTACATTTGATCCCTCCTGTGAAAGTCACTATTCCCCCTGCACAGTACCTCCTCCCCTTAGCATGGGATATGCTCATATAACTACAGAAGCCACAAAAACCAGTCTAAATAGCTAAAGAGAGTAAATAATGGCTTCCTCTTCAGAAGCCCACAATCATGCTTTTAGGTTTATATTGCTCTTTCTTTATTCTTCTCTCCTATAAATCCCTCTTTTTAAAACCTATATTAAAATGTCTTTTAATAAACACTAACTCTGATTTACAATAGCTTGTCCTTAAATACTTTTGTTTTGTTTTGTGGAGAAGTCAAGAGTGTGAGTTTATCTGCTTACATCAATGTGAAGTAACTGAAAATTGGAGGAATCCTCATAGAGACACCATCATATAAAACTTAGTATTAACATTGTTTTATTTATTTTGTCAAATCAAGTACAGCAATATGCCACTTTTATATATTTTTCAGTATATTTAACATTTTACATATTTTTGAGATTTGATTACCTAGGGTTGATGGTTGATTAATTCAATAACCCAATTACAAGTCTCTAAGCCATTCAATTTCACTACAACTAAATACTTATATTACAAAATTCATTAAGAAACATACCCTATGGTAATTTAAATGTGTTTATACAATCATTGATTGCTTAATTATGCTTTATTCATATGAACATAATTTAATTTTTGAATATTTATTTATATTAGATGTATATTTATTTAGTTTTATACTTATTTAATATGTCTTATATAAGGAAGGCTACACTTTGTGTTATAAATCAGTGAAATGATATTCTTCAAAATTACTTTAGCTATTCTCAAATTAGTTTAGTTATAAACTCATAATTATAAGAAAATATTTATTTGGTTAATATTCAAATGATATGAACAATTTAAATAACATAATTTCTGTTAAGAGTATTGGAGCCAGCAAGATAGCTCAAGTGGTAAAGGTGCTTAAGACTGAAGATGTAAGTACACAATGAGAGAATTGAGTTTCTAAGTACAATACTGGCAAGCCAAGTGAATATTAAAGGAGAGAAACAATAGTCACAGCTTCTCTCTAAAGTCCACATATAAGGGACTCTCTCACTCTCACCCTCACACACATCCTCCCCACACACACACATACACATAAATGCTGAAATGAAGATATAAGATAAAGAAACTTTCACTGAATATGAAAGATATAAAAATAAACATTTTTCATGAGTCACAGATTTCATCACTCCTTCAAATGTCTGTATATGTGTGTAAATTTTCAGTGTTGAAATATAAAAATTGTTGGGAAATATTTTATTAAATGAACATTAAAATTTAGATACACTACCTTCCTCAACCCAATGTTATAATAGATTAAAATATTTCCTGCCCAAACAGCCAAAAGGAGAGAGCAGGAGAAAGCAGGGTAGTCTGTGTCCATATACAGGTAGAGGAAAGATAGAAGGAGAGTCAGGTTTAGAGGCTAAGAACTGTCAATTTCAGTCTCATCCACAAAATAACTCAAAGCAGCCCCATCTCCACAGCTGCTCTTAGTTAACTAAATGCATCAAAATCATCTAGCATGAATTTTCAACTTCTCCAGTCTTCCTAACACCTTTTTGGGGAAAGTATGATGCCTGAAGTAAATTTGTTAGAATGTGTGATGGCTATTCTTGGTTGTCAACTTGAAATGACATACAATCCAGATATCCACAGGCACTCCTGTGATCCAGATCTTCAAGCTTCTTACCTGAATCCTGGCATGGAGATGTTGAGGCTTAGTGACCCTGAAAAGGTTAGTCCAAGGCAAGGTAGTACACACCTTTAATCTCAAGAGACTGAAGCAAGGAAATCTCTGAGTTCAGATCCATCCTGGGACAAAGCGAGTTCTAAATCTCTACACATCTTTCATCTGGGCTACACTTTCAGCTGAAGGTCTACATAAGAATACTACAGGAATGATGAATCACTCTTCTTTGCCTGCTTGCACTTACTTGGAGCACAAATTTTAGAACCTACTTTTAAGGATTCCATCTTTTTCAGAAGACCAATTGAAAAAACTAGCCTCATGGGATTAAACAACTACTAATTTCTTGTACATTCCTATTGTTGGGATAGTTAGGCTACAGGTTATAAGGCAGTACAATAAATTCCCTTAAAAAGACATTCAATAACTTCTGTGACTCTAGTGAAACCTGACTAATGTAGAATGACAGAATTTTTTTTTCTCTTTTATATATGTATTTATTTATTTTTTTAAATAGCTCTTCATATATCTCATTATGATCCAACACGTTTTTTCTTTTTTTTTTTAGATTTTATTTTTTTTATTGTTTTTCTAAGTTTTTTTTATTTACATTCAAAATCATTTCCCCTTTCCCATTTCCTCCCTCCCCGAAAGTCCCATAAGCCCCCTTCCCTCCCTCTTTTCCCCGTTCAACCCCCTCTCGCTTCTCTGTCCTGGCATTCCCCTACATCCAGTCTTTCCAGGACCAGGGGTCTCTCCTTCCATCTTCTTGGAAATCTATTGATAGGCGAATTGTGTCTAGGGTATTCTGAGATTCTGGGTTAATATCCCCTTATCAGTGACTGCATACCATGTGTGTTCTTTTGTGATTGGGTTACTTCACTAAGGATGATATTTTCAAGTTCTGACCCTTTGCCTAGGAACTTCATGAATTCATTGTTTTTAATTGCAGAATAGTATTCCATTGTGTAAATATACCACATCTTCTGAATCCATTCTGAATCCATCTAATGGCTGAGAAGCACCTGAAGAGATGTTCATCATCCTTAGTCATTAGAGAAATACAAATCAAAACAACCCTGAGATTCCATCTCACACCAGTCAGAATGGCTAAGATCAAAAACACAGGAGACAGCAGTTGTTGGCGAGAATGTGGAGAAAGAGGAACACTCCTCCACTGCTGGTGGAATTGCAAGCTGGTACAACCACTCTGGAAAGCAGTCTGGCAGTTCCTCAGAGAACTGGGCATGACACTCTCGGAGGATCCGGCTATGCCACTCCTGGGCATACACCCAGAGGCTTTACCTGCATGCAATAAGGACACATGCTCCACTATGTTCATAGCAGCCTTATTTATAATAGCCAGAAGCTGGAAAGAACCCAGACGTCCCTCAACGGAGGAATGGATTCAGAAGATGTGGTGTATTTACAGAATGACAGAATTTTAAACATTAATAATGTGTTATATGTCTACCTTTTAAAAATATTTAAGTGAGTTGGCACTTTTCTTTTTTTTCTTTTTTAATTTAAAAAAATAAGTAAAAACATTTAAGATAAAATTAAAGATTTATATGGAAAACGTTTCTGACAAAATTGAAGAAATGTATAGAAAAACATATTAAGATTGATTGACAATTTTCATGGAAAATTAAAAAGTAAAATGGTAGACATAAAAAACATTGTTAAATTAATTGAAAAAGGAAGTAGAAATACTTTATAATAGAATTTAGGATTTACATGGAAAATATTTCTGATAAAATTGTAGAGAAATATAAAATAACAAAATTGAAGATTATCATGGAAAATTACAGATAAAATGGTAGGCATAAATATATTTTTAAATTGATTAAAAGTGGAATTATAAACATTTTCAGATAAAACTGAAGATTTACATGGAAATTATTTCTGATAAAGTTGAAAAAATATATAGAAAATATTAAAATTGAAGATTATCATGGAAAATTATACAGATAGAATGGCAAGCATAAAAATATTTCTAAGTTGACTGAAAGTGAAATTATAAACATTTTCCGATAAAATTGAAGATTTACATGGAAAATATCTCTGATAAAATTGAAGAAATATATAGAAAAACACATTAAGATTGATATTGCATGGAAAAAATATGCAGATAAAATGGTAGGCATAAAAATATTCCTAAGGGGATTGAAAGTGGAATTATAAACATTTTCTGATAAAATTCAAGAAATATATAGAAAAACACATTAAAATTGACTATTTCATGGAAAATTATACAGGTAAAATGGTAGACATAAAAAGAATACTAAATTGATTGAAAGAGGAATTACAATCTTTTTCTGATAAAATTTAAGATTTGCATGAAAAATATTTGTTAGTGTGTTTTTTATTGGGGAATTGAGTCCACTGATGTTAAAAGATATTAAGGAATAGTGATTGTAGCTTCCTGTTATTTAGGATGTTATTTTTATGTTTGTGTGGTTACTTTCTTTTGGGTTTGTTGGAAGAAGATTACTTTCTTGCTTTTCTAGGGTGTAGTTTCCCTCCTTGGGTTGGCGTTTTCCGTCTATTAACCTTTGTAGAGCTGGATTTGTGGAAAGATAATGTGTATATTTGGATTTATCAAGGAATGCCTTGGTTTCTCCATCTATGCTGATTGAGAGTTTTGCTGGGTATAGTAGTTTGGGCAGGTCTTTATGAGATCTTCGAGCCTAGGATCTTCTAGCTTTCATTGTCTCAGGTAACAAGTCTGGTGTAATTTTGATAGGCCTGCCTTTATAAGTTACTTAACGTTTTTCCCTTACTGCTTTTAATATTCTTTCTTTGTTTAGTGCATTTGGTGTTTTGATTATTATGTGCCGGGAGGACTTTCTGGTCTGGTCCAGTCTGTTTGGAGTTCTGTAGGCTTCTTGTATGCTTGGACATCCCTTTCTTTAGTGAGGGAGGTTTTCTTCTATAATTTTGTTGAAGATATTTACTGACCCTTTAAGTTGGAGATCTTTGCTCTCTTCTATGCCTATAATCCTTAGGTTTGGTCCTTTCATGTGTCCTGGATTTCCTGGATGTTTTGGCTCAGGAGCTTTTTGCATTTTGCATTTTCTTTGACTGTTGAGTCCATGTTTTCTATGGTATCTTCAGCACCTGAGATTCTTTCTTCTTTCTCTTGTATTCTGCTGTTGATGCTTGCATGTATGACTCCTGAATTCTTTCCAAGATTTTCTATCTCTAGAAATGTCTCATTTTATGGTTTCTTTATTGTTTCTACTTCCATTTTTAGATCCTGGATGGTTTTGTTCAGTTCCTTCATTTGTTTGTTTGTGTTTTCCATAATTCTTTAAGGGGTTTTTGTGTTTCCTCTTTAAGGGCCTCTACCTGTTCACCCATGCTCTCCTGTATTTCTTTAAGGGATTTTTGTGTTCCCTCTTTAAAGGTTTTTACCTTTTGACCCATGTTCTCCTGTATTTCTTTAAGGGAGTTATTCCTGTCCTTCTTGACATCCTCTATCAGCATCGTGAGATGAGACTTTAATTCCAACTCTTGCTTTTCTGGTGTGCTGGGGTATCCGGGACTTGCTGTGTTAGGAGAAATGGGCTCTGATGTTGCCAAGTAGCCTTGGTTTCTGTTGGTAGGGTTCTTGAGCTTGCCTTTCACCATCTAGTTATCTCTAGTTTTAGTTGGTCTTGCTGTCTCTGGCTGGAACTTATCTCTTCTATGGGCATGTAAGCCTGTGTCTGTACTCCTGGGAAACCAACTCTTTTCTGGCAGCGTCTGTGCACAGAAGGCTGTGGAGATTCCTGTTTCCCTGCTTCAAATGTTTGCTGGAAGGGAAGACTCCTGTCCCAGCAGCTCCACTGATTGTATGCCTGTGAGCTCCTAGCTGTCCCATTCCATAATTACTGTGACTCTAGTGAACCCTGACTAATGTAGAATGACAGAATTTTAAACATTAATAATGTGTTATATGTCTACATTTTAAAAATATTTAAGTGTGTTTGATCTTTTCTATTTATAGTTTTTCTTTCAAACATCTGAGATCATAACACCTTTACCTCAAGCTAATCTATGGGCAATTTTGAAATTGAAGGTCAATGTCACAGAAAGTTATCAACATAATCATAGGAAGCATAGGGAGGTACAGAACAGGATAGGAGAGGGTAGTGGGAGGAGAAAAGGGGGACATAATCAGGTATGGAAGAGAATGGACAGAATCCCAGAGCACCGGAAGAATAAATGGAAATATGCAGCTGCCAAGGTTGAGGAGTTCTGGGAACATTTAACAAGTCCAGGGGACCTTGGATGAAGGATGCTCCAAGACTCAGTGTGGGTGACCTGAGTTGAAATGCTCAAGAGTGGGAATATGGAGCCTGAAGAAACCATCAACCCATTGTAAGGATGGAGACAGCAAAACACCTTCAAATTTTTCTATCCCAAATTGTTCTTGTCTAAAAGAAATGAAGGACAAAATAGAGCAGAGACAGAAGGAATGGCAGACCAGGGAATGGCCCTATTTGGTATCAATCCTGTGGGCAGGAATCTAACAGTGACTCAAATGCTGTGTTGCTCTTAGGAATAGGAGCCTAGCATGGCTGCTTGCTAAGAGGCTCTATCATCAGCTGACTGAGACAGATGCAGATACAGTCAAGCATTGTACTGAGGTTAGGAACTCTATGGAAGAGTTAAGGGAATGATTCAAGGAGCTGAAAGGGATGGCAATCCCATAGGAAGACCAACATTGTCAACCAACCTGGAACTCTTGGAGCTCCCAGAGACTAAACCACCAATCATAGAGTATACATGTTACCCCTAACACATTTGTAGCAGAGGACTGTCTTGTTTGCCCTCAATAGGAGAGAATGAGCCTAATTCTATAGAGACTTGGTGCCAGAGACTAATGTGCCCCTGCGGAGAGAGGGGGGTGTCAGAGATGAAGGCGTGGGTAGAATGGGTAGAAGAACTCTGCAAGGGGACACTGGGGAAGGAGACAACATTTGGCATGTAAATAAATAAAATAATTAATAAAAAATAAAATGAGGCACAGTACCCTCCTCCATCTTTGATCTGGCGAAAGAGCAGTTGGGACCTCCAGGTACAGAGATAACCGAGCATAACATCACTTGGGACACAGCCAGCTGGAGTGCTCCCTATGCCCAAGAGCTGGGCAGCTCTGAGGTCATCTGTGCACCAGCTCTGATGTGGGACATCTGCCCTGCAGAGTGACCAGCATCATCACCTCAGCGACCTTTGCTCCGGTGGTAGACTACATTGAGACTCCAGGTACCCAGGGATTTTCCAAGCAAAACATCACTTGGGAAACAGCCTGCTAGGGTTCCATCTACGCCCAAGAGCAAGTCAGCTCTGTGGTCGGCTGGGCGCCAGCTCTACAGTGGGACATCTGCCCTGCAGAGTGACCCACATGGGAGGGAGCACAGTAGCCACACCTCAGCCACCTTTGCTCCGGTGATAGACTACACTCGGACTCCAGGTATGCAGGAGTTTCCTAAGTATAACAACACTTGGGGCAAGGCACACCCGGGCTCCAAAGACACTCAGAAGCAGGGCAGCCACTCAGCAATCAGTGCCAGGGGAAACCCGGACATCAAGGGATGCGGAAATAGCCTTGCTGGCTCACAGGAGATTCAAGCACCAGCCAGTGACAGCAGGACCAACTAACACCAGAGGTAACCAGATGGCAATAGGCAAGTGTAGGAATGTTACTAACAGAAATCAAAGCAATATGGCACCATTCAAACCCAACTCTCCAACAGCAGCAAGTCCTGGATACCCCATCACACCTGAAAAGCAAGATCTGGATTTAAAACCACTTCTCATCATGCTATTATGACACACCAGAAAGCCCTGGAACAGAAAGAAGGAAATACACCCAACAAGAGTAGAAGTCAGGAAATCATCAAACTCAGGATTGAAATCAATCAAGTACAAATAAATAAAACCATAAAAAGAATCAACAAAACTAGGAGTTGGTTCTTTGAGAAAATCAACAAGATAGATAAGCCCTTAGCAAGACTAGCTAGAGGACACAGAGACAGTATCCAAATTAGCAAAATCAGAAATGAAAAGGGAGAAATAACAACAGAAACTGAGGAAATCCAAAAAATCATCAAATCCTACTACAAAAGACTGTATTCAACACAACTAGAAAATCTGGAGGAAATGAACAATTTCCTAGACAGATACCAAATACCAAAATTAAATCAGGATCAAGTAGACCATCTAAATAGTCCTATAACCCCTGAAGAAATAGAAGTGGTCATTGGAAGTCTTTCAAACACAAAAAGGACAGGACCAGATGGTTTTAGTGCAGAATTCTACCAGACCTTTAAAGAAGACCTAACACCAATAATCTTTAAACTATTCCACAAACTAGAAACAGAAGGAACACTACCCAACTCATTCTATGAAGCCACAATTATGCTGATACCAAAATCACACAAAGATCTGACAAAGAAAGAGAATCTCAGACCAATTTCTCTTATGAATATCGGTGCAAAAATACTCAATAAAATTCTTACCAACTGAATCCAAGAACACATCAAAATGATCATTCACCATGATCAAGTAGGCTTCATCCCAAGGATGCAGGGATGTTTCAATATAAGGAAGTCCATCAATGTAATCCACTATATAAACAATCTCAAGGAAAAAAACACATGGTTATTTCATTAGATGTTGTAAAAGCATTTGAAAAAATTCAGCATCCTTTCATGATAAAAGTCTTGGAATGATCAGGAATTCGAAGCCCGTATCTAAACATAGTAAAAGTAATTTACAGCAAACCGGTAGCCAACATCAATCTAAATGGAGAGAAACTTGGAGCAATCCCACTAAAATCAGGGACTAAACAAGGCTGCCTTCTCTCTCCATATCTTTTCAATATAGTACTTGAAGTTCTAGCTAGAGCATGCAGAAGAATGCAAATCAATCCATTCTTTACTCCTTGTACTAAGCTCAACTCCAAGTGGATCAAGGATCTCCACATAAAACCAGAAACACTGAATCTAATAGTAAAGGTACTAGGGAAGAGCCTTGAACACATAGGCACAGGGGAAAATTTCCTGAACAGAACACCAAGAGCTTATGCTCTAAGTTCAAGAATTGAGAAATGGGACCTTATAAAATTGCAAAGTTTCTGTCAGGCAAAGGACACTGTCAAAAGGACAAAGTGGCATCCAACAAATTGGGCAAAGTTCTTTACCACCCCTATATCTAACAGAGGGCTAATATCCATTATATACAAAGAACTCAAAAAGTTAGACTCCAGAGAGCCAAATAACCCTATTAAAAAATGGGGTATAGAGCTAAACAAAAAATTTTCACCTGAAGAATATTGAATGGTTGAGAAGCACAAAAAGAAATGTTCAACATTCTCAGTCATTAGGGAAATGCAAATCAAAACAACCCTGAGATTCCACCTCACATTAATCAGAATGGCTAAGATCAAAAACACAGGAGACAACAGGTGTTGGCAAGGATGTGGAGAAAGAGGAACACTCCTCCACTGCTGGTGGGATTGTAAGCTGGTACATCCACTCTGGAAAATAGTCTAATGTTTCAGGGAGTGCATGACACTCCCAGAAGATCCTGTTATACCACTCCTGGGCATATACCCAGAGGCTTCCCTAGCATGCAATAAGTACACATGCTCCACTATGTTCATAGCAGTCTTATTTATAATAGCCAGAAGTTGGAAAGATCCCAGATGTCCCTCAACGGAGGAATGTATACAGAAGATCTGGTATATTTACACAATGTTATACTACTCTGCAATTAAAAACAAAGAATTCACCAAATTCTTAGGCAAATGGTCAGAACTGGAAAATATAATCCTTAGTGAGGTAACCCAATCACAAAAGAACACATGTGGTATGCAGTCACTGATAAGGAAATATTAACCCAGAAGCTCGGAATACCCAAGACACAATTCACATATCAATTGATTTCCAAGAAGAAGGAAGGAGAGACCCCTGGTCCTTAAAAGACTGGATGTAGCAGTGTAGGGGAATACCAGGACAGAGAAGTGGGAGGGGGTTGAATGGGGAACAGGGTGAGGGAAGAGGGCTTATGGGACTTTCGGGGAGGGGGGAACCGGGAAAGGGGAAATCATTGGGAATGTAAATAAAAAAATATAGAAAATAAAGTAAAAAATCTTTAGTTGCTTTACCCACCCATCTAGGCATAGGTCAATTAATACAAGGAATCTCAAACTTCGCTGCCTGTTAGTCACCCAAGAAAGTGTTTTTAGGGTTGAAAGGTTGAAAGTAAGTATGGGATATAGAACAGTGGGAGGGTGGATGGGGGGTGTTAGAAAATATGAAGTGTAAAAAAATAAAGACCTTAAAACCAAAAAATAAATGAATAAAAATAAAATAAAATGAATTACAAGAGAAGAAAAATGCTACGATTGCATCCACAAATGGAAGTTGCTTTTGCCTGATTCATTTTTGCTTTCTTGACATGTTCTGCTTGTTGCCTTATTGTCCTCTGAATAATGTGCCATGAGATGTAGGAGACCTTTATATATGGGTTTCTTTGTCTTGAGTCTGTGTAAATGTCTGACAAAATAAATTTTACTTAAACGCATCATATTTATATCCAAATTCTTGTATGATTGATTCTCACTGAAGGTTATTCTAGACTAAACTCACTCAATAAAAGTGATAAAGATATATCTGAAATTTAAAAATGTGTATTCAGAGGAAATGCCTGGCACTGTTCTGAGGACTTAATTTTAAATAATAGCACAAACATTATTGGTGTCTTTCTTGACTTTGAACCTTTTCTCTTTTGCCTTTTATTCTAACATGAGGAAGATGCCAACTACCTGCTTTCTAGCCATGTACTCACTGATTATATAAAACATTTCATTTTCATTCTCACAAGGTAAAACCATTAATATTTTAACACTATAAACTCCTTGCTGCTGCCTATTAAGTTTGTTCCTAAGTTACATAAACAGAAAATGACTTGAAATTTTCTTTTGCAATTATGATGAATAATCATAAATGAGTCGATGTATTTTAAGGATAGTAACTGTCTTGTATTCATTTTATCCAAACAGTTATAAAACTGAAACATTATATATTTGATAAAGGACTAAGAATAAACAATAGTGATAACATAATAATGAAGGAAAGCACTGATTACTTTAGATGTGTCAAAAGTGTAAACCTCTATTACTACTGAACATCATAACATATATTAGAATCAGTTGCACAAAAATAAAATGAAGCTTTCCAAAGAAATGAAGCTTCAGAACTGTAGTTTTTTAAAATTTTGTGATTAAAGGTTTCTGACTAAATTCTACAGTTTTGGTTTGTGTTTAAGTTTTTGGAGACCATAGTATGAAGCCTTGAAATTTTAAACATATATATATATATATATATATATATGTTTATATATGTTTATATATATATATATACATATATAAACATATATATATGTTTATATATGTTTATATATATATATATATATATATATATATATATATATATATAGTTCTGAAAGCTTTGACTTGTTCACTTAGATTATACTCTTTCCATATAAAGTTTTGTATCACATGCAATTCTACTTTTCCTTCAACATTCTATTCTTTCAGGAAAGTTAATCTGGATATAAGGTAATATAAAGTAAAAATGTGGATGTTCAAGGCTACTGTAGTTTACTCAACTGTAAAAGCAAGTTACATTCTATAACAAGGTAGTTTATGTGAAGAATCTGTATATGTATATATTCATTTGTATACTTATATGCACAACAGCTATAACTTTATACAGTAAGCATATACCATATTTATTTAGGATATTCCACTGCCTCCTTCTTTGAGACAGATGAGTCCATACACCCCATGTCGGCCTCAAACTTGCTATTTATCTATGAATTACTTTTAGTTGTAGATTATTTGGCTTCTGTCTCTTGTAGAGATAGAAATAACATTTCTGTCCCACTGTGTCTGATTTATACATGCGAGGCCAACAGAGCAGCATATCTAGTCCAGTACATCCCCCTTTGTCATTTTATGGCAATTCAGACAAACATTTGTATGAAGTCAATAAGTAACAAGAAGTTCTAGCAAGCAGTTCAAGTACTGCCATATTTTTATTCTATATTAAATTAAATAAAATAAAATGTTTGGTTTAACTATAGGGCAATAAAAAAAATCAAACTTCCACATGAAATGTCATGCTGTAAGGTAATTCACTACTTTACCAGTGAATCATTACTAATAAATCATGATTGTGAAAAATAATACAAACTTAATGTATTAAACAAATGAAGGAACATATATCAGTGGGTATTCATGCCTCATAAGTTTCAGGACTGAAACCAAATTATATTAATATACTTGTCTTTTAAATATTGAATACTGAAATTGAAAAACTAAAATGTGTAATATGTAGGCTATAATGTAAAATAATAGAATGTAAAGTTTTTTGTAGAAAAGTGTAGATATGAAGTTATAGAGTGAGAAAAATAATGCTAAAACATTTATGTTGTCCGAGAAATAATAAATCCAAAAATTAACAAAACAATGCATACATATACACTACCCCCTAAAAGTGATGATAAGAACACTAGATAAATAGTAATAGGTTGTGAACTCATATGCTTGCTACTATAATAAATCTTTGTAAATAAGAAATAATTTACTCTTTCTAAGAGTACTTCTAAGATGGTTCGTCAGGTAAACAAGCTTTCTATGCAAGCCTGACCATCTGAGTTAAATTTCTGGTCCCAATGGTGCTTCCATTATAGAACTGACCCCTAATAGTAGTTCGTAATTGTTAGCATCCCTTCTAGGCTTTGCCCTACAGTCACCTGGCAACAACCAGGTATGTCTGACCCAGTATAAAAGGGGCTATTGGCCCCCACCTTACTCTCTTGCTTTCTTACTCTCTAACCTATTACCCTCGTATGCGCTAACCTATTACCCTCTTATGCTCTTACCCTCTTACTCTCTTCCCTCTCCTCTCCTCCCTTTCTCTTCATGCATTCATGGCCAGCCTCCTCTACTCCTCTCCTCTCCCTTCCCCTCCCCTCCCCTCCCCCCTCTCTCTCTCTCTCTCTGCTGTTCTCTGTTCTATTTCCTCAAATTGCCACCCTCTGCCCTAAATAAACTGTATTTCATACAATGTCTGTTGTATGACTGGAAACTCAGGAGGAAAAGATGCCTCAGCAGGGGCCCACAGAGTCATCCTCTCCCTCAATCCCCCTCCGCCCCATTCCTCACCTCTACTAAACATATCCTGGTTCTTGAATTTATTTTTTATAAAGCACATACATAGAAGAGTCACAATATACCTATATTCATAGACATAACACACACAGAGAGAGAGAGAGAGAGAGAGAGAAGAGGGAGAAAGTTAGAGAAAGATAAACAATAATAAATAAAAACAAATAAGCAAATGAGCACTACAATGCCATTACTAGTACGTCCAGCAACAGTTTCCCTTCTCTCCACTCCTCCCAGCTCCCTTCTACCTCCTCTCTCTCCCAGGTTCACTCCAGCTTCTTTTCCTTTTAAAAAATGTAGGCCTCCAAGACAGAAAAACCAAACAGGGAAAACAAAATACAATAAGACAAAGCAAAGGCCCTCATATCAAGGCTGTAAAGGCAAATCAATTGGAAGAAGGAGAAAAGTGAAAAATACATACAGGAAATCATTGTCCTTATCTCACATATTAGTGGCAGGTTCAAGTTGAAAGGAAAACAATCAGATACTGATTGGTCACTCCCACAAGTTTTTCATCATGGCCCCAGGACATCTTGCAGGCAGCTCAAATTGTAGGTTGAAAGTTTTCTGGCTGGGTTGATGTACAGGCCTAATTTAACTTGAGGCCCATACTAGAAAGAACCAATGTTCTATACTGCTATACTCATAGATCAGTACCTTGTCCAGTTATCATCAGAGAGGCTTTCTCCAGCAGCATATATAAGGGGGTGCAAAAATCCACAGGTAGATACAATGCAGAGAGAGTCTAAAGTGGTTGCTCCATCAGTTTCCTCACCTTGGAACTTGGAGAATCCCACTGAAGAGGGGGAGAAATGATTATAGAAGTCAGAGCAGATTGAAAACCTGAGGAGAACATGACCCACTAAATCAACTAAACAGGGCATATATGGGCTCACAGAGACTGACGTAGCATGCAAGCACATATACCAGGTATTTTGCTTGCTTATATGTTGTACTTGCTAGATTAATGTTTTTGTGGACCCCCAACTATGGGAGCAGGTATGTCTGTATCTCTTTTGCTTGCTGTTGGAACACTTTTCCTACTATTGGTTTACCTTTCCAGCCTTGATATGATGTCCTTTGCCTTCTCATATTGCATCATGTTTTGTCCTGTTTGGTTGTTGTATCTTGGAGACCTACTTTTTTTCTAAAAAGAAAGGGAGCTAGGTTGTACCTGGGGAAACAAGGAGATGAAAGGGAACTGGGAGGAGTGAAGGGAGACGAAACTGAGATTGGGATGTATTGTTTGAGAGAATAATCCATTTTCAATTTAAAAAATAATTTGGAAACATAAAAATAATGTCAATTAAAACAAAATAAATTTAAAATAACCAAGGACAGCTGCAACACTGGCACAATCATTCCTTCTATAGTTTGGCAAATAAATAACTGAAAATTCTGCATATTCTAAACATGTCTCTGCTCCACTTTTCAGTGTGGTTCATAAATTGCAAATGATCATACTAGATGGCTAAGAAGCTTTGTAATAGTTCATATAATAAATCACAAGTTTTTTATTGGTTATTTTATTTATTTACATTTTAAATGTTATAACCCTTCCCAGTTTCCCCTCTGCAGGACATCAAGCCTCCACAGAACCAAGTGCCTCCCCTCTCACTGATGCCCAGACAAGGCAATCCTCTACTACGTATGCAGCTGGAGCCATGGGACCCTCCGTGTATACACTTTGGTTAGTGGTTTAGTCCCTAGAATCTCTGAGGGAAGGGGGTCTGCTTGATTGCTATGGTTGTTCTTCCTATGGGGCTGCAAACATGTTCAGCTCCTCCAGGCCTTCCCTAACTATTGAATATTCATTTTGATTTGTTCTTAAATTCAGTTTGCAAAAATTTTAAGAAATTAAAGACATTTTAGAATTTAATGAAAATGAAGGCACTGTTGTGATCATAATAATATAAAGAGGTAAAAATATGTTCTATGAGGTAACCACACACAAAATGGTATAGTATAAAATAGAGTTTATTCAGGGAATGGGAAGAACTGTTAAGAGAGTAATAGAGGCAGAGAAAAGCAGAGAAGAGGAGAGAATACAGAAGTAGAGTCCAGACATGACCACATGGATAGAGGAGGAAGGGAAAGGGTAAGGGAAGTTCTCAAAAGGACAAGAGAGCAAGAGAGTCAATAGAGGGAGTAGGGGAAAGCAGCCATCTTATAGTGGGCAAGGCCTACCTGGCTGTTGCCAGGTAATTGTGGGGGTCGAACTTAAACAGAATCCTGACATTCCCCAGTTTTGGTTTAGTTTAAAAAAGAAAAAAATAGAAAGAGGTAATGTTGAAGCAAGAATAGGATTTTCATGATATCTGGCTGCTTCATGCTGACATTGGGGAGATGTGTTTCTGGGGAACCTATAGGAATGGGTATGTGGGATGTTGGTGCATTCTTAGGAGAGTTGGCTGTTTCCTTGATGTCAAGGTCTATGGAGCCATCTGAGGACAGGTCAGAATGAACAGGTCCAGTAGAAGCTATCTGAGAGGAGATTGGAGCAACTGAAAGTTGCTTCTCTGGAGCTGTCCTGGGTGTAGTAAGCACCTGGACTTGACAAGATGTTGAAATGCATTATTATAGGTAGGGAATAAGATTAAATACATTTGGGAGAAAGAAAAAAATTTTAAGATATACATTTGAAACCCAGAGGAATCCCACCCTCTTGAAGAGGTGGTTAATGGGAACTTTGGACAAATGTACTTATCTGGATGGAGCCTATTTGGTCAATGAGAGGTAGATCTGAATAGGTTTACTGTAGCTAACAAGTTTATAAAAGAGGTAACAGCATGAGTTAACCACATGAACAGTCTTTAAGATGAAGCTTTTGTGGAGCAGAAGTCACAAGATTAAAAAGTTGGATAGTATAGTGAAATGTTTTATTATAGTTAGGCAACTTTATAGGAACTCAGATAATGTTAGGACAGTGGCGTAGCAAGAAGAGGAAATAGGAAGCATTTAATTAATGGAAACAGAGTTTAGGTAAGGAGATAACAGATTACATCTGTGAAAGCTTTCTTCTAGCTGTCAATGTAGTCAGAAGTCTGAGAAAGAATAAGCAACAATTTAGCAGTTACTTTATTTTAAAAAATGACAGAGTCCACTAGCCAACAATTTCCATGGTCTCTATGGCAACTTGGGCAGTCAGTCTGGCTTTCAAGCACAGAAGATGCAGGGCTTCTTTTTTTTTTCTGTGGAATGGATATGATTGATATGAAAAATGGCTTACCTTTGTTTAGCTAAGTCATTTGACTCAGAGTATCTGGTTTTGACCACTGCGTTCTTCAGAGATTATCATAACGTAATCCAGCCAGTATCTTGTAGTGGTGTCCACATCATCTGAAATCTCAGGGGAGAAGCTGTTAGAGGCTTTTGGGAATTCTGTCTGTCATAGATTTAATAACAAACAAACTTCTGACATGATTGAGCACTATAGATTGGTTATAACTAAATAGAATTAAATGATAGCAGTAAAAATCATATTAAAACAGGATAGGGTTGAAAACCTTAAGTAACGTTGACAGGTGGTATAGGTAGAGAAAAGTATACTGTTGTATTAGCAAAGAGACATATGCCTAGGACCAGAATAAGAGCTACCAGTCAAGGCTTGAGATCAAACTGTACTGGCAAGCAAGCCTTGAGGGGTTACTTGTGGGAAAAAAAAAGGAAAGTGAGGGGCCTGGCGCGTGCGGATGTGGGGGGGGGGAAGGGGGCACGTGCCAGCCCGGCCGGTGGCGCGTGGGCCTCACTCTCGGGCCAAGGTAGCGTGCATATGCAGAGGACACAGGCGGACACGGAGCCCGCATGGGGTTTTGGGGGAAGCAGGCAAGATGCATGCATGCCTCAGCCTAACGGGGAGCGGGCAGTCACACCGCTGGCCGGTCTCTGCGCGTGGGTGCATGCGCAGGGTGCAGAGAAATGTCACGCAGAAGGTGGGACCATTCTGGTGTGGATTCCTTTGCCTGTTACCTGTGCTCACAGACTGTCTGCATGGCTGAATCTCAGATGGCACGTACCAGTTAGCTCCGTATGGTGAGTTTATTAAGAGGCATCCCATAGCTTTGATGTTTTATTATTAAGAAAATAGAAAGAGAAAAGAGATAGAAAGACAAAGGAAGAGGAGAAAATAGATAAGAAAAGCCATGATCACGTGGAAGGGGAGAAAATGGAGAGACAGAGAGATAGACAAAGAAGAGGGTCGGGGGAGAAAAAGAAGGAGAGAGAGAGAGAGAGAGAGAGAGAGAGAGAGAGAGAGAGAGAGAGAGAGAGAGAGAACTGAGGGGTGCTATTTATATTGAGTTGGGTGGTCAGGTAACCCGAGAGGTGGGGAGTGTGGCTGCAGGCAGGTGACTGCTGAGGCAGAGTCAGGCCAGAACCTGGGGCGTGGCCACAAGTCTCATTAAGGTCCCACAGTTACCACTGCAAGAGAGCACACAGTGAGTACCTGTGGGAAAGCAAGACCTCCTCCCGCAGCTAGAGCAGAGCCAAGGAGCAGAGGGTCAGCAAGCAGGGTTCCGAACCTTCTGAACTTGTCTACAGCAGACCGCAGCATGAGGAGGCCTGACCTGCAGAGCTCCAACAGGCTGAGGGAGCCAAGCATGGACTGGCAGTCCAGGGGAGACAGATGCAGAGCAGAGAGTGAGGAGGGGGAGAGGGCAGCAAAGTTCCTGGCAGGGGGCAGAGCCAGATGAACTTGCACAACTAACTGCCCCAGCAGAAGCGAGAGCCAGAAACTAAGGGATGGGGTGGGGAAAGTCTGCTGCTAAGGGCCTTTGGCTCAAAAGCATCAGTTTAGCAATGTTGTAGAGGTATTCTTTTAGACCAAGACATCCCATTAAATAGGCATAGAGAGAGTGAAGACTGACTGATCCCTGGGCAAGAAAATAGTGTTATTCAGTGCCCCTACCAGCGTTCTGAGGGCATTAATAACCTGAGAGAGGTTCTAGCACAGGACAGACTTCCAGGTTGTAACAAGGAGGTCTGGGGGTTGGTTAATGCTCAGAGCTGGTGCTCTTGACCCAGATACCACTTCCCCCTGGCCCAGGGAACTTCTCAGTGGTAAGAAAGAAAGCTATCTCCAAGAAGAGGGAAATCTCACTCAAGAGAAAAGTCTTAAAACTAGGGTCAGGGCAATACAGGGGTAGCTCCAAACTCAAGAACTCTCCCTCGATACTCTGACCAATAGGGAGATGGGGGGGGGAGGCTTACCAGAGTGGTTGTGGCTGAAATGGAATGCAAACCTCCAGAGATTCTGTATCTGAGTCACAGTGCACCAATGTTGTGATTATAAAAAGAGAAAGGGGTATAAGAATATGTTCTATGGGGTGTGTTATGTCGGGTAAGAGAGTGCCTCAGAGGGCCCATGCCAAGGCATCCCTTCCCCCTGAGGGACCACACACATGATGGTATAGTATAGAATAGAATTTATTTAGGGCATAGGGAGGGGAGTTAAGAGAGTAGTAGTGGCAGAGAAAGGCAGAGAGAAGGAGAGAGTAGAGAAGTAGAGGCTGGCCATGACCACAAAGAGAGAGGAAAGGGAAGAGTCCAAGAGGACAAGAGGGAACAAGAGAGCAAGAAAGCCAAGAGAGAGAGGAGGGGCAAGAAACCCCTCATATAGTGGGACAGGCTTACCTGACTGTTGCCAGGTAACTGTGGGGTGGAGTTTAGACAGAATCCTAACAGGCACAATATACCCTAATGTATTGGACACAATGAAGCCAATACTAGCATGAAAATTCATAGCTCTGAGTGCCTCCATAAAGAAATTTGAAAGAGCATACAGGAACTGCTTAGCAGCACATCTGAAAGCTCTAGAAAAAAATAAGAAGCAAACACACCCAAGAGTAGATCACAGGAAATAATCAAACTCAGGGATGAAGTCAACTAAGTAGAAACAAAGAGAACTATACAAAGAATGAACAAAACCAGGAGCTGGTTCTTTGAGAAATTCATCAAGATAGATAAACCCTTAGCCAGACTAACCAGAGGGCACATAGGCAGTATCCAAATCAACAAAATCAGAAATGAAAAGGGAGCCATAAGAACAGAAACTGACTAAGTTCAAAAGATCATCATATCCTACTACAAAAGCCTTTGCTCAACAAAACTGGAAAATCTAGATGAAATGGATGATTTTCTAGACAGATACCAAAGTACCAAAGTTAAATCAGGGTCAGAAAAACCATCTTATTTTTTATTTTATTTTATTTTTTTTAATTTACATTCCAAATCATTTCCCCTTTCCCGTTTCCTCTCTCCCCGAAAGTCCCATAAGCCCCCTTCCCTCCCTCTTTTCTCCATTCAACCCCCTCTCGTTTCTCTGTCCTGGCGTTCCCCTACATCCAGTCTTTCCAGGACCAGGGGTCTCTCCATCCATCTTCTTAGAAATTTATTGATATGCGGATTGTGTCTAGGGTATTCCGAGATTCTGGGTCAATATCCCCTTATCAGTGACTGCATACCATGTGTGTTCTTTTGTGATTGGGTTACCTCACTAAGGATGATATTTTCAAGTTCTGACGATTTGCCTAGGAATTTCGTGAATTCATTGTTTTTAATTGCAGAGTAGTATTCCATTGTGTAGATATACCACATCTTCTGAATCCATTCCTCCGTTGAGGGACATCTGGGTTCTTTCCAGCTTCTGGCTATTATAAATAAGGCTGCTATGAACATAGTGGAGCATGTGTCCTTATTGCATGCAGGTAAAGCCTCTGGGTATATGCCCAGGAGTGGTATAGCCAGATCCTCCGGGAGTGTCATGCCCAGTTTTCTGAGGAACCAACAGACTGCTTTCCAGAGTGGTTGTACCAGCTTGCAATTCCACCAGCAGTGGAGGAGTGTTCCTCTTTCTCCACATCCTCGCCAACAACTGCTGTCTCCTGTGTTTTTGATCTTAGCCATCCTGACTGGTGTGAGATGGAATCTCAGGGTTATTTTGATTTGCATTTCCCTAATGACTAAGGATGATGAACATCTCTTTAGGTGCTTCTCAGCCATTAGATTTTCTTCAGGTGAGAACTCTTTGTTTAGCTCTGTACCCCATTTTTTAATAGGGTTACTTGCCTCTCTGGAGTTTAACTTCTTGAGTTCTTTGTATATATTGGATATTAGCCCTCTGTCGGATGTAAGGTTGGTAAAGATCATTTCCCAGTTACTTGGTTGCCGCTTTGTCTTTTTGACAGTGTCTTTTGCCTTGCAAAAACTTTGTAATTTAATGAGGTCCCATTTGTCTATTCTTGATCTTAGAGCATAAGCTATTGGAGTTCTGTTCAGGAAATTCTCCCCTGTGCCCATATGTTCAAGGTTCTTCCCTAGTTTCCCTTCTATTAGAAACCATCTTAACTTTCCCATAATGCCTAAAGAAAAAGAAGCAGTCATTAAAAGTCTCCCAACCATAAAAGCCCAGGACCAGATGGGTTTAGTAAAGAATTCTATCAGACTTCAAAGAAGACTTAATACCAATATTTTTCAAACTACTGAACAAAATAAAAACAAAAGGAAAACTAATTCATTCTATGAAGCCACAGTAACACTGATAACTAAACCACACAAAGACACAACAAAGAAAGATAAATTTAGATGAATTTCCCTTATGGATATCAATGCAAAAATCACAGTTTTCTTAAATGGAAAGGGTTTATGTAAAGTGTTTGATAGCTTAAGAAATATCAGACATTAGAAGGCAGCACCATGAATTAGATCTGAGAGTTTATTTACTGAGGCTAGTATATTACACTCATCATACAAATTTATTCTTGAGAATTGATGAATAATTGCACTTTATGACCAAACTAAATTGAGAGTTTGCTAAGATTGAGTTGCATGCAGGACAAATATGTATAGTTTTCATATTAAGGTTGTTTGTTTGATCCTGTAGCACTGAATAGGGATCCAAGTCAGAGGTAATGAGATATGCACCAGATGCTAAGAACTGATCCAAATGCATGTGATTAAATTGTTCTGGTAGAAGTGGTTTGACATAGACTACCATTCACCCCATTTTCCAATTCAAAACTATAAGCAATAAATTTTAAATAAGCCAGCTTGAATGTTAATTTTGTTTTCAAATAAAGGTAAAATTCATTAAATATAAAATTAGTTTAAAATAAAGAAGTTATAGTTAGCAATAGAATTCAGAAGAGTAGATAAGCTACACATGAGACAAACCAATACCTAAAGTTTACTTTCAAAACAGTAACCAAAGAGGTCTGACCTACTACTCTCCTGGATAACCTATCTTATCCCTGCTCTCACTGCACCAAGCAGTAACATGAGATGTGTTTGACATTTGACTTTTCCAAAAAAGAAAAGTTGAGTAAAATGCATCCAGGTAAAATTTATTTGACCATTTTTCATATATAATGGTAATAGAATACCTGTCATGGAAAAAAGAAAGCAATTTATGAATAAAATGTGCTAAGGAAATGAAAAAGACCCTATAAATATGGATCCACTGAAGTTTTCTATCCTTACTGAGGGAGTAAGTAATCTGTTTTCCATGTGTCTTTTGAACCTTTCATTAATTTGGAAGTGATGAAGAAAAATCACTCTATTTTCTTATAGCATGAATGTTTTACTCTCTATCTGCAGAGAAGTTAGACTCTGGTTTAATTACTGTCAACTTCTTTTCTCTATTGAAAGACAACATAGTCCTCATATTCAAGTAAAATATGCTTGGATTATTTAAAAAAGAAAAAGGTAAAAAGAATTTTTTAAAATCACAATTACTTTAAATCTCCAGTTAAAATACATTATTGAACTCACTTTTTCAAACTCTTCATTGAAAGTGGAATGTTTTAATGTATTTCATTTGTAGTAGAAATATTTTAGGTGGTATTGAATGCATGCATGAAAGGATACAGAAAATATGGTACATTCAGCTATTAGGAAAAGTAACTTCATGAAATTCTTAGGCAAATGGGTGGAACCAAAAATATCATCCAGAGTGAGGTAATCTAAAAGAACACACATGGTATGCACTCACTGATAAGCAGATATTAGCCCAAAAGCTCAGAATACACAAGATACAATTCACAGACCACATGAAGCTCAAGAAGAAGGAAGACAAAAGTGTGGGTGCTTCAGTACTTCTGAGAAAAGGGAACAAAATACACAGAGGAGCAAATACAGAGACAAAGTGTAGAGCAGAGACTGAAGGAAAGTCCATCCAGAGACTGTCCTGCCTGAAGACCCATCTCATATACAATCATGAAACGCAGACATTATTTTGGATGCTAAGAAGTGCTTGCTGAAAGGAACCTGATATAGTGTTTCCATAGAGACTTTGCCAGAGCGTGACAAATACAGAGGTGGATACTCTCAGCCAACCATTGGACTGAGCACAGGGTCCCCAGTGGAGAAGTTAAAGAAAGGACTAAAGGAGCTGAAGGGGTTTGCAACCCCAGAGGAATAACAACAATATCAACCAACCAGAAACCCCAGAGTTCCCAGGAGTACACATGGAGACAATCATGGTTCCAGCAGTGTGTGTAGCAGAGGACGGCCTTGTCAAGCATCAATGGGAAGACAAGCCCTTGGTCCTGTGAAGGATCCAGGCCCCAGTGTAGGGGAATTTGAGGGCAGTAAGGTAATAGTGATTGGTTGGGGGATGTGGGGAACACTGTCATAGATGCAGAGGGAGAATGGGTGGGATAGGGGGTTTCCAGGATTGGTAATCAGGAAAGGAGATAACATTTGAAGTATGAATAAAGAAAGTATCCAATAAAAAATAAAATAAAATAAATAAATAAATAAATAAATAATATTCCTCATTTAACCTAATTGGTGTTATCAAAAAATTACCTTATTTAGATGAAAGTTTCCAATAGGAGAATAGATCATTGAAAAGGAAATGAGAGGATGAATGAATGAAACTGTCAAACAAAAATAAAGTTAATCCATGAGCATTCATATCATTAGTAGAAATGACAAAAATTGTACACAGGAATTTCTTTTGTTTTGTATTGTAAGTACAGCCAGCATTTTGCATATGTCTACAATGTAAAACAAATCTTTTATGCCTTCAAGTTACTCTAGTTCTATGAGTAGTCCTATATACTTCCATGAGCCTGAGAATTGATCTGAAGCAGAAAGAACAGCAGAGCGAGAGGTCAGCAGGTTCTCACTATCTACTGTGATGTTTCTCCTCTCTCAGAAGAAAATGTTAAAACGTATCATCTCCTCCAAATAAAATTTGGTTGAATAAAAAATTTGTTGAATAATTTGGCATTGGATAATGAATTAGTGAACTCTTCCTTAGGGATAACTGTATCTCCTGCTCTGAACAATCCTTAGGTGTCTGTGGTTTTTTTTGTGTTTAGGAGTGAGGTCTTGTTAGCTGTATTTCCTGAAAGTTGCAACAAATAGCTTCTTCTGAATTCAACACACAGTAGATATAAAAATTACAGACACACACACAAACACACACACACACACACATGCATGCATGCACACACACATACACACACATACAGAGAGAGAGAGAGAGAGAGATCTTTTCTCACACTCTTTACAGGTATTAAGCATGAGTTCATAGAACTTTAAGGATTAAAACAAAATATTGTAACAATTCTTTCTTCCTAATAATCAGTGTTAGCTTTTCATGCATTCCCAATTTAGCTATCAAATCTGAAGACAAAATCTTCCCCATAGCAAAAGGAAATATGTGAAAATTTTATATACAGCTGTCAATTTTTTTCTAAATTCAATACATTCTTTAGCCTTACTTCTTCACAGTATTAGCTTGTGTAATTTACTTTGTTTTGCAAATATTAGGCAAGTCCTTTAGCCTGAGCTAGTAGCTTTCAGAAAATGGGTGAGCAAACATAGCCCAATTGGTTACCTCATATGGGATTTATTTTTTATATGTGTGGAGTTGGCAGCTAGAATGACTGATAATCTATACACTTCCTACAAGAATGGCTAACTCTATATTCAGGCTACAGATTGCCACATGCAGCTGATTCTTGAGAACAAGCTGCAAAAATGGTATATGATTAGATTTAATTCTGAAGTCAGGAGAAAATAAATGAAAACAAAACAGTAACAGTGAGTCATAGTAGTAATAGTGTAAGTATGAATGAATGGAAGCAATGAGGAGTTAAAGTAGAAAAGGGTCAGCCTACCTAGACCATTTGGTGAGACTTGACTAAAGGCGTATCATCTAGCATGTTTCAAAGTATTGTGGGGAAAATCTCTCCAAAATTAATTACATCATAAAGAAATACATTATATGTATCATCTTTGATAAAGGTACATTTCAGTTAAGAATAGATATTTGCAAGTTATATAATTATACTAGAAACATTGTTTAAATACAACTCATCTGTGAGTTTTGATACACAAATATAAAAACCAAAGTATTCCATTTCCGTATAAACCTGCTTAATGTTCTTTTCCAATTTGTGTCTGTTTCACCTCCTTCTTTTGTCTAATTGTTCTAGTTAGAACTACAAGTACTATTTTGAGTAGATATGGAAAGAAAGGGCAGCCTTGTATAGTACCTGATTTTAGTGGGATTGCTTCAAGTTTCTCTCCATTTAGTTTGATGTTGGCTACTGGTTTGCTGTATATTGCTTTTACTGTGTTTAGGTATGGGCCTTGAGTTTCTGATCTTTCCAAGACATTTAATATGAAGGGATGTTGAATTTTGTCAAATGATTTTTCTGCATCTAATGAAATGAACATGTGGTGTTTTGTTTTGAGTTTGCATTTGTAGTGGATTACTTTGATGAATTTTTGTGTATTGAACCATCCCTGCATCCCTGGGATGAAGCCTACTTGAGCATGGTGAATTATCATTTTGATGTGTTCATGGATTCAGTTGCCAAGAATTTTATTGACTATTTTTGCATTGATATTCATAAGGGAAATTGGTCTGAAGTTCTCTTTCTTTGTTGGGTCTTTGTGTGGTTTTGGTATCAGAGTAATTGTGGCTTCATAGAATGAGTTTGTTAGTGTTCCTTCTGTTTCTATTTTGTGGAAAAGTTTGAACAGTATTCGTATTAGGTCTTCTTTGAAGGTCTTATAGAATTCTGCATTAAAACCATCTGGTCCTGTGTTTTTTTTTTTTGGTTCTGAGACTTCAATGACTACTTCTATTTCTTTAGGGGTTACGGGACTGTATAGATAGTTTATCTGATTCTGATTTAGCTTTGGTATTTGGTATATGTCTAGAAATTGCCCTTTCCATCCAGATTTTTCATTTGTATTGTACATAGGCTTTTGTAGTAGAATCTAATGGTTTTTTTTTTTTTTATTTAGTCAGTTTCTGTACTCATGTCTCTCTTTTCCTTTCTGATTTTGTTGATTTGGATACTGTCTCTGTGTCCTTTCATTAGTCTGGCTGAGGCTTTATCTATCTTGATGAATTTCTCAAAGAAACAGCTCCTTGTTTTGTAGATTCTTTGCATAGTTCTTTCTGTTTCTACTTGGTTGATTTCAGTCTTGAGTTTGATTATTTCCTGCTGCCTACTCCTCTTTGGTGTATAAGCTTCTTTTTATTCTAGAGCATTCAGATGTGCTGTTATGCTTCTAGTGTATGCTCTCTCCAGTTTCTTTTTGGAGGCACTCAAAGCTATGAGTTTTCCTCTTAGCACTGCTTTCATTATGTCCCCTAAGTTTAGGTATATTATGCCTTCATTTTCATTAAATACTGAAAAGTGTTTGTTTTCTTTCCTTATTTCATTCTTGACAAAGTTATCACTGAGTAGAGCATTGTTCAGCTTCCATTTTCATATGGGCTTTCTGTTGTTTTTGTTGCTATTGAAGAACAGCCTTATTCCATACTGCTCTGATTGGAGGCATGGGATTGTATCAATCTTCTTATATCTGTTGAGGTCTGTTTTGTGACTTATGTGGTCAGTTTTGGAGAAGGTACCATGAGGTGCTGAGAAGAAGGATTTTGATTTAGGATGAAATGTTCCATAGATATTTGGTAAATCCTTTTGGTTCATAATTTCTGTTAGTTTCTCTCTGTTTATGTTTAGTTTGAAGTCCCCCCACAATCAATGTGTAAGGTGCAACGTATGCTTTGAGCTTTAGTAAAGTTTCTTTTATGAATATGGGTGTCCTTATATTTGAAGCATATATGTTCAGAATTGAGAGTTCTTCCTGGTAGATTTTTCTTTTGATGAGTATGCAGTGTCCTTCCTTATCTTTTTTGATGTCTTTTGGTTGAAAGTTGACTTTATTTGATATTAGAATTGCTGCACCACCTTTTTCTTGGGACCATTTCCTTGTAAATTTGTTTTCCAGCCTTTTACTCTAAATTAGTGTCTGACTTTTTACCTGAGGTGAGTTTCCTGTATGCCTTAAAATGTAGGGTCCTGCTTATGTATCCAGTCTGTGTCTATTTCTTTTTAATTGGAAAATTGAGTCCACTGATATTAAAAAATATTAAGGACAAGTGATTGTGGCTTCCTGTGATTTTTGTTATTTGAAGTGGAATTATGTTTGTGTGGTTCTCTTCTTTTTAGTTTGTTAAAAGAAAATTAATTTCTTGATTTTTCTAGTGTGTAGTTTCCACCCTCGTGTTGGTGTTTTCCATTCATTATCCTTTGAAGGGCTGGATTTGGGGAAAGATATTGTGTGAATTTGGTTTTTTATGGTATACCTTGGTTTCTCCATCTATGGTAATTGAGAGTTTTGCTAGGTATAGTAGCCTGGGTTGGCATTTGTGTTCCCTTAGGGTCTGTATGACATCTGCCCAGGGTCTTTTGGCTTTCATAATCTCTGTTGAGAAGTCTGGTATAATTCTGATACGTCTGCCTTTATATGTTACTTGACCTTTTTCCCTTACTGCCTTTAATATTCTTACTTTGTTTAGTGCATTTGGTGTTTTAATTATTATGAGATGTGAGGAATTTCTTTTCTGGTTCAATCTATTTGGAGTTCTGTAGGCTTCTTGTATGTGCATGAGCATGTCTTTATGTTAGGGAAGTTTTCTCTTATAATTTTGTTGAAGATAATTATTAGTCCTTTAATTTGGAAATCTTTAGTCTCTTCTAAACCTATAATCCTTAGGTTTGGTCTTCTCATTTTGTCCGGGATTTCCTGGATATTTTTGGTCAGGAGCTATTTGCATTTTGCCTTTTGCATTTTCTTTGACTGTTTTGCTTTTTGCATTTGAGATTCTATCTCCTGTTTTCTGTTGTTGATGATTCATGACTCCTGATTTCTTTCCTAGGTTTTCTATGTCCAGAATTGTTTCCCTTTGTGATTTCTCTACTGTTTTATTCTCCATTTTTAGATCCTGAATGGTTTTGTTCAATTACTTCACCTGTTTTGTTGCTCTTTCCTGTAATTATTTAAGGGCTTCTACCTATTTACCTGGTTCTCCTGTATTTCTTTAAAGGAGTTATTTATGTCATCCTTGAAGCCCTCTATCAGCATCATGAGCTGTGATTTTAAATCCAAATCTTGATTTTCCATTGTGTTGGGGTATCCAGGACTTGCTGTTGTTGGAGAATTGGGTTCAGATAGTGGTATGTTGCCTTGTTTTCTTTTGGTAACATTCGTATGTTTGCCTTTTGCCATCTGGTTATCTCTGGTGTTAGTTGGTCTTGCTGTCTCTGGCTGATGCTTGTCCTTCCTGTGGGCCTTCAAGTCTGTCTTAGCACCCCTGGGTGACCAGCTCTCCTCTGGCTCAGAGTGCTGTGGCGCTGCCCAGTTCCTGCATGCAGGTGGAGCCCAGATGGACCCTGGCCCAGCTACTCTGCCACTCCTATGTTCCCTGTGCTCCTGACTGTACCCCAACTCCATTGAATTACTGATGTGTTGACTAACTGGTGGTGAGCATAGGGCCAACACATCAAGTCCTTTCTATCGTCAATGGTATTTCACTTGAGATATATAATTTTTTATTTGCAATTTTTAATCAATGGGAGATAGTGTCTGAGTTAGAGATAGAAGCTTGTCTCTACTTCTTTTCAATAGTGGCACGACATCTGGCACCGATCCCATGTAGGCCCTTTGCATGTTTATGAACTCTGTGAGGGTACATGTGTATTGCTTCATGTTGGAAAGTCTTATTTCCTTGGTGTTTTCCATCCCCTCTGGCAAATACTATCTTTCTACCACATCTTCTATAGAGTTTCCTGAACCCTGTAGAGAGATATTTATGGAAGAAATCCCATTTAGGACTTAGTATTTCAAGGTTTCTTATGCTCTGCACCTTGTCTAGATGTAGGTTTTTTTTTTTCTTTTCTGTTTCCTTCTACTACAGGAGGAAGCTAATGCTTGGACCACTAGTGCTTGGTTTTTCCATAAGATGTCCCTCAATGGAGGAATGGATTCAGAAGATGTGGTATATCTACACAATGGAATACTACTCTGCAATTAAAAACAATGAATTCACGAAATTCCTAGGCAAATGGTCAGATCTTGAAAATATCATCCTTAGTGAGATAACCCAATCACAAAAGAACACACATGGTGTGCAGTCACTGATAAGGGGATATTGACCCAGAATCTCGGAATACCCTAGACACAATCCGCATATCAATAGATTTCTAAGAAGATGGAAGGAGAGACCCCTGGTCCTAGAAAGACTGGGTGTAGGGGAACGCCAGGACAGAGAAATGAGAGGGGGTTGAATGGAGAAAAGAGGGAGGGAAGGGGGCTTATGGGACTTTCGGGGAGGGAGGAAACGGGAAAGGGGAAATGATTTGGAATGTAAATTTAAAAAAAATAAAATAAAAAAAAAAGACTATAAACTATCTATTCTCGGGTTCTTGGCCACCCAAGCTATATTAGGGATGGGATACATCTTACGGTTCAGGACTTAAATTCAATCAGACATAAGTTGGTTAGTACCACAAATTCTGTGACTGGAGGAATTTCTTTTCTTGTCCAATCTATTTGGAGTTCTGTAGCTTCTTGTATGTTCATGGGCATCTCTTTCTATAGGTTAGGGAAGTTTACCTCTATAATTTTGTGGAAGATATTTACAGGTCCTTTAAGTTGGAAATCTTTGCTCTCTTCTATACCTATCATCCATAGGTTTGGTCTTATAATTTTGTCCTGGATTTCCTGGATGTTTTGGGTTAGAAACTTTTTGCTTTTTGCATTTTCTTTGATGGTTCTGTCAATGTTTTCTATAACTTCTGCACCTGAGATTCTTCTTCTCTCTCTTGCATTCTGTTGTATATCTGCTTGCATCTATGACTCCTGATTTCTTTCCTAGGTTTTCTATATCCAGAGTTGTCTCCCTTTGTGATTTCTTTATTGTCTCTACTTCCATTTTCAGATCATGGATGGTTTTGTTCAGTTCCTTTACCTGTTTGTTTGTGTCTTCCTGTAATTCTTTAAGGGTTCCTACCTGTTTACCCATGTTCCCCTGTATTCCTTTAAGGGACTTATTTATGTCCTTCTTAAACTCCTCTATCATCATGAGAAGTGATTTTAAATCCAAATCTTGCTTTTTCAGTGTGTTGGGGTATCTAGGACTTGCTGTTGTAGGATAACTGGGTTCGGATGATACCATATGGCCTTGGTTTCTGTTGGTAATGTTCTTGCATTTACCTTTCGCCATCCTGCTATCTCTGGTGTTAGTTGGTCTTGCTGTCTCTGACTGTGGCTTAACAGTCATGCAAGCCTGTGTATCAGTACTCCTGGGAGACCATTTCTCTCTCAGAGGAATTTAGGTATAGAGAGCTGTGGTACAGGGACAGCTCAGAGGTGCAAACAGAAACCAGAAGGATCCTTTCCCTCGCTGATCCTTGGTTACTGTGACTTGATGGCTCTGAGCAGGTCCCTCTTGGGCCAGAAATTTGAAGATGAGTGGCAGTCTTACTTGTGCACACAAGTGTGTTGGCACTCCTGAGAGACCAGCTCTCTCACGGTGGTATTTGTGAATGTACCAGCCCTCTCATGGTGGTATTTGTGTATGTTACTCTGTGGCCCAGGATCACCTTTGGGTACAGACAGAAACTGGAAAACTCCTGCCCCAGGCTGTTTCTGGGTTCTTGTGTCCTCAGGGTTTCAGGCTGGTTCCTCTGATCAGTAGGGGTGGTCCTACCTGTGCTCACAGTTCTGTCTGCACCTCTGAGAGGCTAGCTATCTCCCTGTACCATCTGCGTATGGAGCCCAGTGGCAGAGGGTGGTCTCTAGCAACAGACAGAAATTGGAAGGCTCCTTCCTGAAGGTTCTGTGCGGGTTCCTCTGAGCAGCAGGGGTGGTCCTACCTGCACTCTCAGGACTGCCTACACTCCTGGGAAGTTAGTTATCTCTCTGTGCCACCTGGGTATGGATTGATACTTAGTGTTTTAAGAAAAGAAATTAAGCTATCTATGTAACCTTCCAACAGGAAAAGAAGCTTTGGTGCATAGGTAAGTATTCTATAATTTGTACCAGAATTATAACAACTATTTAAATAGATAAAAAATTATGATCATAGTTTATACAGAAAGTAAAAGAAAAAAAAACATTTAAAATCCTTACTGATGTTGGAATAAGTCTTTAGAATCTTAAAACACTGATGTGCTTAGACAGGTACTTCATGATAAATTAACTACCATGACAGCAATACTGAGTGATTTTGACTAAGTATGTATTTCTAAGATTAATTCTTTCCATTTATAGATACAAGAAACATCATAACCCCATTAAATCTTTAGAATGATTCACATAATATCAGTGTATTAGCATGCCAGCTTGCAAACATCCTTCTCCAGTTGCCTTACCAAGTTAAGAGATGAAAGAACTTTTTGAAATACATTTGCATTTCAAAATATTAAAGATAAGTGTGTTCCCTGGTCATCTACCTATTTTGCGTTCTATAAATCTCTTTCATTAGGACTTAACTGCTGAGGCAGTGTACATACAAAGGGTCATAGAATTCAAATTAAATTAAAATCTGAAAATTGAACAATCCAAATGGTTCTCAAATACCTGGGATCTTGGCACCATGTGAATAAAACAATTGGCAAATAAATCTTCCATGTGTTATTTGTGCTTAGAATCATTTCTGTATAGTAACAAGATAGGTTGGAGCAGCCTACCTACTGTGCAACAACTTTCATAACAAAGTACAATCATAAATATGAGCATCTTCCCAGAAATCCAGGAAATATTGCATAGGTCAGGCATTCTTAACTTGGTAAATTTCAGAAGATGTCTGCATATATAAACAAACACACATAGACACACAGGCACACACACACATAGGCAAGTACACATACAAATGAGTACATAAACATGCACACATATATCCACACACACTTGAGCACACATACACAAAAGAGTACACAAACATGCACACACATGTGAACACAAGTGTACATACATGCACACTAACACGTACTTGAACACACAGAGACACACAAACATGCATTTCAAACAGTTTTTTTTAAATAACTATCCTTCTTCTTGTAAGTTCATGTGGTCTTTGATGAAAAGAGAAATTGTTACATATTTGTTTAAAAATGTAATACTTTATCAGTTTATGCTGGTTTCAGGTTTTATTTGATGGATTCCTGTAGATATTCATCTTCAGTGTGTTGTCTATATTTCTCTAAAGACTTTTTTAAAGACAGGTTTTCTCACTGAATATCATGTTTACATTTCTATTTAAGCTGGCTGGACAAAGATCTTCAAGAAACTAACTATTTTCGGGTTATAGCCACATAGTCAAGCATACTTGTTTTTTATATGGATGTTGGAAATTTGAACTCATTAGCAATCATTCTTACTCATTAAGACATCTCTTTAGCCCCAATCAAAGGCATTTTAAGTTTTAAAACCTTTTTTAAAAAAATAATAATTTGTGGAAACTCATTGTGTAAAATTTGTGATTCTTATAAAATTACAAAGAGGTGGTGATAATCACCAGCTGTCTAATTGGACTTAAGTCCTACTCAACATGAGGGAAATTGTTCCTGGTATAAAAAAATGCAGCAATGTCCTGAACCTAGTAAGATCTTTGGTCTTAGAAGATAATCTATTACCACTTTACTAGAGCATAGTTTCTTCTTACATTCTAAATCTTATCATTATATCCACAGATAAATATAGTTAAAAACCCATCAAATAAGTCTTTCTTTAGAGCAACTGCAGTTGATTTCAGAAAATCACTGCTAGATGCAGTACAAAGACCAATAATCATTTGGAAACCAGTCCCTGTAGACACAACTATTCCTTCATGTATGGCTCAGGGAGCATCAGAGAAGATTTAGTAGAAGGATTATAGGAACCAGAACATTAGGAAGTTAGCTGTGAAAAATTATCTCCTAGAATTGGCTGCAGAAACAAGATCAAGTCAATTGAAATATCAGTGGATATGCTAACAGTGAAGGGGGAAAATTATGTATGGCTCACCCTTAGAAACAGAACCTAGGAAACTAAGGACTGCAAGGAGGAGAATTAATCTCTAACAAGGATATTGATTGATTTTCAAGCAGAATAATCATCCTTGAAACCATATGCACACAACTAAAATGAACCTAGAAAGTTTTATTTATACACTTAAGTACACATGTGTGTGTGCATATGTGTGTGTCTGTATGTGTGCATGCACACACACCTGCTTGTGTGTGTAAAACAATAACCAAAGAAAAAGAGGCTTGGGAGAATGCATGAAGTGTTGGAAGGAGAGTACCTGGTAGAGAAGAGAGAATGAAAGGGAAACTGAAGAATGATGTAGATCCATTTGAATGAAAAAATATTTTGAAAAACATGCTCGAATTCTCTCATGTAGAAGTCCTATAAAGCACATATTTGAATCCAATAATATAATAAAGTTTTGGCCATCTGCCTCTGTGACCTGATTTCCTTCATTTTCCATGACTTCACTTACAAAATACACTCATTAATCAATACTAGACCTATGAATCTACTAGACAATTGATTATGGAATGGATTTAACTCTCAAAATGCTTACATTCATTTTTTACAAAGGTAGATAAAGTTAATTTTAACACTCTGAGATTTGTACAATATCTATTGACATGTGCAAAAATAACAAGCACACAGAAGAGAGTAATTAACCATCTATATTGTATAGCTGGAAATTGAAAGAAAAAAATGTGTCTGGATATAGGGATAATGTATAAGTAACATATGTGTGGATAAAGTGGAAATTTCCACTTTGGCAGATGAAATTTCACTGTCAAGGAGGCATGTTACTAAGAATGGTGAGTTTGAATGCTAGAGAAGTTTAGGGTGGCTAAATGTAAAATGGCAATGACTATAGTCCACAAAGAGATTGAAATAGTATATTTCTCCATTATTAATTTGAGACAATCCTTGATCAGTGGGCCAACAATCCTGTAAGTCTGAGCTCAACCTTGGAACTGGGTGTAAGGAGGTAACTTACAAAGTTGTTTTCTGTTTTCTACACACACACACACACACACACACACACACACACATATATATATCACCCACACACTGACACACATATATCATATATACTTCTACAAACATATAATCATAATCAATAAAAGGATTTTTAAATGATGAAAATCACATACTAACATCATTTCTTTGATATCAGATAAACTTTGTAATGGTTTCTAGTACTTTTTACTAAATACAGTGAGATCAAATAAGTAAACATGTTCCCCATGGACTAATATTTTTGAAATTTTGGTCCCCAGTTGGTGGAACAGTCTTGAAAGTAGTATATGTGATATGATGGAGGAGTTATGTCACTGGTTTGGGTGGGCTTTGAGATTTCAAATTCCATGCCACTCCCATTTTACTTCTCTTTCTCTGCGTATTTGCTATATGAACATGTAAGCTGTCAGCTACTGCTCGAAAATCATTCCTGCCTCCCTGTTACCCATGCTGCCTAATATATTGGTATGGATTAACTCTGAAACTGTAAACAATACCAAATAAACTCTTTCTTTCTATAAGTAGCTTTGGTCATGGTGTCTCTTCACACAATAGAAAAGTAATCAAGAAAAAGGGTTGTGTCAGGGAGTGGTCTTTGCTTTGACAGATCTCCATTCCTCCCTACTCTTCTCCTCTGAGAAGGTGCTGGTAATCTTCCAGCCTGAAGAGGCTAGTGGAGGAGGAACACAATAGGACTCTGGTGTGACTTTAAGGTCTGAGGTTGTCAAGATATTTTAGCTCTCTAACTGTACTAAAATGTTGATGATAACTTGTAAAAAGTCCTAAAAAGTTTCTTGCTCTTTCTCAGGGTAAAAAGCTGCTGGCGACTGACACCTGTAGCATAAGAGTAGAAACATGGCCTTTGTTCTAACTCAGCAGGAGCTGTGCAGCTCTAATTTTTGGTCTGCAAGTCAAAAGTCATAGGAAGAAAAAGGTACACTGGAAAGTGATTATAACATTTATTACTAATTATTGTAAAAAGGTTTCCTATGAAAGCTATCTAAGGGGAAAATGTGGAAAGATCCTAAATGGGAAAAGGGAAAAGTTCTACTCTTAGTGGGAAAAGGGAAAACAATTTCTTCTCTTTTCTCATCTCTTTGTCCCAAGTATTTATACATCTTTCAGAATACATGACTACATGTTTAAAAGTTCATCACATGTTCACACAAAAAGTCAAATCATAAATTGAAATAGAAGTTTACATGCATATCCATTATTAGTAATTATCTGGCTAAACATTCATCACCTGTCACCACTCCACAGGTACATAGAAGCCTGAAAACCATAACTAAGTTATTAGTGAAGTTTTGTATAGATAAACCCAGTCAATGTTTTATCTTCTGTCCTAGCACGTATAATAAATGGTTAGTTCCCTTTTTATGACCTTTGGTTAATTTTTTTTTACAACCTCTTATAGTGTGCTCTGAGTAGGAGAAAGTCTGCTTACTATCTAAGAGCAATTAACAGGCAGAAATCACATAGCCTGACAGAGTTCTCATTACAGTTTTCACCATCAGAAAAGGATCTAATACCACTCCCATGATTAAAGAGATTAATAGTCACTGATAAAATTTTAGGAATTCTTACTGGATCATTATTAAGACTTAAGAAGTCATTTATTTGTCTATAAAGCATCTGTACAAGACAGTACATCTTTGTAGATCTTCAGAAATATGCTCCAAACAGGAGGGCTAATACCTAGTGATTGTTATATATGCTTAACAATAACAGGAAAAGCATATTAATAACAGGAATCTTTCTTAAAAAGAATTTTCTTAGCCCTTGACTATAAGAGCAAATCTGTCATGTATTAACCCAAAGCAGACCATCTCGGAAGACCACCTGCTAGTTATTAGCTTGTCCTAGGTTGGCTCCTGACAAAAAAGGGGACCTCTCCCCCCGATGGGTATAGCATGCCCCTACACAATACATCAAGTCACTGCACACATAGATACATCCTTCCCCACTGAGTCCAAATGAGGCTGTGCCATTAGGGAACAGAATTCCCAGGCAGGCAGCAGATTCAGGAACAACCCATATTCTCTTTTTTTTTTTTTGGTTTTTCAAGGCAGGGTTTCTCGGTGTAGCCCTGGCTATCCTGGAGCTCACTCTGTAGACCAGGTTAGCCTCGAACTCAGAAATCCGCCTGCCTCTGCCTCCCAAGCGCTGGGATTAAAGGCATGCGCCACCACCGCCCGGCAACCCATATTCTCTTTTTGGTTAGTAGTTTAGTCTCTGAAGCCTCCAAGGGTCCAAGTTAGTTGACTCTGTTCATCTTCCCATAGAGTCTCTGTCCTCTTTGGATTCCTCAATCCTTCTCCAACTCTTCCACAATATTCCATGATCTCTACCTAATGTTTGGCTGTGTGTCTCTGCATCTCTTTCTATTGGCTTCTAGGTAGAGCCTCTCAGATGACAGTTATGCTAGGCTCCTATCTGCAAACATAATAGGGTATCATTGATAGTCCCAGGGATTGGTTCTTGCCCATGAGATTGGTCTCAAATTGGGTCAGTCATTGGTTCGCTATTCCTTTCATCACTGCTCTCTTTGCCCTGCACATCTTGAAGGCAAGACACATTTTTGCTTTTGTGGGTGGGTTACTGTCCTTATCCCTCCACTGAGAGTCCTTCCTTCCTACAGAAAATGGCTAGTTCAGGATCCATATTCCCCACTGCTAGAGTCTCAGCTAGAGTCATGGTTGGCATCAGAAACAGCTTTATGTTCTCCTCAGAATCCAGCAATGATATCATCAACCCCTAGGAGAAAAGGACCCTCTTGCCTCTGTTGCCATGGCAACCACCGAAATTGCCTCTTCTGTGTATGGTGTGATTGCGTCATGGCCCAATAAAAGGCAGAGACACCCAGTCCTCTCCCCTTCTTTTCCTTCTTCTCACCCCTGCTTCCTCCCAATAAACCTCTTCTTTTGGGGCTGTGCTGGCCTGGTGTGATCTGTCTGGATACGTGCCACCTTCTAACACAACATTTGGTGCCTTAAGAGAAAGCAAAGAAAGATGCTTGGGGAAAGATGAGGAAGGGATTCATGAGGGGGTCTGGTAGGAGACGGAAGTTGATATTGGGATGTAAAGTGAAAAACTAAACTAATTTTAAGAAGGATGATCCTTATTCCACATTTTTTGCTTTTGCTTTTTTTTTTTTTTTTTTTTTTTGCTTCAGCCATCTTTAATGAACACACAGCTCCTCCTAGCCTGACTACCTGGATGGTAATATGGTGATCATTCACCAAAACTTCCTTCATCAAAACTTCATTTTGAATCTCTTGGATTCTTTGCAATTTTTTTTATATATACTCCACAAGGCAGATATACAAGTGGGAAAACAATGAAGAAAAGGCTTGGTTCTTAATAATTGAGGCATGAAAATGGGTCAAAGTCATCTGCTGTTAATATTTCAAGGTCAATATTTTTCTTTTTTTTCTTTTCTAAGTTTTTATTTACATTCCAAATCATTTCCCCTTTCCCATTTCCTCCCTCCCTGAGAGTCCCATAAGCCCCCTTCCCTCCCTCTTTTGCCCATTCAACCCCCTCTCGCTTCTCTGTCCTGGCATTCCCCTACATCCAGTCTTTCCAGGACCAGGGGTTTCTCCTTCCATCTTCTTGGAAATTTATTGATATGCGAATTGTGTCTAGGGTATTCCGAGATTCTGGGTTAATATCCCCTGATCAGTGACTCCATACCATCTGTGTTCTATTGTGATTGTGTTACCTCACTAAGGATGATATTTTCCAGTTCTGACCATTTGGCTAGGAATTTCGTGAGTTCATTGGTTTTAATTGCAGAGTAGTATGCCATTGTGTAAAAATACCACATCTTCTAAATCCATTCCTCCGTTGAGGGACATCTGGGTTCTTTCCAGCTTTTGGTTATTATCTACTAAATAAACTCAAAGAAAATAACCACAGGGACATTTCACTAGATGATGAAAACGTATTTGAGAAAATTCAGCATCTCTTCATGTTAAAAGTCTTGGAAAGATGAGGAATTAAATGCCCATACCTAAACATAGTAAAAACAATATACAGCAAACCAGTAGGCAACCTCAAACTAAATGGAAAGAAATTTGAAGCAATACCACTAATATCAGGGACTGAACAAGGTTGCCAAGCTATTCAAGATAGGACTTGAAGTTCTAGCTATAATAATTAGACAACCAAAGAAGGTTAAAGGGATACAAATTGGAAAGGAAGAAGCCAACATATCACTATTTGCAGATGATATGATAGTGTTCTTAAATGACCACAAAACTCCACCAGAGAACTCTTGTAGCTGAAAACTCACTCCAGCAAAGTGGCCAGATATAAAATTAACTCAAACAAATCAGTAGCCTTCCTATACTCAAAGGTTTAACAGGCTGAGAAATAGATTAGGGAAATGACACACTTCACAATAGTGACAAACAATATAAAGTTTCTTGGTGTGACTTTAACCAAATAAATGAAAGATCTGCAAAGTCAAACAACCAAAAAAAAAAAAACCTGGGCCAAAAGGGACTGAGGATGAGGAATGGGCTTCAGTCCTTGGAGTACTTTGTTTGCTGGTGAATCAGAGGACAAGGAAAACAGTTGTTTCACCATTGTCCTTTTTAGTTTTATTTTTGATTGTGTGGTCATCAAAATACTTTAAATATCTCTTAGCTATTTACCATGGGCCTGTTTTTAGAAAAGGAACTGAGTCATTTCTCTATACATCAGGGCATCAGGAAATACTCCAGGCTTGGCTATCACTAGCAACCACCCAGGTGTGCCCGCTGTGACCACTGCTGTGGCCACAGTCACCACCAGCATTGACTGTGACTGACCGACCACCCCTGTTGCCACATGAGCTTCTGAAACCACCACCGCAGAGCACCACATGGACTTCCACTAAGTGAACCATCATGGGGCACACAGACCTCCACCACATGGGCTAACTGCTCCCATGTGGGTTAAACCCTAAGGGTAAAACCTCATTAGGACAGGTCTACAGGCCCCACAGTCCCAGTATTCCTGCTATGAGATCACCAGAATTTCTCACACTGGAATTATCACTGGAATGGTAAAGTTGCTTTCCAGTTGGCAGGGATGGCCTCTTTCCCCAGAAAGATCTGTCCAACCTCTATGGGCTTAGGGGTGAGTGTTTCACAGTCCCTATCAGCAGCCTTTGAGCCAGTGTTCAAAACAGGACTTCAATCATTGGGTGACTCACCTCTCAAAAGTAGTTTTTGACATGTCCCATTCTGGCTCTTCCAGGCATACAGCAATCCTAGGCTTAGGCAGGGCACTTTCTTTGGTGAGTACAGGACTCATCAAAGCCCATTGTTCTCCATGAGATGACCTGAACATTTAGCCTGACTGTAATTCATTGTTGAACTTTTTCTCAGGACTCCACCAATATGAATAGTTCATTAACATTCCTATCACCCATTTGGCACATCATTATCTTTGTGCCTCCAGGCTCACCACTGGGATGTCTCCTAGAAAATCTCAAATCTCTAAAGTTAATGCCTGAATTGACGTCATCAAAGTTGGTACACCTCTGCAATAAGGACTGGAATCAATACCCATTAGACAACAGGCTCTAAATGGCCAGTTAGTAGCACACTAGATCTGATTTTTTTAAGGTATCTTCATTCATACTGCCAGCAGTCTGATAAATGGAAAGAGGTCCCTTATGTACAAGCTTTTACCCATCTTTGCTCCAACCCCTCTCTCTGTTTATCTTGTTCCCCAAACCAACTTCTGCTAGCCATGAAACCTCTGCCAGATGACACTACAACCCTTGATCCAGCAAATCAATGACCTCCTTTCTGCAGCAGACTTGTCTCTATACCTTCCAAAATTCCAACCACCTCTTCAGCTTCTTCATACCAGGCATTCCCACAGCCTCCTTGCTTGGCTTCTTGAGATTCCACTCCTCCTCCTGTACCAGCAGCAGCCTGCTCCAATTATCCTGCACTGGCACCTACTTTCAGCCCTCCCATCACTCACTCTAAATCCACAGCCAAACTTCAACAAGTTCCTCTCCCACTGGGACACCTGACCCAGCATCAGTCCTTCCTTTAAAGTAAGTTGCTGGAGTAAATCAGAGTTCATGTCCCTTTCTCAATAAATGAACTTTCTCAAGTAGTAAATAGGCAGGCATCCTATACTTCTAAGTCCTCTGCCTTTATTAAAGATTTTCTATCTTCATCAACCCTTTCATCCTAACAGTCTTATTTTGTTAAAACCCACATATAGCCTACTCCTGCAGGCTTAAGTTTCTTAAAAACTATCACTTCCTCTTATAAAACCTGTCAGGTGTCAGACTCCAATTCCAGGTATTGCAGCACCCCTTTTCCTACCCATCAAGCTAGAAGTGCTCTTCCTGGAATCGACTAGCAACTTGACTTTATACACATTCCCACTATCAAACATGACAAGTACCTCCTGGTCTTGCTGGTCACCTTCTCAGGATGGGTGGAGGCATTTCCCACAACTAACAAAAGGACTCAGACAATTTCTGATCTCCTCCTCCAAGAGGTCTTCCTGCAATTTGGTGTCCCAGACTTCCTCCAGTCAGACAATGGTCCTGAACTCACTTCCCAAATTTCTCAACTCCTATCTAAATCCCTAGACATCCTCTGGAATTTTCATTTTCCCTACCACCCCTAGTATTCAGGAAAGGTAGAAAAGACTAACTGCTCCCTAAAAGCCACTCTTGTCAAACAGTCATAGGAACTTCATCTTTATTGCATAAAGCTCCTACCTCTGGCACTTTTTAGGCTATGAGTTCTCCTCAAGAAACCTCTCTTCATCTCACCTTTCAAACTCATATATGAATGTCTGATTCTAACTCCTGATCTTTCACCTAAATACTCTCCCCTCCCTGATCATTTACTTAGCCCATTAATTTGCCACCTCTGCTGTCTCCTATGGAACTTTGTGACGACTGTTGACCTAGGCCACAGACTGCCCCCTTTCAACATTGGAGAACAAGTTCTTCTATCCCCTCTAGACCATTGGTCCTCAACTTTCTCTCCTAAGTGGCAGGGCCCTTTCAAGGTATTTCTTTTGACTCCTACAGCAGCTGAACTGGAGGGACTCTCTCACTGGGACCACCTGCTTCACCTCAAACCTTTCACTCCTCCACCTCAAAATGACTCTTCTTCCTACACATCAACCCCAACAGGATCCTTCTCTCTTAAGCTCCAGAAGACATTGAGACCACCTACCTTGTCCCCAATCCCAGAAAATGAGACTGCACCCCAGCATCTGCAACTCTGGCAGCTGTGCTTGACCCTACTGGATTAGACATGGGCTTCTCATCCTCCCACTGCTGTTCATTCCATCCTGGGTAGTCCTTGTATCTGGAGATTTGAGGTTCAAAAAACCCCCACTGATAACAAACAGTCTTTCCAAATAGGGTCAGGAAACTGCTCCATATCTGGATCTGGAGAACTGATCCTAATTGCTGTCACCCCTATATCTGTTATTTCATCTAAATATTATGATCTCTTTACTTGCTTCCTCATTGACCAGACAAAAGATAACTGGAAAAAAAATTGGCCAGATGGCTATGGGGCTGCCCATATTGGTCTTACCAGGTACATACGCTAAGATCATGGACCAATCAGTTTCTTCTTCTATTTACAAGACCCATAGAATCCCTGGTAGAAGACAGAAGTTGCCAAGTTCTGCCATAAAAACCTAGTGGGGTCCCCAGTGAATACTATTCACATCCAGAGAAATACATCTCAATTGCCCAATCTCTAGATATCAGAAAAATAGGAGAGGTAATCAAACACTCCTCCAAGGTCCTTATCTCCTTGACACCCCCCCCCCCCAAATGACACTAACTTGTCATTTTGCCTTTGGCTTTATACCCTGATCTTGACATATCAACTCGTTAAGGTCACCTGACTTGGTTACTTTAAAGAGTGTTGGCTATGTGGAGCCCCTAAAAATACCTCAAAATTACCACTTACAGCCTCTCCAGTGATAATGCCAAATAATGTTACTTCATTTTTTATAAGCTGCCCTAACTCCAATGATGCCATGATCCCATACCACTTCTCTATCCTTCATGCTGTCCTGGAAAACTGTTTTAAGACATACAAGTTCTGTAGGAATGTGAAGTTCTCTAGACTGCAATAGAACCATACAATCCCGGATACCTCATATCTGCCACAGTGCTCTGCAGTCCAAAATACATCAATTCTTTGTGGCGCTCAGGTATATCATTACTTACCTTCCAGCTGGCAGGAGTTTTCATGTTGGTATTTCTGTTCCCTGACCTTGGAATAATCCAGGGAAATGATCCCCTGCCAATTCCAGTTGTAGAAACAATATCTGCTCAACATGATAAGAGGGCAGTTCAGGTTGTGCCACTCCTGGTCACTGCTGGAGTAGCAATAGGTACTAGTGCATCAGGACTGATTACTTCCTAAAGCACATACTGTACATTCTCTTTTCAACTTAACAATGGTTTTCTTTTCTTTTCTTTTCTTTTTTTTTGATGAGTAAGATAAATTTATTCAGTTTTAACTTGTAAATTATGTTTTTTTCTTTTTTCTTGGATATTTTCTTTATTTATATTTCATTTTTTTTATTTTCTAAGTTTTTTTATTTATATTCCAAATCATTTCCCCTTTCCCATTTCCTCCCTCCCCAAAAGTCCCATAAGCCCCCTTCCCTCCCTCATTTCCCCATTCAACCCCTTCTTGCTTCTCTGTCCTGGATTTTCAAGACATGCCTTAAACCATGCTCACCATCCAGAAACAGATTAATTCTTTGGCAGCAGTGTGTTTCAGAACCAATGGGGACCAGACGTCCTGACAGCTAAAGAAAGTGGTCTTTGCCTGTTTCTCCAAGAAGAATGTTGTTTCTACATTAACCAATCTGAGACAGTAAGAAATAAAATCCAGCAGCTACAATCAGACATACAGAATTACAGGGAATGTTAGGCCTCCAACTCCTGGATTTTTGAAAACCCTATATGGAAGTGGATACTGCCCTTTGTAACACCTTCCTCCTCACTTTCTGGTTGTTAACTATTTGCTCCCTGCCTCATTAATCTTGATTCTACATTCCTTCAACAACAAATTCAAAAAATCTCTAACAAAACATTTAATCAATGCTTTTTACAGGGTTAAAAGTCACAGAGGAGCCTGATGGGAATGATTACCAAGTGGAAACCCAAAGGTGAAATTCAGTTACACCCCAAAATTGATGACACCACAAGATAGCAGGATTCAGTTGAAGAGATTTGATGGTCCCATTCCACTTTCACCATCGGCTTCCCCTCCCTCTTTTTTCTCTCTTTTTGATAAGAAAAAGGAAGGAATGTTGGCAATAGAAATGGCTTCAGGGCAGCCTCTGAATCCAGTGGTGATGTCACCTCTAGGTGACAAGGACAATCCTGCATCTGTTGCCATGGCAACCATCATACACTCCCGGCATGCACCTTAGCTGTGCATCCCACCTGTGTGTGGTGGTGCACGTGATTACATCACAGTCCAAATAAAAGGCAGAGACCACTAGCCCATCACACCTTTTTTTCCTCATTCTCTTCCTTGCTTCTCCCCATTTAACCTCTTGTCGTGGGGCTGTGATCTGTCTGGATATAAGCAGCCTTCTAACACAGCAGTCACTTCTTGGGATCTCACAACATCCTAAATCTCTGGCATGACTAAGAGATACCAGTCCATGTCAATGCTGATTTCTAGTCTCTCTTCCTGCTCTCCTTCCAAATGACTCCCTACCACACTGCTCCCCTCTCTAACCCCTCACCAACCCATTTCCTTCACCCATCTGCAATATCTATTTTATTCCCCATTTTGAGAAAAATAAAACATCCTCACTTGGGCCTTCCTTGTTATATAGCTTCTTTGGATCTGTGGATTGTAGCATTGCTATCCTATATTTTATGGCTAAGCCCACTACACTTATAAGTGAATACATACTGTGCATCTCCTTTTGGGTCTGGGTTACCTCACTGAGAATGATATTGTCTGAAAAATTCGTGATGTCTCTCTCTCTCTCTCTCTCTGTATATATACATACATATATATACATACATATATATATACATATGTATATATATATATACATACATATATATATATATACATACATATATATGTATATATATGTATATATATACATACATACATATATATACATATGTATATATATATACATGTATATATATATACAGAGAGAGAGAGAGACATCATATATATATAAGAATATATATATTCTTTATTTACATTTCAACTGTTATCCCCTCCAAAAAGCCCCATCCCATCCTTCCTCACCTTCTATGAGGGTGTTTCCGTACCAACCCACCCACTTTCAATTCCCTGGCCTGACATTCCCCTACGCTGGAGCAGAGACTGGAGGAAAAGGTCATACAGAGGCTGCCCTACCTGGAGATTCATCCTATATATAGTTACTAAAACCAGACATCATTGTGGATGTCAGCAAGTACTTGCTGACAGGATCCTGATATGTTTGTCTCCTGAGAAGTTCTGCCAGAGCCTGACAAATAAAGAGGCAAATGCTCGCAGTCAACCATTGGATAGAGTATGGGGTCCCCAATGGAAGAGTTAGAGAAAAGTCTGTAGGAGCTGAAGGGGTTTTCAGCCCCATAGGAAGAACAACAATATCAACCAACCAGAACCCCTTGAGCTTCCAGGCAATAAACCACCAACCAAAGGATGCACATGGAGAGACCCATGGCTCCAGTTGCCTATGTAGCAGAGGATGGCTTTGTCAGACATCAAAGAGAGTAAAGGCTCTTGGTCCTCTGAAGGCTTGAAGATGTCCTTATTCTTAATAGCTGAATAGTATTTCATTGTGTAAATGAACTACATTTTCTTTACAAATTCTTCACTTGAGGAACATCTAGGTTTTTTCCAGTTTTTGGCTATGATTAATAAAGCTGCCATGAACATAGTTAACCAAATGTCCTTATGGGATGGTGAAGCTTCTTTTGAGAATATGCACAGGAACACTCCTACATTGCTGATGGGAGTGGAAACTTGTACAACCACTCTGGAAATCTATTAGGTGGAGAGGGAGTTGAATAGGGAACAGAGGGAGGGAAGAGGGCTTATGGAACTTTCGGGGAGGGAGGAATCAGGAAAGGGGAAATCATTGGGAATGTAAATAAAAAATATAGAAAATAAATAAGTAAAAAAAAAACATAACTTCTCACCTAAAAGAAAAAAAAAAAAAAGAAAATTGGGAAGAGTTCTACCTCAAGACCGAGCTATACTATTCCTGAACTTTAGATTTTAAATTGAATTGACAGTGTGAAAGACTGGCAGATTTTTGAATTTGCAGTCAATCATTGAGGGCCAGAGTATGGAATGTGATAGTTTAAATGAGAATGACTCCTATTGAATCATGTATTGTAGATGGGTTTGGAAGATGCTTAATAGGACAAAGGGGACATGTACATGTTTAAAAGTAGATCCTTTGGGTGATTTCAGTCTTTGTTGTCTACAGTACAGTCTTCTACCAAAATAACAAACATGAATCAGCAGCAGTGGCTAGCCAATTGCCAAAATGTCAAGAAGCAGTCAGAACACCACCAGAAATTCATTGGTGTTCTTCTCTCTACGAAGTCATGGCAACAAAAAATCAGCAAAAACCAGTGTCAAAAAAACCCAGCGATAACTAGCAAAGCAAACCAATGTCAGAGCATTGTCCACTGTCTGTTGAGTTATACTTTTACTATTTCTAAACATCACATGTTCTCTGAAGCATCTGCTCATACTATTATATGCCATTTCACCAGACAGTTTCCAGAAAAACACCACATGTCTGTTCTCAGCCAAATATCCTCTCATATCTCCGTTTTAGCAAAACATCCTCTCATAAGACAGCGTTCACAAAAATGTCACATGACACAACTGAGTTTCCAAGAAAACCAGAAATTGTACTTCAGTATATTTTAATGTTTGGTCCCTGTGTTAGTGAAAGAATAGGAGGTATGACCTTGTCCAAAAATGTATATCTTTGTGGATGGGCTTTGAAGTTTCAAAAACTCATGCCATTTCCAGTACTCCTCTCTCCTCTATCTTCCTCCTATTTTCTTTTTCTACTTCCATTTCCCTCTACCTCCTTCCATCTTTCTTTCCCTCTCTCTCCATCCCTCCTTTCCCTCTCTCTTTCTCTTTCTCTGTCTTTCTGTTTCTCTCTCACAGACACACTCCCTCTTGTGGGAAAAAAAAAAGAAAAAGGGGGTGTGGGGCCTGGCACGGGTGGGCACAGGGGCACATGCCAGGCCAGGCCGGCGCACTTGCAGGCCTCGCTCTAGGGCCAAGGCAGCGTACATATGCAGGCGGACATGGAAGTTCTGCAGCGGGGTTTGGGGGAAGCAGGCAAGATGCACGCGTGCCTCAGCCTGAACAGGAGCTGGCAGTCACACCGCCGGCAGGTCCCGCAAATGGCGCGCGGGGGCACAGAGAGATCCCGTATCTCTCTGCATGTTACCTGTGCTCAGACTGTGTGCTTAGCTGAATCTCAGAGTCTCAGACAGCGCTTACCAGCTAGCTTCGTGTGGCGAGTTTAATAAGAGGCGGCCCATAGCTTTGATGTTTTATTATTAAGAAAATAGAAAGAGAAAAGAGATAGAAAGATGAAGAAAGAAGAGAAAATAGATAAGGGAAGCCATGACCACGTGGATAGGAGAGAAGACAGAGAGACAGACAAAGAGAGGGCTGGGAGAGAACAGGCGGAGGGGGGGGAGAGAGAGAGAGAGAGAGAACATGCGCTGAGGGGTGTTAGTTATAGTGAGTTGGGTGGTCAGGTGCCCAGGAGGTGGGGACAGTGTGGCTGCAGGCAGGTGACTGCCTAGGCTGAGTCAGGCTAGAACCTGGGGAGTGGCCACATTTCTCATTAAGGTCCCACATCTTCCCCTTTTTGTTTTTTTTTTTAAAGGGAGAGGGGTCACTGACCTGTGTTGGGGGGGGCTGTAACTGTGGCAGGAGCTAGGTTTTAGGGGGTGGTGACTGAACTCCTACCATCCCATGCAGGTGGAAGCTCGGCCCACAAGGTTGTAGGCAGAAGCCACCCCCTACCAGGTCCTGGGGTTCAAAGTCCTTTGCTCCACCTGAGAACCAGGCTGCCTGTTCACAGATTATGACAATTTTGGGTGGGGTGGAGGTATCAGAAGAAAGTTAGAGTTGGAAAGAGGGTTGAGGTGAGAGAAGACAAGGTATGATTGAATCAATAGGTAGTACAATTTGAGGGTAAACAGCAAGTAGCTTTAAACAGCGATCAATTAATAATCTAGATAGACATTGTTTTTCTGACTATCACGTAATTTCCCCCAAATTCAACAGTCATTTGGCTGTGGCAAGAGAGTTCGTCTATAGCTGGAAGGTCTCAAGCCTGTAGCGTGTCTGCAGATTTCAGCGCATGTCTTGGGGTGTCTTCAGTCAGATGGGGTGAAGGCAGCCCTGTTGTTGTATGTGGGTCTCAGAAGGTGACACTCTCTGTTGGATGTATGGCAACAGGCAAGGTAAACCTGTAGCAAAACAACAGAGGAGCAGAATCCCAGCCGGGGAATGTCTGCTTTGGGTGGCTGAGGAAGAAAATATTATGTTAGACCTGTAAAGGAAGTTTGATTGTTATTTAGTACAATTAATTGGATCTGTGGAAATATAAAAGAAATTTTAGAAAAGTTGAAAAATTTTAGGCGTGTATAGGGAAAGAAATGAGTTTTTAGAAAAGGAAATACGTATTTAGATAAAGGAGCTAGAAAATCTTAGGTTGAGAAGCATTGTTTAGTTGTTCTGGAGCTGAGTCTCAGGTGGGGGGAGGGGCCTGGCTTGCCACGAGGCAGCAGGCTCAGAGAGATGGTTTCCTCATTTGTTTTTTCTTGGAAAGGAGATGAAAAGTTAACCTTTTTTAGAAAAAGCATCAGTGAAGGTAGCAGCAGTTTAGAGAGGCAAGAGAAATCCAGGGGAGGGAGTTGGCCAGAGCACACAGGTTTGGAACAAAAGGTTAGGTCTGGGTCCCGTGTCCCGCCAGGGTTCGTCGAGACACTGGTCAGGTGGACACGAGAGACTGCAGCGTCACTTCACAGACCGCTGTGAGAGCGGAATGGACCATGGGAGGTCTGCCGGATTCCACCTCAGGGGTGAAGAGAGTGCAGTTCGGTTGGTTCTTAGCTCTTGCTGAGAGCTGAGAATGAGGGGAGGGGGAAGGTGCTTTTATGGGATGAGTGTCCGGCCATGAGAGGCTCCGAGACCCCATCCGAGGGTAAAAAGAGCCACTGACCCGATTTGGGCTGGAAAGAAAGGGAGGGCTGTGGGGATTAGGCGCACGCACTCTGGGTCTGTCCCTGTGTAGGCGGGTTCGAGCCCCACGTTGGGCGCCATCTGTGGAAAAAAAAAGAAAAAGGGGGTGCGAGCCCACACCCTCTCTCTTTTGCTCTTTCCCTCAGTTGTGTCCTTTCATGTAAGCTCTCAGCTCAGGATCTGTTCTCATTCCTCTTTGCCTATTGCATACTGTAAGGAAGTACCAAATGAACTCTACTTTCAGTAAGTTTACTTGGTCATGATATCTCTTTACAGCAAAAGAAAATTAACTAAGACAATATAACATAAGGCAAGAGCTAAGCTTCTATTTATCAAATGGCCAATTGGGTTTCAAATGCTTACACAAGAGACTACAGTTACATGTCTGGTGTTTAAGAAGCTATTCCCATTGTTGTCATTGTCATCATTAGCATTCATCTTGTTTATACAATATTCCTAATGCACCACGAATAGATCCCTATTACCAAAAGATTCTATAACATCCATTCATCTGTCAACCTCCAGCCAAATTTTGCAACCCTTTCAGTTTACTAAAGTTGCTTCTAACTTTTGATCATCCATAATCCTTATAATTAACCTTGCTTCTCAGTTTGCCTATGTAGCATCATATTAAAATATATAATTATACATAAACATATGAATTGTTTTCAAAAATACGTTTTATTCACTATAATTAATGGTGATTTTTTTTATTTCTCACTTTTTCTAATTTCATTGTAAACCTACATGCTATCCTCAGATTTTATAAACTTACCACATAATGCTTTTTAATTTTATTCAATTCATTTTTTATAGCCAATATCAATCATAAAGACTGCTAATAGTTCAAACACCCCAATTCTCCTACTTGTTTTTCTATATCCTTTGAATTTCTGCTCAGCTTGGAAAGACATAGCAAAACAGCCCAACAGTGTTTCTGATTCTGGAATTGCCTGTCATCATGACCATCTCCAGCATGTACACTCTGTCAAAATCAATCCTATGACAAATTGATCCATGTTTTATTCCTACTGTTTCTACACAGGTGTTGATGTATAATAAAATATAATTGTGTTATTTTTTTCACTGTATATGTATTCAACTACACACAAAGAAAGGATTTTAGGTTTGCAAATGTTCTTTAATTTATTCTTCAGATCTGTTCATTTTCAATCATTATAAATTTAAGCATTCCCAACTGGTTTAATTTTCTAGACCCCTGTATTTTTCTTATGTAAAATGAAAGTTCTGTTAAGTTATATGTAAAAATAAATTATTTGTTACTTGTAGTTATATGTTTTCAGTGATGACTGTCTGGTATTAGAAAACTAACTAGTATATTCTTCCTGGGGAAAGATATTTGTCTGTACTTCTTTGGATAATAGGTTTGAATCCTGGTGAATTTCCATCCCCATTGGAATGTCTTTTTTTTTCCTGATCAGCTCTCTCTCTCTCTCTCTCTCTCTCTCTCTCTCTCTCTCTCTCTCACACACACACACACACACACACACACACACACACACACAAAAATACTTTTGGGAGATTTTCCTCTGTTCAAAGCACATAGAAATTGTATCATAAATTTAATTGATGGGGGAGGAGTGATCTTAACTGTGGACAGGACCATTACATGGGGAAAAAAAGGCTAAGAAAGTGAGCTGGGCAGCAATATTCATTGTTTTCTTCTTTTTGGTTATAGAAACAATGTTACCAGGTGCTTCATACCTCTGATTCAGTGACTTCCAACCTTGACTAACTGTAACTCAAATTGTAAGCCAAAATAAAGGCATTTCCCCAAGAAGATGATTAGGCAGAAAGGAAAGGACTAGGGGAAACACATGGATCTCTCTAAGAGAGAGAAATTGAAAAAAAAGAACATATGCATCGGTTGGGAGTGAGGGTAAAGGGAACAAAAGGATCATGAGAGAGAGGGAAAGAATGTGGGAGAAGACATCTAGAATGGACAGAATTTGAGGGGCAATATGAAAACCTAGTATAATATAGACCTCCTAAAATATATGAATCAAGTCATCCTAATGAAGTGACAAAATAATGGGGGATACAAAGTCCCAATTGGCCATTTCCTTTCACCAAGTAAAGCATCCACCATAGGCAGTTGATTACCTCCAATTCTTGGCCAAAGAGTTATCATAAGAATACTTAAACAAACCATGCGATTGTAAAGTCAATGAACTGATCTCCACAAACTGACAGTAAGGCACCATTGCTAAGGACAATGCCCACATAACTCATAGAACATGAAGAAGTCACACCGGCACTGCATAAAATTTTCACCCCTACATTATAGTGCCTTTATTATGAAAAGGTACTCTATTGGCTGCAAAAAAAAAATGCAAACATGAACCCAGCCACAAACCCTTTAATCTACAATGCTATCCTTCCAGCAAATATTTTAGGTCAATAGTGGCACAAAGATGGAAGTAATCAATCAATTTCTAATTTGACTTAAGGCCCACTCCATAAAATGAAATCAATACTTGACACTGGGTGACTAAGAACCAAATACTACAGAAAAAAAAAATTCCTAATGATATGTTGCTGTACTCATACAGAGTTCAGTGTCTTATTTAGCCATCATCAGAAAGCTTCTTTTTGTAGCATATTAAAACAAAACCAAAGACACACTGTCACATATTACTCAAAGAGAGAGGGAGAATTGGAACACACAGCTCTAAATGGAATGTATGTATCAAATCTCTCCTGTTGGAGTTAAGGAAATTCCTAAGAAGGGGAGATACAAAGAGGGTAAGAGTCAGCAGGGATAGAGAACCTCAGGAAAGCAAGGCACTTTCAACCAACTGAGGAAAGTTCACTTGAAATCATAGCTCCTGATACAACAAGCTCAGGGACAGCATGGATCTACACCTGGTCCTCCATATTTATATTATAACTTCAAGATGAATGTTTGTACAACTGGATCTTTGACATTTATGAATTCTTTTGGGCTTATTTACTTCTATTGGTTTGTCTTCTCTAAACTTAGTGTGATTTTGTTATGTTTTGCTATTATCTCCTATAGGCCTGTCCTTTTCTAATGAAAAACGTACAGCGAATGGATCATTATGAGAGGAATGTGGGGAGGACTTGGCAGAAATAGAAGGTGGGGAGACTGTAATTGTGATATACTGTACAAGAAAAGATTCTACCTTTAATAAAAGAGAAAATATTGAAATACAAGTATCCTACAAAAAAAGTATAAGCATAATATAATGTATTTATATTTCAACCTCCATCAATAATCAATGTTTTAAACAAGTAACAAAAACACTAGCATTACTTGTAATAAATATGAAGTGTTTAAAAATAAGATTGTAAAATGTTAAAATATGCCATATAACTCAAAATTTATGGAGTCAAGTAAAACCATCTTTTATTTGGGAGCCAGAAAATGTATTTTATAAAATACAAAATTCAGAGACATAACCCTTTGGTTTACATCAGTGCCCAGGAGCTGAACCTGTGCCATAGCTCTCTGAACCTCAATCCTGTCGGGAGATAACTCATCCCTCAGGAGTGATGACACACCTAAGACCACAGGCTGACAAGCTCACAGGAGGGACAACCTCCCGTCAGAGACAGCATGACCAGATAACACCAGAAATAACCAGATGGCAAGAGACGAGAAAAAGAATATAAGCAACAGAAACCAAGGATACTTGGCATCATCAGAACCCAGTTTTCGCAGCATAGCAAGCCTTGGATAACCCAACAAACCTGACATGTAAGATTCTGATCTAAAATTATATCTCATGATATTGATAGAGGATGTTAGGAAAGACACAACTAATTCCCTAAAGAAATACAGGAAAACACAACCAAGCAGGTCATGGAATTGAACAAAACAATCAAGAATCTAAAAAGGGAAATAAAAACAATACAAAAATCACAAAGGGAGACAACCTTGGATATAGAAAACCTAGGAAATAGATCAGGATTCATAGATACAAGCAACAAAAACAGAATACAGCACCTAGAGAGAATATAAGGTATATAAGACACCATAGAAAATGTTGACACAACAGTCAAAGAAAATGCAAAATGCAAAAAGCTCCTAACCCAAAACACCCAGGAAATCCAGGACACAGTGAAAAATCCTAAGGATAATATGTATAGAAGAGGGTGAAGATTCCCAACTCAAAGGGCCAGTAAACATCTTCAACAAAATTATAGAAGAAAATTTCCCTAACATAAAGAAAAAGATGCCTATAAATATACAAGAACCCTGTAAAACCCCAAAGACATTGGAACAAAAAAGAAATTCCTACCCTCAAATAACGAAAACACCAAAAACACAGAACAAGAAAGAATATTAAAAGTGGTGAGGCATATAAAGTTTGAGCTATCAGAATTACATGCAAATTCTCATCAGAGACTCTAAAAGCCATAAGATCTTGGGCAGATATCATACAGACCCTAAGAGAAGAAAAGTGACAACCCAGACTATTATACTCAGCAAAGCTCTGAATTATCACAGATGGAGAAACCAAGATATTCCCTCACAAACCAAATTTTAACAATATCACTCCACAGGACTCAAACATAAAGAGAGAAACTCCAACACAAGGAGGTAAACTACAACCTAGAAAAAGCAAGAAATTAATCTTCTTACAACAAATTCAAAAGAAGATACACAAACATAATTCAACCTCAAACAACAAAAATAACAGGAAGCAAAAATTACTGGTCCTTAATATCTCTTAACATCAGTGGACTCAATTCTCCCCCCAAAATACAGAGACTAACAGAACGGATAAGTTAAACAAGACCAAGCATTTTGCTGCATCAAGGAAATGCACCTCAGTGACAAAGGAAGAAACTACATCAGAATAAAAGGCTAGAAAATTTTTTTCAAGCAAATGTTCCCAAGAAAAAAGCTGGAGTAGCCATTCTAATATTGAAAAAATTGACTTTCAACCAAAAGTTATAAAAAAAAAAAGGAAGGACACTTCATACTCATCAAAGGAAAAATCTACCAAGATAAACTCTCATTTCTGAACATCTATACTCCAAATGCAAGGGCACCCAGATTTATAAAAGAAAATTTACTAAAGTTGAAAGCACACACTGCACCTCACACAATAATAGTAGTAGATTTCCATACCCCACTCTCATCAATTGAAATATCATGGAATCAGAAACTAAACAGAGACAAAAATGAAACTAATAGAAGCTAGGAACCAAATAGATTACAAACATATACAGAACATTTCACCCTAAAACAAAAGAATATACCTTCTTCTTATAACTTCATGATACCTTCTCCAAATTGACCATATAATCACTCACAAAAGAAGCCTCGACCAATACAAGAAGATTGAAATAATCCCATGTACCCTATCAGATCACCACAAACAGGCTGGTCTTCAATAACAGCAAAAACAACTCTCTACTCAGTGAAAACTTGGTCAGGGAAGAAATAAAGAAAGAAATTAAAGACTTTTTAGAATTTAATGAAAATGATAGCATGAAATCCCCAAACTGGTGAGACACAATACAAGCAGTCTAAGAGTAAAACTCAGAGCTCTGAGTGCCTCCATTAAGAAATTGAAGTGGGCAAACACTAGCAGATTAACAGACCATCTCAAAGCTCTAGAATGAAAAGAAGGAAAAGCACTAAAGAGAAGTAGATGGCAGGAAATAAACTCAGGGCTGAAATCCAACAAGTAGAAACAATGAGAACTATAAAAAGAGTCAATAAAACCAGGAGCTGGTTCTTTGAAAAAAATCAACAAGGTAGATAAACCATTAGCCGAACCAACCAGAGGGCACAGAGACAGTATCCAAATTAACAAAATCAGGAATAAAAAGGAAGACATAACAATAGAAAATGAGAAAATTCAAAAAATTATCAGATCCTACTACAAAAGCCTGTACTTAACAAAACTGGAAAAGTTTAATGAAATGGATGATTTTCTTTACATAGTCCAGGTACGAAAGTTAAATCAGGATGAGATAAACCATCTAATCATTCCCATAACTCCTGAAAAAAAGAAGCAGTCATTAAAAGTCTCCTACCCAAACAAACCCAGGACCAGATGGTTTTAGTGCAAATATCTATTAGGTCTTAAAAGAAGACCTAATGCTGTGGGAGATATAAAACCAACTTGCATGTTCCTGCACTTGTGCCTGCAACTCTTGGCACGGCTGTGGTTCTGCCCGTTCTGTCTCTACCCGACAACTTTCCAGGAAATCTGGAGTACCCGAGTTCCTTTTGCTGCCACACCAGCCCCACGCAATGACCATCCACTCTGCGGTCAGCTTCCACAACACCCAGCAACCCGGGAGAAACAAAACTCTAGAAGCTTATAATTAACCAAACAGATTTATGTATCAAAAATTCTCAATTCACAAGATGCCAATACAATAATTTCAGAACAAATTGATAATGACAAAGTGGACAAAATCCAAATTATTCCAAATATTCTATCCTTTATGATATCATAACTACCTGTGGCTATTAAAGCCACGCCGAATCTGAATCTTCTTCCTGTCCCTCCATATCCAACTTGGCTTGTCCCCTTTCTCCCATGACGCTCACTGTCTTTGCAATGCTTAACTCCACCTCCCTTTTCCCTGTCCAATCACAGGCCTCCTACCTCACTAATATTTTTATGTAATTGGACAGGGAATATCCTTTCACAACCTAATACCAAAGTCTTTAAAGTATTCCACAAAGAAGAAATAGAAGGAACACTACCTAATTTGTACTATGAAGCTACAGATACACTGATACTAAAACACACAAAGACCTAACAAAGACACAGAATTTCAGACCAATTTTCCTTATGAATACTGATGCAAAAATACTCTCCAACATGCAATAAGGACACATGCTCCACTATGTTCATAGAAGGATTATTTATAATAATAGCCAGAAGGTAGAAACAACCCAGATGTCCCTCAACAGAGAAATGGATACAGAAAATGTAGTACATTTACACAATGAAGTAATGAAGTACTACTCAGCTATTAAAAGCAATGACTTCATGAAGTTTGCAGACAAATGGATGGAACTAGAAAATATTCTGAGCATGGTAACCCAGTCACAAAAGAACGCACATGATATATACTAAGTGTTAGCTGGATATTAGGCAAAAAGCTTGGAATATCCAAGATACAACACACACCATATAAAACTCAAGAAGAAGGAAGACCAAAGTGTGAATGTTTCAGTCTTACTTAGAAGGGGGAACAAAATAATCACAGGATGTAGAGGAAGGGAGGGTCTTGGGAGGGAGAGAGAGGGGGAGTGAAAAAGAGGGACCAGACCAAGTGTGGGAAGAGATGATTGAGATGTACAGAGGATCAGGAAATTGAACAATGTTGTGTAGCAATGGAGGATGAGGAATTGGTGGTAGCCACCAGAAAGTTGCAGAAGCCAGGAAAGCAAGAGGCTCCCAGGACCCAACCGGGATAACATTAGCTGAAATTCTCAGCAAACGGGAGAGATAACCTATAGAGACCTTATCCAGAGGTTAGACATGGCCCCTGCTTGAGGGCTGGTACCACCCACCCATGTCAAAAATATTAACGCAGAATTACTCCTTCCTAAAGGAAATGCGGGACAAAGAGTAGAGCATAGATTAAAGGAAAGACCATCCTGAGATTGCCCCTCCTGGGGATCCATCCCATATGCAGCCACCAAACCCAAGACTCTATTGCTGATGACAATATTTGCTTGCTGACAGGAGCCTGATGAGAGGCTATGACAGTGCCTGACAAATTCAGATGTGGATGCTGGCAGTCATCCATTTGACTAAGCATAGTGATCCCTATGGAGGAGTTAGGGCAAGGACTTAAGGAGCTGAAAGGATTTGCAACCCCGTAGGAAGAACATAAAAATCAGCCAATCAGACCCTACCCAGACCTTCCAAGGACTAAGCCACCAACAAAAGGGTACACATAGAGGGACTGATGACTCCAGCGGCATATAACTAGAGGATTATCTTATCTGGCATCAATGTCCTCCCTTGGTTCTGTGAACCCTTGATGTCCCAGCATAGGGGAATGCTAGGATGGTGAGGCAGGAGTGGGTGGGTGGGTAGAGGATCACCCTCATAGAAGCAGGGGTGAGGTGGGAGATGGTAAGGGGTTTGTGAAGGGGAACAGGGAAAGGGGATAACATTTGAAATATAAATAAATAAAATAACCAGTAAAAAAATTTAAAAATTACAAAATTCAGTTAGAACTCTGAATATTGAAATAACTGCTAAAATATGGAAGACTGATATTTTTAAGTAAATATTGCTGTGTATGCATGAAAATGGTATGTAAATTTTCACCAAATTCCGACTTAACCCATAAATTCCTTATGTATTACTTTCTATCTCAATACACTAATAAGTATGTAAATAGGATCTACACAATCTCTAAAATGTTTAGGCTATAAAATAGAGTCCCAAAGTAAAATTTTAATTAGGTATATCTGCTCTTCCTCTGCTGCCACACACACACACACACACACACACACACACACACACACACACACACAGACACCCCTCCCTGCATTACAGCATCTTGCTCCAGCAAAGATGAAAACAGATCAATGCTTACCATATTTCCCCAGGATATATACATTTGAAGTTGTTCTTCATTCTGGAGTATTTATCATGAGAGATATTTCTTGCTAACTTAAGCACATATGGAAGATTTGGGGCATGTTTTTGGTAAGACATTTTTTTAAGATAGATTTATTGATTGCCACTTAGTTTCTACTTTTTTCTTTTACATTATAATTTAAACATTATGTATCAGTTCTAAAAACATTGCTCAACCATGTAAAATATTTATATGAATTATTTTTATTTCTAATTGCAAATATACTGAATATTTGCAGTAAAACATCATAAAACTGAAGTTAAATTACACATAACTTCTTTACTTAAATTTATACTCAATATATTGGAGAATTTATACATGAAAATTACAGAGATATCATTTTCACCCCACTCTCTCACACACAAATTCTCGCTATGGTCCCCAACTCAACTCAAAGTTATGAGCTCTTCTACTTTATTATTGCTGTTAGTTGACTGTAGATTTGTAGGATTCACAAATCCATGCTCATGTGACAACTAATGTATAGTGTTATACAGCATGGGATGATAATATTTCTGAGATTCATAGATTACATAGAAAAATCTTACTGCTAGGAACAGTGAACCTTCCTTTGAGTTGTTGGTCTTAAGATTTCAATAGACTCACAAACAAAATGAGCTAATGTTATTGCCCTTGGTTGCTTTACAGAAATTAAAGGTAAGATCCTATTTCTGAAGATACCAAACTTATATGCAGGACTTGGTAGTATTGGGCTGAAACTGATCTAGAAGCTGAACACTAATCCTGACTTCCTTAAGTAGCTCTACAAATTTCCCCAAAGATAAAAATCAATCAATACTTGTATCTAGCTATAAATTCTATGAACCAAAACAATAAACAATACTACAAGACAATATTACACAAACAAACATTTATGCACAAACAAGCAATAGTGGCACTTTTTTTCTTGGAAGTAACTAATAGCTATCTATCTCAATAAGATGAAATTGCTGTCTGGAAAATGTAAACATAATCGACTATCTGAGGCTGGGGCAGTCATAGACCCTAGAGGAGAACCTACTTTTCCATATTACTAAAGCAATATAATTTTTAACTGCATTCTAAATATTTATCTTTTTACCCAAAGGTAAGTTTACTACCTATCCCTCATAAAATGAACTTTATTATTTTTAGCAATTGAAATCCATTACAGAGATACAAAACTGCTCAAAAATCAGAGAATAAGTGACTATTATCTGGTTAACTCTAATTGATACTTTTAGAGTACAGCACTTATATCCAAAGCTTAGTAGAAATTATAGAGAGCAAAGGAAGTTTGAGTATCCAGTATAGGGAATGAATATCCCTACTGTGCAACAATGTCTTCAGGACATTACAGGGAGCCTACAAAGCTGCATTCATGAATCATTTCTGTAATAATATTTTATTTTATTCCACAAATATAAACCATATAGATAACTTACCTATGTACAGCTACTGATATTGCTTGTGTTTTGAGGAGAAAGAATGAATATAATTGAATGAATATAATTCTGTAATATGACACTGTTGGGACTACACACTCCAGTCCTTGCCAGACTCCCAACATACTATAATTTTGTTTTGTTGCTATGGTTTCCTCTTATTTTTTTTTTGAATCACACAACATGGAAGTTAGTACTTATTAACTCCTCTCAACAAATTCTTCTCCTTAACTGCAACTAGTTTTCCTACCCAGAAATTTAATCTACGAACATAAATGTTAAGAAGACCTTTAGCATGAAAGGATGCTGAATTTTGTCAAATGCTTTCTCAGCATCTAATGAGATGACCATGTGGTTTTTTCTTTGAGATTGTTTATGTAGTGGATTACATTGATGGATTTCCTTATATTGAACCATCCCTGCATCCCTGGGATGAAGCCTACTTAATCGTGGTGAATGATCGTTTTGATGTGTTCTTGGATTCGGTTGGCAAGAATTTTATTGAGTATTTTTGCATCGATATTCATAAGAGAGATTGGCCTGAGATTCTCTTTCTTTGTCAGATCTTTGTGTGCTTTTGGTAGTAGTGTAATTGTGGCTTCATAGAACGAGTTGGGTAGTGTTCCTTCTGTTTCTATTTTGTGGAACAGTTTGAAGAGTATTGGTATTAGGTCTTCTTTGAAGGTCTGATAGAATTCTGCACTAAAACCATCTGGACCTGTGCTTTTTTTGGTTGGAAGACTTCCAATGACAACGTCTATTTCTTCAGGGGTTATAGGACGGTTTAGATGGTCTATTTGATCCTGATTTAATTTTGGTACTTGGTATCTGTCAAGGATATTGTCCATTTCCTCAAGATTTTCTAGTTGTGTTGAATACAGGTTTTTGTAGTAGGATCTGATGATTTTTTGAATTTCCTCAGTTTCTGTTGTAATCTCTCCCTTTTCGTTTCTGATTTTATTAATTTGGATACTATCTCTGTGCCCTCTGGTTAGTCTGGCTAAGGGCTTATCTATCTTGGAAAGATCAGGAATTCAAGGCCCATATCTAAACATAGTAAAAGCAATTTACAGCAAACCGGTAGCCAGCATCAATCAAAATGGAGAGAAACTTGAAGCAATCCCACTAAAATCAGGGACTAGACAAGGCTGCCCTCTCTCTACATATCTTTTCAATATAGTACTTGAAGTTCTAGCTAGAGCAATTAGACAACAAAAAGAGGTCAAAGGGATACAAATTGGAAAGGAAGAAGTCAAATTATCACTATTTGCAGACGGTAGAATAGTATACTTAAGCGACCCAAAGAACTCCACCAAAGAACTCCTACAGCTGATAAACGACTTCAGCAAAGTGGCCGCATATAAAATCAACTCAAGCAAGTCAGAAGCCTTCCTATACTCAAAGGATAAGCAGGTTGAGGAAGAAGTAAGAGAAATAATACTCTTCACGATAGCCACAAACCATATTAAGTATCTTGGCGTGACTCTAACCAAACAAGTGAAAGATCTGTATGACAAGAATTTCAAGTCTCTGAAGAAAGAAATTGAAGAAGACCTCAGAAGATGGAAAAATCTGCCATGCTCATGGATTGGCAGGATTAATATAGTAAAAATGAGCATCTTACCAAAAGTAATACATAGATTCAATGCAATCCTCATCAAAATCCCAACTCAATTCTTCATAGAGTTAGAAAGAGCAATTCAAAAATTCATCTGGAATAACAGAAAACCCCGAATAGCTAAAACTATTCCCAGAGTAAAAGAACCTCTGTGGGAATCAGTATCCCGGACCTCAAGCTGTACTACAGAGCAATAGTGTTAAAAACCGCATGGTATTGATATAGTAACAGACATGTAGATCAATGGAACAGAATTGAAGACCCAGAAATGAATCCACACTCCTATGGTCACTTGATCTTTGACAAAGGAGCTAAAACCATCCAGTGGAAAAAAGATAGCCTTTTCAACAAATGGTGCTGGCTCAGCTGGAGGTCAACATGCAGAAGAATGCAAATTGACCCATTCTTATATCCTTGCACTAAGCTCAATTCTAAGTGGATCAAAGATCTCCACATAAAACCAGACACACTGAAACTAATAGAAGGGAAACTAGGGAAGAACCTTGAACATATGGGCACAGGGGAGAATTTCCTGAACAGAACTCCAATAGCTTATGATCTAAGATCAAGAATAGACAAATGGGACCTCATTAAATTACAAAGTTTTTGCAAGGCAAAAGACACTGTCAAAAAGACAAAGCGGCAACCAACTAACTGGGAAATGATCTTTACAAACCTTACATCCAACAGAGGGCTAATATCCAATATATACAAAGAACTCAAGAAGTTAAACTCCAGAGAGGCAAGTAACCCTATTAAAAAATGAGGTACAAAGCTAAACAAAGAGTTCTCACCTGAAGAATATCTAATGGCTGAGAAGCACCTAAAGAAATGTTCATCATCGGCTCCGCCATCTTTGCTCCAGTGACCAGGTAGTTGGGACCGCCAGGCTCAGAGACAGACAGGCATAATATCGCTTCGGGTTCAGGCAGCTTGTGTGTAACCTGCTCCCAGGTGCTGGGCTGATCTGCAGTGACCAGCGCGCCAGATCTGCTGTGGGACTTCTGCCTGGCAGAGGGACGCCCCCTCCCCCCCCCAGGAGAGATCACACACCCCTGCACAGGGCAGGAGCCTGCCAGCCTCCCTTTGGCGACCTCTGCTCCAGGAATCCACTAGGCTGAGCCTTTAGATGTGCAAGGCCTCCCCAATATAAGATCACTTGGGGCAAAGCACATTAGGGCTCCAAAGTCACTCAGGAGCAGGCAGGCCCCAGAAATCGGTGCCAGGGGAATCCTGGTAATCCAGGGGGGGCAGAAATAGCTTTGCAAGCTCACAGGAGGTCCAACCAACAGCCAGTGGCAGCAGGACCAACTAACACCAGAGGTATCCAGATGGCAAAAGGCAAACGTAGGAATGTTACTAACAGTAATCAAAGTAATGTGGGACCATCCGAACCCAACTCTCCAACAGCAGCAAGTCCTGGATACCCCACCACACCCGAAAGACAAGATCTGGATTTAAAATCACTTCTCATGATGCTATTAGAGGATCACAAGAAGGACACAAATAAATCTCATAAAGAGTTACAGGAGACCATGAATCAACGGTTAGAAGCCCTTACAAAGGAAACACAAAAATCGCTTAGAGAAATGCGGGAGAACATGGATCAAAAGATGGAGGCGCACAAGGAGACAACACAAAAATCACTTAACGAGATGAATCAACGGGTAGATGCACTCACAAAGGAATCACAAAATTTGCATAAAGAAATGCAGAAGAATATGGGTCAACAGACGGATGCCCATAAGGAGGCAACACAAAAATTGCTTAAAGAAATGAATCAACGGTTAGATGCCCTTACAAAGGAAACACGAGAACTGCTTAAAGAAATGCAGGAGACGATGGATCAACAGATGGAATCCCATGAGGAGGAAACACAAAAATCGCTCAGAGAAATGCAGGAGAACGTGGGTCATCAGGAAGAAATCCTGAAAGAGGTAATGCAAAAATACCTTAAAGAAATACAGGAAAATACAAACAAACAAGTGAAGGATCTCAGCAAATCCATCCAGGAACTAAAAAAGGAAGTAGAAACAACTAAGAAATCACAAAGGGAGACAACTTTGGAGATAGAAAACCTTGGGAAGAAATCAGGAGTCATAGATGCAAACATCAACAATAGAATACAAGAGATGGAAGAAAGAATCTCAGGTGCTGAAGATTCCATAGAAAGCATCGACTCAACAGTCAAAGAAAATGCAAAATGCAAAAAACGCGTAACCCAAAACATCCAGGAAATCCAGGACACAATGAGAAGACCAAACCTAAGGATTATAGGTATAGATGAGAGTGAAGATTTGCAACTTAAAGGGCCAGTAAACATCTTCAACAAAATTATGGAGGAAAACTTCCCTAACTTAAAGAGAGAGATGCCGATGAACATACAAGAAGCCTACAGAACTCCAAACAGACTGGACCAGAACAGAAATACCTCCCGTCACATAATAATCAAAACACCGAATGTTCTAAACAAAGAAAGAATACTAAATGCAGTAAGAGAAAAGGGCCAAGTAACATACAAAGGAAGACCTATCCGAATCACATCAGACTTCTCACCAGAGACTATGAAAGCCAGAAGATCCTGGGCAGATCTCATGCAGACACTAAGACAGCACAAATGCCAGCCTAGACTACTATACCCAGCAAAACTCTCAATCACCATAGATGGAGAGACCAAGATATTCCATGATAAAACCAAATTTTCACAATATCTTTCCACAAATCCAGCCCTGCAACGGATAATAGGTGGAAACCTCCAATACAGGGAGAGAAACAACACCCTGGAAAAAATGAGATAATAACCTTCTTGAATCAAACCCAAAAGTAGATAACCACTCAAACATAAAGATAGCGTCAAGAATGGCAGATGGCAATAATCACTATGCCTTAATCTCTCTTAATATCAATGGTCTCAACTCCCCAATTAAAAGACATAGACTAGCAGACTGGATACGTAAACAGGACCCAGCTTTTTGCTGCATGCAGGAAACGCACCTCAGTGTCAAAGACAAACACTACCTCAGAGTAAAAGGCTGGAAAACAATTTTACAAGCAAATGGCCCCAAGAAACGAGGTGGAGTAGCCATCCTAATATCGGATAAAATTGATTTTCAACCCAAAGTCATCAAAAAAGACACAGAAGGACACTACATACTGATCAAGGGAAAAATCCACCATCAAGAACTCTCAATCCTGAATATCTATGCTCCAAATGCAAGGGCACCCTCATTCGTAAAAGAAACTTTACTAAAACTCAAAGCACACATCGCACCGCACACAATAATAGTGGGTGACTTCAACACCCCGCTCTCTGAAATGGATCGTTCAGGAAAGCAGAAACTAAACAGGGACACAGTGAATCTAATTGAAGCCTTGGACCAAATGGAACTAACTGATATATATAGAACATTTCATCCTAGAGCTAAAGAATACACCTTCTTCTCAGCTCCTCATGGTACCTTCTCCAAAATTGACCATATAATTGGTCACAAATCAGACCTCAACAGATACAAGAAGATAGAAATAATCCCATGCCTCCTATCAGATCACTATGGAATAAGGGTGGTCTTCAATGGCAACAAAAACAAAAGAAAACCCACGTACACATGGAGGCTGAACAATGCTCTACTCAATGATAACTTGGTCAAGGTGGAAATAAAGAAAGAAATCAAAGACTTTTTGAAAGTTAATGAAAATGAAGGCACAACATACCCTAACTTATGGGACACAATGAAAGCAGTGCTAAGAGGAAAATTCATAGCCCTGAGTGCCGCCAAAAAGAAACGGGAGACAGCATACACTAACAGCTTAATGGCACACCTGAAAGCCCTGGAACAAAAAGAAGCAAATACACCAAAGAGGAGTAGAAGGCAGGAAATCATCAAACTCAGGGCTGAAATCAATCAAGTAGAAACAAATAAAACCATACAAAGAATCAACAAAACGAGGAGTTGGTTCTTTGAGAAAATCAACAAGATAGATAAGCCCTTAGCCAGACTAACCAGAGGGCACAGAGATAGTATCCAAATTAATAAAATCAGAAACGAAAAGGGAGAGATAACAACAGAAACTGAGGAAATTCAAAAAATCATCAGATCCTACTACAAAAACCTGTATTCAACACAACTAGAAAATCTTGAGGAAATGGACAATTTCCTTGACAGATACCAAGTACCAAAATTAAATCAGGATCAAATAGACCATCTAAACCGTCCTATAACCCCTGAAGAAATAGAAGTTGTCATTGGAAGTCTTCCAACCAAAAAAAGCACAGGTCCAGATGGTTTTAGTGCAGAATTCTATCAGACCTTCAAAGAAGACCTAACACCAATACTCTTCAAACTGTTCCACAAAATAGAAACAGAAGGAACACTACCCAACTCGTTCTATGAAGCCACAATTACACTAATACCAAAAGCACACAAAGATCCGACAAAGAAAGAGAATCTCAGGCCAATCTCTCTTATGAATATCGATGCAAAAATACTCAATAAAATTCTTGCCAACCGAATCCAAGAACACATCAAAACGATCATTCACCACGATCAAGTAGGCTTCATCCCAGGGATGCAGGGATGGTTCAATATAAGGAAATCCATCAATGTCATCCACTACATAAACAATCTCAAAGAAAAAAACCACATGGTCATCTCATTAGATGCTGAGAAAGCATTTGACAAAATTCAGCATCCTTTCATGCTAAAGGTCTTGGAAAGATCAGGAATTCAAGGCCCATATCTAAACATAGTAAAAGCAATTTACAGCAAACCAGTAGCCAGCATCAATCTAAACGGAGAGAAACTTGAAGCAATCCCACTAAAATCAGGGACTAGACAAGGCTGCCCTCTCTCTCCATATCTTTTCAATATAGTACTTGAAGTTCTAGCTAGAGCAATTAGACAACAAAAAGAGGTCAAAGGGATACAAATTGGAAAGGAAGAAGTCAAACTATCACTATTTGCAGACGATATGATAGTATACATAAGCGACCCAAAGAACTCCACCAGAGAACTCCTACAGCTGATAAACGACTTCAGCAAAGTGGCCGGATATAAAATCAACTCAAGCAAGTCAGAAGCCTTCCTATACTCAAAGGATAAGCAGGCTGAGAAAGAAGTAAGAGAAATAATACCCTTTACGATAGCCACAAACCATATTAAGTATCTTGGCGTGACGCTAACCAAACAAGTGAAAGATCTGTATGACAAGAACTTCAAGTCTCTGAAGAAAGAAATTGAAGAAGACCTCGGAAGATGGAAAAATCTGCCATGCTCATGGATTGGCAGGATTAATATAGTAAAAATGAGCATCTTACCAAAAGTAATACACAGATTCAATGCAATCCCCATCAAAATCCCAACTCAATTCTTCATAGAGTTAGAAAGAGCAATTCAAAAATTCATCTGGAATAACAGAAAACCCAGAATAGCTAAAACTATTCTCAAGAGTAAAAGAACCTCTGGGGGAATCAGTATCCCGGACCTCAAGCTGTACTACAGAGCAATAGTGTTAAAAACTGCATGGTATTGGTACAGTAACAGACATGTAGATCAATGGAACAGAATTGAAGACCCAGAAATGAATCCACACTCCTATGGTCACTTGATCTTTGACAAAGGAGCTAAAACCATCCAGTGGAAAAAAGATAGCCTTTTCAACAAATGGTGCTGGCTCAGCTGGAGGTCAACATGCAGAAGAATGCAAATTGACCCATCCTTATCTCCTTGCACTAAGCTCAATTCTAAGTGGATCAAAGATCTCCACATAAAACCAGACACACTGAAACTAATAGAAGGGAAACTAGGGAAGAACCTTGAACATATGGGCACAGGGGAGAATTTCCTGAACAGAACTCCAATAGCTTATACTCTAAGATCAAGAATAGACAAATGGGACCTCATTAAATTACAAAGTTTTTGCAAGGCAAAAGACACTGTCAAAAAGACAAAGCGGCAACCAACTAACTGGGAAATGATCTTTACCAACCTTACATCCGACAGAGGGCTAATATCCAAGATATACAAAGAACTCAAGAAGTTAAACTCCAGAGAGGCAAGTAACCCTATTAAAAAATGGGGTACAGAGCTAAACAAAGAGTTCTCACCTGAAGAATATCTAATGGCTGAGAAGCACCTAAAGAGATGTTCATCATCCTTAGTCATTAGGGAAATGCAAATCAAAACAACCCTGAGATTCCATCTCACACCAGTCAGGATGGCTAAGATCAAAAACACAGGAGACAGCAGTTGTTGGCGAGGATGTGGAGAAAGAGGAACACTCCTCCACTGCTGGTGGAATTGCAGGCTGGTACAACCACTCTGGAAAGCAGTCTGGCGGCTCCTCAGAAAACTGGGCATGACACTTCCGGAGGATCCGGCTATACCACTCCTGGGCATATATCCAGAGACTTTACCTGCATGCAATAAGGACACATGCTCCACTATATTCATAGCAGCCTTATTTATAATAGCCAGAAGCTGGAAAGAACCTAGATGTCCCTCAACGGAGGAATGGATTCAGAAGATGTGGTATATTTACACAATGGAATACTACTCTGCAATTAAAAACAATGAATTCACGAAATTCCTAGGCAAATGGTCAGAACTTGAAAATATCATCCTTAGTGAGGTAACCCAATCACAAAAGATCACACATGGTATGAAGTCACTGATAAGGGGATATTGACCCAGAATCTCAGAATACCCTAGACACAATCAGCATATCAATAGATTTCTAAAAAGATGGAAGGAGAGACCCCTGGTCCTGGAAAGACTGGATGTAGGGGAACGCCAGGACAGAGTAATGAGAGGGGGTTGAACGGAGAAAAGAGGGAGGGAAGGGGGCTTATGGGACTTTCGGGGAGGGAGGAAACGGGAAAGGGGAAGTGATTTGGAATGTAAATTAAAAAAATAAAATAAAATAAAATTAAAAAAAAAAAAAGAAATAGAACCTTAAAAGGTTTGTACACATAATAAAAAAAAAAAAAAAAAAAGAAATGTTCATCATCCTTAGTCATTAGGGAAATGCAAATCAAAACAACCCTGAGATTCCATCTCACACCAGTCAGAATGGCTAAGATCAAAAACACAGGAGACAGTAGTTGTTGGCGAGGATGTGGAGAAAGAGGAACACTCCTCAACTGCTGGTGGAATTACAAGCTGGTCCAACCACTCTGGAAAGCAGTCTGGCGGTTCCTCAGAAAACTGGGCATGATACTCCTGGAGGATCCGGCTATACCACTCCTGGGCATATACCCAGAGGCTTTACCTGCATGCAATAAGGACACATGCTCCACTATGTTCATAGCAGCCTTATTTATAATAACCAGAAGCTGGAAAGAACCCAGATGTCCCTCAACGGAGGAATGGATTCAGAAGATGTGGTATATCTACACAATGGAATACTACTCTGCAATTAAAAACAATGAATTCACGAAATTCCTAGGCAAATGGTCAGATCTTGAAAATATCATCCTTAGTGAGGTAACCCAATCACAAAAGAACACACATGGTATGCAGTCACTGATAAGGGGATATTGACCCAGAATCTCGGAATACCCTAGACACAATCCGCATATCAATAGATTTCTAAGAAGATGGAAGGAGAGACCCCTGGTCCTGGAAAGACTGGATGTAGGGGAACGCCAGGACAGAGTAACGAGAGGGGGTTGAATGGAGAAAAGAGGGAGGGAACGGGGCTTATGAGACTTTCGGGGAGGGAGGAAACGGGAAAGGGGAAATGATTTGGAATGTAAATTAAAAGAAATAAAATAAAATAAATAATTATAAAAAAATAAAATGGGAAAGCAAAAAAAATGTTAAGAAGACCAATAATGTGCTTACACTAAGTCCACTAAATAAAACCTTGCATTGTTAATATTCAGTAAAGTAAATTCTATTTATTTAGGAGTTCAGATACTTATTAGTCTTTTAAACTTGTTAGTTGTATCAGAACAAAACTTGATAAGTGGCATAATTTTATAACTCACATTTTCTAGAGGATGAGACAAAATATCCTGCATTGAAAAAGCACTAAAGCTCTGCCCTGTAATTAAGTAATCAAGTCCCAGAGCCTACCAAAGATCCTTCTCAATTGTGTCTAGATACCTACAACTCTTCTTAAAAAATTTAACTATGTATATCTGTTCCTGTGTGTATTTTTGTGACCAGCATGTGGACATGTGTGTGTGTGTGTGTGTGTGTGTGTGTGTGCGTGCCTGTGTGTTTGTAGAATAAGGTTATTGGGTATTTCCTTTAATCATTCCCTACCTTGGGTGTTGAGACAGAGTATCTCACTAAACCTGAGACTCAGCTATACTGATGAGCCTATATGCCCCAAGGGATCCTCTTGCTTATGTCTCCTCTGTACTACAATTTCAGGTATGCAACAGTACATCCAGGATTTTTATATGTGTAATGGTGTTTAAACTCAAGTCCTCATGCATATATTATCACCGATTTTTTTCTTTTTTTTTTTTTTTATTTTCTAAGTTTTTTTTTATTTACATTCCAAATCATTTTCCCTTTCCCGTTTCCTCCCTCCCCGAAAGTCCCATAAGCCCCCTTCCCTCCCTCTTTTCTCCATTCAACCCCCTCTCGTTTCTCTGTCCTGGCGTTCCCCTACATCCAGTCTTTCCAGGACCAGGGGTCTCTCCTTCCATCTTCTTAGAAATCTATTGATATGCGAATTGTGTCTAGGGTATTCCGAGATTCGGGGTTAATATCCCCTTATCAGTGACTGCACACCATGTGTGTTCTTTTGTGATTGGGTTACCTCACTAAGGATGATATTTTCAAGTTCTGACTATTTGCCTAGGAATTTCGTGAATTCATTGTTTTTAATTGCAGAGTAGTATTCCATTGTGTAGATATACCACATCTTCTGAATCCATTCCTCCGTTGAGGGACATCTGGGTTCTTTCCAGCTTCTGGTTATTATAAATAAGGCTGCTATGAACATAGCGGAGCTTGTGTCCTTATTGCATGCAGGTAAAGCCTCTGGGTATATGCCCAGGAGTGGTATAGCCCGATCCTCCGGGAGTGTCATGTCCAGTTTTCTGAGGAACCGCCAGACTGCTTTCCAGAGTGGTTGTACCAGCTTGCAATTCCACCAGCAGTGGAGGAGTGTTCCTCTTTCTTCACATCCTCACCAAAAACTGCTGTCTCCTGTGTTTTTGATCTTAGCCATTCTGACTGGTGTGAGATGGAATCTCAGGGTTGTTTTGATTTGCATTTCCCTAATGACTAAGGATGATGAACATCTCTTTAGGTGCTTCTCAGACATTAGATATTCTTCAGGTGAGAACTCTTTGTTTAGCCCTGTACCCCATTTTTTAATAGGGTTGCTTGCCTCTCTGGAGTTTAACTTCTTCCTTGACAAAGTAATAGGAATTTTCATTGACTACTGAGAAAACCTGAGAGATGTTAAGTTATTATCAATTCTGTACTTTAATTTTCCATGTGTCAACTTATGATTTAGTCACATTAATAAACTACATTAAAATTATAATGTAAAACTAAAAACAAATTTAAAAGAAATGAAAGTGAGATGACTAGATGGACAAAGGAAGGGTTATTTGGGTAGAGGTTGTATAAGGGCAGTAGAGAGATGAAGGTGACCGGAAAGTGTCACACAGTTTTATGAAATAGTGAAAGAATAAAAAAAATAAGAAAAATTAAAACAGTTACTCTGAAGCTACATTCTAATATTTTATTTATTCTTCATTTTCCAAACAAATATCAGCCTTTCCTCTCCTCCCAGTATCCTCTGAATGCAAGCCCTTCCCCCATTCCACCTTCCCCTTTTATTTTGAGAAGGGGAATCCCCCGTCGGGCTATCACACCCCCACTAATAACTCCCCCATCATGTCTAAGCAATTAGTTGCCTGAGGACAGAAAAGGCAGTCCAATTAGGGGAATGGAATCCACAGACCCAAAGGCAACAGGCTCAGTGACAGCCCCTACTCTATTTATTGAGGGACTCACATAAAAACCAAGCTGTTCATTTACTACATATGTGGATTTGGGGTGCCTTGATCCAGGCAATGACCACTCTTTGGTTGGTGATTCAGTCTCTGGGAGTCTCCAAGAATTCAGGTTATTTGGCTCTTTTGGTCTTTTTGTGAAGTTCCTCTTCTGTTTCAGCTTCCTCAATCCTTCTCCCAATTCTTCCATACCCTGAGCTACAACTAATGTTTAGGTGTGAATCTCTGTATCTCTTTTCATTGGCTGCTGGGTGGAACCTCTCAGAGTATAGTTATGGTAGGTTTCTGTCTGCAAGCATAACAGAATATCATTAACAGTTTAGGGACTGATTCTTGCCAGTGAGATGGGTCTCAATTTGGGACAGGGATTGTTTGGCCATTTCCTCAATCTCTGATCCATTTTGTCCCTGAACATTTTGTAGTTACGACACATTTTGAGGTGAAGATTTTGGAGATGGGTCGCTGTCCTTATCCTTTCACTGGGAGTCCTGCCTGGTTACAGGAAGTAGCATCTTTAGGATCCATATCAACCACTGCTAGGGCTCTCAGGTAGTTTCCCCTATAGACCCTCTAAGGCCTACCCCCAAACCAGGTTTCCAAATAGAGTTTCCCTCCCCAGTGGATCTCTCTTCTCTCTTTCTCTTGTTCTCCCCATATATAATCTCTGCTGGTCCCTCTCCTTCTTCCTTCTTCCATATATTTTAATAGCTCCATATACCTAGTGAATACTCCCAAGCTCACCATATCTCCCCACTCTCCCAGATATACTTGCTCTCTGTTTCCTCTTCAAGAACAAATGGGACTGCAAGAGACAGACAGCAGCTCAACAGGACTAAAAGATACAATAAGACAATGCAAAGGCTCCTATATTGAGGCTAGATAAGACAACACCATAGGAGGAAGAGTCTCAAGAGCAGGCAATCTATGTGAGGCCAGGTGAGTCATTCATTATATCAGCAGGCCATAGTCTCCTGGTATCCTCCATCCCCACTGACTCCTACAATTTTCCTTCCAGTCTTCTGTGGGGTTCCTAAGCTCCAAGGGGAGGAACCTGTTGGTGTCCTCCAATTTAGACTCTCTCTCCACATTATCTAGCTTTTGAATCTCCACCTGACTCTCATCTGCTTCTGGATGAAGACAACTAAAAAATGGTACTGCTCTATGAGTATAGAAGAATATCAATAGGAATCATTTCGTTGTTTTTGGTTTCTTCTGGAGAAGTGTAGTGTTTGGTTCTACCCTAGGTCTCTGGGCTACATGTTCTCTAGATCCCACTATACACACAATGTACATTATGCAGTCCATCTCATGGTGTTGGCCTCAAATTAAACCAAACATTGGTTCTGTGATACCTCTGTCCCATCACATATTGTGGTCAAGACAGATTGTAGGTCAAGGTTTTTGTGGCTGGTTTAATACTCGTGTTTAACTTTCTGTATCCTGCAGAGCCACTTCTCACACAAAAGAGAATTATCAAAGTATTAAAAACAGTAAAGAAAAGTGACAATTGAAGTTCTGAATTATCCTTGAACCATAATGCATTGCTTCACATTCAACATTAAGCTCAATTATTTACATTATATATGCTAAATTTGTAAATTTTCCAGTTATAATAGGTAGCTTTGTTACCAGTACTTGTGCTAGTTATTAAGAATATGTTAGGAAAATAGCATATCTCTTTACTTCTAACATAATGTTGCCCTTCAAATAGATTTCTTACATAGACATTTTACATTGTTTGTTCCATATTTATCACTATTAAAAACAACAACATTTGACTAGTAAGGTATTAGAGACAGTAATGACTTGTCTATAACATTCTAAACTATTTCTTAGAACACCACTTAACTGCACATAAAATTGATTGTCATTAATTCACTAAAATCAGACTAAAGTTATTAAATGTTCTGTGGATCATTATAAAATTAGTACATATTCTAAAATATAAAAAAGCAAATAAAAGCAAATGTTTTGTTATGCAACACGTGAAGGAGAATAAGATGAAGATAAGAGATGGACTCTGAGATGAAACAACAAAAGTTGTAGGAAGGGATGGAATATCAGTCATTATACCTTAATTACCAAATTTAAATGAAGGGACCCTTATGGGTTATATAGAAAACAATCTTTTGGAATGAGGGAAATGAATGGTGTGGTGGTTAAATTTGGCCATCAACTTGTTCTTAATGATAATGCCTAGGATGTTAGTAAAGTGCACTCTCATGTTTTTCAGTCAAGGCATTTAATGAGTGATAAACTGAGAGGGAGAGGAAAACATGGATGAGTCACTACTCATGGTCCAGGATAAAGATGAATTTAATAGAAGGAAAAATGTTGTGAGTTGCCCTGGTGCTGTTTGTATTCTGATGTTAATTCTGCTTGCTCAAGAGGGGCTGCCCAAAAAAGGAGTGGATCAAGAACTCAGGTGATTTCTTGTGAACCTTCTCCTCCTTTTAATTAATCAAATACAGACTAGAGCATATGATTGGGCAGTGGAAGGGAAAGGTAAGGCTGGATGTTTTAGACAGTGGGGAAAGACAGAGAAGATGGAAGACAGAGGAAGAGGAGGTGGAAGAATAATGGAGCAGAACCACATGGCCAGATAAGATGCAAGTAGCAAGGGATCTCATAGCTGGAGAATAGAGTTTTGTAGTCATAAATTTGCCCAATCTAGGCGTGCAGATTATAAATATTGTAACTGAGTTGTGTGTGTGTTTTTACACAGGCTTATTGGAGTTGGAAAATTATTACAACAGGAGCAAACCAACTACTGACAATTTCCTCTCTTGGCTTTCTGACCTTCATGTTATATAGCTTTTTCTGTTCAGCTACAACCTCCATGATGGACTGAAACTCTGAAACCAAGAATAGCATAAGTCCTTCCTCCCTTAAGATGTATAGGTCAGGCATCAAACACAGTAAGAAGTTTTATTAACACAGATTAATATACAGCATGTGCATCAGTTTAGGAAAATACAGCAACACAATGTATCTAGCACCATGCATCAATTCTTAATGAATTTTTGCAATACATTTTTATAATTGATACATAGCTAACAATATAGTGTTTTATGCTGAAAACATTCTTAACAATAGATTTGAAATTTATTATCAAAAATAAATAAGAATATGACTATAAGTTATACTATCACACAAACATTTTAATTTCTGCCTTGATAACTTTATATATATTCTTATTTGAAAGAGATCTGGGTATGAAAAAACAAAGCAAACTTAAACGGAATACCAAGAGAGGGGAAAAAAAGAGTCTGAGAAACATCTCTTTCTGGGATGAATAGAATTGTCAAGCTACAGAAAAAAAGAAAAATAGAAAGAACACTGTGCATTAAACACAAATGATGTGAACTATAAAGGCAATGCAGTGGGTAATATGGGGCAGGCAGCAACACACCGTGCTTCCTTCCATTTCTATTGTAGGAGTTGATTGTTCTTCCATAACAGAATATCAGCCTTATGTGTAAAATGGAACCTTGCTAACTAGCATCAAATATGTGGCAAATAGCTAATTTATCACCTCAGAGCCACAAAACATGTACCCAAGTTTTTGCTTCTATGAAACTTTTATAATGATTGTCATGCTAAGTGAAATAATGCATAATCTGAAAAACAGGCTACACCTGTTTTCTTTCATGTGTAGAAGGAAATCTTAAAAATCTTTACAGCATTTAATGAAAAGAAGAGGCTATGAGCCTGAAAGTGAATAAGGAGGATTTTAAGAGAGGCTTATAAAAAGGAAAGAGAGGAATGATGTAATTATGTTATTATATCAAAAATAAAAGAAATTATTTTTAAAAAGAGACCTAAAAATAGAAAAGGTTACTTAGTTAAAGAGGAAATAGATCTTTAAGAGAACCCAGATGTCCCTCAGTGGAGGAATGTATAGAGAAGATGTGGTATATTTACACAATGGAATACTACTCTGCAATTAAAAACAATAAATTCATGAAATTCTTAGGCAAATGGTCAGAACTGGAAAATATCATCCTTAGCGAGGTAACCCAATCACAAAAGAAAACACATGGTATGCAGTCACTGATAAGGGGATATTAACCCAGAATCTCAGAATACCCAAGACACAATTCACATATCAATTGATTTCCAAGAAGAGGGAAGGAGAGACCCCTGGTCCTGGAAGGACTGGAGTAGCAGTGTAGGGGAATAACTGGACAGAGAAGTAAGAGGGAGTTGAATGGGGAACAGGGTGAGGGAAGAGGGCTTATGGGACTTTCGGGGAGAGGGGAACCAGGAAAGGGGAAATCATTGGGAATGTAAATAAAAAATATAGAAAACAAAATTAAAATAAAAAAACTCTTTAAAAGTAAAAAAAAAGAGAGAGAGAAGCAAAAAACACAAGAAAGTGTGATGTTGGTAAATATGATCAAAGTAAATAATAAACATATATAAAAATATCATAATGAAACATCCTCTTCTGTATAATACACACATATAACAACAAAAATTTTCATCTTATATGAAAGAATGCTAAATGACTTTTTTCAGATAAAAAATTATGTGAAAATTTTATGATACTGCATGTGTGTGTGTGTGTATATCTAAATATGTCCAATAGCAGAGATCAGACAAAAACTTTTAGGGATACTTTTTCTTCTTCTACTGTAGGTACTAAATACCAAAATCAGGCTGTGCAACAAGTGCTTTTACCTACTGTATGTTCTTGTCAGTCTGCTGGCCTGAGAAGCATATTTAATCTTATACATAAGAAAGAACTTCTTTATCTTGGGCATCTTCTATCAAATTTTTGTGTAGCACATTGTGACCTTTGAACACAGAAACTATTTGGAATTGCTCTAGAAACAGGTATTTCCAGATCTACAACAGATTGGCCTTTTGAAATTTTCTGATTTCACAGTTTGAGAATGCAATAAAGAACACTTTTTATCACAAAGAACATCCTTCCTTTGATTTGTCATCTATGCAGATCAGTGTTCTATGGGAAACTACAAGTGTCTTTTGAGAACTCCAAGGCCTTATAACTAAGACATTTCTGTGAGTCTGAACATTTCAATTATTTCTTAGTCACTTTAAGTGATACAAAGAGGCTCTGGGAAAAAAAAACTACAATAATGTAACATTACTTATCTATAGAAATTTGACATAAATATGATTTCTTTGTTTCAAGTATAATGAGGTAATCAGTTTTGAAAATTACTAAATAAAAGAATGTAAACAGTTCCATACTAGAAATTCAATAAATATGTTTTTCTTCATTATGGCCAAAATTGATCCATGGAAAGTGAATAAGCTATTAACTATATTAATTTTGCCATTTTCAAAACTGTTCAGCCAGTTTTAAAACACTCATCTCTGTATAAAAAGGAGGTAATTCTATGTTTTTAATATAGTACACTTTTTCTGGCACACATAATTAAATACCAAATTATAATATGTGGTGGGTAGAAAATTGATAATAGAATTATGACTGTCAAGCTTCTGGGAAATCAGAGTGTGGTTCTGTGTTCAGTTCAGTTAGCAGAATAATTGGATTCCAATCATTTACTCTTAATTACAATTTTGTCCTCTGTTCTTAGGTTCATGTAACATGCCAGTACAAGTAGATATCCAAAATACCACCTCAGGATATATCTGAGCAAAATCCATTATTTCATTAAGAGTTTTACCCATGTTTCTGTACATTATTTTCAAAGCTTACTGTTACACAGTCTGTCACTGAGAGATTTAGCTTCAGTTAATTTTTAATACAAAATAGCTTATCTAAAAGTCAAAGCATCAATGGATTCTTTGGAGTTGCAGATCAAAGTGCTTGATTAAAACTGGAAAGACTTTTCTTCCTCATAAATTTTTATTTAATTTCTTTGAAAGTTACAATAGTAATGGTTTAAAGTAGTTTAATTCTTTTCATGCTAAATATTTCACTAGACAGAAAATGTTCTCCATATATGTTTTTTTCACACTATTAGATACTTTCATTAGCTTCTAAGCAGAAAGAGAATAGTATTACTAAGACAAGTACTAAAGTATTGTCAGCACAATGTAAATGTGTTTATATATATATATATATAAACACATTTATATATATATATATATATAAACACACACACACACATATATATATATAGTTAGTGAACAGAGTAGCAAGGTTTTGATCATAAAAAATCTGTTTCCAGAATGTATACTGTATTCTTATCACCATACAAGATTTTTTAGAATCTTTTCTGTTTCTGTAGATAGTGTCTGAAACTAATTAGTAAGTTAAAAATTTACCTAGCCCATAGTTCTAAATGTCTAAAAACAAGACAGAATAGTCAGTCCTATTGGACAAGACCTTGTGCTGCTTTATAACAGCAGATAGTCACAAATACAAATGGAAACATTAAAAACTGAAACACAAAATGTGACTTTGCCTTTTGATCCACACTCTGGTAACTGATACAAGTAACTGATCTTGAACTTAGATAACAAGAATCCCCCATGACTATGAAATGTCAATAGACCACCATGAATCTGTCCATGAGCACACTTAAACTAAACATCTCTTAAATGTCCCACATCTCTTGAAAGAGTTATGATAGAATCAAATATCTTACTTTATAGCAAACAAATCATAATTCACTGAGTTCCTAAATACAAGGTCAAACAGCAAATATGGAAAACTTCAAAAATATGAAAAAGTCTGTGCAAACATTTCCCTATGTAATGTTGTGTTGCTTCTTCTCCATTGAGCCTATAAATGCCCACAGCTTTCTGTACAAGCCACTTCTGAAGATGTGCACAAAACCCTGTCTCTAATTCAGAGTAGTCATGGACACTCAAATTCTATAAACAGCAATATTAGATCATAGCAGCATTGATATTCCTAAAAATCTTCTAGCTTTCAGTCAAAGTGCTACTTGAAAAATGACTTCTTTAATATATTTAATTATGCACTGAATGTATCTTAAGCATACTGCTTTGAAATTTTCAAAGCACCAAGCAACCATTTACAAAATTAATATATTATATATTAGACCTTTTAGTTGCTGTTTTTAAATTAAAAGGAAATCACCACAATTTAGAGATATTAAGTACTTCTTTTTCTTCCATCTATTAGTAGAATTATTAGACTTAAGTGAAGGAAGTGGCTGCTGATAGCTTCTCCAAGAATTTTCAATTCAAGTTATAATTCACAGCATTCAGGTTGTGGTGTAAGTCCAATATTTTGTGGTCCTAAAACAGAAAGCTCTGAATATCCCTTAGCTTTCAGCTAGTAGTTACTCTAAATTCCAATAGACTACTCTTAGATACTCTGCAAAACCTTGCTTGCATTTTAAAGCACAAGATGATTTTTCTTCCAGAAGGTTTTTCCCATTGTTACTTTTTCTTAAAGGGCTTTTAAGTCTCCCTTCTAAGAATATACCTATCTAGGTAATATACATAAAGAAGAATAAACATTTTTAAAATTTATTTATTGTTACTTACTCACTTTACATATCCCTTATTATACCCCTCACAGGTAACCCCCTCCTTTGAGCTGGTGGGGTCCCTCTGAATACCAACCAACCCTGACACTTCTGAAGCTAGGTGCATTCTCTCCCACTGAGGTCAGACAGGCCAGACAAAGCAGTCCAGCCAGAGAAACATATCCCATATACAAACAACAGCTTTGGGATAGCTCCGGCTCCAGTTGTTTGGAAACCACATGAAAACCAAGCTGTACATCTTCTATACATGAGTGACAAAGCCTAGGTCCAGCCTGTGTATGTTCTTTGGTTGGTGGGTGAATCTGAGAGCCCCAAGGTTCCAGGATAGTTGATTCTGTTTATTTTCCTGTGGAGTTTCTATCCTCTTAGAGGCTGCAATCCTTCCTCCTATTTTCCCATAAGAATCTCCAACCTCCACCCACTGTTTGGCTGTGGGTGTCTAAATCTGAATCAGTTGCTGGGTAGAGCCCCTCAGAGGTTAGCCATGCTGGGCTACTATAAAACAGACATAACAGAGTATCATTAATAGAATCAGGGATTGATGCTTGCCCATGAGATGGCTCTTAAGTTGAGCCAGTTATTGGTTGGTCATTCCTTCAGTCTGTTTTCCATCCCCAATCCCTGCATTTCATAAACCAGATATGTCCCTCATATCATGAAGAGTAGATAAAGAAAATGTGGTACATGTAGACAATGGAATACTATTCAGATATTAAAAACAAAGACATCATAAATTTTGCAGGCAAATGGATGGAACTTAAGAATAACATCCTGAGTCAGGAAATGCAGTCCCCAAAGAACATGCATGGTATGTACTCACTTATAGGTAGATATTGGTCATAAAATGCAGGATATACTTCACAAGCAGGAAAGAAGGCACAAGCAAGGATGCTTGAATCTCACTTAGAAGGGGGAATAAAATAGTCATAAAAGGAAGGTACAGAGAGGGAGTTGAGAGGGACAGGGGATCGGGTGGGGAATAGGTGGGTTTCAGAATCAGGTGTGGGGGAGGGGCAGGATGATGGCCAGATTGTCATGAGAATTAATGGAAATCTTCAACTGAGCAGAGTGGGGAGTTGGTGGGGGGGCATCTCCAGGATGAGACAGAGACCTGGGATGAAGAAGGCACACAAGAATCAATGGGACTGACCTTAGCTGTGACTATTAGCATTGGGGATATGGAACCTGAAGAGTCCATCTCCTATAGTCAGGCAGGAACCTCAGTAGAGCAATAGAGATACTAATCCATCAATAAAACTTTCAACCTAAAATTTATCCTGTTTACAAGAATAACCATTTTAATTAACTCAAATTCAACTGACTGGATATTTTCATTATATCTGAAAAGTATTTTCAACTTCCAAAGCCCTAAAGGGTGGAAAAAGTCACAGACTTCAGTGCAACCTCTGGGCAGGGAGCATAAATGGTCATTAAAGAGAGTGAACAGCAGCCTGTTGTAACCAGGGTACATTGGGGAAAATATGCAGACTACACAAAATTGTTTGATATGGTGTTTTTCTTACATAGGGTGTCTATTGCTACAAAGAACCACCATGACCAAAAAACAACTTAGGGAGGAAAGGGTTTATTCAGCTTACAGCTCCACATTGCTTTTTATCACCAAGGAAGTCAGGACAGGACCCAATACAGGGCAGAAACTTACAGGCAAGAGGTTATTCAAAAGGCCATGAAGGGCTGTTGCTTATTGGCTTACTAAAATAGCTTGTTCAGGATCCCTTCTTATACTATCCAGGATCGCTAGCACAGAGATAGTACCACCCACCATAGTCTGCACCCTCCCACATTGATCAGTAATTGAGAAATACCTGACAACTAGATCTCATGAATGCATTTCTTCAACTGAAGCTACTTCATCTTTGATGACTCTAGCTTCTGTCAAGTCACACAAAACCAGCCAGTACAGTGTTAAATAGTTGATTTCATCCTTTATGTTTGTAATCTTTATTTCTAGACTCAGTATAGTGGTTCACATGGAAAACACCATGGATTGCTTAAATATTCATAGGGGAAATGAAAGAGATAAAAAATGAATGAAGAGGAAGAAGAAAGCAAAAAGAAAGTGAGAAGGAACATAAAGATATGTTGATTGTACATATATATATATATATATATATATATATATATATATATACGATCTTTAGTTGCTAGCCATTCGCTTAACTAAAACATATCTATGGTTTGCACTATCAATTTTAACTATATGTATGAGTTTGTATATGAGTGCATATATATGAGAGACTATCATTTTAAAACTTATTTACTTAAAAGCTTTTATTGAAATGTGTGTTATTTTCTCAAGAATGATTCATGATATTTAATGAACTCAAATTAAAAAGTCAGAAACAAAACATTCACTTCAAGGTTTTATATCATGTAACTAACTATAGTTTTATTCTGTCACAGAAAAATGTGAATTTGTGTGTGTATATGTGTATGTGTGTGCGCGCACGCACGCATGCACGCATGTGTGCATTTGTATGTGTGTGCTTGCACACGCAACTGTGTGTGCCCATGAGGGGAAATTCTATTCTGAATTAGAAATCTCATTCTAAGTAGTATAATTTAAAAGGGGGATATATTAATTAAATACAAGATTGTAAGTAATATATCAAAAACTACTTTTTTTTTTTTTTTTTTTTTTTGGTTTTTCGAGACAAGGTTTCTCTGTGTAGCCCTGGCTGTCCTGGAACTCACTTTGTAGACCAGGCTGGCCTCAAACTCAGAAATCCTCCTGCCTCTGCCTCCCAAGTGCTGGGATTAAAGGCGTGCGCCACCACCGCCCGGCAAAAACTACTTTTAAAGATATATTTTATTCTTTATGTGTAAGTGTGATACGTCTGTGTTCTTAAGTATACAGATGAGTGCATACTCTAGAACGGATATCAGATTCCTTAGAGCTACACTTACAAGTGGTTATAAACCATGTAATGTGGGTGCTGGAACAAACTCTTGTCCTCTACAAGAATAGCAAGTGCTTTGAATTACTAAAGCAGTTCTTCAGATCCAGAGAAAATGCTTTTGTGCTAAAGCTAATTACCTAATTTGATTACATCATATAGTATACTTGTGTCAAAACAGCACATTTAATTAGTGTATAAAATTACTAGTTACATTTTTTAAGGTTTTTTTTTTCATTTCATTGTTGCAAACAGTCTCAGGATAAAGATTTGTAGCAGAGTGAAATTAAACAGCAGGTCCAAGATTGCCCACATAATAAGGGAAGAACTAAAGATTATCCTAAGTAGTCTGCATCTAGAACTTCTTTGTGAAAATCCATACTCTGCCAGTTTTCTAGTATAATAATTGAAAGTATTTCTCAAGTTCTTTAAAGTAACAGGAAAAAATCAAGGCTACTTGTTTAAAAATTCTTAGATTAAGGCTACAGGACACAGATTCTTGGTGGATAATCAGCTGCTGAACATTGTTTACTGAAATGTGTCATGAAACACTGGCTCTAAGGAATACTGAAAATTATAGCCTAAAACTGATTCTCAATGTGTTACAAAGGCCATCAAAATTTAGTTATCCCTTTTATGTAGACCTTCTTTGAATACTGTTTTTTATTATTATTATTATTATTCTATTCTTGATTAGGTAGCAAATTGTCCTTTTTCCACTGTACTGCTTTGGACAAACAGTGATGTGTTAAAAACTTTTTAAAGGAAAGATTATTTTTGTTTTAATTTACTTCCTTTTTATTTTTATTTCGTGTATTAAATTCTGACTACAGTTTTCTCTCCCTCCCCTCCCTCAGTGTAACTGCTCGCAGCTACATTGAACGGGTCACCAGGCTTCCTGGAAGGAAAGCTGGGGCAAAAAGAACTGGATGACTGATGAGAGAAACATGAAGTCAAGACTAGATTTCCTGTTCAAGGCTCAAAAGTTTAATGGGGGTCTCTCAAATATATATAGGCAAGGAGAAAACCCTTCCCCCAAAGACTGGAGACTCTTGTAGAACTGGTTCACTTACTCCTGGCATCAGCTGGCTAGTGCCTCTCAGGAAGCTGAAGGTCCCTGGAGAACAATGGGCTTGAGCTACACCCCAGGTGGGAAGTAGTGACTAGCATCCAAGTCTGAGGTCTGTGTCAGGTTTCTGCCATGTGGCATGGCACCCCAATAAGGCTCTCTACACCCCAGTCTGTCCCTTACCTCCCCTTTCACCAAGATTCATTCCCCATCCACATTCCCTCAGAAAAGAGAAGGCCTTCCATCTATCAGATGTAATTTCTAACTTTTTTATTTGAACTTTGGGATGGTTCTTTCTCTCATTGATTCTGAGGACCCCTACCTGTGATCCTGCTAAAGACAAGCACTGACATTCCTTAAATGCCATGATCAGCTTCCCACCAAGACTCAAAAGATGATAAATTCTTCAGACTCTAGCAGGAGATTCTTTTCTAAGTATGTAAAATAAGAGTATAAATGTTCAACACATAGAAATACTCCTAGCCACTAGGGCAACAATGAAACTGTCATTTACACCTGCTGGAAGAGGGAAAAACAATTTTCACCAATGGAGAAAACAGAGTATATCAATCACTACAGAGCAGATCTCATGTTTAGAAGTAGTTGATTAAGATGTAATGGAGTCCACGGGTTTGTTTTATTGTTTGGTTGGTTGATTTGGAGGTTTTCGTATTTTGTTGTTATGGTTTTATTTTGGGGTGTGTGTGTGTGTGTGTGTGTGTGTGTGTATGTATGTTTGTGTGTGTGTGTGTGTGTTTTGGGTATGTGTGTGTGTTCACAGTTTGATGGGGGTTTTTTGGTTCATTTTGGTTTTCTTTATTTTGTTTATTTTTTCTTTTGAAGTGATGTATTTTGTTTTCTAGGATTTGGACATTTTGCTGTTGTATTGGGTTTTTGTTATTGTTTGGCTTTTTTTGAAAAACAACTTAAAGTTCAGTGCATAGGAGGGAGAAGAATCTGGGTGAATGTGAAGGATGAGAATATGATCAAATACATTTACATATAAAATGAATTTTAAATAATAAAATATTTAAAAAACAAATGGGCAAAGAAATTTTAAAAACCTGATTATGGGTATCTGTAATGTACATTCCCTGAAGAAAGGAGCATTCATAGCAATAAAAACAAAACAGAAAGAAGGAAAAACTTCTGTTTAATAAAAGTAGGAATATTTAGAGCAAGTGAAAACTTATCTTCTTGCTTATCTGCACTGAGAAAACTTATTTCCATTTTCTGTATTTCTCTTCTACACCCATGTAGAGATCATGATTAACTGAAGATTTTACCCAAGTGTCTAAAGAATGAAAGCAAAAGAGTAATCCAAAGCATTGTGAGATACAAACTGCACATGCTGAACTATTGTCTTCTTACTCTGGACTCAATAATTTTATCTTCTTCATGTCTTGTTAAAGATTTCTTTCTGTAAAACATAGAGGCTAGGTGTGAAGGCTCATACCTTTAATCCTAGCACTCAGGAAGTAAAGATAGGAAGATATCTGTAAGTTCAAGACAAGTCTTGTCTGCATAGCAATTTCTGGGCCAGTCATGCCTATATAGACACAGCTACAAAAACAAACAAACAAATAAACCCAGAATAACAATCACAGAAATTATTACAATATACCATCAAAATCTGTTTCATGATGAGGGTAGATTACAAAGCAATGTGACTATCTCCAGTTATTCTTGTGTTGGCATCTACATAGTGGCTGTTATTGATCACAGAGTCACTAAACAGTCATGTTAAAAACAAAATGGAAAATAAATGTAATGCTAGAAAGTGGTGTTGCACATTTATGAACCTATCCTTTATAGTGCAAAGACAGGAAGCTCAGATGTTCCAGGCTCCTCTCAACTCCACAGTTTGAAGCCAGCCTGTTGTACATGAGATCTTCCTGATGCTTTTGTTTCTTTGCTTGATTCATTAGTTGGCTGGTTGATTTGGGATTTGTTTAAATATTTCACCCGAAGGATGAGTGACTACAGAAAACTGGTGACTGGTCTTTTTTTTGCCAAGAGAAACAAGATACTTTCACTCCAAGAAAATAGTCAAGATCCAATGCATCTAATTAAACCTTCCTTTGTGCTTTCCACTACTGCAGCATCTTGAGTAATTTCCAGAAAAAATGATGTTCAAGGATAAAATGGTTGTTGAGTACCCCCGAAGAAGAAGAAGAAGAAGAAGAAGAAGAAGAAGAAGAAGAAGAAGAAGAAGAAGAAGAAGAAGAAGAAGAAGAAGAAGAAGAAGAAAAACAACAACAACAACAAGATCAAAAAGAAGAACAAAAACAAAAAGAAGAAGAAGAAGAAGAACAAGAAGAAGAAGAAGAAGAAGAAGAAGAAGAAGAAGAAGAAGAAGAAGAAGAAGAAGAAGAAGAAGAAGAAAAACAACAACAACTACTACAAGATCAAAAAGAAGAACAAAAACAAAAAGAAGAAGAAGAAGAACAAGAATAACAAGAACAAGAACAAGAACAACCAGAACAAGAAGAGGACCAGCCCTGACTTTGCCCTTCGTTATTTGATTAAGCAATTGAGAAGAAAGAAGAAGAAGAAGAAGAAGAAGAAGAAGAAGAAGAAGAAGAAGAGGAGGAGGAGGAGGAGGAGGAGGAGGAGGAGGAGGAGGAGGAGGAGGAGGAGGAGGAGGAGGAGGAGGACAACAACAACAACAACAAGAAAGAACTTGGCTGCCAGCGCTACAGCAACTGAATGGAACAGCCAATATAACTCAATGCCAGTTATGCCTTCAGGGAAATAAGATAATATTTCAATATTTCAGTTATACTGATAATATTTTCACAACACACATACACATAACTAACATTCTACTAAGATTTACTCTTTTTGCACCATACTTACCCCAAAGAAGAGTTTTATGTAACATAGTGTAAAATACCTCCTCTCATGTTATTTGTGTTTTATACAAAATAAACTTCCTCTCTTGCCCCTCTCTCTGTAACCTCTTTTGATGACTACTTTATTTGTTATCATTTTGCAAAAGGAGTACCATCAATTATTGTAATGAAGAACATTCTTGTTCATAACCTTGTTCCTTCCATACTGAAAGAATGATTAGGAAATTCACTGTCCCTTCCAAGAGTCACAACTGTGATAGCAAACACACTTACTGAGCCTGTGCACATATCATATACTTATGCTAGGAATTACAACAGAAAATTAAATGCAGCACTGTGAAAAAGAAAAATACAGGTTTGGAAACTTGCTCTTTGCATTTAAACTGCCCTTCTTTAGTCTTTATGATAGTAATTCTTTCAATACTCACAGTTCCAGAGAAGTTAATAATCATGTGACTTTTGAAGATGTTTAACTTTAAATAATGAAAAGAAAAATTTGCTCTTAATTTTTTTTTAAAGATACTCAAGGAACCAAGCACTTTGCACATTTCCTGTGAGCTCTTGTTCTCCTCTACTCACTGCCACTCCAGCTTAAGCTCCCTCTACAGTATGTGCAACCTCAAACAGAGACTTTTGCACACTTCTTCCCTGTGGCACAAATCTGTATAGAAGTAGTAACCTCAGAAAATGACTATGCTGCCTGCATTCTTCTCAATCTTCAACTCACTTTCTCACAAGTTTCACCATGAGTAGACGCTACAATGAAAAAGACACTGAATAGTTGCTGCCAAGTAGATTACGTGACTCTTCTCCAATCATAGTTACAAGTATGGTGTTTTTCTATTATATTTAGCATTTCTTCATCATATAGAGAAACTGTAAGTGACTAGAACAGACAAGTAATATGAATTGGTAGAAATCATTTCTAACACATTTCTGCTCTGGAATGCCCTAGATATTTGCCATGATACAATTGACAACTATTTTGAATAATCTTTACTTCTTCCTAGTCTGTGGATTAGACAGAAAAAAATTTTTATAGATCATTTAATTCCTCGTTTCTTTGAAGTTAGTGAGAATTTGAGGTTGTATTCTCTCTGTTTTTTTTTTTTTTGAAATATTGCCAGTTTTGGTTTTAATGCAGTAATTTCCAAAGACCAGTATACACATAGTAAATATTATGTTTAAAACAAAAAGAATTTTGTATTTCTCTGTAAAGATTTAAAGAGTTTATAAATATTTTCTATTAACTGGGTGTCAGAGAAATATTACATACATATTATCTCTAGTTGGTCTCAAAAATCATTAAAATATCTCAAAGATTATTTCTCAAAAACATCTTTGTTTGACCATTACTTATTGACTAAGTAATTAGCTAAATACACCAATTCTAATTAACTTTTACCTGTTTATTTATATCCAATTTATTTTTCTTTTGATATCTTATTTCAAAGCTATTAACAAAAATAATATAGCTGAAACATATGGAAATTTTCAGACTTTTCTAAAATTAAGAAAGGAGATAATATAAATACTAAAATTCAATAACCATAGGATATTGAGTTAATTGTAGTTACACATATTTATATATGTATTTATATACATACATATATATGTATTTATGTGTATATGCACATAGAATGTTTCAATATAATATCTCCTAAAAATACAAAAGGGTTACTAAGACAATTTGAAATCCAAAGTTTAAAAGGTGAATCTTATACTGTAAATTTTTAATTCAAATTAACAGAATCCATCATATTTTTCACAAACATAATATTGTATAAGTTAAAACTATGTTCAGTAAATAAGACACACTGACATTTTCAGGTGTTTGGGTATACATGTGCTATGTGCAAACAGGTTGAACTCAAATCCATCTCTGGAATTTACTACCTGCACTGGCCTTGGTGAAATAATTTCAGTTTTTAATTGGTCTTATCTGTGAAATGAAGTAAGTCATTTGATGACTAAAGGCACTATTGGAAAAGTACCTGCTGAATGGAAAGCACTATGTAAGTATTTACTGGTATTGTACTTTTAGGTTAATTTGTAACACTACAAAAGCATGCAATAGAATATTGAAAACACTTTTGGAGAGAAATATTCATGGTCAATTTGACTTAAATTATTAACAGCATATTCAGTGACTAAAATACATTAAAGAAATGAATGCTACTTTGTAAGATTTTTTTACTGCAATTCTGTTATTAACGCAGACACAATAAGACTGATACACATATGAACTCAAAGACTGTGGGGTTATGTAACAAAACCAGCACAGGATCAAGCCACACAATACCTGCCCTAACAAAGAAAGTACTGTTGATACTTTCTGGGAAGGGGAAATCAATTTTCTCCAATGATGTGCGACTACTGAGTATGCCACATTCCAGGATAAGCACCAAGCCTAAGAAGAGTTGGTCAATACCAAATGCATTCCATTGTTTATACATAGTTTTTGGGTTGGTTTTGTGTAATTTTTTTCATATCAGGTTTGTTATTTGACTTTTGCTTTCTTTGCAGTGAATAGGGTTGGTGAGACATAAAGAGGATGGAGGGGGGTGATGGATGGGAAGAGAGAGATGGGTAAGAAACTAGGAGGATCTGGGAAGAGGAGAGGAGAGAAAAATATGATCAAAACATCTTGGATAAAGCATTTTAATATTTCTTTTACTTTTTAGAAATTATATCATTTCACCCTTTCCTTTTCTCCCACTAAATATATATGTATATCCCTGTTTACCATCATTCAAGTTCATAGCATCACTTTTTCTTATTTCTTGTTGCATACAACACACGCGCGCACACACACACACACACACACACACACACACACACACACACACATACACACACATATTCCTAAATATATAAATAGAACCTGCACAGTCTCTATAGTGTCACTTAGTGTATATTTTTAGGGTTGACTATTTGGTACTGGATAGCCAACTTTCCCTGGGGAAGATTATTTCTCTCATTCAATGTTTCTTAGTTTTCTGTAGTTCTGTCAGTAGGAGCTGAGGCCTAGTGAACTATCACTTTCTAGTTTAAAGTCTTTGTTATAGTTGTGTGTAAATTTTTTCTTGCTTCAATTTTTCCTTATTTTTTAACATTTCTTAAATTTATTTTTCTCATGTATTACATCCCATCACAGTTTCTATTTTTAATCAAAATAATAAATCTTGTAAACATAGTATCAAGATAATAATTGTATAAGAATATAGAAAATCATACATTAATAGTTGAAAATAGAGTTTACTTAGAAGAAATCCAGGGCACGTGAATCCAAGCTAATCACAGGACTCTATTGCTAAATGAGACAGTAACTTAGCACAATAACAAGAATGTCCAACACTGAAATGGAAGTTCACACTAAAGGTGTTCACCATTCTGGAAAGGGTGATGAAAAATTCATCCAAATTTGGCCAAAATGTATAAGTGCCTCCACAGTTTGTACCATTAATTACAACAAATAATTTACAACATAATTAAGAGTCCTATTATTCTTAGTCATCACATTACATTTGTATTTTCTTCTATCTAACTAAACATTTCATCCCTTTCTGCTTTTCATTTCTCCTTCATGTGTTAATCAACTACTATTGAATCACTCTCAAAGCATATTTTCTTCAATGTGCTATATGGTCGCTACTCCTCTTCCTGACTGTTCTAGAGGAAGTGACACTCCTTGTTGGTGTTTATAATGCAGATAGGTCCTCTACTACATATGCTTGCCTTATGCCAGGCAGTTTTTGCTTTTAGAAATTTATCATATGGCTGTTTACACTGTAAGTAGATTACATATATACTCTTGAATGTCAGATGTAGCTTGAATAATCTATACCCCAATATACTTAGATTATCAACTTGAAAACTCTATTATTATCAATATATGTTTCTTGATTTAAAAACTAGAGATTTATCCATTGTTTTCATATTTAAAAGGCCTATTGCTATTACTCTTAAATCACAATATTATTGCAAATTTCTTGATGTTTTTACCCAGTCAATGAAGTACTTAACATGAAATTTTCCCTTCTAATTTTCATGGTGAGATCAAATGAGAAGTGACAAGAAATGTCATTTTACTACTTGTTTTAAAAATCAAGATTTTTACTTTTAAATTATCTTAGAGAAATTGTAGTTGACTTTCTGTAAAATAGTTTACTTCTTTAGCTTACGGATAGGTAACAGCTTGCAAGAGTGTATATAGCCTTGTGACAGCCTCAGCCAAACACATTTAGTGTTATATCACAGTCTGTCATTGTTCTTGCCAAGGGACTGAATGTAAAAGATGTCTGACTCCCAGCAAACTCTCACATAAATCATCAATCAACACATAAAGTGTGTGTTGAGAGATTGAAGGCAGTAAGGATCAGATAACAATGAAGGCAGGATTTTATAAATTCTGAAAATGCTAAGAATGAGATTTTGATCTACAAAGATAGTTTTCTTTGTAATTAGAAACAAAGCTAACAATTTTATAAGTATTGTAATCATATGTGTATATGTCCTTGAATATATGAATACATGAATTTTTATGTTCATTGCTCAAAAAAATTAAATTCAAATGGAACAGTTTGCCACTAATTCTTACAGAGATAAACAGAACCCTGGAACTTCTTTTAAAAGTCCCTAAGTGGAAACACTGATGGATTCCAATACAGTAAAAAGATATTACTGCAAACAAAGGTATGAATTTTTCTATTGTTTTTATTATATAAGAAACTAAGAATGAATCCTATAAATGAAAATGAAATTTAATTTATAAACCAGGATTTTAAAGATACACTAAAAATATTATGCAAATTAAATGTAAAAGGAAGAAATTGTTAGGTTAAAAGAAAATATTGTGAATCTACTTTTAAAATATCATTGTGTTCTTTTCTGTTGATCTGACTTCAGGAATAAATGGAATATTTCAGCTTATGGATTACAGTCAGTCATTGAGAGAAGAGATAGTGGGAACTCAAAGTATGACCTAGAGAAAGGACTGAACCAGAAACCACTACAGAGAGCTGTTGCTTACTAGCTTGTTTTCCCCTGGCTCACTCGGCCCCCTTTGTGGTGCAGCCCAGGACCACTTGCTAATATTACCTACTATGGGCAATATCCTCCTACATCAATAGTAATTTTTTAAAATAAAGTTTCATACATACAGCCACAGGCCAATCTGATGGAGAAATTCAGCATTCAAAGTTCCCTCCAAGTATGCCAAGTTGATAACATATAAGTTTAAGATAGTACACATTTCTAAAAACAAGGCTACAAACTTAGATAATTACAATTACTCTAACTAAAAGTTTGAGTAGCAAAGGGGAAAAGCAAAGTTAGAGGAAAATAAAAAAATAATGATTTGTTTAATAGTTATCTAATTAGTTTAACTTTTCAAAAGTCAAGAAAAATATTAAAAATAAGTTGCAATGAATTGGTTATATTAAATGAACAGAAATCTTACGTAAAATAGTTTAAAATAATTTTTAAATATAAAATTATTGAAAAGTTTCTTATCCTTAGGATATAAATAGTAATGCATTTTGATTAACATATTTTTCTATGTATTCTGAATTATGAAGTGGAAGTAGATAACTTTTCAACATTTTTATCTTTCTCTTTTCTACATGTCTGTAGTAAAAAAAATTGAAGGTAAATAAATGCAGTTGGTTTGAACACAATAAAAATTATCTTCAAGTCACCAATAATGTCTCCATGTCACATTAAGGAAAGAAAACAAAAAGTTCTCAAAATTTGAGAAACAAAGATAATTCAACATCCTTAAACATCAGGGCAATACAAATAAATGTTGCTTTGTAATTTCATCTTATACCAATCAAAATGGCCAAGATCAATAAAACAAATGACAGCACATGCTAGTGATGATTTTGGAAATGGATGATACACCAAACTATCTACAAACCTTGTGATTTGTAATAATAATTTGTCTTCATGGTATGCTGGGACAATAGCACAATGCTTGGGGGAGTAATCAGCTACTCTCTAATTGGATTGAAGGCCCACTCTATGAGATAGAACTCATACCCAACACTACTTAGGCAGCCAAAAACCTAAGTCTATATTGGCCATGGGCCAAGGGGAAATCCAAATATCTGCTAAAGAAACATAGAAATAAAATGACTCCTAACAACTTTCTGCTATAACTATGCATTAGTGCCTCATTCAGCCATGATCTGAGAAAATTTTTCTAGTAGTAGATGAGAAGAAAAGCATATATCCACAACTTTTTAAGTAGAGAGTGAGAAATTTTGGAACACTCAATATAAATAGAATACCCTCAAGTAAACCCCTTCCTACATTCCTCAGGTAGCTATGTAGAAGAGGAGTTGGGAAGATTGTAGGAACAAAGGAAGTTGGATTACTCAGAGGAAACAGTGTCTTTCAAACATTACAGGATTTTGGTAAAGGCACTCGTTTAAACAGAATAAAAATTTATTTTTCTCAAATAGAGTCTCAGTGGAGATATATATATATATATATTTGGTTTTTCGAGACAGGGTTTCTCTGTGTAGCCCTGGCTGTCCTGGAACTCACTCTGTAGACCAGGCTGGCCTCGAACTCAGAAATTCTCCTGCCTCTGCCTCCCAAGTGCTGAGATTAAAGCCATGTGCCATCACTGCCCGGCTCTCAGTGGTTATATTGACCACTTATAGGGGTAGCCTCATGTCCAGCAATATATGACCAATACAAAATTAGCTCAATGGTTTTACTGCACACTTGCCTCATATTGCTATCTGTCTTTGGGCATTTTTTTTTTATGTGTTAGTTAGGTCTTCTAATTTTTAAGTTTTTATGCATGTGTTTATGTGTGTATGTGTTCTGTATTTTATCTCTGTTCATTTGTTTGCATGTTCTTATATTTCTTTTAATTTTGTTATTCACTATACAACCAGATCATTGAACTACCTGTCAGTCCCCACTCCCATAGTCCTTTCCTCCCTCCCCCTTTTCTTCTCCTCTGAGAGAATGGAGGACCCCCCTGGATATTTCCCACCCTCATACATCAAGTCTCATTTTTGCTAGGTGCTTCTTCTCCTACTGAGGTCAAACAAGACAGCTGAATTAGGAGAACAGATTTCACAGACAGACAGCAGGATTAGGGATAGCCCCGCACCAGTTATTCTGACCCACACAAAGACCAAGCTGCATACCTACTACATATTTGCCTACTACATATTCAACCTATTCTTGTATGCTCTTTGGGTGGTGGTTCAGTCTTCGAGAGCCCCAAGGATCCAGGTTATTGATACTATTGTTTTCCTGTGACCTTTTGGGGCCCCCAATCTTTTCCCCAATTCTCCTGTAAGAGTCCCCAAGCTCCACCTCATGTTTGGCAGTGGGACTCTATATTTGTCTGAGTCACTGCTGGGTGGAGTGGTTCAGAGGACAGCCATGTAAGGCTCGTGATTGCAAGTATATTAGAGTATCATTAGTAATGTCAGGAATTGGTGCTTGCCCATGTGATAGGTCTCTGTTTTGTCAGGTTATTTCTTGGCCATTCCCGCAGTCTCTGTTCTATGCCCATTCTTGAATCTCTTGTAGACAAGCATAAATTTTAGGTCAAAAAGTTTGTGGGTGGGTTGGTTTCCCTATTATTCCACTGGGGTTCCTGCCAGGTCACAGGAGGTAGCTTCTTTGGGTTCCATATTGCCACTGCTATGAGTCTCAGCTAGTTTTACCTCCATTTATTCTTGGGAGCCAGACTTTGATGGAGAAATTCTCAACTTCATATGGAAAAGAAATAAAAAAACAGGATAGTAAAAACATTCCACAATAAAAGAACGTCTGGAGGTATCACCATTCTGATACCTGTTCTACAGAGCAATAGTAATAAAATCTGTATAGTATTGGTATAGGAACAGACATGTTGATCAATGGAATTGAATCAAAGATGCACAATTAAATCCACACACTTGATTTTTGACAAATAAGGAAAAACAATACAATGGAAAAAATAAAGCATCCTCAACAAATGGTACTGGTGAAACTGGATGTCTGAATATGGAAGAATGGAAATATCTATCACCCTGCTCAACTCCATGAAGATCAAATACCTCAGCATAAAACTGAGTATACTAAATCTTATAAAGCAGAAAGTAGGGAATAGTCTTAAACATGTTGTCACAGGAGACAACTTCCTAAGAGAACATCAGTAAATCAGGCTCTAAGATCGATAATTGATAAATGTTTGACTGTTTTCCAAGGAGACCAACAGAAAGGTATGGAATTGTGTGGCTAGGGAGGTGCTATAGCAGTCTTGTTCTGTGCCTGCCTGAAGGCTGATTTCTGAAGCTATCCCTGTATCTTCATCTATGACTGTATTGTTTGGTTTGGTTTAGTTTGGTTCTGTTTGTTTTGTTTCTGAGTGTGTCTGTATATCAATTCCTAGCAAAGAGATATTCTCTTTATTTACTGATCATCACAGAAAGTATCACATGGGTGAAGGGATGATGGATACTTTACAGAAATATTTAGCAAAGTTTTAAAAATGATCAAATCACAAACCCAACTACCATAACTGACCAAGAAAACAAACTGTACTATATATGTCAGTTTATCAAGCAATATCTATCTTAGTCAGTGTTCTGTTGCAGTGAAGAGACACTAAAAGCATGACAATTCTTATAAAGCAAAGCATTGAATCAGGGCTTGCTTATTACAATTTCAGAAGTTTAGTTCAATAGCCATATAAGAGGGAGGAGAGCATGGTAGCAATCAGGAAGACATGGTAGCTGACAGTTCTACAACCAGATGTACAGACAATAGGAGAGAAAGAGTCTGAGTTGGCATAGACTTCAGAAACATCAAAGCCCACCCCCAGTGACACATTTCCATGAACAAGGTCACATGTCCTAATCTTTCAAACAGTACCATGGGTTTATGGGGAGCATTCTCTTTAGAACTACCATATTCTACTCCCTTACAACTATAGGATTGTAGCCATATCATAATGCAAAATGCATTTAGTCTGATGTCAAATGTCTTCAAAATCTATTAAAGTCACTACACAATAAAAACAATACATTCAGTCTCTTGAGAGAGTCATGACAATCGCTTAACCGTAAATAAAAATAAGAAAGCAAATCACATACTTCCAATATACAATTGTAAGAGTACAATTTGCCGTTCCTAAAGGGAGGATACAGAGCATAGTGTGGGAAGACTGAACTAAAGAAAGATAAAAAACTTTAAGGGCGATGACTCTCTGTGTCTGGTTTCAAAATATTGTCGATCTCCAACTCTTTTCGGCTTTATTGGCTGAAACACCCTTTTTTCTCTTGGGCTAGTTCTTCACCTGGCTCACAGCTTTCCTCATCAGGTATTCCTAAGTAGTCTCTGGCATTTCCAACATCTTGTGGTCTCCATGACAATCCAGGCTTAATCTTCACAGCTTCACACAAACACCTCTCAGTGCCTCTATGCAGGATATGCAGGACACAATTATGGGATCAGAGGCTTTCTGTAGTCATGAAGAGATATTCTATAACATCTTTCTGATATCTTTGACATAAAAGACAGAACTTCATGGCCAAAGCTGCCAACTTACGCTGCTTTGTGGTAGTGGAACATGGCCCCAAGTTCAATTACATCTGCATCACCTTTTTGTTTTCAATGGGTTTCTTCACTATGTAAGTTTCTTTTTATAAAAAAAAAATTCCTTTTCATAAATTGGAAGCCTAGCTAGGTGTGTTTTTGCTGAGAGGTCATTACTCCCTTTATTCCACTTAGCATAAGACATTTCTTCAAAATTTTATGTCCTTGAGCACTAGATTTAGTTGATTACACTTCCTGGTACTTTTTTTATTCTCAAACTTTACATTTTGTATTTTTTTTCCTTCCTCAGCTTGTTCTTTTTCTTTATAGATCTGCATAAGAGCAACCACCAATAGCTACAAGACAAGGTCAATACTAGGCTTCCTTGAAGTCTTCTCTGCCAATTCCATTAATCCTAAACTCTTCAATTTGGCCTTGCACAGATTATTTGGACAGGGACAGCAAGCAGCCATATGCTTCACCAAAATATTTTACACACAGTATCTAGGTCACTTATTAATATTCGTATTTGAAATCTCTTGAATCAGACCCTCATAGTGTACATTGCTCTCAGCACAGTTGTCTTCCCTATTCCTACAAGTATGTCTCATTAATACACAATTCTAGCTTATATTCTACCACAAAAAGCATGGGTAGCCCTATCACAAGAATATTCCAGTTCTTGGCACTACCTTCTAGCTTAGTCAGCATTCTATTGCTCTAAAGAGACACAATGGCCACAGAAACTCTTATAAAGGAAGCTATTTAATTAGAATTTGCTTACAGTTTCAGAGATTTAGTCCATTATTCTCATTGTAGGGAGCATTGTGGCATGATGTCAGATATGGGGGCTATATTCAGATTGTGAGACAGCAAGAAGAGAGTGTGAACTCAGAGTGGTTTCCTGACATGTCAACACCCACCTTTAGTACACATCTCTGCCAGCAAGGTCATACTTACTTCAAAAAGGTCACATCTTCGAATCTTTTCAAGTAGTACCACTCTGTATGAGCTACAAAGGTCATTTTCATAAAAACTATCAAATTATTCATATGTTTTATTCAACATTCATGGTGCATATTATACAATTGCTTTCAATGTTTTTTGTTTGCTTGATTGGTTTGTTGGTTGGTTAGTTGGAGTTTTTTTCCTGTTTTTACCAAATGATTTTTGGAACATTTATGAATTTTTCTTGGGTCTAGGATATGGACAAGTATAAAATTTAAGATTATAGCATTGCATTAGCTTAAGTTAATTAAATGGAAATTCAGAGCATGGAAGGTTGATTGCTACATTGTGCTCTTAAAGGCAGGTTAAGTAAACATTCTGAGACAAAACAGTATGACATCCTTAAGTTTAAGTGGTCTCAAGGTGTATTATTAACTTTTGTTTGAGAACCAGTAAGGTTTTTTTGTCTCTTAGAAAAGATACATTTTATCATAATGAATTTCCTTTAATAAACATTAACAAACCATAAGTAGAAGCTAAATTAGAGTGACAGCAAAAACTGTAAAGAATAAAACTAAAACACAAAAACATGAGAAAAGTAATAGGATTGAAGATATACATTTAGTGAGGTAATATGGGTTTTACTAATAGATAGTCTCTCATTAAAGGCTTCCCTTACAGTATGTGTTACTTTATTTGCTTAACGATAGTTGGGAATAGAGAATGTATCCCAAGGATAGAAAAAATGCCTAAGATATAACTGCATTTTGGCTTAATAAATCTTCATGATAATTAAATAGATGAGAAAAAGGAGAGTGCAAAAAAGAGAAAATTCATCTAGGGAAAAGCACAGCAAGAGGATAAAACAGCTTCTGAGAAAGACAAGGAAAGAGTCAAGAAGAAGTAGGTCAGTTCACCCAAGAATGTTTACTTTCTTGCAATAGTTTTCACAAGATGTAGAAAGGGGATAATATCACGTCCCATGGTTCAGAATCATTTCCATCAGTGTATTTTTGTTTATACATTTATGTTTTTTATTTGTTTGATTGGTTTGTTGGTTGGTTGGTTGGAGTTTTTCATGTTTATATATATGTACACACATGCAGAATGTTATAAAACATTTGTATACATAATTATAATATGAATATTAATAAAGAAAAACCAATATGAATCTTGTACAACCTATGATTTGCTGGATACTCTATTAAATCCTTTGGTTGCGAAATGATACAAAAATACATTATATACATTTCTTTTTATTTTTATTCCTCTTAAATTTTTATTGGTGAAAATATGATTTTTTTAGTATGATGTCACCATTTGAGAGATAATAATGAGATATTATTTATCGAGAAGACTAAGAAAAATGCCAAGTTTATCACTAACACACTAAATGGAAATCTGAATTTCCAGCTTTCCCTCACATTCACCTTCAAACCTAAAGTTATTCTGCTTTACTAGGAGTACTTTTAAGACAAAAGGTAAACCATTCTATTTGAGGAAAATGAGTTTATTCAATATATTATCATTATTCATTATTTTTTTAGTATAACAGGAGCTAGTGATTTCAAGAAGTAAGAAGTTATATAATGAAATTTACACTCATAGAAGTTAAATTTGTTACCTGTGCTAGCAGAAATAAAATTGGAGTATTTCCAAAATGAGCTAAACAGTGACGATGGAAAGAGAAGATTAATACGATGCATTTGAAAAAACATGTTAAGATAGCATGTGGACTAGCAATGTATGCTGATTGAAGAGCGTCTCTCTGCCAATCTCAGAGTTTCTAAACTTAAACCCAATGGAAGGTGATATAATGTACTGAAAACTTAAATTCTCATTATAAGTTTAGAACAGGCTGAAAAGGTATATAAACAACAAAGAGACAAGGTTAAGAGAAACGAAGATGATCCTATATATGGCTGAGTATAAATAATTGTATATATATATATATATATATATATTTGTATGTATCTGTGTACATATGTTTAGGTAGTTTCTCCTATTATTTTCATTTAAATTTTACATTCAAAATACTATCTTCCAGTATATCAGATATGTACAGATTTTCTCTGAGCCACTTTCTATTCAGTCTCTAAAGAACTACAAATTTTTATGCTCTACTAAAAGTTGAATCCTCTTTTATTTCAGTAAATAAAAATAATAAATAACAAATAAAGCAGTTAGCTTTTAAAGTCACATATAATGATTTCTATCCAGATGTTGTATTTCAAAGGAACAGAGTGCTTTACAAATCTCAGCAATAGCAGAATAGATATGGATAGTATATGTCTGCCAGACTCTTTCCATTTTCAAAGAAACAAATAAAAACATTTAAAACATGAATTATGTCTCTAAAAATCAATGCATAGAGAGGACTTTAAATTAAGATCTTTGACATTATGTATAAAATTACACGAAGGATGCTTATTTTAATATAATTATTCTTGCTTGAATTGTTTGTTATTCACAATCAATGTTGATGGCATTGACTATAGTCAGAAAAGGTTGTGAGACAGATCCCAGCTATCCTGGTATGACAACCCCTGGATATCCTAATGAAACTGAAGCATGAGAACAGGACCATAAATCTTAAAGAAGAAGATGTCTATAAGTGTATAAGAAGTTGCAGAACACCAAAGAGATTGGACCAAAAACAAAAATCCTCCTGCCATATAATAATTAAAATACTAAATATACTTAAGGACGAAATAATTTTAAAATGGAAAATGGCCAAGTAATATATAAAGGCAGACCTATCTAAATTACAACCAATTTCTCAGCTGAGATTCTAAAAGGTAGCAGGTCCTGAGTGGAGGCCTTCCAGACCCTAAAAAACAGTAGATGTCAGCCTAGGCTACTGTACCCAGAAAAACTCTCAGTCATCATAGATGAAGATACCAAGATATTCCAAGACAAAAACAAATTTAAACAATACATTTCCAGTAACACAGCCTGACACAGGATACTAAACCTATTTTATAAGTTTTTTATTTACATTCCAAATCATTTCCCCTTTCCCATTTCCTCCCTCCCTGAAAATCCCATAAGCCCCCTTCCCTCCCTCTTTTCCCCATTCAACCCCCTCTCGCTTCTCTGTCCTGGCATTCCCCTACATCCAGTCTTTCCAGGACCAAGGGTCTCTCCTTCCATCTTTTTGGAAAGCTATTGATATGTGAATTGTGTCTAGGGTATTCTGAGATTCTGGGTTAATATCCCCTTTTCAGTGCTTGCATACCATGTATGTTCATTTGTGATTGGGTTACCTCACTAAGGATGATATTTTCAAGTTCTGACCATTTACTTAGGAATTTCGTGAATTCATTGTTTTTAATTGCAGAGTAGTATCCCATTGTGTAAATATAGCACATCTTCTGAATCCATTCCTCCGTTGAGGAACATCTGGGTTCTTTCCAGCTTCTGGCTATTATAAATAAGGCTACTATGAACATAGTGGAGCAGGTGTCCTTATTGCATGCAGGTGAAGCCTCTGGGTATATGCCCAAGAATGGTATAGCTGGATCCTCCGGGATTGTCATGCCCAGTTTTCTGAGAAACCACCAGACTGCTTTCCAGAGTGGTTGTACCAGCTTGCAATCCCACCAGCAGTGGAGGAGTGTTTCCCTTTCTCCAAATCCTAGCCAACAACTGCTGTTTCCTGTGTTTTTGATCTTAACCATTCTGACTACTGTGAGATGGAATCTCAGGTTGTTTTGATTTGCATTTCCCTAATGACTAAGGATGATGAACATCTCTTTAGGTGCTTCTCAGCCATTAGATATTCTTCAGGTGAGAACTCTTTGTTTAGCTCTGTACCCCATTTTTAATAGGGTTACTTGGCTCTCTGGATCTTGCCAAAAGCAGTATACAGATTCAATGCAATCCCCATCAAAATCCCAACTCAATTCTTCATAGAGTTAGAAAGAGCAATTCAAAAATTCATCTGGAATAACAGAAATCCCAGGATAGCTAAAACTATTCTCAAGAGTAAAAGAACTTCTGGGGGAATCAATATCCCAGACCTCAAGCTGTACTACAGAGCAATAGTGTTAAAAACTGCATGGTATTGGTGCAGTGACAGGCATGTAGATCAAAGGAACAGAATTGAAGACCCAGAAATGAATCCACACTCCTATGGTCACTTGATCTTTGACAAAGGAGCTAAAACCATCCAGTGGAAAAAAGATAGCCTTTTCAACAAATGGTCCTGGAGATCAATACGCAGAAGAATGCAAATTGACTCATTCTTATCTCCTTGCACTAAGCTCAATTCCAACCAGACACACTGAAACTAATAGAAAGGAAACTAGGGAAGAACCTTGAACATATGGGCACAGGGGAGAATTTCCTCAACAGAACTCCAATAGCTTATGCTCTAAGATCAAGAATTGACAAATGGGACCTCATAAAATTACAAAGTTTCTGTAAGGCAAAAGACACTGTCAAAAGGACAAAGCGGCAACCAACTAACTGGGAAATGATCTTTACCAACCTTACATCCGACAGAGGGCTAATATCCAATATATACAAAGAACTTAAGAAAACTTAATACACAGGAAATAATTTCACGCCATTAAAACTAATGGAACAGAAACACACACACACACATATACAGGCACACACACACACACACACCACTACCACCAGCACCACCACCAGCACAATAACTGTATTTAGTAATCATTGTTCATTAATATCTGTAAACATCGATGGACTCAATCCTCAAGAAAAAGACACAGACTAACAGAATGGATGTCTAAAAGCAATCTATTATTCTGCCATATAAAAGAAACACACCTCAGCAACGAAGATACTCTTTGTCTCAGCATAAAGATCTGAAACAAAAGTTTCTGGCAAAAGTCTCCAGAAAAGAAACAAGCTGGACTAGCCTGTTAGACAGGGAAGAATACTTCAATCTTATCAAATGCAAAATCCAACAAGAGGACATCCCAATTCTGAACATCTGTACTCTGAATGCAAGAGCCCTCCTATTAATAACACAAAACATTATTTAATAAAGCTTAAATCACACATCAAACCCCACATATTAATAGTGGGATATCTTAACACACTACTCTCACCAATGGACAGGTTATCAAGACAGAAGTGAAACAGAGAAATGACACAACTAAATGCTATGATTCAAATGGAACTAACAGATATTTATAGAACATTCAACCAAACAGAATTTTGCACCTCATGGAAATGTCTCCAAAATTGACATTGTATTCAGTCAAAAACCAAGCCTCCACAGATATTGGAAAATTAAAATAATTCCATGCATCTTCTATATCACCATTGATTAAAGCTAGACTTCAACAACAACATAAATAACAGAAAGCCTAATTATTCATGGAAACTGAACAACTCTCTGTCAGAACTCCCCAAGTCAAGGAAGAAATAAAGAAAGAAATTAAAAACATTCCAGAATTCAATGAAAATGAGGGTACAACATTCCCAAACTTATGGTACATAATGAAATCAGTGCTAAGAGGAATTTCATAGAATTAAATGCCCTCCTAAACAAATTAGAGCATTCTCATACTAATGAATTGAAAGTTCAACTGAAGCTTCTGGGGGGGGGAGGGAGAGAAGCAAATACACCCAGGAGAAATAGATAGCAGAATATGAACTGGGGACTGAAATCAATCAATTAGAAACAATGAGAACAATTAAAAGAATCAATGAGGGCTGGTTCTTTGAAAAAATCAGCAAGCTTAGACAAACCCTTCGCCATACTAAATAAAATGCAGACAGACATTACCCAAGTTAACTAAATCAGAAATGAAAAGGGAGATACAGTAATGCACACTGTGGAAATTCAAAGAATCATTAGATTTTTCTCTTCTTCCTCACATTCTTCTCTTCCCCTGTAAACCTAAAACCCACCTATGTCTCTTCTGCCCAGCTATTGACCGTCTCCAACATTATTGACAAAACAGAAATAACTTGGGTACAAAGTCACTCAAATAACTTGGGTGCAAAGATTCACTTTGATCTACTTGTGGAATCAGTATTAACATTAAAATACAAGCAGCATCTAGCCATTCCACTACAAGAAACATTGTCAAACTCATTCTATGAGGTTACAGTTACCCTGATACCTAAACCACACAAAGACCCAAAAAAGAAAGAGAATTTCATACCAATTTCTCTTATGAATATTGAAGCAAAACTTCTCAATAAAATACTCATGAGCTGAATCCAAGAACACATCAAAGACATCATGCACAATGACCAAGTAGACTTTATACCTGGGATGCAGGATAGGTTAATAAACAAAAATTCATTAATGTAATACACCATATAAACAAACAGAAAGAAACAAAAAACAAAAACACATGATCATTTCAGTAGATACAGAAAAATGCTTTAGCTACATCAATACCCCTTCATGTTAAAAGTCTTGATACAAGGTACATATGTAAAGACAATAAAAGTCACATACAACAAGCCAATAGCCAACGTCAAATCAAATGGAGAGAAACTTAAAGAATTTCCATGAAAATTGCGGACAAGGCAAGGCTATCCACTTCCCCCCAATTTCTTTTATAGTGAACTGCTAGAGCAGTAATACAACTAAAGGATATCACCAGTTTACAAATTGGAAAGGAAGTCAAAGTATCACAATTCACAGATGACAGGATGGTATGTATACATAAGGGACCCACAAAAAAATCTACCAGAGAATTTCTACAACTGATAAACACATTCAGCAAAATGGCTAGATACAAAAGTAATTTAAAGAAATCAGTAACCCTCCTCTATACAAGCAATAAATGGGCTGACAAAAATATTGGGCAGAAAATACCTTTAGAAAAGTCACAAAAAATATATCATATCTTGGCATAACTCTAGTCTAGCAAGTGAAAGGCCTGTATGACAAAAACTACAAGTCTCTAAAGAAAGAAATTGCAGATATCAGAAGATAGAAAGATCTCCATTGCCCATGGATCTGTAGGATCAACATAGTGAAAATGGCCATCTTTTTTTTTTTTTTTTTTTTTTTTTTGGTTTTTTGAGACAGGGTTTCTCTGTATAGCCCTGGCTGTCCTGGAACTCACTTTTTTTTCATTTATTTTATTTTATTTTTTTTAATTTACATTCCAAATCATTTCCCCTTTCCTGTTTCCTCCCTCCCCAAAAGTCCCATAAGCCCCCTTCCCTCCCTCTTTTCTCCATTCAACCCCCTCTCGTTTCTCTGTCCTGGCGTTCCCCTACATCCAGTCTTTCCAGGACCAGGGGTCTCTCCTTCCATCTCTTAGAAATCTATTGATATGCGGAAATGTGTCTAGGGTATTCCGAGATTCTGGGTCAATATCCCCTTATCAGTGACTGCATACCATGTGTGTTCTTTTGTGATTGGGTTACCTCAGAAAACTGGGCATGACACTCCCGGAGGATCCAGCTATACCACTCCTGGGCATATACCCAGAGGCTTTACCTGCATGCAATAAGGACACATGCTCCACTATGTTCATAGCAGCCTTATTTATAATAGCCAGAAGCTGGAAAGAACCCAGATGTCCCTCAACGGAGGAATGGATTCAGAAGATGTGGTATATCTACACAATGGAATACTACTCTGCAATTAAAAACAATGAATTCACGAAATTCCTAGGCAAATGGTCAGATCTTGAAAATATCCTTAGTGAGGTAACCCTGGAACTCACTTTGTAGATCAGGCTAGCCTCGAACTCAGAAATCCGCCTGCCTCTGCCTCCCAAGTGCTGGGATTAAAGGTGTGCACCACCACAGCCCAGCCTGAAAATGGCCATCTTACCAAAAGCAATGTTCAGATTCAATGCAGTCCTCTACAAAATTCATCACAAATCTTCACAGAACTTGTGAAAACAACTCTCAAATTCCTAGAGAAAAAAGAAAAAATCCAGGAGAGTTAAAACGGACCTAAACAATGAAAGAACTTCTAAAATTACCACTATTCCTACATTTAAGCTGTAGAAAAAAGCAATGGTATTTTTATAGAAACAGAAAGTTTGTTCAATGGAATTGAATTGAGGACCCAGAAATAAACATGTACGGACACTTGATTTAGGACAAAGAAACTAAAGCCATACAATGGAAAAGGGAGAACACCTTCAACAAAAGATGCTGGTCTAAGTGGATGTCTGCATGTAGAAGAATGGGAAAGATCCGTATTTATTGCCCTGCACAAAATTCAAGTCTAAATAAATCAAAGGCCTCATTGTTAAACAAAACACACTAAAAATAATAGAACAGAAAGTGGGGATAGCCTTGAATTCATTGATACAGGAGACAATTTCCTGCACAGAATGCCAACAGCTCAGGCACTAAGGTCAATTAATTAATTAGTGGGACTTCATGGAATGAAAAAGTTTCGTTAAGTCACATGACACTGTCATTAGGACAAAAAGACAGCCTACAGATTGGGAAAAGTTCTTCACTAACCCTACCTTTCTGTCTCTTTCTTTGTCTCTGTCTCTCTCTGTCTCTGTCTCTCTGACTCTCTCTCTCTCTCACTCACTCACACACACAGACATATATATGTATATATATATATATATATATATATATATATACACACACACACTATATATAGTGTGTATATATAAAACTCAAGAAGTTAGACACAAACAATCCACATTACCCAATTAAAAAAATGAGGTAGAGAGCTAAGCAAAGAATTCTCAACAGAAAAACCTCAAATGGGTAAGATGCACCTAAAGAAATGTTCAAAGTCCTTAGTCACCAGGGAAATGCAAATCAAACTGATCCTGAGATTCTACCTTAAACCCATCATAATGGCTAAAAGCAAAAACTCAAAGAATAGCATATGTTGTTGAGGTTGTAGAGCAAGAAGAACACTCCTCCTCAACTAGTGAGAGGACAGATTTGTACAAGCACTCTGGATGGAAATCAATTTGGCAGTTGTTGACAAATCCTTGAATAGTTTGACCTCAGATATACCAAGTTATATCACTTCTGAGTAATATACCCAAAAGATACTCAAACATCTCACAAGGATACTTGCTCAACTATGTTTCATAGTAGCCTTATTTATAATAGCCAGAAACTGGAAACAATCTAGATGGCCCTCAACTGACAAATGGATAAAAAAAAGAATGTGGTTCTTTTATACAACAGAATACTGCTGTTCATGGTGCACCCTGAATTTTAAATGAGGTGGATGCCCTTGCTAGCATGATTAAAAATGGCAGGAATAGAGCCCTGCTAACCCTAGGGAAAGAACCTGACATTCTTATCACCCATTTCTTCCTCTCTGACATTCAGTGGCTAATCAAAAATCACTCCTGCCTTGCTATCAGCTTAATAAGATTCCCAAGACAAATTGGCAACCATTATCCTGATGAAGTATGAGCCTTTGCCTTCCCTCTGTTGCAATGGTTACCCCCCAAACTATTCTCAAAAGGGCCCATAGTGGAAGCCCCCTCAATATTTACTGATAGGGGAAAGAAGGGATCTGCAGCAGTAATATACTACTTCTCTGAGGATGAACCTCCTATCCTCCTATTCAAAGAGTTATCCCATCACCTGCCCCAATATAAACAATTATATGCCATTTATCTTGCTCTAAAAGAAGTCAAGGGCCCCCTTAACCTCTTTTCAGAGAATGTATATGCTGTCAATTTGCTTCCATAGTTGTTAAGATCCTTCGTTAAACTAGACACCAACCCACTTTCCTCTCTACTTATACAGGTCTCCACCCTCCTACAGAACAGAGCCTCCCCCATCTACATCCAGCATGGCCAATCTCACAGTCCCCTGCTAGGTCCTATATTTGAGGGAAATGTACTCTCTGACCACACTGTGACATTCATGGCCTCCACTGAACAAGCAGACCAATTTCTTTCATGCACACACACAAATATAAAGGGGCTTTATGCCCGCTTCCCCACTGTATAATAACAAATTGCTCCTCTTGTACATCCCTCGTTACCACCCCAACTTTACAAACAATGGACACCAATCTCTGAGGCCTTAAGTCCAATGCCTTATAGCAAATTGATGTCAACCATATTACCCAATTTGGGAGACAGAAGTATATTTTCGTCAACCTAGATACATACTCACATTTTATATGAGCTATAGCCCAAACAGGTTAAAAACTCAAAAACTCATAATTCACCATATGCTCTCCACCTTTGCCAAAATGGGCATTCATCAAGAGATTAAAAATTGATAATGGCCCTGCCTCCACTAGCTCTCATTTTAAAACCTCTGCACACACTGGGAAATTGCCCATCATATGGGAATTACCCACAACCCTCAGTGTCAAGGAATAATAGAAAGAATGCTTCAAACTCCTAAAACAAAAGACAACCCCCTATCCCCTTAATGTACAATTAATGATGGCTCTGAGTACCCTAAACATATTTTACATCTACAAAAACTCCAAATATCCTCCTATCTCCCTCCATTGGCACACACCAAAATTACGCCCCCATCCTAGCCTGATGGCGAGATCCTTTGGATGGAATTTGGAAGGGACCAGACCCCATCCTTACAAATGGGAGGGATTTTAGTTTGTGTTTTTCCACAGGACCAGCCTACACCTATATGGGTTCCTGTCAGAAATGTCTGACACCACCCTACCAACCAAGAAGATGGCATACCCCTCGCTGGCAAATCAAGAACAGAAGAAGAAGGAGAGGAGGAGGCAGAGGAAGCACCACATCCAGAAGGAAAACAAGTTCTCCTGGAAGAACATTCATGACCTGATGACTGTGGCCCAGGCCAAGTTCCCTCCACAAAATCTTGGAGGGCTATTATCTTGGCTGTTTTTGTCATTCTCCATGCTAACTCTGCTACTTCAAGGCCTCTCCCTAGCCTTCACAACCTACCACTGGAGATTCTATGCTAAGGAAACCTACAACGGACACAACAAAGTTATAGGGACCCAGGACTGCCCACTCAAAGGATGTCAAACCAAGATTGAGATCCCTCTACACCCAGATTCCATCTCCACTACCCCCAGCCCTTTTCTCTGTTTTCCTTACTGAAACACCGATGAGTGTCTCCAGGAAGTCTCTACATAGGAAGGTTGCAGATACTGGAGCTGCAGAATGGAATCCACAAGTCGTGGCAGTACTATGTTCCCCAACCTTAATACTCATTTTCAGCTTTCCATCAGCAATCCATAGCATGAATATTGGCAGACCAGAGACATGGATAAATACCACAATAATTATGTCAAATACCCAAGAGCTGACCTGCATATCTCCTGTGAGGTTGTTCCTGCCTCCAAATCAGTTTTTACCCATGCTAATATTATCCAACAGGAAAATGAGTCTCAGAAGGAGCTATGAGCTACCCTCTCTTAGCTACAATATATCCAATATGCAGCTGACTTCCTTCTCTTAACCAACCATGCCAACTCCTCCCAATGCTTTTTCTATGCTTCTCTCTCCTAACCATTATTAGCAGCTGTTCCCCTTAACATTTCCCTTCATGACCTCCATGGATGCCTACTTATAAGGAAAGTACAGGATATTCCTCTCTTAGACCTACCCCACCTTCTTTGCCTTGTAGGGCCCTCCTCAAAACAACATCTTACATGTGTCCATGACAACACTGTCACCAAATCAGAATGTGTTAATCCTCCTGCCTTCCTCTTGTGCAAAGGCACTACAGGTGCCTGTATTAACCCCCCTTTTTAAGGATTCCGCACCCCTGTGATAATTGTCCCACAGGTTTATCTCTACGAACATGAAGAACTTGCCTTGCAGATGGGAGGAAGCCAAAAGAAGAGAAAGATGTTCATCCCTCTGCTCATTGGGCTAGGCCTTGCTCTCTCACTGGGTGTGACAGGAACCGCTGGAGTAGCCCTTGTCCAAACAAAACATCTGGACAGCGACTTCTAAGACAAGTTTGACCAGGCAATGGCTTCTACTACAGACTACCTTGAGTCTCTTCAATGCCAGATAACTTCCTTAGCAGGAATTGCTCTCCAAAACCGGAGAACCCTGGACTTACTGACTGCTGAAGAGGGAGGGCCTTGCGTTTTGCTGAGGGAGGACTGTTGCTTCCTCATTCATTGCTACCCAATGAATCTGGGCTGGAAGAACAAGATATGCAAATGTTCAAAGAGTTCCAGGGAAACCTCTGGGCATGCTATATTCCCAACACCCTTTCCCCTTGGTACTCTAACCTCTTGGTAGCCTGGATTCTTCCTCTCTGTGGCCCCATACTAGCCCCTGGAGCCTTGACTGTCTCATTCAGTTTCTAAAGCAGCAGATGAGTAGCATTGCAAAAATCACTGCCAATCAGGTCATGGTTCAGTATCAAACTATTCCCAACATAGGAAACAGTTATTCTGATGACACCTCCCCCTTATAAAAGAAAAAGGGGGGTTGCGTGGCAGTTAACTGTGCACAGACAGCCTGGTCCCAGGTCGAGCTCTGGCTTTGAACACCCGGAGACCCAGCATGTGCTTGTGTCCTGCAGATGGTTAGCAGGTGTTCAGCCATGCCCCTTGGGCCCCTGGCTCCTGTTGCAGCAACAGCCTCCCACAGCCCCCAGCAGAGAGGTGTGTGGCCACCAATCACATAGGAGCAGCACCAAGCCCACTCACATGCAGATAAGGTTTCTCCAAGCTCTCAGATCAAGCCAATGAGAAGTACCTACTATCAGACACTGAACCACCCCAAAACTGTATATAAGAATCCTACCCAGATAAAAGGTGTGTGAGAACTACTCCATAGTATGAGAGCTTCTGCCATAAGAGCTGTAACACTTGGGAAGAAGTCTGCTCTCCTGAAGCTCTGCCTAAAGCTCTGCCACACTCCTCCCTGGCTAGTGGGCCTCTCTTCAGGCCAGCCTGGCCCAAGGGTGACTTGGTGTAGTCGAGACAGCAGTTGAGATAGAGGCTGAGCCAACGGCAACAGCAGAAGCCTCCCTGCTTGTGCACGCTCCCCTTCGCTGGAACTCTCGCACCCAGCAAGACCAGAGATCTCGGTAGAAAGTCTCCAGTACACAGCCCCACAAAACATCATGAATTTTGCAGGCAATTGCATAAGACTAGAAAATATCATCTTGAGTGAGCCTAGACCCAAAATGACAGTCATGGTATGTACTAATTTATAAGTGGATATTAACCATAAAGTACATGTTAAAGATACTATAATTAACAGACCCAAATAAGGCAAATAGTAAGAAGAGCCCAAGTGAAGACAGCTGAATCTTCTGCAGAAGGGGAAACAAAATGGATATTAGAAGATGATGGAAAGAAGGAACTGTGCAGGAAAGGGGATGAGGAGCAGAGGAGAGAAGGAAGGAGACCATATGGAGAGCAGGGAAGTAAGAAGTGAAATCTCTGGTTGAGGATGGGAAAATCTCTAGGATGGGAAGGTGGAAGGTCCCTGAGATGGTAATGGGAGTAACTCTGGCTGAGAATCCTAGCAGTGGAGATATGGCTCCTGAAGTGTCCACTCTTTGTAGTCAGGCAGGACTACCTGTAGCAAATAATAACAGCAACCCATTCACTAAAACTTTGACATAAAATGCATCCTTCCTGCAAGATGTGCAGAGACAAAGGAATGGCCAACCAATAGCTGCCCCAAATTGAGACTCATCCCACAGACAAGAGCCAATCTTTGACACTATTAATAATATTCTGTTGTACTTGTGGACAGGAACCTAGAATAACTGTCTGCTGTGAGGCTCCACCAAATAGTCAGTGGAAAGAGATGCAGAGACTCAAACCCAAGATAAGATGGAGCTTGAGGAGTCTCATGGAAGAGTTGGGAAAAGAGTAGAAGGACTGAAAGTGGACAGAGACTCCACTGGAAGACCATCAGAGTCAACTGACCTGGGCCTCTGGGCACTATCAGAGACTAAATCACCAACCAAAGTATGAGCACAGGCTAGACCTAAGACCTATGCACATATGTAGCAGATGAGAATCTTGGTCTTCACATAGATGCTTCAACAAGAAGGGGTTGTCACTGAACCGCCTGCCTCCAGTTCCCCTATAACACTTTGTCTGGTCTCAGTGAGAGAGATTGTGCCTAGTTCTAAAGTGACTTGATATGCAGGTATGTGTGTGTGTGTGTGTGTGTGTGTATGTGTGTGTGTGATTTAAATCATTCCCTCCCAAATATCATATGAATCCTATCTACATAGTCTGCATTCCTCAATAATCAGTCTTCTGGACTTTAGATATTCTTCACTATCTATAGATTTTTTTTCTGACATATAATTTTCTTAACTTCACATTCTAAACCTCTGAAAACAATTTGGAATCTTCTTAAATAAATCTCTCTCAGACTTTTATCAATAGAGATTTTGCAAACACTGAAAAAAGATAGCAAAATAATTTTAAAATTTTTAATTATCAAAAATATCTTCACAAAGAAAAGTTTATGAAATAGTGAAACATAGTCACAAATGGAATACATTTTTATTTTTTCAGCATGTAAAATTATTAAAGAATGAAGGCTAAGGTATTCTAATATAATAATTACAAGATATGTGTTGCAAATATGCAGTCTGCTTGGATTCCAAATTCTGATGAAATAAAGCAGAAGAGCTACAGTTAAAGTCATTCAGGTTAGGCATAGAAACCTGTATAAGAAAACAGGCTTCACATGTAGTTCACTCTTTTCTTTTTTAAGATTTGTCTTTGAAATTTAAAAAAAAAACATAAAAGAAGCAAAATGCTATAAATATATTTGCTTCATTTGCAGAAAGATTAATACAAAACAGTAAAAAGAAACAGCAAAATAGCAAATATTATAGAAAAACATGTTTTAGAGCAAATCAGGAAAGAAGAATGGTAAGTACAGATAGTCAAATGACCACAAATGAGCAGTTGCGATGGCTCAGCAACCTAAATTAGTGACCTAAATTCAATATGTAGGACCCTCACAGTAGAAGAAAAGGAATGACTCTGACAAGTCTTCCTCTACTCATGCACTATGGCATGATATACCAACACATACACACAAAACTACACACAAGCAATAGGCACACACACATTTACACATAAGCATGCATATACCATATAACTAAATGTAATATTTTTTAAACAATAGTATAAGTATTAACCACAGATTAAAATTTAATTGTTCTTTAACTCAAGGTTAAACAACTTAAACCACAAAAGTCAAGTTGATAAGAAACACATTTGGTAAAATGTTCTTTGCCTATGTTGATGTACATAAATTTATTATCTAAAATATTTGTAAAATATATCTGACAATTCTGATGCACCAAAATACAGAATACAAGTAAGGCTGAAGGTTTGTTAATAAATTTATAACATTACATTTTAAAATACTAAATCTTAGGTATTCTTTCCTTTTGGTTAGTATCCACTTATTAATGAGTACATATCATGCATGTCCTTTTGGGTCTGAGTTACCTCATTCAAGATGATATTTTCTAGTTCTACCCATTTGCCTGCAAAACTCATGATGTCTTCATTCTTAATAGCTGAATAATCAACTCCCTCTAGAATTCTCCCACAAAATTTTCCACTCAAATAATTTCTTTTTCTTTTTGCTTCCCCCATTTTTTTCTGTACTCCAGTGAGTCTAATATACTAATATTTGGATGGATCTGAGACTATTCTAGAACCAATCTGGCCCTACCAGCACCATTTATTGAAGATGGTTTCTTTTTTTAACTGTATTGGGTTCTTTTTCAAAGATCAAGTGTCCATAGGGGTATGGGTTTACTTCTAGGCCTTCCATTCTATTCCACTAATCTACCTGCCTGTCTCTATAGCAATACCATGCCTTTTTTAAATCACCTTTGCTTTGTAGTACAGCTTGAGGTCAAGTATAGTGATTCATTCAGAAGTTCTTGTATTGTTGAGAATTGTTTTGGCTATCCTGGGATTGTGTTTTTTCATATGTAATTGTTCTTTTCATGTCTGTGAAGAATTGTTGGAAATTTGATGGGGATTACATTGAATCTGCTATTGCTTTTGGTAATATGGCAATTTTCACTATGGTAACTCTACAAATACATGAGCATGGGAGAAATTTCCATCTTTGAGGTCTTCTTGGATTTCTTTTTTCAGGAATTTAATGTTCTTGAGGTACAGGTGTACTTGCTCAGTAAGAGTTACTCCAAGATATTTTATACCTTAGCTATTGTCAAGGGTATTGTGCCACAAATTTCTTTCTCAGACTTTTTGTCATTTGTATAAAGAAGGTTACTGATCTGTTTGAGTTGATTTTTTTTGTCCTACCACTTTGCTGAAGTTGTTTTTCAGTTGTAGGAGTTCTCTGGTAGAATGTTGGGAGTCACTTATGTATACTATCATATCATCTGTAATTAGTGATATTTTGACTTTTCCCTTTCCAGTTTGTACCCACTTGATATCCTTTTGTTATCTAATTGTGCTTGCTAAAAATTTGAGTATTATATTGAATGGATAGAGAGAGAGTAGGCACCCTTGTCTTGTACTGGATTTTAGTGGGGTTGCTTTAAGTTTCTCTTCATTTCATTTCATGTTGACTGTTGGTTTGCTATGTGGTGCTTCCATTATGTTTAGGTATGGGTCATAAATTCCTGATCTTTCCAGGACTTTTAACATGAAGGGGTGCTATATTTTGTAAGAGATGTTTTTCAGTATCTAATTAGATGACCATGTGGGAGGGGGGGGTCCTTGAATTTGTATATAGTGTACTATGTTGATGGATTTTCATATATTGAACCATCCCTGTATCCCTGAAATGAAGCATACTTGATTGTGGTGAATAATGGTTTTGACGTGTTCTTGGATTCAGTTTGTAAAAATTTTATTGAGTATTTTTACATCAATAATAATAATAATAATAATATATAATAATAATAATATAATAATAATAATAGGTCTGAATTTCTCTTTCTTTGTTGTGTCTTTGTGTGGTTTAGGTACAAGAGTAACTGTAGCTTTATAGAACAAATTAGGTAGTGCTTTTTCTGTTTTTATTTTGTAAAATAGTTTGAGGAGTATTGGTATTAGCTCTTCTTTGAAGGTCTTGTAGAATTCTGCACTAAAATCATCTGGCCTTGGGAAAGTACAGAATACCTAGGATACAACCTACAGACTGTAAGAAGTGTAACAAGCATAAATGCCCAAGTGAGAAGGCTTCAACTCCACTTAGAATGGGAAAGGAAACAATCACTGGAGGTGGGGGGGGCTGGATGAGAGAGGGGTGTGCAAGGAGTAAAGGAGAACAGGATCAGATATGGAGGGAGGGTACAGGACCCCAGAGGGCCAAAAGAATGACTGAAAATAAGTGGCTTCAGGGAATGGGAGGTGGGGTGATCCTCTAGAGAGTACCAGAGACCTGGGAGGTGAGACACTCTCAGGACTCATTGGGGGTGACCTTAGCCAAAATGCCCAAAATTGGGGAAAGGAAACTTGAAGAGTCAACCTCCAGTAGATAGACAGGGTCTCACATGGAAGAACAGGGTTACTACCCCACAGACAAAATTCCTGTCCCAGAATTGTTGTCTAAAAGAACTGCAGAACAAAAATGGAGAAGAGACTGAAGGAAAGGCAGTCAAATAACCAGCTCAAACGGCATAGGAAGGGCTAACACTATTACTGATGCTATGATGTGCTTGCAGATGGGAGCCTGGTATGGCTCTATGAGAAGCCCTATCAACAGTGGACTGAGACAGAAGCAGATACTTACACCAAACCATTGAACTAAAGAAAGGGACCCTTATGTTTGAATTAGGGGGTAGATTGAAAAAGCTGAAAGGGAGAGCAACCCCATAGGAGAACCAGAAGTCTCAACAAACCCATACCTGAGGGAGCTCCCAGAGATTGAGTGACCAACCAGGGGCATACAAGGACTGGTCCAAGGTCCCTGACACATAAGTAGCAGAGGTCTAATTGGTCTGGTCTCAGTGGGAGAAGATGTACTTAATCCTCAAGAAACTTGAGGACTCATAGAAGGGGGATGCCTGGTGGAGGTAGAAGCACCCTCTTGGAGGCAAAGAGGAGGAGGGATGGGATGAGTAACTGTGGAAGAGGGAACCGAGGGGAGGGAACAATGACTAGAATGTAAATAAATAAAATAATTTTAAAAGAACAATGAAAAGTACTATATTAAATCTCTAGTACTTATGTATCAGAATGAGTTAAGATTATTTAACTTATTTAATTCAGTAAAAAGTTAATAAAAGGATTAAAAGCAAACATAACCATGCCAGGGACCCAAGGGATTCAGTGTGTGTGTGTGTGTGTGTGTGTGTGTGTGTGTGTGTGTGTGTGTGTGTGTGTGTGTTTACAAGCTTGTGTCACTTGACACATATGCATTCCTGAAAACAATTCTTAGAAAACAATTCAATTCTGCCACTTGTGTGATTGGGTTATTGAACTTAGGTCATCAAGGTTATGTACAAATATTCTTATCATCTAATCTGAATTGATATCAGAATTAAGTCTGGTAAGGTCTACCACATTACAGAAGTTTTGGGGTTTATTTCGGTATTTTGTTTCTTCTTATTTATTTATTTTATTTATTTACATTTCAAATAAATGTAAATAAATCCCCTTTCCCACTTTCCTCTCTGCAAATCTCCTATTCCATTCTCCCTTACAGTGCTTCTGTGAAGGTGTTCCCCCACTTTTCCTCTTTTTTTTTCTTTTTCCTCCTCCTCCTTCTCCTCCTCCTCCTCTTCCTCCTCCACCACCTCCTTCTTCTTAACAAAATAAAACAAAGCCACAGTTTCAAGGTAATATTTATCTTGCCTTCCTAAATGACACTTTTCCTCTTGCTTTTTGGTAAAAGTGAATTGCATGATGATGTTATTAAAAAATAATCTTAAACATCAGAGAAATAATTTAAAGAAATTCAAAGGACATGGATATATTATCATGGAGAAATGGAAAGTCACAAAACAATAGGCAAACCAGGATTAATCCATTTAAATTTAGTAAATTGTATTTTAAAATAAGCAAGTTCTTTGCTGCTCAGTCTTTTAGTATCTGCTTTATCAGTTTTAGACTCCTACCCTGTAGCTTCTCTATGTCATGCTTATCCTGTAGCTGTGATTCTGTGAATGTCTGTTCTTTAATTTTAGGCCAGGTGACTCATTCCTACATTGCTAGAGAGGCCTATACTTGAGTTTATATTGAAATTTCAGGGTAGACTGCATGAATGTTTAGCCAGTACAGCAAATTAAAACCCTAAAAAAAAATCTCAATTTAAGGCAAGATGTGTAACTTTGAAGTCCTTGCATGAGTTAAGCATGACAGACACACTTGGCATGCCAGTACTCAGGAGACTGAGAAAGGAGTATTCTGAATTTCAGTCCAGTTTTTACTATATGATGTGTTCCAGGCCAGGCAGGGTTTCAAAGTGGCACCATATTAAAGAAATGCTATGAAAATGAAGCTGGGGTTTCAGTATGGACCCCAAGATGTTGGAAATGTTAGACCGATGAAACGTGTTCCAAGAATAGCTGTATACAGGGAGCAGAACTAGTTCAGGAGAAGTATGCTATAGGCAGCAAGACCAAAGCAGCAGAATAATCTAAGATCCCTAGAATGAATGTCTCCTTTATGATTTTATTTATATTTTGATCATATTTTCCTCTTGCCCAACTCCTTGTATATTCTTCTGACCTCACTACTGATTTAACTCCATGTGCTTTCTCTTAATTAAAAAGAAAGCACACACAAGCACATGCACATGCACATGTACATGCACACACACATGAACACACACACACACACACACACACACAGAGCATGGAGCTAAATAATTTGACATTTTTCATGTTTAGTTTTGATATTTTCTAATACTTTCTCTCTGCCTCCATTTCCCTAGAATAAGAATGTATGTTTTATATCAATTGTATATTCAAAATGTATATTTTTTTTCAGTTTACAAAAGTTATTGTTAAGAGATTTCATTGAGTCTCAAAAGTGACTTTAGACTTTTAAATGACATTCAGATTATGAAAACCTATTCATAGTTTTAAATTAGTACTAGATGCAATTTGCATTACAATAAATAGATGTACCAGGAAATAATTAAAAAATGGACCACCCCACCAATTCTCCTGCTCTGCCAGGCCTCAGCACCAAGGCCCCAGCAGGTCCCACTCAGTGTGGTTCTCTCCTCTGCCATTGAGCTAATCTCCCCCAGCTAATTCCCACGACATCCCAGCTGTGTTTCCTCTCTGCCACAGACCGTGTAAAAGGAGGACTCAAGTTCCAGTAAGCACAGGCCACCAGTTCTTGCTGTCAGTGGACCCACATTATAATAACTAAGTAAATCAAAACTCTTAACGTTTAGTAATTAAGCCAATTGTTTTTATGTATATTAAACTCACTATTACAAGATCTCAATTTATAATGGTAAAAGTCTTAGCCCAACATTTCTAACCTCTCAAATACACCAGAAAAAAGTCTGAAGCCATCTTGAATCTCCGACCTCCAAGTACCTCTCCTCCCACACACTTGCTGCTCCATCCTCCATCACTCCTAGCTCCGCCCCTTTTTCCTTGTCCAATCATAACCCATCACTGAAGGAATATCCTACAACAAATACATGATCCCATGGAGACAAAAACTGTTTAGGTAAGAAATTTCTTCATTATTTTCATATATTTCAACACTTGGTCTCCAGTTAGTAATGTTGTTTGGAGACATTCTACAGCCTTGCTGGAGAAAATTTGTTCCTGGAGCAGGGATTGAAAGTTCATAGCCTGACCCTAATTTACAGTTTGTTTTTTTGCCTGATGTTTTCAGTTAAAGCTATGATCTCTCCACTTCCTGCTCCAGTTGCCTGCTACCATTCCCCACATAATCTCCATATACCTATTTAGAAATTCTCCTTCTACAATCAAATTTCTAAATCTAATTTGTCTTCTATAAATTAAGTTGGTATTGGTATTTTATCATAGCACCAACACACACACACCACCAAAGAAGTTATTGATACAATAGATAAATGTATGGAGCTAGTAATTATCTACAGTGAGATAACCCACTCCTAGAATGATAACTATAGCATATTGTGTCTCACATATGCATTTTTGAATCTTTAGATTTATATATTTAAATTCTATTAACTATATAGGCCAGAGAATTTAATAGTAATTTAATTGTAATTGCATGGCCACGGGGTTTGAGGGAAGGGAAATAGAATGCAAATATTATGTAGGAATAATGAGAAATAGTGGAACAAAAAGAATTAAATGTAGTAAGGGTGAGATGGCAAGAAGAGAAGAGTTAACTAACATTAAGTACTTTGGAAAATCCAATTGAAACTTACTTCTTACTCTAGAAAACTTGTAAATATATGTATATATGTGCAAAAAATAATTTAAATGGGGTTATTTTGTAACATAGGACAGTAACTTTCTCTGACAACAAAGCCTATGAAATAAAAAGCCCAGACCAGGAATAGATTGTCTTCTCTAGATGTTATTTGGTGGGATCCCATACACTCTCCAAATATTACTGGGTTTTACCATTGAACTTTGAGAGTCTCAACAACTTGATGATAGACCTTATTAGTCAAGACAAGACTTATTTGAGTCATAGAGCATTAAAGGCTCAAGCTGCTACTAACAAGGAAGTCTCATCCTTGCTGTTTAGCTTTCAAAGCCCAGGAAGTTTCAATGACTGTTGTCAAGGTAGAAAAGTAACCATCAGTCTTACCCAGCTGTGTACTCTAAAAGCTACCATGACAAGTCAGCAGACAAGATGCTAACTAGTATTGAGGTTCACAACTGTTCACTGTGCAGAGAAAGGGACTGTGGAGTGACAAGGCATAATGGGACATCTACATCACAAGTCCTCTTCATGGGATTCAGGAATCATCATGGAAGAGATGGTAAGATTATGAGATCTACATGGTAAAAAGAAAATTTGAAGAGCAAGAAGTAAATTGTCTGTGTTAAAACAGTATCTGTTGGACATGACATTGCAGCTGAAGCCACAGAGGCTAGATCTGCATGTATAAGACTTGGAGAAGATTAAGTCCAGCCAAATTCCCAGCATGTAATCAGAAGAGTCCATGAAATCGTATCCCTATTTCAGGAGCTATTGGTGGTGGCTTGGGGAGGAAGAGTCTGTTCTAGCTGAGGAGTAGACCTGAGAAGCCACCCATGTTGCAGTAAATGGTCTCACTGTAGTTCACATACAAACATCAGTAAATGAACCCAGTAGATATGAAGTAATAGATATATAAAGGACAAATTTGAGAGAACAAAGGAGGTAAGGTGGATGACAGAGAAACTGAAACTCTGAGAATGGCAGTAAGTTTTATCCATATACATAATGAATATGTGTGACTATTACAAAAAATATCTCTTAAATTTATAACATATTGGAAAATCACTTCGCTGTTTTTATACATGCAAGATTGAAGAGGTCACTTAAAAACTACATGTTTTTTTTACCAAAGAAGAGCAATAATTTAACTCTCCATACCTTAAATTATTTCCAATATTGTTAATATATAAAAAAGAATTTTACATATATTGTTATATATTATATAGTAAATATATGAATAGCCACACATACTTTGTACAAAATTTACATATCTATGATACATTTATGGAGAGAATTACAAAAGTAGTAGATACATATATCATACATATAATAATATATTTGTTTGTAACCACATCCTTGTATGAACTTTCCTTTATGAAAATGTCTTCTAGGAGCACTACAGAAAACCTAATTGCATGTCATAAATAAAAATTGATTGATTGTCTTCTGTAATTACAACATTCTTAAATGCTATGAACAAAATTACACTGCTATTCATACTTATACCTCAATACACTAAAAGGAAGGGAGTTGATTTCTAAAATGCATTGTTCAAGGAAAGTAACAACAGATTGTCTGCATGATCTTAATTTCTAAATACGTTTATCTTACTAAGTATCATGATTCACATGTCTCTTGGATAGTGCACTTACTTATAATGAAAAATAAATCAGGTTAAAATTACTGTAAATCAAGTTTCTTCATGGTTTTCTCTGCTCTAGAAATGCTAATCTGAGCATCTGCTTCATTTTGTCAAGACAGTTAGAGTTAATTTACACATGTTATTTTTCTACTGCATATGATACAAGAATTGATTGTGATAGGGTGACTGTCACCTTGACATTACAGAAGTCAAAATACCTGTTTTCTAGAGGAATGTAATAAGGAGTATTTTCTTTTCAAGCAATGGCATAGAGTGAACTAAAACCTATGAACATGAAAGGAATGTCATACTTTATTCTAAATTGAAGCACATTAAAAGAGGCTATGAAGAAAATAATTTATTTTTATTTTCATAGAATTAGAGAAAAAATCTAATATCAAAATGAGTTAAAAATAATATGAACCCAAATATTGAGAAAAAATAAATGCATGGTTGTTTGGGGTTGTTTTTATAAAGGCTTTTTATAGGGAAAATTCATCTTTTTGAAATTCTACTTTTTAATTTCTTTGCAAAGAAAGTATTAATTGCACACAAAAGGATACATCAAAATATTTTACATAATGGAGAATTTTAATATTTAGTAGAATACATACTATGTATTTAGAGATTCTATGTATAATGTAATCTAAGATTGACATTAAATATGCCAGACTTTTTAAAATTTGAAATTTATATTTAATAAAAATAACCACAAAAATGATTTTATATGTGTGAGAAATAGTCCAAAACAAATATGATACATGTAAATGTCTAAAAATCCTTATAATGAAAAGCATAAACTTTTTTGAATAGCCTTTCAGTAATATTTAGAAATATTTGGTTTTTACTTTTACTCTCAAGTTTTATAGATAGATATATAATAAATTTAGTTGTTATGACTCTTAATTACCATGCCATATTGCCCCTCTCCTGCTGAAACTTTCTTTTTTCCAACAAGCCTCACTTAGTTGGAATTTTATAAAATGTATTTTTTATTTCTATTTTAAATTCTTGTGTATGTATGCAAGTGTTGATACCTTAAAAATGATGACTGTGGTCTAGGATTTGGCTCAGAGACTAAAAACATGCACAGCTCTTATTGGAGCCTTGAATTTGTTGTTCAGCACCTACTTCAGGAAACTCTTGACTACCTGTAATTTCAGCTCTGGGGCATTAAATGGCCTCTTTGAATATCTGCATTTGCCTGTGAATACATTTATGCATATACATGCAATTAAAAGTAAAATAAATATTTTAAGATCTTGATTATACTGAATCACTTTTAATTTATCATCTTTTGCCTACATCGCTGAGTATTATATGAAGGGGATATTATTTTCTATTTTTTAGATTTTAGATTTTTTAATAATTTCATTTTTTGACAGTTTCATCCATGCACACAATGTTTCCTAATTGTTTTCTCTTCTATCCTCTCATCTTCCTCATATCCCTATCAACCCCTTCTTTTCTACTAGTGCATTTTCTATATTCATGAGCTTTGACTTCGTTTTTCAACACATTCGTTTTAACCTGTGTCATTTGTGACACTTTCTTGGAACTATCCATTCCATCCTGGTGCTATCTTCAGTGGATAAACAACTGATGGCACTGATTTCTCTTCTTGAGAAGTATCAGTAGTAAATAGTTTAACAGAAAGTGGTAATGCCTGCTCCTCCATTCTTCCCTGTCTGATGTCAAACCCATTCTTTTGCAGACCCATCTACAAACCTACAGATATTGTGAATAATTCATTGCAAAGCTGTGTCTTTCCAAGGATACAACATTTTGCAATGTTTCTATCTTCTAGCACATTTCTCCTTATCTTTCTATTCATTCTTCACAGTGTTCCCTGATGAAAGAAATGATGTACATAACCATTTAAGGATGAAGAATCCAACCATCATTTATTCTCAGCACTTTATGCAATCATGAGTCTCCAAAATTGCTAACAGGTACTGGAAAACAAAGCTTTTCGGATTAAGGTCAAAATTACCACTGGTCTATGAATCCTACTCAAGATATGTAGAACAATGCTTGGTGATATATCTATTTCCTAAAACAGCAGTATACTCGGCCATAATTTTTTATTTTTATCAATTATGGGTTTTCTCCTGCAGAGCGGTTCTCAAACCCATTTAAACTGCACTTTGTTACTTCTATAACAATAGTTCCACTTACAAAAATAGACATGTTTTTCTTACCATATTGATCTCACTGATGGTAGGATTCTTAGCTGAAAAGACTATTGAAGAATTTTCTGTCACAGAATCTGTCATAGAATTTCCAAGGATGACAAATAATAGTATGGAGGAAGCTTTACATGCAGTTCCAGCTTGATTTTACCTTATGTTGTGTTCAAAGTGTATGGTTCCTTCAGCTGCAGGGTTTGATCTGATTCTACTGGTTAGACAATAGAAATATCAAATACCTGTATTGTTTGAGGGATATTAGAGATCTCCCAAACCAAAGAATTACAAGGAGGCATCACAACGGAGATGCTGAATGCTTTCTAATATATATATTTTCAATTTTGTTACAAGAATGTAATAGATTTTGTTACGGTGCTTCCAGACACCCTTCATTGCCCTTTCTTTTGTTCCATCATTCCATATTTTCCAATATCTTGATTCTTAAACTTTTTCACATCTAATGTTCTTTCTCTCTTCTGTAGTATTGTCTATGTTCACCACCCTTAAGCCAGTCCCCTTCTAATCCTCTTATACTAGTTTCTTTATTTTTACAGGTATAAGCTAGACTTATAAAATTAGATATGAAGCTAGGATTCTCATATGAAGGAAGACATAGAATTTGTGTTTCTATGCCTGGGTTGTTTCTCTCAATACATTTTTTTTTAGCTTCATCCATTACCTACAACTTTCATAATTTAATTTTTCTTTAAAGAAGAATTAAACCATCTATAGGAAGTAGGATTGGTAAAAATCTTTCCCCATTCTGTTGGCTGCCTTTTCATCCTATTGACAGTGTCTTTTGCCTTACAGAAACTTTGCAATGAGGTCCCATATGTCAATTCTTGATCTTAGAGGATAAGCTATTAGTGTTTTGTTCAGGAAAATTTCCCCTGTGCCCATGTGCTTGAGTCTCTTCCCCACTTTCTTTTTTATTAGTATCAGTGTATCTGGTTTTATGTGAAGGTCCTTGATCCACTTGGACTTGAAGTTTATACATGCTAACCACCAGTTGGACCAGCATCATTTGCTGAAACTCCTGTCTTTTTTCCACTGGATTGTTTTAGATCCTTTGTCAAAGATCAAATGACCATAGGTGTGTGGGTTCATTTCTGGGTCTTCAATTCCATTCCCTTGATCAACATGCCTGTCACTGTACCAATACCATGCAGTTTTTTATCATGATTGCTCTGTAGTACAGCTTGAGGTCAGGGATGGTGATTCTACCAGAAGTTATTTTATTGTTGAGAATAGTTTTCACTATCCTGGGTTTTTGTTATTCCAGATGAATTTGAAAATTGCTCTTTTAACTCTATGAAGAATTGAGTCAGAATTTTGATTGGGATTGCACTGAATCTGTAGATTGCTTTTGGCAAATGGCCACTTTTACTACATCAATCCTGCCAATCCATGAGCATGGTAGATCTTTCCATCTTTTGAGATCTTCTATTTCTTTCTTCAGAGACTTGAATTTCTTGTCAAACAGATCTTCAGGAGCCTGATATACCTGTCTCTTGAGAGGCTGTGCTAGTGTCTGACAAATACAGCGGGGGATGCTCTCATCCAAGCATTGGACTGAGCACAGGATCCCCAAAGGAGGAGTTAGAGAAAGGACACAAGGAGCTGAAGGGGTTTGGAGCCCCATAGGAAGAATAATATGAACAAAACAGTACCCCCAGAACTCCCAGGGACTAAACCACCAACCAAAGACTATACATGGAGGGACCCATGTCTCTTGCCACATATGTAGCAGAGGATGGCCTTGTTGAACATCAACGAGTGGAGAGGCCCTTGGTCCTGTGAAGGCTTGATGTCACAGTGTATGGGAATGCAAGGACATGGTAGTAGGGGAGATTGGGTTGGTGAGTAGGGGGAGGGGGCTGAGATAGGGAGTTTTCAGAGGGGAAAAGTGTACATTTGAAATGTACAGAATAAAATATCTAATAAAAAAGGAAAAAAGAATTAAACTTTATTTATGTCAATTTTTTTCATGATCTGTTCATCTATTGGTGGACATCTGAGTTGATTCCATTTTAGACCTATTGGTAATAGAGTAACATTGAACATTGTGCCTCTATAGTAATAAATAATCTTTAGAGTATATATTCAGGAATGGAATAGCTGAGTTATATTTCAATTTTATGTCCAAGTTTTGCTTTATTTTTATTTCCAGACTGGCTTTTTTATTATGGCTGTATCAGTGTCCCTCTCACAGACAATAACAATACATAAGAGTTCCCCTTTCAATTCCTATCAGCCTTTGGTGTCATTTGATTTCTTGATAAAAACCATTTGACTGGATGAAATAAAAGCTGAGGACAGTTTTAATTTGCACTTCCTTGAATACTGATGGTATAGAACACATTTTAAATTGTATATCAGGTAATTATATTTCTTCACAAATTCTCTGTTCATACTTATAGCCTATATTTGATAAGGCTGTTTGCTTAATGTTTCATTTTTATTTCTTTATATATTTTGGAAATTAATCCTTTGTTGGATTTTGGCAAAGATTTTCTCCAATTTTATGAAGTACTTTTCCACTCAAATGCCTATTTTTCCTTTGACCATGTAAAACCTCTTTCGATTCATGAGCTCCCATTTGTTAGTATGGCTTTATTTCCTGATCAACCACAATCCTAATATAAAGTCCTTGTCTATGCTTACATGCTATAACATACTTTCTACCATTTCTTCTACCAGTTTTAGAGTCTGAGGATATAAAGTGAAGACTTCAGTTCATATGGTGATGAATTATTGTATGGGATGAAAGATAAAATTTTAATTTTATTATTATTTTGCCAGGAACCATCTAGAAGAAGCTAAAACTTTGCAGGTGATATTCCCGAGATTGTTGTCCAATAGACTTTAAAGCCATGATTGATTCACTCCTTTAGGTAAGGCCAAGGAGATTGCAATTGAGGAGAGATTACTGTTAATGACGTGCTTTTCCTTTTCTTATTAAATATATATAACAATCACTAGGTATTAGCCCAACATTTTGAGCAGATTACTGCAGAACAATGAAGATATACTGTCTTGTAGGAATGCTATATTGACAAATAGATGATTTCTTAATAATTAATGATGATTTTTATAAAAATTCCTAAAATTAAACTAGTAATTTTTAAGCCCTTTTACAATAAATAGTGCTATTAAGTCCTTTCTGATGTCAAATTGCAATAGAAACTCTGTAAATCTTCAAGTGTCATGAGTTAATTGTTTCTGAGATAGAAAGATGGTATTTACAACATAGAATACATTCTAAGAGGTTGTAAAGCAGTTATCCAAAGATTATAAAAAGGGAACTAAACATTTATTGTAGGTGCAAGGACAGAAAATAAAATATTGCCTGGGTTTATCTATGTAAAATTTCAATGATAACTTAGTTGTAGTCTTTAACTCTCCATGAACCTGTAGAGCTTGTAACAAAGAATGAATGTTTAGTCTTAATGAATGCATATGCAAAGATTCTTTGTTGTAAACTTATTCAATTTTAGATTTGAATTTATGCTTGAACTTTTAGTGAACTTTTTAAAATAAATAAAGGATGCTTAGAAAATCCATGGGATCTATTCACCTAGAAAATGTACAAAAGACCAGAATTATATTGAATTGAGAGAAATGTCATTATCACATCCATGAGCAAAAGGAGAGGGCGAGACATAAAGGAGAAGGAGAAATTCAAAGGAAACTTAGAAATTAAGAGAGTAATATGCAAAATTCAGGGAAAAATAGGAACAAAGAAGAAGGTGCAGAGAGATCAGAATGAACAGGCAGGCTTTTTCTTACCTTGAGATGGAACAGGTCTTCTTAAGAGCAAGGGAGGCTTAGTCTTTCTAAAGGGAACACAGCTTTCTTTCTTCTTACAGACTTGGGTTTAATTTATTTAGCAATAAAAGGGTAGAAGCTTTTTTTCTTTCTCCTTGCAAAAAAGATTGGAGCTCATTTTTCATCCAGAATGAGTGAATTCCTTCTGCACTGGCACTTGGAATTTTGCTCCAAATGCATATGTAAATATGGATATGTGTGTGTGTGTGTGTGTGTGTGTGTGTGTGTGTGTGTGTGTGTGTGTGTGTGTAAGTATGTAATTTTATGTTGCTGGGACCAAGTGGTTTAGATAACAATCTATGAATACATATGTGTGAATTTGTACATGAATTTATGTGAGTTTAAATATATTTGCTTAGGTAAAAGATTTTCCATCTGTGAGTGTGATTCTGCAATTCAATAAAAGTTTATTGCTCCAAACCTCCCTTAGGATGAGGCTACTGGGCCAAAGAGTAAAAAGCCCTAGCAATTAATCCTTTACTTAACCCCATTCTGATAGGCTACAGGTGCCAGTTCCCCAAACCAGTGTTTTGTTTTGTTTTTCTCAGAATAAACAATAAAGTTTTTAGAATTTTTTTTAGAAGTTCTAACCAAGCGTTCAGTACAGTTAGAATGCTAAATGTCAAAGACCATCAGTTTTTAAAGCTACCTCTAGGTCCAACCCTATGTCCTACTTCAACCCATTCTGGGCCAGGTATACTCCTGGTATTCTACAGGTGAACTTTGTTTTCTCAATATTAATCATTGAAGATATATTTTTTCCAATGTGTGTTATTAGTCTTTGTAAAACACAAAATGGCTGTAGTTGTGTGGACTTCTGCGTCTTCCATTCATTTCCATTGATCTTATTGTCTCCTTTTGTACCAATATCGTTCTGTTTTTATTACTAGATCTTTATAGTTTTGTAGATATCACCTTACACTGGTATAAAGATATACTATATAGAAGACTCATAGATTCTGCTAGAAAACTCCTAGAAGCAATCAACATTTTCAGTAATGTGGCAGGATAAAAATTAACGTAATAACAACAGTGTATACAGTGTATAAATATCAAGCATAGTGTTAATCCCAAAGATGCAAACAGAAACACCACCACCCAAATCATTATGACCAAATTAATTAAAGCAAGCTTTTTCCTTTGTTTACACATGGGATGCTTCCACTTAAGTCAGGGTTCAAGAAGTCAGTCCTGGACATAGGGAAAATATTGGTTTTAATGCCTCAGAGACAGAGAGTTTCAAAATGGCATTTTGGGGGGCAAAATAGTAATATAACATTACCTGTACATTTGTCCCTAGAACATTTATCATTAAAGTATATTAAATTTTGTCAAAGGCTGGTAGGTATCTGTTGAAATGATCATATGCATTACATCCTAAAACGTTTTATGTGATTTGTTACATTTAATCCACTGGGTATGTTGTACCATCTCCTGGATAACCTGAAATGAGAAACAACAACAGCAAAAATAAATAAGCAAACCCTTGTCACTTTCTGAAACCAAACAGCTAGGTTTCAGTAAATATTCTCTTTTTCCCTCCAATACTAGTTTCAAAGCACTTTGTTAGACTAATTACTTCCATGGTTTTCAGATACAACATGTTAGTTTCATGTTTTATTCAATTGTCAGACAGTTAGTTGAAGTTAGTTTAAATAGTTTAAAATTTTAAGTCTTGATTTATGGACCAATATACGGTCTAGTTTGGAGAAGCTTGCATTTCTCTACTTGAATTGCACTACTGAGAAAAAGGAAATCTCTGTAGTGACAGGATGGCATATTCTGTAGATGTCTTGTCCATTTGGTGCATAATTTTAAGTTACAAGGTTTCCTTGATTTTTATAGGATAACCTGTTTATTTGGTGAAAGTAGGTTATCTACAATTACTATATTGTGGTTAATCTATGTCTAATGGCTACTAGTGTATGTTTTATGAAAATGAGAACATCAGAGTTTGGAGTGTATATTTTCGTGGATTTTCATCTTTATTGGGATTAAGGGGATCTTTTTATCTTTCTTGATCAGGGAGGTGAGAGGGGTTGGGATATACGCTGTCAAAATAAAATAGAGACACTTGCTAATTTTTCTTGTCCCACTTGCTTAGAAAGCTTCTCTCTCTCTCTCTCTCTCTCTCTCTCTCTCTCTCTCTCTCTCTCTCTCTCTCTCTCTCTCTCTCTCCTTCTCTCTCCCACCTTCTGCACCATTTCATTCTAGGATAGTATCTATTTGTCAATGTCAGGTATATTTCTACACATGGTAAAAAAGAAATAGGTACTATTCTATGATCCAAACAGCAAGCCTGTGAACTTTAACTAAAGAATTAAACCCAAAGATTTTCAAAATTACAATCAAAAGATGTGTACTAATTGTTGCCATTTTGTTATGTTTGTTTTCCCAGTCTTATTTTTCATAACCATTACCAGCATCATTCGCTTTATTTTATAATCTACTGAATGTGTTCATTCTTCACTAGACGCTGAAGCATTCAGTATTCTCTATAAGGCTGGATTTATACTCATAAATTCAGTTACCCACTCTTTGCCATGGGAAGACTTTCTCCATCATTCATAACGAATAGTTTTGCTAGATAAAGAATTGTTGGATGGCATCTCTATTCTCTCAGAATTGAAAATGTTTTTCTTAAGTTCTTCTGGCTTTTACATTGTCCATTGAGAAACTGGTTGTTATTCTGACTGGTCTGCCATTTATGTGATTTGTGCCTTTCTCTTGTATCTTTCAATCAATGCCCTTCATGGGTCTGTATATTTAACACATTAACTATAATTTGAGAAGGAAATTTTCCTTTGCTTCCAGATGTCTTTAGCATTTGGTGTCCTAAGTATCTTAATATAAGCCACTTTTTCTAAATTGGGATTTTTTTTCTCCATAGTTTCACTGAATATATATTCCATGCCTTTAGCTTTCATTTTTTTCCTTTTTCTATGCCCACCATTTATAGATTTGGTCCTTTCATTATGTTCTGGAGTTCCTGAATATACTTTCATGAGTTCTTACATTAAACACTATTTTACTCTAAGATCCAGACATTTTTCATTGTAGTTAAGCCCTGACCTTCTATATGATCCACTGTATTACTTAGACTTTCTACTGAGATTGTTTTGCATGATGAATTAAATTTTTCAGTTCATTTTTCTTCATGGTTTGTCTATTATATTCAAATTCTATATTCAAATGAATTTATTGTTTCATTCAGTTATTTGTATCCCCTTTGACTTGAATGAAGATTTTGTTTCATTCTCTTTGTTTGGGTATCTATTCATGTCCTCTTTGTACTTCTTGAACACTTTGAATGTATTTATAATTGTCTCTTTGAAGTCACTGTCTGGAGTTTCATCTAATTTATTTTTGTTCGTTGTAATTAGTACAGAATCAGTCATTATCAGGAGAAGTTATGTTCTTGGGTATTTTTTATATTATTTGAATTTTCATGGTAGAATTTATACATTTGGAGCTAATCTATTGGATGTGTCTTTGACATAAACGTTTTGTGTGCCAAGTCACAGACCTTATATGGGGCAATGTAGTGGGTGGCTTGCAGAACACCTGACAGAAAATTTCAAGGGGTACAAGTCTCCTCCTGAGCAACATGGACTGCTATAGTGTGTCTTGAGGCAGACTACTGTCTGGGCAGACTACAAAGTTTTCTTCCAATGTATGAGGCTGATATGAGTACCTGTCTTACTGTGTTTGACTACATGAGCTAGATATCTAAAGAGGATGCCAAGTAGGAGGCAAAACTTAGGATGATTAGCTTGAGTCTCCCACTAGGAGCAAACTATATGGGCTGGGTACCACCTACATCATTTTCCTTTACCAGAAATTATTTTACTTGAATAATACAGGCCTGTGACTATATTTTATATACGATACTATCTGTTTCCTTTTTATTTCATCACTAACATAGTGTCCAGAATATTATGTGCTTATAGTATGTGTGTACTCTGATACTGTAAATTCCTAAATATCATTTTTACAGGTATTCTTCCTTATCCAAAATCTGTTTAATTATTATAGAAATGTTATAATTTTCTAATGTATTTTCACAAAAAAATAAAAATTACTCAAAATTTGTCAAAGAAACTATTAAAACTATAAACATTCAATTGTAAAATAATTCTAACCATGATATACTCAATTTTGCTTGACTTAGGACAATCATTCACTGTTGAGAATCTAACAAATATATGCTTTATATATAGATGTTTGATATTTTTATATATATTGAAAATGCTATATATTCCTTAAATAATATGTAAATTATTGCTATATATAGAATACAATGACTTCTAAACACATATACATATAAATAAAACTTGCACCCTAAACATACATTCTATTGTATTTCTGTAACTGTGATATTTCATTTCTATATACACAAGCTTACTTTCTTCCCAGTATTTCATATTTATTTACCTTACATTTTTCTTTAGCAAGTACCTTCTTCACAATAATAAATATTACTTTTAAGAAAAAATATCACCTCTTTAAAATCTCCTTGAAAAACTTTCAAAACTGAGTATACTTGCTATAAAATTTTGGATTAATCTCTTTTTAATTTAAGAAATTCACTATTATGTCTAAGTTAATATTAGTTTTTCAACACTATACATTGAATTATATTGTAAGCTATTGTGTTTTCTGAGACAAAGATAAATATGTAGCTTTTATCTTTCATTTTTTCAATGTGATGGATTACATTTCATTTGCCTTTGTTAACATTTTATGCACCATGAAACTAGGAAAGGTAGACCTATAATAATTTTTTTCGTAACATACTCTTCAGTTTTACATATTCATATATTTAATTTTTGTATTGATTTTGAGAAGATTTGTTGAGGACCTGCTGTATATTTAGTACTAAAATGAAGTAGTCACATTTGACAACACATTTCTATGACAGAGTGAAGTCATGGGATATTTGCACTTTCAACAAGCTTTTGAAGAATAGAAAGAACTGCCTATTCTAAGAACTGCACCAAACCTTCACAGAAATCGCCTACTAGCAACATCCCTCATACTATATACATTTCATAAATTAAATAAATTTATATAAAAATTGTATATCTTAATAACCTCTCTGTTTTTTTTACCTTATATGCATTTCATATTCTTGATAGAAACTTCTTACTTGGGTATAATGTGCACTCTTTGAAAATAAGTGTCTTTTATATTCCCCATATACCTATTGATGACTTGTATTTTTTTCCAAGAAATGTTTATTTTGGTTTATCTCACATTTTTAACAAGAATATTTTTGTCATTGTGTTTGTTATTAAGTTTTTGGAGTTCCTTATACATTCTGGATAACAACTATTTCTCAAATGTGTACTTTCTTTATGTAAAATGTTTCTTTCTTCTATTGTTTTCATCTGGGGAAGAAATTTTTGGTTTTGTTTTTATAATTCAATTTTTCTTTTGACATTCTGTACTTTTAGTGGCCTGACAAAGATATCATTATCCACTCTAGTGTCTCTGAAAAGAACTATGGGGGCTTTCTTAGCCTTTATCTTGCTTTACTTCTTTAGTGTGAATCCTTGAAGTATCTGTAACATGTTTGATGCCTAGAACACATAGCATACATTATAATGCAAACAGTTTAGGAATAAACAAAGAAAAAAGAATAGGTATTATTATGAAATATTGGCGAATATTGTCCTAGTAAAATAGCCAAATAGACTCAATTAAATTATAAGAAACACTTAACAGATTCTTTATAATACCTACACATAAACATTGAATGACGTTTGTTTTTGTTTGTTCATGGTTCTTTAACACATTTGATGTTTTAGTACTTACTTGCAATAATACATTGCTTGTCCACACTTATCATTGAAGTGACCAGTCAAGACAGAACATTATAGTGTGGGAAGAAGTTGGCTATTTCATCATTCATATACTTCAATGCGTTTACAATTTTATGTTCCAACTATTTCCATATCTTTGCCCGACCTCACTAAATGGAAAAGCTATTTAGTTTATGGATAAGAATTCAAGCTTACTTAATATTACTCATGACTTTCCTCACTCAAAGTAGTTGCTTTTAAGAAATACAATACCAGGAAAAGATTGACTGAAAGTTAAATCAGGTTATTTTACTAAGTAATTATCATTTTTAATATTACATATGTTTATATAGCTGCAAATAGTTAAAGAATATTAAGTATTGATAATTACCCAAACCAGTAGAATAGTGTGTGTGTGTGTGTGTGTGTGTGTGCATGTGTTACATGCATGTGAGTATGCATGTGGAGATCAGATCAGGATATGTGGTATGGTCTTATATTACACTCAGCAGTACTACCTTGAAAACAGGTACCACTGAACCTGAAACGCACCTTTTCAGATAAGCTCTCTGGCCAGTCTACTCCTAGGATCAACTTGTACTGTACATGCTAAGCTATTTATGCTGGTGCTGTGTATCCTTACTAAGGTCCTCATATTTAAGGATCAAAAGTGGGTTTACTCAGTTATCACACAAACCATAGAATAAAGTGTTTGAAAATGGAACATTCTGTTGAGAGTTCTATTAAAATGCTCTCAAGAGATAAAATTTCAAGAGATTTAATTAAATGTTAAAATTTTTATTTTGGTAAATAATAAAGCAAAAAGTACCTCTATTTGTGAATAGCAGAGGAATGGTTGCTTTTAAAGAAATTATATGCAGAAGGCTAGATAATATTATACAGACTTAGAATATGTTTCTATGAATATATTCTGCTAGCTGAAGTTTTGCTGTTTGGGAACCCAGCTAACAGCTGTCATGACTTCAAAGAAAGCCAGAGGGAAAAAAATCCAGTTTGATTTTACTGATGTATACCTTTTGTATCAGTGATTATTTTGGTTTAGTCTGTTGAGGCTTAAAGCATTAACTCACATCAGAGTCCCAGTAGATTGCATTTAACATTGTTTTGCATTATTATGTATATAGTGGAAACATCAATATAATTTTGACATTATCAAAAAGTAATGGTATAAATTTCTGCTAGCACTTCCAGTATGTATTACTAGGAAATAATCAAATCACTCAGTGATTTATTTGAGTTATAAATACAATATATGGGTTTCCTATACACTTTATTACTGCTTCATTCATCAAGTGTAACTGCAGAGAATTCAGAACTGATGTTTATTGTGCCCCTTTAAAATTAGTAAATTATAAATTTATATTTAGCATTTAATTATTCTCTTACCAATTGCTATAAATGTAATCTTAGACATAATGATTCAAGTCCTATTTTCTACTATTTACTTATTGTGACACTTAGAGCAGTTTGTAGAGTAAGAATTTGTTTTACTGATCATTCTCTGTTACATTTAATTAGCAAATAATTTCAGAAAAGTATTTTCTTAGTAATTAGAAATTACTAGTAGAAATTAGTAATAATTTCTAGAAAATATTTTCTACTAGCTATTGCACATCCTATTCCAGAAGGTATGTATAAAAATGAAAATTACATATAGATATTATTAAACAATCCTCAAGCACTAAAGAAATGCAAATTAAAACAAATTTAAGATTTCATTTTAGTCCAGTCAGTTAGCCTAAGAGCAAAAAGCAACTGATAGCAAGTACTAGCATGGCTCTGGGGAAAGGGGACATGTTTTCACTTGACGTTAGGAGTCCAAACTGATAAAGAAACCAGTGTAGTGGTTCTTCAGAAGTGATATATATATATATGTATGTACATATGTATGTATATGTATATATATATTATATATATATATATATATATATATATATATATATATATATATATATGAATGATTGAGCAGATTTGGGCACATACCAAAAACACTCCATATCCTATGACAGTTGCTTAAATCATCCTCATTGCTACTCTATTCACATAGTCAAAAAAGGAAATAGTCTAGATATCTAAGACAGAGAAGTGATAATAAAAATATAATGCATTCACACAATCAATATTTCTTACCTATGAAATAAAATAAAATTATAAACTTAGGATAAATTCCTAAGACTTGAATTAAGCATTTTAAGTAACACAAAATAAAAGTCATCATTTTTCTCCTTTGCCTGTTACCTTTGACTGTTTATATATGTGTGTTTTATTTGATATACCGAAAGAGGTCAGGATATTAGTACAGGAACACTGAAGGCATTTCCATGAAGGAGGCTTTCAAAAGGGGCAAGATAAGGCAAGATGATAAAAAAGGGAAAGTGGAATACAAGAGCAGGAAGTTTTAAATTGGGTGCATGGTGGGCAGGAAATTTAGAGGGAGGATTATGGGAAAGGACAGTTAAAAAACAGCTTCTTTAAAAGTTGTATGGATATTTACTACTGGAGATGGGTCTGTGTGTTTGTGTGTATGTGTGTGCGTGTGTTTATATAAAATACTAATACTCTATTATGGGGAAAAGCACGCCAATTAGACATTAAACTATGGAACATATACCTAGCACTATTATTAGGACCAAAAACCTATACCTACACAGATTATAGATAAGTCTAAAAGGAAAACCTAACATTGCTACTCTACTACATGAACATAGTACTAAAACTACATGCCAAAACTTATTATTAAAAATATAGATTGATACATTTCTAAAACCTCATCAATGAAACTTCCTTTATAGTAAGTAGATGGTAATTAACACAGGGATTTATAATAGGTGTCAGTTCAGAGATTAAGATACTGCTGAATACTTAACCTTTAAAGGGAAATCTATATAACACCTCCATTTTCAAGGCTCAGAGATTTTTGCAGAAGAGACCAAAGATATTGTGAAAGATGGAGGCAGTGAAACAGTTTTCTGGGTAGATCAATAAAGTTAAACATTTCCGTGATGACTAAGGATGCTGAACATTTGTTTAGGTGCTTCTTAGCCATATGGTATTCCTCTGTCCAGAATTCTTTGTGTAGCTCTGTACCCCTTTCTTTAATAGGGTTGTTCAGTTCTCTGGAGGCTAAATTGTTGAGTTCTTTGAATATATTGGATATTAGCCGTCTATCAGATGTAGGATTGGTCAAGATATTTTCCCAATCTGTTGGTTGCCATTTTGTCCTATTAAAAGTGTCCTTTGCCTTAAAGAAGCTTTACAGTTTTATGAGGTCCCATTTGTCAATTCTTTTGGGGTTTATTTTTTGCATTTATGTTTATTATTATTATTATTATTATTATTATTCTTTATTTACATTCCAAATGATTTCCCCTTTCCCGGTTCCCCCCTCCCCAAAAGTCCCATAAGCCCTCTTCCCTCCCTCTGTTCCCCATTTGCCTAAGAAATTCATGAATTCATTGTTTTTAATTACTGAGTAGTATTCCATTGTGTAAATATACATGGAAAATATCTCTGATAAAATTGAAGAAATATATAGAAAAACACGTTAAGATTGACTATTTCATGGAAAAATTATACAGATAAAAATGGTGGGCATAAAAATATTCCTAAATTGATTGAAAGTGGAATTATAAACATTTTCTGATAAAATTGAAAATCTACAAGGAAAATATTTCTGATAAAACTCAAGAAATATATAGAATAACACATTAATACTATTTCATGAAAAATTATACAAATAAGATGGTAGGCATAAAAATATTCCTAAATTGATTGAAAGTGAAATTATAAATATTTTCTGAAAAAATTGAAGATTTACATGGAAAATATCTCTGATAAAAATGAAGAAATACATAAAAAACATATTAAGATTGACTATTTCATGGAAAAATTATACAGATAAAATGGTAGGTATAAAAATATTTCTAAGTTTTTTGAAAGTGGAATTATAAACACTTTCTGATAAAATTGAAGATCTACAAGGAAAATATTCCTGAAAAAAATCAAGAAATATATAGAAAAACATGTTAAAACTGACTATTACATGGAAAATTATACAGATAAAATGGAAGGTATAAAAATGTTACTAAGTTGATTGAAAGTAAAATTATAGACATTGATAAAACTGAAGATCCACATGGAAAATACTTCTGACAAAATTGGAGAAAAATACAGAAAAATGTTAAAATTTCTTGATCTTAGAGAATAAGCTATTGGTGTTCTGTTCAGGAACTTTAACCCTATGCCCATGTGCTCGAGGCTCTTCCCCACTTTCTTTTCTGTTAATTTCAGTGTATCTGGTTTTATGTGGAAGTCATTGATCCATGTGGACTTGAGCTTTATACAAGGTAATAAGAATAGATCAATTTGCATGCTAAACACCAGTTGAACCAGCACAATTTGTTGAAAATACTGTATTTTTTCCCACTGGATGGTTTTAGTGTCTTTGTCAAAGATCAAGTGACCATAGGTGTGTGGGTTCATTTCTGTGTCTTTAATTCTATTCTATCAATTAGCCTGCCTGTTACTGTACCAATACCATGCAGTTTTTATCACTATTGCTCTGTAGTAAAACTTGAGGTCAGGGATGGTGATTCCACCAGAAGATCTGTTATTGTTGAGAAGATGTTTTGCTATCCTTGGATTTTTTTTTTATTTCAGATGAATTTGCAAATTGGTCTTTCTAACTCTATGAAGAATTGAGTTGGAATTTTGATGGGGATTGCATTGAATCTGTAGATTGGTTTCAGCAAGATGACCATTTTTACTATATTAATCCTGTCAATCCATGAGCGTGGGAGATCTTTCTATCTTCTGAGATCTTTTTGATTATTTTCTCATAGATTTATGTAAATCAAAACAACCCCGAGATTCCATCTCACACCAGTCTCAATGCCTAAGATAAAAAACTCAGGTGCTGGTGAGATTGCAAGCTAGTATAACCACTGTAGAAATGAGTTTGGCAGTTCCTCAGGAAATTGGATATAATACTACCTGAGGACCCAGCAATACTGCTCCTGGGCATATAACTAGAAGATACTCTAATGTGTAATAAGGACACATGCTCCACTATGTTCACAGCAGCCTTATTTATAATAGCCAGAAAATAGAAAGAACACAGATGCCCCTCAACAGAGGAATGGATATTAAAAAAAATAAAGTGGTACATTTTTACAATGGCGTAATACTCAGCTATTAAGAACAATGAATTCATGAAATTCTTAGGCAAGTGGATGGAATTAGAAAATACCATACTGAGTGAGGTAACCTGATCACAAAAGAACACACAGTATGCACTCACTGATATGTGGATATTAGCCCAGAAGCCAGGAATACCCTAGATATAATTCACAGACCACATGAAGCTCAAGGAGAAAGAGCAAAGTGTGGATACTTCAGTCCTTCTTAGAAGGGGGAACAAAATACCCATGGTACAGAGACAAAGTGTGGAGCAGAGACTGAAGTAAAGGCCATCCAGAGATTTCCACCTGGGGATCCATCCAATATACAATTACCAAACCCAGGCACTATTTCAAATACGAAGAACTGCTTGCTGATAGAAGGTTGATATAGCTGTCTCCTGGGAGGCTCTGCCAGTGCCTGACAAGTACAGAGGTGATTGCTCTCAGCCAACCATTGGACTGAGCACCGAGTTGCCAATGGAGGAGCTAGAGATAGGAGTTAAGGAGCTGAAGGGGTTTGTAGCCCCATAGAAGGAACAAAAATATGAGCCAACTCCCAGAACTTCCAGGGACTAAGCCACCAACCAAAAAGTATGTATGTATGGACCCATGTCTCCAGTGGCATGTGTAGCAGAGGATGGCCTTGTTGGACATCAGTGAGAGGAGAGTCCCTTGGTCCTGTGAAGGCTTGTTGCCCCACTGTAGGAGAATGCTAGGAAAGGGAAGCAGGAGAGGTTGGGTTTGTGAGCAGGGGGAGGGATGATGGGATAAGGGGTTTCAGAGGAGAAACAGGAAAGCGGATAACATTTGAAATGTAAATAAAGAAAATATCTAATAAAGAAAAGAAAGTTAATATATGAAATCACAGAATTTATGATTACATGTTCAAAACTTGTGACAACCCAAGCAAGACAGAATCAAAGCACAGAATTTCTTCACTTGCTACAGAGATTTAGTAATATTTTACTCATGAAAATTTGTTGCTCGTAAAAATATTTTCAATGTTTATATGTTAGTGTACAGGGTTTGTATGATGTTAGAAATTAAATTTATTTTAACTTTTCCAGCACAACTCCTTATTGTGTAAACATATTTATGCTTTTAAGATATATGTGTTGAAAAATGTTATACCAAGTTAACCAGATGAACAAAAATGCTTGCCATGCAAGCCTGACAACCTGAATTAAATCCCCAGAACCCGTAATGGAAGGAGATATACAATTTCTCTGACTCCCTTACACATGCCATTTTACCTGCATATCCACATATATATACATATACATATACATTGTACACATACACACACACACACACACACATGCATGAACACGTATTAAATAGATGATAGCTAGGTGGATAGATAGATAGATAGATAGATAGATAGATAGATAGATAGATAGATAGATAGATAGATAGATAGATAGATAGAGAAATGATAGAATTTTTAAAATACCTTATGTTTCCCAGGGGGCTTGATTACAGTTTCAGGGCTTTGATATGCTATGATCATAGCAGGAACAATGATAGCAGGAACATGGCAGAAGGGAGCTAGTGTGGTTTTGGAGCATTAGCTAAGATCTACATCTTGATCATTGTGAGATAACACAACACATAATAATCTACACATAATCAAAGAGAGAAAGACAGAGAGACAGACAGAAAGATTAAGACAGAGAGAGTCACAAAGACAGAAAGACAAAGAGATAGGGACAGAGAGAGAAAGAGACACATAAAAAGACAGAGAGATAGAGAGACTTACAGAGAGAAAGCAAGAATGTGGCTGGCGTGGTATTTTAAAACCTCAAAGGCCATCCCTAGTGATACACTTCTTACAACAAGGCCATACCCCAAGTCCTTCTAATTCTTTCAAATAGTGCAACTCCCTGGGGGGCATTTGACTTTCTAAGCATTCAAATAAATGGGCCTAAGGGGAGGCCATTATTATTCAAACCATCACAGATTCCTAAGGCTTTTGATGGAAGGAGTGAGATTCTCCTGATGAGTGACTATATACTCATACTTGCATTTAATAATACCATTCTTCAATGATATTTCAAGTCAAACCTAACAATCGACACTGAAAAAACTTTTAAGTGTCATAACATATTGTTTATCAAATTATCAATGTAGGATATAAAAATAACTGTTCTAAACTACTAGCTTAGAACCTTTTTTTTTTCAGGATTGTGTACACTTTCTATTGCCTTATTTACAAATGATATGACTATTAGGATCGATACATATATTTTCATAATGTACACACCAGCATTTGGGACATAGTAATCAATGAAAGTGAGCTGTAAGTGGTGCTCCTGTGCCCAGTGATGAAATCTACTTCTCAGTCCTGCTGAAATCAGTCATGCTCACGGAAATATAAGGAGAAGTGACATGTGTCATCTCTTGATAGTCACTTTAAGCTCAACAAAAAAAGCAATATATCACATTTGATTTTTCCAGCCTCTATGATCACAGACATATATTTTGAGATAAAATTTCCTGTATCTTGAAGATCTGAAAGACTACACACACATACACACACACACACACACACACACACACACACACACATACACACACACACACAACCTATGTAATGACATTACATTAGAAAAATAGTTTGATTGATTTTAACTAGAAACTTTTAAGTTCTTTCTTGCATGACATAACTTACATAGTCCACTTCATTAACAGAAGTATATCTGTCTTAAAGATTACCAATTTAAGTAGAAAACGACAGACACCAGGACTTGAGAGCCTCTAGAGTGTTAGAAAATAGTTAATAGTGAGGAAAACGAAAATCTTGACTAGATAAAGCATATAAAGGAGAAGAAAAAGTCCAAAGAAAATCGACTTTTATGCAATTAAATTCACTAACAGTTTGCTAATTAATGAACTATGAGCATGTAGAAACACAACAGAGTACACTGTAATTACCCAACAGAAATGTTAGAGTTTGTTCTAATGCTACAGAGATTTAATATCTTGTACCTTTTGCATAAATAGAACCCTTGTTTAACCATTTTTCTCTCCATTGCTACATTCAAGTCCATGGTACAGTCCCACATGCTATATTTTTTCTGAATAGAAATTTCCCAGACTTCAGAACATTTCTTATTAAGCCCTGAGGCATACAAATAGTATTAATAAGAGCTTTTATGTCAAGAGTGCTATCCTACCTGTGCTATGAGAAGAATATTTCTAATATCAGCGAGAAAGCCAGGTGCACAGTGTGTGTTAATTCAGTCTATGCATTTATCTGCTCAGCTGTACAGGCTCAGAGGATAGCTGGTATGTTAATATTGCTGTAAGACTCTTTTCTTCACCTTGCTCTCAGACAGAATACTGCAAGGGCAAAATCAGAGAAAAAAATCTGTTTGAGTAAAATTTCCCGTCTATTGGCTTAGTTGATCTTGAATTGAAGATTTTGAAACAAACAGGTAATCATTTTTAGAGAGAAATTTCATTTCATGAGCTTGTTAAAAAGATAATTCTTCAAGAAAAAGAAAATAGAATTTTTTTCAAGAAAAAGGTTAATACTTCAAACCTCCACAGTTTGTATTGGTAACTAACTGTATCATCTTAAAAAAAATTTAGTATCTATAATAAAGAAAAAACTTCTCTACATTCATTTAGAAATTTAAATTTCCACTAAAGGTGGAAAACAAGCATTTTTAAAAATGGTTTAATGAGTAGACCTTGTCATAGAACACATATTAATCATATTCATCTCCTCCTGCCATCCGCCCTATTTCCTCCTGCATCCTTACTCAAGTCACCCTCATAATTTCATGTCCCTCCACTCTGTCTTAAAACCACTAAATCCTGTTTGTGTTGGCAGATTGCTATGGGTCACAGGGCCTACTTTCAAGTGTGGCTGTAATACAAGGTGGCATAATTTTAAAGACAACTGACTTCCTTATACCCACCAACAACAAAATGACAAACACAGCTTTTAGCTAGGAATGGAATTTTTTTTGTGGCTTCTTCTCCTTCTCCATACTGGTATTTTGTCTAGTTTGACAAGAAGTTAAAATTCAAGCTTAATTTGTTTATTGTTAGGTTATACTTATAAAACTAAGTATACAGTGTTTGTGTATGATGTTTACTGATAAAAATAAGAAAGACCCTATAATAATTGTAAAATGTCCATATTCTTTCTTGTTAAAGTAATTAATCTCTAAAACACACTCTTCTGTGTTCATGGAAAAACGCCATCTTGGCTCTGGAAAAACAAAAAAGGCTACTTCAATGTTATTTATTTTCCCATAATCACATTTCTCTAGAATATAAATAATCATATAAACATAACTAACAGTATGTCATGTTAACCATTGAAGAGACATAACTGTTAATAAACTTATCTTAGGATAACCATAGTCATACATTTTGAATTTGTTTTCCGTGTTATGTTGATTTAAGTGATTACTATTCCATTTCATCCTAAAATGTTTATTTAAATATAATATTGACAATAACTTAAAGAGGAAACTTAGTAGGTGGTCATTTATTTTTCTCACTCATCCCAGGTACATTTTTATCTGAACAATCTCTCTGGCCCTGATACAGAGATAAATGAAGTAATTTATAAGGTCTCTGGTCCTGTGAATTTTCAATATGTAGAGAAAAGGGCAGAAAATAAACAATCACCAAGCTCATGCTCAGGACTACTCCAGATAATCACGGGTACAACGGATAAAACGCTGTGACACTACAGACACTGATTACTGCTGGAAGTCGGCTGAAACAGAACTGAGAAAAGCCCTTTCAGAAACTAGTGTGTTGTGAGGTCATTTAAATTGAAACCTAAAGGACAAAAAAAACACAGAGCCTGATAAAAATCAGAACATTCCTTTGCTCTACTGGAGTGACTTATCACAAACTCTAGGTAGAATAAATTAAGGTCACTAGAAGAACAGAAAGGTCAGTATAAAGAGAATGCTGTAGAGAATACAAGAAGATTGTAAGGTGAGACAGAAAGAGCAGAATACTTATTCTTGTGTAGAGAGGCTGACATAACATAGTGCTTAAGAATACTCATGCAGAGAACCAGAGTTTGGATCCCTGCATCAGTATCTGGCTTCTCACAACTGCCTGTAACTCTACCTCACATATGGTCTGCAATAAACTCATTTATGTAACTTACACAACCTACTTAAGTCAGATGATTTCTGAATCATTTCCTGATTAATAGGATATGAATTAAGTTCAGTGTAATGGCTCAGTGGGTAAAGGTACTGGTTGCATGGGCCTTTTAAAATTTCTCCATTCTTATGTCTGGGTGCTAGTTTTATAGCTGTACTGTCTGAATACCCTTAATATCATTCTCTTATGAACTATTTGTAATTACAGTGTATCATACTAAAATGTTTCAATACAACAAAATGAAATAGATCCAGTTAAAATATTTATAATTTTAAAATATGCTCAACACAAAACCCTGTACTGCACAATTTTGAAATGTAACCTCAATGAAAGACTCACTTTTGTGTGCTCTGCAGTTCTCTGCACATGCCTGCATATAAAAAATACTAAAATCATTAAAAATTACAGTGTTTACCCTTAGAAGCCACAGTAGGAGGTAAACAAAGTTACACAGCCTTAGGTTACTTTTGTTTTGAATTGTTGTGTAGAACTTTGTAATCCAAGGAATAACTTCTTGAGTTCTTTGTATATATTGGATATTAGCCCTCTGTCGGATGTAAGGTTGGTAAAGATCATTTCCCAGTTAGTTGGTTGCCGCTTTGTCTTTTTGACAGTGTCTTTTGCCTTGCAAAAATTTTGTAATTGAATGAGGTCCCATTTGTCTATTCTTGATCTTAGAGCATAAGCTATTGGAGTTCTGTTCAGGAAATTCTCCCCTGTGCCCATATGTTCAAGGTTCTTCCCTAGTTTCCCTTCTATTAGTTTCAGTGTGTCTGGTTTTATGTGGAGATCTTTGATCCACTTAGAATTGAGCTTAGTGCAAGGAGATAAGAATGGGTCAATTTGCATTCTTCTGCATGTTGACCTCCAGCTGAGCCAGCACCATATGTTGAAAAGGCTATCTTTTTTCCATTGGATGGTTTTAGCTCCTTTGTCAAAGATCAAGTGACCATAGGAGTGTGGATTCATTTCTGGGTCTTCAATTCTGTTCCATTGATCTACATGTCTGTTACTGTACCAATACCATGCGGTTTTTAACACTATTGCTCTGTAGTACAGCTTGAGGTCCAGGATACTGATTCCCCCAGAGGTTCTTTTACTCTTGAGAATAGTTTTAGCTATTCTGGGTTTTCTGTTATTCCAGATGAATTTTTGAATTGCTCTTTCTAACTCTATGAAGAATTGAGTTGGGATTTTGATGGGGATTGCATTGAATCTGTGTATTACTTTTGGTAAGATGCTCATTTTGACTATATTAATCCTGCCAATCCATGAGCATGGCAGATTTTTCCATCTTCTGTGGTCTTCTTCAATTTCTTTCTTCAGAGACTTGAAGTTCTTTTCATACAGATCTTTCACTTGTTTACAGAATGTTTGTGCTTCTCAAGTCACTCAGGCTGTGATGATGAGTGCCTTAATGAAACAAGAAAAACAAAAGGCAAATAAATCAGTTGGGAAAGCAAATTAAGAACTCTAACTAACCCTTCTTTGAAACACTGAACACCTAATGCCATATGATTCCTATTTCAAACAATCTTATTTACTCCTGCTGAGTGTATGCATGATGATCACAGTAAGCATGTGAAGATATGAATGTAGTAGCCAGAGAACCTTGCTATCCACTCAGTTTTCTATATGCACCTTAGGCAGTTGTCCAGGGATTGAGTTCAGGTCACCAGGCCTATGCCACAAGTACGTTTTCTATTGAGCCATTACACTTCATCAAGCTTGATGACCTTGATCCCTGTCTTGAGAAACAGAGAATATCTAACTCAAGTGGATTGTGTGTAACACACAGATAATGAGCACATTATAAACTGCAGGGCCCTTATGTTGTAACCTACATACTCTTAGCCCAAGCAATGCACATATTTCAACAAAGACATGGACATTGCATAGTAACAAGATGAGTAATAACTTTAAATGGAAAACCACTCAGAAATATGACAAGTCAGTCACAATGTACTTTCCAAGAGAAGTCTATACAACAACAGCAATGAAGGGTAATATTGACAAAAGGCACTCCTCTGCTTCTCTGTTGTATGAAGTATAGACACAGACATAATCTTTGAGAGAGTGTAGTGTTAACAGAACATGGGAATATCTCTGCACTTTTAATAACTCCCCATTTCTTTGTCTAAGTGCTAGTTACACAGGAGGGAAGTGGATGAATAATGCAAGCTGAATACCCTTAAAGTAGCATTTCACTGGATTGCTTCTCTAGTCACAGTGTATCAAGTTAAGATGTTAAAATAAAAATAAAATAAAATAAAATCAGTTAAAATATTTAAATTTTGAAACTTAGCACTAAACCCTGGCACTCCACAGTTCTGAGTTGAAACCTTTACAGAAGATTCCATAAGATTGCTGAGGAAGAATGCATAGTTGGAACGCATGTCCTGCTGTGTACGTGCTGCCCGGATGTCTGGAGTATGAACGCAGTGGTAATCATCCTAACATATTCAGTTTTCAAGCCTCTTCCATTTTCTAAACAAAAATGTTTTCAATTAGTGTTACTTGGAGTCTCATAGACTTCTCTGTAATAATGTTCAAATGTTTCTTGACTTTCAAGAGAAGTATGTTCAAGTAAGTCAAAGTGCTGAAAATGCTGCTTGTCATAAGTTGTTTCAGTAAATCTACCCTACTATATTTTACAACTTAGCAGTCCAGCACAGGGAGGATTATCACTGATTTGCTTCTGATGGTATTACAACTTCTGGTATAAGTATAAAATAAATGATATTTTTAATTTTATATTTTATTATTTTAATGTTAATATCTAAAAAACATGACTCAATATGGTCATTACCGTGTTTCTAATGAAGCCTGATACAAAATCTGAGCAGCAATTTAAATAATGTCAAGAATAGTAATTATTGTTTATAAAATCTTTTCAATACAATAGATGATTTCAGCTCTTTTTAAGTTATTTTATTTATATTCCAAAAGTTTCCCTTCCCAGTCCCCCCCCAGTCCTCCAGTTCCTCACACCCTCACCCTTCTCTCCACCCCCTTTTCTGAATGATTGCTCTCCCACCTGCCTACCCACCCTCACCTCACTCCCTTCTGCATCCCTCTTTCCAGCTTTTGAGTTGCAAGAACCTGAAATAAAAAGCTCAGTTATGTGACATGCTAGCTCTAGAGGCACAATGTTTACCAGGAAATAAACATTTGGATGTATTATATGGCAATATGGAGAATATTTTTGAGACTTTTAAAAAGTAAAATATGAAATGTATTTCACAAAGAAGACAATATCATTGTTTAAGATATAAATTATATTATTAACAGTAATTAAGCAAAAAATGTCAAATGTTAAGAAAGCATAAAGCAACATCTCATTCTTTCTGTGAAAAATGTTTACATAACTATATAACCTAGTGTTGTCAATACCTTAGAAGTCAACATGTACATTGTTTCCAACTTGACACAATGAATGGTTGCAGTGTTTATAGGCCCTGTCTTCTTGGTTGTGGCAGTAAATGTGTATTTACCCAATATCATCTCTCTAGGAAATAAACCTATAACATAAAAACATTATGTGTGAAATGTATTTGGGGAGGGATGCAGCTGATAGCACTGGATAACACAAAGACTACAGGGATAAGTCACACACTCAGAGACATACACACACTTTTCCTGAAGTCATTATTCTTAAGTTAAATATTCCACATTTAGATGACTCTGAACATTAACTGTTATGTTTAACTGAGCTCCTAGATAAAGTAATTTTTCAGATTAACAGGATGAAAAAAAAGCATTCTATCCTTTGTAGCAAGGCATATCCTGATCTTCTGAGGAAAGAGCTTCATCCCTTTAGCTTCAAATTCAATTTTCCATCTTGAAAAAGAAAGGCAATTTCTAAAGACCCAAAACCACTCCTTCTTTGAAATCTAGAAACTTTGTGGTTTCCAAAATTCCTGGAACAAGTACATCTCTGGTGGAAAGTGTAAGTTCATTTGAAGTGACATTTAAAGAAGAAACACACTCAACATTTTGATGTTTACTTTCTCCTGAACATTTGTTTGTGCTAACTTAACAAAAATAAATGTTTTAAAAACTTTGATTACAATGTGCATATATTACACATTTCTCTGAGTATATCAAATTTAGCATATAAGTGTCAGTTCTAACTAAATGTCATTTTTAAATGTCTCAGGAATAAATGATTTGCAGATATAAAAACATCTCTGCATAACTAAGAATTTTCTGATACTTCCTATTTTCAGGCTAATAAAAAGGAGTCTATCTGCTAGCAAATTATTATTAGACAAAAACCTACTTTATAATAAATAAAAAAGATAGGACCTAGCAGAAGAAAAGTATCAAAGGGATATCTCACGATATGTAATTTTATTACAAATAGGTAGATTTTATTTTCTGATATGATATTAGATAAGATAACTGCCCTCATGCTGTAATGTGTGTGTGTGTGTGTGTGAGTGTGTGTGTGCTTGTATGTGTATAAATATGATCACACATGCATCTGCATAAGAATACTTGAAGTTGCCTGGTGTCTCCTTCTATCACACGCTGCACTACTTTTTGAGATGGGGCCTTTCACTGAAGACACAGGCATCAAGATTTTTTTCTTTGGCAGGACTATGCTGCCATAATGCAAAATGTTTGGCTAGAATTGAAACAACAGACTATGATGCTCACTGTCACTTATGATACTAGTAGGACACTGCACTGGGTATACCCAAATAATGGCACTTGTATCCTCTGTCAATACCCTGGCTGCCAACAGGCAAGAGAATGAAGAGAATTGTTCTGAGTCTTAAGCTTTTATGTGAGGAAGCTTCTACAAAGACTACTCATTCTGCTGAGTCACTCAGTAGAGACAATATGAAAATCAGTGTGTGTTTGACACAAGCTAGCAAAATAAACAAATCAGCTAGCGAGGATTAGCATGTATTCTCTCATGACATCCAAATAATGAGATGACTGAAATCACCAGGAACAAAAACATTAGAGCAACTGGGACAGGATCCTTCCAGTCTCCATCAGCAACAGGAAGCTGGGACTGCTCCACAGCCCTCTGTACACTGGTCCCACCAGGAGAAAGCTGAGCTCGCAGGAGTGTGCTCACACCCAGGCTCAGAGGTGAGATCCCCACTTTCTCTCCAATAACTGTCCAGAGTAGGACCAGCCAGAAACACACAGTATGCAGGAACAGTGGGGCATCTGGGACAGGATCCTTTCAGTTTCCATCTGCACCTGGGATCTGAGGATGTGCCACAGCCCTCTGACAACAGGTCCCTCCAGAAGAGACGTGGTCTCCCAGGAGTGCTGACACAGGCTTACAAGCCCACAGGAGGGACAAGCTCCAGCCAGAGACAGCAAGACCAACTCACACCAGAGATAATCAGATATTGAAAGGCAAGCACAAGAACCCTACCAACAGAAACTAAATTTAATTGGCATCATCAGAATGCAGTTTTCCCACCACATGAAATCCTGGATATATTATCACACTGGAAAAGAAAGATTTGGATTTAAAATTACATCTCAAGATGCCTTAAGAAGGACATAAATAACTCCCTTAAAATAATATAGGAGACACAGATAAAGAGGTAGAAGCCTTTAAAGAGGAAAAACAAAAGTCTCTTAAAGAATTATAGGAAAATACAAGCAAACAGGTGAAGAAATTGCACAAAACCATCCAGGATCTAAAAATGGAAGTAGAAACAATAAGGAAATCACAAAGGGAGACAACTCTGGAAATAGAAAACCAAGGAAAAAGATAGATGCAAGCATCACTAACAGAATACAAGAGATAGAAGACAGAATCTCGGGTCAGAAGATACTATAGAAAACATTGACACAACAGTGAAAGAAAAAGCAAAATGAAAAAAGATTCTAATCCAAAACATCCAGGAAATCCAGGACACAATAAAAAGATCAAACCTAATGATAATGGGTATAGAAGAGAGTAAGGATTCACAACTTAAAGAGCCAGTAAATATCTTCAACAAAGTTATAGAAGAAAACTTCCCTAACCTAAAGAAAGGGATCCCCATCTATGGACATACAAGAAGCCTACAACACTCCAAATTGATTTGACCAGAAAAGAAATGCCTCCCATCACATAATAATCAAAACACCAAATGCACAAAACAAAGAAAGAATATTAAAAGCAGTAAGGGCAAAGAGTCAAGTAACGTAAAAAGGCAGACCTATCAGAATTATACCAGACTTCTCACCAGAAACTATAAAAGTCAGAAAATCCTGGACAGATAACATACAGATCATAAGATAACACAAATGCCACTCCAGGCTACTATATCAAGCAAAACTCTCAACTATCATAGATAAAGAAAACAAGATATTCCATGACAAAACCAAATTTACACAATATCTTTCCACAAATTCATACCTTCAAAGGATAATAAATGGAAAACTCCAACACAAGGAAGGAAACTACATTCTAGAAAAAGCAAGAAAATGATCTTCTTTTAACAAACCAAAAAGAAGACAGGAACATAAACATAATCCCACCTCTAACAACAAAAGTAAAGGTAACAACAATCACTTTTTCTTAATATCTCTTAACATCAATGGATTCAATTCCCCAATAAAAAAACATAGAATAACAGATTGGATACTTAAAGAGGATGCCTACAGGAAACCCACCTTGATGAAGACAGATACTACCTCAAAATAAAGGCTGGAAAACAATTTTCCAAGCAAATGGCCACAAGAAACAAGTTGGAGTAGACATTCTAATATTGAATAACATCAACTTTCAGCATAAAGTTATCAAAAAAGAAAAGGAAGGACAATTTATCCACTACAAAGAAAAATCTACAAAGAAGAACTCTCAAATCTAAACATCCATGCTCCAAATACAAGTGCAACCACATTCATAAAAGAAACTACTAAAGCTCAAATAACACATTGTAACTCATATAATAATAGTGGGAGAATTTAACACGCCACTCTCATCAATGGACAGATCTAACTAAATGGAAATGGAAACTAAACAGAAAAACAGTGAAACAGAAGTTATGAACCAAATGGATTTAACAGATAGCTACATAATATTTTGACCTAAGAGAAGAGAATATACCTTCTTCTCTGCACTTCACAGTACCTTCTCCAAAATTGACATTATAACTGGTCACAAAACAGGCTTCAACATGTACAAGAAGATTAGCATTATCCCAGGCATCCTATCAGATGACCATGGACTAAGACTGGTTGTCAATAACAACAAAAATAATAGAAAGCCCACATACACACATACATGTAGAAGTTGAACAACACTCTGCTCAATGATAATTTGGTAAAGGAAGAAATACAGAAAGAAATTAAAGACTTTTTAGAATTTAATGAAAATGAAGCCATAGCATACCCAGACTTATTGGATAGAATGAAAACAGTGTTAAGAGGAAAACTCGTAGCTCTGAGTGCCTCCAGAAAGAAACTGGAGAAAGCATACACTAGCAGCTTGGAAGGACATCTGAAAGCTCTGGAACAAAATAAAGCAATGCACCCAAGAGGAGGAGACTGCAGGAAATAATTAAACTCAGGGCTGAAATCAACCAAGTAGAAACACAAAGAACTATACAAAGAATCAAAAGAATCAACCAAATCAGGAGCTGGTTCTTTGAGAAAATCAACAAGATAGATAAAACCTTAGCCAGAATAATCAGACAGCACAGAGACAGTATCCAAATTGACAAATTCAGAAATGAGAAGAGAGAAATAACACCAGAAACCATGGAATCAGATCCTACTAGAAAAGCATATACTCAGCAAAACTGGAATATCTGAATGAAATGGGCAATTTTCTAGACAGACACTAGGTAATAAAGTTAAATCAGGATCAGACAAATGATCTAAATAGTCCCATAACCCATAATGAAATATTAACAGTCATTAATATTCTCCCAACCAAAAAAAGCCCAGGACCAGGTGGGTTTAGTGCACAGTTCTATCAGATCTTCAAATAAGACATAATACCAATATTCATCTAGCTATTCCACAAAATAGAAGCAGAAGAACACTACCCATTTGATCTGTGAAGTCACAATTGCTCTGATATGTAAACCACACAAACACCCAACAAAGATGGAGAACTTTAAACCAATTTCCCGTATGAATATCAACACAAAAATACTCAATAAAATTCTCGCAAACCGAATGCAACAACACATCAAAACGATCATCCATAATGATCAAGTAGGCTTCATCCCAGGGATTCAGGGATGGTTCAATATATGGAAGTCCATCAATGCAATCCACTACATAAACAACCCCCCGCAAAAAAAAAAAAAAAAAAAAAACCAAAATAATCATTTCATTAGAAGTTGAGAAAGCATTTTGCAGAGTCCAAAACCTCTTCATTATGAAAGTCTAAGAAAGACCAGGAATTCAAGGCCTACACCTAAAGATAGTAAAATCAATATCCAGCAAACCAGTAACCAAGACCAAACTAAATGATGAGAAACTTGAAGCAATCCTGCTCAAATCACTATTTGCAGGTAATATGATAGTACACTTAATTGATCTCAAAAATTCTACCAGAGAACACTTTTTTTTTTTCAATTTGTATTATCTACTTACTCACTGAAATGTGGTTAAACTCTTAGTGGAAGTGGACTGCCTCTTAAATAGAACTGAGTCTTGCCTCTCCCACACTCATACCAGAAGCCATCAATTATGGAGAGCTATACGTGAGTATCTTTATCATATTTTTAAAGAGTTTTCTTCATTAGTTTCCTGTTTAGGCTGTTCTTTGGGAAGGCTGGTGAAAGTAGAAGCTGTCCCAGAAGCCTTCCATGTTCCTCCTTTCCAACTGTGTGTCTACAGTAATATCACTGCCAAAGTAGCTTCTTCGTTCTTTATAGTCAGGAGAAGCATGATTTATGGGCTTCCACATGGTTTCTGGTGACAGCACAAACTCAAAGATGTGCCATTCTCCATCCATGTCCACAGTAGTAGGTCCATGAAATGAGCCTAGACAAGTCCCTCGGAGGCAGACATCAACGTGTCCGCATGGGACAGCACAGACCACTCACGTCAGCAGCAAAGCCCTCAGACATCATTATGGCCTCAGGCTGCAGCATGGACCACAAATATCTGATTGGTCTTCAGTGGTAACACAGGCCATGAAAGTCAACACAGACCCTGCCTACAGTAGGACCATGGACTCTGACATGGCTGTTGGAGGCAGCATGGGCCTGGACATTACCATGGCCTCATGAGGCACTGCAGGCCACTCAGATTATTATGGCCCTGAATGTAAAAGTAGATATTTGGGTGCGGATGGAAGGTGGGTGTGAAATTGTTGATTTTTTTATTATTATTTTTATTTTCTATATTCTTTATTTACATTCCAAATGATTTCCCCTTTCCCAGTTCCCCCACTCCCTGAGTCCCATAAGCCCTTTTTCCTCCTCTTGTTCCCCATTTGCCTAAGAATTTCATGAATTCATTGTTTTTAATTGCTGAGTAGTATTCCATTGTGTAAATATACACGGAAAATATCTCTGATAAAATTGAAGAAATATATAGAAAAAATGTTAAAATTAAAGATTATCATGGAAAATAGTACAGTTAAAAATGGTAGACATAAAAAACATTACTTAATTGAAAGATGAATCACAAACATTTTCTGATAAAATTGAAGATTTACATGAAAAATATTTCTGTTAGACTACATTTTTGGTTGGGGAATTGAGTCCATTGATGTTATAAGATATTAAGGAATAGTGATTGCTGCTTCCTATTATTTTTGATGTTCTTTTTATGTTTGTGTGGTTACTTTCTTTTGGGTTTGTTAGAAATAGATTACTTTTTTGCTCGTTCTAAGGTGTAGTTTCCCTCCTCTTGGCGTTTTCCATCTATTATCCTTTGTAGGGCTGAATTTGTGGAAAGATAATGTGTAAATTTGGTTTTATCATGGAATATCTTGGTTTCTCCATCTATGGTAATTAAGAGTTTTGCTGGGTATAGTAGTTTGGGCTGGCATTTGTGTTCTCTTAAGGTCTGTATGAGATCTGCCCAGGATCTTCTAGCTTTCATCGTCTCAGGTGAGAAGTCTGGTGTAATTCTGATAGGCCTGCCTTTATAGGTTACTTGACTTTTTTCCCTTACTGCTTTTAATATTCTTTCTTTGTTTAGTGCATTTGGTGTTTTGATTATTATGTGCCGGGAGGACTTTTTGGTCTGGTCCAGTCTGTTTGGAGTTCTGTAGGCTTCTTGTATGTTCATGGGCATCTCGTTCTTTAGGTTAGGGAAGTTTTCTTCTATAATTTTGTTGAAGATATTTACTGGCCCTTTAAGTTGGAAATCTTCACTCTCTTCTATACCAATAGGTATAGGTATAGGTTTGGTCTTCTCATTGTGTCCTGGATTTCCTGGATGTTTTGGCTCAGGAGATTTCTGCATTTTTCATTTTCTTTAACTGTTGAGTCCATGTTTTCTATGGTATCTTCAGCCCCTGAGATTCTTTCTTCTATCTCTTGTATTCTGTTGTTGATGCTTGCATCTATGACTCCTGAATTCTTTCCAAGATTTTCTATTTCCAGAGATGTCTCACTTTGTGATTTCTTTATTGTTTCTACTTCCATTTTTAGATCCTGGATGGTTTTGTTCAGTTCCTTCACTTGTTTGTTTGTGTTCTCCTGTAATTCTTCAATGGATTTTTGTGTTTCCTCTTTCAGGGCCTCTACCTGTTCACCCATCCTTCCCTGTATTTCTTTCAGGGATTTTTGTGTTTCATCTTTAAAGGCTTTTACCATTTGATACATGTTCTCCTGCATTTCTTTAAGGGAGTTATTTATGTCCTTCTTGATGTCCTCTAACAGCATCGTAAGATGAGACTTGAATTGAACTCTTGCTTTTCTGGTGTGTTGGGATAGCCGGGACTTGCTGTGGTGGGAGAACTGGGCTCTGATGTTGCCAAGTAGCCTTGGATTTGTTGGTAGGGTTCTTGCACTTGCCTTTCGCCATCTGATTATCTCTGGTGTTAGTTGGTCTTGCTGTCTCTGGCTGGAGCTTGCCCCTCCTATGGTCCTGTACACCTGTGTCTGTACTCCTGGAGAGCAACTCTTCTGAAAAGGTCTGTGCACAGAAGGCTGTGGAGCTGTCTGGTTCCCTGCTGTAAATGGCAGCTGGAAGGGAAGACTCCTGTCCCAGCTGCTCCACTGAAGATATGCCTTGTGCGCTCCTAGCTGTACCCCTCCAGAGAGAAGGTGAAGATCTCACCTCTGCACTCAGATGTGAAATCGCTGCTGGGAGATCACTCTCACCTGGAGGGCTAAGCACAGAAAGCTTTGGAGCTGCCTGGTTCCCTGCCCAGATGGCTGCTGGAAGGGAACACCACCAGAGAATTCTTAAACCTGATAAACTACTTCAGCTAAGTGGCTGGATATAAAATTAACTCAAACAAATCAGTGGCCTTCCTCTACTCAAATGATCAACATGCTGAGAAAGAATTAGGTAGGCAACACCCTTCACAGCAGTCACAAGTATTATAAAATATATTGGCATGATTCAAACTAAGCAAATGAAAGATATGTACGACAAGAACTTCAAGTGCCTGAGAAAAGAAATCAAGGAAGATCTCAGAAGATGGAAAAAGCTCCAATTCTCATGAATTGGCAGGATTAATATAGTAAGAATGGACATCTTGCTGAAAGCAATCTATGGATTCAATGCAATCCCCATCAAAATTCCAGCTCAATTCTTCATAGGGTTAGAAAAACCGATTTGCAAATTCATCTGGAATAACAAAAAAACCCAGGATAGTGAAAACTCTTCTCAACAATAAAAGAACTTCTGGTGGAATCACCATCCTTGTCCTCAAGCTGTTCTACAGAGCAATCATAATAAAACCTGCATGGTGTTGGTACAGTGACAGGCAGGTAGATCAATGGTATAGAATTGAACACCCAGAAACAAACCCAGACGCCACTTTGACAAAGCTAAAACCATCCAGTGGAAAAAAGGAAGCATTCTCAACAAATGCTACTGGTTCAACTGGCAGTTAGCATGTAGAAGAGTACAAATTGATCCATTATTATCTCCTTGTACAAAGCTCAAGGACATGTTGATCAAGGACCTCCACATAAAACCAGATACACTGAAACTAATAGAAAAAAGTGGGGAAGAGCCTTGAGCACATGGTCACAGGGCAAAAATTCCTGAACAGAACACCAATAACTTATACTCTAAGATCAAAAATTGGTAAATGGGACCTCATACAATTGTAAAGCTTCTGTAAGGCAAAGGAAACTAACAATAGGACAAAATGGCAAACAACACATTGGGAAAAGTTCTTTAACAATCCTACATCCGATAGAGAAGTAATAGCCTGTTGGGAGGTGATCTGTGCACAGTCAGCCTGGTTCTCAGGTAGAACAAAGACTTTGAACCCCGGGACCAGTAGGGGGTGGCTTCTACCTACAACCTTGTGGGCGGAGCTTCCACCTGCATGGGATGGGAGGAGTTCAGTCACCGCCCCCTGGAACCTAGCTCCTGGTGCAGTTGCAGTCCCCCAGGAGAGATGTGTGGTCATGTAGTTGCAGTCCCAAGCCTTCCCCACATGTAAATAAGGTTTCCCCAAACTCTCAATCCAAGCCAATGATAAGTACCTGCTGCCAAATCCCAGAGCATATCCAAATCATATATAAATCCCATCCTGGAACCTAAGAACAATAAAGGATGTTTGAAAATTACTCTGTCATCTGGGAGATTTTATCACAAAGAGCTGTAACACACGGGAAGAGGTCCTCTCTCCCGAAACACTGTCAGCCACTCCATCGTAACCTTTCCCGGCTAGGCAGCCTTCGTCAGCCTCAGGCTGGATCAGGCACGGAGCAACGTGGGCAAACCCTGCACCCACTTTCAGCGGGGCCTCTGCACGGAGGCCCACAGCCAGAGGCAGCAGTGGTGACAATGGCGAGGCAGGCGGTGAGAGCAGCCCCCCTGCCTTCCCCTTCTGCCGGAACCCTCGCACCAGCTTTCGGTGGGGGCTCTGAATGGAGGCCCACAGCTGGTGCCCAACATGGGGCTTTGTCTATGGGTTTTGAAGGTGTTTCTCTTTTACAGCTTGGAGAGGGGGGAAGAGATATCACTCTCTGGCTGGATGGGGGATGGTAGTAAAGGCATTTTATTTTTAAGTCTTGGAGAAGGGGGGGGATGCCTCTCTTTGGTTGGATGGGGGGTGGTGGAGTAGGGGAAGGGGCAGGAGGGGCAGATGGTTTATTTAAGGTTTCCTCGGAGACATAAAGAGGCAGGGGTGGATGGATGGATTTTATTTCCCTTATAAATTGGGTAAGGGCTGCAAGATCTGGAATAGAGTTAGCTTTTGGTCCTGGATTCTTGGGTTCATCTGACTGAGGGGGCTCAGGAACTATGTTATCAGCCTGCCCTACTTTAGATGACCCTATACATTGCCAAATGGCAGCTAAGATTGGCAAAAAGTCATGGGAGGGTATCTTTCTTTCTCTGGTATCTCTGTTTTTAATGATGTAAGCTACTCTGATCCATGAGTCTGGGCTATAACTATTATCACTGGCCATGCCTGGCGCTATCTGAAGGACTTCCACCCAAAACAAGGCTTGTTTTTTGGCTATTTTTATCCCATGGTATTTTAGTAGAGTACATATTTCCCTGGCCTGGGGCGTTTTTTTATGTGATAGTGAATTACCCATGATAGAAAAGAGGAGAAGCATTTGTCCAGTGGGAACGTTCCCTTAGCCTATCTGGCTTCGGGGGATTCCACAGAGGTCCAAAACGTTGAGCCTTCCCGTAGATTTAAGAACTGTCAGCCACCCTGTGGCTTTTAAGTGGCTGCTGCATTACCAGGTTTTTCTCTCCATATTTAGAATCTAAATAGTGTCTTTTCCAACACCCATTGCGGGCTGTCAGGATTTAGACAGAGGCCAGAAGGGCCTTCAGCCAACACCAGAGAGTAGCTCTGGCCAGAAGGCTTCAGTTGCTCCTTTTGGTTTGCCTAAATCCACATGATGGCACTGACTGAAAGCATAGTAGGAAAAAAGTTTAGTTGTTTCCAGAGTTTGGCAAGGGGCTCACCTTCCTGTAGTATCCATTTGGGTGTAGTTGTGTCTGTTCAAGTCCCATGTCGAGTGCCAAAAAAAAAAAAAAAGAAAAGAAAAGAAAAGCGCGGGGTCCTGGTGAGCATGGACACAGGGGCACATGCCAGAATGGGCCGGTGGGGCATGGGCCTTGTTCTCGGGCCAAGGTAGCATGCATATGCAGAGGACACAGGTGGACATGGAGCCTGCGTGGGGTTTTGGAGAAGCAGGCAAGATGCACGCATGCCTCAGCCTAATGGGGAGTGGGTAGTCACACCGCAGGCTGGTCTCTGAGCATGGGCACGTGCGGGGATGCAGAGAAATCTCACACAGAAGTTGGAACCATTCTGATGTGGATTTCTCTGCCTGTTACCTGTACTCACAGACTGTCTGCGTGGCTGTATCTCAGACGGCGCGTACCAGCTAGCTCCATATGGCGAGTTTAATAAGAGGCAGCCCATAGCTTTGATGTTTTACTATTAAGAAAATAGAAAGAGAAAAGAGAAAGACAAAGAAAGAGGAAAAAATAGATAAGAAAGGTCATGACCAAGTGGAAAGGGGAGAAAATGGAAAGACAGAGAGATAGACAAAGAGGAGGGCCAGGGGAGAATAAGCGGGGGAGGTGGGAGGGAGGGAGGGAGGGAGAGAGAGAGAGAGAGAGAGAGAGAGAGAGAGAGAGAGAGAGAGAGAGAGAGAGAACGCACTGAGGGGTGCTATTTATATTGAGTTGGGTGGTCAGGTAACCCAAGAGGTGGGGAGTGTGGCTGCAGGCAGATGACTGCCAAGGCAGAGTCAGGCCAGAACCTGGGGCGTGGCCACAAGTCTCATTAAGGTCCTACAATAGCCAATATATACAAAGACCTCAAGAAGTTAGATTGCAGAGAATCAAATTACCGTGTTAAAAAATGGGGTATGGATCTAAATAAACAATTATCCACTGAGGAATACTAAATGCCTGAGAAGCACCTAAATAAATGATCAACCTCCTTAGTCATCAGGGAAATGCAAATCAAAACAACGCTGAAATTCCATCCCACACTAGTCAGAATGGCCAAGTTAAAAAACTCAGGTGACAGCAGATGCTGGCGAGGATATGGAAAGAGGAATACTCCTCCATTGCTGGTGGGATTGAAAGCTGGCAAAACCACTCTGGAAATCAGTTTGGAAGTTCCTCAAAAAAGTGGACATAGTACTATCTGAGAAGGCAACAATGCCACTCCTGGACATATACCCAAAAGATGTTCCTACATATAACAAGGATACATGCTCTACTATGTTCATAGCAGCCTTATTTATAATATCCAGAAACTTGGATGTTAGAAACCAGATGTCCCTCAACAGAGGACATATTTACACAATGGAGTACTACTCAGCTATTAAAGAAACAACTTCATGAAATTCTTAGGCAAATGTATGGAATTAGAAAATACCATACTGAGTGAGGTAACCCAATCACAAAAGAACACACATGGTATGCACTCACTAATATGTGGATATTAGCCCAGAAATCAGGAATACCTAAGATATAATTCACAGACCACATGAAGCTCAAGAATAAGGAAGACTGAAGTGTGGATACTTTGGTCCCTCCCAGAAGGGGAAACAAAATACCCATGGGAGGAGATACAGAGACAAAGTGTGGAGCACAGACTGAAGTAAAGGCTACCCAGAGTCTGCACCACCTGGGGATCCATCCAATACACAGTTACCAAACCCAGACACTATTGTGGATACCAACAAGTGCTTCCTGATAGGAGCCTGATATAGCTGTCTCCTAAGAGGCTCTGCCAGTGCCTGACAAATACAGAGGTGGATGCTCACATCCAACCTTTAGACTGAGCACAGAGTCACCAATGGAGGAGCTAGAGAAAGGACCAAAGGAGCTGAAGGGGTTTGTAATCCCATAGAAGGAACAATAATATGAACCAACCTGTACTCCCAGAGCTCCCAGGGACTTAACAATCATCCAAAGTGTACACATGGAGAGATCCATGTCTCCAGCTGCATAGGTAGCAGTGGATGGCCTTGTTGGACATCACTGAGAGAAGAGGACCTTGGTCCTGTGAAGGCTCACTGCTCCAGTGTAGGGAATGCCAGGACAGTGAAGTGGGAATGGGTGGGTTAGTACACAGGTGGAAGGGGCATGGTATAGGGGATTTTGGATGGGAAAAGAAAAGAGGGGATAATATTTAAAATGTAAATAAAGAAAATATCTAAAAAGAGATTGCTGTTTTGAAGTATTTATTAGTTATTGTTTCCCTTAGTAGAAGAAATTTGCTACAAAACTTGTATGTGGTGATCAGTCTCATTAGCACGCCTACCCACAACCATGGTCATTGTACGTATAATAATATTTTCTATTCTCAGGATTACCAAATGTTGCAAAGACCCTGCTCTTCTTGAGAGACCTATATGTTCCTGGTGTTATGTCTTTGGTATCTGTTACATGATATTTTATTTTCTTTATATGCTTGTATCATGACTTTAATTTGTAAGCATGTAAATATTTTGCTTATAAGACACCCTTATTTTTCATTTATTCATGCCACCCTTCTTCCACTAATCTTCTGGACAGCATTTACACACTTCATTTTTGTCTTCTTCTGTACACTAGCAGTGAAATTTTAAAGTTTTGCTACTGTACCACTTCCTGTCTTTATTATCTACAGCATAATTTTGATCTGTGCACATAATATAAAAGTAATGTTGAAGCAAAACTAGAACAACCCTGAAAGGACAGAGTGAAGACCCTTGGTAAGAACATGAAAAACTATGTGTGATTTAAAGGGAAAAAAAACTGTAGCCACTTCTCTATTCTGATCTCAAATTCAGCTTATTATATGTTAGTTCCACCTCAGGATAACTATATTTCACAGGAAATTACAGTCTGCCATAAGACATGTCAGAGTAATACCAAGAAATTGCAGTCACCCATTGATCAATGGAGAGCAAATATTTAACTTCATAAAAAAAAAGACAAAACTAAATTAAAGTCTAACCAACTTTATTTCATCTGCAAAGCTTTAGCAGCCTAGAAATTGAAGCCAGGATTCACAGTGCATTCAAATAACACAGACTGCTTCCTCAGAGGCAATCTTCTCTAAGGATTATGAAAATTCCCAGCAAATTCATGGACTTTCAAATGCCTCTTGGAGTTTCATTCTTTATGGTAGAGGAAGAAAAAATTGCCAAGTTCTGAATAAAGGTAGAACAAAGATTTCAGTATTACTTCAGCATAGAAAGTGAATAGTGTGTGTAGGGGTAACAATATAATATCATTCCTATGTTCAAAATGACAAAATTACATTCTCCAATTTAGAGATTTGCTACAGGTTTTTTTTTTTTAATTTTCGTTTACAGTACTTATAAAATTTGGTATCTTACAGCCCACAAGCTAGAGTACAATGGCTACAATACTTTCAAATTCATAAAATTCCATTGTGACTTCATTAAAAAATGTATACCATTAATATAAGACAGGTAAATGACTATTTAAGATTGACATCAAAGGTGTAGGAGCATAACTGTGGAAAAAATTAGCTGCAGCACATTATTAGGCAAGGGACTTAAAATGAGTCTGATGATACATAATTCTCCAAAGTCAAAGTAATATCGCTTTATGTAGCAATTGAAAATCTACAGAAGTATATACTATTTCCAGGCTACACAATCTGAGATTATCATGAAAAATAACTATGTAGAACTGATTTCAGTGTCCTCAACACAGCTGTACAGAATGTCTCTCTCTTGGGAAGTTCTTAATAATTTGTTTCTATAAAATCATAACAGCAGATAAAATATACAAAACCCAGTAACTTTTCTATAAAAAAAAATCAGTATGAAGGTTTAATTTCAGCATCCACAATGGTCCTGCATTCAGGACCTGGAAAGAAAAGATAACTTTAATTCTAAGAAAATGGCTCAAAAAGCTAGTCAAATGACAACAAAGCCAGACTCATCTTTTGAGAAGCAATGTCTGATTGATAAGAACAAAAATGCATTACAGGAGAAAGAAAGATTTACTACCTCTCCACAATGGTAAGGGAAAACACTCCCTTCATTTGGAAACCAAAGAGATATCTATTGCAATAGTACAAAGACTTACCTATTACATTATCGCATCCATATATCAACCCTTGAGAATTCAATCACCCACAATTTAGATCTAGAACTCTTAGGAGAACAATGGATTTTCAGTATTTTGTAGGCATAATGTATTTTTACACTATGTAGTTTACCCTTGGTTATTCAAATTCTGATTTCTCTGCCCTCACATCTAGTTTCCATCAAATATTGTAATGCTTACACTAAGAATCTCCTGTCTCGAGTTTGGGTAAACAATTCCTGTCATTTATTCTTTGGCTTGTCAATAAATGCTGATTACCCAATGGCCAGGCAGAATAGAGAATAAGCCTGTCCATCTGCCAGCCAGAGGAAGGAGATAGGAAGAGAAGATGATTCAGATCAGCAAGGATTATGGAGGATTTGAAGCCATCAGGAAGCAGTCCAGTAAGAATCATGGTAACACAACTAAAGTCCAAAGAGCCAGATTAATAATGATATGCAAGTATCATGGGATGGGAATGGCAGGTAGCCCAATTATCATAAGAGTTTAAGGTACATCATTTAACTGCTCAACTATTGAGATGTGGTTTTAAATATATCTCTGTTTTTCTGTGAAGTTATTGAGAATTAGCATAAGGTAAATAAATATAACCACCAGATTAATTCATTGCTATATTTATATTAAAGATAATTCATTTACATTTTGTGTTACTATATGTACAGGTTAAATTCAGCATCTTGTTAGTGAGTAATAATAGTTTATACCATTCTGCTCCTTCATAGACTTAAGTGTCAAGTCATATCTAATTTCAGTAATGTTATTCTTTAAAAAGAGGTGATGTTTAAATTAGATGCATTTATGCAAATCAATGAAAGAACTTTCACTACACACCAGCTGATATTCTTTTAATTACAGGGATGATTCTAGAGCCATTCTTGGTGCTTTAATTTTCTCAAGAACAAAACATTAAGACAGCTTTTTTTGGAAATGAATATCATTGAGGTACCATAGAATAAAATTGACTTTTTGGGTACACAATTCCATGAATTTTAATACAGGAATAGACTAGGATGTCTATCACTCTCTCCATGATACCAAAGTTCTTATTTATCACAAAAACTCTCCTAGAGCCCTTTATAGCATTTTAATAACCTTGGCTTTTTCATCCTCACTGTAATTTTCTGTTTTCAGGAAGGTTTGCTAATGGCTAAAGAGGCAGTTCAGCAAGTTAAAAGAGTATACTACTCTTTCAGGGGACTCAACTCCAATTATTCACACCTCTGTTAGGTGTTTCAGTTTCCTGTAACTCCATCTCCAAGCGAGTACAAAGCCTTTGACCTCCACGGGCACTGCACCTATGTTTACTTACCCATCCCAGTACTCAAACACATATGCATAAACAAAAATTTAAAAGTCAATATTTTGTATAAATGAATGTTTTATTAATACACAAATATTATGTCCACGCTGAGTTTGTGGTCACACATTTACTTTTGAAATCCTTTCAGTACATTGGTACTGTCCTTCTAATTGATGAAGCCACCATAGTTTGCTCATGCATTCATAATGTGGAAGACATTGATGTTACTTCTATTGAGTGGTCATTATAAATACAGGAAGTATATATACTTATGGGCAAACTTCCATGTGAATATAATTTTTCATTTCTTTAATACAGAAACATAAAGTGTTAAGATAGCTAGAAAATAAAACACTTAACAATTTAAACATTGTGACAATATTTTTCTGTTTGCTGCATTATTTATAATTTCTTTTCTTGAAATATTTGTTTTATGTAGGAGTACACTGTAACTGTATTCAGATATACCAGAAGAAAGTATCAGATGCCATTACAGATGGCTGTGAGCCACAATGTAGTTGCTGGGAATTGAACTAAGGACCTCTGAAAAAGCAGTTAACCTCTTAACTGCTGAGCCGTATAATTTCTGCTAATATTGCATGAGAGTTACACTTTCCAAGAAGCTTCAGTAATCTGAGGTATTCTTTGCTCTTTTTATTTTTAGCCAGTCAAATAGATAATGTAGTAGTTTCACACAAAGCTTTTAATTTGCTATTCCCTATGGTTATACTATGATTAATATTTTTCATATAAATTCACAGCAAACCTATTTCTTTTTGATAAAAGAAGCATTCAAATACTTGACCATTCCTAGACTGTAATGCTATATTTTGTTGTTGAATTTTGAGGGTTCTTTGCATATTCTGTACATGCCCTTTTGTTGAATACCAATATTTCATGTTATGCTCTTGTTCCTATTTCTTCTTAGCTGTGATTGTCAAAATCAAAATACCTATTTAACATCTGGGAATCCAAGTTTCCAGGAAAGAAAGACACAGATGAGTAGATTGGACTAGAAAGCAGGATCCCTCTTTTTGATCCACTCAAGAAGCACTTCTCACCATCAATGGTAGACATCTTCTTAGGATGATATATGAGAAAGAGTTATTCCAAGCCAACTGAACTAAGATAATCAGTTTTACATTTATAATTGTGAATTTTTGAACAGGAAGAGAATTTTTGCCTTAAAGAAATTTTACTTTTTCAGAATTCTGTGGATATATGGTATTATTAGATGTTTTTTCTTTTTCAAAAGACTATGTTCTTCAGCTTATCTCACAAATGTGTACTCCTATTTAGTTTAAAGGCATGATTAAGGTGAAGAAGGAATATAGCACAGGCTAGGTGTGGTGGTTTATGCTGATATTCTAACTCTCAATAGGCAGAAGCAGGAGGATTATATGTGGCTAATAAGACTTTGCTTCAGCAATAAATGCATAAATAATAAATCAAAAACAGTATACTGTCCAGTCCAGTGTTGGAATCATGTTCACCATTCTAAGATGAGCAGCTACCATAATAATATACCTTGCCATAGTACAAATACCTTTTTATTTGTTTTCTGGGAAGTTCATAGGCTTTGTTTTCCATGTGGCACAAATGGGTTTACAGTTAAGAAGATATGATGTACCCAATAGAGTAACTTGCCTTCAACTTTTTATAAAAAGGAATAGAGAAATATAAAGATAAAGTAAAATTTAAAAGAAAAGGAAACTTTCTGTGCTACATCTTTATTAGAAAGGAGTTCCCCCCCAAACAGAAGTATTATAAGAACCATTTAATTTTTGTTACTTAACAATACATATATCTGTCTCTTCCTGTTTCTCTGTCTCTCTGTCTCTGCTTCTGTCTCTCTCTCTGTCTCTCTCTCTCTCTCTCTCTCTCTCTCTCTCTCTGTATGTGTGTGTGTGTGTGTGTGTGTGTGTGTGTGCATCTTTATATGTCAGAGGTCAACAACAGGTTCACATTTTTCTCTACACTATTTTTAATAAAGGAAGACTAGAATAAAAGGAAACAAATAAGTTACTGTCACCACTGTATTTATATAAGAATGAAACAAAAATTTGATGTGCAATGTGCAATGGGAGCACAAGGAAAGCCCATACAATCCATGTCCAGCTGCTCTCTGTTTCTAGCATGTGAAAGACAATAGTGTATCTATAGAGAGATACCTGTCAAGTTGTTCTTGACTTTTTAACTTATTTTTAATTGAAAATAGTTTTTCATAAAATACATTTTGATCACAGGTTCCCCTTACTCATCTCTTCCATAAATCCTTATCTATCACAGTCCATGCACTTGCATGTTCTCTTTCCTCTCCCTCTACAACAAACAAGCAAATAAAAACCAGAATAAAATAAAATTTTTAAAAGGAAAAGTACAAGATACATATACACAGAGACATACACACACAACCCTCCCCAAAAAAAAACAAAAAAAAAATCATATGAAAACTCAAAATCAGAAACAATAATATAAAAGCAAAAGACCAGTATGATAAAGAAAAAAGTCCACACAAAACAAGATGAAACAAAAAGAAATCTATAAAAATACTACTACTGATTGCATTTTGGGTTGGCCGTTTATAACTGTGCATAGGGCTGACCATTAAGTGTGGCTTAAGTACTCAGTGAGGCTCCATTAGTGGCCACTAATTTTTCTTTGAGAGAATTTATCACAACTCATTTAAGATGACTAACAAATGCCTATGCTTTTGTCAGATAATGTAAACATCTTTGCCTTCTAAGCAAAGGTATTTTTTAGTCATCTTAAATGAGTTGAATTGTTTCTAGTTCTTTGAAGGGTGAAAATTTAGACTGTATTATGATGGTTTTTATTTTACTGTGATTGACTGTGTAGATTTGTGTGCTCATCTGTGCTTTGAGAGTAGATCAGGGGCTGAAGTAATTCATCTTCCTCTAACACTTTGCATCTTATGTTTTTTTTTTTAATTAAATGCCACCCACTAAGCATTGGGAACTTTCTTCTTTCTCGTCCTACTGGCAAGCAAACCCTAGATTGCATCTGTTCCTCCTTCCCAGGGAAGGGGCATACCACCTCTGCATACAATGTTTTATTTGGGTTTTGAGAACACAAACTGAAGCTGTCTTGTTTGTCAGGCAAGAACTTTACAAACTGAAGCACTATCCATCCCTTCCATTCTGAATAGTTTCAACGTTATGGTGTTAGGAGTTATTTTTAGTCTTCAGAGACTTCATGTAGATATAATGTGTTCTATACAGAGTTTATATTTATGTACAGTAACAGAAACATATTGATGTGACTACTCTGTGTTATAGAGAAGCAAAAATGCCTTCTGTAAGTTGACATTATTCTATTTTGTTTTTACTTCAGCAGGAGTTACATATAAATAAATGATGAAAGTATTTTTCAGTACTTTGTTGTTTCTAGTTTGTGCATTCAAAAGAAATCTGTTAATTAATATATTTCAGTCATATAAAACATAGGAAATAAGGCAAATATATTTTAGTACAGATATGTAACTGTTATCTTCTTTTAGCATATGTGATTTTCTTCATGCTTTAATGTTTATGTAGTATAAGAGCAAGATGGCCTTGTACTCCAGCCATACCACTCCTGGACATACACCTAAAAGATGCTCCAACATAGATCAAGGACACATGTTCCAATATGTTTATAGCAGCTTTATTTATAATAACCAGACGCTGGAAAGAACCCAGATGTCCTTCGATAGAGGAATGGATACAGAAAATGTGGTACATTTACACAGTGGAGTACTACTCGGCCACTAAAAACAATGACTTCATGAAATTTACAGGCAAAAGAATGGAACTAGAAAATATCCTACGTGAGGTAACTCAGTCATAAAAGAACACACATGGTATGTACTCACTGATAAGTACATACTACGCAAAAAGTTCGGAATAACCATGATACAACTTACAGACCATATGAAGCTCAAGAAGAAGGAAGACCAAAGTGTGGATGTTTCAGTCCTACTTAGAAGGGAGAACAAAATAATCTCAGGAGGTGAGGGTGGAAGGAACTTGGGAGGAAGAGAGGAAGGGTGTGCCCTTCCCTTAGCCTAAAGTAGGCTAAACAAATCTCTGATGGTTTTTACAGCCTGGCTGGAGTTGGTACCTGGTTTTGCCGCATTTGCATTTTCCTGCCTGAGCTTTGAAGAGCTGACCCCCTACAGAGCTTACTTTGCAACAGAATCCAGCTGAAAGAATGCGGCAGAACCCAGCTGAAACAAAGTATGGATCTTTGGATTTTCCCTTATATAAACTCAGAACTGAAAATGAAACTTTGAGCCTTGATCAGAAAAGCTTTGTCTTGGCATCATTTTTTCTCTCACCTGTCTGTCCTCTTTCATTCCCAGCCTCCCTTTCAGGCTCCTGGACAGCTACTGAGGTGGAGAGGGAAAAAAAGGAGAAAGGAGCAGGTGTGGGAGGAGATGGGGGAGATGTACAGAGGGTCAGAAAATTAAGATGTATAGCAATGGGGAACGGGGAACTGGGGGTAGCCAACAGAAAGTCCCAGATATCATGGAAGCAAGAGGATCCCAGGACCCAACAGGGATGACATTAGCTCAAATACCCAACAAAGGGAAAAGAGAATATGTAGAGACCATATCCAGAGGTTAGGCACAGCCCCCACTTGAGTGATGGGGCTACCCATCCTTCTCAAAATTTTAACCCAGAATTGCTCCTGTCTAAAGGAAATAAAGGGATAAAGAAGGGAGCAGAGACTGAAGGAAAGGCCATCCAGAGACTGCCACACCTGGGAATCCATCCCATATGCAGCCTCCAAACTCAGTCACTATTGCTTATGGCAAGAATAGCTTGCTGCCAGAATCCTGACATTAATGTCTCCTGAGAGTCTCTGCCAGAGCTTTACCAATATAGATATGGATGCTTGCAGCCAATCATTGGACTGGTCACAGGGACCACAATAGAGGATTTAAGGGAAAGACTGAAGGAGCTGAAGGGGTTTGCAACCCCATAGGAAGAACAACAGTGTCAACCAACAAAACTCCCCAGAACTCCCAGAGACTAAACCACAAACCAAAGAGTACACATGGAGGCAACCATGGCTCCAGCTGCATAGGTTTCAGAGGAAGACCTTATCTGGTATCAATGGGAGGTGAGGCCCTTGGTCCTTTGAAGGCTTGATGTCCCAGCATAGGGGAATACTAGAGTGGTGAGGTGTGAGTGGGTTTGTGGATGGAGGAGCACTCATAAAAGTAGGAGGATAGGGGTAGGATAGGGGGTTTTCAGAGGGAAAACCAGGAAGGAGGGATGGCATTTGAAATATAAATAAATAAAATGACTAATAAAAATTAAAAAAAGAAAATTACTGTATAAAAACTGAGAAAATGTTCACTTTTATATATTCCATGGTTTTCTCTAGTTATGTAGTCACAACAAGTAAAGATAGCTACTCTCATATACTTTGAAAATTTTGTTCATTGAAATAGTCTATTAATAGTTCTATTAAAAGTCTAAAATCATTTAAATGCTTATAAAAAGGAATTTGTAAAATAGTGTTATATCTATATTATGAAATACTTCTTAGCTATATAACTAAGAATAAGAAAATGCTATGGAATACATAAAAATATATTGTGGTATTGGAATTTTTAAGAATACTTCTATTGAAGAGGTCAGCTCAGAAATTTTGGAACAGTTTTTGAGACAGAAAGGTCACTCCCCCTCCCCTCTGGAAGGGAGGGGCTAATTACATTTCTCATACTTCAGGGAGGAGGAACCAACCTGCCATTAGGAGCTCCCTTGACCTCTACAACAGTTGACCACCTACCTACTCCCTAAAGGCCAGTCAGTTTAAAAGTCATACTGTTCTGCCAATCACATTGTGCCTAATGGCTGCTGCCTTAAGGACTGTATAAAGGCTCCCTGGATTGGTTGTTCTCTCTCTCCATATGTAGGGTGACCCCAGCATGTTGGAACAGTAAATTATTCTTGTTTTTTACATAGATTCCCAACTCTGCTTTGTTCTCTCAAGAGCTCCCCAGTAAGCTAAGACTCACCAGAGTCTTACATTATTTGTAACAAAATAAAGAATTAAGGTATATTTATGTTTTCTTGTCCATATAATTCTTTGAGATGATGTAGAAAGGTAAAGAAAAGTTATCTATTTGTAATGGGGGTTAAAAACTAGGTGAGAAGTTTTCACAGGTGGATAGCATACTTCTCTATATACAATTTAATAAATCATACCTATGTAAATATATTCCCTCTAATATATTTTGATATGGATAGCTGAGAGACAGACAGAGAAATAAAAATGGGGATGGTAGTCCATGCCTCTAATCTTAGAATTTGGGTTTCTGAAGAAGAATGACAATGAGTTCAAGGACAAACTGAACTAAAGTCATAAGTCCCAGCACAGCCTAAGCTTTGTAATGAAAAATTTTCTTATTAAAATATCTAAAATAAAATAATAATATCTATATGTATGTTCAAAGTTCTCCTGTATCCTATTCTTCTGCTTCCATTCATACATAAAACTGCTTAATGGTGCCACACTAAGAAGACATAATTTCCTGTCTAAAGAAAGAAATAAGAAGAGAAAAAAATGAGACAAAGCAAATTACTTTTTAATATCTTTAATACTAGATAGTCACAGAAGATTAAAAGTTTTGTTTCTACTAGTTTCACAGGAGTTGCAACACAGCTTCACATTGAAGTAGTAGCAATGTATCCTGAATATCTCAAAGGGGGAATGTGTTGCATAGAGATTAAGAGGCCACTGGATTGGGAAAAAAAACAATACTGAGACAATAGAATTAGTAACAACAATTAGCTATGCCACTCCTGGGCATATACCCAGAAGATGCTTCTGCATATAATAAGGACACATGCTCCACTATGTTCATAGCAGCCTTATTTATAATAACCAGAAGCTGGAAAAAACCCAGGTGTCCCTCAACAGAAGAATGGGTACAGAAAATGTGGCATATTTATACAATGAAGTACTACTCAGCTATTAAAAGCAATGAATTCATGAAATTTTTAGGCAAATGGATGGGATTAGAAAATATCATACTGAGTGAGGTAACCCAATCACAAAAGAACACACATGATATACACTCACTAATAAGTGGATATTAGCCCAGAAGCTTGGAATACCCAGGATACAATTCACAGACCACATGAAGCTCAAGAAGAAGGAAGACCAAAGTATGGATACTTCGGTCCTTCCTAGAAGGGGATATAAAATACCCATGGGAGGAGATATAGAGATAACATGTGGAGCAGAGACTGAAAGAAAAGCCATTCAGAGACTGCCCCACCTGGGGATCCATCCCATATATAGTTATCAAACCCAGACACTATTGTGGATGCCAACAGTGTTTGTTGACAGGAGCCTGATATAACTGTCTCCTGAGAGGTTCTGCCAGTGCCTGACAAATACAGAAGGGAATGTTCTCAGCCAACCATTGGACTGAGGCCACAGTCCCCATTGGAGGAGCTAGAGAAAATACCAAAGGAGCTGAAGGGATTTGCAGCCCCATAGAAGCAACAACAATATGAACCAACTGGTATCCCCAGAGCTCCCAGGGAGTAAACCACCAACCAAAGAGTACACATGGAAGGACACATGTCTCCAACTGCATATGTAGCAGAGGATGGTCTTGTTGGACATCAATGGGAGCAGAGGCCCTTGGTCCTGTGAAGGCTCAATACCCCAGTAGTGTAAGGGAATGCAGGATGGGGAATCAGGAGTGGGTGGGTTGGTGAGTAGGGGTCAGGGGATGGGATAGGTTTTTTGGGGGGGAGGGGGAGAAACCAGGAAAAGAAATAACATTAGAAATGTAAATAAGTAAAATATATAATTAAAAAAACAATTAGTTAATCAGCCCTTTTAAAACTTGTTCAGAAAAGTGTGGCAGGATGTGTGATATGGATGGAAGGGGATGTTGGGAGGACAAAAATATGTAGGCATGACCATGAGAAAAATCATTTATGAATTTGAAAACTATTTCAGCTTTCCAAAATGAGTGTACCTCTTTGGCGGTGGCATTACAAACTGCTAAATCTGATTAAATCCCCCAAATCATTTTTAAACTACAGATTAAAGGAAGTGAAGGGAAAGTGGAAACCAAATGAAAAAATCCACAATTTTTCAAAAAGAAATCATTTCAAAAGGGCTATGTATTTAATTTAAGAGGCACTCTGATGCCTCTGATATTTCTCATAAGAAGTGTCATTCCTAAAGTGTAATTGCATAACACATTGCTAAAATCGTAATGAAAGAACTTTAGTGCATCCATCAAAGGACATGGGATGGGAAAATAAACAGTATGAGTTTACACATCTTGAGATTGCCTATTAGCAAGAACCATAGTGCTTCAGACAGCACTGTCCCCTGCAGGTCAACCTGCTGTACTGCCTGAGCTCAGAGAGGCAGTTTGTGGTTCTATTTCCTCTAACCAGTGAAGTGTAAAGGCCAAATCTCTACAGAAAGAACTGGTGAATGCTATGAATGGCAACATGAGAAAAGACTGAAAGGCACTAATCTAGTTCATGTGATGTCTCAAGTGTAACTTGTTCTTCCTCTGGTAAACGTGATAGGGAGTAGTGCTGAATTTCTGGTGCTTGCACTTAGTGGAAGGGTCGGATCAGAAAGGAAAAAAAATCATACAGTTAAATAAAATAGCCATGAGCTCTTATAAATTCCACAAACAGACAGTTAAATTAATCTCAGTTAAATTTTAAATAAAGGGGATGATACCTAAATAATAATCAAAAGAATCCTAGAATGTAGAGGCTTACCTCTGTGATCAGTAGGGTAACACAGATGGTATGGCAGATGGGACAGGGACTCTGCGGTAGCTGAGGGATTCTTCCACGCTCCCATGTTCTTGCAGGGTGGTCTAGAGCTTCTATCTCCTTGGAGGCCATGTAAGCCATGAGGTTCACCACCCTCTTGCTGAATCCATGTTTGTTGTCATATCAGGAAATATGCTTTACAAAGTTGTCATTAAAAGCAAGGCCAACCACAAAATCCAAGGTGAAAGAGTGGGTGTAACTCTTAATATTGTAGGACACAATCCTGGTCTAACCCAGGATGCTCATCTGTGGGTCTTCCAATGTCTGCTTTATTACTTTCTTGGTGCTATCATAATTAGCATCTTTCTCCAGGCAGCAAGTCAGATCCATGAGGGACACACTGGATGTACAAACACGAAAGGCTATGCGAGTGAGCTTCCCTTCAGTTCTCAGATTACTTAGTCCACATTTTTCACAGTACCAGTAATGAAGAAATTATGTTCTGGGCAGCCTCATGGACATCAGCACAGTTTCCCAGTGGGGCCATCCGGTCATCTGGGTTGCAGTCATGGCATGGACTATTGTTATGAGTCCTTCCATGATGCCAAAGTTGTCATAGATGACGTTGGCCAGGAGGTGCTAAGCAGATGCTGATACAAAAAGTGCTACTGACAATCTTGAGTTAATTGCTATTCTTCTCATGGTTCACATCTGTAGTGGATTTTCCCCTAATTAATTTTGTTCAGTCTTTATACTGCCTAACTGTTGTACAGTGCACTAAGAGTTGTACAGTGTAACAGTGTACAGTTCTAGCTTTCATAGGGTGCCGCACTGCTTGGAGGGACTTCAGTGATGTAGCTGACTGAGCCATGTGTGCTCTGATAAGTAATCAGTCATTCATATTCCTATAGGTAACCTAAGTAAAACTCAGGGGTTCATTAAGTTGAATTTTATGATATTCTTACTTTGGTCTGTCATCAGTTCCCTAACTATGGTAAGAAGGGATTTCTTAGTGTATCTCTGGGAATATTGTCAAATTATATTATATCATGGGGAAATCACAGTGGTGCTCAAGTAGAAACTGAAGTAGAAATCATGAAGAAATATTGCTTTCTAGCTCACTTCCTGGCTCATGCTGCCAACAATGGTACTATCCACAGTGGACTGGGCATTCATTCATCAAATAGAAATCAGGACAATGCCCCAAGGACATGCTCATTGGTCAGACTAATCTGGAACATTTCTCAACTGAAGGTCACTCAGTTGCATGTGACTATTGAGAGAGACAGAAGATATGAGGATTTTGCCCATCATTGCTTCTTCTGCATGTCTTATTGCAGATTGGAACAATTTAGCAATAGTATCCTTGATAGACTTCCACAGAGTGATTTATTTTCCATAAAAAGTGAACATTAAACATTTTTGTTTCCTTTTTTAAAACATTATTTATTTATTTATTTATTTATTTATTTATTTATTTATTTATTTATTTTTCATTCCAGATTTTATTCCCCATCCAGTCCACCCTCCAAGAGTTCCGCATCCCATACCACACCCTGGGTAGGATGTCCCTACCCCATACCCCACCAGACCTCTAAACTCTCTGGGGCCTCCAATCTCTTGAGAGTTAGGTGCATCTTCTCTGACTGAATCCAGACCTGGCAGTCTTCTGCTGTATATGTGTTGGGAGCCTCATATCAGCTGGTGTATGCTGCCTATTTGATGGTCCAGTGTTTGAGAGACCTCAGGGTTCCAGGATAATTGCGACTGCTGGTCCTCCTACAGGGTTGCCCTCCTCCTCAGCTTCTTCCAGCTATTCCCTAATTCAACCACCGGAATCATCAGGTTCTGTCCATTGGTTGGGTGCAAATATCTGCATCTGACTCTTTCAGCTGCTTGTTTGGTTTTTCAGAGTGCAATCATAATAGGTTCGTTTTTGTGAGTGATCCATAGTCTCAGTAATAGTATCAGATCTTGGGAACTCCCCTAGAGCTGTCTCCTACTTTGGGCCTGTTGCTGGACCTTCTATTCCTAAGGCTCCTTTCCATTTCCATCCCTCCAGTTCTTTCAGACAGGAATAATTATGGGTCAGAGTTTTGACTGTGGGATGGCAACCCCATCCCTCACTTGATGCCCTGTCTTTCTGCTAAAAAGTGGGCTCTACAAGTTCCCTCTCCCCACTGTAGGGCATTTCATCTAAGGTTCTTACTTTTGATTCCTGAGTATCTCACCTTCTAGGTTTCTGGTACATTCTGGGGGGGGTGTCCCCTGTACCTCCTACCTCCCTAGGTTGCCTGCTTCCATTCTTTCTGCTAAAGTCTTCAAGGCTTTAGTCCTTTTCCACCACACAGTACCAGATCATGTTCTTTTCTCCCCAACCCCATACCGTTTCCATGCCTGGCACCTCCCTCCTTCCCCCCTTGTGGTTGCATTCTTCTCCCTCCCAAATGTGACTGAGGCATCCGCACCTGGGCCCTTCAGCTTGTTGACCTTTCTGAGTTCTGTTGACTGTATCTTGGGTACTCATTATTTTTGTTTGTTTGTTTGTTGGTTGGTTGTTGTTTTATACCATGCATGTCCTTTTGGTTCTGAGTTATGTCACTTAAGATACTATTTTCTAGTTCCATCCATTTGCCTGCAAAAATCAGGATATCCTCATTATTAAGAGCGAGTAGTATTCCATTGTGTAAATGAACCACATTTTCTGTATCCATTCTTCTGTCTTGTGACATCTGGGTTGCTTCCAGCTTCTGGATATCATAAACAAGGATGCTATGAACATAACGAAACATGTGTCCATGTGGCATGGTGGGGCATATTTTGTGTATATTCCCAAGAGTGGTACTGCTGGGTCTTCCAATTTTCTGAGGAACCTCTGGATTGATTTCCACAGAATTTGTACCAGTTTGCAATCCCACCAGCAATAAAGTAGTAGTTCCTCTTTCTCCACATCCGCACCAACATGTGCTGTCAACTGAGGTTTAGATGTTCGGCATTCTGATTTGTGTAAGGTGGAATCTCAGGGTCCTATTGATTTGCGTTTCTCTGATCACTATTGACTTTAAACATTTCTTTAGGTATTTCTCACCCATTCAAGATTCTTCTGTTCTGAATTCTTGGTTTAGTTCTATACCCCATTTATTTATTTATTTTTATTTACCACTTATTTATTTATTTATTTGTGGTTAACTTCTAGAGTTCTTTATATATTTTGGATACTAGTTCTCTATTGAATGTGAGGTCAGTGAAGATTTTTTCCCAATCTGATGGTTGCTGATTTGTCTTCTTGGCTATGTCTTTTGCCCTGCAGAAGCTTTCCAGTTTCATGAGGTCGCATTTATCAATTCTTGATTTTAGAGCATGTGCCGTTGGAGTTCTATTTAGAAAATTTCATAGCAGCCTTATTTATAATAGCCAGAAGCTGGAAAGAACCCAGATGTCCCTCAACGGAGGAATGGATTCAGAAGATGTGGTATATCTACACAATGGAATACTACTCTGCAATTAAAAACAATGAATTCACGAAATTCCTAGGCAAATGGGCAGATCTTGAAAATATCATCCTTAGTGAGGTAACCCAATCACAAAAGAACACACATGGTATGCAGTCACTGATAAGGGGATATTGACCCAGAATCTCGGAATACCCTAGACACAATCCGCATATCAATAGATTTCTAAAAAGATGGAAGGAGAGACCCCTGGTCCTGGAAAGACTGGATGTAGGGGAACACCAGGACAGAGTAACGAGAGGGGGTTGAATGGAGAAAAGAGAGAGGGAAGGGGGCTTATGGGACTTTCGGGGAGGGAGGAAACGGGAAAGGGGAAGTGATTTGGAATGTAAATTAAAAAATAAAATAAAAAAAAAAAGAAAATTTCCCCCTGTGTCAGTGAGTTCAAGGCCCTTTCCCACTTTATCTTCCATTAGATCCAGTGTTTATGGCTTCATGTTGAGGTCCTTGATCCACTTGGACTTGAGCTCTGTCCAAGGTGACAAATATGGGTCTATTTTCTACATATCAACAGCCAGGTAGACCAGCACCATTTTTGAAGATGCTATCTTTTTTCCATTGTATAGGTTTAGCTTCTTTGTCAAGGATAAAGTGTGTGATTTCATTTCTGGGTCTTCAATTCTATTCCATTGATCAACGTTTCTGTCTCTGTACCAATACCATGCAGTTTTTATCACTAGTGCTCTGTATTAAAGCTTGAGGTCAAGGATGGTGACTCCCCCCAGCTGTTTTTTAATTGTTAAGAATTGTTTTCACTATTAGAGGGGTTTTTTTGCCTTTCCAGATGGATTTGAGAATTGCTCTTTCCATGTCTTTTAAGAATTGTGTTGGGATTTTGATGGGGATTGCATTGAATCTATAGATTGTCTTTGGAAGGATGGTCATTTTTACTATGTTAATTCTTCCAATCCATGAGCATGGGCGATCTCTCCATTTTCTGAGATCTTCTTTGATTTCTTTCTTCAGAGACTTGAAGTTCTTGTTATACCAATCTTTCACTAGTTTGGTTAGATTTACTCCAAGATATTATATATCATTTGTAGCTATTGTGAAGGGAGTTGTTTCCCGAATTTTCTTTCTCAGCATGTTTATCATTTGTATAAAGGAAGGCTACTGATTTATTTGAGTTAACTTTATATCCGACCACTTTGCTGTGGTTTTTATCAGCTGGAGAACTTCTCTGATGTAGTTTTTGGCGTCACTTATATATATTATCATATCATCTGCAAATAGTGATACCTTTATTTCTTCTTTGCCAATTTGTATATCCTTGATCTCTTTTTTTTTTCTTATTGGTCTAGCTAGCACTTTGAGTACTATATTGAATAGATATGGGGAGAGTGGGCATCCTTGTCTCTGATTTTACTTGGATTGTTTCAAATATCTCTTCATTTAATTTAAGGTTGGCTAATGGTTTGTTGTATATGCTTTTATTATGGTTAGGTATGGGCCTTGAATTCTGTATCTGTCCAATACTTTTAACATGAAGGGGTGTTGTGTTTTGTCAAATGCTTTTTCTCAATATAAGGAGATGACCATATGATTTTTTTCCTTTGAGCATGTTAATATATTTGATAATATTAATGGATTTCCATACATTGAGCTAACCTTGCATCTGTGAGATGAAGCCTACTTGATAGTGGTGAATGATGGTTTTGATGTATTCTTGGATTCACATTGCAAGAATTTTATTGAGTATTTTTTGCATCAATATTCATAACCGAGATTGGTCTGAAGTTCTCTGTTTTTGTTTGGTCCTTTTGTAATTTAGGTATTAGAGTAATTGTGGCTTCATAGAATGCATCAGGCTGTGTTCCTTCTGTTTCTGTTTTATGGAATAGTTTGAGAAATGTTAGAATCAAACGTTTTTTGAGGGTGTGTAAGAATTCTGCACTAAATCCATCTTACCCTGGGCTTTTTATGGTTGGGAGGTTTTTAATGAATTCTTCTATTTCTTTATGGGATATGGTCCTGTTTATATACTTTGCCTGTTCTTGATTTAACTTGTGTATGTGGTCTCTGCCTAGAAAACCATCCATATCATCTCAATTTTTATTGAGTATAGGCTTTTTTGAAGTAGGATCTGGTAATTTTTTTTTTGAATTTTCTCTGTTTCTGTGGTTATGTCTGTCTTTTCATTACTGATTTTATTAGTGTGGATACTGCCTCTGGGCCCCTTAGTTGATTTGACTAGTGGGTTATCTATCTTGTTGATTCTCTCAGAGAACCAGCTTTTGGTTTTGTTAATTCTTTGTATAGTTCTCTATGTATCTAGTTGGTTGATTTTGGACCTGAGTTTGGTTATTTCCTGCTGTTTACTGCTCTTGGGTGTCTTTGCTTCTTTTTGTTATAGAGTGCTCAGGTGCACTGTTAAGTTACTAGTGTAAGATCTCTCCAGTTTCTTTACCAGGGTGCTTAATGCTATGAATTTTCCTTTTGGCACTCCTTTCATTGTGTCCCATAAGTTTGGGTATGTTGTGTCAACATTATCATTAAATTACAGGAAGTCTTTAATTCTTTATTTATTCCCTGATCAAGTTATCATTGAGTAGAGAGTTGTTCAGTTTCCATGTATATGTGGACTTTCTGCTGTTTGTGCCGTTACTGAAGACCAGTTTTAGGCCATGGTGGCGTAATAGCATGCATGGAATTATTTCAATCTTCTTATATCGGCTGAGGGTTGTTTTGTGACCATGTGTGTGGTCTATTTTGGAGAAGGTACCATGAGGTGTGGGAAGAAGGTGTATACTTTTGTTTTATGGTGAAATGTTCTGTAGATATCTGTTAAATCCATTTGATTCACAATCTCTATTAGTTTCACTTGTCTCTGTTTAGTTTCTGTTTTAATGACCTGTCCATTGGTGAAAGTGAGTGTTGATGTCTACCACTATTATTGAGTTGAGTTCAATGTGTGTTTTGAGCTTTAGAAACGTTTCTTTTACGAATGTGGATGCCTTTACATTTGGGGCATAGATATTCAGAATTGAGACTTTCTATTCGTGGGTTTTCCCTTTGATGAATATGAAGTGTCCTTTCTCATCACACATAATTTTTGTTGAAAGTCTTTTTTATTAGATATTAGGATGGCAACTCCAGCTTGTTTCGTGGGACCATTGGCTTGGAAGACTTTTTTCCATCCTTTTATTGTAAGATAGTATATGTCTTTGCAATTAAGGTGTGTTTCTTGTATGCAGCAAAATGTTGGATATCTGTTCAGTATATGCTTGTGTATCAAGTCTGTTAGTTTATGTCTTTTTACAGATGATTTGAGTCCATTAATATTGAGAGGTATCAAAGAGAGATGACTGTTGGTTCCTGATATGTTTGCTTTCGTAGGTGGCTTTATGCTTGTGGTTCTCTCCTATTGCCTTTGTTGTTAAATGCTTAATATCTTGTCATTTCTTTGATGAAGGTACCTTCCTTGTGTTGGAGTTTTCCTTCTAGGATCTTCAGTAGGGATGTATTGGTAGATAGATACTGTTTGAATTTGATTTTGCCCTGTATTATTTTGTTTTTTACATCTATGTTGATTGAGAGTTTTGCTGGGTATAGTAGCTTGGGCTGGCTGGCATAAGTGTTCTATTAGAGTTTGCCTGACATCTGACCAGGCTCTTCTGGCTTTCATAGTCTCTGTTGAGATGTCTGTTGTAATTCTGATAAGTCTATCTTTGTATGTTACTTGGCCCTTTTCCCTTGCAGCTTTTAATATTCTCTTTGTTCTGTGGGTTTAGTGGGTTTTTTTTTAATCATTATTTGACAAGAGGATTTTCTTTTCTGGCCACATTTATTTGGTGTTCTATAGGTTTCTTGTACATTTATAGTCATCTCTTTTTGTAGGTTGGGGAAGTTTTCTTCTATGGTTTTGTTGAAGACACTTTTAGATCCTTTGAGCTGGGAATCTTCATTCTCTTCTATTCCAATTATTCTTAGATTTGGTATTTTCATTGTGTCCTGAATTTCCTGGATGCTTTGGGTTAGGAGGTTTTTACATTTTGAATTTTCTTTGACAGTTGTTTCGATTTCTTCTATGGTATCTTCTATACCTGAGATTCTCTCTTCTCTCTTGTATTCTGTTGGTGATACTTATCTGTAATTCCTGACCTCTTTCCTAGGTTTTGCATTTCCAGGTTTGCCTCCATTTGTGTTTCTACTTTTATGTCTTGTACCACTTTATTCAATTACTTCACCTGTTTGTTTGTTTTCCTGTTTTTTAAGGGATTTATTTGTTTCTTCTTTAAGGGCTTCTACCTATTTACCTGTGTTTTCCTGTATTTCTTTCACGAAATTTCCTTTATTATCTTCATGAGTTGGATTTTAGGTCAGCTTCCTGATTTTCAGATGTGTTGGTATATTCAGGGATTGCTGTGGTAGGAGAACTGGGTTCTGTTGATGTCCATGTCTATTGGCTTCTATTGCTCATGGTCTTGCACTTGCCTCTTGCCATATGATTCTGCCTGGTACTTGCTGGTTTGGTCTGGATGACACTGTCTGGAGTCTTCCTCTTTTGTCCCTGGGTTGCTTCAAGTCTCCTGGTAAGCCTGTGGCCTTGGCTGTACCATACCACCTTTGGGGCCTTCCAACTAGGGTCTCTTCAGAGGGGCAGAGAAATTGCTGATGTGTTGCTCTGTCTGCAGTACATCTCCAGGAAGGCCTTCAGACTGTTTGGTCTTCAGAGGAGCAGTCAGGATGTTGTACTGTGTGAGGATGTTTTCCAAGGGGGTCTATGGACTGTGGTTTCTGTTTCCCTGTGTACAGCAGAATTCCAGGGAAGCTTTCAGTATGTTGGGTCAGTTGCCTTGCATGCCATGGAGTCCCCAGGAGGTCTTCAGACTGTGGTGTCTTTTGCCCAGTTTCCCTGTGTTCAGAGGAGCTCCTGGGATACCTTCATGTTGTGGTGTCTTTAGGGGAGCAGACAAGCTGGCAATCAGTTGTTCAGTTGCCTTGTGTGTAGAAGATCTCCTGGTATGCCAGATGCCCAAAGGCTCTGAGTACAGTGGATCTTCTGGACTGGTTCAGTATATGGTATATCAAGCACGTTTCTGTTTCTACTTGCAGCTTTAATGGGCATCTTAAAAACTTCTAGACTTAAATTAGCTGCCCCAGTTCTTTGAAATTATTTAGATTTCTTAGTTCCAGAATTCCATACTTTTGAAATGTCTGAATGAAAATATAAAAGGAATATTAATGCAATTATTATCATAAATCTTCTAGTTTGTGATCAAACACTCCGGTACAAATAACTAAATAAAATTACTACTATTGGTAATATTTTCCACACTTGATGCACACCATTATCAATTTCAATCACTAACATATCTCTCATTCTTTATTTATTCTCTTTTTTAAATTAATATAAATAACAGAGGACTAGTACTTATGTATTACTAACACATTTTATGCAGCAGTAAGCATTAAATTTGATGCATGAATATTATCTCATTTTTGAAGTGTCATATTGTGTGTGTGTGTGTGTGTATTATGATAATAAACCCAGGGTCTAAGTAATGTTCAAAATGTAAGGAATATCAGTACCTGGTGGTCAACTAAATCATCTGATTCCAGATATTCTGGAGACTTAAACAGGAAGAACTCAGGGCCATCCTGGAAAAATAGAGTAGTTCAAGATTAAATAGGCAATTTACTTAGCAAAATTTTCTCTCAAAATTCATAAAACCATGTCACATGATATATTCCAGTAAATGCATGAGGAATGTTTGTATTCAAACTGCAAGGCTTCAGGACCTTATTTTAATAGACACAGAACAAAAGACAGGCAGACAGACAGACAGAGCATGTTTAAGGCTTAACAAATTTGGCAACTCTCACATTATATTACCTGTTTCCAGAAAAAAAGAAATGTAAATATTATTTCTCACAAGTTTTGACTCAGGGTTTTTTTTTTAAATAGAAGGGGCATCTAATGTAATGAAAACATTCATTTTTACTAAAAAGAGATTTCTTTATTCTCTCATTAAAGACTTGCATTTCCTCTCATTTTTACACCAAAAAAAAGTCAATAATTGTCAACATTCTGCAAGTTAATTTCTTATAAGAAATTAAGAAGTATGATTTTAGAGAAGCAACAGAGTTCATTAGAATGGGGTCCAAATCAGAACTCAGCTTGGTGGTAGTTTGCACAGAGACAAGAATAGAAAACTAGCTACTTTTAGAGAGACCTGAGGTGAAAAGATTTTACACAGTTCATAACAAAATTGCAAAAACTACTACAAAGTGGCATGGTTCTATATATATTTATGGGAACCTGGAACATTTGACATTTAATGAATGGCTTACATAATTATTTAATCTCAAATAAATTTAACTTCTTTGACTTAACTTACAGCATCTACTCACTCTTCTACCCCAAAGTCCTAAGGTCTTTTCCATTTCTCCCAAAAAGAGCATAACCCAATCCTTGAGACCAATTTCTCTCACAGTTACTATCTCATAGCTGTGATAAACCACTATAATCAAGGCATATAAAATAAAGCATATAATTGGGCATAAAGTTTTAGAGTATTAATGTTCATTATGGCGAAGCCAAGATGTTTGACAAATGAGAAAATGACTAATTTATGGTTATAGAACTCAATGTTAGTCCAAATATTGCACTACAGGTTTCCACAAACTTAATCTTCCCTTATCTAAAAATATTTACTCTACCCACTATTATTTCCCTATAAAACTTTGATTTGACTATGATTAGTCTCCTTCCACATACAAGAAAACCAAGAACCAGGCAAAAGAGGAATCAGATGTTAAAATTGCACAATATCTCTAAGCTCAAATTTATCAAGTTAGTATTTCAATATTCTGTAAATCCAGCATTAAGAGACACAGAAATTGATCAACAAGCCAAAGCTAACACTGGGAACTCAGGTGAAAAGAGGTACTCATGTGTATCTGCAAACCCAGAACTCCTACAGTCATGCAGAAGGCACAGAGAATTTCTTGGATGCTCTTGGACAAGCTAGCTATGGTGAAGCATGCCTGCACTTGCACACACACACACACACACACACACACACACACACACACACACATCAATATTTAAATCAAATACTACATTAGTTTGTACTAATTTGACTTATTTCTATAACTATGGTTTCTTCACTTTGTGAAAATTTTAACATAACGGCTTCAGTGACAATTCCTGACATGCAACATTTTTATGTATGAATAGATCAAAATCATAGTTATTCCAGGAGAAAGAAATGATAACCTTTGAGAACCAGGGTTTGCTTTTACATAATATAACTGGAAAAGAAGAAACTAAACTTATTCTTGTGTGGGAGCAGGAACTACATTGAAAACTCTGCTTTGTTCCATTAATTTTACTGTGAGTCCAAATATAGCTATTAAAATCCTCAGAGGATGTCAAGTGAATGTATATTGTTGATTCGGCCACATGTTCTCAATTGTTCTGGTATTACAGAAAATGTGGAACTATTTGTACTTAAATAGCATTTGTAAACATGAAGTTTGCTTCTGACTTCTGATTTCTGACTTGTGCTATTCATTGTTCTCAGTAAAATGACTTACATTCTCTGTATACTGCTAATGCTGTCATCCCCTACAAGTAAGTTCTTTCATTTCTCTCATAACATTAAAGAAATTAAGAGTTAGAAAATCTCAGGGTACCTTATGATTCCCTTTGGAGTCCACTGAAATAAAACTAGATCAAGTTCAATTTGTAAAAGTCTTGTTTTACAACAGATTACAGAGCACAATCTAAGAAGTTTAATGTAAAAGTTAGTAAAAGTTCAAGGCAAGCAGAAACAACATGGTTTACAAAGTAGAACGGGGAGGGAATGGTTATAAACTTACAGCAGTTTTGAAAAGAAACTTAAGTTTTATTTGTGTTTCTCAAAGGCTTTCATAAGGAAAACTCTAAGTCAAGGTTCCCTTAACTTAAAAAATAAATTAGATTAAGTTTTTGTTACATGGTCTGATTTTCCTTAGGGTAGATAAGTAAAGTTATAATAAAATGAGGTATCTAAAAATAGCAACTTTAACTATTCAAAAAGCATTAGTTTAAATCCAACTGAATGGGTAGTGGAAACATTGTGAGGCATATGAAGTAATAAGGTTACAGAACAAGCTATAACCTTTATACAGGCACTGTCTTCATTAGGGCTTTATTGTTCTGAAGAGACGTCATGACCAAGGCAGCTCTTATAAAGGACATTTAATTGGGGCTGGCTTACAGGTTCAAAGGTTCAGTCCATTATCATTATAGTAGGAATCATGGCCTCATACAAGTAGACTTGATGCTGGAGGAGCAAAGAGTTCTTCCTCTTGACCCAAATACATCCAGGAGGAGACTTTTTTCCACAGGGAGCCAGGAGGAGGCTCTCTTCCACACTGGGTCTCTTCAGCACTAGGCCTCAAAGCCCAACACCACAGTGGCATACTTCCTTCAACAAGGCCACACTTAATTCAAGGCCACACATCTAAGTAGTGCCACGTCCTTTGTGCCAAGCATATTCACAGTACCTCTGTGGCTTTCTATTTAGATGAATTGTGTTAAGCAGTGCAGGCAATTTCAAGCTTTCTGAGAGAAACGGTTGGTCTGACAGTAACTGAATTGCTAGAAAGCACTTTGAAAAGTATTTACAGACAAACAAACCAACAATTAGACAGGAAAATGAAAAAGAATTACTTGGATGACTTTGCTCCAGTGTCCAGGTAGTTGGGACAGCCAGGCTCGGAGACAGACCGGCATAATACTGCTTCAGTCCCAGGCAGCTTGTGTGTAACCTGCTCCAAGGGCTGGGCAGATCTGCAGTAACCAGCGCGCCAGCTCTGCAGTGGGACTTCTGCCTTGCAGAGGGACCCCCCCTCCAACCCTGCACTGGGCGGGAGCCTACCAGCTTCCCTTTGGCGACCTCTGTTCTGGGATCTACCGCACGTAGGAGACAGGTACCCAGGTTCCCGCCAATATAACATCGCTTGGGACATGGCCTGTTGGGGCTTCCATCTGCTCCCAAGAACTGGACAGCTCTGTGGTCCTCTGGGCACCAGCTCTGCTGTGGGCCATCCCCCCTGCAGGGTGACCTGCGCCACCGAGAGTGCACAGTGCACTTCGCCATCTTTGCTCCAGTGTCCAGGTAGTTGGGACAGCCAGGCTCAGAGACAGACAGGCATAATATCGCTTGGGCCTCAGGCAGCTTGTGTGTAGCCTGCTCCAAGAGCTGGGCAGGTCTGCAGTAATCAAAGCACCAGCCCTGCTGTGGGACTTCTGCTCTGTAGAGGGACGCTCCCTCGCCCCCCCCCCCCGGAGAGATCAAACAGCCCTGCACAGGGCGGGAGCCTACCAGCCTCCCTTTGATGACTTCTGCTCTGGGAACCCACTACGCTGAGCCTTTGGATGTGCAGGGACTCCCCAATATAACATCACTTGGGGCAAGGCACATCAGGGTTCCAAAGTCACTCAGGAGCAGGGCAGGCCCCAGAAATAGGTGCAAGGGGAATCCCAGTAATCCAGGGGGGCCAGAAATAGCTTTGCAGTCTCATAGGAGGTCCAACCAACAGCCAGTGACAGCAGGACCAACTAACACCAGAGGTAACCAGATGGCAAAAGGCAAATGTAGGAAAGTTATTAAGAGAAATCAAAGTAATATGGCACCATCCAAATCCAATTCTCCAACAGCAGCAAGTCCTGGATACCCCACCACACCCGAAAGACAAGATCTGGATTTAAAATCACTTCTCATGGTGCTATTAGAGGATCACAAGAAGGACACAAATAAATCTAATAAAGAATTACAGGAGATCATGAATCAACGGTTAGAAGCCCTTACAAAGGAAACGCAAAAATCGCTTAGAGAAATGCAGGAAAACATGGATCAACAGATGGAGGCCCACAAGACGACAACACAAAAATCGCTTAGAGAAATACAGGAGAACTTGGGTCAACAGGCAGAAATCCTGAAAGAGGAAATGCAAAAATACCTTAAAGAAATACAGGAAAAGACAAACAAACAAGTGAAGGATCTCAGAAAATCCATCCAAGATTTAAAAAAGGAAGTAGAAACAACTAAGAAATCACAAAGGGAGACAACTTTGGAGATAGAAAACCTTGGGAAGAAATCAGGAGTCATAGATGCAAACATCAGCAGTAGAATACAAGAGATAGAAGAAAGAATCTCAGGTGCTGAAGATTCCATAGAAAGCATCGACTCAACAATCAAAGAAAATGCAAAATGCAAAAAACGTGTAACCCAAAACATCCAGGAAATCCAGGACACAATGAGAAGACCAAACCTAAGGATTATAGGTATAGATGAGAGTGAAGATTTGGAACTTAAAGGGCCAGTAAACATCTTCAACAAAATTATGGAGGAAAACATCCCTAACCTAAAGAGAGAGATGCCGATGAACGTACAAAAAGCCTACAGAACTCCAAACAGACTGGACCAGTACAGAAATACCTCCCGTCACATAATAATCAAAACATCAAATGTATTAAACACAGAAAGAATATTAAAGGCAGTAAGAGAAAAGAGCCAAGTAACATACAAAGGAAGACCTATCCGAATCACATCAGACTTCTCTCCAGAGACTATGAAAGCCAGAAGATCCTGGGCAGATCTCATGCAGACACTAAGAGAGCACAAATGCCAGCCTAGACTACTCTACCCAGCAAAACTCTCAATCAGCATAGATGGAGAGACCAAGATATTCCATGATAAAACCAAATTTTCACAATAGCTTTCCACAAACCCAGCCCTGCAAAGGATAATAGGTGGAAACCACCAATACAAGGAGAGAAACAACACCATGGAAAAAATGACATAGCAACCTTCTTGCATCAAACCCAAAAGTAGATCACCACTCAAACATAAAGATAGCGTCAAGAATGGCAGGTGGCAATAATCACTATTCCTTAATCTCTTTTAATATCAATGGTCTCAATTCCCCAATAAAAAGATATAGACTAACAGACGGGATATGTAAACAGGACCCAGCATTTTGCTGCATGCAAGAAACGCACCTCAGTGTCAAAGACAAACACTACCTCAGAGTAAAAGGCTGGAGAACAATTTTACAAGCAAATTATCCCAAGAAACGAGCTGGTGTACCCATTCTAATATCAGATAAAATTGATTTTCAACCTAAAGTCATCAAAAAAGACGCAGAAGGACACTACATACCGATCAAGGGAAAATTCAACCAAGAAGAACTCTCAATTCTGAATATCTATGCTCCAAATGCAAGGGCACCCTCATTTGTAAAAGAAACTTTACTAAAGCTCAAATCACACATCGCACCTCACACAATAATAGTGGGTGACTTCAACACCCCGCTCTCTGAAATGGACTGTTCAGGAAAGCAGAAATTAAACAGGGACACAGTGAATCTAATTGAAGCCTTGGACCAAATGGAACTAACAGATATATATAGAACAATTCATTCTAGAGCTAAAGAATACACCTTCTTCTCAGCACCTCATGGTACCTTCTCCAAAATTGACCATATAATTGGTCACAAATCAGACCTCAACAGATATAAGAAGATCGAACTAATCCCATGCCTCCTATCAGATCACTATGGAATAAGGGTGGTCTTCAATGGCAAAAAAACAACAGAAAACCCACATACACATGGAGGCTGAACAATGCTCTACTCAATGATAACTTGGTCAAGGTGGAAATAAAGAAAGAAATCAAAGACTTCTTGAAATTTAATGAAAATGAAGGCACAACATACCCTAATTTATGGGACACAATGAAAACAGTGCTAAGAGGAAAATTCATAGCCCTGAGTGCCGCCAAAAAGGAACGGGAGATAGCATACACTAGCAGCTTAATGGCACACCTGAAAACCCTGGAACAAAAAGAAGCAAATACACCAAAGAGGAATAGAAGGCAGGAAATCATCAAACTCAGGGCTGAAATCAATCAAGTAGAAACAAATAAAACCATACAAAGAATCAACAAAACGAGGAGTTGGTTCTTTGAGAAAATCAACAAGATAGATAAGCCCTTAGTCAGACTAACCAGAGAGCACAGAGACAGTATCCAAATTAATAAAATCAGAAACAAAAATGAAGAGATAACAACAGAAACTGAGGAAATTCAAAAAATCATCAGATCCTACTACAAAAGCATGTATTCAACACAACTAGAAAATCTCGAGGAAATGGACAATTTCCTTGACAGATACCAAATACCAAAATTAAATCAGGATCAAATAGACCATCTAAACCATCCTATAACCCCTGAAGAAATAGAAGTGGTCATTGGAAGTCTTCCAACCAAAAAAAGCACAGGTCCAGATGGTTTTAGTGCAGAATTCTATCAGACCTTCAAAGAAGACCTAACACCAATACTCTTCAAACTGTTCCAAAAAATAGAAACAGAAGGAACACTACCCAACTCGTTCTATGAAGCGACAATTACACTAATACCAAAAGCACACAAAGATCCGACAAAGAAAGAGAATATCAGGCCAGTCTCTCTTATGAATATCGATGCAAAAATACTCAATAAAATTCTTGCCAACCGAATCCAAGAACACATCAAAACGATCATTCACCACGATCAAGTAGGCTTCATCCCAGGGATGCAGGGATGGTTCAATATAAGGAAATCCATCAATGTAATCCACTATATAAACAATCTCAAAGAAAAAACCACATGGTCATCTCATTAGAAGCTGAGAAAGCATTTGACAAAATTCAGCATCCTTTCATGCTAAAGGTCTTGGAAATATCAGGAATTCAAGGCCCATATCTAAACATAGTAAAAGCAATTTACAGCAAACCGGTAGCCAGCATCAATCTAAATGGAGAGAAACTTGAAGCAATCCCACTAAAATCAAAGACTAGACAAGGCTGCCCTCTCTCTCCATATCTTTTCCATATAGTACTTGAAGTTCTAGCTAGATCAATTAGACAACAAAAGGAGGTCAAAGGGATACAAATTGGAAAGGAAGAAGTCAAACTATCACTATTTGCAGACGATATGGTAGTATACTTTAGCGACCAAAAGAACTCCACCAGAGAACTCCTACAGCTGATAAAAAACTTCAGCAAAGTGGCCGGATATAAAATCAACTCAAGCAAGTCAGTAGCCTTCCTATACTCAAAGGATAAGCAGGCTGAGAAAGAAGTAAGAGAAATGATACCCTTCACGATAGCCACAAACCATATAAAGTATCTTGGTGTGACTCTAACCAAACAAGTTAAAGATCTGTATGACAAGAACTTCAAGTCTCTGAAGAAAGAAATTGAAGAAGACCTCAGAAGATGGAAAAATCTGCCATGCTCATGGATTGGCAGGATTAATATAGTCAAAATGACCTTCTTGCCAAAAGCAATATACAGATTCAATGCAATCCCCATCAAAATCCCAACTCAATTCTTCATAGAGTTAGAAAGAGCAATTCAAAAATTCATCTGAAATAACAGAAAACCAAGGATAGCTAAAACTATTCTCAAGAGTAAAAGAACCTCTGGGGGAGTCAGTATCCCGGACCTCAAGCTGTACTACAGAGCAATAGTGTTAAAAACTGCATGGTATTGATACAGTGACAGGCATGTAGATCAATGGAACAGAATTGAAGACCCAGAAATGAATCCATACTCCTATGGTCACTTGTTCTTTGACAAAGGAGCTAAAACCATTCAGTGGAAAAAAGATAGCCTTTTCAACAAATGGTGCTGGCTCAACTGGAGGTCAACATGCAGAAGAATGCAAATTGACCCATTCTTATCTCCTTGCACTAAGCTCAATTCCAAGTGGATCAAGGACCTCCACATAAAACCAGACACACTGAAACTAATAGAAAGGAAACTAGGGAAGAACCTTGAACATATGGGCACAGGGGAGAATTTCCTGAATAGAACTCCAATAGCTTATGCTTTAAGATCAAGAATTGACAAATGGGACCTCATTAAATTACAAAGTTTTTGCAAGGCAAAAGACACTGTCAAAAGACAAAGCGGCAACCAACTAACTGGGAAATGATCTTTACCAACCCTACATCTGACAGAGGGCTAATATCCAATATATACAAAGAACTCAAGAAGCTAAACTCCAGAGAGGCAAGTAGCCCTATTAAAAAATGGGGTACAGAGTTAAACAAAGAGTTCTCACCTGAAGAATATCTAATGGCTGAGAAGCACCTAAAGAGATGGTCATCATCCTTAGTCATTAGGGAAATGCAAATTAAAACAACCCTGAGATTCCATCTCACACCAGTCAGGATGGCTAAGATCAAAAACACAGGAGACAGCAGTTGTTGGAGAGGATGTGGAGAAAGAGGAACAGTCCTCCACTGCTGGTGGGATTGCAAGCTGGTACAACCACTCTGGAAAGCAGTCTGGAGGTTCCTCAGAAAACTGGGCATGACACTCCCGGAGGATCCTATTATACCGCTCCTGGGCATATACCCAGAGCCTTTACCTGCATGCAATAAGGACACAAGCTCCACTATGTTCATAGCAGCCTTATTTATAGTAGCCAGAAGGTGGAAAGAACCCAGATGTCCCTCAACAGAGGAATGGATTCAGAAGATGTGGTATATTTACACAATGGAATACTACTCTGCAATTAAAAACAATGAATTCTCTAAATTCCTAGGCAAATGGTCAGAACTTGAAAATATCATCCTTAGTGAGGTAACCCAATCACAAAAGAACACACATGGTATGCAGTCACTGATAAGGGGATATTAACCCAGAATCTCGGAATACCCTAGACACAATTCGAATATCAATAGATTTCCAAGAAGATGGAAGGAGAGACCCCTGTTCCTGGAAAGACTGGATGTAGGGGAATACCAGGACAGAGAAGCGAGAGGTGGTTGAATGGGAAAAAGGGGGAGAAAAGGGGGCTTATGGGACTTTCGGGGAGGGAGGAAACGGGATAGGGGAAATGATTTTGAATGTAAATAAAAAAAAACTTAGAAAAAAAAAGAAATAAAAAAAGAAAAAAAAATAAAATAAAATAAAAAAGAATTACTTGGATGATTCCAATAGCAAAGTGTATTAGTAGCTTTATCCTAACTTGTTTATGTTCATGTTGGCTTAAATATTTGGAGGCAGGGCAGCCAGCACATCTGTGCTGTGGTACACACATGAATATCAGAGGACACATTGGTGATTTGTTATCATATATGACCTTCTCTGAAATGCTACCTTGTTCTCCACAGTATGACAGCTACCTAGCCACGAATTTCCTGAAAATTTTATGGCTGTGCCTAATTTTGTATATTACAATTTCTGATATACACTATCACATTTGGCTAAAAAATGTAAGTAATTGTACAAAGCTTTGATATAGATTATGATATATCTGTATATTTAAATTACATCTCAAAATCAAAAAAAAAATAAATATTGGTAATGGGTTACAGTGAAATTGATTGTTTTAAAGTAATGATACCAGTTGATATTAACAATGTAATGGATATGAAATTCCATTGAATATCTTTGATGTTGTGGCAAAGGAAAGAAACAAAGGCTTTGATTAAGAAAATGACATCTGAAATCTGAATTTTGTTACCTTTGTTACCAAGAGCAGAAAGTAAATTATTGTTTATTGGTGTTTTTATATAGACAGAACCAATCACAGATTCCAATGTCCTTGGTTTCTGGATTACAAGCTCTAAATCATTTCTCAAACATAAGAAAATTATGGACTATTTTCATAGATGGCCTAATTTTTCACAAATGGGAAATTATTTTTGATGAGCCTATACTAATCAGTAGAGAATTCAAACTGACTAATCTAGTGTGCTATAATATAAATGAAACTACCTGCTTAGAAAATTACTTTGTACCCTCCTTTCTTCAAAGTAATAATCTTTCAAGTTCATTCAATTATTTTAGGTGCTATTGTTGATTTAATATGAAGCTACAAAGTCAGATGTATATAAAATTATGAATTTAGCTTGCTATTTGGATATTTTTCTCTTTTTATTATCAAAATCTCATACCTTTAAGATTTCTGAGGGACTCTAATTGTCAGACTTAAGCATTGTAATGTGTGGTTGTAATAAAATGATCTAGCTCCTATCTCCACCTCAGTGTTTCCTAAGGGATTTAAACTCTGCTTTGAAATATTTCTCATTTCTGGCTCTCATTTCTCTTCTCTCCTCTTTTACTCCCTTAATCTTCCTTCCCCTTTCCCCTCTCCTATTTCTTTCTTTCTCCATTCTTCCTGGCTGAACTTTCTTCCAAAAACTCCTGATCTCTTAATTCACCTAGCTCCTCATACTTTGTTTCATTCTCTTTTTTTAGAAAACAAACAAAGGAAGCTAGATAAAACGTTTTAAAAACACAAAGAAAAAGCACAAGGAATACACACTTGAATCAACAACCATAAAGCCTAAAATCAGAAACTGTAATATACAATCAGATGGTCAGTAAGACCAAAATGTCCAAACAAAGTCACATGAGACAAAAGTCTACAAAAACACAATTGAGTTGATTTTGTATTGGCCATCTACTACTTGGCATGGAGTCTGTCCTTAAGTGAGAGTACACTGGGGAAAACTACTATTCCTTTTGCAAGTGGATGTCAATTTTAAATAGTTAAATTAGGGCTGGTGTCTCTTGTATACTTCCTCTTCTCACAGCTGGAACTCAGTCTTTCTTGACTGTGTAATGGCCATGTGTATGCTACCAAAGCATCACCAACTTTTAAATCCAGAGCTTAGTTACAATCCACTATATCTTTGTCATTAAAATGTACCTTGGAGAATTTGTTTCATAAAGACACATGGGAATAGAGTAAAGCTATGAAATCTCCCTCCTTTGACTATTCATTTACTTCTGCTAATCACAGATAAGTGTATCTAAATTTAAAGTGTTTACACTGTATACTGAATTATAAAATGCAGACTATTAAGATTATTTTTCTATTTCCTCTGTCAATAAATTTTTCACAACCACATAACTAAACTTTTCTTTTTCTAAACTTTACAGTGGTATGGAATTCTTGCAAAATGTCTTATTTTTATTCCCAGGGAAAGGATTGGGGGATATTAAAGAATGCTTTAATAAGAGAGGAGAAAGGAGAATAATGCATAAGAAAGGGGAAGAAAGTAATAAATAATATTTTCAAAAGAAATAGAGATAATTATTTTATATTTATCAGAATTTTTTTATTACATAGATGTGTGTGTGTGTGTGAGTATATGTGTGTGGGGGGTTTAAATAAAGTACATCACTTATTGTGATAGTCCTCCCTATAACAAAAAGGACCACAAAGGGGTTCCAAAACAATATAGGCTGTTGCTATTTCTCTTAGTTGTCTTCCAAAAGTTGATAATAAGCTTCTGTTGCAGAAGAAACCACATATTTTGAATATAGAACTTGGAGCACTCAAGCTCTACTCAAAAGTTACCTCCCTAAAGACTAGTTTTCATAGAACCTGAAAGTAATATGCAGGAGAGGAAAACAGTCAAGGTTTCTGCTCAGCTATGAAACCTATGAACTGTAGCAGTGACCAGCATGGCAAGGTATCTCTAAAGGTTTGATAGTAGTATGTATATTTTGATTGTTACCAATACCTCTCTTGTTGGAGTTAATGTCCCTTGAAATGAGGGAAAGAGGAAATCATGTTTGCAGTGGTAAAGCTAACCAATTACACTTGGCTACAGAGGTCATGGATTTTAGAGGAAAATCTAATACCACAACATTCTGAATCCAATGTAATCCCTAATTTCATTCTAAATGCTTATCCCCTGGCCAAAGAAAAGTATAGCTCTCAGCCTTCCTTAAAGAAGCTTTGCAACAGAAAACTATTATAGACAGCCACAACTAATCAAAATGCAAAGATCTGAAATTTGGATACCCTGCCTTGAATTATACTTTAATACACAACTCTCTCACCCAAGATTCAAGCATTACAGATGAGGGCTCATAGAGACTGTAAAAGTTAGATGGCCGAGAAATCTGCTGTGATATTGTGCCTTCTAGATTTGAGAGGGAAGCTATACCTATTAAAACTCAACAACATAGCTGACTAAACAAGACCTGAATTATGACAAGACCAGTTGACATCCCAAAGTAGGTGGATGGACTCCTAAAGGTCCATCCCTAAATAAAGAGCTACAAGTTGAGAAAGGGAGAATTAATCATGTACAAAGATGAAGCCCAAATTGGTTATCTAATATATTTGGTCAGCCCTAGAACAAACAGAATCATCAGTTAGTATTTATATGTTTATTCACCTAAATGTATGTATAATAACAATGATTAAAGAAAAGGAGTCCTTGAAGTTTGTGTGGAAGGGATAGGGCAGAAGTGGAAGAGACAGGAAGAAGGAAAGGAGAGAGAAATTATATTTTAGTTACATTTTTAAAAATGGATAGATACCTTTGAAGTCTATTCTTTAAAATTTTCTGAAAACTCTTTTTTCTCAGCTCTTACCTACTCCAACCCAAATCACATGTACAGAACTTCTTAGCCTTTTAACTACCAGCCATGAATAAGAAAAGATTTGAATTCACTCATATCTGCTGACATTACATATAAAGATTGAAAGAATTTCACTCTGTTAGTCCTGACCATTTTCATGGTGAGCTTACACATAAAAATGCTATAGCATTAAAATTTTCTCTTCAAAAGACCAAACAGTATTTTTAATAATTTTTAAGAAAATTTTCTATTGTCCTCATAATAGTATAATCATTCCTGTGTGTCCATTAAGATCTCTATTGCTGTGAAGAGATATTATGACTGAGGAACTTTTATACAGGAAAACCTTGGGAACTGGGGCTGGTTTATAGGTTTATAGGTTTAGTCCACTATCATCATGTTGAGAAAGATGGTGGCATGCAGGAATACATGGTGTTGGTAAAGGAGCCCAGTTCTAAATCTAGATTCACAGGCATTAGATTAGGCAGAGAGAGAGAGAGAGAGAGAGAGAGAGAGAGAGAGAGAGAGAGAGAGAGAGAGAGAGAGAGCCTAGCTTTAGCACATAAAACTCCAAAGGACACCCACAGTGACACACTTCCTCCAACAAGGCTATACACTTCCAAAAAAAAACACACTTCCTAATCCTGCTCAAGCAGGGCCACTCTCTAATATATGAGTCTATGGGAGCCACTCCTAATCAAACCACCATACTGTATGTATTTGAAATCTAAGACTGGTTATTTTAAAAATTACTTTTGCATATATGTGTTATGTACACATGTGTGTACATGTTCACATGCAAGTGAGTGCATGTGTATGTATATGGGTATGTACATGTGGGGCTAGCTGTTGACATCAGTTGTCTTCCTTTATTTCTCTGTCTTATTCAGGTGGGTATTTCACTGAAACCATGCTTTATTATCATCTTATGTTTGAAAATAGTATTTAATTAGAAAATAAGGATTAACTCCTGGATATGAGGTACAGAGAGAAGAGAAGAAAAAATGTACAATCAGAACTTAATTAGTAGAGGAATCAGTGTGTAATAAGGAGCACAGATAGTAGTTATGAGGAGAGAAAGAAAGAGGGAAGTGGAGAGTCTTAAATTTTACATGGGATCAGATAAAATTTTCAGCACCATCAGTTACAGAAGCATTGAAAAAAATAACAAAGAATGATAATTTAGAATTATGATCATCTGTCGACTATTCTGGGTTAATTACCATGTAGCACAACAGCAATTATGAAAGTCATTAAGTAGATACTAGATTAACCTACTTGTGTTTTACTTGATCAAAGTAGTAATGTGCAGCCTGCAGGATTCTGGGACTTTACAGACTGTAGCTCTTGTAATTTGATCTGTGCAAATTGAAAGTATTGAATGCATTGATAATGAAACTTTACATCATATTGACTAATTCAGATATGACATTCTATAAACAATCTAAAAGCAGCTGTTAACATGACTATCTGTTACTATTTCTGAGAAAATACTTACTGAAGTGTCTCCTTTCATGGCAGAAATTAATTCTGTATGTTACCATAAAATTCAGTTTTTGCAAAAGTACCATTTTAATGTTATCTGAAATCTAAAATTTATTTTACCTAGGGATGAATCTGAAAAGATATAAAGTTAATTTGTACTAATACCAGACAAAAGATAGAGATACTTTTTATATGCATGTATATTTTAATTTTTCAGTTCTTAATTGTTATTCTTTGTCATTATATTTTTTTCAAACTGATTTACATGTATCAATTAAAGAAAGCATTTTTTATGTAATGAATAAAATTTAAAATACATGAAGAGCAATGAGAGATTAATTCTGGGTTTCACACTTCAAACTATGTGAACTTCACATGTCTGAACATTAGTTTTCCTTATTTATATAATGTTCATTAATAATAGTTCCAAATAATGCCTAGTGTTCAACGTTTCTGGAATGACTGTGCATTTGATATACATGATTCTGTTCCTGACACATTGTGAACTTTAATGTGATCAAATATTACTGAATGGCTGAGCTTTTCTAACTTTTTTCTTGCTTTTATAATAGATTTATCTCAATACATATACCACTTTTCAATTGGCAGGTAATGATATTCAAATCGATATACAGATATTTGAAGGATTTATTTTTAAAATATTTCTGCTTTTCATGGCACTATAGTATAATTACAACATTTTGTCTTCCGTTTTCTCCCACAAAACCCTTCTATAGGCCAGTCCTTGTTTTCTTTCAATTTTATGGTTTATTTTTTCATTAATTGTTGCTATATGAATATGCATTATATATCCCTAAAAATGTAATCACAACCTGATAATTTGGCATGATGATTCGGTGTATTTCCAAGGCTGAACACTTAGTATTGGATAAACAACTGGTGTCCTTTTTCCTGGGGAATACTATTTCTCCCATTCTCAGTATCCCTGTTGCCTGTACTCCTTTTTATATAGTTTAGAACTACAGGTTTTTAGGATTTGTTTCTAATCCACACTAGCATGTCTAGTGTTATCCTTATTATGAAATGTGATTTACAAGGGTAAAATGAGCTAGGTCATGCCAGTAATCTTCCTGTTTCGGAAGCTGAGGCCAGAGGATGGCCATGAGTTTGAAGTTCAGTTGAACTACAAGTGGAACTCTGTCAGAAAATGGAAGAGAGGGAGAGGAGAGAGAGAGATATAGAAGTAGTGATTTGAATGCTTGACACATAAAGAGTGGCTCTATTCGGAGATGTGATAGTAGGTATGGCCTTATTTTCGAAAGTTTGTCATTGTGGAAGTCTTATATATGTGCAAGCTATTCACAGTGTGGTACACACTGTCTTCTTGCTGTCATCAGATCAGGATATAGAGTTCTTGGCTCTTCTTGCACCATGTCTGCTGGATACTGCCTTGGTTTTGGCCATAATGATAATGGACTAAATCTCTGAAACTGGAAGCAAGCCCAAATTAAATGTTTTCAGTTCTAAGGGTTGCCCTGGTCATGGTGTCTCTTCACAGCAATAAAACGCTAACAAAAATAGAAAGGAAGGGAAAAGGAAAGAGGGAAGTGGGAAGGAAGAAAGAAAAAGGGAAGAAAGGAAGAAAGGAAGGAAGGAAAGTAGGAAGTAAGGCGACCCAGATCAATAAAACAAATGTCACATATATTCTCTCATATGTGGATGCCAGATTATCCTAATAAAATATTGTTCACAGAAATAATAGATAGCTTTACTTACTGTTGGCCTCAATTTTATCATGTGTAAACAAAGAATTAGCCTAAAAGGATGTATAATGTTATATTTTTCTTTAATAATTTAAAAGTATAAAATGTAAAAGTATGTGATCAAAGGTGAAAGAGAAATCTCTTTTATATTATTCAAAATGGAATAATCCAAAGTAATTAATGCTAGTTAGAGAAAGACAAATTGTATTATTTTAGAAATTAGAATACTTAGATGGTCAACAGAAAAAGAAAGTTAGATGATTGACAACTTAAGAATTAGAAAAGGTATCATCAATAACTTAGTTATCCAGCTGTAGGTATGCACTCCACCTTCCTATTATCCATCTTCCCTTATGCTTATTCCTGTTTTTAAAGGAGTGCACATGTTGCTTATAGACCTAATAGAAATCAGAACATCTTTGCTTAGAATTCATGACCTCTAAGTACAGTTTTAGAGGATAACTGTATAAATGTACACAAGAAGTTCTATGCATATTTTTAAAGTTTACCTACTTACCAAAGAAAGATCAGTTCTAAAGCACAAGCAGCTCTGACTGAAATAATAATCCTTCTATGACCATATTTACTAGAAGTAAAGCCAGTTCATGAAGGCAAATATTCCTTTAATTATTTACATAAAAGTGATTTTCTGCAGGTAGTTTTACTATTATTAAATCTCTTTGAAACTGGACACAGATTAGATTTGCAAAATACTTAGGTTCATTTAATTATAAATTACAAAATCATTCTTACCTTAGACCTGATAGTTCAAGAACATACACAGGGAAATATTTTTGCTTATGTGACTATATTCATCTTTCTTATCTTGTTATTATAGTCATAATGAAAAGATTTTTAAGATTATCCCTAGGGCTAATTATTTCCAACGCTGAGAACCATGACATATACTCTTTCCTTATTATAAAGATACTTGGAAAAATTCTCACTCTGAACTAACATTTTGCAAAAGAAAACAAAATGGCAATATGGCAATATTCTTTGTCTACAGCATATATTTGTATATGAGCAAAATATCTGAAATAGAGATATCCAATCAATTTTTTTAATTACCTGAGAACATGTAATTGTCTGCCTATTCAAACACTACAAATATGCTTAGAGGAATGTTATAGAGGGAGGTCAACCACCATGATATTCCATTCAATCTGAATAACATCACTGGCAATGTGATATAAGGACAGTCCTGCCAAAGTCATTACCCGAGATCGCTATGTCTACACAACAGCTTTCCCTGTGCTAATAGTGTTTGTGCCATCTGTCTGTTTCCAATTAAAGTCCATTCTTGATTCAATGACCAGATGTTCCATAATTTGGGGGCTGTTTTGTTGCCCTCTCTCTATCTGAAATGAAGTACATTAACTCCTATGTTAATGTTGTTTTCTTTTCTTTTTCTTTTTTTTTTTTTTTGCCTTCACTTTGTATTTCTGATGTCATAAAATACTGCACTGCACTTTTGGAAAATCACGAAGAAGATTTTTTTGCTTCCTTTATATTTAGTTTCCCATAAAGTCATATTTTTGAATGTTTATATATCTAATTTCAGCTCTTTGTTGTTCATGTGTTCTACACATTTGTTAGAATTTTTCAAAACTCAGATAATTTCTAAGTGTAAGCATCATGCATACATTATAAACTTTAAATTAAAATAATATATGATTCCTCAATAAAAGGCATATTGTTTTCAACCGCTCATTTCTGTAATGTATTACTTTATTTTCTGAAGTCTATAAAAGAAACTTAATATACTTGTCATTCTAACTCTGTGAAAAATAACCTTTGTTTATTTTAGAATGAAAAGATAAATGTTACATTTTGAATTATATTAAAACTTTATATCATAAATTATTTGTATTTTATTGATTATCTTAGAAAAGAATATTCAAGGGAATTTTGGTATTTCTGATATTGTATACCTAAAATAACAGCAGCCTGTGGCTGTTGTCTTAAGATTCTAGGAATAGAAAATGTAATTTTTAGTTCCCTACTTTGCGATTGATATTGGAGAGCAGGTCAGAAAATTTTTCAAAGGGGTCTCTATGCTATTATATTATCATGTACAATTAGAATATTCTTCTGGATACAAGTACTAGGTTCCAATACTTATTTCATATGCATAGAGATCAGGCTCCAGACAAGGTCTTATTTTATAAGGAAAGTCAAAATCATGACATTTAGCACGTGAATTTTTTTTATTTATTTTTTTTTATTTTCTAAGTTTTTTTATTTACATTCCAAATCATTTCCCCTTTCCCGTTTCCTCCCTCCCCGAAAGTCCCATAAGCCCCCTTCCCTCCCTCTTTTCCCCATTCAACCCCCTCTAGCTTCTCTGTCCTGGCATTCCCCTACATCCAGTCTTTCCAGGAACAGGGGGTCTCTCCTTCCATCTTCTTGGAAATCTATTGATATGCAAATTGTGTCTAGGGTATTCCGAGATTCTGGGTTAATATCCCCTTATCAGTGACTGCATACCATGTGTGTTCTTTTGTGATTGGGTTACCTCACTAAGGATGATATTTTCAAGTTCTGACCATTTGCCTAGGAATTTCGTGAATTCATTGTTTTTAATTGCAGAGTAGTATTCCATTGGGTAAATATACCACATCTTCTGAATCCATTCCTCCGTTGAGGGACATCTGGGTTCTTTCCAGCTTCTGGCTATTATAAATAAGGCTGCTACGAACACAGTGGAGCATGTGTCCTTATTGCATGCAGGGGAAGCCTCTGGGTATATGCCCAGGAGTGGTATAGCAGGATCCTCCAGGAGTGTCATGCCCAGTTTTCTGAGGAACCGCCAGACTGCTTTCCAGAGTGGTTGTATCAGTTTGCAATTCCACCAGCAGTGGAGGAGTGTTCCTCTTTCTCCACATCCTCTCCAACAACTGCTGTCTCCTGTGTTTTTGATCTTAGCCATTCTGACTGGTGTGAGATGGAATCCAAGGGTTGTTTTGATTTGCTTAATGACATCCCTAATGACTAAGGATGATGAACATCTCTTTAGGTGTTTCTCAGCCATTAGATATTCTTCAAGTGAGAACTCTTTGTTTAGCTCTGTACCCCATTTTTAATAGGGTTACTTGGTTCTCTGGAGTTTAACTTCTTGAGTTCTTTGTATATATTGGATATTAACCCTCTGTCGGATGTAGGGTTGGTAAAGATCATTTTCCAGTTGGTTGCCGCTTTGTCTTTTTGACAGTGTCTTTTACCTTACAGAAACTTTGTAATTTAATGAGGTCCCATTTGTCAATTCTTGATCTTAGAGCATAAGCTATTGGAGTTCTATTCAGGAAATTCTCCCCTGTGCCCATATGTTCAAGGTTCTTCCCTAGTTTCCTTTCTATTAGTTTCAGTGTGTCTGGTTTTATGTGGAGGTCCTTGATCCAATTGGAATTGAGCTTAGTGCAAGGAAACAAGAATGTGAATTTTTTTAAAAAAATAAATAGCAACATTTAACCGCACCAGAAAACATATCTACTTTGGCGGAGACTATCTGAGTTCAGTCACTGTCTGGTAAAGCCTTTGGTTATACCAAAAATATGTATTTCTAGAATTTGCTCAATGAGAAATAAAGATCTTGTTTTGGGAAGGCATATTTTGTACATTTTGGGTAAGCATTTTCAATATTTATGCTTATATACTTGATCATAAGCAAACAGATTGCTATGGTGTGAAGAAAGAAAAATTTTTCTGTGATCAGTGTTCATGCCGTTCTGTCCCCATCTTTTGTTTGTATCAGTAGAGATAGTTCTGTCATTTAGATCTAGTAGACTCATGTTCTCTGTAATTTTCATATAGCCAAATTCAAGCTACACTTAAGAGTTATTCAGGATTGCATACTAGATTCTGAATGAAATATTGAAAACTTTTCTTCCTATTTTAGGATATGTCCATATCTTGGTATATTTTCTCTTTATAAGTCTTCCAATCTCAGATATATTATTTTAACAACAAAACAAAAAAATATAGATAAAGGTTAGGGTCACCCAGTGGAATGTACAATCAATGGCATTCTCTTGGGTTTTCCTAGTTCCTGCCAAAGATTACAATGTGAATATTGATGCAGAGTAGTATTTGGAGAAGGACTTCCAGCTTGCTACATTCCTTTCATGTTTAAGAAGTTAAAAAGTCCTCAGCATCTTCTGGGAGACAGAGGAGCTTGTAGAATCTTTCCCAAATACCTCATCTCAAGATCCTTAACAGAATTACATTTGTAGCTTTCCTTTCTCAGGTTAGAGATCTAATTCAGACACCACTCACCATGTCTCCAAGGGAATCTTCTGCTACTGAAAAGAGTATGCCCTAAAAGAAGCAAAATATTACATTCCCTCATGCCACACTGGAATTACTAGTTATTTGGCAAAACTGTATGCAGTCATACAGGTAACAGTGAAAAGTTTAGAACATAACTCCAAGTTTATCATATGTAGGTCACTCAGGACACTATTTCCTCTTCAATACAACAACTGGAGTCATATCTCCTTTCTGATACTCACTAGCAGTGAGACCTGGGAATTTCCTTAAGCTCTGTATCCTGGTCTCCTTACATACATGATTAAATGGTAATTGTACCTCTAACATAGAGGTGCAGGGAAACGTTAATGATTTAATATTTTAAAAACATACTTTGTGATATACTCCTCACATTTGTGCAGCACTGTATAATTATAAACTGTAGGCATATATTTACATTTTCATATATTTTAAATTGTATCATGAGATATAAACTACATCTTTTTCTTTCCTGTAACATTTAAGAATCATCTATAATAAACCAATAAGTTAATCAACCTTCCGTTAACCAAGCTCTCTGTGGTCAAACTCTCCACATATAAAATTAAATTCTTTGTGTTTCATATCCTATATTGTTGTAGAGAGTCTACTAAATTAATTTGTGATAAACTATCAATACCTGTAATTTTCATTATTTTAAAGTAAATATGTTTATTTTAACACAAGTTTTAAGACTGAAAGTAAAATACTTTCACAGGTGCATAAGCGAGCCTTGTATTAAGAAATGCCATCACAGAGAATAATTTACTGTCCTTCCCCTCAGGCAAAATTTTTAACTTTCATTTTAAATCAAACTATACTTTAAATCTCATGGTTTTTTCCTATGAAAACTGTTAATGTATGTTTTGGATGACATCATTTAACTTTGATATAAACAACTACTATTGATTCTGTTTTGTTTTATTTTGTTTTGATGCCAATTTTTAGCTCATAATTCAGGAGATTTAATTATGTACTATTTACTAGGAATTTTGGACATAGATAAGGAAATATATATATATATATATATTCTAATGTTCATAAAAATTACTTATAGTTAGAACAATGGAGAAACAATAAAATATAACCTAATAGGTTTAATAACAAAGACTACACAAATGATTAAAATGAGTTGCACTTATTTAGAAATGGGACCAGAAATGACAGAACAATAGAATACTTAGTTAGGGGATATCTTTTTTTTAAATTTTATTTGTTTGCTTGTTTTTGTTTGTTTGATTTTTCTACTTATTCACTTTACATCGTTCTCACTTCTCACTCCCACTCATGCCCTCCCACAATCCTTCCCACATCCCACCTTCCCTTCTCCTCTGAGTGGGTTGGGACCCCCGGCTTACTCATCCACCCTGGCACTTCTAGTCTCTTTGAGGCTAGGCACTTTCTTTTCCACTGAGGCCAGAGAAGGCTTCCCCAGCTACAAGAATATATCCCACATACAGACTACAGTTTTTGAAATTGCCAGCACTCCAAATGTGTGGGACCCACATGAAGACTAAACTGCACATCTGCTACATATGTGTAGGAGGCCTAAATCTAATATGTGTATGCTCTTTGGTTGGTAATTCAGTCTCAGAAAGCCATGAGTGTCCTGGTTAGGTGATTTTGTTGCTCTTCCTGTGGAGTCCCTATCCATTTAGGGGCTGCAATCCTTCCTCCTATTCTTCTCTACAAGTCCTCAGACTCTATTCACCTTCAAGCTGTGAGGGTATGCCTCTTTTTTTTTTTTTTTAATTTAATTTAATTTTATTTTTTTAATTTACATTCCAAATCACTTCCCCTTTCCTGTTTCCTCCCTCCCCGAAAGTCCCATAAGCCCCCTTCCCTCCCTCTTTTCTCCGTTCAACCCCCTCTCATTACTCTGTCCTGGCGTTCCCCTACATCCAGTCTTTCCAGGACCAGGGGTCTCTCCTTCCATCTTCTTAGAAATCTATTGATATGCTGATTGTGTCTAGGGTATTCTGAGATTCTGGGTCAATATCCCCTTATCAGTGACTTCATACCATGTGTGATCTTTTGTGATTGGGTTACCTCACTAAGGATGATATTTTCAAGTTCTGACCATTTGCCTAGGAATTTCGTGAATTCATTGTTTTTAATTGCAGAGTAGTATTCCATTGTGTAAATATACCACATCTTCTGAATCCATTCCTCCGTTGAGGGACATCTGGGTTCTTTCCAGCTTCTGGCTATTATAAATAAGGCTGCTATGAATATAGTGGAGCATGTGTCCTTATTGCATGCAGGTAAAGTCTCTGGGTATATGCCCAGGAGTGGTATAGCCGGATCCTCCGGAAGTGTCATGCCCAGTTTTCTGAGGAGCCACCAGATTGCCATTTGCATTCTATAACCATTTCCAGTTGGAAAGAGGAAGTCTTTTAACTGGAGACAACAGTATCCAAACTGAGCCAAAAATGATAAAATAGTTTAATAAATATACTTAAAATACGATGTGTCAGGTGTGTTCATCATACCTAACATATTAGGTATTGAAATGTAGAAGAAATGAAACGGTTAAATCACAATCTATGTTTTAACTCAATCACTGATTGTGTGGTTAATTTTCTCTGATTCCATACATTTCTCACGCTTCACCTCTGAGGGAAAGTGCTGGTAAACAAACTTTGAGTTTGCAAGAGGCATCCTGTGATTCCCACACACCTCTTTCTAGTTTATATTTTTATTCACATTACATTCCAATCATCGCTCCCCTCCTCTCTTCTCAGCCCCCACCCTTCTAAATCTCTCATTTCATTACCCTTTCCCCTTCTTGTGAAGACCCCCTTGGGCATGACCCCCACCCTGGGAGATCTAGTCCTAGCAGGACTATACACCTCCTCTCCCACTGAGACTCAACCAGAAGTCCAGGTAGGAGAAAGGTGTCTAGTCCAATCCCAGATTAGAAATTAATGCCACGAGAAAAAAAAATCTAAGTAGCATCAAACAGTAGGGAAATATAAAAATTTGTATATGTCATGTTTTTGTGTCTATATCTATCCATTTATATGCATATATATGTTTTGGGAGAATATGTGCATGCTTTTATAGTGGCTGGGGTAAATCTTATGTGTCTCCTTAGTCTTATTTTTCACCTTTTTTGAAAGGCATGTTACCTTTGAACCTGGACTTCCCCAATTGGATGGCTTAGCTGTAAATTAAGTTGCAGAGATCCTCCTGTCCTTACCTCTCCAGCTCTAGGATTACAGAACTATCTTACCTAGTCTCTCTCTCTCTCTCTCTCTCTCTCTCTCTCTCTCTCTCTCTCTCTCTCTCTCTCTCTCACATTGTGTGTGTGTGTGTGTGTGTGTATGTGTGTGATTTTTTTTAATAACATGGTGCCCAGTTATCAAAACTAAGCTCCTCAATCTTGTGTGGCACCACTTAACCAATTTACCATGGTCTCAGAATATTTCCTGAGTGGTGTGTGACATATACTATCACTTTCAAATGTGGGACAATAAAAAAAAAAATCTAGGGATTGGTGACAAAAAAGTGAAACAATGAACTGTCAATTGCTCAATGTATGTTGCTGAGTCTGTGTGTGTGTGTGTGTGTGTGTGTGTGTGTGTGTGTGTACAGAGGTGGGAGTTGTCTCTTATTCTTCTACTTGCACATTGGTCGCCTCCTCCTGGACTGCCTCATCCAGTCTTGATATAAGGGTTTGTGACTAGTCTTATTGTAATTTGTTGTGCCTTACTTGGTTGAAATCTCTGGGAGGCCTGTTCTTTATTTTATTTTATTTTATTTTTTAAAGAGACGGAGGAGGGAGGGGGAAGTGGGTTGGAGAGGTTAGAGGGGCTAAGAGGAGAAGAGGGAGAGGAAATTTCGGTTTGGGAATAATGTATAAGAGTAAAATAAAAATAAAATAAAATGCGAGAGAAAAATCCTAAAAAAAAAAATCACAGTGTATGATAGCACATACATGAAATGAGGGCAGTTGGTCAAGTAGCAGCCAATGCATAATGAACCAGGATGAAACATGTGAACTTTGCATTATGCTCAGTGGGATGTCATAAAGGATTTTGGTGTAAAGTAAGGAGTGACCTGATGAATTTACATTTGTAGGAGATTCTGATATATGGTTTGCAAATAAATAGTTTTAAGACCACAGACAGAAGGATAAGAAAACTAAATCAGTCTTCCTCATCCCATTGATAGTTCTTTTAAAAAAAAAGTAAATATTATATTTTTAACCAACTTTTAACAAGGAATATTCTTCTATTCCTTGAAACAAGTGAAGGTTTTTACTGCAGTAATAATGCCTGAGATGGAGAGAGAGCAAGTGGTGAGAAGAGGGAGCAAAATTATGGCAATATAAACAGACAATATAAGCAAAATGGAGATTTATAATGAAAACCAAGAATTCTGTATCAGCTACAGAGAGCTTTGGATTTGGGAATTATTAAGTAAACCATGTATATATTCCATGGAGCTCAGTAATGTCACCTTGAGTATATAAAGATAACAAAATCCATTTTTGGAGAAAGTATTTCAGTTGGTTAGTGCCTGCTGCACAACCATGAAAACATGATGTAGGTTTCCTAGCAGTCACAAGCATACCTTCAACCCCAGGACCGAAAAGGGGTAGCAGTCAGTAGAGACAGACACATTCCTGGAGCTCGCTAGCTAGCTAGCCTAGCATAATTGCTGAACTCTGACTTCAATGAGAGACTGTGTCTCAAAAGAATAAATGAAGAAAGATCAAGAAAGACACTCAATAATGACAGCTGGCCTACAAGCACACGCACAGTTCTGCATATGCACCCACATACACACATCTGTATACAAACTTAAAGTAGACACAACACAACACATACACATAAAAATATCTGTATTATTCCAGTGTCTGCTAATCAAACAAAATGGAATCCAGAAAAAAAGAACAAAAGTAATCAGTATCAAGGTATTCATGTTGAAATGCAAGGAGTCACACAAATCTATGGATCTGGACATTGTCCTTAGAATGGCAATAGGGACCAGAAAAGGGTTCATGAAAAAGAAATCTTAACTGGACATCCTTTATCATAGGTAAAACACATTGTTAATTTTTCATATACTGCTTTGGATTCAGTATAGAGATATGTACATGTTATAAAGATAAGTAACTCTGAAACAGGCCATTTTTACACTTCAGAAATACTTGCTACAAATTTGTAATCATAATACTTGTTATGTAGCTTTTAATGAAAAGTGTGTCTCATGTTCTTATTATATAAATATCTCCCACACACTGTTTTTGTACTATTGGCTCTTAACTAGTAAACTATTTTGCCAAGATGCAAGACCTTTAAAAACTGAGGCTTGACTATTAGGAATAAACCATTGGAAATAGGCTATGTGCTATAGCTATCCTCTTTCTCTATTCACATCACACACACACTCAACTTAAACCTTAAAACTTTCAACTCAATATCTCTGCTTCCTGCTCTGCTGAAATGTGATCAAGCTATGCCATGGTATAAGTTCCCATTTCCATAGACGGCCACTGCCATGCCTTGAGCACCATAATGAAGTGTTTCTTCTAAAACAATGAGTCAAAATAAACCCGTTCTCCCCTAAATTTCTTCATGAGGGATTTACAAATGAGAAAAAAATAGTGCCTACATCAAGATCAAATCCTTTATAGATAGGCATGACCTCTGTGATTGTGTCATGCTTCTGTGTTTCAGAATGATCCATACTACAAATTGTATCAAAAATGAACAATGAAGATACGAAGAACTATGTCACATGTAAAGAAGATCTGAGATACTGGAAAATAGTTTAAAAACTGAAAGCACTTGGGTCATAGAATAAAAAATAAATCTATCTGGTACTCAGCTGGCCTACTGAATGGTATTGCAGGAAGATGATATGAACACTACTGAGAGGGAAGAGTAAACAAAATCTCAACCAGGTGTTAGCCCTGTTAATTACCTACCTGGAAAGATGCACCCACTGGTGTCATACTGACTGTGACTAGATAAGGGCCCCACCTAAAACCTACTACTATTATTATACTAAACAGAAATAGAATTAGAATGATCCTTAATGACTTATTTATATACCCATAGATAATTCAATTCTCAAACCCTCAAAAGTGAAAGTTCTGGAAGTAATAGCAATTAACACAGAGATTCACAGCTGGTCAACATACAGAGAATAGAAGACTTCAATTGTCAACCCTAATTGTAATGCCTTTATTACATTTTCACCCTTAAGGTTTGGGGCAATATGTGGATTCTTTTCTAAAAGAAGAAAGGTTTTAAAGATTCTGAAGCTATAAGTGACTTCAAGAACAGTGTTTTCTGAACAAACAAGAAAGATGCACATATGAAGTCATAGTGACTGTAAAAGTGTGCACAGGACCCACTCAAACTCACGCCAGAAAAAAATCCAGCATAGAGAAGCAGAGATGAACATGAAGTCTCACACTTGCTGAAAAGCTTGATTGCTCTGGGAGAGAAAATGTCATTTTTTTGTTAATAGTTTGATAACTAATATATTATTTACACTCCAGGTCAGATCTCATGCCCACAGTAATAGGCCAGCACAAATTAAATCCAATGACAGAGATGAGAGGGAAAAAATAAACCAAGAGGAGTGAATAGAGAGAGGGGGGATTATCTGGCAAGAGTTGGTGTAGGAAGATGAATAGTATGAAATTATAATACATAAAATTCTGGCCTCGGTGATAGAAGAAGCACCTAACCCTTCAGGCCCCAGGGAGTGGGGACGTCTGCTAGGGTGGAGTCAGGCAAGTGGGGACATCCTCTTGGAGAAAGGGGAGATGATATGGAATGAGGAACAGGCAGAGGGTGGACCAGGAGGGGGATAAAAACTGGACTATTAAAAAAAAGATTAAAGAATAATAATAAAAAGAAAAAGAATTAATAAAACAATATTAAAATTACATAAAATTAGAAGCAAAGATATACAGGTTAATTAGCTACTTAAATGTTGGTTTATTAGAGTAAACTATCATTTTCATGTACACAGAACCTTTTCAAGACTATAATGAGAATTCATAATATATTCAGAAGCCGTAGCTCATTTTGGTACCTCTGCAGTATAACTAACAAATTCTGGTCATGTTTATACAAAAAAATAAATATTGTCATCCTTTACTTGTCAAACCACTGATTTTGTATTCTGTGGGCATCTTTAATTAGGCATATCCCTTCTATGCTTCATATACATAGGAGATGCTTGGATAATGATGCCTAGACAACACAGAATTTAAGATTTGGTACTCTGAACAGTTTGTTAAGGGAGAGAGAGAGAGGGAGAGAGAGAGACAGAGAGAGAGAGAGAGAGAGAGACAGAGAGAGAGAGAGAGAGAGAGAGAGAGAGAGAGAGAGAGAGAGAGAGGATATAGGGAGGGAAGGAGAGAGGAGAGAGGGAGAAGAGATGGAGAGGGAGAGGAGAGAGGGAAAGGAAAGGCAGGGGAGAGGAGAGAGAGGGAGAGAGAGAAGAGAGGGAGAGAGGTAAAATTAGGCCAAGAGTCATTCTTTTATCTTTCCTCTTTTCCCACTAAAAGTCTGGGAAAAGGCTTTTTTGCAGAGTTCTCTTATGTAGCTAAATTTTTATAATAAAAAGAGAATGGGTGAAAATTGCTGGTTCCCTTTCTAAAACAAAGAACTTTCCACAACAAAAAAGATTGAATTCCATCTACACAGCTGGGAAGTTTCTGTCATGTATCATTGTTTTCTAATTTAGTGTCAGAGTGAATTACTTACAGTACATTATAGCATTTGGACCTAGGGAGTTGTGCATGTACCTGGGTGTTTACACATACAAGTGACAGATTATATAGTTATATGGAAAGACAGACAGATGGGATAAGTAGATAGATAGATAGATAGATGGATGGATGGATGGATGGATGGATGGATGGATGGATGGATGGACGGACGGACGGACGGACAGACAGACAGACAGATGATAGATAGATAGATAGATAGATAGATAGATAGATAGATAGATAGATAGATAGGTAGATGATAGGTAGATAGATAATAGATAGGTGATAGATAGATAGATAGATAGATAGATAGATAGATAGATAGATAGATGGATGGATGGATGGATGGATGGATGGATGGATGGATGGATGGATGGATGGATGGATCGATAGATGGATAGATGGATAGATGGATAGATGGATGGATGGATGGATGGATGGATGGATGGATGGATGGATAGATAGATAGATAGATAGATAGATAGATAGATAGATAGATAGATAGATAGATAGATAGATGAAACATACATACATACATACATACATACATACATACACAGGTTCATAGATGGATCCATAGATAGATGATAGGTAGACAAACAGAGAAATAGGTAAAGAATGTAAATGTTAAAAGGTCTAAACTTTCCAAGAAACTAGAAAAGGGAGTGTTCTTATGGTCTTCGCAACAGTGAGCATGAAAAGATTAAACAGTAAAATTCAGTGACTACTGCATGAAATCTTGTTCAATTTTGTAGAACAGGAAAACTTTTCTACAGACATGTCTAACAGAATAAATTTATACATCTGATTCAAATTAGAAGTATTTTCCTACATAAATACTCAATGTAATGGAAAACTCATTATTCTAGAACAACAAAACTAATTAATAAGAAATGAACAAATAATAAGAAATCGGTGTAAGATAAAACTGCAAAAAGCTTTTACCAAGATGCAGAAAGGCAGAACAGAGAACAACCAAGAAATAGAGAAAAGTCATTGATACAAGGCACATGCAAAAATGTCATGTGCTCAGAATACAAAATCAGATCCCTAAAATTTAGGAGATCCCTGAAACTAAGGAGAAACAACAAACCTTTTTTTCACTCACATCTTGGAATGTTTCTAAAAATTTTAACTTTTTACTGAATAAAAATTTAATTCATTTTATTTGGAAGTAGTTATGTTTGAACACTCTTAAAATTGTGAAGTAATCTGAATATGCTGTGCTATAAGATGTCATGTCAAAACTGTTAATACCTGATAGTGACCTTGAGCAGATACATTCAATTACATCAGGAAGAAACATAGGAATTGATGGATGTTTTAAGTCTTCTAACACCACAAAATTAAAGGGCATTGCCTAAACAAATAAAAGTGAATTCTAATGAGAAATTTACCAAAATACATGACATGTGCACAAAACCAGTTGAGATGTTAAGAACATATATTTTGATTTAATATATAGACACTCATTTGACAATTTGAAACTGGTCCAAAGATATACTAGAATATTGATTGAACAGTTCAATATTGTATAAGCCAACGAACATGTCAACCCAATTTGTAGTTTAAATTACTTTAAGATAGTAAAAGCATGGAGACATTTATAAACTAATCACAATGTTAAAAATTCTTATGCCTTTTCTCTTTTCCAGAATTTTCAAATGACCACACAATTCTTTTTTTATTTTCTAAGTTTTTTTATTTACATTCAAAATCATTTCCCCTTTCCCATTTCCTCCCTCCCCGAAAGTCCTATAAGCCCCCTTCCCTCCCTCTTTTCCCCATTTAACTCCCTCTGGCTTCTCTGTCTTAGCATTCCCCTGCATCCAGTCTTTCCAGGACCAGGGGTCTCTCCTTCCATCTTCTTGGAAATCTATTGATATGCGTATTGTGTCTAGGGTATTCCGAGATTCTGGGTTAATATCCCCTTATCAGTGACTGCATACCATGTGTGTTTTTTTGTGATTGGGTTACCTCACTAAGGATGATATTTTCAAGTTCTGACCATTTGCCTAGAAATTTCGTGAATTCATTGTTTTTAATTGCAGAGTAGTATTCCATTGTGTAAATATATCACATCTTCTGAATCCATTCCTCCATTGAGGGACATCTTGGATCTTTCCAGCTTCTGGCTATTATAAATAAGGCTGCTATGAACATAGTGGAGCATGTGTCCTTATTGCATGCAGGTAAAGCCTCTGGGTATATGCCCAGGAGACCACACAATTCTTTAGCAGTTAATATTTATCCTCTTTCTAACGAAACCAATTTAGTTCCCATAACTTTATTCTCTAATTACATGAAGTAATAAATCTCATTCTACATACCACATGTCATCCAGTTGTGCTATAGTTGTTTAATTTTTTGTGTTGGCATGAGTAAGTAGGACTGAAACAAATCTGTTTAAAACAACCCATCAGGGGCTGGAAAGATAGCTCAGCAGTTAAGAGCACTGACTGCTCTTCTGAAAGTCCTGAGTTCAAATCCCAGAAAGAACTTAGTGGCTCACAACTATCTGTAAGAATATCTGATGCCCTCTACTGGTGCGTCTGAAGACAGCTACAGTGTACTTAGATATAATAATAAAGAAATCTTAAAAACAACAACAACAAAAAAAAATCCTTCAACTCATCTGGTAATGACAAATATTCTTTGACAATGTAGATTATAACATATGCACAATAAGTTTATAGAAAATTAACTTTACAAATAATATCACATTTTTACATTACATAGTATTTTTATATGAAATATATCTGTTAGATTGATTAATAAAAGATATATTAGAAAAATATTACAGATAATCAAAAGATGTATGGGTAAATAAATAAATGTACTCATTTTTATTAAAATCCTGTGATTTAATGAATAAATTAAAAAGAAAAAATAGAATACAAGTTATAAAATTGTCTAAGTGTTCTAAGTTAGGAAACAAGAATTTCCAGGGCATACGATCAGTGGAAGCAGCTGGGACAGAAGTCTTCCCTTCCAGCCACCATTTGCAGTGGAGAATCAGGCAGCTCCACAGCCTTCTGTTCTTAGCCCACCAGGAGAGAGTGATCTCCCAGCAGCGATTTCACCTCTGAGCAAGGAGGTGAGGTCTCCACCTTCTCTCTGGAGGGGTACAGCTAGGAGTACACTGGGCATATGATCATTGGAGTAGCTGGGACAGGAGTCTTCCCTTTCAGCCGCCATTTACAGTCTTCTGTGCACAAACCCTCCCAGAAGAGAGTTGGTCTCCCAGGAGTATAGACACAGGATTACAGACCCATAATAGAGGCAATCTCCAGCCAGAGACAAAAAGACCAACTAACACCAGAGATAACCAGATGGAAAAAAGCAAGCACAAGAACCCTGCAAACAAAAACCAAGGCTACTTGGCAACATCAGAGCCCAGTTCTCCCACCACAGCAAGTCCCGGATGCCCCAGCACACTGGAAAAGCAAGAGTTGGATTTAAAGTCTCTTCTCATGGTGCTCTTAGAGAACATCAAGAAGGACATAAATAACTCCCTTAAAGAAATACAGGAGAACATGGGTCAAATGGTAAAGGCCCTTATAGAGGAAACACAAAAATCCCTGAAAGAAATACAAGGAAGCATGGGTGAACAGGTAGAGGCCCTGAAAGAGGAAACACGAAAATCCATTAAAGAATTACAGGAGAACACAAACAAACAAGTGAAGGAACTGAACAAAACCATCCAGGATCTAAAAATGGAAGTAGAAACAATAAAGAAATTACAAAGTGAGACATCTCTGGAAATAGAAAATCTTGGAAAGAATTCAGGAGTCATAGATGCAAGCATCAACAACAGAATACAAGAGATAGAAGAAAGAATCTCAGGGGCTGAAGATACCATAGAAAACATGGACTCAACAGTTAAAGAAAATGAAAAATGCAGAAATCTCCTGAGCCAAAACATCCGGGAAATCCAGGACACAATGAGAAGACCAAACTCATACCTATACCTATTGGTATAGAAGAGAGTGAAGATTTCTAACTTAAAGGGCCAGTAAATATCTTCAGCAAAATTATAGAAGAAAACTTCCCTAACCTAAAGAAAGAGATGTCCATGAACATACAAGAAGCCTACAGAACTCCAAACAGAATGGACCAGACTAGAAAGTCTTCCTGGCACATAATAATCAAAACACCAAATGCACTAAACAAAGAAAGAATATTAAAAGCAGTAAGAGAAAAATGTCAAGTAACCTATAAAGGCAGGCCTGTAAGAATTACACCAGACTTTTCACCTGAGACAATGAAAGCCAGAAGATTCTGGGCAGATCTCATAGAGACCCTAAGAGAACAAAAATACCAGCCCAAACCCACTATACCCAGCAAAACTCTCAATTACCATAGATGGAGAACCCAAGATATTCCATGATAAAACCAAATTTACTCAATATCTTTCCACAAATCGAGAACTACAAAGGATAATAGATGGAAAACGCCAACATGGGGAGGGAAACTATACCCTAGAAAAAGCAACAAAGTAATCTTTTTCCAACAAACCCAAAAGAAAGTAACCACACAAACATAAAAAGAACATCAAAAATAACAGGAAGCAACAATCACTATTCCTTAATATCTTATAACGTCAATTGACTCAATTCCCCAACAAAAAACATAGTTTAACACAATTTGCATATCAATAGATTTCTAAGAAGATGGAAGGAGAGACCCCTGGTCCTGGAAAGACTGGATGTAGGGGAATGCCAGGACAGAGAAGCAAGAGGGGGTTGAATGGGGAGCAGAGGGAGGGAGGGGGGCTTATGGGACTTTCGGGGAGGGAGGAAACGGGAAAGGGGAAATCATTTGGAATGTAAATAAAAAAAACTTAGAAAATAAAAAAAATTTCAAAAAGATGTTTATGTATGTAGAATTTCTTACTAATTTGGTTTTTGGTAAATTCTGATTTGTAGTCTGTTATTTCATATTATAGTACACTTTAAATAAAGGAAATTATTCATCTCATCAAAAAAAAAAAAACAGAAATGTTTTTCATGTGGATCTTCGATTTTATCAGAAAATGTTTGTGACTCCTCTTTCAATTCAGTAATGCTTTTTGTTTCTACCATTTTGACTGTATTATTTTTCCATGATAATCTTTAATTTTAACATTTTTTCTGTGTATTTCTTCGATTTTGTCAGAGGTGTTTTTCAAGTAGACCTTTGGTTTCGTCGTGGGGTGGTGGGGGGCGGTTTTTGTAGTTTCACTTTCTTTTTTTTTTTTTTTATTTTCTAAGTTTTTTTATTTACATTCCAAATTATTTCCCCTTTCCTGTTTCCTCCTTCCCCTAAAGTCCCATAAGAACCTTCCCTCCTAAGAATGTTTTTGTGCCTACCATTTGTCGGTATAATTGTGCATGATAATCTTCAATTTTAAAGTTTTTCTGTATTTTTCTTCAATTTAGTCAGAAGTATTTTCCATGTGGATCTTCAGTTTTATCAGACAATGTCTATAATTTTACTTTCAATCAACTTAGGAACATTTTTATACCTTCCATTTTATCTGTATAATTTTCCATGTAATAGTCAGTTTTAACATGTTTCTCTATATATTTCTTGAATTTTTTCAGGAATATTTTCCTTGTAGATCTTCAGTTTTATCAGAAAGTGTTTATAATTCCACTTTCATAAAACATAGGAATATCTCTATGCCTACCATTTTTATCTATATAATTTTTCCATGAAATACTCAATCTTAACGTGTTTTTTATATATTTCTTCAATTTTATCAGAGATATTTTCCATGTAAATCTTCAATTTTATCAGAAAATGTTTACAATTTCACTTTCAATCAACTTAGAAATATTTTTATACCTACCATTTTATCTGTATAATTTTCCATGATAAACTTCAATTTTAATGTTTTTCCATATATTTTTTTCAATTTTATCAGAAATATTTTCCATGTAAATCTTCAATTTTATCAGAAAATGGTTATAATTCTACTTTCAATCAACTTACGAATATTTTAATTCCTACCAATTTATCTCTATAAATTTCTTCAATTTTATTAGAGATAGTTTCCATGTAAATCTTCAATTTTATCAGAAAATGTTTTTACGTCTAGTTCCAATCAATTTAGAAATATTTTTATGCCTGCTATGTTATCTGTATAATTTTTCGTGAAATAGTTTTAACGGATTTTTCTATATATTTCTTGAGTTTTATCAGAAATATTTTCCTTGTAGATTTTCAGTTTTAAAAGAAAATGTTTATAATACCACTTTCAATCAACTTAGGAATATTTTTATGCCTACCATTTTATCTGTATAATTTTTCCATGAAATAGTCAATCTTAAAGTGTTTTTCTATATATTTCTTCAATTTTATCAGAGATATTTTCCGTGTATATTTACACAATGTAATACTACTCAGTAATTAAAAACAATGAATTCATGAAATTCTTAGGCATATGGGGAACAGGGAGAGGGAAGAGGGCTTATGGGGCTTTCAGGGAGGGGGGAACTGAGAAACGGGAAATCATTTGGAATGTAAATAAAGAATATAGAAAATAAAATTTAAAAAATTAAAAAAAAGAATTTCCATAACCGGAATTCATATTTTTCAGTGCTTATTTTATTAAGGGATCAGAAAATACATTAAGCAAGCCATTTCTTGTAAACTCTAAAATTATATGAAAGAAAAACTTTGAAAAGGAGAAACTGGTTCTATTTTAATAAACATCCAAATTTATGTCATTTTAAAGTATTGTTTGTTTTAGTAGAGTTAAATAACTATTAAATCGTAAGTTTTATATTTTTTATTAGATATATTCTTTATTTACATTTCAAATGATTTCCCATTTCCTGGATCCCCACTTCACGAAAGTCTCATAAACCCTCTTCCCTTTCCCTGTTCCCCAATCAACCCCTTCCCACTTAACCTGTCCTGGTATTCCCCTACACTCTTGCATTGAGTCTTTCCAGGACCAGGGGCCTCACCTTCCTTCTTCTTGGTCATCATTTGATATGTGAGTTGTTTCTTGAGTATTCCAAACTTCTGGGATAATATCTGCTTATCAGTGAATGCATACCATGTGTGTTCTTTTGTGATTGGGTCACCTCACTCAGGATGACATTCTCCAGTTACACCCACTTGCCTAAGAATTTCATGAATTCATTGTTTTTAGTAGCTGAGGGGTATTCCATAGTGGAAATATATTACATTTCCTGTATCCATTCCTCCGTTGAGGGACATCTGGGTTCTTTCCAGCTTCTGGCTATTATAAATAAAGCTGATATGAACATAGTGGAGCATGTGTCCTTATTGCATGTTGTAGAGTCCTCTGGGTATATGCCCAGGAGTGGTATAGCTGGGTCCTCCGGTAGTATTATGCTGAGTTTTATGAGGAACCGCCAAACTGATTTCCAATGTGGTTGTGCCAGCTTGCAATCCCACCAGCAGTGGAGGAGTGTTCCTCTTTCTCCACATGCTCACCAACACCTGCTGTCTCCTGGGTTTTTGATCTTAGCCATTCTGACTGGTGTGAGGTGAAATCTTACAGTTGTTTTGATTTGCATTTCCCTGATATCTAAGGATGTTGTACATTTCTTTAGGTGCTTCTCAGCCATTTGATATTCCTCAGGTGAAAATTCTTTGTTTAGCTCTGTACCCCATTTTTTAATAGGGTTATTTGGCTCTCTGGAGTCTACCTTCTTGAGTTCTTTGTATATCTTGGATATTAGTCCTCTGTCCGATGTAGGGTTAGTAAAGATCTTTTCCCAACTTGTTGGTTGCTGTTTTGTCCTTTTGACAGTGTCCATTGCCTTACAGAAACTTTGCAATTTTATGAGGTCCCATTTGTCAATTCTTGATCTTAGAGCACAAGCTATTGGTGTTCTGTTCAGGAAATGTTCCCCTATACCCATGTGCTCAAGGCTCTTTCCCAGTTTCTTTTCTATTAGTTTCAGTGTGTCTGGTTTTATGTGGAGGTCCTTGATCCACTTGGACAAGGAGATAAGAATGGATCGATTTGCATTCTTCTGCATGCTGACCTCCAGTTGAACCAGCACCATTTGTTGAAAAGGCTATCTTTTTTCCACTGCATGGTTGTAGCTCCTTTGTCAAAGATCAGGTGACCATAGGTGTGTGGGTTCATTTCTGAGTCTTCAATTCTATTCCATTGATCTACCTGCCTGTGACTGTACTAATACCATGCAGTTTTTAACACTATTGCTCTGTAATACTGCTTGAGGTCGGGGATATGGATTCCCCCAGAAGTTCTTTTACTATTGAGAATAGTTTTAGCTATCTTGGGTTTTTGTTATTCCAGATGAATTTGAAAATTGCTCTAACTCTACGAAGAATTGAGTTGGGATTTTGATGGGGATTGCATTGAATCTATATATAGTAAGTTTTAAAGGCAGAGACTGGAAAATCCAACATCACAGCCAAATGTCTTTGGCATCTCATCTCTATTTTTTGTTTTCTAAAATTAAATATGCAAATATGGGACTCATAGCATCATCTAAACAATTCCAAAGTCTTTCCTAAAAATAAAATTAACATCTTGTTCTTGTTTTTTATGTGTATATTTCCTAAAACCTGCTTAAAATTGAATCATGAATCTATAGTCTTCAGATGGTTTTACAAAAACTTTGATACAACTGCTAAAGGTCATTAGATTTTTACATACCAAAAATTTGCAGGTTTATAAAGTTATGTTATGATGTATATTGATGACGTACTTGACAATATGCTATTGGATGTAACATCATATTTCATGCTATATTAGAAATTTACACGTGTCATCATTTTATATTTGTCTTTATAAATTATCTTCCATAAATCCAATCCAATGCATATTCTCTCAAAGCCTAGCTGCATATTGTCTATGGCTTGTAGGATTTGCCATCACTGTCCATTTGCATTTGTCTTTTAAGCTCCCAGTGACATTGTGTCAGTTTGAGTAAAGGATTCTTAACCAAAATATATTTTAAATCAGATTCTTACAAATCATAATCAAGCTGATCCAAAAACTATCTTTATTTCAAAGTTTTGAAGAATTGCCTAATTCAGATAAATTGCTATATTAAAATTCTATATAATACCAGTTTCATTAGAAAAAGCAGAAAATACTGAAAATCTGCATGTCTGTGATATGATTTGTATTTATAATTAAGATGAGAGAAAATTTATATTTATGCAAAAATATTGAAGATATTGAACTATTAAACATTTAAGAAAATTTTCTAAAACTACTAAATTAGCACTAGAAATAAGCAAATTCCCTATTGCCCCTCAGAAATATCCTGGGCATTGCTAATTTAAATGATCACAAAGAAACCTCAAGTCACAGCATTCTGCTTTTGAGAGTCTCATTAGCTATTTGTTATTCCAACTTACACTTAAGCAGATGTCTACTCTGGCAGCAATAATCTCCTGTTAATTACACGGCATATGACTTAAAGCCCCATATTGGACCAGAGTAGTATCAGTATCTACACATTCTTTATAAACAGGATTTTTATCAGTTTCCTTAATGAAGAAAAATTCTGTGGAAGAGAGATTTTGTTGACTACTTGGTGATCAGACTACTCTATTAGTAATGCACACACCCTTCAAATCATTGGCATGTTTCCTTTTGAATGGAGGAAGGTTTTGATTCATAAAATAATTCCAAGGTACATAATTATGTAAAAATCTTGACAAGAGTGTGTATTAGATCAGCTGTATGGTGTATGAGATACTTATCTCAAAATGATCAAAAGCAAAGGAGAAATTGATAGTTGTCATGAAAACTATAAAATGAGGCAAATGATTTTCCTAAATTTCGAGGAATGTAGAGTTAGACATAATGATACACTTACAATAATGAAAATGTCCAGTATATTTCTTTCCCAGAGCAAAACAACATGTTAACGTCTATGTTAAATGTGACTTTTGTTAATGTGATATCAAAGGAAGCACCCCTTGTGGAGCTGTAAACTGTGTTTAAAGATGAAGATCAAAATTGCTTATCCCCTGCTCTGCTCTTTCATGTGGCCATCACTGAAGCCCTGTGACAGAATAGCCACCATTACTGAAAGTGACAACCCTACCATCACAAAGACTGAGATAGCTTGCCCAGTGCCAGCATGACATGCACCAGGTCATCTGCATATACACTATGGCTTCCAGTTTAGTGTTGTGGTGATGTTTCTAAGTTGCTCTCTTATTCTTATGTCTTCTCTCAAGTTCATTTCATTGTTTGTTCTTTCCAATGTATTAGTTTTTGTTTTATCATACTATATATTATAATATATATATTATATATTATATTATATTATAACCACTTAGTAGTTTGTTTCTTTTTCTAACAAGAGGCAAAAGGTGAGTGGATCTGGGTGGGAATGGAGGTGGAGTGGGGCTGAGACAAGTAGAGGGAGCAGAATCCATATCGAGATATATTATGTATGAAAAAATTACTTTAAAAAAGATTTACTTATTTATATGAGTACACTGTAGCTATATTTGGACTTATCAGAAAGGGCATCAGATCCTGTTATAGCAGTGCTCTTTTTTTTATGCAAAAGCAAGAGATTTATTTTCCAGAACATCAGGGTTTACCTTCAATAGTCCCTCAAGGTGAGTTACTAAGAAGGTGACCTCGAATGGCTATTGCAAGCAGTTTTTGTACTTTTTAGGGGCTCAGATTACACCAGCAAGGTTACAGTTCAAACTTATTGCCTAAGCATATTGACCTTTAAATCTATTGACTAGCAAACATGACACACATTTGAACTCTACCTAGGACTTTTCAGAGGGTCAGGTAACTATCAGTAAGTACATTCTGAGATTTTTTTTTACTCAAGAATGTTCCTGTGGGTGGGGAATGGAACTTGTCCTAGCCTTGACTCCAGTCTCAGGGGTCTTGGGTATCTAATTCATATTCTTCAAGTCCTGTCCTTAGGGTCTCATATTGTTGGTGCCTGAGAATTTACTTGAGCAAATGCATAGATGGACTCATTTAGGGGCTAAGAAGCTCAACCAAGCATTCAAGGGATCTAAGGTATATGTAATGGACCTTGTAGAACAGTGTAAGATATTTCTGTAAGTAAATATTTTTGCAGCCAAGAGCAAACAGGACAAAAGACCTAGGATAGAGTGGCCTGGGATTTATTGGGAGGTTGATTTTACACAAGTTAAGTCAGGAAAATATGGTTACAAATATGTTCTTGTGTTTACAGATGTTTTCTTTGGATGGGTTGAGGCTTTCCCCACCAAGCAGGAAACAGCTACCATGGTAGCTAAGAAGATATTAGTGGAAATTTCTCCCAGGTTCAGAGTGCCCAATGTAATTAGATCGGCCAATGATCCTGCTTTTGTCTCTAAGGTAAGTCAGGGATTGGCAGCAATATTGGGGACTAATTGGAAGCTCCATTGTGCATACCAACCTCAGAGATCAGGTCAAGGAGAGAGAATAAACAGAACCCTAAAAGAGACCTTAACTTGTTGTGGGAAGGATTAAAAACATGGAACCAATGGGTTCCCATGCTCATGTGCTCATGCTTCTAACTCTCTGCCCTGGCAGCCTGGGCAGCCATGCATTGACGAACAATGGCCGACCTGGTTTTATCTTGAGGAGATTCAGTGGCACGGAGCTTCTGAAACATTTCCACCCAGCTTGCTAGGTTCCCACTGGCAGGTTGCTACCACACCAACCCCATGCTTCAAATCCCCCACATCCTTTGTGATGCACATCTGGCAAACCCATGCTTTGCTGCCATAACTTTCTCCTTTGAAACCAGATGAGGCGCCATGTGAATGAACAATCACATACAATACCACCCTAACATGACCCTATGCATGATCCACAGAAAAGGGTCTAGTGGGAGCTGCCCTAGTGTTGGGCCACACCCCATATAATATCGTTCAAAATCTGTTCCTCTGTTCTGTATTTGAAAGTATTAATGTTATGAAAAATTGTTTAATATACTGTTAAAGCATCTCTTAGAAATCTGTTCTTTCTATGCCTTCTCTCCCACCTCTCTCTCTCTTTCTCTCCCTCTCTCTCTCTCTCTCTCTCTGTGTGTGTGTGTGTGTGTGTGTGTGTGTATGTGTGTGTGTGTGTTCATTCTTAGTTGCCTCATTTTGCTATAAACTTTGTAATGCAGAGATAAGTCACAAACATAATGCAGGTCTCAGTAGTCAATATATAATACTTATGGGAGAAAGAAAAACTGAATAAGACAACAGTAAGCCACTAGGGGAAGATTTCTCATGTCTGGTAGATGAGAGAGGGAGTGAAGCAAGACCAATCCCATTACCAGTAGTTATGCCTCAGCCACTCCAATGTCATTCATTTTGCTTTTGTTTCTGATATGCAGAGGCTGTTTGACACATTCCCTTCTGGGGACAGGCAAGTCTTGAGAGAATACACATAAAAAAAATTATGAAGAGTGAATAATTTATTAAACCTAACTCATTATTGGAAGCGTTTAGCATACAATTCATTTAATAGGAGTCATTGGTGGGGAAAATGACTATTGTTTTGATCTGATCACATAAGCTGCAGCATAATTTTCCCTGTCTGGAATGATTTACCTCATCTTGAACAACATAAATACTCACACTTGGCTTGCTGCTGAAAAACAATGCATGTGATTTTTTTTCATTTATTAATGGCAGTTGCTTTACATTTTCATTATATCCTGTAACAAAAAACTATTAAGTTTTCATTGGAATGATTGAAAAATTGAATAGAAAAGTTATAGTGTAAGTTCATATGGGCAGAACAGATTTACAAGGAGGTTTCTGCCTATTAACTAAGTTGATTCAAGATTAAAAATCAGCAGCCAGTCCTACATGAGATCCTGTCTAGAAATAAAAGAGGAATGAAAATAATCAGAAAGATTGTCCAGTATGAATATTATTCAAAAAGAAAAAAACAAAATTTTGAAGAAGAGGCTAAGAGAACAAGTTAAATATATGAACCTAGCTTGCTACAGAGAGAAGGCACTCTATCATCAAGTAACAAAGGATATAAATGCTAGAAGAGGTGAAATTTCAGAGGTTTGAGGTGTTCCAGGGATTTTTTCTTTAATGTGGAAAAAGCCCTTCTCTGACTGTAGACCAGCTTTGTTTTATATAATATCCTAACATTTTAGCCAAATGTTACCAAACTCTTAATAACTAAATGAATTCAAATGATATGTTGGAATTTATTATACTTTTCCTCACATCTCTACCTGCTAGTCACTTCAGGTTTTCCCATTGGATAAATAGGAAATGAATCATATTTTGATTTTTGTTTTCATTATCCTATAAGTATTTGTCATTTTGTATGCCAATTGCAGGTTTCTATGTTAAGTCACATTATCCATAGACAGATAAAGAAAACAACATGAATCCAGTACTCTTGTTGAGTAAATGCTGTACATAATAAACCATGGGCAAAAAATCATTTTTACATCTTACAAAAGGTACATATGAAATATACACAGATGTAATAATTAATAAATGCTACAAAATAAACATGGTAAAAAATTTCAAATAAGACATGACACTGACTTCAATGAGTGGTATGATTTTGATGAGCATCACATTAGAAAAGTAGTAAAACAAGTACAGATAATTAATCAAGGGTGATTGATCTAGGAACTGTGAACTTACAGATTTCCAATAAAATTCCTCATTGTAATAGTATAATATGTGACTTTTTTCTTCTAAATCTAGTTTATAAGACTCAAATATAATGCACTAAACCTTTTTAAAATTTCTATAATTACTAAGAAATGAAAAGTATTATTTCTCTTTAGAATTTAAAGCTTTAACAATTACTTAATGTTGAAGAATGCTATTCTTGTTATTGAACTTGATTATTGGAAAAATCTAGAAATTAAATTAATGCTTCACTTCCATTAGAACACAAAGAATTATTCCTTCTTCTCTCAGTGGATAGCCCCCACCACCACCTAGTTATCTCCCTACTCTGACACTTCAAGTGTTTGTGAGGCTGGGTGCTTCCTTTCCCACTGAGGCCAGACAAAGCAGTCCAACTAGAAGAATGGATTCTACACACAGGGAACAGCTTTTGGGATAGCCTGTGCACCAGTTTTTCAAGACCCAAATGAAGACCAAGCTTCACATCTGCTACATATGGGAAGCCTAGATCCAGGCTATGTATGTTCTTTAGTTGTTGGTTCAGACTCTAAAAGGCCCAGGGGTCCAGGTTAGTTGACTCTGTTGGTCTTACTGTGGAGTTCCCACCCCAACACCACCACCCAGAGTCTGCAATCCTTCCTCCTATTCTTCAGTAAGAGTCTCCACGCTCCATCCTCCAGCTGTAAGTCTCTGCATCTGTCTGAGTTAGTTGCTGGTTGGAGCCTCTCAGAGCACAGCCATGCTAGAATCCTGTCTGCAAGCATAAGAGAGTAACATTAATAGTGTCGGGTATTGGTGCTTCCCCATAGGAGGAGTCTCAAGTTGGACTAGTATTGGTTGGCCATTTCCATTAATCTCTGCTTCATCCCCTATGCCTGGGTTCCTTGTAGACAGGATAATTTTTCATTAAAAGTTTTGTAGGTATGTTTTTGTCTCTATCACTCCACTAGGGTTCCTGTCTGGCTACAGGAGGAGGCCTCTTCAGGTTCCATATCCCCAATGATGAGTTACAGCTAAGGTCCCTCCTATTGATTTTTCGGCACCTCTCTTATTCCAGTTCTCTGTGTCTTCCTGAAGATGGTCCCAACCTCTTCATCCCCATCAGTACTTTAAAATTAATGTCATGTTTTAGACTAAACTTGTGATTTCAGAATCTTTTAAAGCTTAATGTTTCTTTAGTAATGTATTGATCTTTTTTTTTTTATTTTATCTATTGCATACGAAATTTGTAAAGATGCACCCATATAAGAAATTTTGTAGATCAAACTTACTGGACATTTTCACATTGAATCAGGAAAAAGAATCAGCTGATTTCACACACACACACACACACACACACACACACACACACACACACACACACATACACACAGAGTCCTGAACAGAAAACATGGGGACCTATTTAAGCTTCTGGTTTTCAGAAGGATTGGAAACACTAAAGAGGTAGGAGTCCAATACAATTCTGTCTTATTCAGGATTTCTATTGCTGCAATAAAACACCATAACCAAGGAGCAAGTTGGAGAGGAAAGGGCTATATTTGGCTTAAGTTTCCACCTCACTGTTCATCATTGAAGGAAGTCAGGACTGAAACTCACATAGATCTGGAACCTGAACATAAGAGCTGATGTAGATGGCATGGAGGTCTATTGTTCACTGCTGTACTCCTCATGGCTTGCTCAGCCTGCTTTCTATGAAAGCCAAGACCACCAGCCCAGGGATGGCCCCACCCACAATGGGCTAGGTCCTCCCCTACTTATCACTAATTAAGAAATTGCCTTACAGACTTGCCTAAAACCCAGTATTATGAAGTTTTTTTTTTTAAATTAAGGTTCCCTCTTTTCAGATAATTTCAGCTTGTGTCAAATTGACATAAAACTATGCAGCACAAATTTCGTATCCAAGTTCATGAAGCCTATAACAAAATGGTCAGGGTAGGCTGCTTCTGAAAACCTCCACAAGTGTTTTCCAAAAAAAAAAAAAAAATCAGATCCAAATACTCACCCAGCCAGAAATATCCAAAACCATTTAATATACAATCACCTTGTTAAAGACATTGTTCCCATGTTAGTTCTGCTCACTCATCCTCCACATCTCTAGACTTCAAAACCTCAAATAGAGAGCAAGGGGGTAGAATGAAGTACTCAGAACATACATGGAATTCTAACTACAACAGAGGTACCATCATGGACTTCAAGCCTGAATTTGGCCAGAGCTGGAAAAAGAACAAACTAAAGACTCTATAGCATTTATCAAGCATTCAAGTTCTCAAAATAAAATTCTTTGGCTAAATTGCTGGAGAATTGTTTGAAACATTCTAAAGCAATCAAAAACACAACTAGTAAAAACGACCAGTGAAAGAGGGTGAATTAAAATGAGAATTTTCCTCACAGAAACAAGTATATCTTGTTTGTTCAACTCAAGGAAATGATTACTGAATTTTCACTACATGCTAGATATCTTTCTCAGTTACAGTGATGAAGAACACTGTCTTTCTTAGTGTAATTCTTAATACAACTCTAATAGATGAACACTGTTATTATCCACCTCATTGTGGAGATAAGGACATTTATGTACAGGAAACTGAATTAACTTGACAAAGAACACTCAAAAGGTGAATGGTCCAGGTGGAGTAAATTTTTCCCTAAAAAATAAAAAATATCAGTAAAAACAGAAGAACTACAGGCCAAATAGACATTCTGTTCTCAGAGAATATTATCTTCATTTTGGTAAGAGTTATCAGTTATTCCTTTTTGAAATAGAATGAAGTAAATAGAAAAATACATTTTAAACATTGTCTTTATTTTCATACATTCACAACACATATAAATATGAATAAATTATCAGTAAAGTTGCAAATTTAAATAATTATTTAATAAATATATCTATTTTCTAAACTATGGTCTCTGAACTTTACCTCTAACAAAGTGGAAAGCATATTGTGTACTATTATAAAATCAATTTAAATATTTAGAAATATTGAAGCATGGCTACTAAACTAACAATTTGGAAATTTTTCTATATAATAAAAAATATCATTCTCACATCTGACAGTATTATATTCAGTCATATCAATGAATTAAACATATATATTATAAATCATATTAATAAAAGTGAGAATTGGATGTTAATTTATCCTCAGAGAGAAAATTCAAGTAACAGAGAAGCAGCATTTAGAGAAATTATTAGTTAAGCATTTTTATCAATTACAAATAAGTATTTTACTATGAGTAAGTATGTGTTATTTTTGCTTATAACAGAATAATCAAAGATAGACTACTTGCATATCTTTCAGAGAAAGTTCTACTTATTTACTCATCTCTCATCCTTATCTTTATTCATCTTGTTTCCTTAGAATTACTTTGGCATGACTTCTGGTGGAAAAAATTTACTGAAGTACATATTATTAATGTTACATCAATGGACTTGAGAACTAACAATGTGAGCCATAAATATAACCACATAGAACACAAATGGCCTTAATGTCCTGGGTGTGGGAGCAATTGCAGCTTTAAAGTTGTGGAAAATGGAAATAAAGTATCATTCTAATAAATTCACAAATGGGGCCCATTTAACTTATAAAAATGCAAAACCTTACACACTTTGAATGAAGTTAATAAAACCAGATGGGAAATAATTTATTAAGAAGCCATTAAAAAAGGAAAAAATAACTCTTCAGAAAACTGTGGGTTGAAAACATGATCTGAAAACAAAAAAAAAAATAGTAGTAGGGTATTAGGGTAGATAATAAAGAAGGAAAAACTGCTTATCACAGTTCAAACTATAACTGAGAAAAAATAGTTTCCTGAATAATGCACGCATGCATCCAATGCTCTTATTCAAATTACATTAAGCAAGGAATAAAAGCAAGATCTACATAGTATACACTTGTTTATCTCATTGCAATTGCCATTTTGTCGTTCTGATGAGACTACAAGCTTTCCAATTCAGGAACTGCCCTGACAGTCTCTCTTGTGTATCTCTAATTGTACAGTGACATTTGTGGGGAAAGAAGACAGGAATTACATGCAACTGATTAAAGTAGTACAGGGTATTTGGTCATTTGATTAGATCCGTGATCCACTTGGAGTTGACATTTTGGAGGTGATACATATGGATCTATGTTCATTTTTATACATACAGCTATCCAATTGGACCAGTACAATTTGTTGCTGCTGTTGTCCTGTCTCCAGTATGCAGTTAATGTTTCTTTATTTTAGAAAATACAGTGTCCATAAATGCCTCATGCACAATTGGGTGTCTGCAGTTTGGGAGTTGTGTAGAGTTACATCAGGGTCTTTAATTCCATTCCATTCATTGATCAACATGTCTATTTTTATGGCAAAGATCATGCTGTTATTATTAGTATGGGTTTGTAAAAGAATTGGAAGCCTGTGTTGGTGATATTTCCCAGATGTTCTTTTATTATTCATACTGTTTTAACTCTCCTGGGTGTTTCATGTCTACATTACATACTTACAGTTTTTTTCCAGCTTCTATAAAGAATTATGTTGGAATTGTCACAGGGATTGCAAAGACTCTCTAAATTGCTGTTAGTAGAATGATCAATTTTTACAATGTTAATCCTCCTGATTCATGAACATGGACATGGAAGGGTCTTCCCATGTTACTATGATTTTCAACTATTTTCTTCAACATCTTTAATCACTTAATTACAAAGTGTTTCATGTGTTTAGCTAGAAAATATGGTTGATTTATACAATGGGATATTAGTCAGTTGTTAGGACAGATGAAATTTTCAGGTAAATGGACATAACCAAATATGGTCAACCTGAGAGACATAACCAAGATCCAGAACGACAAAGATTTCATGTCTTCTCTTAAATATAAATGTTAAATGTTAAGCTTTAGAGCTGTATCTTTCATCTAAAATATCCACATAGGTTAGAAAGCTCATAAGGATCAGGGGAGTTTGAAGGGATCTTCTAATACAAGATGAAGAGATCACCGTGTATTTAAAGGATAATGAGGGAACTAGAATAGTAAGATTAAATGATAAATGGGAGAGTAAGGTAAAAGATGGAGTGTAGGGAGGAATAGCTAACACTTGTAAAGGCCTTTTGAAAAGGCATATAAATATCCACTAGTTTACAGTATTCCTAAAATATGGAAAAGGAATTTAAATCTAGCTATCAGATATTAGGGCAGACAATGCTCCAGTTAGACATCATATGCTACCAATTTTAATGCCCTGTACTATGAGTAGGCTACATTTTGTTGACTAAAAGAGTCCTGTAGTACCCCCACACCAAACATGAAGGCTATTGCCAGTAAGATTGGTTATAATTCACAACCTGATGGCATGGAGTTATTTCTAAAAGAAACACTTACTTTCTGTTATTTAATATGAAAAAAATCTAGCTGGGGTTGGACTAGAAGCTTTACTCCTATTGACTAGCATTCACAACAATAGATAATATTGCAGAAGTGACTAAAAAAGAAAAGTAATTATTATTGTCACTCATCTATGAATTCTGTGACCTACCACAGTGACATGTCTATAATATATACTACTGCAATAATGACACAAATATGAATATAACCAACCACTTTTTGATTGAATTTAAGGCCCACTCCTTAAGGTGGAATCCACATTTGGCACTATTAATGAAGCCAGATACCTGGAACTGATAGGTCATGCTCCTCAGAGAAAAGCCTACTGCTAATATTCTGCTAGTAGTATAACAATTCCTAATCATATATTGCTTTATCTAGAGTATTTTTCAACCCTCACCAGAGAAAGTTTTTCTTGTAGGAGGTGGTATTTACCAAAAACTCACAAGTAGACAAGGTGCAGAGAATAAGAGACTTTGGACAGCTCAATCTTAAATGGGTTATTTTATCTCATTCTACCTTCATGGCTCAGAGATCTATGTGGATGAAGAAACTAAAAGATTGTAATGGTCAGAGGTTGTAGATAACTCCAAGGAAACAGGATCTTCCAGACATAACAGAGCTGATGTAAATAAGAAATCACAGGGACTGTGACAGCATTCACACAAACTGCACAAACACAAGCCAGACAAAATCCCTGCCAAGAGGAGGTGGAAGTGAGTACAAAGTTCAAACCCTGACCTAGACATTTTTGTATTTATCATCTGCAAGGAGAAAGAAAATCAGCTTTCTTCAACAGAATAACTGGATATATCAACCACACTCAGGGTCATGCTCAGTTTAGCTCAACACAAAACATATACCAAGATTTTTAATGTGTTTTATTTGTTGTGTTTTTGAAGTTTTGGTCTTTGATGTTTTTAGGAGAGAGAGAGAGAGAGAGAGAGAGAGAGAGAGAGAGAGAGAGAGAGAGAGAGAGAGAGAGAGAGATCAAGAAATTGACTGGGTATGAAGGTGGAGAGATCTGAGAAGAAAGGAAAGAATATCATTAAAATAGACTGTATTTTTAAAATACATTATAAAATAATAATAATAACTAAATAAAATGTCTATGAAGAAACTACATTAGATTCTTACTCTCCTTTAGGCATAAAGCCAAGTCTTGGCAAATATTAGTGGAACTCTACCCTGGATTACTATCCTGCCTCAAAAATAAATTCAAGCTTATCCATATAAGACTACTACAGAGAGATTCTTTCTCCCTTTCAAAAACCCTCTCATTCTGAAATAGAGATTGTCAAAGCCAAATTTGCTTTAGTTTTTTTCTTATTCAAATACAAGCTTTCTTATGTGGGAACTGGAGGAATGTGATATACTTTCCTTTTTAAAATGGAGCTATCAATGACTCCAATGGTATTATTCCAAATGAGTCAGAACCAGTAAGTCTCAACTTAGTAGTTTACTTAGGATTTCTATTGGTGTGAAGAAACACAATGAACACAGTAAGTCTTCCAAAGGAAAAAATTAAATTGGGATCAGTTTAACAGTTTTAAAGGTTTACGTCATTTTCATCATGGCAGGAAGCAGCCATGGTAGTGAAGAAGCTAGAAATTCTAAGCCTGGATCAATAGACTGAAGGAAGAATGAGTGACATTGGGCTTGGCTTGAGCTTCTGAAACCTCAAAACCCACCGCTAATGACACATTTCCCCCAACAAAGCCACACCTACTCCAGCAAGACAGCATTTTTAATAATGAGTCTATAGGGGCAATTTTTATTCAAACCACCACAATAGTCTATTTCCAATCTAACACTACCAATGCCTCTTTCAATGATCTTTTTGTGATTTATAAAATAAACCAAACTTGCATTTCTTAGTATCACTGTTTCTGTTTTACTTTGGACTAGAATGTTACAATGGGAGGCACTGCTATAAGACTTAGACAGCAAAATAGGATATTCTTTTAGACAGCTGGGGCAGCTACTAAGGTCAGTTGAATGGACAGAAATCAGATTCATATCACATTTCCCATACAAGTTTTTCAAATTAAACTTTCAGTATTGAAGACCGAGAATTTCTGTGAATTATCTGGAGACTCTAGAATGTGGGAACCTAGCAAATGATTGCAAGCTATCTGATACTTGAATCTTTGATATGTTAGACTGGGATCATTGGAGAAAATATTTTTGATATTTGCCCCCTTCCATCTTTTAACAGTTGTTCCTATAGTAAACTTTGTCTCCAAATCGCAGAGCAGATGAATAATTAAATGAATGATTTCAGATATTGCCACTGTGTCTGCCACTTCCACTGTTAAGAACAGATGGGAAGCAAGAATAGAGATCTCATGTGGTTGTATTTATTTCTAAAATAAGAATTAGTTCAAAGCTAGTTGTGTGATCATATCTGTTTCATGGGTTTCTAACTTTTTTCTAACCACTGAATCTAATATCAGTAAGAGGACATGGGTTCACATAAGATAAATTCACTTTGTCCTCTTCAAATCCTTTTGAGATAAAAGAGTCTATAACTGACTTCTTACTCAACATTTCAATTATTTCAAGTACATATAATTTTTGATGCATTTCAGTATGTCTTCAATTACAACTATTATTTCCTAGACTTAATGACACCTATCATGATCAATATTATTACGCATTTCAATCTAAATCCAAGCAACTGCTTAACGGTTTGGAAATTTTATCTTTGCTTTCATTATTATCCTCTGATGTCTATAAATACATAAGTAGATTATAAATACTTATATACTAACAAATACAAAGAATGCCTATGCTATAGTTTTTAAATTATAATGTTTCTGGATTGCAACTACAGTTACTTGAAAATATTAACAGAAATATATGGGGAGAAATTCTTAGAACAGAAGTATTCTCTTACATAATCTCCTCACCTCTAGTTTTTGTCCCATTCTATTTTTTTCCAGATAATAAATTCTGTATTCTCCAAAGAATTGAGATATCCTTAAATTTAATCAGCACATTAGGTCATCTCTGAGACAATGTTGGCAAAACACAATGCTCTTTCAGGTCCAACCCCTCACAGACTCTCAAGGTTTCATGTTAAATGCCAAGAACTCAATGGGATCCATGAGGTTCCAGAAGTTGGTATAATGACTGAAGTGGAGCCTCCAACTGACCCACACTGAACAAAAATAGGGGGGAAAATGATCTTTTGTTACAGCACTAGGATTTTAGGAGTTAATGCTTAAGAAGATATTGGACTAATATGATTGAATATGCCAAATAAATCTCTCATTTCTAGTGTTTCTTTGTACAGCAGGTTATTCTAGAATAAATACTTTAGAATTATTTTCAATGATATGCATATGTTTATGGCGCATGCATGCATGCAAATGTGTTTGTGTGTGTGTGTGTAAAGTTTACTACTCATGATGAGTATACACAGTTTTTGAAGTGCCTATGTAGCCCAAAGAAACTATATTATTTTTTGAAAATGGTATTAGGACTGGAAATATGCCAATGGGCAAAGGTTTTGCTCCCAAGCCTGGGCACATTAGTTCAATTTTCCAGAATCCACATTGTAGAAAGAAAGAACTGACATCTGGGAGTTTAGCTGCCAACATCAACACCTGCAGCACAGCACAATATGTCCTCTCCTCTGACCTTAAAAACTAATAAAATGAATAAATGTAAATACTTGAATTGTCATGACAAAATATCTGGTAAAATAAATATTATTGTTATTGAGAAATAAGAGTGTCATTTGTTAGCATTTGTAGTATCCTAGATTTTAATGTATATGTAGAAAAGTTTTCTATAACAATAAATAAAAAGCCAAGATATATATTCTATTTCATTTTCAGTACCATGGTAAAAACTGCAAAATATTAATAAGAAATATGATTGCCAATTCAAAATTTTTAACTGCCTTTGGTTTTCCATACTGGTGTGGAAATTACATTATATCAATGATACTTTTTTTTTTACTTTATTTATATTTCAAGTGTTAACCCCTTTGCTGTTATCCCCTAGGAGAACACCCTATCCCATGCCCCCTATCCTGCTTCTATGAAGGTGTTCTCCCACATACCCACCCACTCCTGCTACCCGGCTTGGCATTCCAATACACTGGGACATCAAGCCTTCAAAGAACCAAGGGCCTCTCCTCTCATTGATGTCTTAAAAGGTCATCCTCTACTATATAGACAACTAGAGCCATGGTTCCCTCCATGTGTACTCTTTGGTTGGTGGTTTAGAGGCTGGGAGCTCAGGGGGTTCTGGTTGGTTCATATTGTTCCTCCTATGGGGCTGCAAATACGTTCAGCTCCTTCAGACTTTTCTCTAACTCCACCATTGGGTACCACATTCTGAGTCCAATAGTTAGCTGGGAGTATCCATCTCTGTATTTGTCAGGCTCTAGCAGAGTTTCTTGTAGGACAGCTATATATAGCTCTCGTCAGCAAGAACTTCTTGGCTCCACAGTGGTGCCTGGGTTTCGTAACTGTATATAGGATGGGTCTCCAGGTGGGGCAGTCTCTGGATGACCTTTCCTTCACTATCTGCTACACACTTTGTCTCTGCATCTCTTCCCATGGGTATTTTTTTACCCCTTCTAAGAAGAACTGAAGTATCCAGATGTTGGTCTTCCTTCTTCTTGAGCTTCACATAGTCTATGAATAGTATCTTGGGTATTCCCGGTTTTGGGGCTAATATCCACTTATCAGTGAGTATATACCATGTAACTGGATTACCTCACTAAGGATGATATCTTCTAGTTCCACACATTTACCTAAGAATTTCATGAATTCATTGTTTTTTATAGCTGAGTAGCAATTCATTGTGTAAATGTACCACATTTTCTGTATCCATTCCTCTGTTGAAGGACATGTAGGTGGTTTCCACCTTCTGGCTATAATGAATATGGCTTCTGGAGAAAAAACTGAAGCAATCCCACTAAAATCAAGGACTAGACAAGGCTGCCCTCTCTCTCCGTATCTTTTCAATATAGTACTTGAAGTTCTAGCTAGAGCAATTAGACAACAAAAGTAGATCAAAGGGATACAAATTGGAAAGAAAGAAGTCAAACTATCACTATTTGCAGACGATATGATAGTATACTTAAGTGACAAAAAGAACTCCACCAGAGAACTCCTACAGCTGATAAACAACTTCAGCAAAGTGGCCAGATATAAAATCAACTCAAGCAAATCAGTAGCCTTCCTACACTCAAAGGATAAGCAGGCTGAGAAAGAAATAACAGAAATGATACCCTTCACGATAGCCACAAACAATATAAAGTAGCTTGGTGTGAAACTAACAAAACAAGTGAAAGATCTGTATGACAAGAACTTCAAGTCTCTGAAGAAACAAATTGAAGAAGACCTCAGAAGATGCTCCATCCATGCTCATGGATGGACAGGATTAATATAGTAAAAATGACCATCTTGCCAAAAGCAATATACAGCTTCAATGCAATCCCTATCAAAATCCCAACTCAATTCTTCATAGAGTTAGAAAGAGCAATTCAAAAATTCATCTGGAATAACAGAAAACCCAAGATAGCTAAAACTATTCTCAACAGTAAAAGAACTTCTGGGTGAATCAGTATCCTGGACCTCAAGCTGTATTACAGAGCAATAGTGTTAAAAACTGCATGGTATTGGTACAGTGACAGGCATGGAGATCAATGGAACAGAATTGAAGACCCAGGAATGAATCCACACTCCTATGGCCACTTGATCTTTGACAAAGGAGCTAAAACCATCCAGTGGAAAAAAGATAGCCTTTTCAACAAATGGTGCTTGTTCAACTGGAGGTCAGCATGCAGAAGAATACAAATCGATCCATTCTTATCTCTTGGCCAAGTGGATCAAGGACCTCCACATAAAACCAGACACACTGAAACTAATAGAAAAGAAACTAGGAAAGAACCCTGAACATATGGGCACAGAGGAAAATTTCCTGAACAGAACACCAATAGCTTATGCTCTAAGATCAAGAATTGACAAATGGGACCTCATAAAATTGCAATGTTTCTGTAAGGCAAAGGACACTGTCAAAAGGACAAAGTGGCAGCCAACAAACTGGGAAAAGATCTTTACCAACCCTACTTCCGAAAAGAACTCAAGAAATTAGTCTCCAGAGAGCCAAATAACCCTATTAAAAATGGGGTACAGAGCTAAACAAAGAGTTCTCACCTGAAGAATATCAAATGACTAAGGAGCACCTAAGGAAATATTCAGCATCCTTAGTTATTAGGGAAATGCAAATCAAAACAACCCTGAGATTCCACCTCACACCAGTCAGAATGGCTAAAATCAAAAACACAGAAGACAGCAGTTGTTGGCGAGGATGTGGAGAAAGAGGAACACTCCTCCACTGCTGGTGGGATTGCAAACTGATACAACCACTCTGAAAACTGGGCATGACACTTCTGGAGGATCCATACTTATTCAATGTAGTACTCGAAGTCCTTGCCAGAGCAATTAGACAACCAAGGAGGTCAAAGTGATACAAATTTGAATGGAAGAAGTCAAAATATCACTGTTTGCATATGTTATGATAATATACTTAAGTGATCCCCAAAATTCCACCAGAGAACTCCTAAACCTGATAAACAAATTCACCACTTGAACTGGAGCTTTGTACAAGAAGAAAAGAATAAACCGATTTACTTTCTTCTACATGTTGATCACCAGTTGAACTTACATCATTTGTTGGAAATGTTTTTCCACTGGATTATTTTTAACTCCCTTGTCAAAGATCAAGTTACCATAGATATGTGGGTTCATTTCTGAGTCTTCAATTCTGTTCCATTGATCTACCTTCCTGTCTGTGTACCAATACCATTCAGTTTTTATTACTATTGCTCTGTAATACATCTTGAGGTCAGGGATGGTGTTTTCCCCATAATTTATTTTATTGTGGAGAATAGTTTTTGCTATCCTGGGATTTTTGTTATTCCGGATGAATTTGCAAATTGCTTTTTATAACTCTATAAAGAATTGAATTGGGATTTTGATGGGAATTGCATTGAATCTGTAGATTGCTTTTGGCAAAATGGTCATATTTACTATATTAATCCTGCCAATCCACGAGCATGGGAGATCTTTCCATCTTCTGAGGTCATCTTCAGTTTCTTTTTTCACAGACTTGAAGTTCTTGGCATATAGATCTTTCACTTGCTTGGTTAGAGTCACACCAAAGTATTTTATATTACTTGTGACAATTGGGGAGTGTTTCATTTCCCTAATTTTTTCTCTGATTTTTTTATCCTTTCAGTAGAATATGGTGACTGATTCATTTGAGCTTATTTTATATCTAGTCACTTTGGTGAATTTGTTTATCAGGTTTAGGAGTTCTCTGGTAGAATTTTGGGGATCACTTAAGTATATTATCATAACATATGCAAACAGTGATATTTTGACTTCTTCCATTCAAATTTGTATCACTTTGACCTCCTTGGTTGTCTAATTGCTCTGGCAAGGACTTCGAGTACTACATTGAATAAGTATGGAAAGAATGGGTAGCCTTGTCTAGAACCTAATTTCAGTGGAATTGCTCCATTTAGTTAGCTACTAGTTAGCTGTACATTTCTTTTACCATTTTTAGGCATGGGCCTTGAATTGCTGATCATTCTAAGACTTTTATTATGAATGGGTTAGATTTTTTTAAATGCTTTAACTGCATCTAATGAAATGATTATGTGTTTTTTTTTCTTCAAGTGTTATTTTGTAGGTTACATTGATGGATTTCTGTATATTGAATCATCCCTGTATCCCAGAGATGAAGCCTACTTTATTATGATGGATGATTGTTTTGATGTGTTCTTGGATACTGTTTGTGAGAATTTTATTGAGTAATTTGCATAGATATTCAGAAGGGAAATTGATCTGAATTTCTCTTTCTTTGTTGGGTCTTTGTGTGTTGTAGGTGTGTCATTTTGTCTTCCTAGAATGAATTGGGTATATTCCTTCTGTTTCTATTTGTGGAATAGTTTTAAGAGTATTGTTATTAGGTCTTCTTTGAAGATCTGATAGAACTCAGAACTAAACCCATTTGGTCCGGGGCTTTTTTTATTGGGAGACTATTAATGACTTCTTCTATTACTTTAGGGATTATGGGATAGTTTAGATCATTTTTCTGATCCTGATTTAATTTTGGTACCTGGTATCTGTCTAGAAAATTGTTGATTTCATCCAGATTTACCAGTTAAGCTGAGTATAGGTTTCTGTAGGATCTGATGATTTTTTTGGATTTCCTTGGATTCTGTTGTTATGTTTATCTTTTCTTTGCTGATTTTATTAATTTGAATACTCTCTCTGTGCCCTCTGATTAGTCTAAGGGTTTATTTATCTTGTTTATTTTCTCAAAGAATCAGTTCCTGGTTTAGTTGATTCTTTGTATAATTCTTTTTGTTTCTACTTGGTTGATTTCATCCATGAGTTTGATGATTTCCTGCTGTCTGCTCCTCTTGGGCGTATTTGTTTCTTCTTGTTCCAGAGGTTTTAGATGTAATGTCAAACTGCTCTTGCATGCTCTTTCCAGTTTCTTCTTAGAGGTACCAAGACCTATGAGTTCCTCACTTAACACTGCTCTCATTTTGTTCCATAAGTTTGGGTATATTGTGCCTTCATTTTCATATAATTCTACAAAGACTTTCATTTCTGTCTTTATTTCTTCCTTGACAAAGTTATCATTGAGTAGAGCATTGTGAAGTTTCCATGTGTATGTGGGTTTCCCATTGTTTTTGTTGTTTTTGAAGACAAGCCTTTGTTCATGGTGATGTGATTGGATGTATGTGATTATTTCAATCTTCTTGTATCTATTGAGATCTGTTTTGTGGTCAATTATATAATCAGTTTTGGAGAACGTACCAAGAGATGCTGGGAAGAAGGTCTATTCTTTTGTTTTAGAATGAAATGTTCTGTGGATATCTGTTAAATCCATTTCATTCAAAACTTTCTAGTTTCACTGTGCCTCTGTTTATTTCTGTTTACATGATATGTCCATTGATGGGAGTGGGGGGTTAAAGTCTCCCACTATTATTTTGTGACGTGCAATACATGCTTTGAGCTTTACAAAAATTTCTTTTATGAATGTGGATGACCTTTCATTCAGAGCATAGATTATCAGATTTGAGATTTCTTATTGGTAGATTTTTTTTCCTTTGATGAGTATGAAATGTCCTTCCTTATCTTTTTTTGATAACTTTTTATTGAAAGTTGATTTTATTTGATATTAGAATGGCTATTCCAGCTTTTTCCTTGGGACCATTTACTTGGAAAATTTTTCTCCTAGCCTTATACTCTGAGGTATTGTCTATTGTTTTCACTGAGGTGCATGTCCTGTATGCAGCAAAATGTTGGGTCCTGTTTATGTATCTAGTCTGATAGTTCAAGTCTTATTATTGGAGAATTTAATCCATTGACATTAAGAGATATTAAAGAAAAGTGATTGTTGCTTCCTGTTATTTTTGTTGTTAGAGATTGAATTATTTTTATGTGGCTCTCTTCTCTTTGGTTTGCTAAAAGATTATTATTACTATTATTATTATTAATATTATTATTATTATTATTATTATTATTATTATTTGCTTTTTCTACAGTATAGTTTCCCTCCTTGTGTTGGAGTTTTCCATTTATTATGCTTTGTAGGGCTGAATTTATGGAAAGATATTGTGTATACTTGTTTTTGTCATGGGATATCTTGATTTCTCCATCTATGGTAATTGAGGGTTTTACTGGGTATAGTAGCCAGGGCTGGCATTTATGTGAAACTGCCTGCAGCTTCATATGAACTCGGGTTCTCTGGACAGAGAGCTGGGGTTAGGAAAACGACAGGGTGACAAAACTTTAATGGACTTTTCAAATGTATAGGCGGGGGAAAAAGCCCTTACCCCCAGAAACTGGAACCAGGTCTGCAGATCTGGTCTGGCTGTTCACTAGGCGTTGACTCGGGCAGCTGGGCAGGTCTCCTGCTTAATTCAGGAATTTGTAGACCTGGAGGAACAAAAAACATCGCCTTCACTCCACCCTAGGTGGAGCAGGATTATGGCCAGCACCGGAATTTCAGCTCACAGGCTGGGAGAACTTCACCTTGGCCAATGTCAAGTTTCTGCCAGGCAACAAGACACCTCAATATGGCTCTCTACATTTATGTACTCTAAGGGTCTGTATGACATCTGTCCAGGATCTTCTGGTTTTCATAGTTTCTGGTGAGTTTGGTGTAATTCTAATAGGTCTGCCTTTATATGTTACTTGATCTTTTTCCCTTACTGCTTTTAATATTCTTTCTTTGTTTAGTGCATTTGGTGTTTTTACTATTATGTGACAGGAGGAATTTCTGCTCTGTTCCAGTCTATTTGGAGTTCTGTTGGCTTCTTGTATGTTCATGAGAATCTCTTTCTTTAGGTTAGTGAAGTTTTCTTCTATAATTTTGTTGAATATATTTACTGGCATTTTAAGCTCAGAATCCTCACTCTCTTCTATACCTATTATCCTAAGGTTAGGTCTTCTCATTTTGTCCTGTATTTCCAGGATATTTTGGGTTAAGAGCATTTTTCATTTTGCATTTTCTTTGACTGTTGTGTCAATGTGTTCTTTTTTTTTATTTTTCATATTTTTATTTACATTCAAAATCATTTCCCCTTTCCCCTTTCCTCCCTCCCCAAAAGTCCCACAAGCCCCCTTCCCTCCCTCTTTTCCCCATTCTACCCCCTCTCGCTTCTCTATCCTGGCATTCCCCTACATCCAGTCTTTCCAGGACCAGGGGTCTCTCCTTCCATCTTCTTGGCAACCTATTGATATGTGTATTGTGTCTAGGGTATTCCGAGATTCTGGGTTAATATCCCCTTATCAGTGACTGCATACTATGTGTGTTCTTTGTGTCAATGTTTTCTATGATATCTTCTGCACCTGAGATTCTTCTATCTCTTGTATTGTGTTGGTGATGCTTGCATTTATGACTCCGGATCTCTTTCCTAGGTTTTCTATCTCCAGGGCTCTCTCCCTTTGTGATTTCTTTGTTGTTTCTATTTCTGTTTTTAGAACCTGGATGGTTTTGTTAAATTTCTTCACCTGTTTTGTTGTATTTTTCTGTAATTCTTTAAGGGATTTCTGCATTTCCCCTAAGTGTTTCAAGCTGTTTACCTGTGTTCTCTTGAATTTCTTTAAAGGAATTATTTATGACATTCTTAAAGTCCTCTATCATCATTAGGACATGTGATTTTAAATCCAAGTTTTGCTTTTCTGGTGTATTGGGTTATCTAGCACTTGCTGTGGTAGGAGAACTGGCTTCTGAAGATGAAAAGTATCCTTTGTTTCTTTTGATAAGGTTCTTCTGTTTGCCTCTTGCCATCTGGTTATCACTGGTGTTAGCTGGTCTTGCTGTGTCTGACTGGATCTTGTCCCTCTTGTAAGCCTGTGATCTTAGGTTTGTCAGCACTCCTGGGAAAACCAGCTCTCTCCTGGGTGGGGTTGTCAGAGAACTGTGAACAGCCTTAGCTCCCAGGTGCCGATGGAGACCTGAAGGTCTCCCCAGCCACTCTGTTCCTGTGTGCTCCTGACTGATCCTGCTTTGGATACTTATTGGGTAAACATGATGATCTCACCTCTGAGCTTAGGTGTGAGAGCACTCCTGGGAGACTATGCTCTCCTGACAGGATTTGTGTGTGGAGGGCTGTGGAACATCCTTAGCTCTCAGATGCAGATGGAGACTGGAGACTGCTAATGGTACTATTCTACAGTGTGACTTGACAAAACAAAAATGGGAACTCTAACCAAACTGAAAGACCAATGAATGATGAGATGAAATTATTGCTATGTGCATAGAGAAAACCTACAAAAACTTTCTTGTGATTCTTAATTTAGACTCATCTATAATCATCTAAGATGTTTAAAAACCTGTGTATTTACTGATCAGCAGGCATTTTTAGACTTTCACACTCTGTGGAATGTTGGATTTGGCTTCATGTTTGGGAAAATATGGACCCTTAAGGCTCTATTGATATTTGGAAAAAAAACAATCTGTCTTCATATAGCACCATCTGTTTACCATATTGTCTATGACGAAGATGCAGAAACCATTACTTTGTGAACAATTGCACAAGAAGCAATTGAATTTTTGTTTTCAGTATCTGAGTAGGATAAACTATCCCCTTCCTAGAAAGTAGGCTCAATTTCCAATTTGAAAACAATTACAGAAACTTGATTTTCAGCTTTCAGAATCTAAATCACCTCCTACTTTCTTAGTGCTTATATTCACATATACATTAGCTTGTATATGATAACCAAAAACCAGAATATGTTTGTATCATGTTTTTCTGATCATCTGAAAGTATGACACATGGTAAAAATAATTGGACTATAATGGTGCACACTAAAATTCAATAAATGACTGGAAAGATGGCTTAATGCTTAAGAGCACTTGCTCTATGGCTCCAAATACCAACCTGGTGGCTTAAACCTATTTGGAACTCTAGTAACAATGAGTCTGATACGTTCTTCTGACCTCTACAAACATTAGGCACGTGATGTACATACATTTAGGCAGAATATTCATACACATAAAATAAAATAAAAATAAACTTAAACAACTTCAATCAATGTCTTTAAATGCATTTCATATAAAATAATCAAATAGCCACAGAATGTAATTAGAAAAAACTGATGATGCATCCAAATACAAATTGGGCTTTTGAAGAAAACATAAAGATATTGAGACTAAGTGGGTTGTTAGCTTCCTGTATTGCTTTGGCATAAACAAAGCTCAAGAAAAACTATGAAATCTTGTCTGCTGTTTTAGAGAAAGACAAAAGCAATATAAGCCCTGCTGTGTGTGAACACAAAAGAAAATTGCTTATCTGACTCAGTAGGGAATTGAATTAACTCTGGAAATACCACTCCTTTTCAATAGTTGCTTTTATTCTTCTTTTGACCCAGAACTGAGTTTTTAAAACTGAAATCACCTAGGTACAAGCTTGATAATATGTGTAACTGAGAATAAGGCCTAATGAGGCTGTAATACAGTACTGATGGCACAGAAGCATAATTCTCTAGAGTCCCATTTAGTACTAGTTCCTGCCTTTTTATCTCTAACAATTACAAAGTAAATTTATAAATATATAAAACTATATTTTATGAACTGTGCATTTGGAAAATGTAAAGCATATTTTAGAAATCAGTCATATGTATACAGAAAGCAATCTAATCCTTTAAACTAAATATTTGTTATAAAAATTATCCTTGAAAACACTTATTTGAATTTATGAGTTATTTTTGCTTAGATTCCATTTTGCTTAGGCTTAAAAATTATTTAACTATATCTATAAATATATCTATATAGACAGATTTAAATACTATAGTAAACAGTGACACTTTAATATTAGCATGTCCTTTCATTGTGATGAAACAGAATTATAACAAGATAAACTAAGAAAAAAATCTATTTTAAAACCTCAGTACATTTAGGTAATGATATTATATAATTAAATATTCTGGTACTCTGTAGCTTATATGTTAGGATTAATAAAAAAATAAAGCTTTTGCTAAAAAGTAACAAAGAGAAACAGAAATATCAGTTGCTTAAAAGTAATTTCCTGCAATCTGTACAGATTAGATATAAAAGTTGAAAAAAATACAATTTAGTTTCTGTTTGCAATTGAACATTCAAGGGCAAATATTAAGGTGCTGAAGAGATGTTTTAGTGGTTAACAGTGGTTAATGATCTTCCAGAGGACCATCGTTTGGTTCACAGAATACAGCAGGCGTTTCATGGGATCTGAAGCTTTCTCCGGGCACCTTCAGATAGTGTGCATTCATGGCAAATATTCACAGGCAAACATATACAGAAATAAATAAATCAAAATAGAGTAACTATTAAAGAATTTCTCTAATATTTGTCCCAATAAAAAGGGAAGGTGTAATAAACACAAAGAAGTAGAAACAAAATCAAAAGGATGGAAGGGAAAAATATCACTGAATGACTTGAAGCAGCAGGTGATAGGGGAAAAAATCACTGCCTGGAGCAGTGGGTGATTCGTGATTCTTCCAGTGACACGTTCCTGAGAAGCAGGACAGAAGATCAGAAAATTAGGAAAATAAGCTATGCCTTATATGAAGAAAGATTATTAAGAAATACAACAACATCTTTTATACAGTTTTTAGGGATAAATAGGACAGATTCAGCAGAATGCTATTATACAATGAGACAAATTCTGCAAAAAGCTAATCAAATAATGTTGCACAAAGGAAACACAGGGTATCTTATGTGCATCAGAAACCTAGAACACAGGTGCTAAGACTGATAACTCAATGGAGAAAATTACAGGTTTCCAGGAACCAAATTCTTAACTCCATTGAAGCTCTAGATTTTAACCCAGTCAGGGCTTTCTCAAATTTGCCCCTCAGCAACATACTCTTTGTTCTCTCACCAGAGCTTTTGGAAAAGCCTTGTATCAGTTTGGCTCCAACACACAAGGAGCTGAAACTGAACTAGGGTGGTAGGGATATATCCAATTACAACAAAAATTACAAAAAGAAACTGTTAGTATATGTGAAAACACATAGATATTTAAACAAGGATAATATTTAACTGAAAAAGACTACAATAGGTGCATATTAGATAATTGTAATTATTACGAAAAGAGAAATAAATGAATGTCAGGAGTCATAATGGGACAAACTAATAACTAGCAAGTGATCATCCTGAAATGGCCTGCTTTGGATTAGTAACTAGAATTAGATAAGTAAACTTTTTATTATACACCAACCCTAAATATCTCATAAAAGTCTTACCCCCAAAGCTTTAAGGCAAAGTCTTATTCCTAAATCTTGTAAGACAAAGTCATACCCTCCCCCTGCTCCATTGCTGACACTCCCCCCCCTTCCTCCCTCCCTTGTGCCTCAAGAAGAATCAACAAAAAAGAAGAACACCTCCCGCTGGGGCTGGCCAGGGCAGCTAAATCACTAACAAGTAATGATGTGCTAATGGATTGAATATTCAATAAAATAAATATGTTGATGTTTTATCATACATACAAAATTGATATTAAACAAAAATCTACAATATCTGAGGAAATTTGGACGAATGCTAAGATGGAATAAATTGCCCTTATATATCAAGATTTATTTTCTGATTATATTATATTCAAAATTTACACATGAGAAAAAGACATACATAATCTTAATTCTATCTAAAATGGCACTCAGAAGGGAAAAAAACATAGAATAGATATAGCATTCTATGCTTGGACAGATCATCCAAAAAAAAAAAAATGATGCTTAGATAACAGATTATCTACATTAAAAACAACAATAAAAGCAACTTGAATTGTCTTCTTACCACAATGAATAAATAAAATTCTCATTAAATACCTAAATGTACATACCTAAAATTAAAATTTTTAAGTTTAAAAGGTGTAAAAGACTATCATTCCCTGTACTTATAGCAAAATTTCTTAAAAAAATGAATTATAGTAGAATTTCTTAAAATTCGTGAAGAGATGGTTCAGTATTTTATTTTTTTCCTTTTTTTATTTTCTATATTTTTTTATTTACATTCCAAATGATTTCCCCTTTCTCATTTCCTCCCTCCCCCAAAAGTCCCATAAGCCCCCTTCCCTCCCCCTGTTCCCCATTCAACCCCCTCTCGCTTCTCTGTCTTGGCATTCCCCTACATCCAGTCTTTCCAGGACCAGGGCTCTCTCCTTCCATTTTCTTGGAAATCTATTGATATGTGAATTGTGTCTTGGGTATTCCAAGATTCTGGGTTAATATCCCCTTATCAGTGACTGCATACCATGTGTGTTCTTTTGTGATTGGGTTACCTCACTTAGGATGATATTTTCCAGTTCTGACCATTTGCCTAGGAATTTCGAGAATTCATTGTTTTTAATTGCAGAGTGGAATTCCATTGTGTAAATATACCACTTCTTCTGAATCCATTCCTCCACTGAGGGACATCTGGGTTCTTTCCAGCTTCTGGCTATTATAAATAAGGCTGCTATGAACATAGTGGAACAGTATTTTACGTGCTTGTCTCTGAGCATAGATGTTTATACCAGGATGCAAATTCTCAGTACTCAGTTTTAGAAATGCTAAGTGTCTCTGGTTTCATGACAGTAAATCCAGCCTGGGAAGGCAGAAGTAAAGACAGGGAATCCCCTGAGCAGGGTACCTGGTAAGAGTAGACATTTCTGAGGGCTCTGGACATCCTCTGTGTCTCTCTTCTCATCACCAAGACAAAGATGAGTTCCTTAATTATTATTCTGCCCAAATTTACAGACTGCTGCAAGAACAGCTTACAATCCAAAATGCCAATGAACACATACTAAAAAATATAAATAAAATCCTGTTTTTGTTTTGCTAAAATCCTGGACTAAAAAAGACCAGGAAGAGGTATCATATTAAAAATAAGATTTTACATTATACTTATAAGAAAAGTGAAATATTCTATAAGAAAATGTCATTCTCCAGGACATCTCACGCTGTTAAATAGAAAACCAAGATTTCTAGCTCTGCTCAGCTGTGCTAAGTTTCCTCAAGCTCTATCTTCGATAGTTTAATAAGAAATATTTTTTAAATGAGAGAACTTTTATACATTCACAGCAGTAATATGTCCTTTCTCCTGCTCCTTGTGTTATAGCATAAAGGAAGTCTAGGGTAGGTTAGGTTTCAATACTACTCAACTCAAAATCTACATCCCAGTACAGTGTCTAAGAAGACCACTCAGAGTAGAAAGAATCTTCCACCAACCTGCATGATATCAGCAGAGATCTAGTGTAGTTTGAATTTCTACCCTGATGTAACAATAAGTATCAACTCCATTTTATTAGGCTTTCTTCAGACAAGGCAAGGAATCTCATCTCTAATAGAAAGGAGGAAATTTGTGTGTGCTGTTATTTTTGTGATGATAGAAGAAACATACATCTCAGAAACAGAATCAAGTAATAGCCTGGGACACAAAAATATACAAAATTTGCAGTTCACACTAAAGTAGCACTTATAACGAGAAGCAGAAAGTTGTCTACCTGCTGGGGGAAGGACCACTAACTGATGGCAACACTGAGACTGTAAAGATGTCTAACTCTCAGACCAAAATTTTATCATATAAGCAGAGCATTCAGAGTTGACCCCAATGGATATTTTAGAACTAATATTGATAAAATACATGTATTAAAATTATTTCAGTGGGAGTATTAAAAGCTGATCAGTGAAAAGTTGTGTTGAACAGAGAAATAAGATATTATTCAATCTGTGTAACAGAAAATAACTAGTAAAAATGAAGGTGTCTCGGGAATCTGAGAAGCTACAGAAAAGTATTTAGCATTCACATGAATAAGTGCCAATGGGTGAGTTTAAAAATTATTCAATATAACTAAATTTTTCTGAATGTAATAAAAAATGTATCACAGAATTAAAATACTGAGGAGGACCCTGTGATAAATAAATATTGGCACAATCTAGAATCAACACTGAGAAAAGCCTCTGGGCACTTCTCTGTGAGAGTTTTTAGATAGATTTAGATATATTAGAAAGAACATAGATAGCAACATCATAAGGGCCTGAAGGCATACAACATTTAAAATATAAATAAATAAAATAATTAATTGAAAAATGGAGAATTATCTACAGAATTAAAATTTTTATTAAAAACTTAAAAAGACAGAAAAAGAAAACTCTAGTTTGTATACTAAGTTAAAACATTGTTCTTAAAATTTTCATGTCTGGAAGGCTTTGCACTTAATAATACATTTGATTATTAGAATTTGAATATCGAAAATAAACAAATATATGTAACATGTAACGACTTTTATGTTAAAATCATTATTTTCATTTTCTAATTCATTTTCTAGCACACATATTTCTACATGTATATAATTTGTTTTCCCACAAGTACTGGGCTTATTTTATCATTGTTACTTATTTTTCTATCTTAAATTTATGTTTAGCAAATTATAAAAAATATTATACAGTACAAAAGTTATTTTTATTGTCATCTATGAATGCTGAAATATTTCAAAAGCATCCAAACAAAAGTGGCAATAATATTTCCAGAAAACTGTAAGCATCAAATTATTTGTGCAACTATAAAAAAACTTTGCATATATAATTAAAAATATAACAAAATACTGAGGCATGATGCCTCCTATTCTAAACTGACACTTAGGAAGCTGCAATAGAAAAAGTTTCATGAGTTTTAGACCAGCCTGGTGTGTAAAACAAGACCCCAGCTAAAAAGCAAAACACACACACAAAAAAAGAAAAATAACAATAACAACAAAAATTCAGGATACTTATATACTTATACTGATATACTTATATACTTATATCAGACTTCTTCAAAATACTAAATGTTGATTTTATGCATCCTGTGTGTAGAGAGTTGTTAACAATTGAAGTACATTACTATAAGCAAAAGGACAAGTGTAGAAAACTCAGACATGTGTCTTGAGCTACATGTGTTCTGTAAACTGAGAGAGGTTACTGAAAGACATAACATGAGATTAAGAATGAAGAGAACAATCCTGGGCTTGTCATCTTGTCACAGCCTATCTATCCAGATTGACTCTATAGCCAATGTTTTAAGTGAATGGAGAACTAGAAAACATCACTGACATCTTGCTAAGACCTATTTTCTGAGTTACTTTTCTGTCCTTGACTGGTTGAATTCAAACCGTGGTCTCATGTCAACTCATTTATTGATGATGCTGTAAATTAGTTCTATGTCAGAATTCATCTTTGTGATTTATAATGGCTGTGAACAAAATCTATTTACTGTCTCATTTGGACACCTCATCTTCTCCATTTCAACACGTCCAGAATTAAACCAAAGTTTCTTTCTCCAAGAACTTTAATGCCCTACATACAGACATTTTTCTCTGTTCATTTATCTCCACCTCCTCTGTAAGTAGTAGGTCAGTCAGCTTGTGTCAACTTCACTTTTCCGAACTGCCTTCCAAAGATCTCCCAGAATTAATTCTTGCTACTATCTTAGCAGTTCTTTATTCAACAGTTATAAACATTACATTCTATATTAAAAAAACACTGCCTACACATAAGGAATGGTCAACTATATATTTTACTTCTTTGAGATGAAAAGATAAAGACCAGAAAAAAACTCCATCTGGGGTATTTATAAAATGTTTGTCATTGATTTTCTCAATGACATGTAAGTGGTTTGCTTACATGATTAAGCTCAGTGTAGTGGTAAGGATATAATAATGAAATCAAAGAAATAAGTAGGGCAAAGGAAGTAGAAACAATATAAAAGCAATCATTTAAGAATATTAAAGAAAAAAGAGAGAAATAAAACAATAATGTCACTCAATGAAGAATTTCTTTTAATGAAAGGTAAGGAAAAATATTTTATGTTAATGACTTCATCATACCCCAGTTAAATAAAGCTAGTAATTCGGGAAATGTCAGATTTATTGTTATCTTAATTGTCATAAAAATGTAATTTTACATCAAATCTGTAGTTCATGGACCTAAAACTTTCACATATGGTCAAGGGGGAAGTTATTTACTTCACATAATGACTTTCTACCCATAATTCTGTCTTTTACTTTGGACTGATGAAAGTAATATATTCAACAGTATCAAACAAGTATTCACTAAAAAACTGACAGGTATTATTGAATGTCTGCTTGAGAAGTCTGTTGTTTGTTCTTTAATAAAAGAATTGAGAAAATTGAAGTAATGAAATTATTGTCAGCCTAATAAAGTATTTAATGGCCAGTCATATTTTTCAGATTTCTGGAAAAAAAAAACAATCTTTTGAATCTCTAAAGAAAGTAAATAAAAAAGCAAAAGACTGCACCCACTACCAAAAATATGATGGACTAAAATAGGTTAAGTACTGTTGGAACTTCTATACTTGGAAAATTTCAGTGTCTCTGGATTTATATTCAAAAGTCCGATCTTTAGAGTTAAATCTGTTCAAAACATATGAGTATAGCATGTCTTCCTCTTAGAAGGGTAATTCTAATTAGCCAATATCATATATATATATATATATATATATATATATATATATATGCTAAAATAGAAACTAAAACGTTTCTATAATTTAAGTGAGTTAATATGCGAAAACACAGCTGGGCAGTGGTGGCACATGCCTTTAATCCCAGCACTTGGGAGGCAGAGGCAGGTGGATTTCTGAGTTCAAGGCCAGCCTGGTCTACAGAATGAGTTCCAGGACAGCCAGGGCTATACAGAGAAACCCTGTCTTGAAAAAAAAAAAAAAACATGAAAAATCTGTATCCCCTTTGTGGGATACCTTCTTATGAAATGTTGGTCATACAGACATTTTCCATTCTTCTTTGTTGCCTGCCAAAAATAGTTGAGTATATAGTAAAGTATACCATATTATTACTGAAGTCATTGCATATCTTGATTGCAAGATAAAGTAAAATCGAGCTGGAACTAATCAGGAGGGTCCTTTCCTAGCTGCTATCTTTCATTATGCAGGATACTTTGCATACTTCCAAGTAAAAAAAAAAGGCATCAATGTCATACATTATCAACCCATCTGTACAGTAATTGAATAATTGTATAAATAGTTAAATAATTACAGTCCATTATTATGCTGAAGTCAGACAAAAACTTCAGTATTTTTCATTGAACATTAATAGCAAAAAAATAAATAAAAGAATATAAATGTATGTATTCTCACTTGCTTGCTCAAGACTCAGACTACAGCAGTGTTTCTCAACATTCCTAATGCTGTAACCACTTAGTATAGTTCCTCATGTTGTAGTGACCCCAAACATATAGCTTTTTGTTGCTCTTTCATAACTAGAATTATGATAGTATTATGAATCATAACATAAATATGTTTGTTTTCTGAAGGCTTAGGTGATCCTGTGAAAGGGTTATTTTACCCCCACGGGGTCATGTCCACCAGGTTGAAAACTATGAGCCTAGCACATAATCCACTTGAATTATCCTATATTAATTAACAACTAAGAGACTCACAAGCAAATATGCTCACAGTCCAACCTGAGCAAGATGATTGTTTTTCTTTATTTTCCTTACAGTTCATCTAGTATGGTTTCTGGTTTTGTGTTTTTGTGAAATTTCTGTGTATGCAAATATATGTGTCTCCTCATCCATGTGTGTTTCTTGTGTCTTTGACTCCATTGTTTGTTTGTTTATTTTGTCATATTCTTGTTTGGTTTTGTTTTATTTTATTTATTTTTTATTCAATGGACAAAGAAAAATGGCAGTGATTCAGATGGGAATGAAAGTAGGTGGGAAGGGTCTGAGAGGTCTTAGAGGACAGGAAACTATAATCAGATATGTTGCTTTAAAAAATCTGTAAATATAATTACCAAAAATCAAAGACTAGTTTCTAATAATCTTCTGAGGCTCCTTTTAAAAAATAAGTGAGAGAGAAATTAACTCTCTATTGTTAAGAACAACAACAACAAACTGGTTTCCAATAACTGGTTATGGATTAATGAGTTAAATATATACGACTAAAAATAAATTTTGAACTATTATCGAGCACTAAGCAAAATAATAAATATTAGACATCTCATACTTAAATTTAAATGAAATATTTTCAAATGCTTCAAGAACAAAATATAAAAAATTATTTTCACAGTCTATATTTAGGTAAAAGATTTACTAAACCAGATTGAATAATTGACAAAATATCTATGCCAAATCTTAAACTTTAGAAGTAAAATTACAGTTCTGTGGACCTGAATTCATTCCCCAGAGCATAATTAAATAATTACAGATAGATAGATAGATAGATAGATAGATAGATAGATAGATAGATAGATAGATAGATGATAGATAGATAGATAGATAGATAGATAGATAGATAGATAGATAGATAGAGATAGGTGATAGGTAGATACGTAGGTAGATAGACTAATAAATCTCTGGAAGATGAGTCCTACTTTACCCAAAGCAACCTGGTACTAGAAACCTCAGGTAAGACACTACTGATAACACTGATAACACTCCTTAGATCCCAGTAATCACTAACAACACCTTTTCCTCTGAGTTCCATACCCTGCCTACAGCTCTTGCAGAAAACTACTGCTCTACAAGAGACTAAGCCTGTACTAGAAACTCAAGAGAAAAAGTCAATATGCTGAACCCCAGAGGCCCCACCAGTATCACAAACCCCAGAGGACAAACCAGTTTCCAGAATCTCAAAATCCCAGAGGCAGTGCAGGCTCCCAAAACCCCAGAGGTCAAGCAGAACACCAAATATGAACAGTATCTAACCACAAATACATTACTACCGAATGTATTAGAAGGACAAGTCCAATGCAAAGCGGTTAAATATAACCCCCCAAAAAAATCACAAAAAACAAATAATTTCACACTAGCAAAACTAAAAATGGGAAGAACACAAGCATACACACAGACACACATAGACACACACTCACACACCACCAACAGCACAGGAATTAACATCATTGTATTTCAATTACTCAATTTAAAAAAAAAGAGAGAGAGAATGGATGAGAAAATAGGATATATCCTTCCCCTATATACAAGAAATATAATTCAACAGCAAAGAGAGACATTATTTCAGAGTAAAGTGTTGGAAAAAGACCTTCCAAGTTAATGAAACCAAGAAGCATGCTGATAAAGCCATCCTAATATCTATCAAATTGACTTCAAACGAAAATCAATTAAAATAAGATAGAGAAGGATACTTCATACTCATCAAAGAAAAAAAAATCCACCACAATAATATCTCAGTTCTGAACATTTATACCACAAATGCAAGGGCACTCAGATTTTCAAAAGAAACATTGCTAAATCTTAAATCACATATTGAACCCCACACATTAATATTGGGAAAATTGAACACCCAATTCTAAACAACCAAAAAGTCATCCAGACAAAAATTAAACAGAGAATGATGGAACTAAGAGACTTTATGCTGAAAATGGACCTACCAGATATCTAAAAGACATTTCATCCAAATACAAAATAATGTACCTTCTTCCTGGCACCTCATGGGACCTTCTCTAGAACTTACCATGTACTCTATCACAAGCAAATTTCAACATATAAAAAAAAATTGAAATTACCCCATATATCTATCAGATCACCATGGATTAAACATAGAGCCTACAAACACATGGAAACTGAACAAGTTTCTATTGATTGACCACTGGATCCAGGCAGAAATAAAGAAATTAATGCCTTCCTAGAATCCAGTGGAAAAGAGTACACAACATATCCAAACTTACTGGGATATGATAAATGCAGTACTAAGAGGAAAGTTTATAGCACTAAGTGCCTTCATAAAGAAATTGGAGAGATATTATACTAGCAATTTAGCAGCACACCTAATAGCCCTAGAGGAAAAAGAAGCAAATATACCCAAGATGAGTGGACAGCAGGAAATAATCTAACTGATCAATGAGATCAATAAAATAGAAATGAAGAGAAAAATACAAAGAATCAATGAAACAAAGAGTTGGTTTCTTGAGAAAACCAACAAGAGACACAAACAACCTAAAAGGCAGGGAGAGAATATTAAAATTAATGACAGACATCAAGGAAATCCAAATAATCATCACATCATATTTTTTAGAAACCTGCACTCTACAAAATTTGGAAATATAAAAGAAATGGAGAATTTCTATGAAAGATCTTACTTACCAAAGTTAAATGAAGATCAAATGAAAAATTTAAAAAGATTTATAACCCCTATGAAAATAGAAGCAGTTCTTAAAAGTCTCCAAATTAAAAGAAAAAGAGACCAAATGGTTTTAGTGCAGAATTCTATTATATTTGTAAATAAAAGCTGATACAAAAACTCAAATTATTCCACAAAACAGAAACAGAAGGACTGTTGCCAAACTCATTTTATGAGGCCATAGTCACTCTGATACACAAACCACACAAAGACCCAACAAAGAAGTGAATTACAGACCAGTCTCCTCATAAATATTGATGAAAAAATACTCCATAAAATACTCACCAACCGAATCCAAGAATGCATCAAAAATATGATTTACCATGATCAAGTAGGTTTCATCTCAGAGATATATTCAACATAAGAAACTCTGTTCATGTAATGCATCATATAAAAGCTGAAAGAAAAAAATGATCATCTCAAATATACATAAAAATACTTTGACAAAATCCAGTAGTGTAGGCACAACACATAATACATAGGACCTCATGAAAGTGAGAAGTTTCTGTAGGGCAAAGGACACTGTCAATAGTACAAATTGGCAGTCTACAGAATGGGAAAAGATCTTCAGGAACATACATCTGACATATGAACAATTTCCAAAATACATAAAGAATCAAGAACTAGACATCAGCAAACCAAATAATATAAAGAAAAATGGGGTACAGATCTAAACAGAAAGTTCTCAACAGAAGAATCTCTAATGGCTTAAAACCACTTAAAAAAAGATTCAAAATACTTAGTCATTAGGGAAATGCAAATACAAATGACTCTGAGATTCCATCTTATAACTATTAAAGTGGCAACACACACACACACACACGCACACCACCTTATGCTGGCAAGTATGTAGAGCAAGAGAATGCTCTTCCATTGCTGATGGTAGTAAAAACTTAAACTGCCACTTTGAAAATCAATATAGTGTTTTTTTCAAAAAAAAAAACAGGAATCAATCTACCTCAAGACTCATCTATACCGCTTCTAGTCATAAACCCAATCATATGACACAGACACTTCCTCAACTATGCTTGTAGCAGCTTTATTTGTAATAGCCAGAAACTGGAAACAACTTATATATCCCTCAACTGAAGAATGGGTAAAGAAAATGTGGTATATTTATACAATGGAATATTAGTCAGCCATTAAAAACAATGACACCATGAACATTGGAAGCAAATGAATGGAACTAGAAAAAAAAATCCTGATTTCTAAGTTAACTCAGACACAGAAAGACAAACATGGTATGTACTCACTTATAAGTGGACATTAGCTGTACAGTAAAGAATAACCATGGGACAATCCCCAGACCCAGATGAGCTAAGTAATGAGGTGGACTGAAGGAGGGGAAGGAGCATAAATCTCCCTGAGAAGGAAAAATAGAATGGACATTGTAAGAGGAGCGAAGAGGGAGTGACTGGAACCAAGAATCAGGTGGAGGAAGAATAGATGTAAATGTACTGAGAGAGACAACTGGAACTGGTGGTCAATGAGCAATGGAAACTCCCAGGAATCTAAAAGCTAGCTAAGACTCCTAACAATGTAGGATAGTGATCCTGAGCTGGCCATCTCCTATAACCAGGCAAGACTTCCAACTGAAGGACTGGGATACCAACACGGCCACAAAACCCTTGACGTACAATTTGTCCTGCCTCAAAAGGGAGTGATCAACCACCGACTGGTCCACACATGTCACAAGAGGTACCCCATCCCTGACAGTGGCTTAAGGGCCAGGACCCAGAGGCTGGATAGTTCAGAGACCCATAATAACACCAAAGGTGACTGCTCTACCACCTTAAAAAGTCAATGAAATAATTCCTAATGGTATCTCCCATACTCACTGATTAGTTCCTAGCTCAACTGTCATCAGAGATGCTCCATTCAGCAATTGATAGAAACAGATGCACAGACCCGCAGACAAACCTTAGGTGGAGCTCATGAAAGGAACTTAGGAGCCGGAACAGGTCAAGAACACCATAAGAAAGCCCACAGAATCAACGAACCTGGGTTCATAATTTCTCACTGAGACAGAATCGCCAAGTAGGAAGCCAGCATGGGACTAACTTAGGCCTTCTGCATATATGTTATAGTTGTGTAGCTTGATCTTTTGTGGAATTTCTACCAGTAGGAGCTGGGGCTGATTCTTTAGCCTGCCTTTTGGACCCTTTTCTCATACCGGTTTGCCTTGATGTAACGCCAGGTGCCTAACCTTACTGTTGATATTCATTGTCAATTACTGTCATTAATATAGATTTACAAGGATCGTTTTTTTTTTTGTATGAATTACCTATAGTTGCTTTCCTACTATAGTAATACTTCAACAAGTGATTAGTCCAAGGGGTAAATAAAACTAAAATATTCAGTATTATCTGATTTTTCACTTGCCAAAACCTGTTCTCAAATAATTTAGAAAAAAATTGTTTACATTCATATTAGTAATCAAGTACTCTGATTTTCCTCTTTGATCATTATTGCATTCAATAATGTTTGGCCATAATAAAGAGAAGTCAACTAAAGTGACTGCCTTATCATTTAACTATTTTTAGACATAAGAAACAATGATCTGGTACAATAACACCCATTAATATCAGTAATACAGAGAATATACACTTTTTCCTAAGAAGGCAAGGGTCAAATATTTTGCCACCTCAAAATCGTTATTTCAAGGTTTTTACTAAAATCAATCTCAAAGTTTGTTGTGAACTTTTAGGTTTGGAAGCTTCAGTCAGACTTCTAAGTTAACATTTTCCTTCACCCTTGTCTACACTATTAGTAGCAAGTATTTTATCACCTTCTGAAGCAAAGGCAGTATTCTAAACAGGATTACTATGTGGCATACTTTTTTAAATATAATGATCTGCTTATTACCGTTGAGACAATGAAATTACTGTTGCAGACAATCATTTCCTGCAACTCTAATTGCAGATATCCTGAATTATCTGTTTAGGAAAATTACCTTTAGGATATTTAAAGACTACTTTGAGATACACAAATTACAGATAGACATTTTTTTTCCTAGAGAACTAATCAATTGTAGATAATTCCAGCTTGATCAACAGTTCCAAATAAGAGGTTGCTACATTAACTTTAAAGACAGGCATGTTTCATTCTTAATGTTTGTTTCATAACAGCTCAGGCATGTCTGACAGAATTTCACTCAACATGTACTTGTCAATTTTCATGAGTAAAGGATTCTCTGAATGAATTAAGAAATATAGAATAATGGGATAAAATTCATAAAATCAAAATTTAGGTGTTTTATAAGTTTTGAAACATTTTTGATTTTATATATTAACCCTTGGTACATCGATATCTTCTCATCTCTGGCATGACCTACATGGTGTTCTTTCCTCAGTGATATACCATGTAGTGGCTATCATTAATTAAACATATTTAAAATACATACAATCTCTCCTATTAATCTATAATTGTGTAACTTTCCTTGTGAAAAATAAATAAATGTCTGTCTATCCCAGAGAGACATCAACAATAGACTAAAGAAAATTTTGGCCAAATCTAGTCTAGAAAACCAGTGAATTTACTGGGATTACTTGCAAGAAAATGGATGATCCAAAGGCTGCATCAACACTGAAAATGTCCACTTTTCCACAGGTAATGACACTAAAAACTGCATGCCTGGAGCCCTCGGTACAGTTTGAATAAACAGAGCATCTTCTTTTCTTAGCACCTGCTGCTTATATGACTTAGGAAAGTTGCTATGTGAAGATCCCAAAGTTCTGAAGTTTCGTATATCTTGTAAGTTTCTTATAATTGAGTAAATATTAGGCTTTAACAGCCCCCTTTCCTTCTTCAGGAGGAAAGGTTTTGATTGGAAGAAATAGCTATACAACAACAATTATCTTAAGACCAGGTCTGCATTATGAATATCCTATGATAAGATATCTAATTTTGTATCATATAACATCCATTCAGTTTTTAATAAATTAAAGATTCTCATCTGGAATGAGGTGGCTTGATAATATAGAGATTGACATGGCCAGGAAAGGTTATAGGAAAGGCCATCCTGCATCTTGGTATGGAGGAGAGGTTCACTAAGTCCAAGACAAGGAAACATTTTTCCAAATATAAAAAAATAAAAATAAAATGAAATAAAGTACACAAACACAAAATTGCAACTGGAGAAATTGTTTGCTGCATCATCTTAAAATCCAAGGTCTTGAAGAAACAGAGAAAATGGACAGATGCTTTCACTTAATGTTGAGAGCCTGGAATGAAGTATTTGCAATCAAATTAAGTGTGGATCTAAGGGCAGACTCTAATCTGCTTTGATTGATATCCTCTTTAAAAGAAAGAAATGTACACACAAAATATTCAAGAAAATTAGCATGTGACAAGGGAAAGGCACACAGGAAGAAAGCAATAAGTTAGGAAGGGAATGTGCATAAATGTCCCTTCTGGAAGCCAAGGAACACCAAGAATCACCAGCAGATAGCAAAATATAAATCCAGCAATGTGAGAGCCTGTGTTTTCGTTAGCATGGCCCATGACCCTGCTGGCAATTTGATAGAAGCTTATAGCCTCCAGAAGAGTGAGGAATCAATTTCTGATATTTTTAACAACTGTGCTCATGTTACTTTGGTATGGAAACCATAAACTCTAATAAATTTATTATTCACTGACTGTGAGCAGCCATAGCTGTCATTTTCAGAAACAATGCCTGACATTCACCTTTTAATCACCTCCTCTGCTCTTTAGTTTTCTTTTCTTATTCTTCTTTCTTTCTTTCCTGCTTTTTCTTTTTTTCTTCTTTACTTTTAGCCACCATCATTAAAACCTTAGATATGAGTTCCTACCTTAAACTCCTCTCATAGAGAATCTACCCTAGGACAGTGACTATGATGCTGAACCTTCTGCAAACTTAAGAAACTGCTCTAAAAGAAATCTTACACAAACAGTTCAACCTATTTAACTCTACTATTGTAGTCAAAAAGCAGGCATTGAACATTGAACATCTCTTTAGGTGCTTCTCAGCCATTAGATATTCTTCAGGTGAGAACTCTTTGTTTAGCTCTGTACCCCATTTTTAATAGGGTTACTTGCCTCTCTAGAGTTTAACTTCTTGAGTTCTTTTGGATATTAGCCCTCTGTCGGATGTAAGGTTGGTAAAGATCATTTCCCAGTTAGTTGGTTGCCGCTTTCTCTTTTTGACAGTGTCTTTTGCCTTGCAAAAACTTTGTAATTTAATGAGGTCCCATTTGTCTATTCTTGATCTTAGAGCATAAGCTATTGGAGTTCTGTTCAGGAAATTCTCCCCTGTGCCCATATGTTCAAGGTTCTTCCCTAGTTTCCCTTCTATTAGTTTCAGTGTGTCTGGTTTTATGTGGAGATCTTTGGTCCACTTAGAATTGAGCTTAGTGCAAGGAGGTAAGAATGGGTCAATTTGCATTCTTCTGCATGTTGACCTCCAGCTGAACCAGCACCATTTGTTGAAAAGGCTATCTTTTTTCCACTGGATGGTTTTAGCTCCTTTGTCAAAGATCAAGTGACCATAGGAGTGTGGATTCATTTCTGGGTCTTCAATTCTGTTCCATTGATCTACATGTCTGTCACTGTACCAATACCATGCGGTTTTTAACACTATTGCTCTGTAGTACAGCTTGAGGTTCATCATCCTTAGTCATTAGGGAAATGCAAATCAAAACAACCCTGAGATTCCATCTCACACCAGTCAGGATGGCTAAGATCAAAAACACAGGAGACAGCAGTTGTTGGTGAGGATGTGGAGAAAGAGGAACACTCCTCCACTGCTGGTGGAATTGCAAGCTGGTACAACCACTCTGGAAAGCAGTCTGGCGGTTCCTCAGAAAACTGGGCATGACACTCCCGGAGGAGCTGGCTATACCACTCCTGGGCATATACCCAGAGGCTTTACCTGCATGCAATAAGGACACATGCTCCACTATGTTCATAGCAGCCTTATTTATAATAGCCAGAAGCTGGAAAGAACCTAGATGTCCCTCAACAGAGGAATGGATTCAGAAGATGTGGTATATCTACACAATGGAATACTACTCTGCAATTAAAAACAATGAATTCACGAAATTCCTAGGCAAATGGTCAGATCTTGAAAATATCATCCTTAGTGAGGTAACCCAATCACAAAAGAACACACATGGTATGCAGTCACTGATAAGGGGATATTAACCCAGAATCTCGGAATACCCTAGACACAATCCGCATATCAATAGATTTCTAAGAAGATGGAAGGAGAGACCCCTGGTCCTGGATAGACTGGATGTAGGGGAACGCCAGGACAGAGAAAGGAGAGGGGGTTGAATGGAGAAAAGAGGGAGGGAAGGAGGCTTATGGGACTTTCGGGGAGGGAGGAAACGGGAAAGGGGAAATGATTTGGAATGTAAATTAAAAAAAAATAAATAAAAAAAGAGAAAAAACCAGTAAAACATGCATTAAAGGAAGTAATTTTAATTTTTAATACCAAAAATGAGGTAGAAATAGAAAATAGGTGTTGTTGACTTGAGGGAGAATGGCTTATAAAAAAAAAAAAGCAGGCATTGATAATATCTATTAAAAGGATATGTCTGTATCCATTCACCTGAAGCAGTCACTGTATAACTTGGAATTACCAAATAACTATTTATTATCATGAGCCCTTCTTTTAATTATAAGGAATTAAAACTTTATTTAGATTATCAAGATTATACAGGGTGAGGCTGTACAAATTGTAGGTTTAAATAGAAATGTAATACAATTTACATTCCTATTATGTTATAGAATACAAAGGAATTTTATGGTACTGTCCAGTGATAGAAAGGTGAACACAATTCAAATATTAAGTTCTCATGGCTATCATTTTATGAATTGGTCCTCAGTAAAAGACAGAAATTGAATGATGGCATCATTTTCAAGTCAACATAAGATGTTCTCAATAACATTCGGACATTTGACTCAGTATAACAAGTCATTTTAAATGTATTTGCTGGATCCCATGAAAATATCCTCATCCTCTCCCAAAATTCCCCAGAAACTTAATGTTATAGCACTAGACTCTATTTGAAGAATACACATATTACATAGACCTGATCTTGGTATAGGTAAATCTCCTTGTGATCTGGGTACCTTTACTGGAAACCTGTGAACTACAGAACTAAGTTAACTACCTGCTACATATGCAGTAATACAATGCTTGTTCCCTTAAAAAAAAAAAAGCAAAGTAAGAACAAAACTCCTTACTCCAAAGCAGTTCTATGTAGTTGTTGCCAGTTTCTGGATTAAAGTCCGCTTCTACTCCCTGTGAATGAGATATTTCATATTTGGAACTTTGGATCTTTTTCTTCAGTAAGAAATGCCCTACATCTACAACAAAATAGCTTCCTTATTCACTTTCATATACACAGAAAATCAGTGGGCCAACAACCTATTCTCATTGTGTACTCAGTTTGTCCTCATACCAGGTAGTATAACACCTTCAAATGAATATGGACATTACCTGTTTCGAGGCCATTCATACAACTGATTTTATGTTATGGTTTACCTCATATATCCCTATAGGACTTGAAGATGTTCTCATCTTTTGTAGAAGTTTTAGTGTTTAACAAAACTACAAGGTAGGGCTTCTGGAATTTTAAAAGTTCTTTTGTGTAATTGAGAGAATGAGATGTATTTTTAAATCATCTTATGGTCTAAAGGAGTCTAACACCAGAACCTTACCTTTATCACATTTTTATTAGGCTTCACATACTCAGAAACTTCTTGGATTTGATCCATATGCAAATATTTCATTTTTGAAATTGTTACTAACAAGAAAAATCAGTTGTTTTTTTCTTGAAATATGAATAGCAAATTCACTTTCCTTAATTTTTGGAAGTTAAATGAGTAGTATAAATTATTTTCTCTGCAGTTTTCTTAGTTAGCCAAGCTAATTATATACTTTGTTTTCACATTTTTTTGTAACTCACAGTATGACCACACGATGTAACTAACAGGTGCATCTTATTCTCCAGTCTCTTTCTCAGCCTGTAACTACCTTCCGAAGCATACTGTGCTTGTCAAGTGTTTGGTTTCTAGTGGTGAGTGTCATCTGAGCTTCAGGTATTGGAGTCTGTGTCTATTAGCTATTAATGTACAAAAGACCACTATAAATTTAGCAGCGCAACTCCTTCATTATGTGCATGGAAATTTGTCCAGAATAAAATCAATTAAGGAAATCTATAGAAACTTTGGTTTTTCATACTGTATTCATGTACTTGTAGAAAATCAGCAAATATTATCAGAAAGAGAGTACCTGATGCATGGAACAATGGCTTCATGGGTTTGAAAGCTCCCTTGTTGTAGCTTGAATTTTTCTTCTTGTATTATTATTCTTAAATATAGTACTAAGGATAAGAAAAAGAAATTAAAACATGCATTGCTTGCAGGAAGAACACACTCCTTTTACAAAAGTTATGCTGCCTTATTCTGCTTAACTTTCTGCTTCATCAGTCCAAACAATTTTTATAGTTTGAAGTTATAAAGAATTGTAATTAAAATCCAATAAAAACACTAATAATTCTTTATGATTTCTGTTACCATTTATGCATAAGTATGCAAGGATATTTCCCAATATAACTGATGGGGCATTTTTAATATGGTAGTAAAAAAAGATGCAATACTAAAAATATCAGAGATTTTTCTGCCATTTACATTCTTTATTATGTTCTGATATATTCTGTGTACTGTGTATGAAGTAAAAAGTTTAATGTAATTGGTTAAAAAGTATTGGCATTCATTTGAAAATGTTTATAATTAAGGTAATTAAATGTTGAGCATCTTCCAAAGCGTTCTTTTCTCCCCTCTGGCTGCAAAAGTTCATACTGGAAAGAAGCACTGCAATTAGCACTGAGATCACACAGTCCTGCTCCATCCTCACACCTTAGTGAGCAAACAGAGGTGGCCTCTTAAAGTTGTACAACTTTGGGGTAAACTTCTTGCATCATTTCCTACTTTAACTACATAGTTTATTCATCCTTATTTTTTATTAGATATATTCTTTATTTACATTTCAACTGATTTCCCTTTTACTGGATCCTCCCTCCCCAAAAGTCCCATAAGCCCTTTTCCCTCCCCCTGTTCCACAATCAACCCCTTATTATTAAAATATAACTTTAAAAGAAAATTTATAATAAACAAAAAAATTCTTTTTGTTTCTGTGATGAAATTCATCCTATTTGTAAGTATATAAAATATACTGCAAATTTTACTAATGAGTTTGAAAAGAATATAAATATCTTTTTGGAATTTTTGCCATTTGTGAGTCATAAAATGCCTCTGATTTGCTAAAAGTTTTTAAATATACAGAAGACTAGTTTCTCTTTTTCAAAAACTACTGGTTACTAATGAATGCCAAAAGTACATGTATTTTAAAAAATCTTTTTGACTGATTGGACTTTAAAATATTGAGATGTCATTTATTGGATATTTTAAGTAGTGAGTTTTAAAACAGTATTGTATATCTATATCCAAATGAACATAAAGTGCCAAATATATTTTAATTCAATTATCTGCATATTATACAAGGAAAAGAATTTACCTGTCTTATATTTTCACTTTTGTCATGTTTTGATCTTTGAAAATTATTGTAATAGTTGCTTAAAGTTTTCATGCATAAAATAACTAATGTTTAGTACTTTAAATTTCCCTTTGACTTGTATTTTTACTGGGATTTGTTTGAATGTTATTGGAATAATTCAATATAGCCAGCAAATGAAAGTGTATTATTAAAAATTTAAATGTCATGTTTACTTTTATTTTTCAAGTTTAGTATATCTTTCTATCCAATATGGAGAGATTAAACAAGTCTTCAGTATGAGTATAGACAGTATAATTCACATTTTTAAGAAACTTCTAAATCCAAACTGTGGAATGCAAGTTATACAGTTGCACTGATACCAAGGAAAGAAACTTACTGCATAAATTTCTCTAAAACTTCCTGTCTTGTTAGGCATTTTGTTGCTGTGATGAAACACCAGGACCAAAAATGTAATCTGGGCACAAAAAGGAGTTTTCTTGCCTTACACTTCCACAGTGCTGTTCATTGATGGAAATGCAGACAGGAATTCAAACAGGGAAAGATCCTGGAGGCAGAAACTGATACAAAAGACATAATGTGGTGCTGCATATCCCAGTCCAGGAATAGCACCACCACAATCTGCCATTGATCACTAAATGAGTAAATGCCTTTGAGCTGACTGCCATGGAAGCATTTCCTCATCTGAGGCTCCTTCCTCTCAGGTGACTCTAGCTTGTGTCAAATTGACACAAAGACAGCTCATATACTTTCCAACCCCAGTGCAGTATAGATACCGTTTTAAACTTTGTACTGAACAATGAATGTCTCCTAATTAAGCAAACAAGAACACAAAGAAACCCTCTCCTCTTTCTATTTTCTGAAATTATGTATGAACCCTTCAGTTCTTTGTTTAAATGCTAATTACCACCACCCTGTCAGTTTTTTAGAGAACATTAGAACTCCAATATAATGGCAATGATTTATGTAATTAAATGCATTCATTTTAGATCACATACAAGTCCACTCTACTTTTTCGCAAGGAAAATAGTGTCTTGAATCCCTTAAAAATGATATGCAGAGAAGAGTCATGTTAATAAGAACCAGCACAGAGCTCAAAGCTGAAAGACTTGATATATCATTCTTCTGACTAAAAGTTTTGTTTAAATAGATATTGTTTTCAAACATTACAGAGCATGAACCTGAACTCAGACTTGATTTTTTTAATCAACCTTCTAAAATCCCTGAGTTTCTTACAGCAACACAGGAAGTAGATTTTATTTTAATCTTTCTAGTAGAAGAAAAAAACTAATCAGCAAATATGCCTGTCTTCAGATTTACATGTACAATTGTTGCCACTTTTGGATGGAACTTGAGATTTAGCTCAATGGATAAGAGTAGCTGCCTAGCATTTAGGAATCCTGATGCATAGGACGGAATAAGCCATGCTTATAGTAACCATTCATAATCCTAGCACTCCATAGGTAGAGAGAAAAAAAAATCAGAAATTCAAGGTCATCCTTGGTTACACAGTGAATCCAAGGACAGTGTGTCCTCTGAAGACTTATCTCAATAATCAAAAGACTATGCTATTCCCCACCTTCTTTTCTATTGAGTTCAGTATACCTAGTTTTGCTGACCGTCCAGTCCTATCGCTGAGAACAAGTCACATACAACTCACTGAACACAGAGAAGTCAAACAGGTCTCTACATGGAGCCTTCACCAGTACTTTCTAGTGTCTTTGATATGGGAAGATACTCTGCAGGCTACAAAAGTAGAGACATAAACACCAATCTAACCACAAAACTTTTGACTTACAATCTGCCCTCCCTGCAAGATATACTAGAGCACTGGTGGCACAGAACTTATGGGAGTAGCCAACCCATATCTGATTTGACTTAAAGCCTACTCTAGGAGATGGAACTCATACCTGACACTGTTTAGGTAACAACAAACCAGAGACTAGATAGCCCAGAGACTTAGGGTAAACCCAAACACTACTAGTCTTAAAAAAAATCAATAAAATGACTCCTAATGATATTTTTCTATAGTCAACAATATATATTTTCTGGATGGAGAAAGAACCCCCACAAGAAGGTTTCATTGATTACATGGCAGAACTGAGAGAACTCACACATTATGGATGAAAAATAAGCTCCAACATTTATTGCTCAAGGAAAGAAAGAATTTCTACCATTTTATTTACTTTTTTTTTATGTGTGTGTTTTAACAGTATCTTTTTTATTTTATTTTTCTTTTTTTTTCATTTTTTTATTTTCTAAGTTTTTTTTTATTTACATTCCAAATCATTTCCCCTTTCCCGTTTCCTCCCTCCACGAAAGTCCAATAAGCCCCCTTCCCTCCCTCTTTTCTCCATTCAACACCCTCTCGTTTTTCTGTCCTGGCTTTCCTCTACATCCAGTCTTTCCAGGACCAGGGGTCTCTCCTTCCATCTTCTTAGAAATCTATTGATATGCGAATTCTGCCTAGGGTATTATGAGATTCTGGGTTAATATACCCTTATCAGTGACTACATACCATGTGTGTTCTTTTGTGATTGGGTTACCTCACTGAGGATGATATTTTCAAGTTCTGACCATTTGCCTAGGAATTTCGTGAATTCATTGTTTTTAATTGCAGAGTAGTATTCCATTGTGTTGATATACCACAACTTCTGACTCCATTTCTTCGTTGAGGGACATCTGGGTTCTTTCCAGCTTCTGGCTATTATAAATAAGGCTGCTATGAACATAGTGGAGCATGTGTCCTTATTGCATGCAGGTAAAGCCTCTGGGTATATGCCCAGGAGTGATATAGCCGGATCCTCCGGGAGTGTCATGCCCAGTTTTCTGAGGAACCGCCAGACTGCTTTCCAGAGTGGTTGTACCAGCTTGCAATTCCACCAGCAGTGGAGGAGTGTTCCTCTTTCTCCACATCCTCGCCAGCAACTGCTGTCTCCTGTGTTTTTGATCTTAGCCATCCTGACTGGTGTGAGATGGAATCTCAGGGTTGTTTTAATTTGCATTTCCCTAATGACTAAGGATGATGAACATCTCTTTAGGTGCTTCACAGCCATTAGATATTCTTCAGGTGAGAACTCTTTGTTTTGCTCTGTACCCGAATTTTTAATAGGGTTACTTGCCTATCTGGAGTTTAACTTCTTGAGTTCTTTGTATATATTGGATATTAGCCCTCTGTCGGATGTAGGGTTGGTAAAGATCATTTCCCAGTTACTTGGTTGCTGCTTTGTCTTTTTGACAGTGTCTTTTGCCTTGCAAAAACTTTGTAATTTAATGAGGTCCCATTTGTCAATTCTTGATCTTAGAGCATAAGCGATTGGAGTTCTGTTCAGGAAATTCTCCCCTGTGCCCATATGTTCAAGGTTCTTCCCTAGTTTCCTTTCTATTAGTTTCAGTGTGTCTGGTTTTATGTGGAGGTCCTTGATCCACTTGGAATTGAGCTTAGTGCAAGGAGATAAGAATGGGTCAATTTGCATTCTTCTGCATGTTGACCTCCAGTTGAGCCAGCACCATATGTTGAAAAGGCTATCTTTTTTCCACTGGATGGTTTTAGCTCCTTTGTCAAAGATCAAGTGACCATAGGAGTGTGGATTCATTTCTGGGTCTTCAATTCTGTTCCATTGATCTACATGCCTGTCACTGTACCAGTACCATGCGGTTCTTAACACTATTGCTCTGTAGTACAGCTTGAGGTCCGGGATACTGATTCCCCCAGAGGTTCTTTTACTCTTGAGAATAGTTTTAGCTATCCTGGGTTTTCTATTACTCCAGATGAATTTTTGAATTGCTCTTTCTAACTCTATGAAGAATTGAGTTGGGATTTTGATGGGGATGGCACTGAATCTGCATATTACTTTTGGTAAGAGGGTCATTTTTACTCTATTAATCCTGCCAATCCATGAGCATGGCAGATTTTTCCATCTTCTGAGGTCTTCTTCAATTTCTTTCTTCAGAGACTTGAAGTTCTTGTCATACAGATCTTTCACTTGTTTGGTTAGAGTCATGCCAAGATACTTTATATGGTTTGTGGCTATCGTGAAGGGTATCATTTCTCTTACTTCTTTCTCAGTCTGCTTATCCTTTGAGTATAGGAAGGCTACTGACTTGCTTGAGTTGATATTATATCCGGCCACTTTGCTGAAGTCATTTATCAGCTGTAGGAGTTCTCAGGTGTAGTTCTTTGGGTCGCTTAAGTATACTATCATATCGTCTGCAAATAGTGATAGTTTGACTTCTTCATTTCCAATTTGGATCACTTTGACCTCTTTTTGTTGTCTAATTGCTCTAGCTAGAACTTCAAGTACTATATTGAAAAGATATGGAGAGAGAGGGCAGCCTTGTCTAGTCCCTGATTTTAGTGGGATTGCTTCAAGTTTCTCTCCATTTAAATTGACGCTGGCTACCTGTTTACTGTAAATTGCTTTTACTATGTTTAGATATGGGCCTCGAATTCCTGATCTTTCCAAGACCTTTAGCATGAAAGGATGCTGAATTTTGTCAAATGCTTTCTCAGCATCTAATGAGATGACCATATGGTTTTTTTCTTTGAGATTGTTTATATAGTAGATTACATTGATGGATTTCCTTATATTGAACCATCCCTGCATCCCTGGGATGAAGTCTACTTGATCGTGGTGAATGATCGTTTTGATGTGTTCTTGGATTCGGTTGGCAAGAATTTTACTGAGTATTTTTACATCGATATTCATAAGACAGATTGGCCTGAGATTCTCTTTCTTTGTCGGATCATTGTGTCCTTTTGGTATGAGTGTAATTGTGGCTTCATAGAACGAGTTGGGTACTGTTCCTTCTGTTTCTATTTTGTAGAACAATTTGAAGAGTATTGGTGTTAGGACTTCTTTGAAGGTCTGATAGAATTCTGCACTAAAACCATCTGGACCTGTGCTTTTTTTTGGTTGGAAGACTTCCAAAGACGACTTCTATTTCTTCAGGGGTTATAGGAAGGTTTAGATGGTCTATTTGATCCTGATTTAATTTTGGTATTTGGTATCTGTCAAGGAAATTGTCCATTTCCTCAAGATTTTCTTGTTGTGTTGAATACAGGTTTTCGTAGTAGGATCTGATGATTTTTTGAATTTCCTCAGTTTCTGTTGTTATCTCTCCCTTTTCGTTTCTGATTTTATTAATTTGGAGACTATCTCTGTGCCCTCTGGTTAGTCTGGCTAAGGGCTTATCTATCTTGTTGATTTTCTCAAAGAACCAACTCCTCGTTTTGTTGATTCTTTGTATGGTCTTATTTGTTTCTACTTGATTGATTTCAGCCCTGAGTTTGATTATTTCCTACCTTCTACTCCTCTTTGGTGTATTTGCTTCTTTTTGTTCCAGGGCTTCCAGGTGTGCCCTTAAGCTGTTAGTGTATGCTGTCTCCCGTTTCTTTTTGGCGGCACTCAGGGCTATGAATTTTCCTTTTAGCACTGTTTTCATTGTGTCCCATAAATTAGGGTATGTTGTGCCTTCATTTTCATTAACTTTCAAAAAGTATTTGATTTCTTTCTTTATTTCCACCTTGACCAAGTTTTCATTGAGTAGAGCATTGTTCAGCCTCCATGTGTACGTGGGTTTTCTTTTGTTTTTGTTGCCATTGAAGACCACCCTTATTCCATTGTGATCTGATAGGAGGCATGGGATTAGTTCGATCTTCTTATATCTGTTGAGGTCTGATTTGTGACCAATTATATGGTCGATTTTGGAGAAGGTACCATGAGGTGCTAAGAAGAAGGTGTATTCTTTAGCTCTAGGGTGAAATGTTCTATATATATCTGTTAGTTCCATTTGGTCCAAGGCTGCAATTACATTCACTGTGTCCCTGTTTAGTTTCTGCTTTCCTGAACGATCCATTTCAAGGAGTGGGGTGTTGAAGTCACCCACTATTATTGTGTGAGGTTTGATGTATGCTTTGAGCTTTAGTAAAGTTTCTTTTACGAATGAGGGTGCCCTGGCATTTGGAGCATAGATATTCAGAACTGAGAGTTCTTCTTGGTGGATTTTTCCCTTGATCAGTATATAGTGTCCTTCTGCGTCTTTTTTGATGACTTTAGGTTGAAAATCAATTATCTGATATTAGGATGGCACCTCTGCCTTGTTTCTTGGGGCCATTTGCTTGTAAAATTGTTTTCCAGCCTTTTACTCTGAGGTAGTGTTTGTCTTTGACACTGAGGTGCATTTCCTGCATACAGCAAAATGCTGGGTCCTGTGTACGTATCCAGTCTGCTAGTCTATGTCTTTTTATTGGGGAATTGAGACCATTGATATTAAGAGAGATTAAGGCGTAGTGATTATTGCCACCTGCCATTCTTGACACTATCTTTATGTTTGAGTGGTTATCTACTTTTGGGTTTAAATCAAGAAGGTTATCTCATTTTTTCCAGGGTGTTGTTTCTCTCCCTGTATTGGTGGTTTCCACCTATTATCCATTGCAGGGCTGGATTTGTGAAAAGATATTGTGAAAATTTGGTTTTATCATGGAATATCTTGGTCTCTCCATCTATGGTGATTGAGAGTTTTGCTGGGTAGAGTAGTCTAGGCTGGCATTTGTGCTCTCTTAGTGTCTGCATGAGATCTGCCCAGGATCTTCTGGCTTTCTTAGTCTCTGGTGAGAAGGCTGATGTGATTCGGATAGGTCTTCCTTTGTATGTTACTTGGTCATTTTCTGTTACTGCTTTTAATATTCTTTCTTTGTTTAGAACATTTGGTGTTTTGATTATTATGTGACGGGAGGTATTTCTGTTCTGGTCCAGTCTGTTTGGAGTTCTGTAGGCTTCTTGTATGTTCATCGGCATCTCTCTCTTTAGGTTAGGGAAGTTTTCCTCCATAATTTTGTTGAGGATGTTTACTGGCCCTTTAAGTTGCAAATCTTCAACCTCATCTATACCTATACTCCTTAGGTTTGGTCTTCTCATTGTGTCCTGGATTTCCTGGATGTTTTGGGTTACATGTCTTTTGTATTTTGCATTTTCTTTGACTGTTGATTCGATGCTTTCTATGGAATCTTCAGCACCTGATATTCTTTCTTCCATCTCTTGTATTCTATTGTTGATATTTGCATCTATGACTCCCGATTTCTTCCCAAGGTTTTCTATCTCCAAAGTTGTCTCCCTTTGTGATTTCTTAGTTGTTTCTACTTCCTTTTTTAGTTCCTGGATGGATTTGCTGAGATCCTTCACTTGTTTGTTTGTATTTTCCTGTATTTCTTTAAGGTATTTTTGCATTACCTCTTTCAGGATATCTGCCTGTTGACCCACGTTCTCCTGCATTTCTCTGAGCGATTTTTGTCTTTCCTCCTCATGGGATTCCATCTGCTGATTCATTGTCTCCTGCATTTCTTTAAGCAGTTCTCGTGTTTCCTTTGTAAGGGCATCTATCCATTGATTCATTTCTTTAAGCAATTTTTGTGTTGCCTCCTTATGGGCATCCGTCTGTTGACCCATATTCTTCTGCATTTCTTTATGCAATTTTTGTAATTCCTTTGTGTGTGCATCTACCCGTTGATTCATCTCGTTAAGTGATTTTTGTGTTGTCTCCTTGTGGGCCTCCATCTTTTGATCCATGTTCTCTTGCATTTCTCCAAGCGATTTTTGTGTTTCCTTTGTAAGGGCTTCTAACCGTTGATTCATGGTCTCCTGTAATTCTTTATTAGATTTATTTTTGTCCTTCTTGTGATCCTCTAATAGCATCATGAGAAGTGATTTTAAATCCAGATCTTGTCTTTCGCGTGTGGTGGGGTATCCAGGACTTCCTGCTGTTGGAGAGTTGGGTTCGGATGGTGCCATATTACTTTGATTTCTGTTAGTAACGTTCCTACGTTTTCCTTTTGCAATCTGGTTACCTCTGATGTTAGTTGGTCCTGCTCTCACTGGCTGTTGGTTGGACCTCCTGTGAGCCTGCAAAGCTATTTCTGCCCCCCCCCCCCCGGATTACCAGGATTCCCCTGGCACAGATTTCTGGGGCCTGCCCTGCTCCTGAGTGTCTTTGGAGCCCTGATGTGCCTTGCCCTAAGTGATGTTATAGTGGGGAGTCCTTGCACATCCAAAGGCTCAGCCTAGTAGATTCCTTTAGCAGAGGTCGCCAAAGGGAGGCTGGTAGGCTCCTGCCCTGTGCAGGGGTGTGTGATCTCTCCTAGAGTGGGGGGAGAGGGGGCATCCCTCTGCCAGGCAGAAGTCCCACAGCAGAGCTGGCACGCTATTTACTGCAGATCTGCCCAGCTCTTGGGAGCTTCATACACACAAGCCGCCCGAGACCCAAGCGATATTATGCCTGTCTGTCTCCAAGCCTGGCAGTCCCAACCTCCCAGCCACTGGAGCAAAGATGGCGGAGTGCACTCTTCACTCTCTCCGTGGCGTTGGTCACCCTGCAGAGGCGATGGCCTACAGCAGATCTGGCGCCCAGAAGACCACAGCTCTGTCCAGTTCTTGGGAGAAGGTGGAAGCCCCAACAGGCCATGTCCCAAGCGATGTTATATTGGGGAAAACCTGGGTACCTGTCTCTTCAATGCAGTCTACCAGAACAGAGGTCGCAGAAGGGAAGCTGGTAGGCTCCCGCCCAGTGCGGGGTCTCTCTGCCAGGCAGAAATCCCACAGCAGAGCTGGCGCACTGGTTACTGCAGATCTGCCCAGCTCTTGGGAGCCGCATACACACAAGCTGCCCGAGGCCCAGGCGATATTATGCCTGTCTGTCTCCAAGCCTGGCAGTCCCAACTTCCCAGCCACTGGAGCCTTCTACCTTTTTATTTCTGTTAGTGAAAAGTCTCTTAATGGAAAAACTCCAAAGTAAAAAAGTAATCTTACCATAAGAAAACTGCCTGCTCTATCTACTCTGTCTGTTCCTTCTTGTCTCTCTTCTCTGTGGTCTTTTCATCTCTTTATTATCATGGTTTGTAGTCCTTGTACTTTTTCAGGGTACATGACATAGTATTCTAAGCATTGTTTTTCAAATGTTCCCAACAAGTTCAAACATAAATTCAAAAAATAAACTGAATAAGGAGTTATAACAGAGATATATACATGAGTTACCAGTGAGGCTAGTTATCTAACCAAATATTCATTATCTGCCACTAGCTTGACAGGTTCAATAAAAGTTTAAAACTATAATTCTTGTGTCTAATATAGCACAGTTTTGTCAAAAGGTAAATCAACTACCTAGTGTCTCATTAGTTTTTAAGTATTGTATAGATAAACCCAGTCAATATTTTTATCTCTATAATTGCACTTACAATAAATCATTCATTCCCTTTTACTGCCTTGAGTTATCAGATAATGGTTTTACAGCCTAAAAGGAATATTTTTCTTAATTGCAAATCTGTTTCATGCCTGCTTTCTATCCTAGTGTAAATAGCCCATAACACATGATATGATTACAGAATGCTAATTCTAGTTCTCAAATTATAAACGGCTCAAAATTACTGGTATAAATCTAGGAATTATATAGAATCACTTTTAGTAATTAGAAACCATCTATTTGCCAACATACTGTTGCTACAAAAGGGTACATCTTTGTTGATCTCCAGAAAATCTGCCCAATAGGGTGGGCTAATGCTGGAGAGTATGATACTAATTTTATAATGGCAGAAAAGGCATGTCAGCTTCAAGGATCAATCCTGAAATGAACTCGCTTTTGGGCCTTGCCTCTTAGAACTCACCCATTAACAGCAGTCTATGCAAAAACAGTGGACCATCCTGAGGAACGTTGCCTGCTAGCCTTTAGTCTATCCTAGATGGCTCCTGATAGTAATGCACAAAGAGAGAGGTTGTTAAGAAAGTGAGTAAGTGTGTGATGAGGACAGAGTTTCATTAGAGGTATGGCTCTTTTATTTTTAAACTAAGTTGACATTTTGAAATCAAGAGGAAAGAACACTGCAAAATGTCAAAGAATTGAAACATTGTCACTGAAAAAGGATGGCCAGTTTGGCATAAAAGAGGGAATTGTGTAAAAGAATTTTTTCTGTAGCATAGTTATGGTTATTCACTTACCTTCTCATACATTTTGAACTTTTATATTTTCAGATATTAAAAGTATTCATAATATTGTCCAGGTGGATCTTGCTTTGGCTCAATTAGCTTTAGCACTTGTTTTTGTTATTTTCCCCTTGATTTTTCAGGTTCTTTAAAGTATTAAAGTGCATTTTAATTTATATATTTACAATTTCCACCTAATTTCCTGTGATCCCTTAAAAAGAACAGGGAGGAAAAGGAAGAAGATAGAAGATAGTAAAGGGGTGGAGGAGAAACAGGGAAAGGGATAAAGAATAGAGAAAGGTGATAGAGAGTAGGAGCATAACAGAACAATGCAGGTAAGGAAATGTTATAAATACATTGCATTTGGAATTGGCTCCAGCTCCTACCTCTACAACCTCTAGGTTTCAAGCTTCAATCAAACCTACTTTCCCCCAGGTAATTATGCTTCCTAGAAAGGTCATAAAGTAAAAATTACAGTCAAATTCATGTTTTATTTTAAAATACATTTCTAAATTTTTGCCCATAATCTAAAAATAAGAGGTTTTATTTCCCTCTTGAGAATTACAGAAAAAGTAGTTGTTTTTTTTTTGCTCTCCTCAGGTCCTGTCAGTCTGTTTCCCAAACATATATTCAGAGATGCTTAGATGTGAGTACAATGCTAATCAGCTATTTTATTTCTGATACGAAAATCTTATGTCTAGGGAAAATAACATTTTATTTATCATCTGTTATTTTATTAGGAAAAGTGACCTGTGCTATACTGTCTCCTACAATTCTTCCTTCAGACTACACTACAGAAAAAGTGAAAACAGGGAAAATGAAATGATACTTGTTATTGAGTTTCTGAAATGCCTGGTACAAGATAGGTTGAAGGCAGAAGGATCTGGAATTGAAAATGATATTGAATTGTAAAATGCAGGTTTATGATGAGAGCTGTGCTGCATAAATAATGTTTTCTCAACAATGTTTCAATACACTCTTCCATGTTCATTATCTTTACAATTTTAAATAGTACATAATAGAATTATATAAAGTGAATCATAAAGAATATTGAACATAATAACAAATACTATAGACTTTAAGGGGACAGATTTCTGTCATTAATACGAGAAAAGTTCCTGCGTGAAGTTGTTCCTCTCAAAATAAGTATTAGTGTGCTTTACTCATCTGAAAAGAAGTATGTTCTTTTATATCTTAATGTTTTACATTTTACTTTGTTTTATTTTTATGTAAGCATGGGCATCTGTGAGTGTGTGTCACATACATGAATGTCCACAAGGAAACCATAATATGCCATTTGATGCTCTGGAGATGAATTTTCAGGCATTTATGAGCATCCCAATGTTGATACTGGGAATTGAACCTGAGTTTTCTGAAAAAGCAGTAAGCACTTTTAACTGCTGAGTCTTCTCTCCAGTTACTTATACCTTTAAGTTTTGATATTTAAAGAGTATTGAATTATCTTTAATAAGCTGAAGTAGATTCTTTCAATGTTTTTAAGTTACACAGATTAACTAGACAAAGTTTGTGAAAAAATAGAAAACTATTAAAGGCAGAATACTGTTAATGTTTTTATTATATCAATTGACTTCTTAGTAATAGGAAAACAGTTTATTCCCAACTAAATGATGATAGGCCTTCATAAGACAAAATATTGTCTCTCTCTTTCTCGATCTTTCTTTCTCTCTCTTTCTTACATGCATGCATGCATGCATGCATGCACAAACACATAGACACACAGACACACACACACACACACACACACAAGAAAATAAAAGAAAGTTTTAAATTAAATCTGAGAAATTTATGATTAAAAAACTAAAAGCTCAGGAGGGCAAAGATAATAGTGTCTTAATGCAATGAATATATTTTTAAAGTCTCTTTGTGAGGCCTTAATACAAAATCAGATGATATAAATATTTAGATTGTAGTATGAAGAAGAAAACATCACCACACACATGATCTCAGCACATATGTAAAAGCAGCGTCATAGAAAATAGTGGTGTGTAATGAAATACTCATAAGGGACCTGTGCTAAGCATAACTGCTTGTCTGATACAATGATAGGTGTATGTGTTCACACTGTTTAAAGTGAACTATCTATTTCCAAAGAACCATTAAGAACATGTTTACTGCTTTACGTTTTTTTTTTTTCTTTAAGACAGTCACCCTGTAAGCCAGTATAGCATGAAGATTAGTATGTAGCCCAGGCTGCCCACAATCTCACAAGCAATAATCTTCTTGTATCTGTCTCCAAAGTGCTGAGATTCAAAGTACCAACTACCTTACCTGGTGGTTCATTATCTTCTAAATAAGCAAGTCTCATAGAACATACATTTATAAAGTAGTGATAATGTACAAGCAAGAAGCAGACAGAGATTTAGGGAATTCAGTTAAATATTCTATAACATAAAGAACATTCTCCTTGGCAAACAATTATCAGGCCCATAATATTGACAGTTCAGTGTGAACAAACCTAACTGTATGACCTCATTTATATGGAACTAAGTGAGCTCCTTCTCCCTTAAGAAAAGTCAGGCATCAGAGCTATGGCACTCAGAGGCAATTAAAACATAATTTAAAACTGCGAGGAAAACTAATACATGGATTGGATAATTCACATTGCATATTCATATAAAATCATTATATAAAATCTATAAACACATAAAATTAAAATTATTACTAAATTATAGGTAATTCAATGGTCTGTCTTAAATTATGCCTCTTCCCAATAGCAATGTACAACATTGACTCTTTAGAAGATACACTCAGAATGATGTCTTTTGTTGCATGTAAATTATGCCTTATTGAAACTGATTTTACAAACAAATTCATAAGCTCACAGACTCAGAATAAGGTATTTGATTAAATTCAAATATACATCTTATTAAATCACTATTTCTAGTAAATATTCATTGAATGAGTTTATGTAGGATAGTTAGGATTTCAGTAATCAAAACTTTAAAACATTAGAATACAAACAGCACAGGGCAACCTGCAACATTTTCCCCTTTTTGTCCAATTAAAAGGCTTCTTTCTTTAGATATAAATTGAACATAACTCTTATAATTACATAAATTATAAAGTATAAGATATATCTAACACCCAGTCCATTATATTTGTCAATTAGGAAAAGTACTCTATCATCATTCCTAACTTAAAGAATTATGATTCTATCCCTAGATTATGTTTAGATTTTAGTCTGTAACACCATCTGAAAACTATGTCTTCCACTCAACAACCTCTCTCTCAGTGTTAAATAACTTGAATTTGATTATTGTCTTAGTTAGGGTTTTACTGCTGTGAACAGACACTCTGATCAAGGCAAGTCTTATAAAAGACAACATTTAATTGGGGCTGGCTTACAGGTTCAGAGATTCAGTCTAGTATCATCAAGGCAGGAACATAGCAGCATCCGGGCAGGCATGGCACAAGAGGAGCTGAGAGTTCTACATCTTCATCTGAAGGCTACTAGCAGAATACTGACTTCCAGACAACTAGCATGAGAATCTTAAAGCCCACACTCACAGTGACACACCTACTCCCACAGGGCTATATCTTCCAATAGTACCACTCCCTGAGCCAAGCATATATGAACCATAACAATTAGAAACTAAAATTATTATTCAACCCTATCAGAAATCTGAGAATGACTTAAGCATTACTTGGATATATAGGAAACATAAAGCATAGCTTCTCAAACTTAAACAATTTTAGAGACAGCTGATTACCTGGACAGCCCCCTGGTTCCTCTTTAAAACATCAGTCTTTAACCTTTTGGCTCAGGATCATCTGGTAGACCTTTGCAAAACAGAATTATTAAAGACTGTTTATCCTGTTTTGGCAGACCCAACAGTCAACTGTTCTAAAAGTATCGTTTTCCTGGAAAGTATTTTGTCAGCAGATGAAATAGGCAATATCTGTCCAATGGCTATCTTGTTACAATATGCAAACTTGCCTGGAGGTGAAAATGTTCAATTTCTTCTTTTAACCAAGAATAGGGTAGTGTTAGGAACAGACATATCTCATTGTCAAATGATTAAATAACATTAAATGTCATATTTTATGCATTTTTTATATTTTTGAAGATATATATAGAGATAGATCTATCTCTATCTCTATCTATGTCTCTGTCTCTATCTGTCTCTGTCTCTATCTCTATCTCTAAATCTCTATCTCCATCTCTATCTATGAACTGTTAAACCTTAACTATTTTTAGATATTTCTAATTCAAATATATATAAAACATTCTTTTAAAATTAAATCAGAATCTACCATAACCATAAGTTTGTTATTTGGCCCTTAACTCATATTGTTTAATCATCTAAAAACAGTTCTGAACAGCAACCTTGTGGAACGAGGAAAGTATTAATAAAAGTGACATATGTGGTAAGGGACAATAAAGGGGACATTTTGGAGATACTGGCTAGTACAATATTTTCAACTTGAAGATGTTTTCATTAATCTTCCTATTAAACATTAGCAATAAAATAATATTATTGCTCTCATAAAGTAAATGAAGTCCTTCCACCAGAAGCATAGTGCACATCCAAAAGAAGTAACCTTGGTAAACTTGCTTTTGAGGTCTTTTATTTCTTTTCTTGGATATTTTCTTTATTTACATTTCAAATATTATCCCCTTTCCCAGTTTCCCCTCTGGAAACCTCCTATCCCATACTCCTTCTTCCTGCTTCTATGAGGGTGCTCTCCTGACCTAACCCATTCCCTCCTCTTGCCCTGGCATTTCCCTACACTGGGGCATCTATCCTCCCAGTGATGCCTGACATGCCATTCTCTGCTACATATGCAGCTGGAGCCATGGGTTCCTCCATGTGTACTCTTTGGTTGGTGGCTTAGTCCCTGGGAGCTCTGGAGGGTCTGGTTGGTTGATGTTGTTGTTCTTCCTATGGGGTTGCAAACCCCTTCAGCTCCTTCAGTCCTTTCTCTAAGTCCTCCATTGGGAACCCTGTACTCAGTCCAATGGTATTGTTGTTCTTCCTATGGGGTTGCAACCACTTCAGTTCCTTCAGTCCTTTCTCTAATTCCTCCATTGGGAACCCTGTGCTCAGTTCAATGGTTGGCTGTGAGCATCCACCCCTGTATTTGTCAGGGTCTGGCAGAGTCTCTCAAGAGGTAGCTATATCAGGCTCCTGTCAGTAAGCACTTCTTTGCTTCTGCAATAGTGTCTGGGTTTGATGACTGTATATGTGATGGCTCCTCAGGTGGCACAGTCTTTGGATGGCCTTTTTTCAGTCTCTGCTCCACATTTTGTCTCTGTATTTCCTTCTGTATTTTGTTCCCCCTTCTAAGAAGGACTGGAGCATCCACATGTTGGTCTTCCTTCTTATTGAGCTTCATGTAGTCTGTGAATTGTCTCTTGGGTATTCCGAGCTTTTGGGCTAATATACACTTGTCAGTGAGTGCATACCATGTGTGTTCTTTTGTGATGGGTTTCCTCACTCAGGATGACACTTTCTAGTTCCATCCATTTGCCTAAGAATTTCATGAATTAATTGTTTTCATCCTTATTTGAGGCTACAGTGTGTTGTTTGAAGTGAAAAGCCTCTGGGAAAAGTGTAGAAGCTAGAAAACCACCTAGAAAGAAGTGATGATGCTTAAAATCCTCTGTTTCAAGTCCCCACATTTGTATATTGTTATAACAGTAAGAAAATATGAAATCTCCTTTGAGGACTTGACGTGTTCAGCCAACACATTTCTGAATGGATCTCAGCTACGCAAAAATCCCTAATGGTGGTAGCTGTTTGAGCTATTGAAATCTGGGCATGAGTAATGTATGCCTGCCCCTGAATTCTTCTGCTGAGCGATTAACTTTTTCCTTGCCTAGTACACTGGCAGGGTTATTCTAGAGGGGTGAGCTGGAAAGTCTAAGGAAGTAGAGTGCATGCTGAATAGACTATTCAGACAGTGGTGTCATCATGAATGTAAGCTCTATGAGTTTAGTTCTAAGCCACTAAATTTTGCAGCCCTTTGTTGCATCAAGTTAAGCTATAATTATCTTGCCTTGCTTAAGTCCATAAAGCAACACGAAAAGTTGATACATAACACTGGAACAATTTTTATGTGAGGAATATATATGATTTATTATTTTATTTGCATGCTAATACGGTTCCAGGAAACATCTGAAGTACAAAACAAAGACAAAGACTATAAAACAAGATAAAACACATTTAAAATTCACAAGGAAAGTAAAGCAAAGATAAATAAATTAAGAAAAAAGATAAAGCCAAGAGTAAAGTACACAAAATATATCCATCTCCCTCTGGAGGGAGATCACATGCTTGGCTCTCAGCTTTCTAGGAAGCAGTGTAAACAGGGAATCATGGTGAAGTTTGTTATTCACAGTACCCATAAGGCAAAAGCAAACCAGATACCCAGGAAAAACCTGTTTGTCTTAGTATGAAGATCAGAGATATATTACTCCTATGGGTCTTCATAAAAATGACACTGTAAAATATATTAAAGCACATCTTCAGAAAGAAGAAAAAAATTACAATAAACCCAGCAATGAGTTTTATAAGTCTGTCATTTATAAAATCCCTTAGTACAAGGTGGCAGGAATATGGCTTAGTACAATTCACAGACAATGATACAGCTTAAAATACTGTTCAATAAAGAATGTGAAAAGAACTGGTAATTAAACCTAATCCGATTTGTGTAATAATTTTGTAATTAGTTGGCATGTTTAAAACATCTGTAGAGAATGCAGTAATAATTTACTCCAAGGGCATAAATATTTTCCTCTAGCAAATCCTGTTTTCTTAATCTTTTAAGTACAAACTGAAAAAGCCAAATATGAAAAATATTTTTTGTATAAATGGGTATATTTTAATATACTGTAGTTGTCAGACTTTTATATCCTATAGCAGAGGGAATCCATCTGGGTTTTGAACTCTCAATGACACAGCACAAATATTATGTCAGCTTAATTAAGCTCAAAATTACAAATCAAAATTTCAGAAACTTATTTGCAACAATGTTTACAGTCATCATTCCATGAGCAAAAGCTTGGTTCATCTCTTAAATTAGTCTCCTCTTATCTAAAGGTTTGCATTCAATCCAGCCAAATGGATTCTTAAAATACAGGCCGTACTAACCCCATAGATGCTACATTTCTGCTACATGTATGTGCCTGGATATATATCTTAATTCTTTTGCTTAAAATACTTTGACATAAATAGCTTTAGGAAATATTGATAGACAGGTCACAGCTGCAGAAACTTGAAGCAGCTGATCACATTATATCTGCTGTCACAACAGAGTAAATTTTACGTGTTGCTACTCAGTTGACTTATTTCATTTACACAGTCTGAGAAAGGGGTCACCCGTACTAGATGAGTCTTCCCACCTCAGTTAACACAGCACTCAAGAACTCATACTTAGGCTCTTCAGGTGATATGGCGCTCGTGGTGATTGCTATTCTGTGCCTAGGTTTAGCTTATTCAGTGTAATATTTTAAATTCCACAAATTTCATAATTTTATTTTTCTTTATAACCAAATCAAAATCCCATTGTGAATATGTACCACATTTTCAATTCTTATCAATCAGTCGATGAACATCTAGGCTGATTCCATTTCCTGAATATTTTGAATAGCACATCTATGAAGACGGATTTGCAAGAACTTCTATAATAGGATATAAAGTCTTAAGATACAAGTAGAGGACTAGGATATTACCTTTATTTCTGTTTGTTGTTTATTTTACTTCCTTGTATCCTAAACTATTTTAACTTCTTGTAAAATTACAAATACCTTAACCTGTAAGATCTGTTTGAGGTGAAATTGGTGGTCTAAAGCAACTAGAATCCATTTTACAAGCCTTCCACTCATCCTGTAGCATAAATATTTTTTGAGATTTTAATATAATTACATATTTCCCCCTTGCCTTGTCTTCATGCAGATATTCCAATACACCCTTCCTTGTTCTCTTTCAAATTCATGTTTTCTTTTTCACTAATTTTTATTACAAGTAAATACATTTAAAAGGGCTTCCAAAGTATGACATATTTAAATTTCATTTTTAATTAAATATTTTAATAATATGATAATTCCTGTCTCTTTCAACATCAATTCATTCAAATATTCTGTATAAAGAGATATAGATTATTGCTTTAATAAGAGTCCCTGTTTTTCATAAGAGGGACTCTTATGAAAAAACACAAGCTATTAAATAAAATATTACTTGCAAAATTATCTAAAATGAGAAATCATAAAATTTACAAAGTAAAAAAAAATAATGGAATTATCACAGATACTAACAAATAAAATAGTATGTTACTCATTAAGTTCCTGACATATTTCTACACTATAGTTTTCTGTGAGTTTTGGTTACATGGCTCTGATTACCCTTTCAGATGTCCACCATCTGAAAACAGACTTTCCTACAAAAAGAACAGAACAGGTACTTAATACTTCCATGAGCAAGACAGATACATTTTATCTATGTTAAACAAACAAAAAATGAGAACTAACTTTTATTATCTATCATGGAAAATTATAGCCTCCCTATTCCTTGGTGCAATATTATGCACATTTTGATTGTTTTAAAATATGATACCAGGCAGTGGTGGTGCAAGCCTTTGATCCCAGCACTTGGGAGGCAGAGACAGGCAGATTTCTGAGTTTGAGGCCAGCCTGGTCTTCAGAGTGAGTTCCAGGAGAGCCAGGGCTACACAGAGAAACCCTGTTTCAAAAACACCAATATATATATGTATATGTATACCATATATATATATATATATATATATATATATATATATATATATAGTATATCGGTTTTATTTCATATATGGATTATCAAATTTCAGAAACTTTGAGCTCTCTTGTTCAGTGACTAGTCCTAAATGCTCTTTGAAATGATAAAACCATTAGCTTTCAATCAAAATGTTCATTGTAATATATTATATTCTTAATAACTTAATTGTTGTTAATATTTTGTGTTAGTTTTCTGTCAAGTCTGCTTAAGTAAACATAATCTCAGTTTTTCTAATACCACTTAAGTCAAGGGAAACTGTCTAGGGCAGAAAGAAATATCCAATAGCAAAAATGGCATTCATTCATCATAATTTTTAAAAAATTAACAGGACTCAATTTCTTCCCTTGAATATTTTGAATGTTCATGCATATGACTAACTCTGAAATTTAAGTATATTTAATTCCTAGTTATTCTACTTCTTATAGGAATAAAATGATGAATGAAAAAAAGTAGCATTTTATACTTACTGACTGGCTAGCTGTTATGTCAATTTGATATAAGCTAGGGCCATCTAAAAAGAGGAAATCTTCATTGAAAAAAATGCTTTCATTATATTGGCTTGTGATAAGTCTGTAGGAGATTTTCTTGATTGATGATTAATGAAGAAATGCCAAGTTCACAGTGGGCAGGTGGTCCTGGAGTTTATGAAAAGGCAAGCTGAGAAAGCCATAAGGAGCAATTCAGTTATCAGTACTCCTCCATGGCTTCTGTTTCAGCTCCTTCCTGAGATTCTGCCCTGACTTCCCTCAGTGATATACAATGATATATTACTGCAAGTTAAAAAGGAAACAAAAATACAAAACAACAAAAAGCCTTTCCTCTACAAGTTGATTATGGTCATGGTGTTTTACTACAGCAATAGAAACTGCCTAACACATTTATCATGTTTCACATGTAAATAATGCAACCAGATAAATAATTAAGAAGCACTTCTACATCAGTTTCTTGCTTTGGATAAATAATACATTTAGAAGACACCAAACTTTACAGAGTTCTCCACCCTGGTTTGCCTTTGTAGTTTCAGTATTTCCTTCTTGAGAAAATTTCAGGAGTTGATTTTTTATTTATAGACTATCTTATTTTAACAATTGGCTCTTTCTTCTCAGAAACAATTTAGGCAGGAAAGAGGCAGAAGGTAATCAAAGAAGTTGAAACACTGAAGGAGGCCTTCAGGCAATGTAAGAAGACATTAACTGAAATAATCATTCTGTTTCTCCGATTTAAGATTTAAGCAAGAGATCACTTTAATGAGTCTTAATAAGAAACTAAGAAATTTATGTACATTGTAAAAGACACAAAGGAGGGGGGGCACAAAAATAGAATTTTGGGAAATTGTCAGAGAGTAAGTACAATAACCACTAATAAGTAAAGATTTTAAAATCATGGAAATAACAAAAAAAATATAGAGGAGAATGGACCATAACAATTGAGAGAGAGAGAGGGAGAGAGAGAGAGACAGAGACAGAGACAGAGACAGAGACAGAGAGAGACAGAGAGAAAGAGAGAGAGAGTAATTAGAATGGTTATGGGTCACCAAAATTACTGCATTTTGTTATGAGTTGGTAACACCAATGGAAAACATACAGGAAGGAAGGAAGCACGGAAGCAAAGAAGGAAGGAAGGAAGGACAGAAAGTAAAAGAGTGGAGAGAAGAAGAAAAAGACAGAAAAAGAAAGGGAAAAGATAAGATGGAGTCATTGGGGTGATTGAATGGAAGAGAATATGAATTGTACTGCATGCATTAAGCTAGAGAATGTGTGGAGAAGGAAGTCAAGCACACTCTGAATTGAAATTATATACAAAATTGTGAAACTATGCTACATATAATATTGGAATAAACATACTACAGATATCAGATTCTGTGTTCTCACTTTGAAAGAAGGAAAATAAAAGTTTATTACTTAAATAAAAAAGGAAATTGTATTATGGATTTAACATGATGGTATTAGTAAAAAAATTTAAATGTTTTCCAAAGTAGATATTCATCTACATTTTCATGTTTATGTACATATATGTGTACATGTATATCTACTACAAAGCTAATGTATCCTGCCAGCAGTAAACACACGTGAAATACAGAACTTGGTTTATATTATCACTTCTTATTTAAAGAAAGAGATGTGCATCTATGAAATACTACTTTCCCAGGATTGGAACAGTGTAGATTTGATGGGGTTAGGAACATTTCTTGTAAGTTAAGAAAACATTAAATAACACAAAATCATGAAGGCATGTAACTGAGACACAAGAGGCAGCTAGATAGGGTTGCCACTAATGAAATGCAATATGATGAAAACAGTATAAAATTTCACTGAAGTCATGTATTATAAACCATTAAATATAAATAGTCTCTAGACTACATCAATAATAAACAGATAAATAAAAAACAACGGGAGACGAAACTTGCCTTTAGTTGAATATTAAAGGACAACTAGTAAACAGGAGGAAGTGTTGGAGATGGAAACTCATTTCACACTGTTATGGCAACAGTTAATCAAGTATCATCAATGATGTGGGAAATTTCCTCTTAGGAGCAGAATAGTTCTATGATATTAAAATGATTTCTCAGTGCTATGTTGAAGACACATGTTAAAGAAACTAAAATAAGAAGGCTTGAGGTTGGGTATAGCAGATGCTTTGATTAGAGGGAAGACAGAACTATGGGATAATGAAATGAGAAAGCCTTGTCAACAAATGGTGCTGGTTCAACTGGAGGTCAACATGCAGAAGAATGCAAATAGACCCATTCTTATCCCCTTGCACTAAGCTCAACTCCAAGTGGATCAAGGACCTCCACATAAAACCAGACACACTGAAACTAATAGAAAGGTAACTAGGGAAGAACCTTGAACATATGGGCACAGGGGAGAATTTCCTGAACAGAACTCCAATAGCTTATGCTCTAAGATCAAGAACTGACAAATGGGACCTCATAAAATTACAAAGTTTCTATAAGGCAAAAGACACTGTCAAAAGGACAAAGCGGCAACCAACTAACTGGGAAATGATCTTTACCAACCCTACATCCAACAGAGGGCTAATATCCAATATATACAAAGAACTCAAGAAGTTAGACTCCAGAAAGCCAAGTGACCCTATTAAAAAATGGGGTACAGAGCTAAACAAAGAGTTCTCACCTGAAGAATATCTAATGGCTGAGAAGCACCTAAAGAGATGTTCATCATCCTTAGTCATTAGGGAAATGCAAATCAAAACAACCCTGAGATTCCATCTCACACCAGTCAGAATGCCTAAGATCAAGAACACAGGAGACAGCAGTTGTTGGCAAGGATGTGGAGAAAGAGGAACACTCCTCCACTGCTGGTGGAATTGCAAGCTGGTACAACCACTCTGGAAAGCTGCCTGGCAGTTCCTCAAAAAACTGGGCATGACACTCCCTAAGGATCCTGCTCTACCACTCCTGGGCATATACCCAGAGGCTTCCCCTGCATGCAATAAGGACACATGCTCCACTATGTTCATAGCAGCCTTATTTATAATAGCCAGAAGCTAGAAAGAACCCAGATGTCCCTCAACGAAGGAATGGATTCAGAAGATGTGGTATATTTACACAATGGAATACTACTCTGCAATTAAAAACAATGAATTCACGAAATTCCTAGGCAAATGGTCAGAACTTGAAAATATCATCCTTAGTGAGGTAACCCAATCACAAAAGAACACACATGGTATGAAGTCACTGATAAGGGGATATTAACCCAGAATCTCGGAATACCCTAGACACAATTCGCATATCAATGGATTTCCAAGAAGATGGAAGGAGAGACCCCTGGTCCTGGAAAGACTGGATGTAGGGGAATGTCAGGACAGAGAAGCAAGAGGGGGTTGAATGGGGAAAAGAGGGAGGGAAGGGGGCTTATGGGACTTTCGGGGAGGGAGGAAACGGGAAAGGGGAAATGATTTGGAATGTAAATAAAAAAACTTAGAAAATAAATAAAAAAAAGAATACAGGTGCATATTGCTTTCTAATCTTATCTGCACAAGATTTTGTTAGTTACATTTTTACAAATATTTCATAAACAAAAATAATAATCAAGAGTGAATTTACTTTATCATGGATGGAGGAGGTAGGCGATAGGCCCCACCTTGGTGATTTATTGTTGTTAGAAATAAGTGTCTTGTTCTAAACTGTTATAAACATTTATGAGTTGCTCTTTACTTCAATAAATGATCTCCCCCCAATACTTAGACTAGAAACTCAATTAATCTCAGTGGGGTATACAAAACAATAGAAGACATGAAACAAGGAGGAAAGAAAACTCAGAAGGATCCAAGAAGAAAAAGGAGAAAAGAGAGGGGGTGATCTTAGCTATAATTATATAAATTCATAAAACTGTGAGACAAAAATGAAAAGCATGGAATTCAAGCATTTTTTATCCCCTGCTTTTGGAGGGACACTACAAATGTGGTAGTGTGTCTGTCAAAAAACACATCCAACTCCAAATCAGCTGAGAAGCTAAGGAAAGCAATGGAGAAAGCATCCAATGCTGAATTGAGCTCTGGCAGACTTGAATTACCTGAGGGAAAGGCCATTTTCAAAGTTAGTTGTATAGACTGGCTTGAAATTCAATCATTTCTAGTCCATCGGCAGACAATGAAGGTATGGCAGAAGCACAGTGTGTGTCACTGTAGTTGTCAACGATCGTATGAATGTTGCCTGACCTTCCCCCTAACACTCAACTGTGTAGCTGACTCATGAAACTGGAGAATTGAGCATCATCTCCAACCAGGTTCCACTGTTTTGAAAGATATACTCAACCAACCAAACACAAATACACACACACACACACACACACACACACACAAACACAAACCACACACACCCATACACATGGATTGCACTGGTGCTGTTTTTATTTTGATGCTAATTCTGATTATTCAATTGAGTTTGTCTCAACTAGTAGTGTATCACATACTCAGGTGATTTCATGTGAACCTTCTCCCCATTTTAACTGGTCAAACAAAGGCTAGAGCCTGTTATTGGTTAGTGGAAGGAAAAGATAGGGCTGGAGGTTTTAGAGAGGGAGAGAGAGGAAGGAGAAAGAGGAGAGAGAGTAACACAGAGGAAGAGGAGGTAGAAGGAAGATGGAGAAGAACCACCTGACCTGGAGGAGACTCAAGTAGCAAGGGATCTCATAGGTGGGGAATAGAGTAGTGCAGTAGTATATCTGCCCAATCTGGACATGCAGCTTGTAAATATTATACCTAAGTTTCTTTGCATAGGCTTATTGGAGTTGGAGATTTACTGCAACACACATACATACACACACACACAGAGAGAGAGAGAGAGAGAGAGAGAGAGAGAGAGAGAGGCAGACAGACAGAGACAGAGAGATAGAGACAGACAAAGACAGAGAGACAGAGAGAATTCACTAATATACAGCAAATACGAACTAATTTCTACCGCTTTTCCTTAGGGTATGAGTACCTTTGAGAACCAGTGAGTACCATATCATACATGTAATTCTTTTAGGCCACTGTGTGTAGTGACTAATGGCAGTAACTTTGAAATCCAAAGTTTGGGTTTAATCTCAGTTCTGCTATATAGGATCTGATGAAAATCAAGGCAAATTAGTTAAATAATTCAATATCAATTGATTGCCTCCTCTATTAAATAAATGTGATTTTACTGATATCTCTTATGTAGAATTACTTTTAAGGCATATAATACCTTTACATGGAAACCCAGTGGTAAAATTGGAATATTACACACACACACACACACACACACGCACACACACTTATGTATATATATATATATATATATATATATATATAGAGAGAGAGAGAGAGAGAGAGAGAGAGAGAGAGAGAGACAGACAGAGAATCAGAGAGAGACAGAGAGACAGAAACAGAGAGCGAGACAGAGAGACAGAGAAAGTGTGTGTGTGTGTGTGTGTGTGTGTGTGTGTGTGTGTGTAAATAGAAACCATCCTACAATAACTCTCCGAAAATATGTATTTAGTATTAAGGATTGCTCTGTCAAAAAAAAAAAGTTGATGACACTTTCTACTGAATGCCGCATTCCTTATCGATTTTCTTCTACTTCATAATGTTAAAGACCCACTTTGTGAAAGAATACAAAGATAATTTAAAAACTACTTTTTTTTCTAAATATTCCCATAGTATAGTGATGAGATAAGACATAACTGACTATAATACATGACATTACTTCCATGGAATATTATACACTTTTATCTACGTGAAGTGAACAGCACTTGAAGTTGGTGATTTTGAAGGTATTAATTTTTTTTCTGTAGGAAATTTGTATGAAGTAAGAGTTTTGAAAAGAGGACCCTAGAGGATAAGGAAAGGAAAGGAGGAAATTTCAAACAAAAGAAACACAATGGAGTCGAGTTCGATCATAAGAAAATCATTTTTCTTTCTTCTCATACCCTTACCTCCCAGAGGCATCACTCAACCATACATAAACCTGGCAACATACATGCAAATCTTAATTAACTCAGTCCTGTCATGTTTTCTCCTTTTTCTAATACCAGGTTTTTCTATTATTAATCTGAAATTACAAACAGATGCCACAGTGTCTAGAAGGCATATAAATTCAAGACCAAAAGAAATTTGTTAATTTGGATTTTTCAGTTTATAATGTAAAGTTTCTTCATTATACCATTCATTTTTAAGTAAAGTTGAATTTACATAATAAATATTTTATTTTGATTTTAGTTTCACTGTTCTATATAATGGATTTCAGTCTCCAAATACTCCTGTGTGTCTGAAGAATGCCTTATTCACTTTGTTATATACACCTTTCTCACTACTTAAATTAATTGGATTTTATTTTTAAAATATGACTCTGAAGTGAGTCTCCTGTCCCTAAAGATAATTTTTAGGACCTCTGTTCCGGTAGACTGCACTGAAGAGACAGGTACCCAGGTTTTCCCCAATATAACATCACTTGGGGCACGGCCTGTTAGGGCCTCCACCTTCTCCCAAGAACGGGACAGCGCTGTGGTCATCTGGGTGCCAGATCTGCAGGCCATCGCCTCTGCAGGGTGACCGGAGCCACGGAGAGAGTACATAGTGCACTCCGCCATCTTTGCTCCAGTGGCCAGGAAGATGGGACTGCCAGGCTCTGAGACAGACAGGCATAATATCGCTTGGGTCTAAGGTGGCTTGTGTGTACTAGGCTCCCAAGTGCTGGGCAGATCTGCAGTAACCAGAGCGCCAGCTCTGCTGTGGGACTTCTGCCTGGCAGAGGGACCCCGCACTGGGCGGGAGCCTACCAGCTTCCCTTCCACGACCTCTGTTCTGGTAGACTGCACTGAAGAGACAGGTACCCAGGTTTTCCCCAATATAACATCACTTGGGGCAAGGCCTGTTGGGGCTTCCACCTTCTCCCAAGACTGGACGGCGCTGTGGTCATCTGGGTGCCAGATCTGCAGACCATCGCCTCTGCAGGGTGACCAGCGCCACGGAGAGAGTGCAGAGTGCACTCCGCCATCTTTACTCCAGTGGCCAGGAAGTTGGGACAGCCAGGCTCTGAGACAGACAGGCATAATATCTCTTGGGTCTCGGGTGGCTTGTGTGTACGTGGCTCCCAACTGCTGGGCAGATCTGCAGTAACCAGCGCGCTAGCTCTGCTGTGGGACTTCTGCCTGGCAGAGAGACGGCCCCTCCCCCCCCCCACACTATAGGAGAGATCACACACCCCTGCACAGGGCAGGAGCCTACCAGCCTCCCTTTGGCGACCTCTGCTCCAGGAATTCACTACGCTGAGCCTTTGGATGTGCAAGGACTCCCCAATATAACATCACTTGGGGGAAGGCACATCAGGGCTCCAAAGTCACTCAGGAGAAGGGCAGCCCCAGAAATCTGTGCCAGGGGAATCCTGGTAAACCAGGGGGGGCAGAAATAGCTTTTCAGGCTCACAGGAGGTCCAACCAACAGCCAGTGACAGCAGGACCAACTAACATCAGAGGTAACCAGATGGCAAAAGGCAAACGTAGGAACGTTACTAACAGAAATCAAAGTAATATGGCACCATCCGAACCCAACTCTCCAACAGTAGCAAGTCCTGGATACCCCACCACACCCGAAAGACAAGATCTGAATTTAAAATCACTTCTCATGATGCTATTAGAGGATCACAAGAAGGATACAAATAAATCTCATAAAGAGTTACAGGAGACCATGAATCAACGGTTAGAAGCCCTTACAAAGGAAACACAAAAATCGCTTAGAGAAATGCGGGAGAACATGGATCAAAAGATGGAGGCGCACAAGGAGACAACACAAAAATCAATTAACGAGATGAATCTACAGGTAGATGCACTCACAAAGGAATCACAAAAATTGCATAAAGAAGTGCAGAAGACTATGGGTCAACAGACGGATGCCCATAAGGAGGCAACACAAAAATTGCTTAAAGAAATGAATCAATGGATAGATGCCCTTACAAAGGAAACACGAGAACTGCTTAAAGAAATGCAGGAGACAATGAATCAGCAGATGGAATCCCATGAGGAGGAAAGACAAAAATCGCTTAGAGAAATGCAGGAGAACGTGAGTCAACAGGCAGATATCCAGAAAGAGGAAATGCAAAAATACCTTAAAGAAATACAGGAAAATACAAACAAACAAGTGAAGAATCTCAGCAAATCCATCCAGGAACTAAAAAAGGAAGTAGAAACAACTAAGAAATCACAAAGGGAGACAACTTTGGAGATAGAAAACCTTGGGAAGAAATCAGGAGTCATAGATGCAAACATCAACAATAGAATACAGGAGATGGAAGAAAGAATCTCAGGTGCTGAAGATTCCATAGAAAGCATCGAATCAACAGTCAAAGAAAATGCAAAATGCAAAAGACATGTAACCCAAAACATCCAAGAAATCCAGGACACAATGAGAAGACCAAACCTAAGGATTATAGGTATAGATGAGAGTGAAGATTTGCAACTTAAAGGGCCAGTAAACATCTTCAACAAAATTATGGAGGAAAACTTCCCTAACCTAAAGAGAGAGATGCCGATGAACGTACAAGAAGCATACAGAACTCCCAACAGACTGAACCAGAACAGAAATACCTCCCGTCACATAATAATCAAAACACCAAATGTTCTAAACAAAGAAAGAATATTAAAAGCAGTAACAGAAAAGGGCCAAGTAACATACAAAGGAAGACCTATCCGAATCACATCAGACTTCTCACCAGAGACTATGAAAGCCAGAAGATCCTGGGCAGATCTCATGCAGACACTAAGACAGCACAAATGCCAGCCTAGACTACTCTACCCAGCAAAACTCTCAATCACCATAGAGGGAGAGACCAAGATATTCCATGATAAAACCAAATTTTCACAATATCTTTCCACAAACCCAGCCCTGCAAAGGATAATAGGTGGAAACCGCCAATACAAGGAGAGAAACAACACCCTGGAAAAAATGAGACAGTAACCTTCTTGCTTCAAACCCAAAAGTAGATAACCACTCAAACATAAAGATAGCGTCAAGAATGGCAGATGGCATTAATCACTATGCCTTAATCTCTCTTAATATCAATGGTCTCAATTCCCCAATTAAAAGACATAGACTAGCAGACTGGATACGTAAACAGGACCCAGCATTTTCCTGCATGCAGGAAACGCACCTCAGTGTCAAAGACAAACACTACCTCAGAGTAAAAGGCTGGAAAACAATTTTACAAGCAAATGGCCCCAAGAAACGAAGTGGAGTAGCCATCCTAATATCAGATAATTGATTTTCAACCTAAAGTCATCAAAAAAGACAAAGAAGGACACTACACACTGATCAAGGGAAAAATCCACCATTAACTCTCAATTCTGAATATCTATGCTCCAAATGCAAGGGCACCCTCATTCGTAAAAGAAACTTTACTAAAGCTCAAAGCACACATCGCACCGCACACAATAATAGTGGGTGACTTGAACAGTCCGCTCTCTGAAATGGATCGTTCAGGAAAGCAAAAACTAAACAGGGACACAGTGAATCTAATTGAAGCCTTGGACCAAATGGAACTAACAGATATATACAGAAAATTTCATCCTAGAGCTAAAGAATACCTTCTTCTCAGCATCTCATGGTACCTTCTCCAAAAGTGACCATATAATTGGTCACAAATCAGACCTCAACAGATATAAGAAGATCTAACTAATCCCATGCCTCCTATCAGATCACTATGGAATAAGTGTGGTCTTCAATGGCAACAAAAACAAAAGAAAACCCACGTACACATGGATGCTGAACAATGCTCTACTCAATAATAACTTGGTCAAGGTGGAAATAAAGAAAGAAATCAAAGACTTTTTGAAAGTTAATGAAAATGAAGGCACAACATACCCTAATTTATGGGACACAATGAGAGCAGTGCTAAGAGGAAAATTCATAGCCCTGAGTGCCGCCAAAAAGAAACGGGAGACAGCATACACTAACAGCTTAATGGCATACCTGAAAGCCCTGGAACAAAAAGAAGCAAACACACCCAAGAGGAGCAGAAGGCAGGAAATCATCAAACTCAGGGCTGAAATCAATCAAGTAGAAACAAATAAAACCATACAAAGAATCAACAAAATGAGGAGTTGGTTCTTTGAGAAAATCAACAAGATAGATAAGCCCTTAGCCAGACTAACCAGAGGGCACAGAGATAGTATCCAAATTAATAAAATCAGAAACGAAAAGAGAGAGATAACAACAGAAACTGAGGAAATTCAAAAAATCATCAGATCCTACTATAAAAACCTGTATGCAACACAACTAGAAAATCTTGAGGAAATGGACAATTTCCTTGACAGATACCAAATACCAAAATTAAATCAGGATCAAATAGACCATCTAAACCATTCTATAACCCCTGAAGAAATAGAAGTGGTCATTGGAAGTCTTCCAACCAAAAAAAGCACAGGTCCAGATGGTTTTAGTGCAGAATTCTATCAGACTTTCAAAGAAGACCTAACACCAATACTCTTCAAACTGTTCCACAAAATAGAAACAGAAGGAACAGTACCCAACTCGTTCTATGAAGCCACAATTACACTAATACCAAAAGCACACAATGATCTGACAAAGAAAGAGAATCTCAGGCCAATCTCTCTTATGAATATCGATGCAAAATTACTCAATAAAATTCTTGCCAACCGAATCCAAGAACACATCAAAACGATCATTCACTACGATCAAGTAGGCTTCATCCCAGGGACGCAGGGATGGTTCAATATAAGGAAATCCATCAATGTAATCCACTATATAAACAATCTCAAAGAAAAAAAACCACATGGTCATCTCATTAGATGCTGAGGAAGCATTTGACAAAATTCAGCATCCTTTCATGCTAAAGGTCTTGAAAGGATCAAGAATTCAAGGCTCATATCTAAACATAGTAAAAGCAATTTACAGCAAACCAGTAGCCAGCATCAATCTAAATGGAGAGAAATTTGAAGCAATCCCACTAAAATCAGGGACTAGACAAGGCTGCCCTCTCTCTCCATATTTATTCAATATAGTACGTGAAATTCTAGCTAGAACAATTAGACAACAAAAAGTGGTCAAAGGGATACAAATTGGAAAGGAAGAAGTCAAACTATTACTATTTGCAGACGATATGATAGTATACTTAAGCAACCCAAAGAACTCCACCAGAGAACTCCTACAGCTGATAAACGACTTCAGCAAAGTGGCCGGATATAAAATCAACTCAAGCAAGTCAGTAGCCTTCCTATACTCAAAGGATAAGCAGGCTGAGAAAGAAGTATAAGAAATGATACCCTTCACGATAGCCACAAACCAAATAAAGTATCTTGGCGTGACTCTAACCAAGCAAGTGAAAGATCTGTATGACAAGAACTTCAAGTCTCTGAAGAAAGAAATTGAAGAAGACCTCAGAAGATGGAAAAATCTGACATGCTCATGGATTGGCAGGATTAATATAGTAAAAATGACCATCTTACCAAAGAATTGAGTTGGGATTTTGATGGGGATTCAATGCAAGCCCCATCAAAATCCCAACTCAATTCTTCATAGAGTTAGAAAGAGCAATTCAAAAATTCATCTGGAATAACAGAAAACCCAGAATAGCTAAAGCTATTCTCAAGAGTAAAAGAACCTCTGGGGGAATCAGTATCCCGGACCTCAAGCTGTACTACAGAGCAATAGTGTTAAAAACCGCATGGTATTGGTACAGTGACAGGCATGTAGATCAATGGAACAGAATTGAAGACCCAGAAATGAATCTACACTCCTATGGTCACTTGATCTTTGCAAAGGAGCTAAAACCATCCAGTGGAAAAAAGATAGCCTTTTCAACAAATGGTGCTGGCTCAACTGGAGGTCAACATGCAGAAGAATGCAAATTGACTCATCCTTATCTCCTTGCACTAAGCTCAATTCCAAGTGGATCAAGGATCTCCACATAAAACCAGACACACTGAAACTAATAGAAAGGAAACTAGGGAAGAACCTTGAACATATGGGCACAGGGGAGAATTTCCTGAACAGAACTCCAATAGCTTATGCTCTAAGATCAAAAATAGACAAATGGGACCTCATTAAATTACAAAGTTTTTGCAAGGCAAAAGACACTGTCAAAAAGAGAAAGCGGCCACCAACTAACTGGGAAATGATCTTTACCAACCTTACATCCGACAGAGGGCTAATATCCAATATATACAACGAACTCAAGAAGTTAAACTCCAGAGAGACAAGCAACCCTATTAAAAAATGGGATACAGATCTAAACAAAGAGTTCTCACCTGAAGAATATCTAATGGCTGAGAAGCACCTAAAGAGATGTTCATCATCCTTAGTCATTAGGGAAATGCAAATCAAAACAACCCTGAGATTCCATCTCACACCAGTCAGAATGGCTAAGATCAAAAACACAGGAGACAGCAGTTGTTGGCAAGGATGTGGAGAAAGAGGAACACTCCTCCACTGCTGATGGAATTGCAAGCTGGTACAACCACTCTGGAAAGCAGTCTGGCGGTTCCTCAGAAAACTGGGCATGACACTCCCAGAGGATCCGGCTATACCACTCCTGGGCATATACCCAGAGGTTTTACCTGCATGCAATAAGGACACATGCTCCGCTATGTTCATAGCAACCTTATTTATAATAGCCAGAAGCTGGAAAGAACCCAGATGTCCCTCAACAGAGGAATGGATTCAGAAGATGTGATATATCTACACAATGGAATACTACTCTGCAATTAAAAACAATGAATTCACTAAATTCCTAGGCAAATGGTCAGAACTTGAAAATATCATCCTTAGTGAGGTAACCCAATCACAAAAGAACACACAAGGTATGCAGTCACTGATAAGGGGATATTAACCCAGAACCTCGGAATACCCTAGACACAATTCGCATATCAATAGATTTCTAAGAAGATGGAAGGAGAGACCCCTGGTCCTGGAAAGACTGGATGTAGGGGAATGCCAGGACAGAGAAGCAAGAGGGGGTTGAATGGGGAAAAGAGGGAGGGAAGGGGGCTTATGGGACTTTCAGGGAGGGAGGAAACGGGAAAGGGGAAATGATTCGGAATGTAAATAAAAAAAACTTAGAAAATAAAAAAGTAAACAAAGAAAGAAGAAAGTAAGGAAGGAAGGAAAGGAGGGAGTGAGGGAGGAAATACAAGAAATCATGAAGGCAATATCTTATTTAAAGCAGCAAAACCATGGATACTACTGATAGATGTTTACACAATTTTGTACGTCATTTTAAAGCATTTGCAAAGTTAGCATAGATGACCGATAGATAGATAGATAGATAGATAGATAGATAGATAGATAGATAGATAGATAGATAGACAGACAGACAGATGAATGGGTAATAACTAGATAACATTTGAGTTGGCAAACTATCATTAAAATACATTACACAGAAGTTTAATATCCAAAGAACTTACAGACAATGTGTATGGTTAATATAGTAACATACAAAGATTATTGTTTCACTGATTATGTTCACAATAGAATTCTTAGTTAAAATGTGGGGTATTCTGACCATGAGCTATAAAACAATCTCTAACAGAATTGAGAAGCCCATGTATTCAACTTTCTGAAAGCTAGCATTTCTCATTAAGACAACCAAAGGACACTGTGAAGAGGACAAAGCGGCAGCCAACAAATTGGGAAAAGATCTTTACCAACCTTCCTTCCTTCCTTCCTTCCTTCCTTCCTTCCTTCCTTCCTTCCTTCCTTCCTCCCTTCCTTCCTTCCTTCCTTCCTTCTTTTTTATTCTTTGCATTTAACCAAAATGAAATATCCTAATAACCAAATATCCAAATAACCTAATATCCAATATATACAAAGAACTCAAGAATTTAGACTCCAGAGAGCAAAATAACCCTATTAAAAATGGGGTACAGAGCTAAACAAAGTGTTTTCACCTGAAGAATAGATAATGGCTGAGAAGCACCTACAAAAATGTTCAACATCCTTAGTCATTAGGGAAAAAAAAAGATAATTTTTATTTTATGTTAATCAATTCTTGAAATGTTTTATTTCTCCTACAATGAACTTTATAGTACAAATATATCACATTTTCCCAAGGTTTTTCCAAGGTAATTGGCATTTGTCTGATCAGCTCCTACAATAGGAACACAGATTGCGAAGTGTCCTCTAGAAGAAATGGAGCATCTTCCCTGCTGCAGTTCTCTACATTTGTCCCACATTACCCCATAGCTTAAAGATTACATTGGCAATGTGCAAGATTCCCTATGGTTCTTGGTATGACAGGCTTATATGGAGAGTGTTTGTTTAACGTGGTTTATAAATATGTGGGTAAGTAAAATTGTGGGGAGAGTCACCCAGGGCCCACTATTCATGTGCCTGCAGTGTGGGTGGGAAGGGGAATATCTGTGGATTGACAGAAGGACCTATTTTTCTCCCTTCTTTTTCCCATCTGCCTCCTTGCACTCTCCATTCCAAACTTCCCTTCCCATGACCCCTTCTTGAAGCTCCTGTGTTTTCTTCATTATCATTGGCCTAGATTTTCTCTCAGCTCTCAAAGGCTGAGGATTAGTTTTTATTAAGGTGATAGATTCTAAGAAAACATTTCTAAATGGAAGCTGCAAGCCTCAGGAGTATTGGAGTATGTGAGTCTATTGGATTCCTCTGGTAAAGCTCATAACAAAGGTCAAGGAAAAGCCCACTGTGCTTCTCACTACTCAAAGAGAGGTTTGGAGGAATCTGTGGCTAGCCATGCTTATTTTATTAACTTGTTGGTTAAACAATAGAATACCATCAGAATTGTTTGAACTTTTTTTCCATTTCCTTTATAGTGAATTTAAAAGAGACCAAGATAAGGACAAAATCTGTTCTCAAAATATGCTATTAGGTATTTAACTAGTTGATAATTTTTAAAGAGTAATAAGAAGAACAATACATAGTGTAAAACCTCACTTATGGTTATTTTTGTTTGTTTGGGTGGGTAGTGTGTGTGTGTAAGACTGTGTGTATATAAGTGTAAAACATCACTTATGATTAGTTCCTTGTTTGTTTCCTTCTATCTTTGGGTGGTATGTTTGTGTGACTATTTGTGTGTGTGTGTGTGTGTGTGTGTGTGTGTGTGTGTCAGAGAGAGAGAGAGGGAGAGAGAGAGAGAGAGAGAGAGAGAGAGAGAGAGAGAGAGAGAGGAAGAGACTGTGTATGCATAAGAGTGTGTTTTATGTTTTAAATAAAAATAGGAAGATGGTACGGTATGTAGTAATACTTGTGCAAACCTGAAAACATAAGTTCAAATACTCAGAATCCAAGTAAAAGCTGGACAGAGAAGCACACTGTAATCCCAGTGTGCTGCAATGAGGAAATAGAAAAAGTCTGCAGGAGCTCAAAGACCAATTAGCCTGGCTTACATAGGAGTGAAAAATACTTTCTCAAAGCAAGTGCAAGGACTGATCCAAAATGTTGTCCCCTGACATCCACATGTGTGCTGTGTCACTAAACTACCCACACACATACACACAAGCAATAACACACACATACAGATAAACACACAGAGACATGCACGGAAGTACACATACATATAAAAAGAAAAGAAAGAAGAAAGAAAAAATTAAAAAATAGTATTTTAATCCAGTGTTTTGAAGTAATTATCATGTACATACCCTAAGAGTAATAGTAACCATGAACAGAGTATCAGAATGCTGGAATGTGCATTTCTAAGTATGTCTAGTATTGTCCTAATGTATAAGACAGCCAAATTGCACTGTTTTATGTTCAATTTTTAGCGAAGTTGGAAAATCAACACAGTAATCCAATGGAAAGAGACAGGCATTAAGTTAGGATAAGCATTTTAAATGACAAAACAAAGCTGCCATTCAAATCTATGATGAGAAATGTTCTACTGGAAGATTGGAAAAGGGTTAATTTCTATTTTACTTTGTCTTATTTATTTTTCTCTCATATATTACATCTTGACTACAGTTTCCCATCCCTGTCCCTCCACTCCTCCAAACACCTCCTCCAACACCCACTCCTCACCCCAACTCTTGCCTCCCCTCAGAAAAGAGTACGCCTTCCAAAGATATCAGCCAAATGCAATATAACAAGTTACAATAAGACCTGGCATATACTATCATATCAAAACTAGACAAGGCAACCCAGTAGGAGGAAAGAAACCCCAAAAGTAGGCCAAAGAGTCAGAGACAGCCCTATCTCCAATTGATAGAATTTGAATTTACACTAGAACACAAAGTGTCTTACTTAGGGTTTTCATTGCTATAAAGAGACACCATGACCACAGCAATTCTTACAAAGGAATTTAATTGGAGTTTGTTTCCAGATTCAGAGGTTCAGTCTATTATCATTATGACAGAAAGCATGGCAGCATCTAGGCAAGCATAGTGCTGGAAGAGCTGAGAGTCCTACCTCTGGTTCTTAAGGCAGTTAGGAGAAGACTGACTTCCAGGAAGGATTCAAAGTCCACTTCCACAGTGACACACTTCCTCCAACAAGGCTACACCTATCCCAACAAGGTGACACCTCCTAATAATGTCACTGCCTGGGCCATGTGTATTCAAACCACCACATCAAATTACTCAGACATAAAATATATGTAGAGGACCTAGGTTAGACCTCTACTGGCTCCCTGAACTCTTCGAGTTTCCTAAGTCCCTGTCAGTTGATTCTGAGGGCCATATTCTCTTGGTGTGTCCCTGATCCCTGTGGTTCCACCTATCCTTTATTCCCCTCTTCCACAGGACTCCAAAGTTCAGCCTAGTGTTTGACTTTGGTGCTCTCCATTTGCTCCCATCAAACTGCCTGGTGAAGTCTCAAGTAATTGTTAGACCTAGGCAATAATTTATTAAATCTAACTCTCTGCCATAATCGTTAATAGGTTGCAAGAATAACCATATTATTATAGACCAAAAATTTATGCCTAAAAATTTTGGGAGAGGATTTTCTGGGCCAGGTAGTACTGGTCAAGCTGGTGGTGGGAATGGGCTCTGGGGACAAGATGGTCTCAATCATTTGCTTATTCCATGAATGTTTTCCCCTTTTGTGGACTCTTAGGAACTTCCCAGGAGGCTTTTGAGTATAGGAAGCTTCTTATCTTAAGAGCTTAGGGTTTTAAGAGGTAAGAAAGGCAACTCTAGATATTGTCACATCTGGGAAGGACACTGGCACATTCCAATTTCTGCCATAGTCTTCTAGTGACAGAGGTCCCAGGAAGAATACTCTCCAATTCTTATGAAAAATAATTTGTGTAACTGTGCTTAATCTGCTACAGTTCTAAAGCTAATTCTAGTCATTGGCCTGTGTGAATCACAGAGAAGACTCATTGATGTAAATTAGAATCAATGATAGATCTACAGGTAGCATTATTTATAGCAGATTAAAAAGTAGAATTAAGAATAAAAAAATGCTCCCTGTTTATAGTCTGGAGATTATAAGCCCTAGGGGTGGGGGAAGGAGGACTACTGTTGTTCTTTTTGCTGAATGATGATTTTGTTAAACTCCCTTCTGAATATTTGTTTTTATACCCATAGATCTGTGCTGCTGTCAGCCTTGGTGAAATAAGTCTTTCTGCAGTGAGCACCAGTCAGTACAGAATTATAACAATTCAAAGCACAGAGAACTAGCATGAGTGTTCAGGCCTAAATGGAACCTCTATATGACCTTCTCCTCCAAGCCTCAGAGAACACCCAGGAAGACAAGGTGGAAAAAATATAAGAACTAGAGGATGGTAAGGAGTAATTTGAAATGCTCTCTTTGAAGCATAACATTACCATTGCACTTACATATTCACAGTAAATAAGATTATTTGCATATACCTCAGAAAAGATTAAACTAGTCAAAATCTGGCATAGGGGTGAAGGTCTGGTCACAAAGCCTAGCCCTAACTGAGGAGGAGGAGCAATTAACAGTTGATGGTTACTGGGGGAAGAAGAGTCAATTTGTACTGAGCATGACACCACTGGTGGGTTTCTATGCCAAATAGATGGCTAAAATCCCATTTAACATTTCCATGTGGGCAACACAAATGTACTCAGTGGAATAGCTTAAACAAAGAAGACATTAAGTTGGAAGGCTCATATGTGAAGGATGTACAAAGGGAGTTGGAGGGAGGACATGCACATCAAAATAAATTGTATACATATATAGAATTCTCATAGAATAAATATAAATAATGCTACAAATCTTTTAATGTGAAAAAGGACAGAACAAAACTCTTAAAAATTGAAGAGGGGACTGAAAAGAAGGTTTAATTGTTAATAGTGCTTGCTGTTCTTGCTAAAGAATCAAGTTTCAGAGGATCCAATTGCTTCTTCTGACTTCCATGAGGACCAGACTACATATATGGTGCACATACATACACATAGGCAAACTATAAGATATAAAATGGATAAAATAAAGTCTCCCTCTCTCTCTCTCTCTCTCTCTCTCTCTCTCTCTCTCTCTCTCTCTCTCTCTCTCTCTCTCTCTCTCTCTCTCTCTCCCTCTCTCTCTCCCTCTCTCTCTCTCTCTCTCTCTCTCTCTCTCTCTCTCTCTCTCTCTCTCTCTCTCTCTCTCTCTCTCTCTCTCTCTCTCTCTCTCTCTCTCTCTCTCTCTCTCTCTCTCTCTCTCTCTCTCTCTCTCTGTCTCTATCTTTCTACCTATCTATCTACCTATCTACCTATCTATCTATCTATCCATCTATCTATCGATCTCTTTCACACACACACACACACACACACACACACACACTCCTAAAGGTAGGAGAGGAACTAATGGACAAGACATATGGAAAGATAATTGCACACTGATACTTCTGCCTTACTCTTTCAGTGACAATACTCACAGAAAGTCCATCTAGATTAGGGACGAATGGCTTACACTTTTGATAGAATTTACAACTATGTTTAACAGATAGATCCATAGATGTGTAGATGACAGATCGATCACAGATAGATAGATAGATAGATAGATAGATAGATAGATAGATAGATAGATAGATAGATAGATAGGCAGACCAACAGACTGACAGATAGAGAGCTGTGATTTGCTTAACTCCTGTTATTTGCTAAGATTTCGTAACTTGAATATTTTTACATATCTCTTAGGATATAGTTCACTATGTAAAGAGGGTACTTTCAACCAAATTTTATCATCAAATATGGAACATATTTAGACTAATCTTAACAAGTCTATGTGGTGTCCTTTAAAAATTGTAATTTTTAATTATAATATAATTACACCATTTCTCCCTTTCTTTTTCTCCCTCCAACCCCTTTCATGTACCCTCCCTTGTTCTCTTTCATATTCATGGCTTTTTCTTTTCATCTGGTGTTGTTACATACATAAGTAACATATAGACTGAAAAGGTTTTATTTATATATTTAGAGATATATACAGTGACCCCCTTTTAAAACAACATCCTCATAGAAACAGAGGAGGGGGATAGGATAGGGGATTCTGGGGGATGAGGATGGGGGTATGGGGAAAGGGGATAACATTTGAAATGCAAATAAAGAAAATATCCAATAAAAATAAGCCAATAATCTATCAGTGTTTAGTGGCCTTGTCTAATGTTATGTTCAGTAGGAATAAACAAATTCCTAATCCAGGGAAGCTCCACATATCAGAAGTTACTTATCTTTTCCCCAACCTACTCATGCTGCACATAGGAGTTTTTATCTGTATGTCCTTTTATATTCAATTTATATACCTTCAGAAAATACAGCTCTTAGCACTTCAGTCCAGTTTTCACCATGACATCCTTTGTACTACATACTGTTTGATTAGTTGCTTGTGTTCCCTCAGACAATACTACAATTCATATCTTTCAACGTTGGCAAATAGTCATAAAATGAGTGATATACTCACATGAAAATAATTTTATTTTTTGTTCCAATAACTTGAACACACATGGTTAAGCAGCTTTAGTTACCTCAATAAATTGTTTCTGGAAACAAAATCCAAGAATCCTAGATCTGAACTCATAAAACAGCTCAGGTCCTATTGAATCACTGATGGTAAGATAGCACTTGGTGTTGCTGAGCGCTCATTCTAGAGCCAGACTACATTTCCCACAATCCATCGGAACCGAAATGGCGCCCGGTATTATATAAACTACAAAGCCCATAATCCTCAGAGACCGCCGGTTGAGTACGTTTCAGGAAGTCCCTGCTTTAGTTCCCATCTTCCCTTTCGGTCTTCGCGCTTAGGGTAGCAAGGTCGTGAAGAAAGAAGAGTGTGGTGGTACGGCCATTTCTCCCGCCTTCCGTGTTTGTGTCCCTAGCAGAACTTCCAGCAGCGGTATGTTGGGCCAGAGTATCCGGAGGTTCACTACCTCCGTGGTCCGTCGCAGCCACTATGAGGAGGGTCCGGGGAAGGTGAGTGAGGCCCGGCTGCTTAGGGGCAAGGTGACGCTCTGCGGTCGGCTTAGAGCGTGTGGGGAGGGACGTGGCAACCCAGGAGCTCTAGGAGACACGCAGGCTTCTCAGTCCACATCCCCGGTAAGACTGGGAAGCAAATCGCCTAACCGATGCCTCGATGCCGCCTGTCAGCCACCTCTTCGCCGAGCGAGGCCTACAAGGCTAGGTTGGAGCTGGGCGGCGTCGGAGATTGAAGGTCATTGAAAACGAAAGAAGAAGAGGGCCTGTGGCTGTGGATTAGCCATTTAAACCAGCAAACGACATTAGAAGCGACAATCCTCGGTTAGGCCAGGTTTAGCCCCAAGTGTAAGTAAACCAAGTAGTTAGTGGTAACTGCACCGGTGAGACCTGGCTAGGGAAGAGGGAGGATGTGGAAAAAGAGAAAAACTGTACTGTGATTGATACTGCCGTGAACTGGGTGTAGAATTTCTAATAACAACGAACTAGAATGGTGTGTTTGGTTTTGAAGTTACTACTTCGGAGAGCAATTTTTTTTTTTAATATTAAAAACATAAGACCCTTACACTTACTAGGAGTTACTAACTGGTATTCAGAAAACCTGGGTGTTTATTAAAAATGTTCTGTCGAATACACCTGAATGGACCTGATTATAGAATACGCGATTTCCACCGACCTTTTATTAGAGGAAGTTAGATGCTTTGAACGAATTTTTTTTTTTTTTTTTTTTTTTTTTTTTTTTTGCCGCGTTTTCTCTTTCCCAACAGAATTTGCCATTTTCGGTGGAAAACAAGTGGCGGTTACTGGCTATGATGACCGTGTACTTTGGATCTGGATTTGCCGCTCCTTTCTTTATAGTAAGACACCAGCTACTTAAAAAATAAGGATATTTAATTCATCCCTGTAACAGGTAATTAATAAGTTTCTAATTTTCCTAAAAGAGTAATTTCTGTTCTGTACCCTATATAGTCTTCTTCAACATACAGTAGATAGTTGTCTATTGATTCCTGAAAGTAAATGTGATATTGGTAGAGGCTGTTTGAGAAACCTATAAAAAAATGTTTTGATCAGTAAAGGTCAGTGTTTAACAAGTACTATGTTACCCCAATAATCAAACATATTGTGCAGCACACCTGTTAGATAAGTAATATTAAAACCCCATTGAAGAGACAAAGATAAGTTGATTGAGGTTCAATAGCTAGTAACACTAGTGTAGGGTTCCTACATAGGATAATATTGTTTTGTGTATCACACTTCATAAATCAGTGTTGTCTTCTTCTGAAATGACTGACTCTTCCGAGATAAAAATGCACTAGGATTAGCCAATCTTTGATATTATCAAATGGCATTGTTATCTACAAAGTTGATGGGGAAGAAACCCTGAATTTTTCTAGTGTTCTTTTCATTTCTGTTTATCTATTTTATGGTATTAGTAAGTTAGTCTGCTGAGGTTGAGAAATACTAAGACTTGTTGCATAGTGGTACCTTAGCCTTCATATGCATATGAGTTTATTTAGCATAATTCATGCAAAATTTTGGTACAAGTGATGAAGCAAATCAGTATGAATAAAATGATACTGTAAACGCTTTCTGATGTATCAAATTGATAGATATGAAATTGCTGTAAATTGTAAAGTCAGGCTTCTAATGCCATTTTGTTTTTGTTTTGCAGAATGAAGAAAGTTTAAGAGATATGACCTGAAAATTGGATTAAACTCTTGAACTCTTATACTAGAAAAAAACTGTAAATAAACTAATGACATAAATATTTAATGCCTCGTTTCTGCAATAAGGAGTGTGATAGTTATTAAGAACTGTATATGAGGGTTTGGGTGATGGGTCAGTGCATAACATGCTTATAGGATCTGTTTATAAGGCCTGGTTGTATATCCTTGAGTACCCTGATCAAAACTTGGCAAGCATAGTAGCCTGCTTTTGATCCCAGCACCCAAGAGGCATTAAATCTCTAGTCGAGCTGGTTAACTTCTAGACTAAGTTAACTAGAATTAATACTGAACTCTGTGTTCAACAAAACACCTTGCTTTAGAGTGCAATAAAGGAAGATACCTGAGATCTATGTGCATGCTCCTCCAACATGTGGTCCCAGGTGAGAATGTATATGCATAAAAACACAATTGCATATGTTTTAGAATTTATTATCTTAAATTACCGGATTTCATTTAATTTGTTTCTTAAATCAGGAACATGTAGGTAACAATTTGAATATACAGACTCATTCTAATTTAAAGGAATTTTAAAGCCTTTGGAGATAGAAGTTGGTTTCTCAGTGATTAATCCTTTGAAGAACCAATAACAAGGTCTAGTGAATTGGGTACTTTGACTATTCCTTTATAGATTTAAAAACTAAAACTGAAGGTTTTGTATCTGATAGTATTGCTAGCCAATAAGTCTTACTTAGAACAGAAGTAGAATTATTCCAAGGGAATATAACAGCATATAGGACAAATAATTTTTCAGGAGTATCCTAGAGGGGAAGTAAGAGAAAGTTCCTATTAGTAATTGTCATTGAGTAGTTAGTGAATCACTACTTAGCACTTATACTGGCTGGTTTTGTATCAGTTTGAAACAAGCTGGAGTTATCACAGAGAAAGCTTCAGTTGAGAAAATACCTCCATGAGATCCAGCTGTTAGGCATTTTTTCAATTACTGATCAAAGCCTGAGGGCCCTTTGTGGGTGGTACTATCCCTGGGCTGGTAGTCTTGGGTTTTATAAGAAAGCAAGCTGAGCAAACCAGTAACGAACATCCTTCCATGGACTCTGCAAAAATCAACTCCTGCTTCCTGACCTGCTTGAGTTCCAGTCCTGTCTTCCTCTGTTGATGAACAGCAATATGGAAGTGTAAACTGAATAAACCCTTTCCTCCCCAACTTGCTTCTTGGTCATGATGTTAGTGCAGGAGTAGAAACCCTGACTAAGACAGCACTTTAAATGCAATAGTGTACTTTCTAAGGCTTGCTTGTTGTCAGGGAAAGGTAGCTACTGAATATTCTAGACTATATTTTCACTCTTAGAATACCACCAGTGGTAGAAAAAAAGAAAAAATAAACTTTCAGAGGTTTTGTTGAAAGGGTGTTTTCACTGATTTTGAACCACAATAGTATTTAAAAACAAAAGCAGTAAGCATGTAAAAATAGATTGCTGCATTCTTAAAATGATTGTGAACACTTGATATTGCAGAGAAAAATTCATACATACCTGAAAGGATTCATGGCCTGAACAGTTAAAGCCTTTAGCTGATGTGATACAGCTTAATGCATAGTACAATCACTGTCTAACCTCTGAAGTGTATACATTATAGTATTTACAGTTGCGGGGAAGTATTAAAAGATCCTGCCAACTCTCCTGGCCTGCCAGGCCTCAGCACCATGTTTTGGCAGGGTCCCGCTTGGTGCCATTCTCTACTGCCCAGCTCCCACAGCATCTCAGTTGTGTTCCCTCTCCACCATCAGTGGACCCATACTCCATTAACCAAGTAAAGCAAAACTCTTAAAAGCTTAACCAGATTTATGCTGTGTTCCCTCTCCACCATCAGTGGACCCATACTCCAGTAACCAAGTAAAGCAAAACCCTTAAAAGCTTAATCAACCAGATTTATGCATCAGTATTATCACAATTTACAAGATACCAATACAATAAGAGCCAATTGATAATGATAAAAGCTTTATCCCAATATTTCTAACCATATACAAACTTAGCTATTTTGGCTAGTAGATGTCACACAGGTACATGCCTGAAGCCATCTCAGTTCCCTTTTTTTTTTCAACCTCTATCCCCACCCCCCAACTCAATTCTGCCTTCCTTTTCCTGTTCAACCACAGACCTTCCACTGCCCTAATGTGATTGAACATTGAAAATCCTACAACAACAGTTATATTTGAAAAAAATAACTAAACCTACCAAAGAGGGATCTTAGGGGTATACTTAATAACTTACCATTATTAATTTCAGATGGGCTTGTGGTTAGTAAAATTGCCTCTAAAAATGGTTTTAAAAATTAAAGTTGATTTCAGAAAAAAAAATGCATTTTCCTAGAAACATGTAAACAGACCTTTTGTAGTACATCTCAGACTCCACAGCACAGGTATTAAGCTTGGCAGGTAGTCTGGAAGGATAGAAGGAATGTGGGCTTGGAATAAAGGCATGCATGGCTAAAATGTGCAGACCAAACTCAGCAAGGGTCTCTTCACATTTATTGAAAATTTAAGTATGAGTATCAAAACTACTTGCCTGTAATAATCAGTGAAAAAGTGTGTGAGCTGGTTGTAAGCATGAGATTCCCAGAAACCATTCAAACCCTACATGAAGTTTCCTGCCTGTAAATAAAGAGGGAAGAATGCTGACCAGAGAAGAATAGATATTAAGCCCATGGGGCAGCCAACCTACCTTTTATCTTCTAATCTCAAGTTCAGTTAAAGACTTCTCAAGGTCGTGACACCTGCATTCATCCATATGCAAGAATGAAAACATTTCTAGGATTTGAGTATAGAAAACTGAAGTGGGATGGTGAACTAAATTAAATGGATGCATTGTTGAAGCCAGTCTTAGAAGTTCAAGAGGTATTTCCAACACCTGCCTGTCTGATCTGTAGTTCATACTGTGAAATGACACTTAAGCCTTACGATGTTTTAAGGGGATGCGGTATACTTTCATATACGCTATCCTCTTGAAAGTAAAAATCCAGAATGAACCATGGCATTTAGTCACATCCCAATATTTTCATCCTCATGCTACTAGTACCTTACTTAGCTCAGGATTTCTGTACCACTGTCTTGTCTTTATTGGTTCAGATATCATCTTTAGTTTGTCTCTGTTGAGGCTTTCCATAATCCAAAACACTACACATTGTCTCCAACTCTATCAATAGGTTTATAATTAACTCTGTATTGAAATTCATTTCAATGTGCAGGTTTTCCATACAAATTTGTCAGTTTTGAGACCGAAGAGACTTGTTCATGTATTTCATATTTAACATAGTAAGTAGTGAATGAACATCTTAAAGAGAATCAGAACCAAAAGTGATATTCCCTTAAAAGTCAAATTCAGCTTGTGTATTTCAGTGTCCATAAGTAAAAATATCCCCCAAAACTGAACTAGGGTTTCCTAAATATGAATATATTGAAATAATTCAAGTGTGAAAAAACAAAGGTAGGATCTGTACCAAAATGTAACTTAGGAGTGTATGATTTATTCCATTTCACTAATTTTATTTGTCCAAACTTCACTGAAGATGGGAAAATATTGATTTATCTTTTGGCAGACTAAAGGTAGCAATTTATATTATATTGTTCTAAGAAACTTTAGCTTAAGGGACCAGGGCATCACTGAGGCTTTCTGATAGGCCAGCCCAAGCAAAAGACATGGTAGTTCTCTCAAAGGAATGAGTCAGGGTGCACTAGAAGATACCAAATGTCCTCTGAACTTTGTGTATGTATCCATAATTTATACACATGTTTTAATTTATACACCTACAAAATTTTAAAATTAAGATGAGTCCCTTAAGTATTCACATAACTGGAATTTCTATGATTTTAGCTGTTGCCACATCAAAATCTTAAAATTTTGATATATTAGCAAGTGAAATTTTGCTCTCATAATTTGTATACAAAAGAAAAACTGCAATCTATGTTAATAAAGTGAAGGATTTTTAGAATAAGACAAAGCTGATTTGGGATAGAATTGAGTTCATATTTATTTTTTTGATGGTTTGGTTTTTTTATTGGATATTTATTTATATTTCAAATGATTTACCTTTTCCAGGTCTCCCCTTCATAAAGCCCCTATTCTATCTACAGTCCCCTTGCATCTATGAGGCTGCTCCCCTACCCACCCAACCACTCCTGTCTTCTTGCCCTGGCATTCCCCTACACTGGGGCATGGAACACTCTCAGGTCAAAAGGCCTCTCCTCTCACTGATGTCCAACAAGGGCATCCTCTGCCACATATGCAGGCAACACCCTGGGTCCCTCCATGTGTCTTCTTCAGTTGGTGATCCAGGCCCTGGGAGCTCCGGGGGGTTGGTATGTTGATATTCTTGCTCCCTCCAAGGGACTGAAGATCCCCTCAGCTCCATCAGCCCCTCCCCCAACTCCTCTATCTGCAGTCCCCGCTCTCTGTCCAATGGTTGGCTGCAAGCATCTGCCTCTATATTTGTCAGGATCTGGCAGAGTCTCTCAGGAAACAGCCATGTCAGGCTTCTATCAACAAGCATTTCCCAACACCCACAATAGAATCCGGGATCGGTGACAGTATGTGGGATGGATCCCCAGGTAGGGCACCCTGTGGATGGCCTTTCCTTCAGTCTGATCCACATTTTGTCTCCATATTTCCTCCTGTGAGTATTTTGTTCACCCGTCTAAGAAGCACTGAAACATCCACATTTTGGTCTTCCTTCTTCTTAGGCTTCATATGATCTGTAAATTCAGTCTTGGGTATTCTGAAATTTTGGGCTAATATCCACTTATCAGTGACACACCATGCGTGTTCTTTTGTGATTGAGTTAACTCACTCAGGAAGATATTTTCAGGTGCCATCAATTTGCCTGTGAATTTCGTGAACTCGTTGTTTTTAATAGCTAAGTAGTATTCTATTGTGTAAATGTACCACATTTTCTGTATCCTTTCCTCTGTTGAGGGACATCTGGGTTGTTTACAGCTTCTGGCTATTATAAATAAGGCTGTTATGAGCATAGTGGAGCACGTGTCATTATTACATGTTGGGGCATCTTTTGGGTATATGTCCAGGAGTGGTATAGCTGTGTCCTCCGGTAGTACTATGACTAAGGAACCACCAAGACTGATTTCCAGAGACCTTGCAATCCCACTAAAAAAGGAGTGTTCCTCATTCTCTACATCCTTGCCAGCATGGGGCTGTCAAATGAGTTTTTGATCTTAGCCATTCTGACTGGTGTGAGGTGGAATCTCAGGGTCCTTTTGATTTGCATTTCTCTGATGACTAAGGATGCTGAACATTTTTTAGATGCTTCTCAACTGTTCTGGTTTCGGCAGTTGAGAATTCTCTGTTTAGCTCTGTTTCCCGTTTTTAATAGGGTTATTTAGTTGCCTGGAATCTAACTTCTTGGGTTCTTTGTATTTACTGGATATTATCCCTCTATGTGTTGTGAGATTGGTAAAGATCTCCCAATTTGTTGGTTAGCATTTTGTCCTATTGACAGTGTTCTTTGCCTTACAGAAGGTTTGCAATTTTATGAGGTCCCATTTGTCGATTCTTGATCTTAGAGGAAAAGCCATTCGTGTTCTTTTCAGAACCTTTTCCCCTGTGCCCATGTGTTGGAGAATTTTCCCCACTTTCTGTTCTATTAGATTTAGTGTATCTGTTTTAAGTGGAGGTTCTTGATCCATTTGGAATTCAGCTTTGTACAGGGAGATAAGAAAGGATCAAGTTGCATTCTTCTACATATTGACCACCAGTTGAACCAACATCATTTTTTGAAAATGCTATCTTTTTTCCACTGGGTGGTTTTAACTCTTTTGTCAAAATTCAAGTGACCACAGATGTGTGGGTTCATTTCTGGGTCTTCAATTCTATTCCATTGATCTACCTGGTTGTCACTGTACCAATACCATACAGATGTTTTACTATTGCTCTGTAGCACAGCTTGAGGTCAGGTAAGGTCATGCCAATTCATGAGCATGGAAGATCTTTCCATCTTCTTGATCTTCTTCAATTTCTTTCTTCAGAGAATTGAAGTTCTTGTCATAGAGATCTTTCACTTGTTTGGTTAGAGACACAGCAAGATATTTTATATTGTATGTGACTATTGTGAACAGTGTCATTTCCCTAATTTCTTTCTCAGCCTATTTATCCTTTGAGTATAGGAAGGCTACTGATTTGTTTGAGTTAATTTTATATCCTGCAACTTTGCTGAAGTTATTTGTCAATTGTAGGAGTTCTTTGGTGGTGTTTTGGGGATCACTTAAGTATACTATCATATCATCTGCAAATACTGATATTTTTACTTCTTCATTTCCAATTTATATTTCTTTGACCTCCTTTGTTGTCTAATTGCTCTAGCTTCAACTTGGAGTACTATATTGAATAGATAAAAGGAGAGAGAGGGCAGCCTTGTCTAGTCCCTGATTTTAGTGGGATTGCTTCAAGTTTCTCTCCATTTAGTTTGATGTTGGCAACTGGTTTGTTATACATTGCTTAGGTTTAGGTATGGATCTTGAATTTGTGATCTTTCCAACACATGAGGGGATGCTGAATTTTGTCAAATACTTTTTCTGCATCTAATAAAATGATCATGCAGATTCTTCTTTGAGTTTGTTTATGTAGTGGATTACATTGATGGATTTCCATTTATTAAATCATCCCTGCATCCATGGGATGAAGCCTACTTGATAGTGGTGAATGATTGTTTTGATATGTTCTTGGATTCGGTTTGCAAGTATTTTATTTAGCATTTTTGCATAAATATTCATAAGGGAAATTGGTCTGAAGTTCTCTTTCTTTGTTGAGTCTTTGTGTGGATTTGGTATCAGAGTAACTGCGGCATCATAGAAGGAATTTGTTAGTGTTCCTTCTGTTTCTATGTTGTGGAATAGTTTGAAGAATGTTATTATTAAGTCTTCTTTGAAGGTATGATAGAACTCTGCACTAAACCCATCTGGTCTTGGGCTATTTTTGATTGAGAGACTTAATGACTGCTTCTATTTCTTTAGGGAATATGGGATCATGTATATGGTTTCTCTGATTCTGATTTAATATTAGTATTTGGTATCTCTCTAGAAAAGTGTCCATTTCATCCAGATTTTCCAGATTTGTTGAATATAGATTTTTGGAGTAGGATCTAATGATTTTTTTTGAATTTCCACAGTTTCTGTTGTTATATCTCCCTTTTCATTTCTGATTTTGCTGATTTTGGTACTGTCTCTGTGCCCTCTGGTTAGTCTGGCTAAGGGTTTATCTATCTTGTTAATTTTTCTCAAAAAACCAGCTCCTGGTTTGTTGATTCTTTTTCTTTTTTTAATTTTATTTTATTTTCTAAGTTTTTTTATTTACATTCAAAATCATTTCCCCTTTCCCATTTGCTCCCTCCCTGAAAGTCCCATAAGCCCGCTTCCCTCACTCTTTTCCCCATTCAACCCCCACTCGTTTCTCTGTCTTGGCATTCCCCTACATCCAGTTTTTCCAGGACCAGGGGTCTCTCCTTCCATCTTCTTGGAAATCTACTGATATGCGAATTGTGTCTAGGGTATTCCGAGATTCTGGGTTAATATCCCCTTATCAGTGACTGCATACCATGTGTGTTCTTTTGTGATAGGGTTACCTCACTAAGGATGATATTTTCAAGTTCTGACCATTTGCCTAGGAATTTCGTGAATTCATTGTTTTTAATTGAGTGTAGTATTCCATTGTGTAAATATACCACATCTTCTGAATCCATTCCTCTGTTGAGGGACATCTGGGTTTTTTCCAGCTTCTGGCTATTATAAATAAGGCTGCTATGAACATAGTGGAGCATGTGTCTTTATCGCATACAGGTAAAGCCTCTGGGTATATGCCCAGGAGTGGTATAGCCGGATCCTCCGGGAGTGTCATGCCCAGTTTTCTGAGGAACCAACAGACTGCTTTCCAGAGTGGTTGTACCAGCTTGCAGTTCCACCAACAGTGGAGGAGTGTTCCTCTTTCTCCACATCCTCGCCAACAACAGCTGTCTCCTGTGTTTTTGATCTTAGCCATTCTGACTGGTGTGAGAAGAAATCTCAGGGTTGTTTTGATTTGCATTTCCCTAATGACTAAGGATGATGAACATCTCTTTACGTGCTTCTCAGCCATTAGATATTCTTCAAGTGAGAACTCTTTGTTTAGCTCTGTACCCCATTTTTTAATAGGGTTGCTTGCCTCTCTGGAGTTTAACTTCTTGAGTTCTTTGTATATAATGGATATTAGCCCTCTGTCAGATGTAGGGTTGGTAAAGATCATTTCCCAGTTAGTTGGTTGCCGCTTTGTCTTTTTGACAGTGTCTTTTGCCTTGCAAAAACTATGTAATTTAATGAGGTCCCATTTGTCAATTCTTGATCTTAGAGCATAAGCTATTGGAGTTCTATTCAGGAAATTATCCCCTGTGCCCATATGTTCAAGGTTCTTCCCTAGTTTCCCTTCTATTAGTTTCAGTGTGTCTGGTTTTATGTGGAGGTCCTTGATCCACTTGGAATTGAGCTTAGTGCAAGGAGATAAGAATGGGTCAATTTGCATTCTTCTGCATGTTGACCTCCAGTTGAGACAGCACCATTTGTTGAAAAGGCTATCTTTTTTCCACTGGATGGTTTTAGCTCCTTTGTCAAAGATCAAGTGACCATCGGAGTGTGGATTCATTTCTGGGTCTTCAGTTCTGTTCCTTTGATCTACATGACTGTCACTGTAGCAATACCATGCGGTTTTTAACACTATTGCTCTGTAGTACAACTTGAGGTCCGGGATACTGATTCACCCAGAGGTTCTTTTACTCTTGAGAATAGTTTTAGCTATCCTGGGTTTTCTGTTATTCCAGATGAATTTTTGAATTGCTCTTTCTAACTCTATGAAGAATTGAGTTGGGATTTTGATGGGGATTGCACTGAATCTGTATATTGCTTTTGGCAAGATGGTCATTTTTACTATATTAATCCTGCCAATCCATGAGCATGGCAGATTTTTCCATCTTCTGAGGTTTTCTTCAATTTCTTTCTTCAGAGACTTGAAGTACTTGTCATACAGATCTTTCACTTGTTTGGTTAGAATCACACCAAGATACTTTATATGGTTTGTGGCTACCGTGAAGGGTATCATTTCTCTTACTTCTTTCTAAGCCTGCTTTTCCTTTGAATATAGAAAGGATACTGACTTGCTTGAGTTAATTTTATATCCGGCCACTTTGCTGAAGTTGTTTATCAGCTGTAGGAGTTCTCTGGTGGAGTTTTTTGGGTCGCTTAAGTATACTATCATATCATCTGCAAATAGTGATAGTTTGACTTCTTCCTTTCCAATTTGTATCCCTTTGACCTCCTTTTGTTGTCTAATTGCTCTAGCTAGAACTTCAAGTACTATATTGAAAAGATATGGAGAGAGAGGGCAGCCTTGTCTAGTCCCTGATTTCAGTGGGATTGCTTCAAGTTTCTCTCCATTTAGATTGATGCTGGCTACCGGATTGCTGTAAATTGCTTTTACTGTGTCTAGATATGGGCCTTGAATTCCTGATCTTTCCAAGACCTTTAGCATGAAAGGATTCTGAATTTTGTCAAATGCATTCTCAGCATCTATTGAGATGACCATGTGTGTTTTTTTTCTTTCAGATTGTTTATATAGTGGAATACATTGATGGATTTCCTTATATTGAACCATGCCTGCATCCCTGGGATGAAGCCTACTTGATCGTAGTGAATGATCGTTTTGATGTGTTCTTGGATTCGGTTGGCAAGAATTTTATTGAGTATTTTTGCATCGATATTCATAAGAGGGATTGGCCTGAGATTCTCTTTCTTTGTCGGATCTTTGTGTGCTTTGGTATTAGCGTAATTGTGGCTTCATAGAACGAATTGGGTAGTGTTCCTTCTGTTTCTATTTTGTGGAACACTTTGAAGAGTATTGGTGTTAGGTCTTCTTTGAAGGTCTGATAGAATTCTGCACTAAAACCATCTGGACCTGTGCTTTTTTTGGTTGGAAGACTACCAATGACGACTTCTATTTCTTCAGGGGTTATAGGACGGTTTAGATGGTCTATTTGATCCTGATTTAATTTTGGTATTTGATATCTGTCAAGGAAATTGTCCATTTCCTCGAGATTTTCTAGTTGTGTTGAATACAGGCTTTTGTAGTAGGATCTGATGATTATTTGAATTTCCTCAGTTTCTGTTGTTATCTCTTCCTTTTTGTTTCTGATTTTATTAATTTGGATACTGTCTCTGTGCCCTCTGGTTAGTCTGGCTAAGGGCTTATCTATCTTGTTGATTTTCTCAAAGAACCAACTCCTCGTTTTGTTGATTCTTTGTATGGTTTTATTTGTTTCTACTTGATTGATTTCAGTCCTGAGTTTGATGATTTCCTGCCTTCTACTCCTCTTGGGTGTATTTGCTTCTTTTTGTTCCAGGGTTTTCAGGTGTGCCATTAAGCTGCTAGTGTATGCTGTCTCCCGTTTCTTTTTGGCGGCACTCAGGGCTATCAACTTTTCTCTTAGCACTGCTTTCATTGTGTCCCATAAATTAGGGTATGTTGTGCCTTCATTTTCATTAAATTTCAAGAAGTCTTTGATTTCTTTCTTTATTTCCACCTTGACCAAGTTATCATTGAGTAGAGCATTGTTCAGCCTCCATGTGTATGTGGGTTTTCTGTTGTTTTTTTGCCATTGAAGACCACCCTTATTCCATAGTGATCTGATAGGAGGCATGGGATTAGTTAGATCTTCTTATATCTGTTGAGGTCTGATTTGTGACCAATTATATGGTCGATTTTGGAGAAGGTACCATGAGGTGCTGAGAAGAAGGTGTATTCTTTAGATCTAGGATGAAATGTTCTATATATATCTGTTAGTTCCATTTGGTCCAAGGCTTCAATTAGATTCACTGTGTCCCTGATTAGTTTTTGCTTTCCTGAACGATCCATTTCAGAGAGCAGGGTGCTGAAGTCACCCACTATTATTGTGTGAGGTGCGATGTGTGATTTGAGCTTTAATAAAGTTTATTTTATGAATGAGGGTGCCCTTGAATTTGGAGCATAGATATTCAGAATTGAGAGTTCTTAATGGTGGATTTTTCCCTTGATCAGTATGTAGTGTCCTTCTGTGTCTTTTTTGATGACTTTAGGTTGGAAGTCAATTTTATCTGATATTAGGATGGCTACTCCGGCTCGTTTCTTGGGACAATTTGCTTGTAAAATTGTTTTCCAGCCTTTTACTCTGAGGTAGTGTTTGTTTTTGACACTGAGGTGTGTTTCCTGCATGCAGCAAAATGTTGGGTCCTGTTTACGTACCCAGTCTGTTATTCTATGTCTTTTTATTGGGGAATTGAGACCATTGATATTAAGAGAGATTAAGGCATAGTGATTATTGCCACCTGCCATTCTTGACGATATCTTTATGTTTGAGTGGTTATCTACTTTTGGGTTTGAAGCAAGAAGGTTACTGTCTCATTTTTTCCAAGGTGTTGTTTCTCTCCTTGTATTGGCGGTTTCCACCTATTATCCTTTGCAGGGCTGGGTTTGTGGAAAGATATTGTGAAAATTTGGTTTTATCATGGAATATCTTGGTCTCTCCATCTATGGTGATTGAGAGTTTTGCTGGGTAGAGTAGTCTAGGCTGGCATTTGTGTTCTCTTAGTGTCTGCATGAGATATGCCCAGGATCTTCTGATTTTCATAGTCTCTGGAGAGAAGTCTGATGTGATTCGGATAGGTCTTTGTATGTTACGTGGCCCTTTTCTCTTACTTCTTTTAATATTCTTTCTTTGTTTAATACATTTGATGTTTTGATTATTATGTGACAGGAGGTATTTCTGTTCTGGTCCAATCTGTTTGGAGTTCTGTAGGCTTCTTGTACATTCATCGGCATCTCTCTCTTTAGGTTAGGGAAGTTTTCCTCCATAATTTTGTTGAAGATGTTTACTGGCCCTTTAAGTTGCAAATCTTCACTCTCATCTATACCTATAATCCTTAGGTTTGGTCTGCTCATTGTGTCCTGGATTTCCTGGATGTTTTGGGTTACACGTTTTTTGCATTTTGCATTTTCTTTGACTGTTGATTCGATGCTTTCTATGGTATCTTCAGCACCTGAGATTCTTTCTTCCATCTCTTGTATTCTACTGTTGATGTTTGCATCTATGACTCTTGATTTCTTCCCAAGGTTTTCTATCTCCAAAGTTGTCTCCCTTTGTGATTTCTTAGTTGTTTCTACTTCCTTTTTTTAGATCCTGGATGGATTTGCTGAGATCCTTCACTTGTTTGTTTGTATTTTCCTGCATTTCTTTAAGGTATTTTTGCATTTCCTCTTTCTGGATTTCTGCCTCTTGACCCAAGTTCTCCTGCATTTCTCTAAGCGATTTTTGTGTTTCCTCCTCATGGGCTTCCATCTGTTGATCCATCGCCTCCTGCATTTCTTTAAGCAGTTCTCGTGTTTCCTTTGTACGGGCATCTATCCGTTGATTCATTTCTTTAAGCACTTTTTGTGTTGCCTCCCTATGGGCATCCATCTGTTGACCCATATTCTTCTGCATTTCTTTATGCAATTTTTGTGATTCCTTTGAAAGTGCTTCTAACCGTTGATTCATTTCTTTAAGCGATTTTTGTGTTGTCTCCTTGTGGGCGTCCATCTGTTGATCCATGTTCTCCTGCATTTCTCTAAGCGATATTTTGTGTTTCCTTTGTAAGGGCTTCTAACCCTTGATTCTTGGTCTCCTGTAATTCTTTATTAGATTTATTTGTGTCCTTCTTGTGATCCTCTAATAGCATCATGAGAAGTGATTTTAAATCCAGATCTTGTCTTTCAGGTGTGGTGGGGTATCCAGGACTTGCTGCTGTTGGAGAGTTGGGTTTGGATGGTGCCATATTACTTTGATTTCTGTTAATAACGTTCCTACATTTCCCTTTTGCCATCTGGTTACCTCTGGTGTTAGTTGGTCCTGCTGTCACTGGCTGTTGGTTGGACCTCCTGTGAGACTGCAAAGCTATTTTTGCCCCCCCCCCCCGGATTACCAGGATTCCCCTGGCACCAATTTCTGGGGCCTGCCCTGCTCCTGAGTGACTTTGGAGCCCTGATGTGCCTTGCCCCAAGTGATGTTATATTGGGGAGTCCCTGTACATTCAAAGGCTCAGCGTAGTGGATTCCTGGAGCAGACGTCACCAAAGGGAGGCTGGTAAGCTCCTGCCCTGTACAGGGGTGTGTGATCTCTCCCAGAGTGGGGGGGGGAGGGGGCGTCCCTCTGCAAGGCAGAAGTCCCACAGCAGAGCTGGCGCGCTGGTTACTGCAGACCTGCCCAGCTCTTGGAGCAGGTTACACACAAGCTGCCTGAGGCCCAAGCGATATTATTCCTGTCTGTCTCTGAGCCTGGCTGTCCCAACTACCTGGACACTGGAGCAAAGATGGCGGAGTGCACTCTGCACTCTCTTGGTGGCGCAGGTCACCCTGCAGGGGGGATGGCCCACAGCAGAGCTGGCACCCAGACGACCACAGTGCTGTCCAGTTCTTGGGAGCATATGAAAGCCCCAACAGGCCGTTTCCCAAGCGATGTTATATTGGGGAGAACCTGGGTACCTGTCTCCTCAGTGCGGTAGATCCAGGAACAGAGGTTGCCAAAGGGAAGCTGGTAGGCTCCCACCCAGTGCAGGGGGGGCGGGGCATCCCTCTGCAGGGCAGAAGTCCCACAGCATCGATTACTGCAGACCTGCCCAGCTCTTGGAGCAGGTTACACACAAGCTGCCTGAGGCCCAAGCGATATTATGCCTGTCTGTCTCTGAGCCTGGCTGTCCCCTGTTGATTCTTTATACAGTTCTTTTCGTTTCTACTTGCTTGATTTCAGCCTTGAGTTAGATTATTTCCTGCTGTCTACTCCTCTTGGGTGTATTTGCTTCTTTTTATTTTAGTGCCTTCAGGTGTTCTGTCAAGCTGCTAGTGTATGCTCTCTCTAGTTTCTCTTTAAAATCACTTAGAGCTATGAGTTTTCCTCTTAGCACTGCTTTCATTGGGTCCCATAAATTTGGATATGTTGTGCCTTCATTTTCATTAAATTCTAAAAAGTCTTTCATTTATTTTTTTTTTTTTTTGCCTTGATCAAGGTATCATTTTGTAGAGCATTGTTCAGCTTCCATGTATATGTGGGCTTTCTGTTGTTTTTGTTGCTATTGAAGACCAGCCTTAATCTGTAGTGATCTGACAGGATGCAGGGGATTATCTCAATCTTCTTATATCGGTTTAGGTCTGCTTTGTGGCCGATTATATGGTCAGTTTTGGAGAAGGTACCATGAGATGCTGAGGAGAAGGTTTATTCTTTTATTTTAGAGTAAAATGTTCTATAGATATCTCTTAAATCCATTTAGTTCATAACTTCTGTTAGTTTCACTGTGTCTCTCTTTAGTTTCTGTTTCCATGATCTGTCCATTGATGACAGTGGGGTGTTGAAGTCTCCCACTATTAATGTTGGAGTTGTAATGTGTGCTTTGAGCTTTAGTAAAGTTTCTTTTATGAATGTGGGTGCCCTTGCATTTGGAGCATAGATATTAAGAATTGAGAGTTCATCTTGGTAGACTTTTCCTTTGATGAGTATGAAGTGTCCTTCCTTATCTTTTTGATTACTTTAGGTTGAAAGTCAATTTTATTTAATATTAAAATGGCTATACCAGCTTGTATATTGGGACCATTTGCATGGAAAATTGTTTTCCAGCCTTTTACTCTGAGCCAGTGTCTGTCTTTGTGTGGGAGAAAAATAAAAAGAAGAGAACTGGGTGGGGGTGGGGGGTGAGGGGGGTGGAGCAGGGGCAGCACGCTCAGGCAAGAAAGGTGCAGGATGGCAGCAGTGGTGTGTGGGTCTCACTCGGGCAGAGGCTGCGGGCACATCCCGTATAGGAGAGACACAGGCAGGCGTAGAGCCTATGTGGGGAGAGGGGACACTGGAAGGACAGGCGTGTGTCACTGTGATAACGAGTCTTGGTGCTGCCAGAGTATAGAGCATGAGGCTGTTTGGCTAGAGGGGGCAGGCAGGAGATCCCACTCAGAAGGCGGTGCCATTCTGGTGAGGACCTCCAGGTACCTGTGGGCCATTTGGCTGAGATGCTGTTGCTGCTGAGATGAGAGGTGGCCTGGCTGACACACATCATTCCCTGGAGGCTGTGTACACTGAGGCTAACTCCGTGCAGTGAATTTAATAAGAGACGGCTCATAGCTTTGATGCTGTATTATTAAGAAAATAAAAAGAGAAAAGGAGATAGAAAAATAAAGAGAAAGGAGAAAATAGAGATGAGAAAAGCCATGACCACATGGAAAAGGGAGAAAATAGAGAGAGAGAGATGAGAGAGAGAAAAAGAAAGAGAGAGAGAGAGAGAGAGAGAGAGAGAGAGAGAGAGAGAGAGAGAGAGAGAGAAGGAAGGAAGGAAAAGGGGCGGGAGAGAGAGAGAGAGAGAACACACGGGTGCATGGAGGGGCTCCATTTATAGTGAGTCGGGTTACCTACCTGGCTGGGTAACTGAGGGGCGGAGAAAGCCTGGCTGCAGCCAGGTGACTGCAGAGGTGGAGTCCAGTCAGAACCTAGGGGCCTGGCTACACATGTCTGATGGCGACACGATTAAGGAGTTGGCCTTGTCTCACACCAAGGTCCCATATCTTTGTGCCGGAGGTGAGTTTTCTGTATGCAGCAAAATGTTGGGTCCTGTTTAATATATTCAGTCTGTTAGTCTATGTCTTTTTTATTGGAGAATTGAGTCCATTGATGTTAAGAGATATTAAGGAAAAGTTATTGTTGCTTCTTGTTATTTTTGATGTTATTTTTATGTTCGTGTGGCTACCTTCATTTGGGTTTGTTTAATGATTACTTTCTTGCTTTTTCTCAGTTGTGGTTTCCTTCCTTGTGTTGGAGTTTTCCATCTCTTATCCTTTGTAGGGCTGGATTTGTGAAAAGATTTTTGTGTAAATTTGTCATGAATATCTTGGTTTCTCCATCATGAGAAATATCATGGTTTCATGGTATTTGAGAGTTTTCCTCGCTATAGTAGTCTGGGCTGCCATTTATTTTCTCTTAGGAACTGTATGAGATTGGCCCAGTATCTTCTTGATTTTATGGTTTCTGGTGTGTAGTCTGGTGTAATTCTGATAGGTCTGCCTTTATATGTTTTTTGACATTTTTCCCTTCATGCTTTTAATATTCTTTCTTTGTTTTGTGCATTTGATGTTTTGACTATTATGTGATGGGAGGAATTTCTTTTCTGGTCCAATTCATTTGGAGTTCTCTAGGCCTCTTGTATGTTTATGTGCATCTTTTTCTTTAGGTTATGGAGGTTTTCTTCTATAATTTTGTTGAAATTCACTGGCCCTTTAAGTTGGCAATCTTCACATTCTTCTATACTTTTGATCCTTAGGCTTCTTCTTCTCATTATGTCCTGGATTTCCTGGATGTTTTAGGTTAGGAGCTTTTTGCATTTTGCATTTTCTTTGACTGTTGTGTTTGTTTGACTATGGTATCTTCTGCACCTGAGATTCTCTCTTCTATATCTTGTATTCTATTGGTGATGCTTGCATCTATGACTCCAGATCTCTTTTCTAGCTTTTCTATCTCCAGAGTTGTCTCCCTTTGGGATTTCTTTATTGTTCCTACTTCCATTTTTAGATCCTGGATGTTTGTTTTCAATTTCTTCACCTGTTTGATTGTGTTTTCCTGTAATTCTTTAAGGGATTTTTGTGTTTCATCTTTAAGGGTTTCTAACTGTTTACCTGCATTCTCCTGTATTTCTTTAAGGGACTTATTTATATCTTCCTTTAAGTCCTCTATCAGCATCATGAGATATGATTTTAAATTCAAATCTTGTTTTTCTGGTGTGTTGAGGTATCCAGGACTCGCTGTTGTGTGAGAACTGGGTTCTCATGATACCAAGTAGCCTCAGTTTCTGTTGCTTATGATTGTGTCCTTGCCTCTCACCAGCTGGTTATCTCTGGTGTTAGCTGGTCTTGCTGCCTCTGACTGGCTTGTCCCTCCTGCAAGCATATGTGTCAGTACTCCTGGAAACCAGCTCTTTCCTGGTGGTATTTTGGTAAATTGCACTGTGGCACAGGATCAGTTCTGGGTGCAGAGAGAAACAGGAAGGCTCCTCTCCCAGCTGCTCCTTGTTTTCTGTGTCCTGCGGGTTCCAGGCAGGTCCCTCTGATCAGAAGTGGTGGTCTTACCTGCACTTACAAGCTTGTTGGAGCTCCTGGGAGGCTAGCTCTCTATAGGAGGTATTTGGGTATGGAGTGCTTTGACACAAAATCAGCTCTGGGCACTGTGTCACAGGATCAACTCCAGGTGCAGAAGAAAACTCGAAGGCATTGAGTTCATAGTTAAATATGAATACAAGCAACCAGATCATGCCCTACTTACAGGTCCATAGGAATTTTTATAAATATGGATGAAGCAAACTCTACTACCTTTGTTTTGGCATAGGAAAAATAAGAATAGAACTGGTATTTGAAAACAGGCTGTTAAAAGGCAATGCACTATTTAACTTTCTAGTTCAGGGATTAAGTCCCCACCTGCCTAGGTCCCAGAGAGAAAGTAATGAGTAGAGCTCTTTATTAAATATATGGAGGGGATGAAAAACACATTGTTTTAAGTCTATGGTGTTTCCTTTAAAAATATCAGCTTCTCTACATGTCTAATTCAGCAACACAGAATGTGACAAATAGAACCCCAAAGCCATTTTCATCTTCAAGTAAATGTATCTTTTTTTACATCTAAGGAAGCACAATAGACTAAATCAGAGATAGGAATAACCTCTTAAACATTCTCTCTGTGTGAAAAGGATTCAGAAGAAGGCAGTGTAAATAGCCTTGGGCTTTCAAAGTGTGTTTTGTTTCAGATACAGCTATTAAGATTTGCTACTCTTCCATTTTGATAGACCCTATTCACTTATTTGGACTCCTTTGTAAAAGTTAGAAATATAAATTCCTTTTTTCCTTGTGACAGCATCATATGACAGAACCCTGGATTTCTAATCTTGTGATTTTGATATATTAGTAAAAATGTATATCTATTTTGTTTTCCTCACTAGTTACTTTAACTAAATTTTTCTGCTATTCCTTCAAAAATTCATGTCCATTCACAATTTCCTCTGCTCCAGTGAAACATTAAAATTATTCAAGGTTTTAACAGGATTCTGTATACTGTAGTATAAGCTTTGTGTGCCTTCTTTGCTGGAGTGAAAATGTACTACCATAATAAATATTGGGTTTTCAAAAAATACATTTAGATAAATGGTGTTAAGGTAAAATACTGAGTTCAGGAAAACTTCTAAGTAGGTATAAACCACCTTAGGTGGTCTCAGACACATTCTTTGATTCCCAGGAAAAAGCCACATACTGATAATTTTATTGGATTCACATCTCAACTCTAACTTGTTTTGTTTACTGTATCCCATTCAAGTCCATACCTGCTTTATTCATAATAGCCAGAATTAGGCAATAACCTAGATGTTTATCAATATATGAGTAGATAATGAAAATTTGAAACATTTGTACAACAGAATAGTCTTTAGATGTTGGGGAAAATAAAATTATATAATTTGCAGGTAAATGCATAGAACCACAAAGATTATAGTTAAAAAAAGACACATATTGCATGTTTTTTTATACATGAATGTTAGCTTTTAAGATTTTAGATATGTGCGTTTAAATCCCAGTAATGACAGGGACAAGAAGGAAGAAAGGCAACTTCCAAGGAAGGGAAAATAAAACCTAATTATATAAAGAGGAAACTGGAGTAGGATTAAATAAGGAGGAAATAGAGGACAGGGTAAGAGGGGAAATGGGAGAGAAAACTAACACCCTTTTGAAAATCCACATGTAAACCCAGTATTGTAGACTCTACACATGTATAAAAAGATTTAGGTGAAGTTCATATAATAAAGAGATAATGCCCCAACTATATATCATAGTAGGTAGAATGGTTTATATTTTGTTGAGTTGTTGAACAAAGGAGTCCTGTAGAATGTCCTCTCCCAAACAACGCAGATTGTTGCCAACAAATAACATATACTATTGATTAACCTCTGCAACATGATGGTTAGGTTCTATTGCTGAGAATAAAACTTACTTCATTATTAAACAAGGAGTATTTGGATGGGTGTCCTACTAGAAGCTTCATACCTACTGACAAAATTTTATGGTGCTGGGAGATATTTTGTATGCTACCAAAGAAGAAGCATCAGTCTTACACACTTTTGAACCCTGGAACTTGGAAGAGAGACATGCCTGCAATATATACTGGTACAATAATGGCAGGAGTCACTAATCACTTTTTAAAAATGGTATTTAAGACTAATTATTTTTTTTAAGGAAGGATGGTTTATTTTTTTATTTTCTAAGTTTTTTTTTTATTTACATTCAAAATCATTTCCCCTTTCCCGTTTCCTCCCTCCCCGAAAGTCCCATAAGCCCCCTTCCCTCCCTCTTTTCCCTATTCAGCCCCCTCTCACTTCTCTGTCCTGGCATTCCCCTACATCCAGTCTTTCCAGGACCAGAGGTCTCTCCTTCCATCTTCTTGGAAATCTATTGATATGCAAATTGTGTCTAGGGTATTCTGAGATTCTGGGTTAATATCCCCTTATCAGTGACTGCATACCATGTGTGTTCTTTTGTGATTGGGTTACCTCACTAAGGATGATACTTTCAAGTTCTGACCATTTGCCTAGGAATTTCGTGAATTCCTTGTTTTTAATTGCAGAATAGTATTCCATTGTGTAAATATACCACATCTTCTGAATTCATTCCTCCGTTGAGGAACACTCCTCCACTGCTGGTGGGATTGCAAGCTGGTACAACCACTCTGGAAAGCAGTCTGGCAGTTCCTCAGAAAACTGGGCATGACACTCCCGGAGGATCCGGCTATACCACTCCTGGGCATATACCCAGAGACTTTACCTGCATGCAATAAGGACACATGCTCCTCTATGTTCATAGCAGCCTTATTTATAATAGCCAGAAGCTGGAAGACTAGTTCTTTTAAGTGGAACCCACACCTAACACTGTAAATGTGGCAAAGAATCTGAAATTAAATTACATGTTTGTAAATATAGCAGAAGGAAACATTCTTTGAAATTCAACAACTGAAAGCATGAGTAGAGAAGGGATATTTTTTTTTCCAAACAGAAAAAAGAAATACAATAATTTTTGCAAATACAAGTTGGTTAAGGATAGATTTCCCTGATGCTAAAAGGACTGAGGGAATAGAGTAGGAAAAAAAAAACCAGTAAACATTTATAGGCAGTGACCTTAAACATAAGCACAGACCAGTATAATAATAGAAACCAAGATGCAAAACAATGCCTCAATCCAGAAAGTTCCTCATGTGTCTTTTTAGAGAAGTATTTTTTTCTCACAGTACTAGCATTCTTCTTTCAGCATGGATTGGCTTAATCTATTCCAGAAATTAGTTGGTATATTATTTTTATAGAGAGAATTTTCATAAAACAAGGGCTGGAGAAACAGCCTAGGAAAATTGCCTGCCATGTAAGTTTGAAGACAGAAGTCCAGATCTGTAAAATACTGCAAAACCAGGAAGACATGGAGACTGCCTATAACACAAAAACTCAGGAGGCAGAGACTTAGTATCCCAAGGGCAGTCTGGATACTGAGACTAATTAGAATCAGAGACCATTGGGTTCAGTGAGAACTTCTGCCTCAATAAATAAAGTGCAAATAAATTGAGGAATATACCATACTTTAATTCTGGGCTTACACATCCTCCTGAATACACACAAACAAACATGTATACATGTGCATTCACACTATAAACATGAAAAATGTCTCATCACAAAGATGTTTTGTTTTGCATATTAAATAATATCACTTCAGGACATTTAAACATGTATCACATCTAACATTATCAGAACATTTCACAGAGATAATCTTATAGCAGAAGTTATGACTGATAAGTAAATCAAAGTCTATGGAGTTTGGGACAAAGGAATGAATAGCTTCAGATAGATAAAGGATAAAAGCTCATAAATATTTTGGGTTGTATATAGAAAAAAGGCAAAGAGATTGAAAAAGAATGTTGTATCATTAAAGCAAATATACCAAGTATGTAAAACTTTTTCCACAAATAGCAAGAGCTTAATAAATGTTTTCAAAGTAAATTGAAAAGAACAATACTCCAAGAATAGAGGATGAATACTGAAGATATTCAAGTAGGATTTCAGAGAGCCTAAAGAGGCTATTGGCTTAACTCAGTAATCTGACACAAGTAAATACATTTGTGACAATATGGGGAGCAAATTATTGATGTGACAACTTAAGGTCTAAGGTAGGATGTAGTAAACCTAGGAAATACAATATCCAGGAAAAAGTTATCTTAGAATTATGATATGAGGTCTCTTACTTAGGGTTTCTCTTGTGATGAAAAATCATGACCAAAAATCTACTTTGCAGGGAGATTATTTGCCTTCCACTTCGATACTGATGCTCGTAATCGAAGGAAGTCGGGACAGAAAATCAAAGTGGACAGGAATCTGGAGGTATAGAATCTAGGACCCAGAAGCCCAGAGATATCACCATCCACAATGGGATTGGCCCTCCACCAAAAATCATTAATTAAGAAAATTCCTTACAGACAACCCCTACAACCCAATCTTATGAGATCTTTTTTGTAATTGATTTCCCCTTCTCCCAGATGATTTTAGCTTGTGTCAAGTTAACATACAACTATCTATGAGGGTTTAATAGGGATAACACATTGAAGAATAGAAGGTTAAATATCCAGTATAAAAGTTATTTGTAAACAAGAAATAGGAAAACCATGTTTCTGTTGTTACAATTGGCCTGTTAAAGCAATGAACTTATTGGATCTGTGTACCTTATTATGTTCTCTAACAATTCTCATGCATTGAGGACATGTGAAAAATTAAAAAAAATATAAATCCTGGATCTTTACATTGTAATACAGATAAATTAAAGAGAGTAGAAAATGCTGAGAAATTAGTATGTGGGAAAAGTGTTCTAGCTTCTCTGTCTCCATAGTTAATTTCATTCTAGCTTTAAAATCAAAGTGCCTCTATGCCATAAAATCCATGGAAAAGTCTTTTGAGTCTTGAATACTTACCACTTTCTCTGGCATTATAAAATAACTTTATAGGGCAGTTAATCAAGTGAGAGTAAGAGGCATACTCTGCAAAGAGCTCATTTTAATATTTAATAAGACGAATACTGAACTCCAAATTTGAAGGCAGTCCCATTTGCATATATACATAGGATGTCAGTACTCCATCAAAGCAGTTCAGTCAAAAAGTGGCATGCCCTGTTGAATCAAGGAACTGACAAAAGACAGATCCATTCCATTCAATATCTATTCAACTTTCATGTTTACAGTTCTGTAGCAGTCTCTGGGAGAAAGCACTAAAGGAAGCAGGATGATTTTCCTGTCTCTCAGGAGAGCACAAACCTCAGGTAAACACAGATGCTTCCACATACCAAATGAATACAAATTAAAGCACTGTAAATGCAGAAGAAAAGGCTCAAGAAGCATAAAGAAAACAGGACTGAGATAGTATATCTCAGACAATGCTTGGATCTTTAGATTTCAAACTACTAGAAATTTGGGAAAGAAGGTAAAGAACATATATTTACATTATGTTAAACATATAGACATGCCTAAGTATATGTAGGGGAATACAGATATCAATTACACAATCATATTTAAATGAACTTATTTAATGTGTTTCATTAATACTTAAGTTAACATTTTATGTATATTCTAGTTAACTTAAAGCAATGTGGAGAAACATGATTATCTAGGGGTATAAATTAAATTTGGAGCATTAAGCTATTAAGTTGCAGTTGTTATAACAACTTATTTCATCTGGTTTTAAAGAAATGATAGTCCAATAAATCAAATTATTAGGATTATTGATTATGATAAGACTTTGTTACTCAGTGCCCTAGAGTTCACTTGCAAATGTGAAAAACTTTCCAAGCAGTAAACTAAAGAAAGTTTTTAAAAAGCTCACTTATCTGATTAAATCTGACCTATGAGAAAACGATTATTAGAAAAACATGGAGGCAAGATTGGATGATTGAGAAATTATTTTAGCTACATTTATGTCAGACTTAATTTCATCACAGAACTTTAAATACAATTATTTACATATATGTTGGAGGCAGGTCTTGTGGATTGTGTATTCAGATGCTGATTTCTGTGCCCTGAGATCAAGTTGTCACGAATATTGAAGAATCTCCTGTATCAAAGTAGTGTAAAGAATGCTCCCCAATTATCACGGATTGGTCAATAAAAGGCTGAACAACTAGGGGTCCCAGGGAGAAGAACCAGGGAGAAAGGGTTTACTTCCATGAAGCAGATGAGGCTGCAAGAAACAAGGACCAAAAATTGGAAGAATAATGAGGAGGAGGAGGAAGAAGAGGAAGAAGGAAGAGGAGGAGGAGGAGAAGGAGGAGGAGGAGGAGGAACAGATAGTAATGTCAGGCATGAGGAGGAGTCACCAGGGGAGTTTTCTGTGAAGATAGACAGTAACAACAGAGCAATCAACAAACCAATGAGAGAGCAAGTAACTCAGGGCATGTGGTGGGAAATAGGTAGCATAGAGGGCTGGGAATATCTGATTAGTTATTGTGCTTAAAGCTTGTTTAATAAATCTACAAGACTCTGTCTCAATTATTTGGGCAGTATCTGTGTTAGAGAAAAACTACCACTTTTAAGTTTCGTCCTACACATATGCCTTCAATGAATGCTTTTAAAGAGATTGAAGCATATATATTCACACATATTCATAAACACATGCATAGCACAATTTTTTCTTTTTACCTTGCAAAATATAATCTCGGTCTTGCTATGTAGTGCAGACTGGTCTCAAATTTACAATTGTCCTTTATCTGCCTGCTAATTGCTGTGATTATGGACAGGTATGCACTGACTCTCCAACCTTACCATAATCAAGTGAATGAGTAGGAAACTCAATGGGATTGTGACTGAGAGTCTCCTAGAGAAATGAGACCATGTCCTGAATCTGCGAGATGGTCTTGTTATGTCCTTAGGATGTCATGGAAGCCAACCAGTAGTTGACCATTTTAGGTAGTGTTTCCTAAGGGTCAATAGCAACAAGATCAGAATTTGGAATAAGAAATGATAGAAAACTACAGGTTAAAACTCTTACTTTTATCATTTTTGTTGGGTAATAGTGATACAAAATCACAACTTTCAATTCAAAGATAATATTTTCTTTCTATAAACAACTCCATGTAATAACCATAATCTAGAGACAGATTACTCAAACACCATGCTCCAATGACAATAGATTCATGAAGTTTTCATTATAAAAGCACAAAGGAAGTTATAAATAAGGACACTTACTATTTTTTTTAAGATTTATTGCTCAGATGTTAAAGGCTAGGTCCACAACCAAAAATATAAGGACACTTATTTATGGGTCTAATGCATGGGTAACATCAGGTAACTGGGTAATTACAAAGTGGGAGAGTCTGTCTTCAGAGATTGGTGACATTCTTGTCCTGCTGTTAGTGGAAGCTAGGGAGTTAGTTAATCAGTTTTTGAGGAACGTTTAATGTAGGTATGACTCCTCTGCCCCAGGAACTGCAGTAAACAAATTAAAATCTCAATAACAGTACTTTATAAATGAAGATAACAATTGTTGTGGATGGCCCTGGTGGTGTTTGATATTAATTCTGCTTTCCCAGGAGGAGCTAGGAATGAGTCACATACTCAGGTGACTTCTGGTGAACCTTCCTCTAATGAATAAAGAAACCAATCACTGGGGAGTAGGCAGGTCAGCTGGGTCAGAATTAGGAAGAGAATAGGCAGGAGAGAGATATGGGCCTTGGGACAGCAACAGCAGAGGGCAAGATGATCCCTGGTTTAGATGGCAAATCCACCAGGATTCACCACCGGGGGATTTAGATTTAATATGGTTTACCAGATTAGGATTCTAGTTGTTGTACCCAGCAATTGAGTTACATTTGATTCTGAACTAAATTTGTGTGGTATTTTCCTTCACACAGTGGCTCGACTGGGTTCCAGAGAGAAAGGTTCAAAGGCGAAGTGTGGGTTTGCCAGAAGTGTACCTCAAAAGGCTGTGGGAATTTTTAAGCCTTGGGTTTGTGTGATAGTGACCTGCTAATGGGAATTTAGCAAGCTGGGTGGAGATTTTCGGTACTCTGAGTCAATCTCCGGGAGATGAGAACAAGCCAGCCGTACACACAAGTACCTGGCCGGCCAGCCCACCAGGGCTTGCCAGCATGGTGTGAATTGAATTTTTTAATATTTCCTACAACAAACAATATGTTGTATTGTAGAACAGTATCTATTCACCCTAGAATGACAACTTTCTGGAGATATTAATTAACTGTAATAAATACCATAAAATAAAATTGAACTACAAAGAAGAATTTTGATATTAGTTTTAATATATTTGGTTTTATATACAAAATGAACTAAATGTATTAAGATATAAAGATTTATTAAGATTTGGGGCTTTAAAGTGTTTTGATATATTCTTCACATCTGTGAGTTCCCTTTACTCATTTCTTCTTGTGTGTGTGTGTGTGTGTATGTGTATGTACTCCCTTGTTTGCATATATGAGTGTATGTTTTAAAAGTTAGACCTCTTCAGAATGTTCCCATAGCAGTAGATTCTAGAAAGCATTACATAAAATATGTTTATTTGAATTTTAAACATGTTTGTGTATCAGAGCACTAGGTAGCAAAGAAGCAAAATGTTATTGGAATCTATAGTGTATAACACATTTTAATCTTTTAAC